>OV277716.1:12560101-13835101 GCA_922987775.1 Agonopterix subpropinquella
AGCGCGTGCTCGCGCTCGTGCGCGCCGGCAGCCTGCACGCACAGCCCGACCATCCCGCCAGTGAGTACACTACACACTACACTACACTACACACAGCGCGCCACGTGCAGCGCGTGCTCGCGCTCGTGCGCGCCGGCAGCCTGCACGCACAGCCCCGACCATCCCGCCAGTGAGTACACTACACACTACACTACACTACACACAGCGCGCCACGTGCAGCGCGTGCTCGCGCTCGTGCGCGCCGGCAGCCTGCACGCACAGCCCGACCATCCCGCCAGTGAGTACACTACACACTACACTACACTACACACAGCGCGCCACGTGCAGCGCGTGCTCGCGCTCGTGCGCGCCGGCAGCCTGCACGCACAGCCCGACCATCCCGCCAGTGAGTACACTACACACTACACTACACTACACACAGCGCGCCACGTGCAGCGCGTGCTCGCGCTCGTGCGCGCCGGCAGCCTGCACGCACAGCCCGACCATCCCGCCAGTGAGTACACTACACACTACACTACACTACACACAGCGCGCCACGTGCAGCGCGTGCTCGCGCTCGTGCGCGCCGGCAGCCTGCACGCACAGCCCGACCATCCCGCCAGTGAGTACACTACACACTACACTACACTACACACAGCGCGCCACGTGCAGCGCGTGCTCGCGCTCGTGCGCGCCGGCAGCCTGCACGCACAGCCCGACCATCCCGCCAGTGAGTACACTACACACTACACTACACTACACACAGCGCGCCACGTGCAGCGCGTGCTCGCGCTCGTGCGCGCCGGCAGCCTGCACGCACAGCCCGACCATCCCGCCAGTGAGTACACTACACACTACACTACACTACACACAGCGCGCCACGTGCAGCGCGTGCTCGCGCTCGTGCGCGCCGGCAGCCTGCACGCACAGCCCGACCATCCCGCCAGTGAGTACACTACACACTACACTACACTACACACAGCGCGCCACGTGCAGCGCGTGCTCGCGCTCGTGCGCGCCGGCAGCCTGCACGCACAGCCCGACCATCCCGCCAGTGAGTACACTACACACTACACTACACTACACACAGCGCGCCACGTGCAGCGCGTGCTCGCGCTCGTGCGCGCCGGCAGCCTGCACGCACAGCCCGACCATCCCGCCAGTGAGTACACTACACACTACACTACACTACACACAGCGCGCCACGTGCAGCGCGTGCTCGCGCTCGTGCGCGCCGGCAGCCTGCACGCACAGCCCGACCATCCCGCCAGTGAGTACACTACACACTACACTACACTACACACAGCGCGCCACGTGCAGCGCGTGCTCGCGCTCGTGCGCGCCGGCAGCCTGCACGCACAGCCCGACCATCCCGCCAGTGAGTACACTACACACTACACTACACTACACACAGCGCGCCACGTGCAGCGCGTGCTCGCGCTCGTGCGCGCCGGCAGCCTGCACGCACAGCCCGACCATCCCGCCAGTGAGTACACTACACACTACACTACACTACACACAGCGCGCCACGTGCAGCGCGTGCTCGCGCTCGTGCGCGCCGGCAGCCTGCACGCACAGCCCGACCATCCCGCCAGTGAGTACACTACACACTACACTACACTACACACAGCGCGCCACGTGCAGCGCGTGCTCGCGCTCGTGCGCGCCGGCAGCCTGCACGCACAGCCCGACCATCCCGCCAGTGAGTACACTACACACTACACTACACTACACACAGCGCGCCACGTGCAGCGCGTGCTCGCGCTCGTGCGCGCCGGCAGCCTGCACGCACAGCCCGACCATCCCGCCAGTGAGTACACTACACACTACACTACACTACACACAGCGCGCCACGTGCAGCGCGTGCTCGCGCTCGTGCGCGCCGGCAGCCTGCACGCACAGCCCGACCATCCCGCCAGTGAGTACACTACACACTACACTACACTACACACAGCGCGCCACGTGCAGCGCGTGCTCGCGCTCGTGCGCGCCGGCAGCCTGCACGCACAGCCCGACCATCCCGCCAGTGAGTACACTACACACTACACTACACTACACACAGCGCGCCACGTGCAGCGCGTGCTCGCGCTCGTGCGCGCCGGCAGCCTGCACGCACAGCCCGACCATCCCGCCAGTGAGTACACTACACACTACACTACACTACACACAGCGCGCCACGTGCAGCGCGTGCTCGCGCTCGTGCGCGCCGGCAGCCTGCACGCACAGCCCGACCATCCCGCCAGTGAGTACACTACACACTACACTACACTACACACAGCGCGCCACGTGCAGCGCGTGCTCGCGCTCGTGCGCGCCGGCAGCCTGCACGCACAGCCCGACCATCCCGCCAGTGAGTACACTACACACTACACTACACTACACACAGCGCGCCACGTGCAGCGCGTGCTCGCGCTCGTGCGCGCCGGCAGCCTGCACGCACAGCCCGACCATCCCGCCAGTGAGTACACTACACACTACACTACACTACACACAGCGCGCCACGTGCAGCGCGTGCTCGCGCTCGTGCGCGCCGGCAGCCTGCACGCACAGCCCGACCATCCCGCCAGTGAGTACACTACACACTACACTACACTACACACAGCGCGCCACGTGCAGCGCGTGCTCGCGCTCGTGCGCGCCGGCAGCCTGCACGCACAGCCCGACCATCCCGCCAGTGAGTACACTACACACTACACTACACTACACACAGCGCGCCACGTGCAGCGCGTGCTCGCGCTCGTGCGCGCCGGCAGCCTGCACGCACAGCCCGACCATCCCGCCAGTGAGTACACTACACACTACACTACACTACACACAGCGCGCCACGTGCAGCGCGTGCTCGCGCTCGTGCGCGCCGGCAGCCTGCACGCACAGCCCGACCATCCCGCCAGTGAGTACACTACACACTACACTACACTACACACAGCGCGCCACGTGCAGCGCGTGCTCGCGCTCGTGCGCGCCGGCAGCCTGCACGCACAGCCCGACCATCCCGCCAGTGAGTACACTACACACTACACTACACTACACACAGCGCGCCACGTGCAGCGCGTGCTCGCGCTCGTGCGCGCCGGCAGCCTGCACGCACAGCCCGACCATCCCGCCAGTGAGTACACTACACACTACACTACACTACACACAGCGCGCCACGTGCAGCGCGTGCTCGCGCTCGTGCGCGCCGGCAGCCTGCACGCACAGCCCGACCATCCCGCCAGTGAGTACACTACACACTACACTACACTACACACAGCGCGCCACGTGCAGCGCGTGCTCGCGCTCGTGCGCGCCGGCAGCCTGCACGCACAGCCCGACCATCCCGCCAGTGAGTACACTACACACTACACTACACTACACACAGCGCGCCACGTGCAGCGCGTGCTCGCGCTCGTGCGCGCCGGCAGCCTGCACGCACAGCCCGACCATCCCGCCAGTGAGTACACTACACACTACACTACACTACACACAGCGCGCCACGTGCAGCGCGTGCTCGCGCTCGTGCGCGCCGGCAGCCTGCACGCACAGCCCGACCATCCCGCCAGTGAGTACACTACACACTACACTACACTACACACAGCGCGCCACGTGCAGCGCGTGCTCGCGCTCGTGCGCGCCGGCAGCCTGCACGCACAGCCCGACCATCCCGCCAGTGAGTACACTACACACTACACTACACTACACACAGCGCGCCACGTGCAGCGCGTGCTCGCGCTCGTGCGCGCCGGCAGCCTGCACGCACAGCCCGACCATCCCGCCAGTGAGTACACTACACACTACACTACACTACACACAGCGCGCCACGTGCAGCGCGTGCTCGCGCTCGTGCGCGCCGGCAGCCTGCACGCACAGCCCGACCATCCCGCCAGTGAGTACACTACACACTACACTACACTACACACAGCGCGCCACGTGCAGCGCGTGCTCGCGCTCGTGCGCGCCGGCAGCCTGCACGCACAGCCCGACCATCCCGCCAGTGAGTACACTACACACTACACTACACTACACACAGCGCGCCACGTGCAGCGCGTGCTCGCGCTCGTGCGCGCCGGCAGCCTGCACGCACAGCCCGACCATCCCGCCAGTGAGTACACTACACACTACACTACACTACACACAGCGCGCCACGTGCAGCGCGTGCTCGCGCTCGTGCGCGCCGGCAGCCTGCACGCACAGCCCGACCATCCCGCCAGTGAGTACACTACACACTACACTACACTACACACAGCGCGCCACGTGCAGCGCGTGCTCGCGCTCGTGCGCGCCGGCAGCCTGCACGCACAGCCCGACCATCCCGCCAGTGAGTACACTACACACTACACTACACTACACACAGCGCGCCACGTGCAGCGCGTGCTCGCGCTCGTGCGCGCCGGCAGCCTGCACGCACAGCCCGACCATCCCGCCAGTGAGTACACTACACACTACACTACACTACACACAGCGCGCCACGTGCAGCGCGTGCTCGCGCTCGTGCGCGCCGGCAGCCTGCACGCACAGCCCGACCATCCCGCCAGTGAGTACACTACACACTACACTACACTACACACAGCGCGCCACGTGCAGCGCGTGCTCGCGCTCGTGCGCGCCGGCAGCCTGCACGCACAGCCCGACCATCCCGCCAGTGAGTACACTACACACTACACTACACTACACACAGCGCGCCACGTGCAGCGCGTGCTCGCGCTCGTGCGCGCCGGCAGCCTGCACGCACAGCCCGACCATCCCGCCAGTGAGTACACTACACACTACACTACACTACACACAGCGCGCCACGTGCAGCGCGTGCTCGCGCTCGTGCGCGCCGGCAGCCTGCACGCACAGCCCGACCATCCCGCCAGTGAGTACACTACACACTACACTACACTACACACAGCGCGCCACGTGCAGCGCGTGCTCGCGCTCGTGCGCGCCGGCAGCCTGCACGCACAGCCCGACCATCCCGCCAGTGAGTACACTACACACTACACTACACTACACACAGCGCGCCACGTGCAGCGCGTGCTCGCGCTCGTGCGCGCCGGCAGCCTGCACGCACAGCCCGACCATCCCGCCAGTGAGTACACTACACACTACACTACACTACACACAGCGCGCCACGTGCAGCGCGTGCTCGCGCTCGTGCGCGCCGGCAGCCTGCACGCACAGCCCGACCATCCCGCCAGTGAGTACACTACACACTACACTACACTACACACAGCGCGCCACGTGCAGCGCGTGCTCGCGCTCGTGCGCGCCGGCAGCCTGCACGCACAGCCCGACCATCCCGCCAGTGAGTACACTACACACTACACTACACTACACACAGCGCGCCACGTGCAGCGCGTGCTCGCGCTCGTGCGCGCCGGCAGCCTGCACGCACAGCCCGACCATCCCGCCAGTGAGTACACTACACACTACACTACACTACACACAGCGCGCCACGTGCAGCGCGTGCTCGCGCTCGTGCGCGCCGGCAGCCTGCACGCACAGCCCGACCATCCCGCCAGTGAGTACACTACACACTACACTACACTACACACAGCGCGCCACGTGCAGCGCGTGCTCGCGCTCGTGCGCGCCGGCAGCCTGCACGCACAGCCCGACCATCCCGCCAGTGAGTACACTACACACTACACTACACTACACACAGCGCGCCACGTGCAGCGCGTGCTCGCGCTCGTGCGCGCCGGCAGCCTGCACGCACAGCCCGACCATCCCGCCAGTGAGTACACTACACACTACACTACACTACACACAGCGCGCCACGTGCAGCGCGTGCTCGCGCTCGTGCGCGCCGGCAGCCTGCACGCACAGCCCGACCATCCCGCCAGTGAGTACACTACACACTACACTACACTACACACAGCGCGCCACGTGCAGCGCGTGCTCGCGCTCGTGCGCGCCGGCAGCCTGCACGCACAGCCCGACCATCCCGCCAGTGAGTACACTACACACTACACTACACTACACACAGCGCGCCACGTGCAGCGCGTGCTCGCGCTCGTGCGCGCCGGCAGCCTGCACGCACAGCCCGACCATCCCGCCAGTGAGTACACTACACACTACACTACACTACACACAGCGCGCCACGTGCAGCGCGTGCTCGCGCTCGTGCGCGCCGGCAGCCTGCACGCACAGCCCGACCATCCCGCCAGTGAGTACACTACACACTACACTACACTACACACAGCGCGCCACGTGCAGCGCGTGCTCGCGCTCGTGCGCGCCGGCAGCCTGCACGCACAGCCCGACCATCCCGCCAGTGAGTACACTACACACTACACTACACTACACACAGCGCGCCACGTGCAGCGCGTGCTCGCGCTCGTGCGCGCCGGCAGCCTGCACGCACAGCCCGACCATCCCGCCAGTGAGTACACTACACACTACACTACACTACACACAGCGCGCCACGTGCAGCGCGTGCTCGCGCTCGTGCGCGCCGGCAGCCTGCACGCACAGCCCGACCATCCCGCCAGTGAGTACACTACACACTACACTACACTACACACAGCGCGCCACGTGCAGCGCGTGCTCGCGCTCGTGCGCGCCGGCAGCCTGCACGCACAGCCCGACCATCCCGCCAGTGAGTACACTACACACTACACTACACTACACACAGCGCGCCACGTGCAGCGCGTGCTCGCGCTCGTGCGCGCCGGCAGCCTGCACGCACAGCCCGACCATCCCGCCAGTGAGTACACTACACACTACACTACACTACACACAGCGCGCCACGTGCAGCGCGTGCTCGCGCTCGTGCGCGCCGGCAGCCTGCACGCACAGCCCGACCATCCCGCCAGTGAGTACACTACACACTACACTACACTACACACAGCGCGCCACGTGCAGCGCGTGCTCGCGCTCGTGCGCGCCGGCAGCCTGCACGCACAGCCCGACCATCCCGCCAGTGAGTACACTACACACTACACTACACTACACACAGCGCGCCACGTGCAGCGCGTGCTCGCGCTCGTGCGCGCCGGCAGCCTGCACGCACAGCCCGACCATCCCGCCAGTGAGTACACTACACACTACACTACACTACACACAGCGCGCCACGTGCAGCGCGTGCTCGCGCTCGTGCGCGCCGGCAGCCTGCACGCACAGCCCGACCATCCCGCCAGTGAGTACACTACACACTACACTACACTACACACAGCGCGCCACGTGCAGCGCGTGCTCGCGCTCGTGCGCGCCGGCAGCCTGCACGCACAGCCCGACCATCCCGCCAGTGAGTACACTACACACTACACTACACTACACACAGCGCGCCACGTGCAGCGCGTGCTCGCGCTCGTGCGCGCCGGCAGCCTGCACGCACAGCCCGACCATCCCGCCAGTGAGTACACTACACACTACACTACACTACACACAGCGCGCCACGTGCAGCGCGTGCTCGCGCTCGTGCGCGCCGGCAGCCTGCACGCACAGCCCGACCATCCCGCCAGTGAGTACACTACACACTACACTACACTACACACAGCGCGCCACGTGCAGCGCGTGCTCGCGCTCGTGCGCGCCGGCAGCCTGCACGCACAGCCCGACCATCCCGCCAGTGAGTACACTACACACTACACTACACTACACACAGCGCGCCACGTGCAGCGCGTGCTCGCGCTCGTGCGCGCCGGCAGCCTGCACGCACAGCCCGACCATCCCGCCAGTGAGTACACTACACACTACACTACACTACACACAGCGCGCCACGTGCAGCGCGTGCTCGCGCTCGTGCGCGCCGGCAGCCTGCACGCACAGCCCGACCATCCCGCCAGTGAGTACACTACACACTACACTACACTACACACAGCGCGCCACGTGCAGCGCGTGCTCGCGCTCGTGCGCGCCGGCAGCCTGCACGCACAGCCCGACCATCCCGCCAGTGAGTACACTACACACTACACTACACTACACACAGCGCGCCACGTGCAGCGCGTGCTCGCGCTCGTGCGCGCCGGCAGCCTGCACGCACAGCCCGACCATCCCGCCAGTGAGTACACTACACACTACACTACACTACACACAGCGCGCCACGTGCAGCGCGTGCTCGCGCTCGTGCGCGCCGGCAGCCTGCACGCACAGCCCGACCATCCCGCCAGTGAGTACACTACACACTACACTACACTACACACAGCGCGCCACGTGCAGCGCGTGCTCGCGCTCGTGCGCGCCGGCAGCCTGCACGCACAGCCCGACCATCCCGCCAGTGAGTACACTACACACTACACTACACTACACACAGCGCGCCACGTGCAGCGCGTGCTCGCGCTCGTGCGCGCCGGCAGCCTGCACGCACAGCCCGACCATCCCGCCAGTGAGTACACTACACACTACACTACACTACACACAGCGCGCCACGTGCAGCGCGTGCTCGCGCTCGTGCGCGCCGGCAGCCTGCACGCACAGCCCGACCATCCCGCCAGTGAGTACACTACACACTACACTACACTACACACAGCGCGCCACGTGCAGCGCGTGCTCGCGCTCGTGCGCGCCGGCAGCCTGCACGCACAGCCCGACCATCCCGCCAGTGAGTACACTACACACTACACTACACTACACACAGCGCGCCACGTGCAGCGCGTGCTCGCGCTCGTGCGCGCCGGCAGCCTGCACGCACAGCCCGACCATCCCGCCAGTGAGTACACTACACACTACACTACACTACACACAGCGCGCCACGTGCAGCGCGTGCTCGCGCTCGTGCGCGCCGGCAGCCTGCACGCACAGCCCGACCATCCCGCCAGTGAGTACACTACACACTACACTACACTACACACAGCGCGCCACGTGCAGCGCGTGCTCGCGCTCGTGCGCGCCGGCAGCCTGCACGCACAGCCCGACCATCCCGCCAGTGAGTACACTACACACTACACTACACTACACACAGCGCGCCACGTGCAGCGCGTGCTCGCGCTCGTGCGCGCCGGCAGCCTGCACGCACAGCCCGACCATCCCGCCAGTGAGTACACTACACACTACACTACACTACACACAGCGCGCCACGTGCAGCGCGTGCTCGCGCTCGTGCGCGCCGGCAGCCTGCACGCACAGCCCGACCATCCCGCCAGTGAGTACACTACACACTACACTACACTACACACAGCGCGCCACGTGCAGCGCGTGCTCGCGCTCGTGCGCGCCGGCAGCCTGCACGCACAGCCCGACCATCCCGCCAGTGAGTACACTACACACTACACTACACTACACACAGCGCGCCACGTGCAGCGCGTGCTCGCGCTCGTGCGCGCCGGCAGCCTGCACGCACAGCCCGACCATCCCGCCAGTGAGTACACTACACACTACACTACACTACACACAGCGCGCCACGTGCAGCGCGTGCTCGCGCTCGTGCGCGCCGGCAGCCTGCACGCACAGCCCGACCATCCCGCCAGTGAGTACACTACACACTACACTACACTACACACAGCGCGCCACGTGCAGCGCGTGCTCGCGCTCGTGCGCGCCGGCAGCCTGCACGCACAGCCCGACCATCCCGCCAGTGAGTACACTACACACTACACTACACTACACACAGCGCGCCACGTGCAGCGCGTGCTCGCGCTCGTGCGCGCCGGCAGCCTGCACGCACAGCCCGACCATCCCGCCAGTGAGTACACTACACACTACACTACACTACACACAGCGCGCCACGTGCAGCGCGTGCTCGCGCTCGTGCGCGCCGGCAGCCTGCACGCACAGCCCGACCATCCCGCCAGTGAGTACACTACACACTACACTACACTACACACAGCGCGCCACGTGCAGCGCGTGCTCGCGCTCGTGCGCGCCGGCAGCCTGCACGCACAGCCCGACCATCCCGCCAGTGAGTACACTACACACTACACTACACTACACACAGCGCGCCACGTGCAGCGCGTGCTCGCGCTCGTGCGCGCCGGCAGCCTGCACGCACAGCCCGACCATCCCGCCAGTGAGTACACTACACACTACACTACACTACACACAGCGCGCCACGTGCAGCGCGTGCTCGCGCTCGTGCGCGCCGGCAGCCTGCACGCACAGCCCGACCATCCCGCCAGTGAGTACACTACACACTACACTACACTACACACAGCGCGCCACGTGCAGCGCGTGCTCGCGCTCGTGCGCGCCGGCAGCCTGCACGCACAGCCCGACCATCCCGCCAGTGAGTACACTACACACTACACTACACTACACACAGCGCGCCACGTGCAGCGCGTGCTCGCGCTCGTGCGCGCCGGCAGCCTGCACGCACAGCCCGACCATCCCGCCAGTGAGTACACTACACACTACACTACACTACACACAGCGCGCCACGTGCAGCGCGTGCTCGCGCTCGTGCGCGCCGGCAGCCTGCACGCACAGCCCGACCATCCCGCCAGTGAGTACACTACACACTACACTACACTACACACAGCGCGCCACGTGCAGCGCGTGCTCGCGCTCGTGCGCGCCGGCAGCCTGCACGCACAGCCCGACCATCCCGCCAGTGAGTACACTACACACTACACTACACTACACACAGCGCGCCACGTGCAGCGCGTGCTCGCGCTCGTGCGCGCCGGCAGCCTGCACGCACAGCCCGACCATCCCGCCAGTGAGTACACTACACACTACACTACACTACACACAGCGCGCCACGTGCAGCGCGTGCTCGCGCTCGTGCGCGCCGGCAGCCTGCACGCACAGCCCGACCATCCCGCCAGTGAGTACACTACACACTACACTACACTACACACAGCGCGCCACGTGCAGCGCGTGCTCGCGCTCGTGCGCGCCGGCAGCCTGCACGCACAGCCCGACCATCCCGCCAGTGAGTACACTACACACTACACTACACTACACACAGCGCGCCACGTGCAGCGCGTGCTCGCGCTCGTGCGCGCCGGCAGCCTGCACGCACAGCCCGACCATCCCGCCAGTGAGTACACTACACACTACACTACACTACACACAGCGCGCCACGTGCAGCGCGTGCTCGCGCTCGTGCGCGCCGGCAGCCTGCACGCACAGCCCGACCATCCCGCCAGTGAGTACACTACACACTACACTACACTACACACAGCGCGCCACGTGCAGCGCGTGCTCGCGCTCGTGCGCGCCGGCAGCCTGCACGCACAGCCCGACCATCCCGCCAGTGAGTACACTACACACTACACTACACTACACACAGCGCGCCACGTGCAGCGCGTGCTCGCGCTCGTGCGCGCCGGCAGCCTGCACGCACAGCCCGACCATCCCGCCAGTGAGTACACTACACACTACACTACACTACACACAGCGCGCCACGTGCAGCGCGTGCTCGCGCTCGTGCGCGCCGGCAGCCTGCACGCACAGCCCGACCATCCCGCCAGTGAGTACACTACACACTACACTACACTACACACAGCGCGCCACGTGCAGCGCGTGCTCGCGCTCGTGCGCGCCGGCAGCCTGCACGCACAGCCCGACCATCCCGCCAGTGAGTACACTACACACTACACTACACTACACACAGCGCGCCACGTGCAGCGCGTGCTCGCGCTCGTGCGCGCCGGCAGCCTGCACGCACAGCCCGACCATCCCGCCAGTGAGTACACTACACACTACACTACACACAGCGCGCCACGTGCAGCGCGTGCTCGCGCTCGTGCGCGCCGGCAGCCTGCACGCACAGCCCGACCATCCCGCCAGTGAGTACACTACACACTACACTACACTACACACAGCGCGCCACGTGCAGCGCGTGCTCGCGCTCGTGCGCGCCGGCAGCCTGCACGCACAGCCCGACCATCCCGCCAGTGAGTACACTACACACTACACTACACTACACACAGCGCGCCACGTGCAGCGCGTGCTCGCGCTCGTGCGCGCCGGCAGCCTGCACGCACAGCCCGACCATCCCGCCAGTGAGTACACACAGTGCGAGAGAACGACAAGTACCCTAGGGATGGAGATTTCATATCCAGGGGGGCAGCTTTCCCTGCTTCCCCTGGGTACACCTAAGATAGATATCTTGTTGTGGGGGCTGACAAACCAGCAACACTTCGACCCAGTGGGATCTTTTATGTTAGCACCAATACTTTTTGCTTTTTTCAACCTTCAAATACATGGGCAATGAAGGAGGCGATACCATTGAGGGAAAAAAATCTAAGATCTCCTGGTTTTGGGTATCCATCTCCGAGGAAGCAAATGCGTTTAGCCGCCAAGACATCACAGTCATAAAGGATATGTTCCATAGTCTCCTCATCCTCTCCGCACGCTGTGCCCGGTGATTGCTCCGACGATGGCACGAGCCTTGCTCCTGCTGATGTTCAGTATGAACTTTGAGACACGAGCTGTCGCATTGCTGATAAATTTCTTGGAGTGTTGTAGACCTGTAAAGCTAAACCTCTCCAGCTTGTGTGTTTAATCAGCCCAATCCCTAATGGCCATTCTAATTCTGCATGCCGGGATTCCCACACTTGGTTTTAGGTCAACCATCATCGTCAGCATTCTCATTACCCTGGACACCGGTATGTGCCGGGACCCAAACTAATCTTAGTGTAAGGACGCGTGTTTTGACGAGAAAGAAGGTGTTGATTGTAGTAATAATTTATTAAGACTAAAGCACTTCCATTATGACACGCAATTATAGTTAGTTATAGTATAGTAGGTATATATGGTTATAGATATTGGTTTGGGCTCAGCCTCACATTAGCATTCCACATCCCATCGTGAACAGGGTCAGCGTGACCACTTTTTTTTCAGAGAATCTACCAAAATTACTGCTGAAATCTACCAAAATCTACCAAACCCTATTTCAAAATCTACTTAAATTCTACCAACTGATATTTATGTCGTAAAATTTAATATAAAACACGTTTTTGAACAATATATTATCATTTTTATCTAAACGTTCATCATTACTCATGTTATTTTCCCATTTTTGTGTAATTTTTTATCGGTTTTCATCGATTTGTAAAATGGATGCTTTAATTTCCAAATTAATCGTAATAAATAATAATTAGTCGTCCCTTTGCAAGTTTAAATTCGGTACAGTTTCTGTGTCTTATAAACCCTCTTTTGTAAAAAACAACATTTTGCGATAAAATTAATTTTGCTGTACACAACTTAAGCTTTACTAGAAGTTCCGGAAAGCCCCTTGCAATCGTTTTCTCATGTATTTGTATATCCAGCTTTGAGTTTTTATGCCTGAAGTATTTCTGATAAAATTTTCGAATATCGAATATCTATCAAAATCTACTAAACAATTTCCCACTATTAAATTATAATTCGCTTTGCCCTAAATCTACCAAAAAAAGTAGAAATCTACTAAAAGTGGTCACACTGAACAGGATCTCCCTGAGAGCGTCGGTGGCGCATTACGGAGAGGTATAGACACTAAATCGTGAAGGTTCAAATCTGCACCAACAACATACCATGTACCAATGACTTTCTCCAACTTATGTCTACATCCATACATCTTAATGTTGACATCTTAATCTTAATGTTTTATTCTTAATTTACGTCTTATTTAATGTATTTGAAAGATACTAATGTAAAATCTACTTAATAATTGTAAATGTATCTCGTATTTTGTTAAATGTAATTTGTAAACTTTTGTATGCCTTCTGGCGGAACACAATGGAACCAACAATTTTGTAACATCTTCATAACCTGTGATTCACAAATAAATAAATTGAAATTGAAATTGAAATTGAAATTGAAATGTACGTAATACCGACTGCTCTCAAACGATGAAGGAAAACATATCGTGAGCGAAACCTGCATACGCTGAAGAAGAAACTCAGATGCGTATTTAAAGTCTACGAATCCGCCTTAGGCACGGAAGGTGGACGGACATACACCCTCTCTGAGGGTAGGCCTGTGCCCTGCAGAGGGACGTATATAGGCTGATGATGAGCCCATCGCGAATGTACAGCTCAGAGAAACAAAGCTAGATAATCCACTGGCTGAGTCTGTTTTTCCAAAGGCAACGTTTACGTAGTGTGATTGTACGAAGTTTTGTCTCTGTGGGCGACTCATGTGGTAATAAGATCTGAGACTAACTATATAACATGTTTGGCAGAAAACGAGCAAGAATTGAGGGAGAGAGAAGAGTTTGCGAGGACGTGCTTCGAGACATTACTACAATTCTCTATGCTGGAGGATATGGACTCGCTAGCCGGTGTTGAAAGTGAGTGGATCAGTGGATTTTTTGATTATTTTCTTTATATTCCAACAAAGCTTATATTCACAAATGATTTGCAATACGTGTATGAAAATAAATGGGATAAAAAGAAACAACATTAGTACAATTCAAATGACAAATAAAAAAAATTCTTGACACGAGTAAATAAAACCGGTCAAGTGCGAGTCGGGCTACTCGCGCACCGAGGGTTCCGTACCACACCACCACAGAACACAACATTATTAACTTAGAAAGAAAACTTTTTTTGTAAGGGACCTTTAGCGCAAAACCGACTCACACTTGGCCGGTTTTCAGTATTTGTTGTTATTCTGTAGAGTTTGCTCTATAATCCCACTAAGTTTGACGCTTTTACGTATTACCGTTTTTACTATAGAACGTGAAGAAAAAACATTGATAAAAACTAGTTTCTTGTTGAAAACCCCCCTTAATTTGAAACTTCCTGACATTTTTATTATGTGTTAAATAATCCGCCGTAATAACGCATAATCTGAGAAAATGTCAACTATTACAGTTCATAAGTTACAGCACTAAATAAATAGGACAGACGGACGGACGGACAGACGGACAGACGGACGGACAACGTAAGCTTAGTAATAGGGTCCCGTTTTCACCCTTTGGGTACGGAACCCTAAAAAGCACGAGCAGTAAATAATTTTTTTACTGGACTTGAACCCACACCCTGCCAATTTTGGGCAGTACTGTAATTTCTTGCATCTTTAAGAGACTAGTTAAGTCGCATTATGGGCACAATAGGGGGCACCTACACTATATATTTATGTAGTAAAATTAATATTAAATTTTCAGATGACACGGACCCCTTAGCAATAGTAGGTCTACTGGACAGGTTCCAGGAGGTGATATCTAGGTACGCGACAGACGATGACAATGCAGAGCCTTTACCGAGGTGAGTTGTACATAATTTTAGTTTAAGTTTCTGGATTGACCTAACATCTGTCAGCACGGAATCGAATTTTTTCATGCTTAATTCTTTTCTGCCTCTCAAGAACGTGATTTGCTAGAGCGAGAAAGATTGCAGAATCGCCAGGCATCTCTAAGGGCCCTGCGCACCCAATATAATAACGCCTTCAGGATGCTGCTGGGGCTGCCGCGCTTCTGCAGTGCGTCAGGCATGTTCGCGGACGCTCATGTCGATGGGTTTCCCACCACACTCCGCAAACGCTGTGCCACCGCACTGCAGAGGGTTCGCGCCAGCACCAACAGCATTCTGAAAATGGTCGCAAGTAGATACGACAGTTACGCCAGTCATTTTACGGAGTTTTGTAAGGCGGGGTAGGGAGTAATTATTAATTGGACTTTTAAACTGTAACCGGCACCATTTAGTGACAAAAATACTATACAAACCAAATAAAAAAAAAAATTTGCTACGCAACATAGAAATCAAAATTGTGTGTCCCAGAAGGCTTTTAAATTAATAATATTAATACCAATGCACTCATTTGAAATAGATTTAACAATATACATTATTTTTAATCGATAAAATAGGCATTAAAATTTAAAAAAATCGGTATTTCTTAGTAAATACGAATGTATTTTTCAAAACCTTCTAAGTAGATACAAATATTTACACCATGTTTGAAGTATGTATGATGGTAAAGCCTTAAATATGTGCAAAAAAATTTATCATCTGGTTTTTTTAGAACGAGATACTATCTTTATTTTAAAATTGGAATTGTTGCTGACGTAATTTTTTTTTTAATATTGGTACATTCTTAAGTTCAAATTGGCTCTTCAATATTATAGCGAAAAAAAAAATGCAATTAGTAATTAGTCCCGGCTCAAACCGTAAAATGACTGGGCTAAGTAGCTTTATTAAGCACTGGGTCGGTCTGCACTTAAGTGTTTGTACTAACATAGTTATTTAAGTGTGTTACTAACAACAATATGGATGTAAAATATCTGAAAAAAAGAATTTTTAGTTTATACTGCCGCGCGCGATAGCACTCGCGCTTTCTTTCTCTCTCTAGCAAATGACATTCCTGATTTCGTGCTGACAGCGCAGGACCGGTCGTTATGGCGATCCTTGGGGGAGGCCTATGTCCAGCAGTGGACGACCATAGGCTGAGATGATGATGATGTAGGTCAACCACAACAGTCTTGAATTATTTGACACGAAATTATTAATCGAAATTATAGAGGAAATCTCGAAACTGTACGTTATTAAAGAAATCTCAATTTTCCTCCTTTATGGTGAACTGACAAAAGCTATTTTCAAATGTTCCAGAGTTCGATTTTTGAATGTCATACGTTGAACTCAGCAGTAGAAAAGAATGAAGTTTGTGTAATCTCGCTCATGATTTCGAATTCAAACATTTTTGAATGGTAATTGATACTAAGGTTATGGGATCATTTCCTAACTTCAAAGTCTATATAATTAATTCAATCTAGGAGCTTGAAGCACACTTATTAAACGTCAAATCTTTTTTTGAAGCTACCACCGCAGCGGAACCTGTTGTCGCTGCAGAGAAGATGCGGCCAGAAACTCTACAACATAACACGACTTAATAACTAAACAATATAAATTCTTATGCTAAAGTTATGAATGAACATAATTATAATAATGTCATATCGATTAGGTTATTCATAAATATAATGTTTGTTGGCAGGCATCAACTATCAGAAATATCGTTTGTACTAAAAGCGATAGCAACATTAACGGAATCAATGAAGAAAGCGCCTCCGGGGAAAGTTGATTCGACGGCGTGGCAGAAATTAATAGGTAAATATTTGCTTAGGACTATATATAGAAGACTATGATAGATAGACTATAGAAGGGCAAAGCTGGCTGGCTGGCTGGCCAAGACCTGGTCTTGGCCTTCGAAACAAGATAACGCCTGTTTCCCCGATCCTGCGCAACCACTCGCCAGTAGCTAGCTTGAAACTCACGTAGGTCAGCTTCCACGTCTTCGGTCCAGTGATAACAGGGGCGACCCACTGGTCGTTAGATATAGGTACTACCCAGACAAAGAAGAGAAAATACATGACCGCGGAAATGAAGGAACTGTTGAATCCCCACTGATTATTTAGATAACGTGCTGGATGCTGATTGATGAGGATGTATATTTTTCTTTTGTATAAATGCTCGGCACAGTAGCGTAGCGAGGGGGGGGGGGGGGCGCAAGGGAGCAAATGCCCCGGGCGGTACTTTACTAGGGGTGGCAAATTCGGAAAAAATATAGATTGATTGAGCTCTGTCTATAACCAATTCGTAGAACAGAGAAAAGTCGAGCTAACTTCGCTCGTTCTAAGTTTATGTTTTAATTATTGTACCTCTGCAAATAACCCAAACGAGTTCTGACCACAGCAAAGACGTGGTGCTAAAATTTTCGAGTTCGCTTCGCTCAATCCATAGCTTTTACTTAGGTTACTTTGCACATGTTTTGTACGTAAAAAGCTCTGGCTCCAACTGATTCGTATTTAGGAGAAAAGTCAATTGCAATTGTTACAAGCATTTATATATCAAAAGATGTCTGACAACTACCTACCTAAATAGTTGTGCTAAAAAATTTCGAGCTCGCTACGCTCGCTCTGTTTTTTTGTAGGCCTCCTTATGAAGATAAGGGGGCGGCAAAATCGGTCTGTGCCCCGGGCGGTAGAAACCCACGCTACGCCACTGGCTCGGCAAGTGGCATATCAAGCTAATAGCCCAGCATTTCAGTCAATAGTAATTACTATTGACTGAAATATCGGCCTATTACCCCAGTAAAATTAGATAAATCAGAAGAAATAATTTCCGGAGTTTTGGAACTTTTCTTAAACTTTTCTAAGATTGAAGAAAAAAAAAGTCCTTGTGAAGGGGGGAGGTGAGCTCGAGGAAGGGGTCTCAAAGGTTAAGTCCTATGACAAAAATGCATACTACTTGTTTTGTAGAAAATTTTGTTATATTTAATTTGGCCATACAACACATTTCGATACGACTTAAAGATTTTGAGAAATAAGCGAAAAACTTAAAAAAGTCACCTTTAGAGCCCCCCTCCCCTAGGGCCTACTTAGACAGATGACAGTTTGACATTACCATGCACAGTGTGTTTTTGAACCTCATTTTGTGACAGGCTATTTTTATTGGCTGATTGAATGAAGAAATATGTCACGAATGAAGGACAAAAACTCCCGCGACGCTCACTATCATAGTTTTGAAACAAATTCGATTTTTACTTTAAGTCCCGGAATCTTAAGATAAACTGTATTTATTAAAAGAAAAAAAACTGTGCATAAAAATCTTAATTTTGTACTGTAATCCAAAAGGCTTAATATTTAGCTAAATTATAAACCATTTGTGGGCAGGCTAGGGCTTCTCAGTTTCAAGATAATCGTGAATATGATAAAATCGTATTTTTATTTTTTGTGACTTAAGTCTTTAGTATTCGCAATTTATTTTTGCTTCAAAACGTAGCCAACATTATGGACTACTACCACAATAAATACCGATTGCGAATATCGCGGACTTTCGGAAATATTAATTTTTTTTTCAAAATCCCGGGATTGTATAAATAGTGTTATTTTACAAATACTGAATAGGGATGGTTACAATTTTTTTTATTTCTCTTTTAAAAACTGTTTGAACACTAAAGTGAAATTTATTTTTTATTATCTTTAAAAATAACCGAAATATAAGTGTTTAAAACTTACGGTTACAGCGAGATTCAGTTATAAAAGCGTGAACGCGAATGCGTGAACAATAATAGAGTACATATATGGTAGACGGTGGCACATTATCTATATTTTAAACAGCTATTCATATTATTGAAAATGACTAAGCGTAAGCCTGCGTCTTCTCATTATAAGGTATTAAATATCAAATAAAGTCATATAAATGCAAATAACATTGACCGAAGAACATGACATGATATAAAAAATACCTACGTAGGTACTTCACAATTTCTAGATGTATACAAAATTCCAATGTCCCTTTTTTCCCGACACACACTTGGCCGTTTTTTTCATAACCTATGTTCATCACGGATAATGGAGCATTCTAATGGTGAAAGAATTATTCAGATCGGTCCAGTAGTTTCGGAGCCCGTTTGAACAGGCTTGTTTGTATTGATACAAACAAAAAATCAAATCATTCCTTTTTATTATAATATTTGTGGCGATAATGCCAAATGGCAGCTCTATACCCGGTACTTTACGTCTCGCCAAAAAGTTACAATCAAATTTGACCAAAATCCCGGAACCTGGGATTTTGAAAAAAAAATTAATATCTCCGAAAGTCCGCGATATTCGCAATCGGTATTTATTGTGGTAGTAGTCCATAATATTGGCTACGTTTTAAAGCAAAAATAAATTGCGAATACTAAAGACTTTAGTCACAAAAAATAAAAATACGATTTTATCATATTCACGATTATCTTGAAACTGAGAAGCCCTAGCCTGCCCACAAATGGTTTATAATTTAGCTAAATATTAAGCCTTTTGGATTACAGTAATTTAGCTAAATATTAAGCCTTTTGGATTACAGTACAAAATTAAGATTTTTATGCACAGTTTTTTTTCTTTTAATAAATACAGTTTATCTTAAGATTCCGGGACTTAAAGTAAAAATCGAATTTGTTTCAAAACTATGATAGTGAGCGTCGCGGGAGTTTTTGTCCTTCATTCGTGACATATTTCTTCATTCAATCAGCCAATAAAAATAGCCTGTCACAAAATGAGGTTCAAAAACACACTGTGCCATTACATATATAGATTTCCACATGTGGAAATCTATATATTTTTTTACTTTTTTTATGTCATGAGATAGAAGGTATACTAGAGTTTATAGCAAGGTTGTTATCGTGCAGGTCTGTACCCGTCGCTCGTCAGGCTGGCAGCGTCGGCGCACACAGCGGGCGCGGGCGCGGCGCTGCGCGAGGCGCTGCTGCAGTACGGGTCGCTGCTCGCCGCGCCGCTCTAGCGCCGCGTGCTCTACACCATACATATATAGAGCACGAGACTGTAGTCAACGGTAAATTGTTGTAGTTGTATGGGATGTCGATTTATTCGAGCTCGTTGTCGTATGTGTAATATGCCTTGCATGTTTGGCAATGCCCACAATTTATGATTTTTAACACCTTGTATAATAATATCTGTTTCAATGTTGTGACTGCCTCCGTGGTCTAGTGGTTAAGAGCATTGGCTCTCGATACGGAGGTCGTGGGTTCGATTCCCACGGGGGACACCTAGTGATATGTCACTTTGTGCGTTTTTCCCCAGTTGGTTAGGACATTGCAGGCTGAATCACCTGATTGTCCGAAAAGAAAAATTGTTCCGTGCTTCGGATGGCACGCTAAGCCGTTGGTCCCGGCTACTATCTCTGGTGGTAGTAGTCGTTACATAAAAACCACGTCAGAGGCCGTAAGGCGGTCTGAAAAAACTCTGACACCAGGGCTCTGCCCACACGATAAGAAGAAGAAGAAGAATGTTGTGACGTATTGGTACAATTAATGGGCGATAGTGGGCGCACGGACGCGAATTGACAATAGTGATTATATTCTCTTTGGGTGACACTCGCTAGCTGTCTGTCGAACGGAGCGGACGTGCGAGCACGACTGTCACTTGAACTAAATCTGTTCATGATCTGTTCTTTATTTGACTGTCCTGTGTACTTACCCCATATGTGACGGAAGAAGCCGACGTCATAAATGTCAATGCATTATCATATACACGATAAATTTTTAGTCAGTGTCGTAACTTTAACTTTCACTACGGACTACGCTACGGTGCCTACACCATCAGCCCCGAAATTGCGTAAAAAAATCATCTGTTCTATTTGGTTCTATACAAAACTGCAGTACCTTCTCTAAAAGACAAACTGGACTAAAAATTTATCCTGTATACAAGGTTACTTCGGAGACAGTGCGCATTTTTCTTCATGCAATTAGTAAAATATTTTTTTTTTGTTTTTAATTTTTTTCAATTTATCCACCCGAAAATAAATGTTGCCTTGCCACACTACAATCGTGAGTCAAAAGGTTAGGTAGGTGCGAGGGTAGCGCGGGGCGACCGGCGTACGCGCCGCCCCTTGCCGTGGCCTCTCAGAAGTGCGATTTTTGAAAATCATACGAGCGACTTGGCAGTAGAAAATGTCAAAATTACTATGGAGATTATGCATCTTTCTACTGCCAACTCGCTCGTATGATTTTCAAAAACCGCACTTCAGGTTCTCAGTGAGTCAGAATCACTGATCGCAACCCCTCCGCAGAGTGCGCACGCGTCTTGTTTACGCTCGACTTTTAATATTTTTGTATGAGACATGGTAAAATAAAAAAATAGTCTTTTTATTTTGAATGAGCTTCATCGCACTGTCTTCGACGTAACCCTGTATTATTTTCCTAACTCATAATTATTTTATTGTCCACAGAGACTTCTCTCGGTTAGAAACAAAGAATAGATGTCGCTACGCGCGGTGGAAGCCTGTAGAGTTATGATTCAGGATATCATCTCATTCAATTGTGTAATTAATTAATCGTGTGTTGAATATTATTATATGAAAAACACTTTATAGGGTGCTGTCAAATTGAACATTTTGTTATGTCGTCTGTTCTGTATCTCAATGTTAGGAAAAGACCTTCCATTCAGTCCTCCCCGCTTAGATCATTTATATGGGGACTTGCTTTACGTTCCCCAGGAACACGCAAGCTATATAGCAGCTGCACAGTAGCTGCATAAAAGATATTTCCTTTATGCGGCTACTGTACTGCTGCTATATAGCTTGCGTGTTCCTTGGGTTACCATTCCCCTCTGCCAAGGTACAGTCGCCATCAGATACATCGTAGCTTACAAGGTGTCAAAATGTAAAAATATTTCTGAGCAGTGCTAATTTTCACTAAATTCTTTACAGTAAATGTTACCAATTATATCTAAACTGTATTTTGTGATAAATATCTGAACAGCGAATTTTCAATAATTTCTTTACAATGTTATTTAAAATTAAAATGTAAAACAACGGAGTAAGGTTTTTTTTTCCGAAACTGTTCAGATGTTTATGACCACCCTGACTGCGTCGATATATTTTATGTTCTAGGCGTCCCTATATTTTTAATTGGTTATGAGTTATGAGTAAAGAAGTTATTAAGAATTAGAACTGTTTAGAAATATTTGACCACCTTTGTTTGCTACGATATATCTGCTGATGACTGTACAAGATCAAATGATCATGTACATGTGCATACAATTTTGTACCATATCACTAACCGAGACTGCCTATAATTGCGGAACAACTAGTCTTGTTTGGGGTTCACACAAGACTATTTGTCATGATTTTTGACATTCAAAATTAAACTCTAAAGTAACTGAATAAAATTCAAAGTTGCGTATTTCATGCTACCTCGTCTCCCGCAAAAAGTGACAGAAAAGTTTGATAGTAGAATTACACGCGTCTTCTTATCGTGTGGGCAGAGCCCTGGTGTCAGAGTATTTTCAGACCGCCTTACGGCCTCTGACGTGGTTTTTATGTAACGACTACTACCACCAGAGATAGTAGCCGGGACCAACGGCCACGTTGCCTGCCATGCGATGGCAACGTGCCATCCGAAGTACGGAATCATTTTTCTTACACGCGTAAACCGTCCATATTTAAATGGTCTAAGATCGGGTTAGAAACACGAAACTGCGCTCCAGAACTAGTATAGAGGACGTGGGGCGCAAGACAGCTCAGCTGAAGTGGGACTGGGCCGGACATGTCAGTCGCATAGATTCGGAAAGATGGGCCAAAATCACCACAGACTGGGATGGCCGCCGTCGTCGAGGTAGACCCAGAAAAAGGTGGAGAGACAACTTGGATGCCTTCTTGGAGAGTTGGCAAGTGGTTGCACACAACAGAGAGGATTGGAGAGTAAAAGGGGAGGCCTTTGCCCAGCAGTGGGACACTGAACAGGCTACGTAAAAAAAATAAAAAAAAGAGCGGGTGTGAGGTTAAAATTATTGGGGGACAGGGAGTGTCCGTACTGTATGTAGTACTAGATACTCTTTCTTATACTGTATTATTGACTGTATTACAGTATTGTTCAATATGACAGCATCATATGTAGTATTCTAACGTGTAAAACATTCCCAGTTGTTTTTATCAAGAAAATATGAGTATTTTATTATAATTCTTTGTTTACTTTATTGATATAATTTGTACATAATTAAATGTTTTATGTACCTATTTGTGTTTGTAATAATTATCATGATACTAAAATGACATTATTATAAACAACCGTGGCAAAGAAAATACATTGATATCTTACTAAAATATAGAAAGAAAATAAATGGATACTTAGAAATGCGCCACTGTGACGCTGTTTGCGCCTTAAGAGGTTACCGAGCCTATTGTGCTGCCCTCAGTCGTATTTTTTTATATCTAAACAATTAAACAGCATTTCCATAAAACAAGACTTCTATAGTAGTCTAACGGTCGGTCGGTCGGTCAACTACTAACTACTAGCATAAAACTTGCATAAAACATAATAATCCGTTATATTTCGATAAATTGCAAGCCAATCAGGACTACAATGTGACATTCTTGTTTTTTGGAAATGTTGTTTAATTGTTTAGAAATAAAAAAAAAACGATTAAGGGCAACACAATAGGCTCGGTGCCCCCTTAACATACAATATTATTGTATTTTCACTGACATTTTAAACAAAATTACTTGTACACTTTTTAATAGATATAAATCTACAATTTCCAAACAATATCATGTTACAACAAATACTAATTCGATAACATTATTAAACAAATACTAATTCTCTCACTTACAATATAAGCAGAATTCTTAAATGTGTGATTCGGAAATGGTTTATTAGGGAGATAATATTGGTGTTATTATTGTACTGCCTACAGAAATCTGAAGCGAAGCAAGCTTGATAAATTTCTAGCTTGCTTCGCTCGCTCCAAAGTTTTTACTTGCAATATTAAATACTAAAAACCGGCCAAAACCGATTCGTAGTGCGAATAATGGCGATCTCTACGCTCGCTTCAATTTTTATACTGCTTCCGTAAAATGTCATAATTAACTTATTTATGTTTATTGTTAAAGCAATAATTATTATTTATGGGCATTAGTTTCCTTTCAATTACAGTATATTTTGTATTAATGAGATACTTTTGCAAAATGATATCAGATTTCCCTGAAAGTCATGCATTTCCGAATTCTGAAGTCATCGTCAATATAATAACAAATAAATAGATAAAATAAAAAACAATGCATGTAGTATGTTGACAAATAAAACGTAGGTAGTTATTATTAAAATTTAGACACACTGCAGTCAGTGGTTTTTGTATTGAAGTTTGTATTGTTTTGCTATTTTAGGGCATGTTACCTTTAAGGGTTTACACGAGTGACTTGATTAATTATTTATAACCTGTAGGGTTATTGTTTTATGCCGATGATAGATCGGTATGTCAGTGCTTTTCGGCTATCTGGTTGGGATTTTTAAATATCAGCAGTAATGACAAAATTACTATGGAGATTATGCATATTTCTGCTGCTGATTTGAACGTGTGATGTTCAAAAATCGCACTCAGGTTCGCCTGGTTCATATTAAATTAAAGGCAGAGATAAACCTGCATACTAATGCCTCTTATTATCATAAGAGTCCTTTTACCGTTCAGTGGCCAAATTAATGTGATAATCTAACGATGTCACCCGTTGACCAAGGGAAGTTCTGTTTACCTTTAATTTAATAATAATTTGAAAAAATAAAAATATATCGAAATTAAGGATACAAAGACGACTTGTCTGATATCTGCAAAGATCCTCATATTGAGACAGTTTAGTGGTTTCATTCATCGATCTGTGTCGCGTTCTTACTTGACATACAATGCACACAATATGTGGATTGCAGTATGTATGCATGTATTTCAAGTGTTTTATTTTCCAATGTATCATCTAGTTACCACTTTAGACTTAAAATTAAGTTCTCTATCCTCGTGTACACTCGCTCTAATTTAAAGCTGCTAGAAGTTAATAAGTTAGATTAAATTGTGATCGCCAAAATCTTATGTGAAAGTGATGCATTCACTTTTATTTGTTTTTTTTTATCTTATTATTGATGTAAAAATAAACCTTATCCTTATGAAATAAAGAATACAATAGTTTGTATAACATTTCCATCACATTTCTTATGCTACCTCCACACGCTTGCGCGAACTTAGTCGAGCTTGCTATTCATGACGAGTCAGTCTGTAAAGCTGTTGGTTTACTTGCGCCGCGTAGCGCGTATGCCATGAGGTACAGACTGTCGCGCATTGACATAAGGCGCATTTTAGTTCGTCGATCCTGAAGCTAAAAGTTCTAAATTCGAAAAAGCGCGCGAAATCGGGAGAGTGCGGTATCTGTTACGGTAGTAACTATTGAATATAATCTGTGGTACAGCGGACTCGCGTAAGGTCGCGCGAGCGTGTGGAGGTAGCATAACGTGCAATGTATAGTACGGTAGCCATATTGACTAGCTTTATCTATTAGTTTATTTATAGAAATGTTCTTTTAACTCGATAACAGTAAAGTTGTTATACATTTTTTTATTTGTAATTATTTATTTACGAAGTTCTATTAAAAGTTAAAAGAATAAATCGTATTTTTCAATGTTTTCCTTAACAGCTGTGTTATTAACAGGGGCCGATCGCGTTAATTTAATTTCCATTGTATCGTCAGTCACTGATGAACGACTACCGAATCGCTACTTTTTGCACATTCGTAACTCGATCGCCATTGATTCGTTACTAATGTCAATCAAGTTGTAAATAAGTCAAGTTTAGCGTGATATCAAATTACTCACAACTGAATCATAACCAAAACTGGATCTTAGGAGGATAGTCCTTGCGAAGTTGGATCCAAATTTTTCAATAGTAACCAATTAAAATCAATAAAAAAAAATTACACAACCTAGATACCAATCTCTGTTCCTGTGCTTTGTCAGGAGTCCGTAAAATATACAATCAATGTAACTTTGAAATTACAATTTTAAGAAAAATCTGTCAAACTACAGATATAAGTTACTAGACCGTGTTTTAAAAAATATATTTTGCACTTAGCACGTTTGTTTTCTAGACCATCGATATCCTCTTAACTGCTTAACTTGCTGGGTTCATATTAGTTTCAAAAATCGCACTCCAGACCTTGAAACTGAACAACTTTGTAGTCTGTAGGACCAACATCGATATCGCGAGAAAAAAAAACTGTCCCATACATTTGGCTTGAGTAGGTTTGCAGTTTTGTATGGAAGATCATTTTTTTTCCGCGATTTCTATGTAGATGTCATAGAGAAAGTTTTTCAGTTAGATGGTCTGATCATCCCCTTAAACAATTGTCAGCATATTAAGAATGACCCAATATAGCCTTAGCCTCCCTACGATTAGTTTGTACAGATTACAGACTTTTCTAGAGAGTAGAGAGGAGCTCTTTTAAATCAGAATTCCGTTAGATACGGAATTCCGGATGTAGGTATGTGGCGGGTCTAAATGTTTGTCCAAGGTAGCCTTACCTAGATGGCAACAGATTAAAAGTGAAGGAGTAATGCCCACGCGCGTGTCAATGAGCTCATTCATAGCTGGATCGCTATTTGTTACGGATAATACACAATTTGAGTGGGAGTAGGTACAGTCAGCGAGTCACCCAGCATCAATGTGAGAACAGTGAGCCAGCCACCTAAAAGGAGTGTGCTTTTGAAATCCAGACATTCTAATCATGTACGAAAAATAAACTATGGAAGTTTATGCAATTTTCTTATACGAATTTAGATATTACGTAGATATTGGAAAATAGCACCGCAGATATTCAGTCCCCTTATCTTCTTCCTATTTCTGAATTGCTTGTTAAGATAAGACAATTTTGATTTTAATAGGTACCGATCTAAAACGTTTCGTAAATCGTTATTCGTTTATACGGCTTAGTAGTGCCACAGTAGTGCATTGACTCGGCTACGATAAAAACGGAACAGAGTCGAGACTGCCGGCAGTTAAAATAAACCACTGGGTCGTTGCACCCTAACCTTACACCGATTTAAATATAACTTACCTCCACCATTTTCGAAAAGGATTGTATTTATGAACATCAGAAGTTAGATGTTTTTTGTAGCTTTCTTGTGAAAGATTTCAACGAAAGGAATCAATAATAGATCGTACTGTATGTAATGTATATTATGTATACTATCCTAATGTACAAACAAATATTATGTTTATTGTTTACAAACACTTATTTTAATTCAATGCGTCTAGAAAGATCTTCGACTCTCAAATGCTGCAGGTGTTTCTTTGATGTAGGTATTGTTTCGTTTCTTACTGTCATGTGATAGATAAACATTTATTTTATGATCATTATAAAACAATAATCAATATCGAACCGGCTACTTCGGGCACAGTTTATTTAATAGTTAAGAACTAACGTAAGGTCGGGGCTTGATTTCGGTTTTTGGTCACTTCATATCCTGAAGTTTTTACCTGTACCCGGACCCAGAAGCGGCGGACCCTGTGATAATTATTGCACTGCGGTCATGCACGATATCTAAGTTCAGGCCACATGCTAATCACAGCGCTGAAAAATTTCAAGCCCGCTCTAGGATAGTTAAAGCACAGCTTTCGTGCACTATCTGAGTTCTGCCCACCGGCGAAGCATAGTGTAAAAAATTTGGAGCCCGCTTCGCTTGCTCCAATTTTGTTATTTTTACATTTCACACCGGAACTGACAGAGCTCTATTACTAAACGGCTATTTAGCTACACTTTGTATATTTATTTATTTATGTATCTTAAATCTTAATATACTGATACGAAATGGTTGATGTCGCAGTTTTTTTATTCTACCTAGTACCTAAATAAAAATGTAGCCTACAATCAAAAGTTTACCACAAAAAATTTAGGTCTTGCGCCGCCCCTGCCAAGCCTAAGCATAAGCAAGCAAGCATAAGCTCACGGCTATACTCTATACTCCCCGAGGGAGGTAGCCAGAACACATTCACAAACCTCTAGGTTTTATTTAATTGAGTTTCAATTATACCTACTTAGGTAACTACGGTAACTATGACAGATAGCCACTATAATCCGGTGACCTACAGTGACCACACGCAGTGAGACAGTTAAACTTCGGATGCAAGACAGGATGCCCTTGTATAGAGATAAAGACAAATGAAGATATGACATCACACCTTTATCGTAAGGTCTGAAGTCGTTTGGACCTGACCTCGAACTAGTCCTTATCTTGATAGCAAAGGATTATACAATACTTCGTCCAGTGGACAAATTACCCTAATGGCGTAGCTAGTGGCACCCCAAAAATGAAATCTTACAAACAAGTAGGTACCTATGATGTTATGCAAATTGAGAGCATGGGCGTAGCAATCATTTTTTCCCAGTTTGGAGGAAGCTAGTTCGAGATTTTGCTAAATTATAACGCTATTTCCAACTCATGACGAACGGGCCCATTTAACATTATATTTTTATTTTCGCGGTATAGTGTCATCCCCAAAACGCACCCGGTGCTGATGTGGGCTGTAATACCTATAGGTAAGTAAATGGAAATGGAATGGATTGAAAGAAGAGCCTTTCATGTCTGAAGTGCGATTTTTGAAAATCATGCGTGCGACTTGGCAGTAGAAAGATGTATAATCTCCATAGTAATTTTGCCAAGTCGCTCGTATGATTTTCAAAAATCGCATTTCAGGAAACAACATTAGTATACTTGTTATAGGCATCAAAAGAGGAAAATTTTTGTTTATTTGCAATATCTACTGAATTACGCCAGTATTCCTCGAAAACTTGTAAGCCTTGTTTGTTTAATTAAGGCTATTCTACCGTTGGCGCGCTCCATACAAACGTAGTATGGTGATATTTTCAATACTATCCAATTAAAGTCAATGAAATTTTTCAAAAACAATCTAGTAACTAATTTCTATGTCGGTATGAAGTCAGATTTTCGATAAAATTTATAGTTTTAAAGTTACAGTGCCACAAATATTTCCATACAAATCTTAAATTAATTCTAGCATTGAAACTGTATATTTTAATGAAAATCTGACTTCATACCGACATAAAGATTAGTTACTTGATTGTTTTTGAAAAATTTCATTGACTTTAATTAGATAGTATTGAAAATATCACCATACTACGTTTGTATGGAGCGCGCTCCGAGTAGAATTCTCTTAATTAAGTAGGAACGGTAATCATTTCCATTTATAGAATGTAGGTCATACATTTTATTCCTTTGCTGTAAACTGGTATACCTACCCAAGTAGGTATTCGTGGTATTTTACCTGCCTAGGTACCTGGATCAATCTTACTTACACATCACACCAGTATTACATTTTACTGTAATATAATATTGTCTAGTCTATCTGTTGAGGCGTTACGGTATTAGATATAGTCAGACATGGATACCTAGATCTAGATAGATCTATCTAGGCAGTATTAAATTACTTGGGATCCTGTTGGCATATCGTAGTAGCATTATGCTCGCAACTATAATCCCCGACGATAGGGCGGTGCGAGCGTTGCCCAGGCACAGGGCGCAGACCCTGGAGGGGCGCAGAATTGACCAGGTTGGTCCAAAGTTTTGGTTCATGCATGGTATGGTAAACATACCTATGCAATATTTTATTCGCGCATACGGGTGTAGACGCCAGATTGAGTCTTGTTTTGTGAAATTTCGAGCTCTCTTCGCTCGCCACTCAAAAGCTGGAGCCTTTGAGTGGTTTTGAGCATATATAGGCTAAATGGAACTCATACCACCCACCACCGTCTCAGTTCTGGACCCTATGTCTGAGGTTAGAGCATTTTCCGAGGGCGCAGTTTTAGATGCTCGCACCGGGCGCATAAAAGGCTATTTACGGCACTGCCGACGATATTGGATAAACTCAGAATGACCGGCCATATCGAATGCCGTCGGAAGAGACAGAACTCCATGTTTCACAGTTAGGTACTAGAACCGAAACTCTGTCCAGTGTGATGGGTAGATTGCTAGTGAGCCCGTTCGTTGACACTTATAATTTATAATGGACAGTGTGTATACAATACATGCAATAAAAATTTCCTTACGATGTTTTCCTTCAACAAGAACCCCGTACCTACATAGGTACAGGGTGAAATTGATATCATTAGCATCCTTTTAAACTAAGAGTCTACCCATCAAACTGCACAACTTTTACTATGGGAGCAAACCGATCAGAGCAACAAAAACATCAGCTATTCCATACTAAACTGCAGTGCCTGCTCGACTCAAATGTATGCAACAGCTGATTTTTTAGTTGCTCCGATCAGTTTGCTCCCATAGTAAAAGTTGTTCAGTTTGATGGGTAGACTCTTAGTTTAAAAGGATGCCAATGATATCAATTTCACCCTTAGATTTCACCCTGTAGATTCTGAAAAAACTCATTGGTACCTACCCTACAACCCTACAACCTACAAGTCTTAGGCCGAGATTCAGAGACGATTTTTAAGTCATAGTTGGAACTAAGTAGGGTCAAAAATGTATGGATACATACATACGGGAGTTCAAACTATGACTTAAAAATCTTCTCTGAATCTCAGCCTTAGACTCAGAGCATCGCGCGGCTCTAAAGTTGGTCTGGTTTATTATCAAATTGCGTGATGAAAAAGGCATTAGGTACCCGACCTACCAAATTATTATAACTCATACACAAGCCTACATTATTTACGAAGTCACGCAATTTCATTGACAGTAAACAGAAACTATTGTACCTACATTCTTTATATCATTGCCTTACTAGGTACTTACCTACGCTGGCTATAGTGGCTAGGGTGGCCTGTTTCCCATATTTCATATTTCATATTTATTTATTTGCAAGTCACAAGTTATTTGGATGTTATAGTATAATATAAAGTAGGTACAGGTGACGCCCTGTAAGGGCACAGCAAAACGTAAAGGGCTACTAGTTGTCATCATATTAATAATTACATAATTAAATTAGTCAATAACAAATCATAGTATCAGTTAATTCAAATCACAATGTCAACGTTATATAATGTTAATATGTTAAAAAGATAGTGAAAAAATTAAAATTAATAAGTAACATCGTAAGTCAAAATTAATTGCTAGTCGTAGAGTCATCGAAGCATTAGGTATCTAGTTTATCGTCAAAGAATTCTAAAATATTATAGTAGGATTTATTCAAAAGAAAATTTTTAAGGTGATTATTAAATATGTTGAGTTTTTCAATGTTTTTTATAGAATTTGGAATGTGGTTATATATTTTAATTACCATGTGGTGGGGGCTAGAAGAAACAAGGTACATTTTTGTGGAAGGTCTAAATAATTTATTTAAATTTCGATTATTTCTTCTGTTATTGATCATTGGGGAGTACAAATTCATATTTTTCCTGACAAATTTACATGACTCCAAAATATAAACGGACGTGAGTGTCAATATCTGGTGCTTCACAAAGTAAGGTCTACAAGACACCATTTGGTCGATATTTGTTATAATTCTGATGCATTTTTTTTGAAGGACGAAAACATCTCCTACTTCACAACAATTTCCCCACAGAACTATTCCGTACGAGAGCCTTGAATGGACATTAGCGTGGTAGGCTGCGAGAGTAGTCTTTAAATCTGTAACCCGCTTCAGCTGATAGAGAGCATAAATAAAGGAAGACAACAGCCATTATTATTATTTGGGGTTTTTTTTGGGCCTTGACAGGCTTGCTAGCCCGTGCCACGTAGCGTGCCATCGCTGGTCCTTTGTGATCGCCCTTTTTAAAGTTCCTTACCAATCCCCACTGCGGCTAGAAATCGCAGTAGATTTTTGATCGGGATAGTTTGTATCTCATCTGGTGTCAGCACCTGCCTACCCAGATGAGTGCTGCGTTTGTACATCAGGGGGCCACAGTCACATAGGAGGTGCAGAGGAGTTTCCATCTACTTCATGCAGAATCTGCAGCCCGTTGTATCACTTAAGATCCCATACTGACTAGCACACCCACCCCTTCAACTAAGCGTGATAGTAGGTACTTAGTTTATTAATAACTACTTGGAATTGGAATCTCGATCAATAATGGTTTTACCGTTTTCGTTGCTAGCCGTAGGTAATAATATCTAGGTACGCTACGTGCCTATACCTACTTCTGGCAACGAAAGTTTCTGTGTCGTTGGGTCGTTGTAGATGCCCGCTTATCCATACGAGCTGAACGTTTGTTATGGTGATGATCAGACCATCAAACTGACCAACTTTATCTATGGGATATTGCCACACAAATTATACGACTGTCCTATTGAAAAAGTTTCCGTATCTTCTTCTTCTTAGATCTTCTTGGGTACAGGGTCCTTCGTAATATGCTGACACTTTTTAAAGGGATGTTCAGACCATCCAGTTTTTCCTGATTTCCTGATCCAACAGCATAATGTATGGGACAGCAGTTTTTTTTTTGCGCTTTAGCTGTTGGTCCCATAGAGAAAGTTGTTCAGTTTGATGGTCTGAACATCCCCTTAAAAAAGTGTAATCGCGAAAAAAATATCTGCTCTTCCATACATAACTGCAAACCTACTCGAGGGACAGCAGTATTTTTTTTCGCGATTTCGATGTTGGTCCTATAGAGAAAGTTGTTCAGAGTGATGGTCTGATGGTCTGATCGTTCCCTTAAAAAAGTGTCAGCATATTACGAAGCACCCTGTAGAACACCCCTGAAGCAGGCATAGGAATTGATGCATTATACCTAAGACACCACTAGTTTTTAATTATACTAAAATGAAACCAAACAATTTTCAATAAGGAAAATGGTTCTTAAAACGATAAAATTGTTTGGACCTCCCATAGAAAATCGATCGGCTGATCTGCACTTTTGTATGGAAGGTCCAAAAGAATCTCGTTTTTCGACACATGTTCCAGGAAAGTTGTTTAGGTTCATTGTCTGAAGCCAAAGAAAGACAAACATCCATCCAGTATAAATATTTGCTTCTTACGGGATTCGAACCCGCGACTCATGGATTATCAGGCACAGGCAGGGTTTACTAACAACTGAGATATCGGGCCGTCAAAATGAGATATTCGATAAGCGATAGTAATTTTATACTCATTTATAGACTCGAAGCTGAATGGCGCCAATGCATAACCCACCAGACACCAGTCGATACTATATAAAGTCATTTAACAGACCTCCAAATAAGGCGCACGAGTCGCAATGATGTCACTTTACGCCCACATTTAAGAGAATTCTACTCGAAGCGCGCTCCATACAAACGTAGTATGGTGATATTTTCAATACTATCTAATTAAATCCAATGAAATTTTTCAAAAACAATCAAGTGACTAATCTCTATGTCGGTATGAAGTCAGATTTTCATTAAAATATATAGTTTCAATGCTAGGATTAATTTAAGATTTGTATGGAAATATTTGTGGCACTGTAACTTTAAAACTATAAATTTTATCGAAAATCTGACTTCACACCGACATAGAAATTAGTTACTAGATTGTTTTTGAAAAATTTCATTGACTTTAATTGGATAGTATTGAAAATATCACCATACTACGTTTGTATGGAGCGCGCCAACGGTAGAATAGCCTTAAATATGAAAGACGGCCGGTCTTCGAGCGCGGTCGTTGCTTTCAATCTAGTTTGTATGCGCGTAGGAATTACGTCAAGGATGCCATTTTAGTGTAGGTTTTGTAGGCGGTTGTACTTAGTCGACAACATAATGAATGACGTCATAACATCGCCCTGATACGGCGAGTGGATTTGCTCAATACTATATTCCCCTGGGGGTAGTCAGAGTTATTATGAAACCTCAGAATATCCATCATATATCTCCTAATTACTGGCATCATATCAGACTGTGCCAGTATAACTTTAGTATCCTCGGTACCTACTGAAGTTGGTTATCAAAAAAGCAATAGTATCACTGTGCCAGTATAACTTTGGTATCCTCGGTACCTACTGAAGTTGGTTATCAAAAAAGCAATAGTATCACTGTGCCAGTATAACTTTAGTATCCTCGGTACCTACTGAAGTTGGTTATCAAAAAAGCAATAGTATCACTGTGCCAGTATAACTTTAGTATCCTCGGTACCTACTGAAGTTGGTTATCAAAAAAGCAATAGTATCACTGTGCCAGTATAACTTTAGTATCCTCGGTACCTACTGAAGTTGGTTATCAAAAAAGCAATAGTATCACTGTGCCAGTATAACTTTAGTATCCTGGGTACTACTGAAGTTGGTTCTCAAAAAAGCGACAATACCAGGAACCATTAAACTTCATGACATTGCTAGCACGAAGTACCTACCTACGTAGATATCATCATCAGCCTATATACATAAACGTCCCACTCTAAGGTCCCACTGCATGGCAGAGGCCTACTCTCAAGGAGGGTGTATGAATGAGCATTAGTCCACCACGTGTGCCCGAAGCGGATTACTTCCCTTCCCTTCATACATATGTATGCATCAGAATTTCTGCTTCAGCGAATGCACTATTTCCGAGTACTTACAACCCGAATTCCTTTAAAGTACGAGTGAATAGGCATCTTCTGGGTTAGCTCGCTACATCTACGACCCCATCTTCGTCCTGAGGACTGGATTGAGGTCAAGAGCAAACCCATAGTTAATAAAAAAAAAAAATTCAGGTTTCGTTACGATGTTTTCCTTCACTATTTGAGAGTATTCGGTATTACGCACATCATCATCATCTTCCTAGCTGCTGTCCCGCTGGGTAGCGGGGTCTGCTTTCCTAGTCTGTTTCTTCCACTTCGCTCTATCCTGAACATCGTCGGCGGAGAGCTCGCAGTTGTCCATTTCCTTTCGGTATTACGCACATAAGTTAGAAAAACTCATTGGTACAGTCAAGAGCACATCAAGCTTTACACATTGACGATTGTTCGATTGTGACGCTTATATGGCGCACTAAATGAGAACCATGGTACAAAGTCCAAAGTGTCAAGTGACGTGCTCTTGACTGTACATGGCATTTCGCCCGTGTGGATTCGAACCTGGACCGTCATGATTGAGTGTATACAGGGTGTAACAAAACCTTAGTAATACTTAAGGGGGTGCTTCAGACCATCAATCTGACAACTTTCACTATTGAGCCAACGTCGAAAAAAAATTAAAAATTACACACATACATTTGAGTCGAGACGGTAGGTACTGCAGTTTTGTATGAAAGAGCGGATTTTTTTTTTCGCGATTTCGATGTTGGCTTCATAGTCAAAGTTGTTCAGTTTCATGGGCTGAAGCATCCCCTTAAGTATTACCCTCTCGTGTTTTGTTACACCCTGTATACCTCTACTATTTGAAATTTATTATTAAACTTGTTACCATTTTATATGGATTCAATTGATGGTGACTGTACTGTCTAATAAAATGGTTTTAGAATAAAGAGATCCTTCCTCTGAGGTACCTATACAAACTGTTTTCACAATTTAAAATGGAAAAAAAAACTAAAAACAAAAGAAATGAAACAAAAATATTTGCAAAACTTCAAAAAGCAAAATGGACAGCTGGCTCCTTCCGTATTTATTTTACCAGCAATATTCTTCAGCTATGTACGCTTACCTCGCCCTGAAGATGCTGGAACAAATTGATTTCGACGAAGAAAGCTCCTCTGACGAAGATTTTTTCGATTATGTCGTTGCTTCGAAGAGAAGGAGGACGGACTCGGAGCACTCTGGAGATAGACGTCCGAGGATAAAAGAATTACAAGATTATGGGTGATAATTTTTTAATCCTGCCATAATATTTAGTCACCACTGGATTTATTTATGCCTGTGTCCTTTACTGAAGACTTCAAGCCTCTCTATTGCCTCTTTTATAACATTCTGTATGGGGTACCTACCTACCTATCCATAAAATGACCCACTGACCCATTATCGCCGATATGTGATACTATATGTCTACTTTAATATACTATAACTTTTTTTAACTGGGACAGTATGGGGAAATCCGAAAGCATAGGAGATACAGGGAAACTGTCTTAGGAACCTTAGGTAGGTCTTTTTTGTGTAAACGATTTTAGCATAGTAACTTGGTCAAGCGCGAGTTGTCCATAAAGATTCATAAAAATTCCTTTTTTTAATTTAAACTGTTTCATGTAAGGATCATTCATATCATCATATGCATTTTTATGGACAACTCATGCTTGACCAAAAAAATGTACTACCTATGCCAAAATTGTTTTCACAAAGAATACACCTGCCGGTTTCTAAAACAGTTTCTATGGTTTCGGAATTCTCCATTCTGTCCCAGTTTGTATACCTACTAACTAATCTTGAAGATAATAAATAATTGATATACTTAATTTTCAGAGTGACCACGTCATCGGCACCGCCGTCGGCTTTGTCATTACCACGTACTACAGCTACAGTCAAAACAGACAGTAACGAATCCAAAAATGGGTTAGAAAATCTTTACATAGGTACCTACCATACTAACGCCGTTATCCCACGGTGGTAAGACACTACGGCCCGCCACATGCTACGATACCGACCATGAACCAAATTCACCGACATACTTACTTCTCTCGCCTCATGCACTTTCATACAAAATTCAAAAATTCAAAAAAATTTTATTCAAAATAATATCATATATAGATAGCTTTTTGACGTCATTTTTTGACTCTACCACCGCGTCGGAAGGTGTTCCGTTGAGAGAAGATGCGGCCAGAAACTCTACAACACACATCTTTTAAACAAAACAAAATGTACAAAGTACAATTAAAATACAATATTGCATTACATAGTGTAAAATTGTCAAGACCAGACATTTTGGTCATTCAAATAATCATCGAGTTTATAGTAACCTTTTTTACAGAGGACTTGTTTAACATGAGACTTAAACTTTTTGTCTGGTAAGTTTAGAATATCCTCTGGTATCTTATTATAAAAGCGTATACAGTGCCCCATGAAAGATGTGTTGACTTTACTGAGTCGAAAATGTGGGAATACTAATTTATTTTTATTTCTTGTATTGTAATTATGAACGTCACTGTTTTTGGGAAAGAGAGACAAATTTTTTCGAACATATAAAATATTTTCGTAAATATACAACGTGTTAATAAATTAGCGCAAAACCTCATACACCCCAACTGATTTATAAGAAAAGAATTAGATTGAAACAATAATTTCATTATTTTGATAATTAAAATTTAAAGTTATTCGCATTTTAAGTTCGGAGGCAAAAATGATTTGTTATCATTTCAGCACTGAAAGAAAGCGCTAACGCACTTATGGATACATTTTTATAATCTTGTTTTGGTAGTAAGTAGGATGAGTGTACCCGTGGGGTGGGTTGACATCGGGTTTAGTAAATTAAAAATTTTACGAAAAAAAAAAATTAAATTTTGAAAAAAATTACCTATGTTGAAACCATGATAATTCGATTCTGCTATCGATTCTAAACAAACTACTTTCTAGTTTTGCGTTAATTCATTAACACGTTGTATTGACTGTAGAAAGTCAGAATACTGATATCTTTAAAAAGATCTCGTAGTGAGTCTCGACAACGTAGATTATAAATGGCTCGAATTGCCCGCTTTTGAAGGATAAAGATAGCCTCGACGTCTGTAGCACGGCCCCACAGCAAAATACCATAAGACATGATACTGTGGAAGTAGCTGAAGTATACAAGTCTTGCAGTAGCTATATCAGTTAGCTGTCTAATTTTTCGAACTGCATAAGCTGCCGAGCTCAGCCTACCCGCTAGGGTTTCTATATGTGGACCCCATTGCAGCCTCGAGTCAATCTTTATCCCTAAAAATACAGTATTACTTGTGAAATGCAATATATCATTATCTAAAGTTATATTATTTTCATTATTTATAACGTTTGGTAGAGTGAATTTAATACATTTAGTTTTCTTTGCATTTAAAGCAAGATTATTAACACTGAACCAATTCAGAACTTGTCGAAGAGTGTCATTCACATTGTCATTAATATCATCAACATCTTGCGCCTTTCTACTTGTTTTGAAAATAAGAGAAGTATCATCAGCAAATAAGACTATGTTCGACAAGTTCTGCACCATGTAGGGTAAATCGTTTATATAAACCAGAAAGAGAAATGGACCCAGTATAGATCCCTGTGGAACGCCCATTTTTACTAGTGAGCCAGACGAATTTGTTCCATTGATACACACCCTTTGGATTCTCTTTTCCAAGTAAGATTCTAACAGATCCAGAGCCATGCCTTGAATACCGTAGTGGTTTAATTTGATCAACATTGTTTTATGATCAACACAGTCAAATGCTTTGGATAAGTCACAAAAGACTCCGATTGCATTTTGGTGCTCCTCCCAAGCGCTAAAGATATGCTGTATCAGCATAACTCCAGCGTCGGTTGTTGAGCGACCCTTGGTGAATCCACATCTCTTCATGCTTCCGTCGGTTGAGGATGCTACGCACTTATCCTTTTCGTAGAAGACCATTTATTTGGTCGTGGTAAGTTCTCCTCGGACGCCCTCTCTCGACTGTTCCACTCACATTGGATCAATAAATCTCCCTTAGTGAGTCTCCTCTTTACGTGACTGAAGCATCTAAGCATACCTCTTTCAATCCTGGTTACCACATAATTCTTCAACTTTCACATAATTGCGTTTATTGTACCTGAAATTCATTTGCACCCGTCCTATACAGGGATTACAGGATGTAAGGAAAAGTATGATTAACCTTTAAACCACATACTCTACCCATCAAACTGAACAACTTTTACTATGGGAGAGGTTTGTCAGAACAAAAAAAAACAGCTGTCCCATACTAAACTGCAATACCTACTCTCGATTCAAACGTATGGGACAGCAGATTTTTTTGTCCTGACAGGTTTGCTTCCATAGTTAAAGTTGTTCAGTTTGATGGGTAGAGTGAGAGTACCTAAAGGTTAATGATACTTTTCCTTGAACCATGTATACCCTAGTTTAGTAGCATATCTGTTAATTCCGTTATATTGGACCACAGTGGGGAATCCGTTGGGATATACGAACGGCATATGACTCAACCAAATGTATAAATCCTATCACAGGGTCCAAATCAGATTACATGAGGGGTCCAACTTTATTTTTCATACTGGTTCAGTTTGTTGGTCTGATCATCCCCTTAAAAAACCGTCAGCATATCACGAAGGGCCCTATCTTAATAATGTTGACTTTTACTAGCGACGCCTCCCGTCTCAACTACGATCAACAAGAATACATAGTGAAGTACTTGGAGAAGAGCCCAGACCTCGCCAAAGGCAGACCAAGGACCAGGGTTGGGCTCCAGAGAACAAGAGACGAGTGGACCGAGCTCGCCGCGGAACTCAACAAGATAGAAGGTGGCGTGGTCAAAACTGGCAAGGGATGGGCTAAAGTAAGTCTTAGAGCCATATTATACAAGCTACTTTTGAGCGTAATCGTTGACGCAACGATATCGCCGCGTTATATCGCTGAGATATTTTTTGAGATCAGTCAGTGTAGCGGCAGAATCGCGAGCAGCGGCGGGCGACCAATTTGCGACGTCGTTACGGTGCAGTTGCCACATCGCCTAGGCTGTAAATGCCGCCTATCCCTCGAATACGTGCTTGTCTAATGGCAAACTGCAGACATTTATCATCGACTCGATGCTGTTATAAGGGATGTTGATGTAACATAATAGATAAAGGATAAAGCGATAGGTAATAGCGCATTTCGGGTTGAACTCATCTGGCAGCACGGAATCAAATTTTTTCACGCTCTATCCTTTTCTGTCGATCAGTGACGTCATTTGCTAGAGCGAGAAAGATAGCGGGAATGCGGCAGCACGCAGCAGCACTGGCAGTGCTGCGACCTTTCTCGCTCTAGCAAATGACGTTCCTGAGCGTCAGAGAAGGATAGAGCGTCAAAAAATGCGATTCCGTGCTGCCAGATGAGACTCGGCCCTTACGGTCCTCTAGTAAGGCTCTAACTGCCTCCGTGGTCGTGTTAAGAGCATTGGGCTCTCGACGTGGAGGTCGTGGGTTCGATTCCCACGGGGGACACCTAGTGATATGTCGGTTTGTGCGTTTTTCCCCAGTTGATTAGGACATTGCAGGCTGAATAACTTGATTGTCTGAAAATAAAGATGATTCCGTACTTCTGATTGCACGCTAAGTTGTTGGTCCCGGCTACTATCTCTGGTGGTAGTAGTCGTTACATATAAACCACGTCAGAGGCCGTAAGGCGGTCTGAAAAAACTCTGAAACCAGGGCTTGCCCACACGATAAGAGAGAAGAAGTAAAGGCTTGATCGCCTTGCCTGCAAAATCCTGGAACATAAAATGTTAAATCTTACTTTACTTGCAGTACTGGTCGAACAAGAAGTGCACTTTGATCAAAAACCGTGACAAGTTGGTGGCAAGTCACCGCGCGTGTACCGACCCTGATAGCAGCCCCAGCTTCGACATCAGGCTGCTGGCAGTACTGGGCTGCCTGGATGGAAATGACCAGGTCCCGGAGCCTAAGGAGAGTGGGGTAAGAACAGGGAGCAACTTAATATGCTGACGGTTTTTGAAGGGGATAATCAGACTATATCAAACTGGACCACCTTCTCTATAGAGCGAGAAGGAATCGGACGTCCCATCACACATTTGGGCACAGGTTTGCAGTTTTGTACGGAACAGCTTATTTTTCGCGTTTTCGATGTTGGTCCCTGGTGTGATCGCATCCCTAAAAAACTGTCAGCATATTAACTTATTTTCTTGATGGTAGGGTTCATAAATATGTATGTTGAAGATTTTTAAATACTCTGGTATAGTTAGATACCTATGTTAAAGTTAATTTTGTCAGACACGACCTAGTTACTAACATTTACAGATATACAACGTGTTAATGAATTAGCGCATAACCTCATACACCCCAACTGATTTATAACAAAATAATTAGATTGCAACAATAATTTCATTATTTTGATAATTAAAATTTAAAGTTATTCGCATTTTAAGTTTTGAGGCAAATATGATTTGTTATCATTTCAGCACTGAAAGAAAGCGCTAACATACTCATGGATACATTTTTATAATCTTTTTTGGTAGTAAGTAGGGTGAGTATGCCCGTGCGGTGGATTGTCATCCGGTTCAGTAAATTTAAAAATTTTCAAAAAAAAATATTTAATATTTTGAAAAAAATTACCTATGTTGAAACCATGATAATTCGATTCTACTCTCGATTCTAAACAAACTACTTTCTAGTTTTGCGTTAATTCATTAACACGTTGTATAAGTTATTACCTACCACATTTTACGATTCGTGCTGTTTATACCGTCTCGTCTACCTAATATACAGGGTGAAATTGAGTCTTCCCATCAAACTTAACAACTTTTACTATGGGGGCAAACCGACCGGAGCAAAAAAAAATCAGCTGTTCCATTCTTAACTGCAGTGCCTAATCGACTCAAATGTATGCAACAGCAGATTATTTTTTTGCTCCCATAGTAAAAGTTGTTCAGTTTGATGGGTAGACTCTTAGCACAGGTCCGGCACTTCAAACAACGTTTTAGATTTGACATGATGACGATGACGTTCGCACATGCGCACTTTGCGAAAATTGTGAATGACATATGTGTAGGGTTGACTCAACACGCATCGTATGAACTACATTATACATTTCGTTACTTTTTGTAGTTCATTCTGTTATTAAAAATAGTTTTTAAGCTAAAGAATCACAGAAAATGTGAATTTAGCGTTATTTTCCAACGTTTATTTTTACAGTGAGGAGGAAAATAAAATATATTTTATGTAGTCAAATCCAACGGGTGCGCGCGCCTGACTGCATTCCCTTTGCTCGGCTTCCCTCAAGTTACCACAGAGAGTGTGAGGGGAGGTGAGGTATCTGAAGTCAGAGGGGGGCGGGGAGTGGCCTTTCTGTATGTAGAACTATATACTATTACCTATTCTGTGCTCTTAGTTTAAAAGGATGCTAATGATATCAATTTCACCCTGTATACCTACTGCCATACATATCCATTACCTACATTGGTATGCCATTTCATCCAGGGTGTCATATTCATTTTCAAGTTTAAGTATGCTGATTTTGTAAACCAAGAGATTTAAAACTGAAATTGTGTGGAAATTATATTACTGTTTTTCAGCCGCAAGAAGAGAGCGGTATTAAGCTGCTTTCACTTCAACCACCGCCAGAGCCATCAGTTCTGGCTGCCGGACCTTCGTCAGCTCCTCCACCTCCAGTAGCTCGTGATGATATTCTAGCTGAAACTCCGCCGAGTAAGTATTTACCCCAATATTCATAGAAACAGTATCAACTTAGCGGCTTTGGGGATTCGGCTCCCCCAGTGTCCCCGGTTTTGGGGATTCGGCTCCCCCCATTGTCCCCCTTGGGGTCTTGGCTCCCCCCGTCGACGGAGACAAAATACCATACATTTTCTCAAGTTTTAATGGTGTTCTTGACTCACCCTTGTTCCCCTAGTGTCTGTCTTGGGAACGACAAGGAAATTTGGCTAAGTGGTCTTGACTTCCCCGGGAAAGGGAGATAAAATTGGTCCGGAAGAGCCATCAATCCTTTGTTAACCCAAGGGAGCCGCTTGGGGAGCCAAGGCCCCGAAGCCGAAGTGTCGAGCAAGGGTTAGGGTAGAACCTCATCTGGCAGCACCGCATCGCCTTTTTCTGTCTCTCCATCCTTTTCTGTCACTCAGGAACATCATTTGCTAGAGCAAATAAGATAGACGGAACAGCGATCGCGCGCGGCGGTGCTGCGGCGTGGCCCCTAAATGTTCATTTATTTTCAGACCCCAGTCCAGCTTTGGAAGTGAAGCCACCTCCACAAAACGATGCCAACATTGCTGACCAAAAGGAGATAAAGCCGAAAGAGTCTGAACAGTCAGCTTTATACAGCAGCTTTGAAAAAATGGAAAAACTGGCAAATAAAATGAAGACCCACTTCGATTCAGCTATAAAAGCATGGAATAACGATAGGCGAAGGATGAAAAAGTTGCTCAATGAGCAGCAAAAGAATATCACTAAGATTCGCGAAAGTTTAAATAATGGTCGTATTTAAGTGTAAGCTTGTTTTAAGTTAAATAAGTACTTATAGTTAAATAAACGGTGAAGTTAAAAATCTATTTGTTTCTGTTAAGAATATTTGCAAGGCAAGAAAAAAGGGGTTATTCCCGATCAAATAATTGGTATTGAAGATAAACAAAATAATAATAAATTAGTATCGTAGTGTGTGGGACGCGGGCGGACATTGACTTTATGATCAGGTGGCGGGTCATAGGTGACAGATACCCAAATGCCAACTAATTTCGATGTACACCCACGATCAAGGAATATACTACGAATATACGGGCTTCAGACCCCACCATACCCCTGGTGGTACGGTGGGTCTTTTAAAGTTAAACGGTACCACTGAGTCTAGTGACGCTAGTGATGTGATCTACCTATCTCTTATATTAGCCCAGTCATTTTACGGTTTGAGCCGGGACTAATTAATTAATAATTGATTTTTTTTTCTCTATAATATTGAAGAGCCAATTTGAGCTTATAGTACCAAAATTAAAAAAAAATCACGTCAGCAACAGTTCCAATTTTAAAATTTAGATGTTATCTCGTTCTAAAAAACCAGATGGTAATTTTTTTTTTGCATATACCTATTTAAGGCTTTACTAATTACACATACTTAAAACATGGTGTAAATTTTTTTTTCTACTTAGAAAGTTTTGAAAAATAAATTCGTATTTTCGAATAAATACCTCATTTTTTAAATTTCAATGCCTATTTTATTGCTCAAAAATAATTTCTATTGTTAAATCTAATTCAAACTTAGAATTCAAATGAATGCATTGGTATTAATGTTATTAATTTAAAAGCCTTCTCGGACACACAATTTTGATTTCTATGTTGCGTAGCAAATTTTTTTTAAATATGGTTTAGGACTTTTAGGATTGTATTTTTGTCACTAAATGGTGCCGGTTACAGTTAAAAGTCCATTACTCCCGACCCCGCCTAACAAAACTAAGATAAGTAAAAATAATAAAATTAGTAAAAAGAAAAGAAGAAAAAATTTACTACTCTCTATCGTATGAGAGGATCGGTAACAGAGACGGACGTGTATGAAGAGATAAAGGTGTCAGGCAGGAACGTAGTAAATGGCGCATCCTAGTCTCTGCACACCCCAATGAGAGAAGCGTGATGTTATAGATAGACAGCCTCATCTTCCTTCTGTGGTTTACAATTTACATTATTAATGAATTAACAAAGAAGTGATAGAATCGCAGTAAAGGGCGCACCCTAGTCTCTCTGCCTACCCCAATGACATGAGAGGTGTGATTTTATAGATAGACAGCCTCATCTTCCTTCTGTGGTTTACATTATTAGTGAATTAACAAAGAGTTGTGTTACGATCGTAGTAACTGTGAGAGCTTGATTAATATTTTTAACTTTAAAAAATTTTTGATTCTTGAGTGCTATTTTTGAAACTCATTCTTTGAAATCAGCAGTCGAAAAAAATCTGAATTTATAATTCTAAAGGAAGATAGGAAATCAAACGTCAAAAAATTCACATAATTTCTTTTATTTCACCGGGGAATGTATCGGTCTTACGTCCGACAAATAAATTAACTTAGTATTCCTCGGCACCCTCGCCTTCACCCTCGGCGGAGTCCATGCCGACCTCTTCGTAGTCCTTCTCGAGGGCCGCTAAGTCCTCGCGCGCCTCGGAGAACTCTCCCTCCTCCATACCCTCACCTACGTACCAATGTACGAAGGCGCGCTTGGCGTACATGAGGTCGAACTTGTGGTCCAGGCGAGCCCAGGCCTCTGCGATGGCGGTTGTGTTGGACAACATGCACACGGCACGCTGCACCTTAGCCAAGTCACCGCCGGGCACGACGGTCGGGGGCTGGTAGTTGATGCCGACCTTGAAACCAGTGGGGCACCAGTCTACGAACTGAATCGTACGCTTGGTCTTGATGGTTGCGATAGCCGCGTTGACATCCTTAGGCACGACATCACCACGGTACAACATGCAGCAGGCCATGTATTTGCCGTGACGGGGGTCGCATTTGACCATCTGGTTGGCTGGCTCGAAGCATGCGTTGGTGATCTCAGCAACGGACAGCTGCTCGTGGTACGCCTTCTCAGCAGAGATAACGGGCGCGTATGTCACCAGGGGGAAGTGGATACGAGGGTAGGGCACCAAGTTGGTCTGGAACTCGGTTAGGTCGACGTTGAGGGCGCCGTCGAATCGCAGGGAAGCCGTGATCGAGGAGACGATCTGACCGATGAGCCTGTTCAGGTTGGTGTATGTCGGGCGTTCAATGTCCAAGTTGCGTCTGCAGATGTCGTAGATAGCTTCGTTGTCGACCATGAAAGCGCAGTCGGAGTGCTCCAGGGTTGTGTGGGTGGTCAAGATGGAGTTGTATGGCTCGACGACAGCGGTGGACACTTGCGGGGCGGGGTAGATAGCGAACTCCAGCTTTGACTTCTTTCCGTAGTCTACGGAGAGACGCTCCATGAGGAGGGAAGTGAAACCGGAGCCGGTGCCTCCGCCGAAGGAGTGGAAGATGAGAAAGCCCTGGAGACCGGTGCACTGGTCGGCCAACTTGCGGATGCGGTCGAGGACCAGGTCTACGATCTCCTTGCCGATGGTGTAGTGGCCACGGGCGTAGTTGTTCGCAGCGTCCTCTTTGCCAGTGATAAGTTGTTCTGGATGAAACAACTGCCTGTATGTGCCGGTACGGACCTCATCTGTTGACAAAATTGTTCGGTTAGTTGTTTGTAAAACACAAGTGACCAAAAAGGTACATTTCTGGCTAATATACAAGTGAAATAAATGGTAGATTTTTCTAAATGCTCATAATTACAATAAAAATTTACTTTTTATAGATATAAAATCATAATCCCTTCTAGCATTTTGAACTCTTTTGAGTTGCCTTTAGGCAGCCAGTAACTATGTTACAACTGTAGCAAAGTCCATTTTTATAATTTTGGTCCAAAATAGATTAAAATAAGATCTATGTTTCTAACAATGTAATGTAATTTGCTATCCGATGCCAATTTCAACAATGTAACAACTTTACTATATTAGTGACTATTTTTAAATTATTTTTTGTTCAAAAATAGATTAAAATTAGATCTTTATTTCTAACAATGTAATTTGCCATCCCATGCCAATTTTATCAGAAGTGGCTTCGTTGACTCTCTATTAAGGATTCCGAGTGTAAATATTTATCTATTGAGAATTAGAGAGAAAACTCAAACATGAACAGCAAATACGTACCAACTACAGTGGGTTCAAGATCGACGAACACAGCACGGGGAACGTGCTTGCCCGCCCCGGTCTCGCTGAAGAAGGTGTTGAAGGAGTCATCTCCGCCCCCGATGGTCTTGTCAGTGGGCATCTGGCCGTCGGGCTGGATGCCGTGCTCCAGGCAGTAGAGCTCCCAGCAGGCATTTCCGATCTGGACTCCGGCTTGGCCAACGTGTACTGAGATGCACTCACGCTGTTGGGGACAAGGGTTGTTGGTTAGTTCGTGATGCTTTTTGGATGTATAATTTGGCCATGAGATGGCATTTGTATCGTTTTAGGATATTTTGTACTGAAAGTTATGTCCTTGTCAATGATGGATGACCTCCATTCGTAGTATGCCAGAATGATATAGTGCTATCACACTTTCACTCTCTTTTTATTTGAGAGTGAACGAACAAGATAAAAGACGTGATATAGCCATATCACGTGCAACGTGCCTAGCAGCTGTAGCTTTTTATCTCGTTCATTTGCGCGATAGAAAGAGAGCAAAGGCGCGACAGCACTACACGCGGACCTAATGTTATCACTAAGCGAAAAAAAAAATCATCTATGGTTATCACGTTATGGTTACCATGCCGGACTGCCAAACCAAATCCTGATTTGTTCATGGGTGTTTCATGTTTATCATTAACTATGTATGTGTCTATGCATAATTAAATTAGTGTCCAGAAATTTTGAGAATTATTTAATTAGTGTCCAGATATTTTAATTCAAATTCAACATTTTTTATTCAAAATAATATCATACAGATAGCTTTGACGTCATTTTTTGACTCTACCACCGCGTCGGAAGGTGTTCCGTTGAGAGAAGATGCGGCCAGAAACTTTACAATAAAATGATGAAGAAATCGGCAATTCTAATGTCCAGTCATTTCATTGTGTCGTAGGCATTTTTTTATTTTTTATCAACTTTAGTTTGTAGGTATTGTATGTAAGAGATACAATGACTGAAACTTCAATACCTACTTGTATTTTTTATCTAAGTTTTATCTACTATATCTTGAGGTGAAATTGAACTCAATACGTAAACTTCAAACTGGTAGAAATAAAGTCGTTTTAATATTTTAATATTTAATATTTTTATTTACGTAATAATTGGTGCATATAAATGACCTAAGACACCAAAAGAAGTATTTCTCAAGAATGTTAAATGAAATGAACTTCAATGGATGCCCTACATAGTGAAGAAAGTCAATTATCTTTGTAAGTCTGTACAGTGGAGTGAAAATAACAAGTAGTTGCAAAGAGAAAGGTGAAAGTACGTAGTTGGTAGTAACTTTAGCTCTTTTGCGATTAAATCTCAAAGTAGATCAGTCGCCTAACAGAAGATATATTAAATTTTTATCATCGGTATTAATTTTAAAGTTCATAGACATCCGTAATTTTTTTAGATTTCTTAAAAATGTTTAAGGCTGCACCGAGCCCATTGTGCTGCCCCCAGTAGTATTTTTTTTATTTCTTAACAATGGAACAATATTTCCAAAAATAAGAATGCCATATTATAGTCATTGCTGATTTTCAATTTATCGGGTCACTACTGATTTGTTTTTATAATGTAGTTTTTATCTTTACAACCACCAAAAGAGACACTTTTGGCGGTTTTAACGATAATAGCTACAAGCATAAAACATAATAATCCGTAATATTTCGATAAATTGAAAGCCAATCAGGACTACAATTTTTGGAAATGTTTAATTGTTTAGAAATAAAAAAAATACGATTGGGGGCAGCACAATAGGCTCGGTAGGCTCTTAACTAGAATAATTAGGACTTGGGCATTTTAAATCTTACATTTATACTTAGGGATACGGTAGAGACTATATTTTGTATCAGTAGGTACCCAGCTACACTAAAAATAAATAAAGTCATTAAATATCGCTCTGCGACAGGTCTATTACTCTATAATAGTCTAAATCTAAATATTGTAAATGTAGGCCCTTTCGTCACCATTTTAGCTGCCCCTTCGTCGGGAGAGGCTAAAATGGTGTACCTTTTTATTTATAGTACTAGTGTTTAGTTGTGTTTTCGGTAGGAAGTGTTAGGTTTTCATTTTATTGTTGAGTTTTGTTTTGTAGAGTCAAGGTTAAGGCACGATGGGGCTGACATAACCTCAGTGTTAAAAGCTCCAATTAAAATAAAATAAAAAACAGAATAAAAAAAAAAAAAAGGTCTATAGTGGAAGCAGAATTCAATTTGTTAATTCCACATGAAAACGCCCTATGCGTGTGTCATAACAGTTAAAATGCCTTGAATCGCGTGACTTCTTCATTGATCCTATAATTTAAATATCGAATTGAACAAAGTTACTTGACAGAGTAGTAAGTACTTTATAGTACCTACTTATAGCATAAAATGCTAATTTAACTGTCGCCAAGGTTGTATGTAAATTGAACAGATGGATTTGATAAGTTGAGGATTCGGTGAAAACAAGTGAGATCACCGAACCCGAACCTTGAATGAGGTCACATGGACACGTCATCGATAAATCAGTCAAAAATTATCAAGAATTTCATGAATTTGTACCGAGAATCTTCACTAAATGTAACTAATGAGTGATTTCATCCGAAAATAGGCTTAGATTTTTGAATTAGTTAGCAAAAATACGACATACGGGGCGTGGCAACCGGCATGGCTTACTTGATAAACCACGCAAAATCTAAGTGCTATAGTATTGTAGAAACAATTTAGCATCTTTATTAATGATTTCTCATACTAATTAGTTAAGAATTCAAGAAGAAAGAACAGAAAAATGTGAAGATCGTAGTTTAAAATCATAAGAGGACCAAATTGAAAAGTCGCGTTGAAGTATAGAGTTGTATCGGAAACGTGACATTTCAAAATTGGTCGCGTGATATGCCGACAAAATGGTGGCATGGCCAACCGGTACTTTTAATAGAAAATTACATGAAAATAACAGTTCTAGACCCAAAAATTCTAGGAATTAAGAAATATAGTAAAGGAATTAAAAGATTACTCACCATTTTGAATAGAGTTTTGTTGAACTTAACGTAGAAATAAGTTAATTAAATATGTCAGTCGTCGTTCAGCGACACCGGTTAAGAGGTTTGCCAAACGAATAATAACGCGAAAAATCCGTTAGGCGGCTATTTATACTGGCGGCGCCACGGGGGAACGACGCCTCGCATGCTGAGTCCTGATTGGTCGATACAACTGCCGCATGGGTGGAGCAGCCAATAAGGTCAAAGCTGCATTATATCACCATTGCGGGAATATGTGGGTTGGTGATTCATTCGAGGGCTGTGAATTTAATCGATATCGACGTTCCAAATATAGACAACGTCGTAGTACTGAGACGACATTTCGTGATTTTTTGAATTCCTTCAAATTCTTAGTACTTAGTGTAGTGTACCTAATACCTACCTATGCTATTAAACGATAACTGGTTACAACGTATTTGGCTTTGGTCAAAGGTTGCAGGGTGAGGGTGTTATTATACGGTCCTATCCTATCCCGTATTTTGCCCAAAAAAAACTTTCAGTGCATATTTGTTATTTATTTCATTTTGTTTCTTATGGTTTTAAAATTTTTTGAATGTTGACTCTATTTTCAGAAAAATCACCGACTTTTCCTCAAGGCCATATCGCTAATCATCCGAATTGTTAATGAAATGGCTGAAAGCCAGATCGCAAGCTAGATATCAGCCAATAAAGAGCGCGTGCTGCCCCCTCCATCGCCTTTGATTATTTATCCTGGAAAAATAGTGTGTCATAAACTGCCACTCTAAAGGGTACTTTACTCGTACCTAGGGTTGCCTACCCTACTATATAATATAATATCCTACTATATTAAGGGCCCTTCTACTATAATTCTGAGAAATAAATATAGTTGGCAAAACTACTATATTTTGATGAGCAAATAATTTATAGAGAATTTAAATATGTTGGTACTTAGGTCCAATAAAAATTACCAATAACTTAACATTATTTTAACAATTTTCTTTCTCTTCATCACATTTGTTCCATAAACAATTTTCTATTAAATATACCTACTACTGGAAAGTGATAAGTTTTCTTAAAGTCAGATTTATCAATTTTTTTCGAAATTATATTATATCTGTATCGAATCCAGCGACTTCTGCGTTTACAGGATGCATTATTTTCTGTAACGAATACGAAATAGAGAAATGATTGTTCCTTAAAAATAATAACTTAGTATTCAAACTAAAAAGTTGCAAAAAAATAACTTTTGAAAAAAAAAATAATTAACAAAATTCGTAAAATACTATATTTTTTTTTATTTTTCCCCGATCTACAATATTTTTTCGGGCATAAGGCTCGAAATACGATATTTGATCTAAAAAAAGTTGGCAACCCTACCCGTACCTCGTACAGAATATATACATACATATACTCACGCCTGTGTCTCATTGCTGCTGTAGCGCAATGTTTTTGACCGCTCGCGTTAGTGGTAGCGAATTCAAGGTCAAGTCAACGCTCATAAACTCTCGCACTCCAGGAGCCCGATTGCGCTAAATTAAAACACCGAAGTTCTATTCTTATCCAATTTCAGTTCTAATCAGATTACAATCCAATTAATACGCAACTGTGCTGAATTCCGCATCGTGCTAAAACTCTATGTAACTGACAGCCCTTAACGTCTGAGAGATCTGTCAAAACGGCTCTAACGGCTGTCAAGAACAGTACCGCGATTAGCGCAATACCAAATGTGTCAAAAGTTACGGTTCGTACGTAGTCCAATAACGGTTCAATCACCGAATATTTATATCTAGAAATATGCATATCTCCATAATAATATTTACATTTTGAACTGCTGAGTTCAAAGTATGAGTTTCAAAAATCACACTCCAGTAGTACAGTCAAGAGCACGTCAAGCTTGACACTTTGGACTTTGTACCGTTCTTATTTAGTGCGTCATAAGCGTAACAATCGAACTGCAAGTGTAAAGCTTGATGTGCTCTTGACTGTACCTAATAATTACAAACTACTGGCCAAATATTCTTTAGAACCGTTTAAATAATTAAGTGATAATTAATTTAAAATAAATCGATACGGTTATCGATAAAAATGGTACAACACTTAAAAGTTCGTTACACCTTTGTGTGCACACACACAACTGAACACATTAAACTGTCTGCGATCATTTACGTATTTATAAAGACTTTTAACACAATTTGATAATAATATACTCGAATTCTTGGAAAAATTTATAAGAAATAAACAGTTTTGCAATGTCTAATATGCTGAAAATACTTATTTATCGGTATTTTCGGCAATTTATTGAAACCCGCTTACGCACACACGCATATTAAAAGTGTGTAGGTACGTATATATATACGTGTACCAATATGGCATGTTTGTCAATGTGTTGGAAAGTTGGCTTCATGCCCATTTATGGCATTGCCAGTGGTTCTCAATAAAAACGAAATACGGCGAACGTTCTTGAAATACGGCGTTTTCCAAGACTAGTCAAAGTAAATCGAATAATCACTAGATGGCAATGTTAAAATTACTCATAAACCTGTCACATTGACATTGACAGTAAAAAGTGCTGTTTGTCTATGGTTGGCAATGGCATGCACCTGTCAGTCACAGATTACTGATATGTAGCAAGCTACAGATGCGACAGTGAAATTTGCACTTAGTTCCATTGTTTCCGTTTTGGCGTTCTGTCGTCAAACTAATGTGTATAGAACTTGTAGTTATAGGTATATATACACTGATTCCAGGATGCAAAAATAGGGATATTTGACCAAGGAACAAACTATTCAACGATATTATTATGTCATACGACGGAGAAGAATTGAGGCTTCTCAAGGATTCTAAACTCAAGCTAAAATACCAGGAAAATCACAAGATATAAGCTTCTGACGCAACAACACGGCATGAGGCTGCTGTTGTTGTAAGTTCAATAGTGCGTTGTATCTCGTCCTCATTGGACGATGATACAATGTATCATCGTCCAATGAGGACGATGGGAAACAGCGCCACAACGGCAACAACAGAACTAAGCTGTCATAGGCCTGCTGTCAGTGGAAGGTCAGTGGTGTTGCCAATGGATATGAATTGTTCACTGTACTAATTAAAAAAAAAAAATTCAAAATTTTTTATTCAAAATAATATCATATAGATAGCTTTTTGACGTCATTTTTTGACTCTACCACCGCGTCGGAAGGTGTTCCGTTGAGAGAAGATGCGGCCAGAAACTCTACAACACACATCTTTTAAACAAAACAAAATGTACAAAGTACAATTAAAATACAATATTGCATTACATAGTGTAAAATTGTCAAGACCAGACATTTTGGTCATTCAAATAATCATCGAGTTTATAGTAACCTTTTTTACAGAGGACTTGTTTAACATGAGACTTAAACTTTTTGTCTGGTAAGTTTAGAATATCCTCTGGTATCTTATTATAAAAGCGTATACAGTGCCCCATGAAAGATGTGTTGACTTTACTGAGTCGAAAATGTGGGAATACTAATTTATTTTTATTTCTTGTATTGTAATTATGAACGTCACTGTTTTTGGGAAAGAGAGACAATTTTTTTCGAACATATAAAATATTTTCGTAAATATATTGACTGCAGAAAGTCAAAATACTGATATCTTTAAAAAGATCTCGTAGTGAGTCTCGACAACGTAGATTATAAATGGCTCGAATTGCCCGCTTTTGAAGGATAAAGATAGCCTCGACGTCTGTAGCACGGCCCCACAGCAAAATACCATAAGACATGATACTGTGGAAGTAGCTGAAGTATACGAGTCTTGCAGTAGCTATATCAGTTAGCTGTCTAATTTTTCGAACTGCATAAGCTGCCGAGCTCAGCCTACCCGCTAGGGTTTCTATATGTGGACCCCATTGCAGCCTCGAGTCAATCTTTATCCCTAAAAATACAGTATTACTTGTGAAATGCAATATATCATTATCTAAAGTTATATTATTTTCATTATTTATAACGTTTGGTAGAGTGAATTTAATACATTTAGTTTTCTTTGCATTTAAAGCAAGATTATTAACACTGAACCAGTTCAGAACTTGTCGAAGAGTGTCATTTACGTTGTCATTAATATCATCAACATCTTGCGCCTTTCTACTTGTTTTGAAAATAAGAGAAGTATCATCAGCAAATAAGACTATGTTCGACAAGTTCTGCACCATGTAGGGTAAATCGTTTATATAAACCAGAAAGAGAAATGGACCCAGTATAGATCCCTGTGGAACGCCCATTTTTACTAGTGAGCCAGACGAATTTGTTCCATTGATACACACCCTTTGGATTCTCTTTTCCAAGTAAGATTCTAACAGATCCAGAGCCCTGCCTTGAATACCGTAGTGGTTTAATTTGATCAACATTGTTTTATGATCAACACAGTCAAATGCTTTGGATAAGTCACAAAAGACTCCGATTGCATTTTGGTGCTCCTCCCAAGCGCTAAAGATATGCTTTATCAGCATAACTCCAGCGTCGGTTGTTGAGCGACCCTTGGTGAATCCAAACTGTTGCTCATGCAGCAGCCTCTTGGTGTTAAAGTGGGAGAGCATTTGACTGAGTATTATCTTTTCAAAAACTTTGCTGAGAACTGGTAGAACAGACACAGGTCGAAAGTTACTCGGGTCGGTTTTATTACCCGTTTTGAAAAGTGGTATTACTTTGCTGTGTTTCATTAAGTCAGGGAAAGTTCCTGAGTCAATGCAGCAATTAAACAAAGATGCTAAATAAGGTGCTAAAGTTTTAATTACGGAGCTGAAGAGCTTGACTGACATACCCCACAAATCTTCAGTATTTTTTTGGTTCAATGCTTTGAAGACTTTTACTATCGTATGAGGGTCAACATGGTCAAAACTGAATTGGGAAGTGCACTCGTTTACATTATTTTTTAGCAAAACTTCGGCAAGAGCAGGAGAAGAGTTCAAGGATTCTGTAGTCTTTACAGGAATGTTGGTAAAGAAAGTTTCAAACTCCTCAGCCACTTCCGCCTCTGAGCTAACTACACCATGATCTGTTTTAATTGAGGTGCCTTGTTCTCTAGGTTTTATTTTCCCAGTTTCTCGGTTAATCACGTTCCAAACAGTCTTAACCTTGTTGTCTGACCTCCTAATTTTATTACGGATTTGTATAGATTTTGCTAAGATGCAAACTTTTCTAAATATTTTTGAATAGTTTTTAACGTATTCCTTAAATGTTTCACTATGAATATAGGTCTTTTTTTCATATAATTCAAAGAGAGTGTCCCTACTCTTTCTGATTCCAACCGTAGCCCAGTCGCTGAATTTGAATTTCTCGGTTGAAGTGATTTTACGAATTTTGAAAATTTTATCAAACTCTGTGCAGAGTACATTAAAAAAATCTTTGTAACAATTACTAGGGTCACTTTGATTAAAGTTAAGAAACGGCAATTTACTCTCTAACGTGTCTTTATATCTCTCTATCCTTCCAACAGTGACGGTCCTACTCTTTTTCGTAATTTTATCGTTAGTTTTTAAAGCTGGAAAAGAAACTATTTGTCCGCTGTGATCAGACTTAAGGCAATTAATTACCGCTTTATCAACAAACTCACAGTTACAAAATATGTTATCTATGCATGTGGCGGTAGTAGCTGTTATTCTAGTTGGTTCCAAAAATAAGTTTTGTAGGTCAAATGAATTGAATAAACTAGTAATTCTAAGGCAATATGTATCTTTTTCAAGTAAATTTACGTTAAAATCCCCACAGACTATGATGGATTTATTACTTTTAGATACTAATTTTAACGCATCTTCCATTACAGACTCAAAAACATGAAAGTTCGATTCATAGGGCGGCCTGTATACACAAATGACTATGTGGTTTTGTAACTCGACACAAGACAGTTCTATGTTACTTTCAACCGAAAGTCTCACAATATCTCTACGTTCTTTTACTTTAAGATTATTTCTACTAAATATGACTGATCCTCCGCGAGTTGTGGACTTTCGATTGAGAGCACTAGCTACTTGATAATTTTCGAAGCCAAATAACATTTGACTTTCTTTGAGCCAATGTTCAGTAACACAAAACAAATCTAATTGAAATTTTTCTAAAAATAATTCGATTTCTAATTCTTTGCCAGAAAAGCCTTCAATATTCTGATGAACTAATTTAAGTGTATACGGCTTTTCCTTTGTCACCTTACTTAAAATATAAATATAAATAAATACGCAATAGCAACGAAAATGTTAGTTTGCTATATTATTATGTAAAATGAACATTAACTGCCCAAAAAGTAGATTAATTCAAAGTATCAAAACGTCTTTCACATTATAAACCTTCATAATCTTAAATTAGGGAGTCCAAAAAAACAAGTAGGTAACACTTTCGATCTGACAGCTAAATTGGCACGGTTGTAACGCTAAGTATTATTTTATCTGTGGCAGGCCTATGACAGCTTAGTTATGGTGTAGCCGTTGTGGCGCTGTTTCCCATCGTCCTCATTGGACGATGATACATTGTATCATCGTCCAATGAGGACGAGATACAACGCCATATTGAACTTACAACAACAGCAGTCTCATGCCGTGTTGTTGCGTCAGAAGCTTATATCTTGTGATTTTCCTGGTATTTTAGCTTGAGTTTAGAATCCTTGAGAAGCCTCAATTCTTCTCCGTCGTATGACATAATAATATCGTTGAATAGTTTGTTCCTTGGTGAAATATCCCTATTTTTGCATCCTGGAATCAGTGTATACATACCTATAACTACAAGTTCTATACACATTAGTTTGACGACAGAACGCCACAACGGAAACAATGGAACTAAGTGCAAATTTCACTGTCGCATCTGTAGCTTGCTACATATCAGTAATCTGTGGCCATGGCGAAGGTGGCGTGGCGAAGCGAAGGATGGCGCGCGATCCTTCCAGTGTCTTTGAACCAAGTTTTTTTTAATGAAAACTCCTCATTGTAGGTACGTCTACCTAGTTTTAATCAACATAGAATTATTAATTTATTAGCGGTAAACAATGGTTATAATAATCATCATCATCCATTCATCATCATCTTGACAGCTGTGTTGCCATGCCAATGGCTAAAATACCAATAATAATACCGAAAATTTAAGACTTAGTTTGGAGTACAAAAACGGACATAGACTACATAAAGATTAGGGTTCCGTAGTTAAACAAGGAACCTTTATACTTTCGTCCATTATGTCTGTCTGTCTGTATGCCCTGGCTTAATTAATTACTCCCTCATTTTTGAACCTATAGAATCTCAATTCGTAACCCAAAAACAGAAATATGATATTTAAGAAGAAAATTTTTTATCTTAGAGCCCATAGGTACTTGAAAATATTCAGCGGTTGGAAACATTTTGAGCATCTCTGACCCCAGAATGTATTATTTATTTCAACGCCATCTATCGTAAAATTGTCTTAGTAATTCAATAACAGGAGAACTGGCTAGTGAAAAGCTCTTCCTTGGGTTCAAGAGCGGGAAAAAATTTGAAGCTGGAAAAATGATCTGCGCCATCTATGATTAAATTTGGAAACAAAATCATCTTTGAATAAGAAAAAAATCCAGTGGGATTTTATTTTTATTTGAATAGATTCCTAACGTATTCCTAAGCACTATTTTTGTTCGTTTCATTGAGATGGGATCATCAAAGAAAATATACACTATCAGTATGAAAAATAATTTCTAATCTTTTAAAATATTTTTCACATAAAAGATGATAGAGTTAAAAAAAAGTTTTTGTGATTAATCTTAATGCTTTTATGAATAAAGGAGAAGGGTCACGGCCCATACAAAATTTACCCAGGTCCGACAACAAAGTGACCTATCCCAGTTTTTTATATATATTTAGTATGACTAAAATATATAATTTTTATTTTCAATTTGTATGGCTAACACCTAAATATTGCCTTGTGAACTTCTCCAGGCGCAATACTTTTCACATACTTCTAGCGATTCTATCTATCAAGAACTTTGCATATGGATGTGATTTTGATGACAATACGATAATATGGTACTATCCGGCTGATCTGATGATGGAGTTGGAAGGTGGCTAGTGGAACTCTTGGGTGGCTACTAGCATACCCATCGAGTTTGGGCTCATTGGAATCGTCTTGATGAGTCCTATGCATTGCAGTTGGTATCGAGGGTCTGATGATGGAGCTGGAAGGTGGCTAGTGGAACTCTTGGGTGGCTACTAGCACACCTATTGAGTTTGGACTCATTGGAATCGTCTTGATGAGTCCTGTGCATTGCAGTTGGTATTGAGGGTCTGATGATGGAGCTAGAAGGTGGCTAGTGGAACTCTTGGGTATTAATTAGTATAATGTTAACGAAGATTGTACTTGTGTATTAATTAGTATAATGTTTTACCTGGGGTGGGCGTGGACTGGCATGGATATATCAAAATTATTTTGATCATCCCACACTGGGTATGTATGTATTAAAGGACATTGAGAATTAGGTTATTAAGAATTTTCTACTTTCAGTCCAAACTTAAAAATATTAATGAAAATATAGTAGGTATCGAATAAAATCAACATGACTTTGTGTAAAAACACAGATTGATTTTAATTTTATTTTACAAAATAACTGTCAGACCTTCGCTATCAACTGCAATGCATAGGACTCATCAAGACGATTCCAATGAGTCCAAAGTCGATGGGTATGCTAGTAGCCACCCAAGAGTTCCACTAGCCAACTTCCAGCTCCATCATCAGACCCTCGATACCAGCTGCAATGCATAGGACTCATCAAGACGATTCCAATGAGCCCAAACTCGATGGGTATGCTAGTAGCCAAACAAGAGTTCCACTAGCCACCTTCCCGCTCCATCATCAGACCCTCGATACCAGCTGCAATGCATAGGACTCATCAAGACGATTCCAATGAGCCCAAACTCGATGGGTATGCTAGTAGCCAAACAAGAGTTCCACTAGCCACCTTCCCGCTCCATCATCAGACCCTCGATACCAACTGCAGTGCATAGGACTCATCAAGACGATTCCAATGAGCCGAAACTCGATGGGTATGCTAGTAGCCAAACAAGAGTTCCACTAGCCACCTTCCCGCTCCATCATCAGACCCTCGATACCAACTGCAGTGCATAGGACTCATCAAGACGATTCCAATGAGCCCAAACTCGATGGGTATGCTAGTAGCCAAACAAGAGTTCCACTAGCCACCTTCCCGCTCCATCATCAGACCCTCGATACCAACTGCAGTGCATAGGACTCATCAAGACGATTCCAATGAGCCCAAACTCGATGGGTATGCTAGTAGTCAAACAAGAGTTCCACTAGCCACCTTCCAGCTCCATCATCAGATCAGCTGGAAAATACCATATTATTATATTGTCATCAGAATCACATGCATCTGCAGAGTCTTTAATAGATATAATCGCTAGAAGTGTGTGAAAAGTATTGTTTTTTAGTATTGCGCCTGGAGAAATTCAACAGGCAATATTTAGGTGCTAGCCACACAAATTGAAAAAAAAAATTATATATTTTAGTTATACTTAATGTCACAAAAAAACTGGGATAGGTCACTTTGTTGTCGGGCCTGGGTCACAGATGACCATTCTTCTTTATTTACTGTAAAAAAAGTTTCCCGGAAACTCCGGAAAGTAGTTTTCTTCACAATTTTGCTATCTCTTTCCTTAAGCCACCGATACTGCAAGAAAGAAAGAGACAAAGATATTTCGTCATCAACTTTTACGAAACGTGATATTTCCGTTTCACGTTTTCCCGCGCTTCTCTACAAGTTCGCGCCAACTCACTCCGCGCGCGAACGTATTTGAATCGAGCGCTTGCGCAAACGAAAATTAAAAAATCGAATATAATAAAATCGTAAATTATTTAAACCTACAGTGCTAATAATGAAATAAATCTAGTGTATTTTTTGTGTCCAGTGTTGTGTTACTTTGACAACTTTATTTTAAGTTCAGGATTTTTTGAAGAGGTAAGTTTACGCATTTTATTTTTATGTATTATTTTAATGACCTCGTCTGATTTATAGTCGCAAATGTCACCGAAATGTCGTCGTTGCAAGGTTTTTCTTTATGATAAAGCTGTTCGTAGCCTTTTAAGGTTGTTTAGTTTGCCGTTACGTTCAGATATGGTGTGCCTAGGTATGGCCTAGGTGGCCTAGGTCTATAAGATCTAGACTGGACGTCGAGGCTTCGATCTAGGCTGGAGGCTGTGTTGAAAGTGGGGTATATTGTATTGGTTGGAGCTAAGATTTACGACTTTGTTTAAGTAATTTACAGATATTCTGATGGCTGTTAAAAAAGAATTGAAGATTGATGTTTTAAAATCATGTAAGGAACTAAGGAAGTATGATTCTTCTTATCTTATGTCTCTATGGAATACTTATTTTTTTTAATTCGAAGACCGAAGAAAATTGAGAAATTAAGAGATGGAAAGAGCGTTTTTCCTGTGTTTTTCTAGAAGATCGGTAGATGGCACCGGTCTTTTCAAGTACCCTGCTGTGCAGGTCATTAAAAAGTGTTTCTTAATAATTAAGATGAAAAGATGATAAAAGATATGTCAACCTACATGTCAACACATTTTTTAAACTGTTTATGTCGTAATGGCTGTATGACCTTGATGCCTTAGCCTTTAAAAAAAGGCAGGCACTGTCTTGACTATATGAAAAGAACATGCGATCCATTGAGTTTTAGGAAGTAAATTTAAAAAAAAGAAAAGAATAGCGTTCAGTTAAAAATACTTTTAAAATATGAAGCTACTTACATAATAAAAAGTAACATAATGTTGTGATTTGATTTTAGAGAAGATGCAACCATAACCAGAACCTCTACCACAAAATCAATATACCTACCTACATAAGTAGGTAGGCTTACTTCTGTACTACCTACCACAGAAAAGCTCTCCTTACTGTAGTACTAATACAGCATAAAGTTCTCATGTCTTTAGTACCTTACCTACTTACATACTTACTACATACCTTTTCAACAGTTTATACAGAATGTAAGGAAAATATCTACTCTACCCATCAAACTGAACAAATTTTGCTATGTGAGCAAACCAGTGTCAGGACAACAAAAAAATCTGCTGTCCCATACGTTTGAATCGAGTAGGTTCTGACAGGTTTGCTCACATAGTAAAAGTTGTTCAGTTTGATGGGTAGAGTATTACGGTTTAAAGGTTAATGATACTTTTCCTTACACCCTGTATAGGCATAGGCACTATTAGGCACCTACCCTACATATCAAATATAATACGGATTTGCTCTACCTAATGTGTTTAAGTATTAATATTAACATAAAAAACAAATAAGGGTTTAAAACTAAGTAATAAAAATAAGTATCGTATAAGTAGGTCTAGGTATAATAATACTTACCTAAGTAGGACTTACTATAAAAGGTAGAATAATTCTCGAAACGACGCCTTCAAAAAATATGATAAGATATTTCGAGTCGCCCACCAGTATAGACCTTATGGAATTCTTCATGGTCTTAACTTACCCACCTACGCAACAGCTGTTAACATTACGTGGGCAGAATATTTTATATTACCTGAGGCAAAGAAAATATACCTAGACTGAGTTCAATTTTATTGATAACCGATGCTAGAGGTGTAGACGTTAGAAGTTGCCCAAACTTTTAGCTGTTAGTTTTTTTGAGTTTACTGTTTCCTAACAACTGGCTTCGTAAAAAAGTTTTCTTGTCTATATCCCTTTACAAAATGACTGGCTATACATATATATACAACTTATAAAGTACCTATTGTATTATAAAACCGGTCAAGTGCGAGTCAGGCTACTCGCGCACCGACGACGCCACGAGGGTTCCGTACTTCCGTACCACACCACACACCATTCATATTAACTTTTAAAAAAGTTTTGATTCCTCTGCCACCTTCACTGGTTTTTATTCCTCTTAGACTAAGATGGATATCCGAAACCGGGAGATCTTAGGTTTCTTCCCCTCAATGGTATTACCTTATTTATTGACCATGTATTTGAAGGGTGAAGAAAGCAATAAGTATCGGGGCTAACACAAAAGATCCCACTCTGGGTCGAAGTGTTGCTGGCTTACCAGCCCCCACAACAAGATAAGATAAGAAGAGCAGTGAGACCGATCAGTCCGCTCACTAAACTGGTAAAGGTACAAACTAAAATTTTTCAGGTAGGTAGATATGCATCTTGGGTTCATTTCATACGTCATGGTGTTTACGTGCCTCCCTTGCCACTGAGCTTTCGTAACCGATGATTCAATCCAATGACAAACAATTCCAGGATTCAATAAAATTACTTTAGGACCTTGTTCTCATTTCATTGCTCATTGCTATTTCGGTGAGCAATCGAGCGAATGTTTTAAGAAAACAAACTGAAAACCGCGACGATGTGAAGTATGCGTCAGTGCATCACATCATTGCGCATTTTTTATTAAATCAATAAACGCATTCGAAAATAACCATTTTCTTTGTTTATTTAGTTAGTCATCATGTTGTAAGCTTGCACAGACTTTCAATAGTATAAGCTTTTGAATTGCGTTATATTATATCAAATGGTGAAGGAAGACCTTCATACACTGAAAAAAATGCGAGCGTACTTTTTGTCTTAATTAGCACCAAAATAATGAGCGTTTTTCTTTTTGTTTTCTAGTGGATCGATAGATGGCGTTACGGTCTGTGCGAATAAAGGTCAAAATATCAAAAAGTGTTTCTTTAAAATAATAAAGAGGTAGAAGATGATCAAAAAGATGCCAACGCATCTTTCGATTGAATATTTCATTATTTACGAATAATTTTAATCGAAAATATGAAACTATTTACGTCTGACATGTTTGTAAGGGCTCGATCCCTTGGCCTTTAAAAAAAAGTCAGGCACAGTCTTGACATGATTTTGACAGGATCTCGCCTACGTCTCTATGGGGCAATAAGCATGTCATCTGTCGAGTTTTTTAAGAACTAAAATTAAAAAAGAAAAGAAAAACGCTCATTGAAATGACGCTATTATTGTTTACTAAAAACAAAAGATGGTTAGTTGTAACAACAAGCCGAATTCGTTTAACAATGTTCTCTTAGTCGGAGAAGTCATGATGTTGACAGGCTCATATGGATTCATGATGTTGGTTGAAGTAAACAAATTTTTTTTTCACGCTAAAGAAGACATTTTGAAGCGTATAGTCCACCAATCCGCATTGGTCACGTGTGGTGGACTAACGCCCATACACCATTTACCCTCCCTGAGGGTAGGCCTGTGCCCTGCAGTGCCGACGTTTATGGGCTGATGATGATGATGATTCTGACCATTTAAATGCCGTCTGGTTGCGGCTTGGAATGGATTGACCACTCTCCAGACCATTTCTTCCCGTGGTTGTCCTACGAGGCGACAAAGGGATAATGTCTTATGCAGTAGTTACCTATGTTTGTGGGCGAAAGGCTAACCACCTGCCAGTCATTTCATCTTGACACTTTCAATCTTATCTCATGCTAAAAGTTGGCCTTGTTACAAAAGGTTGGAAGATAGCCTGGTAGTTGTAGCAATGTTTCTGACCACACCGAAAGGGATTATGGTTGTGAGTTTATGCACTTAATGCAGGCATGTCAAACATGCGGCCCACATAGTCACACTGCGCTTTCTTGCGGCCCGATACCCTGATTTCGATGTAGTTTAAAAGTTGATTTCTGCAGATATTTACCCCTGCCATATTTACTTCTGCAGATAATTACCCCCAACTTGAAATAAACAACAAAGACACATTCTTGGGTGAGATTGACATGTTTTTTCTTCTATTAAATAAACTATTAACAGTCCTTTTCTACGATCGTTACAAATTATTTAAGTTCTTTGCGGCCCACTGATTCTACTATCATTATGAATGTGGCCCACCATTAACTTTGAGTTTGACATGCTTGACGAAACCTCTTCAAACATTCGACTTCGCAAAATTTTAAACACACAAACCGAATCGCCAAAAACAATGTTTCCAATAACCGAGAGTGTAAACAGTGCATGCTGAGATGACATCATCTCACTGTGGCGCTAATATTAAAACTTGGCGATCTTCCACCGGCGCGGGCGCAGGCGGCACATCGACATGGATCATCGAAATACTCCTGAATACGAATTAGAGAGCGAAAATATTAAATATTCGGTCAATGACTTGGGAATTAGGAAAATAGTATATCATGAATATTCGATATCATTATGGGCGTGCCCAGCTTTTAGTACCTCTACTTCTTCTTCTTATCGTGTGGGTAGAGTTTTTTCAGACCGCTGAACTGAACCAGAACCCCTGAATGAAAGTGTTTAATAGTCACCCAATATCCATTTAAGTGCTCCAGGGAAGAGGAAGTCAGATGCAAGTAGGCAGCTGTCCCAACCAGGATATAAGCTGCCACCATGCTAAAGATTAGTTAAGCGAATTTAGTAAGGACCGGCACAAAGGGACCCATATTATCTATGCCTGTAGTGAAAAAGGGAAGAAGTCTAGTTGTTTCTAGGCGTACTTGTACACCTACCCTTTTTCACTAGAGGCAGTGTCCACAAACCTTTTTTAGTGGTTCGTAATAACTGCTTCCGAATGTAACAATACCTAGTCTTTGTTGAAATCGTAGAAATTGGCATGTTTCCCGAGACTGACGGAACAATATCCAAATAAACTGAGCCGCCTTATTCCAGATAATACAGACCTAGTTTTGTATTGTGTATGTTGTCTATAAGAATTTAACAGAAACAAAAATTAACAGAGTGCGGACTCGCGATCTTCACACTAGTGTGACTAATAGGAGCTGACAGCTTGATTGGTGTATGTGTGTTAGGTACACCACTTACAGCTACATGATCGATATCTGATCAAGGGTCTTATTGTGTAACTACCTGCTTAGATTATACACGCATTTCATTACGCGATTGACCAAAAATCAAATACACAAACTTACTCGAGCCAAATGTATGGGACAGCTGATTTTTTCTCGCGATTTTGATATGGGTCGCATAGAGAAAGTAGTTCAGATTGTTGGTATGATCATCCCCTTAAAAAGTGTCAGCATATTTAAGAAGGACCCTGATACAGGGTGAAATTGATATCATTAGCATCCTTTTAAACTAAAGGGTCTACCCATCAAACTGAACAACTTTTACTATGGGAGCAAACCGATCGGAGCAAAAAAAAAAATCTGCTGTTCCATACTAAACTGCGGCGCCTACTCGACTCAAATGTATGCAACAGCTGATTTCTTTTTGGCTCCGATCGGTTTTCTCCCATAGTAAAAGTTGTTCAGTTTGATGGGTAGACTCTTAGTTTAAAAGGAAGCTAATGATATCAATTTCACCCTGTATAAACTTGTAAATAAGAAATGTTCTGAGGAGATCAATTTAAAACTTATTATCTCGTGTATATCTAAGTACCTATAAACCAAATTAACTAGAACTTTTTCCTCAATCAATCTCAGCTAGTCACTGCCCAGACGAGCAAAACCACTTAAGGTCATTCTACATCTGTACCTATTATTTACATGGAATACATAATGCGTCATTTTGCACTCTGAATGCTTGTAGAATTGTGTCAGGGTCTTTGGAAGGATTTGTCGAAACAATTATTGTGTTGTCATGGTTTATTAGTAACTTGTTTCGGAAAAAGGTACCTACAATATAATTAGCAGAGTATGATGCTAAAAGCATGCTATTTATTTACCCTTATATGACGGGTATACGAGAATTATTTACCCGTCATATTGGGTTCGACTTCTAGTAGATACTCCAATGGAAACAATGCACGTCTTCGGCACAGCATAAGAAAGAGTATCAATTACTACATACAGTACGCGGACTCTCCCTGCCTCCCACCAACTTTTTACCTCACCCCCTCTATTGCCCTCTGATTACCTCGGCAGTTACCAATGTTAAGCAAATGCGTATTCCTTTCTCGTTTGTACTCACTCAATATAGTACTTGCTTACCTCCTCTTTAAAAAATTTCTATTTGTATGAAATGACAACAACAACAACCATTTGTACTACACGTCGACCGAACTAATGGTAAAAGGTAACAAATGGTTGTATGGGGTATTATATGCCTTCGGTCTCCAGTCAGCGTCTGAAATAGGAGTCCAGCCAGATCAGTCCACCAAAACTAATGCCAAATCAATTATTAGAGTTCGCCGAAATGACGTGTCCGTCTGTCAATTATTCACGTGCTACTATACATTTATTTTCGTACCTGTTGTGTTGGCTGAGCCAACTAGGTCTTACAAGATAGTAGTCAGGAAGTTGCATCATAACTAGGGTTGTCACCGACCAAAATTATCAAAAGTTTAACACGCAAAAATAGTGGTTGGACTACAATTTTAATATACAAAAGTATTATCACCATTGACCCACTACGACTACATCCCACTGAATGGTAGAGGCCTCTTCTTACTAGGAGGGATTGAGCCAAACACCTGTCGGGCTCACTTCGGATTGATAAAGTATTTTAATGGTTCAAAGGTATCACTTCTGTTTTTTTTTATTATTACCTATAGGTTTACTCTTGACCTCAATCCAGTCCTCAGGACGAAGATGGGGTCGTAGATGTAGCGAGCTTACCCAGAAGATGCCTATTCACTCGTACTTTAAAGGAATTCGGGTTGTAAGTGCTCGGAAATACTGACGCAGGCAGGGCATTCCACTCCTTGGCTGTGCGCATTATAAAAGATTCTGAAAGGCGCTTGGTGCGGATATATGTGGAATGTCAACCAAGAAGGGGTGATATCCCGCGGTGTGTCTGGAAGTCCGATAGTAGAAAGGGGAAGGTGGGATGAGCTCATGCAGCTCTTGGGCACACTCACCGAAGTACAATCTGTAGAAGACCGACAAGCAGGCGGCGGTGGGCTAGGCTATGAAGCTTGGTCTCCACCAGCTTACTGTCGCCAATGAGCCTCCGGGCTCTGCGTTCAACCAAGTCGAGTGCGGCAAGTTGATGAAGGTACAAAACAGAAGTGAGACTGAGACCTTTGAACAAAACAGAAGTGAGATTCTTGGAAAGTAGCACGTTCCAAAACCTGATCGAATTATGTATAACCTCTATAGTAATTTTGACATTTTCTTATGTTGCTTTGAACGTGTGACTTTCAAACAAAAATCACACTCGAAGTCTCTAACTTGAAATACCTTCAATTTATAAAAATATCGGTATAAGAATACTTTACGCCTTATCATAAACGCCATGAAAACCCAAATTTTTAATGGTATTCTTGCTGGTGGTTGGTGACCCTAACACGTTAGACTGCAGTGAGACATTACATTATGCATTCAAGTATCGTTTTGGCTTGATCTCGATCCTTTAGTATAGTTTCCACTTGTGCATATCAAATCTATCTATACTTATAAGTAAAACTGTTCCGTGACTGACTGACAGACAACGCTGAAGATATAAACTTGTTTGGAATAAGTAAAGAGCTTCGAACATTTCAGTATGGAAGCTGGCATACCTACTTTCCGCCATTTTGAAAAAATCACGATTTTGCGGCCACTGATGAGACATATGCCAATCGACAGGGAAAATGATTACAAACAGAAAATACACTTTGGTAAAATGACCTAAGTGGTATACTTTCGGAGATATAGGGGTTTGAAAATTAAAAAAAATAAAAAAATTTTTTTCCACCCAAATTGACTTTTTTGATCAGGAATAGATCGGCAAAGCTCAGGATCGATCAGGACTTAATATAATTATATAATACTAGCGGCCCGTCCCGGCTTCGCACGGGTGGACGTCTAATCTTTTCTAGCAATAAATATAGCCTATGTTACTCAGGGTGAATGCAGCTTTCTAATGGTGAAAGAATTTTTTAAATCGGCCCAGTACTTTTTGAGCCTATTCATTACAAACATACAAACATACAAAAATAGGTACAAATCTTTCCTCTTTATAATATTAGTGTAGATTATTATTATAAATAAGTTTTATTCATTAATTTACTAAGATAAATAAAATACCTACCTACAAGCAAGACAGCTACGAGCAAGACGGTTTTTGTAGCAGTGTTGCTAACCATTCCGAGAAAGATTTATTTGTATTTACCTATGTATTAAATACTTGGTCATCATCATCATCATAATCTCAGCCGATGGACGTCACACTGCTGGACATAGGCCTCCCCAAGAATCGTCACAACGATCGGTCCTGCGGTGTCCTTATCGAACGGGTTCCCGCCGCCTTCATCAGGTCGTCGGTCCACCTTTTGGGGCCCCACCTACCCACTGCTGTTACCCGGGGTGCGGGGTGCGGGAGCTACCCACGCTGCGCTTTCCGGTTTGAGATCGCCACTCAACGGCTCTTCGGCCCCATCGACCATATCGGTTCTGCGAGAAATGTGCCCCGCCCATTGCCATTTTAGTTTAGCATTTTTTTGGGCTATGTCTCAGCGGATCTCTTCATTTCCGATTCGATCTTGCCGGGAAACTCCGAACATAGCCCGCCATTGCCGTTTGGGTGACTTTCAACCTTTTTATGAAGCCTTGAGAGAGCGACTACGTCTCAGTTCCGTATTTCATCTTGAGACACTGCGGTATTTGGGACGTGAAGAGACTACGTAGCTTTCCAACGCTGCCTTGCCGAGTCGGATTCAACAGTCAACCGTTGAATCCGACTCGGCAAGGCAGCGTTGGAAAGCTACGTAGTCTCTTATAGATACAATTTCGAGAAAGAGGTCAACCTCTTTCTTGAAATTGTATCTATCTAATTGGATAGGTTTGTCCCAGGTAAACATCAAGCGCAGAGAGGGTGGGTACACCATAGACATTTTACATGATCGTCCATGTTCATTTTCATTTTGTCCATAGGCTAAGAATAGCATCATCCCATTTCTTCCTCTGAGTGTCGTATATGGCGACTATGGGATCCACCAAGAGGTAGGCAGCAGCATCCTCTGAGTACACGCATTCAATATAACTGCGATCGCCAAACCCGCCTACCAAGGGTGGCCAGGGCCAACACAACCAAAACCAGGTTCCCATTCCCTAGCGGCCCTGCTATTCCTGGCTACGATAGCGGCCAAGGTAAAGGCGAGGCAAGGTGCGCGAAGAATCTCTTGCAGAGATCCGGCTACCACCAAGACTACAACCGACAACAGCTGCACCTGGTAATTTGTAATACTCGTTCACAGCGGACTGACGAGTCGCGCGCTCGACTCGAGGAAAAGCTGAGCAGGATACGTTGGTTTATCTGAAGTCCGAAGAGAGGGAGGACTCGATAATCCTCAAATCCGGAAGCCTACTTTATTTCCGAGAGGGTGACCTAAAGTCCTGGGCCCCGTCATGGTGCCGGGCTTATGGTTTACAAATTACTCCATACATGATCGGACCTGAGGTTTATACAACATTAAGAGCTGTCCAGGAGTGAAATACCGCTTCACCTTGTCTGAGAGAGAGGAGATACAAGCGTGTTAGAACAGGAGACAACTCAAGCGTACAATATCTCAGCACTCTTGCAGGTATACCATCAGGACCACTGGCCTTATTCACATCCAGACTTCGCAATGCTCTGCAGACCTCTTTTGTATGTATTGTGATCTCCGGCATCGAAGAATCACAACGAGAGATGGTTGGTGGCTGTTTGGCACCAGCATCTAGACGTGAATTGCTCGCAAACTCACACCGCAAATGAGAAGCAAATAAATTAGCTTTCTCATTTGCGGTGTGAGCCAGCGACCCATCAGATTTCTGCATGGGAGGCAAAGTGGGACGGCAGAAATTGTATTCGACCGATTTTGAAAGGGACCAGAACTGTTTACTACCAGAAGGGTAGGATGCCAGTCTGGCTCCAATGCGGCTGACATGATCGAATTAAGCCTTCCGGAGCACCCGTTTGCAGACTTAGCGGCAGAATTAAAGGCCCTCTTCTTCGAACCCTACGAGCTCTATCTTTGCGGTCGCGAGCTTAGAACCATGCTTGGTAGGCGGATTCCTTAATAGCCTCAGCGCGAGTACAATCCGCATCGTATCAAGGTTGGGCTTTGTGACCGAGTGCGATGTTGGAAAATGGAATATAATATTCCATTCCCTGTCGTATCACGTCCTCAACCACATCAGCAGAACTGGCAGGGTCACTCGATGAAAACACACTTGCCGCCACGGGTAAGACGCAAAGAAGTGCCGCATCTCATCCCAATCTGCCGACCCGTATCGCCAAAATCGCTTCGTGCCCTTAGGGCTGTTATCGGGAGGAGAGCATATCGACACGGATTTGACCAGACAGTGATTGGACGTTCCCAGTGGGGCAGAGACCGATACTGAGTGCCTGTCTGGATCTGATGTCAGTAGAAGGTCCAAGCAATTGGGCGTATGGCCATCAACATCCAGTACCCGCGTTGCTTGATTCACCAGCTGGGTGAGATCTAGCGATAATGCAAACTTGCGTGCCACTCTTCCAGCATGGTCAGTTTTCTGGAACGGAAACAGCACGCTATGGTGGGCATTGAAGTCCCCCAGAAAAAAAAACCGCCGTTGGATAGCTTCGTTGGGCTGTCTCTGCCGTCTCAGTGAGCTACTCCATGAGCCTGGTTACCTTCTTGTCACAGTCGTGCGATCGATAAACACCGACGTAGAGAGATTTCTCCATTCCGGTGTCCACCAAAAGCCATAGTACGGAGAACCCGGAATCTTCAAAGCAACGGAGACGCCGACAGCAAATGTCATCGCGAACATACACACAGACCCCAGCTCGCCTCTTGAACTTATGTTCCAACGAGTATCCTGGGTAGTTGAGGTACGCCGTATCAGATGGGGTTGCTATCTGCGTCTCCGTTAAAAAGAATAGGTGTGGCCTCTCGGTCTCGAGGTGGTGATGGACCGGATCGAGATTTGAGTGCAGACCTCGTATGTTACTGAGGTGCACTTTGAGTGGGAGGAAGTGCAGCCGTTGTTTAATCTTTTTCTTTTTGGTAACTTTGTTTTTCATTATTTTTCGTAGAGTGGTGGAGACGTGGAAAAAAAGTCGAAACGCTACTCAGGTACCCTAGAAGACCTCTTGGGCTCGACTGACTGGAGAGAAACTCATTTGGAGACTGCGGGGACGCCCGAACCCCCCCGAAATGGCCACCGGGTCCTCCCTTCCGGCCGCCAACTGGCACGGTGGAGCATTGCGGGATTTTTCGCTAGTTGTGTGGGGCAGCCTTTCACACGTGGCTAGCGCACTACTTAGGTCCCGTACTAACCGCGGTCAGCCAACGACTATCACCATGCTTTGGATCCCGCTACCCTCCAAAATGAGTTGCCCGGTACAGTGTTGCTAAGGCCGGCCGGCCAAGACCGGTTCCGAGCAGCGCAACTGACTTTTTCCCACACCCCCATGGATATAAAATTAAATGGGACACTTACTGAAAGGGGTGCTTCAGACCATCAAACTGAACAACTTTTAGTATGGGACCAACACAGAAATCTCGAAAAAAATAAACTTTTTTTTTAAAGGATTTTCTTTTAAACTGCAAACATAACTCGATTGAAATGTATGGGACAGCATTTGATGGTCTGAAGCACCCCTTTAAGTAAGCGTCCCATTTAATTTTACACCCTGTCTAAAAGATCGAAGAGTAAAATATATGTTTCTTTGCTTGGTGTCCTACTGCAGCGAAGTGTAAGGCAGAGAGACATTATATTATGTATGTCCTGTGTGTCATGTGTTCAGCTGCGATGTGAAAATTTTTTCAATGTTCTGCCCTGGAAAGAGCTAGGCATCAACATATAACATATACGGCACAACATATACGGCGAGTAGATCAGTCACATCTGGTTTGCCGATGGTAAATAAACCAAGCAACGAGGCAGATTATACTCTTTTCCATCTTCTGTATAACGCGCCGGAGCGTATGTTATGTATGTGGGCCAAGGTGCTGAATCCTTTTCGGAACCCGGCTTATTCACGAGGCTGGAAATAATTGAAGTTGCGTGCGAGATGGTTTGTAATGAATCTCGGAACAGTTTATACTCGTAGACATGCAGGCTAAGAAGCGAAATGGTCTTCAGCAAGACATTGTCGCTCTTTTTGAGGAAGGGCACCTCTAGACTTCTGTTCCATGCCTGCGGCGTTGCTCCCTCGAGTATGACGTACCTAAACGATATTTCCGAAGGATCGGTAATTCGGTACCCGCCTTCCAGAGCTCGGCCGTAATCCCGTCATCACACAGCGCCTTATTTATTTATTTGTATTTATTTATTTAACAAATGTATTACAGCCTTGTTGTTCATTTGCTGTTTGGGAGCCATACTAATCTCGTACTGGCTGACGTCCGGGATATCTTTGGTATAGTGCCGGGTCAATCTAGATCTATGGTTGTTATCTAGATTTTTAGCGGGTCTCCGTGTTGACGTGTATATCTGTCCAAAGGATTTCTCAACCTCTCTCAGAAGCTTACGCTTGGACGATAATGATCCTGCCATCTTCGGTCTTTAATTTTGGCTTTGGCCAATAGACAGATCCCTTGCGAAGATTTTGAAGCCTCTGTTCCGCTCTATAGCCTCCCTAACGTAGGCTCGGTGATCATAAGTTACGGACTTCGAAATCTGCCTATCGTGCTGCCTAGCTTCCGGTTTTAAATGCGTTTAACACAGAAACATTATCGAATTTTTACCTCTTCGTCAACATGATGAAGTCTATCTCATTTCGTGTACCGTTTGTGCTCATCCAGGTTCATTTCCTGTGTTTACGCTTCATGAAGAAGGAGTTTTCAATAGAGTTCCTTCTCCATGAAGCCGTCCATTTGTTGGCCCCGTTAATTCCGTCGTCAAACATCAAAATAATTAACCCACTCGTAGATTTTCACCGTCATTTGCTCAGTTTTGCGTTGAAGTCTCACATGACAACGTGTGCTTTGGAACTATAAATGGCTCTAGAGACATCCTCCCCATACATAGACCCTACCTCGTCATCATGTTTCTGTTCTTATGTCGGGGCCCAGGTATACCTGTATAACCTTTAATTAATACTGTACGAGATTTGTGGAACATAAACCCGGCACCGTGCTGGGGCCCGAGACTTTAGGTCGCCATCTCGGAAATAAAGTAGGCTTCCGAATTTGAGGATTTTCGAGTCTCTCCCTCTTTTCGGACTTCAGATGCTCCAACGATATTCCAACGTATCCTGCTCAGCTTTTCCTCGATTCGACGGTCCGCTGTGACGAGTGTTATATATTTACCAGGTGCAGCTTTTGTCGGTTGCGGTAGCCGGATCTCTGCCGGAGATTCTTCGCACACCCTGCCCCACCGTTACCTTGACCGCTACCATAGCCAGGAATAGCAGGGCCGCCAGGGAATGGGAACCTGGTTTTGGTTGCGTTGGCCCTGGCCACGCTTGGCAGACGGGTTGGCAATCGCAGTTGGATTGAATGTGTGTACTCAGATGATGGTGCTGCCCATCTTTTGGTGGACATAATGAAAATGAACATGGACGATCATGTAAAATGTCTGTGGTGTACCCTCTCTGCGCTTGAAGCTGTTTACAATTATGTTTACCTGGAACGAAACTATCCAATTAGATGGGTGCAATTTTGAGAAAGAGGTCAATCTGTCGAATCCGACTCGGCAAGGCAGCTACGTAGTCTTTTCACGTCCCAAATTCCGCAGTGTCTCAAGACGAAAGTCTTTGACCAGTGTGTATCGCCAGTGATGAAATACGGAACTGAGACTACGTCTCGCTCACTCAAGACCTCATAAAAAGGATGAAAGTCACCCCAAAACGCAATGGAGAGGGCTATGTTCGGAGTTTCCCTGCGAGATCGAATCAGAAATGAAGAGATCCGCAGAAGAACCAGAGCAGCCGACAAAAAGCTACGTAGTCTCTTCACGTCCCAAATACCGCAGTGTCTCAAGATGAAATACGGAACTGAGACGTCGTCGCGCTCTCAAGCCTTCATAAAAAGGTTGAAAGTCACCCAAACGGCAATGGCGGGCTATGTTTGGTGTTTCCCGGCAAGATTGAATCGGAAATGAAGAGATCCGCTGGGACATAGCCCGAAGAATTGCTAAACTAAAGTGGCAATGGGCGGGGCACATTTCTCGCAGAACCGATATGGCCGATGGGGCCGAAGAGTCGTTGAGTGGCGATTGCATACCGAAAAGCGCAGCGTGGGTAGCTCCCGCACCCCGGGTAACAGTGTGGTGTGGTGTGGTAACAGTGGGTAGGTGGGGCCCCAAAAGGTGGACCGACGACCTGATGAAGGCGGCGGGAACCCGTTCGATAAGGACACCGCAGGACCGATCGTTGGGACAATCCTTGGGGAGGCCTATGTCCAGCAGTGTAACGTCCATCGGCTGAGATGATGATGATGATCAAGTATTTAATATATAGGTAAATACGTATAAATCCCTCTCGGAATGGTTAGCAACACTGTTACAACAACCTTCTTGCTTGTAGCTGTCTTGCATGTAGGTAGGTATTTTATTTATCTTAGTAAATGAATAAAACTTATTTATAATAATAATATTATATAATTATATTAAGTCCTGATCGATCTTGAGCTTCGCCGATCTATTCCTGATCAAAAAAGACAATTTGGGTGGAAAAAAATGTTTTTATTTTTTTTAATTTTCAAACCCCTATATCTCCGAAAGTATACCACTTAGGTCATTTTACCAAAGTATATTTTCTGTTTGTAATCATTTTCCCTGTCGATTGGCATATGTTTCATCAGTGGCCGCAAAATCGTGATTTTTTCAAAATGGCGGACAGTAGGTATGCCACTAAGGCAGGTTGCTCTTTACAGACGGGCTGTTGAAGTTTCCGAAATCCATGCGGACGAAGTCGCGGGCAAAAGCTAGTTATAAATCCACAGAAAAGTGCCTATACCTATGTACAGGGTCCTCCTAAATAATCATAATCACAATTTATTCGTAAATAAAAATAATATACCTATCTGCATTACATGCTGACGGTTTTTTAACAGCAGATTTTTTTTTCGTGATTTCTGTTTTGGTCCCTTAGGCTGAAGCCAAACGAGCCAAATCAAGCCGCGTATTTTGAGTCCGTTTCATATAAATCCGGGAATACATTGTCTATGACCTCAGCGTTTATATGAAACGGACTACGCGACTCACATCACAACTCACAAAATTACGCTCGCTTGGCTTCACCCTTAGACTTCAAGTTAAATCTTTCAGTTTACAGTTTTCAATGTTAAAAAAAGAAAGTTTTCAGTTTGATGGTCTGGTAAAAGACGTCAGAATATTAAAAGGACTACTTATAGTATTTCCTATAGGTTTCTTAGGGAAAGTTGTTCAGTATCATGAGTACAAACACCCATCAAAGTAATGCAACTGTCTACCCTAACACCCTGTATAATTTGCTCTTTCTTCTTTGTAAAACGTGCTAAAACTGTTGATAGAATAAAAAAAAAATAGCTCGAAACCAGTCTGGCCTGTTTACCTGAACTAAATGTATTTTTTCCCTGTCTGGCCGAAATCTAACCTTGGTCGCTTATTTTGTTAGCCAGACTTTTATCTGGTTTCATAATTTATGAGTTCTACATATTTTTTTTATTTTTTTTGTATCAAGACTACCAAGTACCACTGCCATTAATAAATTCTAATTTTAAGTATTAAACATTTTCGACGCTGTTGATCGTGTTGATCTATACAAGGTGAAATTGATATCATTGGCATCCTTTTAAACTAAGAGTCTACCCATCAAACTGAACAACTTTTACTATGGGACCAAAAAAAACGGAGCAACTAAAAAATCAGCTGTCCCATACTAAACTGCAATGCCTACTCGACTCAAATGTATGCAACAAACAGCTGATTTTTTTTTGCTCCGATCGGTTTGCTCCCATAGTAAAAGTTGTTCAGTTGGATGGGTAGACTCTTAGTTTAAATGTATACTAATGATAATCAATTTCACCCTGTAGAACGCAGCAATTGAATGTTTTCGACTTTGGTAGAGGTTTAGATTTTTATGGTCTGATCATCCCCATAAAAAACCGTCAGCATATTAAGAAGGACCCAAAAATACAAACTTACATAATTTTATTATTTATTATAGTACCTTATGAAAACATGCAATTATAATGATATTCCAGTTGTTTTCTTGAATACTACAAGTTCTAAGAAATCTGACGCAATTTTATTATTATCAGACATTCATTCATATTATTTTACGAACTGAATCTCCTTGAAACCCATGTAGGTGCGAAGTGAGACATAAATATCAACAGCTCGCACGTGAGAAAGGGACATAGCACTTGTAAAGGTGTGCGTAGGTGCGCGTTCGCACATCCGCCGAACTATTTTCGTTTATTTTAGAAACCGTTTCCTTAGCAACGTGAAGTTGTATTTAACGATCTGCCGGTGACAGATGCGACTTGTGGGATTTTGTGAATTAGTCGTTCAATTGTTTATTTTCATTCGGTTTACTCATTCACAAAAAAATCGAGTGACAACTTCTAGTGGCGACGGAAAGCAAGATGAGCTCATTATGCTAATTCCAAATGAACATCATCATCAGCCTTTGCTTCACAAACAGTGAAAACATAATGAGGAAACCTGTAGGCCTTGCATGTCACCGCCGAGAAAACGAAAAAATCCAGACGAGCCTCCATCTTCATTATTTTACGTATGATACAAAAGATTGAGCATGACATTTTTCTCGTTTTGTCGCTTTGTCGGGTGGCATGCTAGCCGTGCTGCATATTCGCTGAAGAAGAAACGACATAGCAAAGTCGCGCCTTCACTTGATGCGTTACTTACAGCGAGAAAAAATACATAATTATTAATAACAATATACCTATCTACAGGGTGAAATTGATATGATTAGCATCCTTTTAAACTAAGAGTCTACCCATCAAACTGAACAACCTTTACTATGGGAGCAAACTGATCGGAGCAACTAAAAAATCAGTTGTTCCATACTAAACTGAAATGCCTACTCGACTCAAATGTATGCAAAAGCAGATTTTTTTTTTTGCTCCGGTCGGTTTGCTCCCATAGTAAAAGTTGTTCAGTTTGATGGGTAGACTCTTAGTTTAAAAGGATGCTAATGATATCAATTTCACCCTGTAACTGTATAGTAGTAATAGATACTCATACTGTGCCTATCGAGATACTCTTTCTTATACAGGGTGTACAATAAAATGGAACAGCTACTCAAAGAGGTGCTTCAGGCCATCAAACTGAACAACTTTCTCTACGGGACCAATATCGAAATCCCGAAAAAAAAATCCGCTCTCCCATACAAAACTGCAAACATAACTCGACTGAAATGTATGGGACAGCAGATTTTTTTTTCGCGATTTCGATATTGGTCCCATAGAGAAAGTTGTTCAGTTTGATGGTCTGAAGCACCCCTTTAAGTAGCTGTCCCATTTTATTGTACACCCTGTATACTGTGCCTATAGTGTTAGGACCCTGCTTTCAATAAGTAAATTTCCTTGGCTTTTCCATTAAAATGCTAATGATTCATAGTAAATTTTAAAACTCCTTTGGTCTATTTCTATTTTTGTTCAGCATCAGCGGCGGACTAAGCCCGCCGGAGGCCCGGGGCGGCAAAACTAAATGAGGCCCCCGGTCTTTCCCAGTAATTGATATCTACAATTCTTTCAAGCCGTGGCAAAAACTTAACATCGGAGCCCCTTCCTTCCATAGGCATAGGTAGCAAGTATTTTGTCCCAGGTAGATCCAGGTCCTACAACACGGAGCGAGCGAAGCGAGCCTCACATTCGTACAATGTAAAACCTAGAGCGAGCGAAGCGAGCTCGAGATTTCACTGAATTCTGGAGCGGGCAAAGCTAAGTGAAATTTTACTGCAATATAATGAGATCAGTGGAACAAGATTTAAATCATTGAGCGAGCGAAGCGAGCTCGAGTTTTTTTACGACTTAAAATCTGGAACGAACAAAGTAAGCTCAAGATTTAACTACACACCAACAGTGCAACTGCAACTGTATACTATGAAAAGACATAGGTACCATCCAAAATCAAGAGCGAGCGAAGCGAGCTTGAGACTTCACTGAATTCTGGAGCAAGCAAAGTGAGCTCAAGATTTTAGTGCAATGTGTCTAGCCAGGAGCGAGCGAAGCGAGCTCGAGATTTTGCTTCATTATAACTCGAGTTTTTCAGCTCATGCCGAAATCGAGGCGATTGATGTATTAAACAAATAGCTGAAATGAGCTTATAATATAATAATGCTTATAATAACTCGATTGTAGAGCTCATCTTGAAATAGAGTAGGTGAGTATATTGGCGTATAAAATAAAAATCGGAGCGAACGATTCAATAATTATGACTGGGTTGTAGCATGAACTCAGTCTCAAAGCACAGAAAGCTATCAAAAAAACCAAGCGAGCGAAGCAAGCTAAAATTTTCGAAACACATTCTAATTCCAACCACATTGACCCTTCAAGAAGCGAGCTCATAATTATGCTAACTGCATAACAACTTGAAAAAGATTGAGCGAGCAAAGCGAGCTCGCAAATTCGCAATATTTTGGACTCTATTTCCTTCTTTGACTTTCAATGACTAACTTACGGGGCCTCCAACTTCAAACTGCAGTCCCAGTACCGGAGGCCAGGGCCTCCGGAGCGAGCGAACCGAACTCATAATTATGCTAACTGCATAACAACTTGAAAAAGATTTAGCGAGCGAAGCGAGCTCGCAAATTCGCAGTATTTTTGACTCTACTTCTTTTCTTGACTTTCAATGACTAACGTACGGGGCCTCCAACTTCAAACTGCAGTCTCAGAACCTGTTCTGCTTCTGGCCTCCAACTCTAAACTGTGTCTTTACTTGCTATATAAACGTCATTATTTTGGTTTTGATTAAAAAGGGATTCTCTTCACGAGATTCGGAGGCCCCCCAGGACTGGGGGCCCGGGGCGGACCGCCCCTCCGCCCCCCCCCTTAGTCCGCCAGTGTTCAGCATTTAACCTTCGTAGAGAAATAAATCCGGAACGTGTCGGTAGGTACAAAATCATACTAGGTATAGTACGTACGATACGTATTGATGTAGGTAGTTTATTATTCTTACGCCTACAGTTGGAAACAACGTTAAAATGTTGTTAAACACCTAGGTAGTTATAATTATGTGGGATCCGCACTGGGCATGCGCGCTTGGTTTGCTAACATCCATACAAACTACTTGAGGATAACCATGCCCTCTAGCATGATTTATACTTGCGCGAGACGCGCCTCCACTGTATACAAAACGACCTCTTCCCGCGCTTTTTAGAGAGCGAACGCGCTTGCCGTGACAAGTAGTATCGAAAAAAAAGTAGAGACATCATACTAGACCGGCGGCATAGGGTTGCCAGCTTTTTTATCCGCAAGGCCGGACGTAGTTTTTGAAAAAAAAAAAACCGGGCATTTAGGGCTCCAAGACAAAGACTTCTATTAAAAAGTCTTTGCTCCAAGACCGGTCAGATGCAGAACCATAGTCGGACATGAGTGCGGTGCAACCTTAGAATTGCGGCAGATTGTGAGGTGGCAACCCTAGTTTTTCCAGTTCTTTAGATCAGTCTCCTTCCGATGGCACCTCATTTACTTCCCTAACAGACAGGTGGAAAAAGTTATACCAAAAATCATAATGGAAAAGGTACTTGCGGCAAGATTTTTCTAAGCAACTTGGCGGGGCGTTGAATTAACCCCTGTGTAAACCTAGACTAGAATCACATTTCGTTCGCCTAAGAAATAGGTGCATAATTTTACGGTCGGACCTCCTGCACAAAAAGCTTTCCAAAACAGAATAAATAACAAAACGTTATGAGTATTGAATGTAGGACACTCGGACGCGTAGGCGGGCGGCATTCTGAAGCTAATCCGCCCACGGTAGCGGCGTCGGCAGTCCACTGGCGCTAACGCACGTCCCTGGCCGATTATTTATTTATTCACACCTCACATACATAATGTTAGCAAGTTAACAACACCCTGAACTTTTGACTTTACCGCCTAGGTGGCTTTACGGTCATCATAGACGGATATCAATAAGCTTGACGTTGTCTTCTAACGCATGCAAAATTAGATAAGCCCGTCTCGTTCCTCGGTAAGCGAGAGGAGGCAATTAGCAACTTGCGTGCGTTAGAAGAGTACTGCTGCCGTGTGTTGTGATTGTGACCTTTAGTTCGGTCTCTTCTCTTATAACTTTCCACTTACCAGGTTTACAAGTGTTACCGGATGTAGGTACCTGCGCAGTAGGTAGACAAATTTTAGTAACGCGCGAAATTATATTAAATATTGACCAAGAACGTTGTATACAGGGTGAAATTGATATCATTAGCATCCTTTTAAACTAAGAGTCTACCCATCAAACTGAACAACTTTTACTGTGGGAGCAAACCTATCGGAGCAACTAAAAAATCAGCTGTCCCATACTAAACTGCAATATCCACGCGTGAGTACGCGACTCAAATGTATGCATGCAACAGCAGATTTTTTATTTGCTCCGATCGGTTTGCTGCCATAGTAACAGTTGTTCTGTTCGATGGGTAGATTCTTAGTTTAAAAGGATGCTAATGATATCAATTTCACACTGTTTAGGTAAAATTAACTAGTAGGACTCGACTCAAATGTGTGCAACAGCTCCCATACTAAAAGTTGTTCAGTTTGATGTGTAGACTCTTAGTTCCAAGGGATGCCAATGATATCAATTTCACCCTGTATACAGGGTGCTAGCTAGGGTAAACAGTTGCATTACTTTAACGGGTGATTGTACCCATGATACTGAACAACTTTCTCTAAGAAACCTATAGGAAATTCGCTAAAAAACAAATTGGACTTCCCATACTAAATGCAATCAGCTGATCGAACGTTTGTATGAAAAGTCGAAACAAAAAAATTGCGAATTTCCTATGGGTTTCTTAGGGAAAGTTGTTCAGTATCATGGGTACAATCACCCCTTAAAGTAATGCAACTGTTTACCCTAACACCCTATTCCTATACAACATTTTTGATATTGACCAATCAACGACAATGACGAAATCTAGTCTATAAGAGGAGAAAACCATTTAACATGTCAGTATACCTAATTAATGCAATTTGGCATAATTAAACTACTATGGTGCCGCCTACGGTGCCTGGAGACGTTAATCGTCCTTACCTAATGCAATCAGTTGGTCATGCATTCGAGGGATTGGTCACCTCACCATAACTAGATATATTACAACCTGGGCGAATTAACTTGGCACCTGGCACGCACGTGGCTTGGATTAAAAATTCGGAAAACTCGGAAAGAATAACTCGAAAATGCTAAAGCGCAGGGACACATGCAACGATAACTGAAATGCTATGCTACGGCCTCGCACGGCGACGGCGGGGTCCCGCGGGGGGTAGCAGAAGGGGGGTCAAATTCAGAGCCACGTGCGAGCCAGGTGCCAAGTTATTTAGAATCGAGAGTAGATTCGATTTCACACCTTTTTGAAGTTTTCTTTTTTCAAAGGACAGTGGGCAGATGTGGTCCAAGAGAGCTTGTAGCTAAGTGTCTGATCACCCCGAAACAGATTACACCGTTCGGGCCATAATGTAAAAATGATTTCATCCACAAAACGACCACATATAAATAAAACACCTATCTTTTTTGAAGTGAAACCTTGTGCACTTTTCGGTATGGGTAAAAAATGTTAAATTCGCGTCAGGACCGTGACGTCACGTGACCTGATCGAACATTGGTCAGACATATCCCCCTCTCTTTCTACCGCGCGGCGAAAAGGTATGCCTGTTCCTGCTCTTTCGTTTAAGCGGCATATATTTTCATGTTTGTGTACGATAGCGCAATAAATGAATATTGTATTTTACCACATAAATGATAGTACTTTTATATGTTCAAGTTTTCACTTATGCCGGCACTCCCGGAGTGCAACCCGTTGTTTTCTTCTCGAAAATAAGTTGATGCCCTTTGCACACCATGTACGTTAGGGCATCCTCTAACTGTATCGCCATCACCTAGATGTACCATAGTGGCTCTTGGACCAATGGATCCAATCAGAGGTAGGTATTCCTCGAAAAGCATAAGAAACATGAATCTCGAAAAAGAAAACTACAGGGTGAAATTGCTATCATTGGCATCCTTTTAAACTAAGAGTCTACCCATCAAACTGAACAACTTTTAGTATAGGAGCAAACCGATCGGAGCCAAAAAGAAATCAGCTGTTGCATACGTTTGAGTCGAGTAGGCATTGCAGTTTAGTATGGGACAGCATATTTTTTTAGTTGCTCCGATCAGTTTGCTCCCATAGTAAAAGTTGTTCAGTTTGATGGGTAGACTGAAATTGATATCATTAAAGTCATTAGCATCCTTTTAAACTAAGAGTGAACCACTTTTACTATGGGAGCAAACGGATCGAAGCAAAAAAAAAAATCAGCTGTTCCATACTAAAATGCAATACCTACTCGACTCAAATGTATGCAACAGCAGATTTATTTTTGCTCCGATCGGTTTGCTCCCATAGTAAAAGTTGTTCAGTTTGATGGGTAGACTCTTGTTTAAAAGGATGCTAATGATAATTATCAATTTCACCCTGTAGAAGCCTTAGCAAACTGTGACGCTGGCCTTAAGGTTTAATTTAGAACGTTTATTATATCAGCGAATGCAGTACTGGAAGTTTTATTAGACAGATGAGATCTCGGCTATTATAGGTAATTCCTGCAGGCGAGTAGGTGTAGCCAATCTGTGCTAGGCAAGCGTTGACAAGGACACGATGTTGCATCACTGTCGTAAAATATAACTTCTATTGTCTTATACAGGGTGTTCCGAAATTCAGCGTCAAGCCGGGAACACGAAATATGCCAGGCCCTGTACCCGGACTTTCGATGTTCGATATATCGCCACTGTTTCGATCCGCACTTCATTGTAATAGAGTTGACATTGGAACGAAAACGTTCACGCAATTGCGAAGTTCGAATGTGCGGGTAGAGGCCCAGTTTGTAACTGCACAGCGAAAAATAAAATTAGAATTTTTTAATGTCAAAATATTAGTTTCCCGGTTTTCGAAGAGGTATACCGTGGGTATACCTAATTAGTTAATTACATACGTTATTATGTAGGTATATAAAAATAATTGTTTTCAGATTTTGGTAACATTTTTAATGTTTTTTTTTTCTTAAATTTTTATAAACTGGTATATCTGCTGTTCCCTTGACGTTGAGTTTGATTATGGTGATACTTTTCTCAAACAGCACAGCATTTGTCTGTATATATATATATATATATATATTTTTTTTTTTTTTTTTTTTTTTTTTTTTTTAGCCTATTTCATCCCACTGCTGGGCAAAGGCCTCCCCCTTTATCCTCCATGCATCCCTGTCCTGAGCCAGTTCCATCCACTCTTTGTCGAATGTGTCCAGGTCGTCTCTCCACCTCTTTCGGGGTCGACCCTGACGGCGACGTCCATTCTCCGGGATCCAAGGTGTTAAGACTTTGGCCCATCTTTCCGGGTGCAATCGACAGACATGGCCGGCCCAATCCCACTTCAACTTAGCAGTTTTCTCACCGACATCGGCTATTTTCGTTTTTTGGCGTATTGTGGTGTTCCTGACGCGATCTGTCCGTTTGATCCCCAATATGCTACGCTCCATCGCCCTCTGGCAAACCTTGAGTTTGGACTTCTGTGATTCTGTTAAAGACCATGTTTGAGCACCGTAGGTTAGGATAGGCAGGATACACATGTCGACAAGTCTGCGTTTGAGTGATAAAGGAAGGTCACCCTTCATCAGCTCCTTCATTGACCAGTAGCTCTTCCAGGCGTTGTCTACCCGTCGGGCGACTTCTCTGTCCTGCCTGTTGTCGAAGGAGACTACTTGGCCCAAATAAACATACTCGTCGACATAATGTATTACCTGCCCATCTACCTCGACCCTACGTTTGGTGGCGTTGGTCATTAGTTGCGTCTTAGATCTGTTCATGGTAAGTCCAACCTCAAGGCTCACCGTGCTTAGGTCTTGGAGCATTTTCTCTAGTTCTGGCGCAGTTCGAGAGAAAAGGACAATGTCATCGGCGAAACGGAGATTTGTCAATCTCTTGTTGCCAACGACAATGCCCCTTGTTTCCCACGGGACCGCCAACTTCCTGAAAACCTCCTCGAGGGTGCTGGTAAATAGTTTTGGAGAGAGGGGATCCCCCTGTTTAACCCCTTTTTCTATTTTAAACGTTTGTCCTGCCGAATCTATCCTAATGTTTGCTATACTATTGTTGTAAATATGTTGAATGAGGTTGATATAAGTTTTTTCTATATTTTGGTTACGAAGTGCTGTGAATATTGCCGGGTGTAGTACACTGTCGAAAGCCTTGGAGTAATCGACAAAAGCCAAATACAAGGGGCTATTGAATTCATTCGACTTTTCGATAACTTGGTTAAGGGCATGCAGATGATCAGTAGTGGAGAATGCGGGACGAAAACCGGCTTGTTCCGGAGGCTGATGTGCGTCAAGCTGTCCCGAAATTCTTTTCTCGATCACTTTTATGAAAGCCTTATAAACATGTGATACTAGACTTATGGGTCTATAATTACCGATATCGCTCTTATCGCCCTTTTTGTGGAGCAAAATGATGTTGGAGTGGCACATGTTGGATGGAAATTGGCCGGTACAGAGAATACAGTTGAAGAGGTCAGTAATATGGGGAATTAATGACTTTTTTCCTATTTTAAGTGCTTCTGTTGTGATACCATCTTCACCTGGACTTTTGTTAAATTTCATACTCTTAAGAGCTGAGCTTACCTCCGAACATGTTATCGGTGAGATGGTATCAGAACATTTATATTGTTCGGTTTCAGAATTCAAATGCTGTGTGGGGGCTGAATAGAGTGACTGATAGAATTTTGTACATATATTTATTATTTGGTCCCGGTTTCTTTGTTTGACACCTTCGGCATTCCTCAGACAGGTTATCCAGCTTTTTCCGTGTGAGATGCCCTGTTTAGCTACTCTAAGGGACTTGTTCCGTTCCAACGCTATTTGTACCATTTTTGTGCTATGCTTCCTGATATCGTTTCTGATGCTGCGTTTGACCTGTCTATTAATAACTTTGTATTGAAATGTTTCTCTATGGATATTTTCTCTAGTTTTTATAAGCGTTAAAGTTTCATGTTAAAGTTTCATTACTTAGACTAATTATATCGGGACGCGTAACCACGTGTCATTCTACTAACAAACTTTCTGACACTTTTTGCGGGGGGCGAGGTAACATGTTATCCGCAACTTTGGATTTTATTCCCTATGACTTTAGATTCTAATTTTGAATGTTCAAAATCATGAAAAGTAGTCTCGTGTGAACCCCAAACGTTCTAAGTTCAAAATTAATGTTTCGCTATTATAGGCTGTCTCGTTTAGTGATAAGGTATAAAATTGGGTGTAAATGCGCTAGATTAATTGATCTAATACCGTGGAAGAGGGGAAATGCTACCGCAAGGCCGGTCCGGATATAATTAGTCTAAGGTATATTATAACTACTGGGTGTTCGCGTAAACAGTTGCTTTAAGGGGTCATTGTACCCATTATACTGAACAACATTCCCTAAGAAATCTAGGAATTCGCAAAAAAAAAAACATATTTTCATACTAAACGTTCGATCAGCTGATTGCATTTATCGTGGAAAGTCCAAATTCTTTTTTTGCTAATTTTCTATAGGTTTCTTTTGGAAAGTTGTTCAGTATCATGGGTACAATCCCCCTTTAAAATAATGCAACTGTTTACCCTAACACCCTGTATAAAAACTAACAAAGTAGAAGATCAAATCAATGACCTAACCTAATGTTTATATTCCTCATTCTGCACTAATGCATGGAAAAAACAATTTCAATTCTACATCGCATTATACAGCAAATGGCCTTTAAAAAACATGCAAATAATTTACACAACATTATTATTTAATGAGCAAAATATTTGCAATGAGATAAGAACAGAACTGGATAAGAAATGAGATACAAGTAGTTTGTTGTAGACTTGACCCGTCCGTATATGGCCGGCATCTGACCAAGCAGTACGATTAACCTGCCATTTCGACCTTATGATGTCATATTTACAAGGCACAAATTAAATTGCTGCTAAAACGGTCCAATGTCATATTTGTTTCGTTTACTGGTTAATTATAATTACATACACAACACATGCATTCATACATTTCTACATGGGCCGGACTAAGTTCCAATATATTATGTACCCACTTACAAGGTGTAACAAAATACGTAGGTAATATTTAAGGTTTATTAACAACTTGCTTAAGAGGGCTATCACAGTCCAGTGGCGCCCTCATCACATTAAAAAAGATTTCTCAATAAAGAAAGCCTAAATTAAAAAGTGCTCAACACGAACACTACTAATACCCATTGTTATACAATACTTTTATAGGTTCTAAACATTCCACTTTTAGACAATTTCGAATAAAAACAAAAGCGGCCATTTTTTTTCTTTTTTCAAAATTTGTATGTCCTTGTTTGTTTTTGTTTGACCTTTAAAAAACCTATAAAAGTATTCTATAAAAATAGCTCGAAGGCTTTTGTAGTTTATCTGTTGAGCACTTTTTTAATTTAGGCTTTCTTTATTGAGAAATCTTTTTTAATGTGATGAGGGCGCCACTGGACTGCGATAGCCCTCTTAATACATTTCTACATGGGCCGGACTAAGTTCCAATATACAAGGTGTAATGTAACAATTTGAGCCGAGTAAGTGGGTACTGCAGTTTTGTATGAAACAGCAGACTTTTTTATTTTTTTGTCGATGTTGGCTCCATAGTGAAAGTTGTTCTGTTTGGTGGCCTTTAAATATTACTTACTAGGGCTAGGGTGTTTTCTCACACGCTGTATATAGGGTCCTTCTTAATATGCTGACACTTTTTAAGGGGATGATCAGACCATCAAACTGAATAAATTACTCTATGGCACCAACATCGAAATCGCGAAAATCTGCTCGTCCATACAAAACTGCAAACCTACTCGAGCCAAACGTATGGGACAGCAGATTTTTTTTTCGCGATTTCTATATTGGTCCTATAGAGAAAGTTGTTCAGTTTGATGTCTGACCATCCACTTAAAAAAGTGTCAGCATATTAAGAAGGACCCTGTATTGTATAGCTAATTATGAACATATATAAGAGTGGATGTCACAATAGCCTTGTAGAAATTGTTTGGAGCCAAAATAATCGAGGTAAGCTACGAAATTTAAAGATATAAAATCTTATAAGGAAGTTTTAATAACAATAAATGGTCCGTTCCCTCTTACATATTGTCGTTTATCCGGCTCGAAGGACCATGTCATAACCAAGAAGCAAGTTTTCTTGATTGTTTTTGTTATAATATAATTATGCTCACGTCACGACCAACGACGGTATTGTGATATTCTAAATATAGCATAGATACTTAGAAATTCTAATGAAAATGTGACACCGTGCGTTCTGCGTGTCTATATTCACTATAGACACGCATCATGTCTATATTTACTATACAGGGTGTTAGGGTAAACAGTACAGTACATACAGTACAGGGTACAGGGGGGGTAGGGGGGTGTAGGGTACAGTTACATTACTTTAAGGGGTGATTCTACCCATGATACTGAACAACTTTCCCTAAGAAACCTATAGGAAATTCGAAAAAAAAATTAGGACTTCCCATTTTCCCATACTTGTACTAAATGCAATCAGCTGATCGAACTTTTGTATGAAGTCTTTTTTTTTTAGAATTTCCTATATGTTTCTTTTGGAAAGTTGTTCAGTATCGTGGGTACAATGGGTACAGTCACCCCTTAAAGTAATGCAACTGTTTACTCTAACACCATGTATTTAACCGACGAAAGAGGTTATCAATTCGACCCGTATGTTTTTTTTGTATGTTTTTTACTTGATCACTCCGCCAATTATGAATTGATTTTGATGATTCTTTTTTTGTTTGGTAGGTCATACTTCAGAGGTGGTCCCATTTTTATATGGTGAAGATCGGGAGTGCAATTCACTAAGCGTCACATCGCTGTCAAAAACATCGACGAGCTCGCATCCTTCAGATCGTCGGAGATTTTATATGAGTTTGACATATGAAATTGAAAGCACACCGTTGTTTTAACGACGAATTTAAGACCGGGACTAGATCGGGGCCCTCAGTAGAGTTCAAAAATAGAAATTTCAAAAATACGTATGTCTACAATTTTTTTTAATTTTTCGATATTTTTTCATGTTAGACTATTAAAAAAATACATATATTTTTTTTAAATTGCTTTATTGACGTTAGATATGAGTATATTACTAGACATTTGGCGTATGATTTACAAAAGTTTACTCAGCAGTTTCCTAACTGGAGGAACCCAAACTTGGTATGTTTTGAAAATACTTTTAGGATTTTTTTAAACAAGTAGCTGTAAGGTGGTGGTGTAGTATATTTTTAGAACCGGCTCATGAAGCCCTTTCATTTGATACCCCACACGATAGATTCAGAACATATTTTTTTAAATCTCATACTAAAAATTGAGGGGCACCACAATCCTAGTTGGCAACATCTATCAATACAAAGTCTAGGATCACTAGAACACACATCAGAACTCAAAATGCGGCGTGCTATATTTGCAAACGACCATCTCCATAGCGCCCGATGTTTGCGCTTAGTGAAATTGCACTGCAGGTGAAGGGCTTCGGAGATAGACAATAGAACTCCTGAAAAATGGATTGATGTAAAACTAAACATTGGTATCGATTCGGACTGTGCTACGACTTAACTAAATTTATTCCTGTCACTTTCTAAAATAAGATTAAGAAAAGAGACAGAAAACCAAAAGCTGACGTTAGTGCTATCAAAGTGACGTTAAATGCGCAAAATAAGATGCCATCATAATGTACGCCATCTTATTTAAGTCGTTTTTGGGCGTTTAACGTCACTTTGACAGCACTAAAGTCAGCTGTTGGTTTTCTGTCTCTTTTCTTAATCTTATTTTAGAAAGTGACAGGAATAAATTTAGTTAAGTTAAGTCGTGTCACAGTCCGAATCGAGGCCATTAGGCCCTTATCGATTGTGAATTTAATTGTTCACGACTGTCCAACTTCTGCCCTAACACGAATCTGCCGTAACGCGAATCTGCCATAACGCGAATCTGTCCTTAACCAAACTAGCGAACAATGTAAGATATAGGTACTAGACACTACCTACTAATAGGATCCGATACTTTATGGTGTGGTTTACAATGATACATTCACAGTTTATTGTCGGTCGGAGTTGCGCAAGAGACGCTACGCTAATGGCCGTTTCACGACCTGACATAGTGTTGGGACTTGACTTGCTTCATTTTAATATAATACCTACCATCAGCTACAAAAACTGGCATAGTATACAGGTCTTAGGGTAAACAGTTGCATTACTTTAAGGGGTGATTGTATCCGTGATACTGATCAACTTTCCCTAAGAAACGTATAGGATATCAAAAATAAATTGCAGTTTCCATACTAAATTCAATCAGCTGATTGAAAGTTTAAGTATATGAAAAAAGAAATTTTTTTGCTAATTTCCTATAGGTTTCTTACGGAAGTTGACCAGTATCATGGGTAAAATTACCCCTTAAAGTAAATGCAACTATTTACCGTAACATCCTGTATAATAGTCCAAGAGTCCAACGTGCATTCTATCATGTGGCTAGCATAACCAATTTTCGCCTTAAATGTTCGGCTACAGAGAGCACGTCAGCAATCCATCTACATAATTGTAATGGTAGGCCACAGGTGGGCGGGCCTTTAGCTCGTCACACTTTCTGTCCAGCTCGTTACGTCTGCGCTCCTAGAAGCCAAACACGCTATCCTGCACCAGTTGCCTCCTCTTGTCTCTGTTTCCAGCACGTCGTTCCCAATCTGAGTCCCCATAATGCTGCAGTTCTTCATGTACCTCTTCTGCACATCCTTGAAGCGTAGGAGTTGGCCACCCTACTTGCGCTTCCCGTCTTCTGAGACTGAACTTTTAGTTAACCAGGAAAATGCATGCTTCACCATTAGCGTAGCTTCTTCTTCTCGTGTGGAATCGTCACGTCTTCTTCAAATCGTCAGTTTCCAGTATCTTGCCACCTCTGTCGCACTGGCTGATGCGCTCATTAGGTCCTCCTCTCCGCATTAGCGTAGCAAGGATTTTATTGGCTTGAGCCTTATCTGGCAGCACGGAATCGCATTTTTTCACGCTCTTTTCTTTTCTGTCCCTCAGGAACGTCATTTGCTAGAGCGAGAAAGGTCGCAGCACTACCGGTGGTGCCGCTCGCTTTGCTCTAGCAAATGACATTCCTGAGCGACAGACAAGGATGGAGCGTGAAAAAATGCGATTCCGTGCTGCCAGATGAGGTTAAACACTTAGTCAAGAAAGGCAGTAAGACGGTGTTTTAATTCAAAATAGGCTTCTACAACTTGGGCGAATTAGCTTGGCACCTGGCTCGCACGTGGCTCGGTATTTGACACCCCTCCAGCTACCCCCCAAGGGACCCCGCCGTCGCCGTGCGAGGCCGTAGCATAGCATTTCAGTTACCATTGCACGTGTCCCTGCGCTTTAGCAGTTTCGAGTTATTCTTTACGAGTTTTCCGAGTTTTTATTCCGAGCCTCGTGCGAGCCAGGTGCCAAGTTAATTCGCCAGGGTTGTACATATATTCCGTGCTTCTACTTGGTTTCGTATCCCGTCCGTGGAAAAAAGGAACATCCAGCCCAAGATGTAATTGAGCATCGTAATTGAGAATTGAGATAGACTTGCTGTCGCGGTGGAGAGATTTACCGTTGAGCCGATAGATCAAGAATCGTACCTGTCTACGTCAATTTGTCCACAGTCACATTCAATGGAATGTTATTTGTCAGTTTCGCTTATCTTGCCGTTTGTTCTTTACAAACAAGCTTTTTAAAAAATACGTTATTAAAATAAAGGTGGAACTAGATTTGGACAAACTGATAAAGTTTTTGACGGTTGCCTTCAGATTTTCGTTAAAATGCATACTACCTAAGTTAAAGGGGGCTCAAAGATTTCCATTCAAATCCTAAATTAGTCCTAGCACTGAAACTACAGGGTGTTAAAGCAGTAGCCCAGTCATTTTACGGACTTTTGTTAGGAGAGGTGGGAAGTAATTACTAATTGGACTTTTAATCTGCAAGCGGTACTATTTAGTGACAAAAAGACTGTCTGAAAAAAAATTAAAAAAATTCGCTACGCAACATAGAAATCAAAATTGTGAGTCCCAGAAGACTTTTAAATTAATGATATTAATACCATGCACTCATTTGAATAAGATTTTACAATGTAAATTATTTTAGCAAGAAAATAGGCATTGAAATTAAAAAAAAGAGGTTTTTATTAGAAAATACGAATGTATTTTTCAAAACCTTATAAGTAGCCAAACATATTTACACCATGTTTGAAGTATGTATAATAATAATGCCTGAAATATGTGCAGAAAAAAATTACCATCAGGTATTTTCATAACGAGATAGTACCAAAATTTTAAATTTGGAACTGTTGCTGACGAGATTCTTTTTTAATTTTGGTACATTTCTAAGCTCAAATTGGCTCTTAAATACTGTACCGAAAAAAAATACCAATTACTAATTAGTCCCGGCTCAAACCGTAAAATGACTGGGCCACGGCTGCATTACTTTAAGGGGTGATTGTACCCATAGAAAAAATACTTATAATGTTCTGTGATTGTACTCATGATACTGAACTTTCCCTTAGAAGAAACATATAGCAGATTCGCAAAAAATGATTGCATTTGGCATTTAGTATGGAAACTTGGAAAGTCTTTTTTTTTTTTGCGATTTTCCTATTGGTTTCTTTGGGAAAGTTGTTCAGTATCATGGGTACAATCCACCCTTAAAGTAATGCAACTGTTCACCCTAACACCCTGTATGTAGGTATAGATTAGGTATTTTACTAAAATCTGACAAACCATGCAGGCGCAGAGATTAGTGTCCAAGAGTGCGATTTTTGAATCTCATTCACTGAGTTCAGCAGTTGAAAATGTCAAAATTACTGTGGTTATATTATTTATTATTATTTATTTATTTATTTTATAACAAAAATTACACTTTGCTTACAACTAATTCATGCCATTAAACCATTTTGGTTTGTCTTGGCAAGACCACGCTCATTACTTAATAATAATGTCAGTTGCGTTATAATATCGGTTCAGAATTTATCATTATAATAATAGTACCTCTGATATACCCAACTTTTCTATAAAGTGATCCAATGTATTAAGGTTTATACTGTTTTAATTGCATGCTTGCTGTTTTTAATGCATCTTTCTACTGCTGATTTGACTTCAAAAATCGCGTTTTCGCTTTTATTTCAGGAGTGCGATTTTTGAAAGTCAAATCAGCAGTAGAAAGATGCGTATCTAGTAATTTTTACATTTTCAACTGCTGAACTCGGCGAATGAGATTCAAAAATCGCACTCTAGATCATGTTTATAATAATTGCTGGTAGGATGTAGCATTTCGTTTGTATGCAGCACACTCAAGCGCTCTGCAAGGACTATCCCCTAAATAAAAAAAAAAAAGATTTTGGCAAGTTTTGTTTGCCAAAAAAAAAAAAGAGCCAGCCCAGAATCCCCAACTTGTTCACTCAATGAGATCATATGCTGAGAGCCGTTACGAATTCTTATTTCTCGGAGAGTGAGTAATTCATTAGTAATGTGGTGCTATGCTAGTGTGATGAGAGAAGCGATTGTTAAATTGTTATTAATAATGTTAATTGATCTAGATCGTTGTGGAAGGTGACGTTTTTATTTATTTAGGTATTACACATTCTAGTAAACAACATTTGTTACAGCTGATATTTTTTTGCGATTTTGTTTTTGAATCCGTTATGAAATTTTTTCAGTTTGAAGCACTCCATATACAGGGTCCTTCTTAATATGCTGATACTGTTTTAAGGGGATGATCAGACCATCAAATTGAACAACTTTCTCTATAAGACCATCAAACATACGCAAAAAAAAAAATCAGCTGTCCCATACATTTGGCTCGAGTAGTTTTTGCAGTTTTGTATGGAAGAGTTGATTCTTTTTTCGCGTTTTCGATGTTGGTGCCATATGAAAGTTGTTCAGTTTGACGGTCTGATCATTCCCATAAAAAAGTGTCAGAATATTAAAAAGGGCCCTATATGTAATATGTAACGCATTCGCATTTAACAACTTCTATATAGGGTGTTAGGGTAAACAGTCTTTTCATACAGACATTCGATCAGCTGATTGCATTTAGTATACAGGGTGTTAGGGTAAACAGTTGCATTACTTTAAGGGGTGATTGTACCCATGATACTGAACAACTTTCCCTAAGAAACCTATAGGAAATTCGCAAATTTCTTTTTCGACTTTTCATACAAACATTCGATCAGCTGATAGTATTTACTTAGTATGGGAAGTCCAATTTTTTCTAGCGAATTTCCTATTGGTTTCTTAGGGAAAGTTGTTCAGTATCATGGGTACAATCACCCCTTGAAATAATGCAACTGTTTACCCTAACACCCTGTAGAGCTAAACAATTTTTTTGCGAATTTCCTATAGGTTTCTTAGGGAAAGTTGTTCAGTATGTGTACAACCATCCCATAAAGTAATGCAACTTTTTACCCTAACACCCCGTATTGATGAAAATGTTCATATCTTAATTATCATTGTCAAAATAAAAAATAAAAATAGGGGTAGGTTATGTACTTCTCTTTCTTTCTTATCGTGTGGGCAGAGCCCTGGTGTCGGAGTTTTTTCAGACCGCCTTACGGCCTCTGACGTGGTTTTTATGTAACGACTACTACCACCAGAGATAGTAGCCGGGACCAACGGCTTAACGTGCCATCCGAAGTACGGAATCATTAACAATAATTTAGACTTCGTTTATTTTGACTGGTCTATAAAAGTCAATTCGGTGACTCAGCACTTTTACAAATGATGCAATCAAAACAAAAGGGAGACGGGGAACTTAGGAACGACCGTATCGGTCTGCCTCACTCTTTGGTTCACTAGTCAAAAATAAAAGGCAAACTCTGCCCTCTGCCGACCCTCCTACAAAACAAAAGAAAGACTTTAAACTTCACCGCATGTTTAATTAAAAACCGGCCAAGTACGAGTCGGGACTCGGGCAATTAGTGTTCTGTACTACCAGTTGTTTAACATGGGTCAATGATAACAACCACTATAAATTGACACTTACTTATGCGGTCACATAGTAAATGAAGATCATTATTTTACACTGGTGTTTTCAACTAATTCCACCAATTATGGTAGAAGTACGAAAAAATGTTTTTATTTACCCTTTCTACCTCCTCAAATTGCCCCCCCAATATAAAAATGAAGTTATATACCTACTAACTTTTTATACTTACTCCTTTTATAATATTGGACCAGCAATTGCCGAGTTTCAGCTGTTTAAGACAGTCTATGTCTAACGTAGAGAGAGAAGAATGCCTGTGACTGACGGACGGACGGACAGACACCGAGCTGATTCCATAAGTGTTCCGTTTTGCCAATTTTGGTACGGAACACTAAAAAGAACGAGAGCGACAACATAAAACAGTACGAGTGAAAGAGAAAGGCTTAGTGCAAAAATAAACGAAACTGAAAAGATGATGTCATTCTTGTGTAAGACGAATAGCGGTCAAGGGTGCATCGGCACAATGAAGATAGAAGTGAATAATCGAGAAGTATGTCGATAAATTAAGTTTTCGTTGCATCGAAAATAGGACACATGCTAAACTCACAATCGTATTTTCTTTGGGGATGAATAGAAGGTTTGCTACATATAAAACAACCAAAATTTTTACAAAAAATTAAAACCGCCTTCAAAAAACTAAAAAAGTTAAATTTTTGTAAAAATTTTATGTATTTCACAATTTAGTTCGATTTCATAGTAGTGCTTTAAAATCTTTAAATTAACAAACGCACTAGTCGGCACTACAATTTTCGAAGGTTCCCCTCGATTTCTCTGGGATCCATCATCAGATCCTGGTTTCCTTATCATGGGACCACCCTTGGGATATCTCCTTACCAATAAAAAAAGAATCATCAAAATCGGTTCATAAACGACGAAGTTATCCACGAAAACACATTAAAAAATATATATACAGGGTGTAACAAAACACCCTAGTTATTACTAGGGTGTTTTGTTAAGGGGGTGCTTCAGACCATCAAACTGAACAACTTTCACTATGGGGTTCGCTATCGAGAAAAAATAAAAAAAACCGTCAATCCCATGGTACATTTTAGTCGAGTCGGTAGGTATTGCAGTTTTGTATGGGACAGCAGATTTTTATTTATTATATCTCGATGTTGGCCCCATACTAAAAGTTGTTCAGTTTGATGGTCTGAAGCACCCTCTTAAGTATTATTAGTGTTTTGTTACACCCTGTACATTATACAACGTGTTAATGAATTAACGCAAAACTAGAAAGTAGTTTGTTTAGAATCGAGAGCAGAATCGAATTATCATGGTTTCAACATACGTAATTTTTTTCAAAATATAAAATAATTTTTTTGCAAAATTTAAAATTTACTGAACCCGATGACATCCCACCGCACGGGCACACTCACCCTACTTACTACCAAAACAAGATTATAAAAATGTATCCATGAGTACGTTAGCGCTTTCTTTCAGTGCTGAAATGATAACAAATCATTTTTTCCTCAAAACTAAAAATGCGAATAACTTTAAATTTTAACTATCAAAATAATGAAATTATTGTTGCAATCTAATTATTTTGTTATAAATCAGTTGGGGTGTATGAGGTTTTGCGCTAATTCATTAACACGTTGTATACGGTCGAATTACGAAACCTCCTTTTTTTGAAGACGGTTAAAAAGCCAACCATAACCTATTAAGAGGATATTCCCCCATCGATCGTGCTCCACAGAAACTGATTGATTCTATTAAATTCAATGATATTTTTTAAACAAGAACTGGAAACTAATAAATTAATAATGATTCTTTTTCTGTGGTTTGTAATTATTTTAGTTATAGACTTCCGTTTAAAATATACGTACAGTTTCAAAGTTACACTGGCTCAAAGAACCTTAAACTTAACTTTGGTTGAACGAAACTTACTACAATTTATACTTACCTACATTTTACTAAGTAGTTTATTCGTGTTTAAAAATGAATTGGTTGATCGCGAAACCTCTCAAAAACTTTATTGCATATTTAATATAAATCAATCAAAATAGTTTATTGATTTTATGTGTAATTAATTAATCTAAAATTAATGTGCGGCCTTTCTTCAATGGTCCTTCTTCCTTGTGTTGTGGGAGTGGGACTACGGAACCCAGATATTTCCAAAAATGGTAATCTATAAATTAATTAATCTCAAATCATAAACATGAACCATATCCGGTCGCTCGTAGTATAAAATAGATAGAGGCAGTAGGCGTAAACTATGAATGGGTGAAGATGACGAATGCGCCTACGCAGACGAAACCTTTATCGACTGCCTTATTAGTCCGTTGACATATAAATTGTGTGTATTACTGAGAAGCTATGATTGTTATTGAGAAAGTTTTGTATGACTTGTTTCTTCACATATCATTGTATGCGGGATAAAAGGAAGATGGCGTATATCGTGCCAACGGCGACGTTATATCTTGCAAATGAAATATATCTACGTAAGCGACAGCCTAGCAAATACTGAAACGGTGAACTGAGACCATCAAACTGAACAACTTTCACTATGGAGCCTACCTCAGGAAACGCGAAAAAAATCAGCTGTTCCGTGCGTCGGATGGCACATTAAGCCGTTGGTACCGGCTACTATCTCTGGGCCCGACAAGCAAAGAGATTTAACATAGTAGCAAAGATTTTTTTTATAGACCAAAAAAAATCTTTGCATAGTAGTATATTTGAATGTCTTTGCCGTTAGTGTAATACATAGTCTAAGGTCTTTGCCGACAAGTGACAATTGACAGTGACAATTCAGACTAGACATGATAAGAAGAAGAAAATAAACGTCACAAGTACACTTTGTTCCCGAGAGATTTCCTTTTGCTGACACTCATTAGACTACAATACAAATTTTAATTTAAAGAAACTTAATAAGAGCTGTATAGTAAACTTTAAACCAAAAGTTGTTAAACCGTAGTTAATTTTAAACTGTTAAAATTAACACAAACTGGGTCAAGTTACCCAAAACCAGACACTGCTACAGTTTGATGTGGCCCGCAGTTTATTTTAGTTCACCACCTGCTAGTTTACTACTGAAAATTAGTATAAAAATAAATACACGCGACGGTAGGTTTACCTTTTCGGGTGGTTATAAACTTTGCTACAACTACTAAGCAATAGAGGTTTATAGCTAAGGTGTATATTTGCAGCAAAGGTCCTTTTTTATTTTATTATAATTTTTAAGAACATAATAAATAATATAGTGCGCTCCATACAAACGAACGAATTAATTTCAATCAAATTTTTTAAGCACAATTTATTTATCGACTCTGTCGTTTATCAGATTTTAGTTCAAATGTATAATTTCAAAGTTATAGTGGTTCAATACATTAGGTACTATAAATCTTAAATTATTGAAACCGTATAGGTATTTTGACGGAAATATGACAATCCACAGGCAAAGAGATTAGAGTTTCAAGATAATGTTTAAATTAAAAAATTGCGTTGTGTTTCGGTTAGATTTTCGTTTTATGCAGCGCGCTCGGGTGCTCTGCAAAGAGTATCCTCTTAATTGATGTCATGCATGCATGATACGCTAGATTGATTCCCAAAATAGGTGTTACTAATAACAATAATTAAATAGTTAATAATCTTCACACTAAAATGGTGATGTCAGTCTGTCATAGGTGCAGTTATTATCATAATTACGTCAGACGAACTGACTAAAAATGGACGATGTATTTACACTTATGATCACGAATAAGTAAGATAATTATTATATTTATGAAACACATGCGAGAAACTTTACAAAGGATTTCAAGGAAGGGAAGAAATATCTAAGATTGACCGTCTTAACTTACACTGGAGTGCGATTTTTGAATCTCATTCGCTGAGTTCAGCAGTTGAAAATGTCAAAATTACTGTGGAGATATGCATCTTTCTACTGCTGATTTGACTTTCAAAAATCGCACTTCTCATTCGCTGAGTTCAACAGTTGAAAATTTCAAAATTACTGTGGAGATATGCATCTTTCTACTGCTGATTCGACTTTCATAAATCATAGATACTTCAGGAGTGCGATTTTTGAAAGTTAAATCAGCAGTAGAAAGATGCGTATCTCCATACATTTTCAACTGCTGAACTCAGCGAATGAGATTCAAAAATCGCACTCCTGAAGTATGATTTTTGAAAATCAAATCAGCAGTAGAAAGATGCATATCTCCATAGTAATTTTGACATTTTCAACTGCTGAGCTCGGCGAATGAGATTCAAAAATCGCACTCCTGAAGTATGATTTTTGAAAATCAAATCAGCAGTAGAAAGATGCATATCTCCATAGTAATTTTGACATTTTCAACTGCTGAGCTCGGCGATTTTGAAGTCGGTTAAAAATTTACAAAAAGGGGTCGAATCCGCCGTAAGGCGAGTCGGCCCACGGTGGGTCGAAACTGCTATGTGAGGGACTTAGGGATTTTTTTCACAAATTTCAGTTTTTTTAAATACTTATCGATAGATCTTGTAATTTGAATGAATAATTGTCGTTAAACGTTTTTGTCTAAAACTAATAGTTTGCTTGGAAAAAAATGTTTTCTGTTTTTGTTGTATGGAACGAGACATAAAGTGCTCAATTTCGGCAAATACGTGATATATCGTATTTTAAAACTACTTAAGCATTATTCCTTGGGCTAATTACTATAATCCTACACTATCAGCGAGAGCCCAAAGCTGCCCGTTCACGAGTTATGAGGATCCAAAAAACAAATAAAAAATGTGAGTCAAAGTCAATATTTTTTTATTTCTAAAATCATAGGTCACCATAAATCTAACCAAAAAAAATGTCTTGCATTAAAATACTAACAAACGAACAATGTTTTGAATTTTAAAACACTAGTTTATCGAAAATATTGTCTATTTATTAGTTGAATAATACAACAAAATATATTTACTGACATAAACTGCAAATTACAATATACAAGATGTAAAAATTTTAGAAATAGAAATGTATTGACTATATTTTTCATTTCTAAATTCATAAATCTAACCAAAAACATTGTCTTACCTTAAAATACTAACAAATAAAAAATGTTTTGAATTTTAAAACACTAGTTTATCGAAAGGATGCTTAAGAGTCGAGTTATAAATATAATATTTACAAATTTTAAACTATTAATTAGAAAATAAAGTGTATTTAAACTAAATGGAACATTACAACTTATTTCGAAATAACATCTATCTAAAAAACAAAAATATCAATTAATCACTATCACTATCTTGTAAAGTATTTATATCTATAAAATCAAATTCAGGTTCGGTTGGAAGAGACACCAAAAGTTCGACTGCTCTTGGTGAAAGAACCATTCTCCGTTGTTTGGTCATTCTTGGCCTTAAAGAAGTAAGTTTGGATCAGACGACAAAAGAAGATTTTGCAAGATATCTTCATTTGTCGCTGTCCTACTTACTTTTCTAGAATGTTTCTCTCTAAATTTACGAAAGTCCTTATTTCGAGCCTCTGATGCTTCTTCCGACAGTTTGCCGATTGGTAAAAGTCCAAAATGTTCAATTATATCCGTTCCATGTACTAGCAACTTATGTACGCTAGATGGCATGTAGTACCACGGATATAACTGGACATACAGATTGGCTGTATCTTTACAAAATTGGGAGAATTTGGAAAGATCCACTCGCTCACCAGAAGCCACTGTTTGTAAAATTACGTGGAACCTTTCGATTAATTCTTCATCAACACCAGTGATGCGAGCTGATGTCTTTGAATCACTAAAGATCCTTTTGACAATTTGTATTTTGTATATTTTCTTAGTAATTTGTAGAACTATGCTGTGCTTTTTTAATTTACATCTATACAGGGTGTAACAAAACACCTTAGTATTTTTTTCGTTTTCTACATAATGAAAGTGGTTCAGTTTGATGGTCTAAAGTTTAGACCATCAAACTGAACTTTTTTTTTAGTGTTAGTGTAGTGTAGTTGTAGTAGAACGTTTAGACTCTAAACCATCCCTTTAAATAGTACTAGGGTGATTTGTTACACCTTGAATATTTTATTTTACAGTTTAAGTCAGTAAATATATTTTTCTTGTATTATTCAACTCATAAACAAAACAATGTTCGCTTGTTAGTATTTTAATGCAAGACATTTTTTTTGGTTAGATTTACGGTGACCTATGATTTTAAAAATAAAAAAATATTGACTTTCACTCACATTTTTTATTTGTTTTTCGGATCCTCATAACTCGTGAACGGGCAGCTTTGGGCTCTCGCTGAAAGTGTAGGATTATAGTAAATAGGCCAAAGAATAATGCTTAAGTAGTTTTAAAGCACGATATATCACGGTTTTGCCGAAATTGAGCACTTTATGTCTCGTTCCATACAACAAAAACAGAAAACATTTTTTTCCAAGCAAACTATAAGTTTTAGACAAAAACGTTTAACGACAATTATTCATTCAAATTACAAGATCTATCGATAGGTATTTAAAAAAACTGAAATTTGTGAAAAAAATCCCTAAGTCCCTCACATAGCAGTTTCGACCCACCGTGCGGCCTTCAGAGTGAGTTAAACACAATGATTGAACATTGGAATCGGAACGGAGTTGACAGCTTGGTGTCGAGTGTTTCACCCCACTAGAGGGCACATCTGAACGACTGTCAAATTAGACCAGCTTGACAGCTGCTGGCTTGCTCTGAGGCGACTTTGGACCCCCGACTGAATGATGTGTGTGTGCACTGAGAGATCACATCTTGAATTCGGAAATAAAGTACTATAGGTTTTAGTAGTAGTTGTAAAACAATTGTAAAACTGCGTCCTGGAATTTGTAAAGCGATAATTAAAAAGATATAACCTAAAACGTGTGATCCCTCAATCCTCACAGAGGACCTTCTACATCTGGGAAAGTATTAAGTTTAAACCAAATTTTTGCTTACAGACTTTTAGTAGTACTTTATTTACAACGAATCTACCATATAACATGATACACAGCATCCTACACAAAAAATTACAAAGCCTTTTCACTGAGCTCTCAATCCACACACATGAAATTTTTAATGATAGCATTTTATCGTTAATTTATTAAATAAATCAATATTATTTACGTTTAACTTTTAGTAAAAACTGTAAGGAAATTTGTAAAAGAAAGAATACATAGCAAATATGTCCTCATTCTATGTAATTGGCATTTAATTGTGATCCCTCAATCCACACGTTTCAAAATAACAAATCATTTGTAAAACAATGAAAATAGCACCTACAATAATGCAAAGCCGCAAATATTTAGTAAAAAAGTTCTACTAAATCTTACCAATTTCAGATCCTGGATTAACGGCGTGGAAAATGAGAAAAACAGCTTCGATTATTCTGCTCAAATAAACCAAGCAAGGTGACCACAAACTAAAACTTCCTGGGACATCATGATTATTCATTTCTCATACTTTGAATTTGAAAGTAGGTAATTGTTTATCTATGAAGCGGTTGGAAAGGGATGTATGAGGATAAATTTCAAATATACCATTAAATACCAATACCAATACCATTACAAAAAAGATACTTACCTGTCGCAAATTTTTCCTAAGGATCCGTTTCAAAACGTGTAAAAATCACTCGGGAACATAGATATAGTATAGGGGTAGATCAATATTATAAAGCAAGACATAAAAACGCTACTTGACATTCATTCATACTTATGACATATGACAACCGCCCATTAGAATAAGCGAGACGTCAATGGTACAAAAGATTACCGTCTTGAAACATTTTGTCTCCAAGCCTCCAGCTGGAGGACTAAGCTATTACGACTTTTGCTTAAAATTGCTTAATCTTTTTTGTGTGTTCGCGGATATTTGATTGATTATTCTTTTTTTGTTGGAAGGGAGATATCCTAAGGGTGTACCATGCTAAGGAAACCAGGATCTGATTATGGAATCACAGAGAAATCGAGGAGAACCTTCAAAAATCGTAATAACTTCGGCATTTCTTGATCGATTTGGGTGATTCTTTTTTAGTTCCTAGTTAGGATTTACCCTCGAGATGGTTCCATTTTAATTTGGTGAAGATCTGGTGAAACGCTTCGGAACTACACAAAAGATTTCCTCAAAAATTTAAAGCAAATCATCGGCGATTAAAACTTTCTCTTCTTATCGAGTATTGCGTGTATAACTGATATCTGAGTCGAACTAATGAATTCACCACTGAAAATTGTGAAATAAACAAAATTATATAGCGATATTTAACACATCAATCTGTTGTTGTACGTGATACGGCTATATCTCGTCTTTTATCTCGTTCGTTCGCGCACAAATAGAAAGAGAGCGAAGGTGCGATAGTGCTGTGTCACGGTGGCATACTACAGCAGCTGATATAATATGCAAAAATAATTTCTGAATCGCTTGATGAATAAATTTTAGACTAGGTACGTTTCAAAACGTTTGAAAAATTTTGAAATCACTCGGGGTGCCTATGAGAAGATATAGTAAGTTCATGGACATAGAGTTCAGCTATGCGTCGTGTGTAGGTATGCTTCAGTGAGAATGAGATAGACTGATCTTCACGAGTGATTTTTATACGTTTTAAAACGGGTCCTTAGTAAAAATTTGCACCGGGTAAGTAGGTATCCTTTTTTTCAAATATATTTAATATTTATCCTCATGCATCACTTTCCAGTTTTCCACCCGCTTCACAGTGTTGTCACTTTGGCTAGATCTAGCAACATGTTTGAACTTGTCAGCTACAAAAAAAAATCTGTGGCTAAATATTTTAGCCACTTATTCTAGCCACTTTTTTTGTTTATTTATTTATTAATAAATACAAATTTCTTAAGCTAAAGTTAGTCATTTTAACGGGTCCTTAGAGCGTTTTTTTATTTTTTATTTATAATTAAATGGACTCTTGCTTGTGCGTTAGCACTGCATTTCCGCCAGTGTCAAGTGTAGTTTATTGGGAGAATCTATCCCAATCTCAGGGATTGTTTTTGGACAAGAACAAGAAGAGAATGAGGAATGTGGAGCCTCGTGGCAGGCACAAACGCGACGCGTGAAACCACGCGAGACGTGTACTCGGGTCAGTTCCTGCAACGTGACTCCTCGCGTTTTTTATTGTTTTTGAGTTCCGATTACCTAAACGTAGAAGTCGAAAGGCATGGCATTCTATGATGAGCATTGTAAAACATCAAAGAGGATAATTTTATAGAATAACTGATTGTAAATCAATATTACTGATCCAAATAAACTGCATCTCAGCATATTTATGTATTTTTTTAACATTACTTTATTCAGCCACTTTTAGGTATCTAGCTACTTTTTGGGTACGGTTTAGCTACTTGATCTGGAGGTAAGGTGGCAACACTGCCGCTTCATAGATAAACAATTACCTACTTTCAAATTCAAAGTATGAGAAATGAATAATCATGATGTCCCAGGAAGTTTTAGTTTGTGGTCACCTTGCTTGGTTTATTTGAGCAGAATAATCGAAGCTGTTTTTCTCATTTTCCACGCCGTTAATCCAGGATCTGAAATTGGTAAGATTTAGTAGAACTTTTTTACTAAATATTTGCGGCTTTGCATTATTGTAGGTGCTATTTTCATTGTTTTACAAATGATTTGTTATTTTGAAACGTGTGGATTGAGGGATCACAATTAAATGCCAATTACATAGAATGAGGACATATTTGCTATGTATTCTTTCTTTTACAAATTTCCTTACAGTTTTTACTAAAAGTTAAACGTAAATAATATTGATTTATTTAATAAATTAACGATAAAATGCTATCATTAAAAATTTCATGTGTGTGGATTGAGAGCTCAGTGAAAAGGCTTTGTAATTTTTTGTGTAGGATGCTGTGTATCATGTTATATGGTAGATTCGTTGTAAATAAAGTACTACTAAAAGTCTGTAAGCAAAAACTTGGTTTAAACTTAATACTTTCCCAGATGTAGAAGGTCCTCTGTGAGGATTGAGGGATCACACGTTTTAGGTTATATCTTTTTAATTATCGCTTTACAAATTCCAGGACGCAGTTTTACAATTGTTTTACAACTACTACTAAAACCTGTAGTACTTTATTTCAGAATTCAAGATGTGATCTCTCAGTGCACACACACATGACTGAATGACCAACGAAACTCGTATAAGTACTGCCGGAGTGAGAAAACTTTGATAGCGCGATGCAGAACACCATTGTTGTTGGTTTTAAAGTAAAAAAAAAATGGGGTTATGATGGCATTGAGTTTAATCTCTATTCTGATGGGAAACAAGTTTGTTTTGGTTGGTTTCTACACAAAGTGTATAATGAGATAAGTAGGTATTTTATGCGCACAGTGCCTTTTTTTTTTTTTTTTTTTTAAATATCTTGGACAATGTCACACAAATTATCTATTATAATTTATTGAATGAATAAAATAATTCGTGTTGCTGCTGGTTTTAAATAGGTACTTACTTACTATACAGGGTGTTAGCAGTCTATCGCAACTACATAGATGCGAGAAAATGTATGGGATAGGGCAGAACTTGAATGGGCGTCTATATTCGTCTCTTTTCTTGACCCTCTCTTTCATGAAATGTCACGTGACGTAATTCAGATGTTTTTCACACGTTATGAAACTAAACTCTGTCTAAATTATTTAAAATGTTTTTGGGTGTTTATTATATTTAGAATTAATTATATTTAGAGTGAATATAAAACATAAAACACAGTAAATTCAGTGTATTACGTGATATTGCACCATAAAAGCTTAAAATTAAGTACTAGAAATGCGAAATATGCTGTGAAAGGTCGGAAAGAAAAGATGGTAAGAAACGTAACTTCATAGCAAGATTTCCACTGGATGAAGCTCGGTAAGCATAAATTTATCCTTTTTATCAGCCCAGGTTTATATTTAGGCAATCATTTTCGTAAAGAGCGGGAAGTATTTGTAAAGAAGTGAGGGATTTGGAGAAATGTCGATATCGATATAATTGTTGATACATACATGCAGACGCATACGGATACGAACGACTATGCTCCCCGAGGAGGTAGTCAGAGATATTCTGCAACATCAGAACATCCACCATACAAAAATCATCCATCATATTTTTGATGATATGGTAAGATTACACTTTTGTATACATGTTTTATTTTCAGATGCAAAAAATGGGTTCAAGTTACTGGAAATGAAGATCTAGCGTACCTACATACCAATCGAAAAATGAACTAATTATTATTTGCGAGAAACATTTCCTGCCTGGAAGATTTTCATAAAAAATGACAAAATTGAAACCAACTGCCATTCCATATCCATACGGCTCACTGCATACTATCCTGTAATTAGTCCGTAAGTTTTCTTAAAATGAATAAATTTTTTTTTTAAAAAACAAAAGGGGTACGTACGGCTAGTATTGGCGTCTTTTTTTTTAAGCGGCCAGGTACCAAATGTTGTGGGTATTTTAGGGTGAATATTACCTTACATTGTTATGCAAAAAAAAATTTCCTGCGGTGTAACGATTCGGAGATATTTAACTTTAAAATTTCAAAAAATTTACTGTACAAAAGTCATTAAAAGTAACTCGTTTTGGGTCTTATACCACACATTATTTATTTTACAGCCCAGAATTATTAGTTTTAATTATTTATGATATCATAACGCACATTTTGTGCAGGAACGCACCGCAATCCTCACTCGTTTGCGGTGATGGTTTGAATGTTGAAATTTTCTATTTTGTAAGATATTGTATTGATTTATATATATTTGTAGATTACTTGTGTTACTGGCCAATGCTGTGTGCGCCTGTTATATGTGTGTGTATTAGAAATTGATTTTTAGCGTTCCTATGTTATTGTAAATGTTTAAATATGTATACTGTTGGTGTGTCATATAAAATAAAATAAAATAAAATATCTTAAATGTACATAGTCTTCTTTAAGAGTTTCATAACAGTTAGGATAGCCAATCTAACCTATTATTTCAATGTGGTATAATTTTATGTAAATTAATTATAATTTATTAATACCTACGAATGTCTTTTCTTTATCTCAAGACAGTCCCGGACTTATTAGTAGGTGGCTAATTGTTTGTTTTATTCTAGTGATTGGATTAACATCAATCCATCACTAAAAAAATCTGCAATTTTTAAATATCAATATCATATGGCAATTTTTTTTTTCTGCAACTATCGATATCGTTAAATATTCACAGCACATCACTACTTTGCACTGTCATTTTGTTTTCAATATTGGCAACATGTTGCTCTATGTTGGCTATGGAATGGTAGCTTCAAGTCATACAAGTTGACGTTTTTTACGATTATTTTGCTCCAAGGAGTCCCGTCTCTTAAAACGTAGTGATTATATTCTCTTTGGGTGTTAGGGTAAACAGTTGCATTACTTTAAGGGGTGATTGTACCCATGATACTGATCAACTTTCCTTAAGAAACGTATGGAAAATTCGCAAAAAAAAATTGCGTATTTTCAATACTAAATGCAATCAGCTGATTGAATGTTTGTAAGAAAAGTTGACATTTTATTTAATTTTGCGAATTTCCTATGTATCTTAGGAATTAATTCGCAAAAAAAATAAAAATCAAAAAAGATTCTTCTGACAGCGAATTCGATTAAACAAATTAATGTTCTTATGATGCGAATGAAAAAGTCATCGGCTGCAATACTATTTAAATAAATATCTTGGACAATATAATATTTGAATTAAAAATATTATATTTTTTAACTTTTGGTTTTTTGAAGGTGGTTTAATTTTTTTTGTTAAAATTTTGTTTTTTGCCATTGTTTTATATTTTCGATCAAATCATCGGTTATAAATAGTAGGTAATTAAATACCTCTTAGAAATACCTAATTAATACTTTTAATTTAAATGTTAATAATAAAAGGAATTTTAAAATTAACAAAAAAGGGGTCGACCGGCCGAGGCGGAATCGCAGATTCTTCAGAGTGAGAACACAATGATTGAACATTGGAATCGGAACGGAGTTGACAGCATGGCGTCGAGTGTTTCACCCCACTAGAGGGCACATCTGAACGACTGTCAAATTAGACCAGCTTGACAGCTGCTGGCTTGCTCTGAGGCGACTTTGGACCCCCGACTGAATGACCAACGAAACTCGTATAAGTACTGCCGGAGAGAGAAAACTTTGATAGCGCGATGCAGAACACCATTGTTGTTGGTTTGAAAGCAAAATGGGGTAGGTATGTTAAGACTTAATTGTTATGATGGCATTGAATTTAATCTCTATTCTGATGGGAAACAAGTTTGTTTTTGGTTGGTTTCTACACAAAGTGTAAAATGAGATAAGTATGTATTTTATGCGCACAGTGCCTTACGTATTATAATTTATTGAATGAATAAAATAATTCGTGTTGCTGATTTTGAATAGGTACTTACTTACTATATAGGGTGTTAGAGTAAACAGTTGCATTAATTTAAGGGGTGATTGTACCCATGATACTGATCAACTTTCCTTAAGAAACGAATGGAAAATTCGCAAAAAAAATTGCGTATTTTTCATACTAAATGCAATCAGCTGATTGAATGTTTGTAAGAAAAGTTGACATTTTATTAAATTTTTCGAATATCCGATGTATAGGGTTTCTTAGGAATTAATTCACAAAAAAAATAAAAATCAAAAAAGTTTCTTCTGACAGCGACTTCGATAAAACAAATTAATGTTCTTATGATGCAAACGAAAAAGTCATCGGCTGCAATATTATATTTTTTAACTTTTGGTTTTTTGAAGGTGGTTTAATTTTTTTGTTAAATTTTGTTTAAAATTTTATTTTTTGCCATTGTTTTGTATTTTCGGTCAAATCATCGGTTATAAAAAGTAGGTAATTAAATACCTAATTAATATTTTTAATTTAAATGTTAATAATAAAAGGAATTTTAAAATTAACAAAAAAGGGGTCGACCGGCCGAGGCGGAATCGCAGATTCTTCAGAGTGAGAACACAATGATTGAACATTGGAATCGGAACGGAGTTGACAGCTTGGTGTCGAGTGTTTCACCCCACTAGAGGGCACATCTGAACGACTGTCAAATTAGACCAGCTTGACAGCTGCTGGCTTGCTCTGAGGCGACTTTGGACCCCCGACTGAATGAGCAACGAAACTCGTATAAGTACTGCCGGAGAGAGAAAACTTCGATAGCGCGATGCAGAACACCATTGTTATTGGTTTGAAAGCAAAATGGGGCATGTAGGACATGTTATATTGTTAAGATGACATTGATTTTAATCTTTATTCTGATAGGGAAAAAGTTTCGTTTTGGTTGGTTTCTACAATGCCGTTAAAGCTCATATCAAAAGTGTAATAATAAAATATTTTTTGCGCATGGTGCCTTACATAAATTGAATGAATGGATGAATTCTTGTAGCAGGAGTACGATTTTTGAATCTCATTCGTTGAACTCAGCAGTTGAACATGTCAATATTACTTCGGAGATATCGGGAGATATGCATCTTTCTACTGCTGATTTGATTTTCAAATATCATACTTCAGGAGTTCAATTTTCGAAAGTCAAATCAGCAGTAGAAAGAAAGATGCCATACCCTCAGTAATTTTGACATTTTCATTCGCTGAGTTCAGCAGTTGAAAATGTCAAAATTACTGTGGAGATACGCATCTTTGTACTGCTGATTTGACTTTCAAAAATCATACTTCGGAGTGCGATTTTTGAAAGTCAAATCAGCAGTAGAAAGATGCTTATCTCCATAGTAATTTTGACATTTTCAACTGCTGAACTCAGCTAATGAGATTCAAAAATCGCACTCCAGATCTTGAATACTTACTAATTACTTGAGTCGAGTCGAGTAGGCGTTGCAGTTTAGTATGGAATGTAACAGTAACAGCTGTTTTTTTTTGCGATTTCAGGTTTGCTCTCTTAGTAAAAGTTCTATGCGAAAGGTTATGGAAATTTTTTGCAATTGTTTTGTTTTTTCTACTTGTTTTTTTTAATTTTTAATAATTATAAAATTAACAAAAAAGGGGTCGAATCCGCCGCAAGGCGAGTCGGCCTTCAGAGTGAGTTAACACAATGATTGAACATTTAATCGGGAAGGAGACAGACATGGCGTCGAGTGTTTCACCCCACTAGAGGGCACATCTGAACGACTGTCAAATTAGACCAGCTTGACAGCTGCTGGCTTGCTCTGAGGCGACTTTGGACCCCCGACTGAATGAGCAACGAAACTCGTATAAGTACTGCCGGAGAGAGAAAACTTTGATAGCGCGATGCAGAACACCATTGTTGTTGGTTTGAAAGCAAAATGGGGTAGGTATGTTAGGGCTTTATTTTTATGATGGCATTGATTTTAATCTTTATTCTGATAGTGAAAAGTTTGTTTTTGGTTGGGTTCTACATTTTCACAAGCTCATAAGGTGTTTTTATTATAAAAATAACTTTGGCGTGCTACGGTGCTTAGCTACTTATTGTACTGGAGTGCGATTTTTGAATCTCATTTACTGAGTTCAGCAGTTGAATATGTTAAAATTACTGTGGAGATATGCATCTTTCTACTGCTGATTTGACATTCAAAAATCATACTCCAGGAGAGCGATTTTTGAAAGTCAAATCAGCAGTAGAAAGATGCGTCTCTCCATAGAAATTTTGACATTTTCAACTGCTGAACTCAGCGAATGAGATTCAAAAATAGCACTCCAGGATGTAACAAAAAAAGTTATACTTAAGAGGGTGTTTCAGACAATCAAAATGAATAACTTTCACTATGGTATGGAGCCAACTTCTAAAACGCGAAAAAAGAAAATCTGCCGTTTCATACAAAACCACGGACAAAACTGCAGACAGACTACTCAAATGTGCTTATGGGACAGCTAATATTTTTTATGTAGTACTCGATTCAGTTTGATGGTCTGAACTGAAGTACCTTGATATACTAGGCTGTTTTGTTACACCCTGTATTATTAGTTTGTCAGTGGTTTCAGTCCATACAAACGTTTGACGCACAATACACGTAGACGGAATTAATAAAAGTAATATTTTATATATGGAAAAATAGTTTAGAAAATCTAGATGTCGCGTATCAAAGCAAATGTTATTTGATACGCGACATCTAGATTTTCTAACCTATTTTTCCATATATACAAAGTTACTTATATTAATACCGTCTACGCGTATTGTGCGTCAAAGTTTTGTATAAAATTGACCCCTCTGCAACCGCCTTAAGTTAATGTAGGTAATTGTTTTTTCGCAAAGAGTCTCATACAAATCTTAAGAGGGCTATCACAGTCCAGTGGCGCCCTCATCACATTAAAAAAGATTTCTCAATAAAGAAAGCCTAAATTAAAATAGTGCTCAACATCAAAACTACAAAAGCCTTCAAGCCATTGTTATACAATACTTTTATAGGTAGGTTCTAAACATTCCACTTTTAGACAATTTCGAATAAAAACAAAAGCGGCCATTTTTTTTTTCTTTTTTCAAAATTTGTATGTTTGGACCTTTAAAAAACCTATAAAAGTATTCTATGAAAATAGCTTGAAGGCTTTTGTAGTTTTGATGTTGAGCACTTTTTTAATTTAGGCTTTCTTTATGGAGAAATCTTTTTTAATGTGATGAGGGCGCCACTGGACTGTGATAGCCCTCTTAAATCCTAGTAGGTAGGTTCCTACTTAAATACTTATTGAAACTGATCTGATATTTTAATGGAAATCTGACTAACAAAAGACTGTTTAAAAAAAAGACTGTTTAAAAAAAACGGCATTGATTTTAATTAAGTAGTTTATTTTTAAAAGAGGATCCAACTTCGTTTGTATGCAGCGCACTCGGGCGCTCCGGTCTCTGACGGAGGTATATCCTCTATTTTATTTTTATAGACGTAGTAATAAATAACGCTCACAGGCACATATTGTAATAATCCCAAGTAACCGTTAGGTTTTTTGTTATGGGTACCATATAACAACGGCACAAACATATACCATCCATAACCGTACCGGGATTTGAACCCTGGACCCTGGTTTGGCAGTTCGGCGTGGCAACCATTACACCAACCGGGTCATACATAGTGTAGGAATATTTTATTTTTCAAAAAAGGAGTCGAGATTGCTTGACGGCATAGTTGCCTCTAAGGTCATGGTGAAACTCGACAGTTTCGTTTTCCATAGTACACAAGTTTATCCGCCTCCTGTTTTGCCCCACTAGAGGGCACATCTGACTGACTGTCAAATTAGACCAGCTTGACAGCGACTGGTTTACCTTGAGGCAACTGACTCCCGATAACTTATGGAACAGATTTTGTATAAGTAGTAAGCGGGGAGAAAACTTTGATAGCGCGATGTAGGATTGTTTTGTCAGCTCTAATTTATATCGTATTTTGTTCTTATTTTAAAGTGCCTAATGTTTGATTGTGTTAGTTATGTCGATATTAGGTAGGTAATTAGTAATTAGCAAAGTTTCTGTCTATACCCTACCCAACCGAAATAGGCAACATTTTACCAGAGCAATCTACACACATTGAGGAACTAGTATAGTAAAGTACTAAGTAGGTATATACATGTATTTTTTTTTCAATTTTGTTGTCCCGTCTTTTATATAGGAAATAGGACATTGCAAAAACATAAAAAAAGTTTCGTTGATAAGTATCTATTGTATTGCCTATAATAAAATATCGTGGTAATTTAAAGTAGGATCGATTTTATTTTAATTTTGAATAAAATATATTATATTTAACTTTACTTTACTTTATACAACTTTAGTAAGTTAGAGACTTTCTTTTTTCTATTTACTTAGATAAACATTTTTTCTCAAGAATTATTATTAAAACAAGATTAAAACAAATCTCATCCAAATCCGTACCTAACGTACACTGCCCTGAAGTGTAATAAAAATAGTTTTTTAGGCTTTTGTAAAACAAACATTCTAAAACTTTACACTAATCGATTTGGTAGGTTGTAACTTGCAGCACCGTTTCTGGCCACCTAGAATAGTATGGTCGTTAGTTTATGTATGTAACTCTGAGATAATAAAACAGGTTGACATTAACTTGTCATAAAGCCAGTAGCCATGAGGCCATGACATAATATCAGATTCCATGGTCAGATTTGGCGTCGAACGACAGGCCACATCTGTTCAAATATTTGCATATTTTGTCATTAGATTTACTAGTTTCTCTTCTACCTACGTTATCGTTTGTTAATATTAACATAGCCATATGCTCACGGCTGTTATTCTCTGAGGACAGACAGAGATAATCTATAAGTACCTGCCTATCTTTCTACAATATAGGCAGTTTACCACCCCGTTTCTTTTTCACAGATGATCCCAATCCGACGCGTGGTGGGCCCAGAAACGTCCTATGCTGAGGTCCGTACCCATACTGGGTGCCTATTGCTAGGTTCTACGTTCATATTGGCTATGTGCACGACACTAGCGCCACACTAGCGCGGCGTACTGACAGACTTTTTCGGACAGCCGTGAATTATTTACACTATTATAGTACTGTAAAAGTCTGTGTTTGTTCGAGGATTCTGCCAAAACTATTGGACCGATTTTGATAAAACTTTTTATATTTAAAAGCTTATTATTAGTCTTAAAAGCTAGCTTATATTTTATCCCGGTACGATGACGGGAGCGGATGCGGACGAAGCCACGGAGAAAATCTAATTTGTATCGGAATTCCCTTACAAACTTTTAACTCAGTTTTAACACCTTTGAGGGGTTAAAATGCGACAAGCCTTTTTAAGTGTGCATCTAGATGCCAATAGACCTTCCATGCCAAATTTTAAGTTTGTAGTCTTGACAGTTTTGGAGATTTCGTGTTAAGTTAGTGTGCGAATTTGCATAGATTCAAGCATATTTTCACAGCTTGTCCGGCAAAAGTACAAATTTCTGCCACCCCGGGCGCTGCGATCGACTTGACAGTTCCCAACAACACCCACTTCGCACATAGCCAATAGGCCCTAGCTTTCATTCACTGGCAAAGAAAAATATACCTACCGTTTCTTCTACACGGACCTAAAAAAAGACGGACGTAATGTCACATTAAAAAGAGGTGAAGCAGCAAGGTGCTACAAATTTCGTTTGTTCTACAAAGCACCTACACTCACACAGACGCACCAGTTCTAGGCGCAGGTACGACAACCCGCCGCCATATTGTCCCGCGCAACAGGGCGACAGCACGCACACTCATATAAATGGGTGCTTCACTTTTGATTAGACGAGATTCCGTCCGTCTTTTTTTCAGGTCCGTGTTCTTCTAGTAGATTTTTTCAAATCGCCGGCGGGATTGTATATCGCCATAGAAATACAAATGAAAGGTCATTCCAATATCTCCATAGGTACGTCTCCAATACCCGGTGTATAAGTATGAAAGCTACTTCCCACGCGCTGCGCAAGCGACTGCAACTGGCTCGGATTTCACCTCCAAATACGGCCTTATCTATGTTGATATTATAGTACTATAATATGGGCTGTGATATTGGTTACCGATATATTATATTTCATTCCAATAGGGACTATAGGATTCTAGAATTAAGATGTAGGCACTTAAGGTCCGCCACATACATACGGAATTCCGATCCGGAACTGCGAATCAGAAGTGTGATTTTGTATAGGCTTTGAAATAGTGGAAGGGGAAAATAAATACGAAATCGTAATTCGGATTCGGAATTCCGGATCGGAATTTCGTATGTAGTTTTTACTACAGGGTGTTACTAACAGTTTGTACCCTGTATAAAGGGTCCGACTTAACTTAATAATTATGCTGACTTTTTAAAGGTAATTTCGCTGATAAATAATTTCGAATTATGATTTTTGTTAAAAATTATAAATGCCAAAATATAAAAAGAGGTATGATTTAACCGGGGTTTGAACCCAGGACCTTGGTTTCGTAGTACAACACGCAGCGTTACCATCATCACCATTAAAAAAATTATATTGACTACAAAATGCTGCAACACCTATTCAATATTCAGATAGCAGCTTTAAAAAAAATAAAAAAATAACTTTATGTTATCTTTCGATTGTTACAGATATAATAGCACAAAATCAAAATGACGACCAAGTCCTACAGCAAGCACAAAGAGTTCAAGGAGTTCTCCACCAGTGGCAGCACTGTGCCGTACACCGATGAAGCGTTCGGTAATGGAACTTTATTTTGTTTTATAGGATACAGGGTGTAACAAAACACCCTAGTAATACTTAAGGGGGTGCTTCAGACTATCAAACTGAACAACTTTCACTATGGAGCCAATATCGAGAAAAAAAAAATCTGCTGTCCCATACAAAACTGCAGTACCGACAAAAATTTTTTTTTTTTAAATTTCCCTCAATCCAGTCCTCAATCAGGGTCGTAGATATAGCGAGCTTACCCAGAAGATGCATATTCACTCGTACTTTAAAGGAATTCGAGTTGTAAGTACTCGGAAATCTTAGGAAGGACCCTGTATGTATACCTAAAAAATCTACAGGGTGAAATTGATATCATTATCATCCTTTTAAACTAAGAGTCTACCCATCAAACTGAACAACTTTTACTATGGGAGCAAACCGATCGGAGCAAAAAAAGTACTAAACTGCAATGCCTACTCGACTAAAATGTATGCAACAGCAGATTTTTTTTTTGCTCCGATCGGTTTGCTCCCATAGTAAAAGTTGTTCAGTTTGATGGGTAGACTCTTAGTTTAAAAGGATGCTAATGATATCAATTTCACCCTGTATACGTCGCGTGTTGGCAATAAGGGACAACCAGGAAGTTGGCATAAGTATTGGGGGCCAACAATAATCTATCATTTTTTTTAATACCTATAACTACCTGGGTAATGATTAAATTTATAATAACATCTAGTAAAATACCACAGCTGACCTTGACCTTGACAATTTTAGACATGATGAAATCCGAACTGATCCCGAAGGGCAGCAAGCTCGACTCGCTGGGGCGCGGCGGGGGTGGGGGTCACAGAGAATATCATTACGAGTACAAAGAAGAAAAACATCCCTCCGGGAAATACGATAGGAAAGACTTGCACACCGTTGAGGTAAGAATAAAGTATAAAACCATTAAGAGGGCTATCACAGTCCAGTGGCGCCCTCATCACATTAAAAAAGATTTCTCAATAAAGAAAGCCTAAATTAAAAAAGTGCTCAACACGAACACTACTAAAGCCTTCAAGCCATTGTTATACAATTACTTTTATAGGTTCTAAACATTCCACTTTTAGACAATTTCGAATAAAAACAAAAGCGGCCGTTTTTTCTCTTTTTTCCAAATTTTTATGTTTAGACCTTTAAAAACCTATTAAAGTATTATATGAAAATAGCTTGAAGGCTTTTGTTAGGCTTTTGTAGTGTTCGTGTTGGGCACTTTTTTAATTTAGGCTTTCTTTATTGAGAAATCTTTTTTAATGTGATGAGGGCGCCACTGGACTGTGATAGCCCTCTTAAAAACAATTTTTTAAAATTATTTTGATGCCCACAGCGATGACACTGTGATCGTACCAAGTACGGCTGACCTTGACCTTTTGTTTTTCACGTATATTTGAGGGTCTTGCATGATTTTTTTTAAGCATCAAGCTGTGTCATTGTGTAAAAATAAACGTCCGTGTGGTGTCGGCTAAGAATTTCCTCCCGTGGGTGTCGTAAAAGGCGACTAAGGAATCTACCGGAGGATGGGCAGCAGAACCTATCCTCTGAGTACCTACACACATTCAATCCAACTGCGATCGCCTATGGCATCGATAATAGCAAATCCCCCCATTTTGGGGGAGGCCTATGTCCAGTGGACATCTATATCGGCTAATAATGATGATGATTGTCTAGAAATACTACTTGACTAGGTACTGTGTTTACCAATATCAACATTAGGGTTGAACCTCATCTGCCAGGACCGCATCGCATTTTTCCGTCGCTCCATCCTTCTCTGTAACTCAGGAACGTCAGTTTCTAGGGCGAGAAAGATAGCGGGAACGTGATCGCACGCGGCAGCACCGGTAGTACCTACTGCGACCTTTCTCGCTCTAGCCAATGAAGTTCCTGAGCGACAGAAAAGGATAGAGCCTGAAAAAATGCGATGCGGTGCTGCCAGATGAGGGTCAACCCTTATCATCTCAGCCGATGGACGTCCACTGCCTCCCCCAAAGATCCCCATAACGACCGGTCCTGCGCTGCCCTCATCCAACGGGTAAAACCACTGGTTAACCGATATCTATTTACTTATTCCAGGAGTACACAATACCCCCAAAGACTACACCCAAATCGTCCGAAAGCAGTTCATACTACTACGAAAGGGAAGAGAGGGATCTACCCTCATACGGCACTCGCACCTACAACTATGAGTCCTCCAACTTGACACCAGGTATGATGATTATAAGGATTAATCGGTTTGCAATAAACATCACACCCTAAACAACCCCATATCGTCATGAATCGCATCCGGCACGTCATATAGAGGATCACACTTACTGCGTTCGATGGTAAAAGAAATCCTTTGAACCAGCATGGGTAGCATGCCACCATGATACAGCGCTATCACAGCTTCGCTCTCTCTCTATTTGCGCGCGAACGAACGAGATAAAAGACGTGATACAGCCTTCACGTGTAACAAGCTACGGCTTCTGGTACGACCCCGCAAACGGGCATCGTTGCCTGCCTGCTTTTAAACTGTGAAATTGAGCATCCTTTTCATTGGCATCCTTTTAAACTAAGAGTCTATTCATCAAACTGAACAACTTTTACTATTGGAGCAAACCGATCGGAGCAACAACAAAAAACAGTTGTTCCATACTAAACCACGGAATACGTGTTAATGAATTAACGCAAAACCTCATACACCCCAACTGATTTATAACAACACAATTAGATTGAAACAATAATTTCATCATTTTGATAGTTAAAATTTAAAGTTATTCGCATTTTAAGTTTTGAGGTTAAAATGATTTGTTATCATTTGAGCAATGAATGAAAGCGCTAACGTACTTATGGATAGGTACATTTTAATAATCTTGTTTTGGTAGTAAGTAGGGTGAGTGTGCCCGTGCGGTGGGTTGACATCGGGTTCAGAAGATTAAAAATTTTTATAAAAAATTATTTAATATTTTGAAAAAAATTACCTATGTTGAAATCATGATTATTCGATTCTGCTCTCGATTCTAAACAAACTACTTTCTAGTTTTGCGTTAATTCATTAACACGTTGTATAAGAGTTTAACTAAACTGAAATTTTTCTCGACTCAACTGTATTGAAAAGGCCGATTTTTTTGCTACGACCTGTTTGCTCCCATTATAAAAGTTGTTCAGTTTGATGGGTAGACTCTTAGTTTAAAAGGATGCCAATGATATCAATTGCACCCTGTAGTATAGGTAAACTTTTATCCCATTAATAAACTGATGGGATAAACTTTAGGTATCCAATAACATACAATAACTCTTTCTCATATTGTGCTTTAGGTATGTAAACACTTTAGTAAGTTTCTTATGAAGGCTAGTTAGTCTCCTTTCACCACTTGACTCATCAGTCCATCTATGCTAAAAGTACAGTTGTGGAGCCAGAGATATCCTACAGTTGTGTTCAGGATTTATTATTCGTGAGTTCATGTCGGGTCTTTTTCGTGGTAGTCTACCTCGGTGGACCATGGGCAGATATTTTACCCGTTGTCCATCCAGGTAGACTAAGGTGTACTATGTACCTATGTTGTAAAACCAATAGTATTTAAAATACATTCTTCAATTTGCTTGACTGTGCTTCAACAAACCATTTGGTTTTGTACCTACTTTACCAATTATGTTTATTCATATCTTCAGGTTATTCGAAAGTGAAATCGTCTAAGGCGACCAAGGAGTTGTCTCACAATGTGGGTGAGCTGGACTCCTTGCTCGATGACCTCCAGAAGGACCAGGAACGACAGCTTTATAAGAGTTAGTACACGTTTGATTAACTACTTGATAGCCTAGCAACTAGCTAGCAACCCAGCAAAGCAGTCCTGGATTTGTCAATAGGCCACGGCCTAGGGGCGGCAGCGTCCTAGGGGCGGCAGATTTTAGAGGACGCTCATTCGATTTCAGAGTATAAAGTCAAACAAGTTCACTGGTTTTCTCATGGTTTTTTATCTATACTAATACGTTAAATCCCTATAGAAACTCACTCAAGGTCTTCATTGTGTCAAGAAAAAAAGAATTCTTTAGCTCTTCTCTACATAGAAGCAGAGATAATGAACACCATAAACTGATGATATTACAGATGATTTTGATATTCCCGTAAAAAAAATTAAATCTTGTTTCTTTTTTATGCTCTTTCTTGATGACTAATACATTCGTTTATTTAACTTTAGTGCCTTCCGTACTACAAATAGAAAATTATTATTTTAGAAAGGTACATGGGGTGGCGGAAATAAAGTGGCGTACACTCATAAAAAATTTAAATCCGGCACTGCAGCAAAGTTCAAATCCCATGGGACAAATGTTTAGATATAAATGCATACACTGCCAGTTTAAGGAAAACGGTGTAAGTAAATGAACTCGAAATGTCTTTCGAAGAGGTACTAGACGTATATCTTATCTGCTTTCCCCAATGGGACATCATCATCATCATCAGCCTGACAACGTCCAGATTACTTTAGTTTCTAATCTATCTAATTATCTATGCTTTCGCTTATTTCAGGTGGATATACTTCAGATACAGCTGAGAGCACATCTTTCGACTACAAGAGAGGGTAAGTAATATAATAAAAAAGAAAATACCTATGGCATCGAAATAATTCATTACCTAGTTAAGTCAGTTTTAAAGGTCAGCCAAATAAAGATAATTAAAAAGGTCGTCAGCTTTAAATAATTTTACCACAAGAGTAGTAAAGGATCAAAATTTGTTTCTCTTAAAAGAACACAATAAAAGTTAAAAAAAAACAACGGGTTGCACTCCGGGAGTGCCGGCAGAAGTGAAAACTTGAATAATTTCGCGCGAATTGCTTTAATTATCAGTATAAAAGTACTATCATTTAGGTGGTAAAATACAATATTCATTTATTGCGCTATCGTACACAAACATGACAATTTATGTCGCTTAAACGAAACAGCAGGAACAGACATACATTTTCGCCGCGCGGTAGAAAGAGAGGGGGATATGACCAATTTTCGATCAGGTCAGGGTGACGGCACGGTCCTGTCGCAAGTTTAACTTTTATTACCTATACCAAAAAGTGCACAACGCCGCTAAAGAAGTTTTCACTTCAAAAACTATGTTAGGTAAATTAAGTAGATTCCCACTGCAGAACAAAATAAGTAAAGAAAGTGACGTTTTGCGAAATCGGAGTAGACTAATATTCTACCGAGCCGGCGACGGGTTCACCTAAACGCCGCCGCCCGCTCGCCAGTTAACAATATTATGCTGCCTATCTATCGCCGAGGGCGTCACCCTTATAAGTTCTTTGGCGAGGCGTCTCCCTTTAAGGTCTTTTTGGGGTATTTACATAATTATGTGCTTCAAGGCCTGCTTAACTCACAGATAAATCTGAATTGCAGGACGCCAGTGAAGGCGCCATCTAGCGGCTACTCCACGCTGAAGCGCGAGGAGCGGCTCGAGGCGTCCTCGTGGGGCTCGAGCCCCCCGCCGCCCCCCGCCGTCACGCGCGCCGCAGAGATGCGCCAGGAGGTGTACAGGGAGGAGAAAACTGGTATGTGTTCCTTTTTGAATATGATGTAGACAAGAATCCTTACAGTTTTGCGAAATTCCATTAATTACAGGAATATATCTGTAAAAATAAAGACAGCTTAGTAGAATATCATTAGATTTGTAAAATCTACATTGCAGAGTCGCGAGTGGTTCCATCGCAGATATCTCCAGCCATGCCTCTAGCGGTCCCTCCCGCCACCTGCTCGCACTGCCATCAACTGCCCACCACTACTGGCACTGTAAGTTACGGTCACATAGAGATATCTCCAGCTATGCCACTAACAGTCCCTCCCGCAACCTGCTCGCACTGCCATTAACTGCCCACAACTACTGGCACTGTAAGTTACGGTCACAGAGATATCTCCAGCCATGCCTCTAGCAGTCCCTCCCGCCACCTGCTCGCACTGCCATCAACTGCCCACCACTACTGGCACTGTAAGTTACGGTCACATAGAGATATCTCCAGCCATTCCTCTCACAGTCCCTCCCGCCACCTGCTCGCACTGCCATCAACTGCCCACCACTACTGGCACTGTAAGTTACGGTCACATAGAGATATCTCCAGCCATTCCTCTCACAGTCCCTCCCGCCACCTGCTCGCACTGCCATCAACTGCCCACCACTACTGGCACTGTAAGTTACGGTCACATAGAGATATCTCCAGCTATGCCACTAACAGTCCCTCCCGCAACCTGCTCGCACTGCCATTAACTGCCCACAACTACTGGCACTGTAAGTTACGGTCACAGAGATATCTCCAGCCATGCCTCTAGCAGTCCCTCCCGCCACCTGCTCGCACTGCCATCAACTGCCCACCACTACTGGCACTGTAAGTTACGGTCACATAGAGATATCTCCAGCCATTCCTCTCACAGTCCCTCCCGCCACCTGCTCGCACTGCCATCAACTGCCCACCACTACTGGCACTGTAAGTTACGGTCACATAGAGATATCTCCAGCCATTCCTCTCACAGTCCCTCCCGCCACCTGCTCGCACTGCCATCAACTGCCCACCACTACTGGCACTGTAAGTTACGGTCACATAGAGATATCTCCAGCCATTCCTCTCACAGTCCCTCCCGCCACCTGCTCGCACTGCCATCAACTGCCCACCACTACTAGCACTGTAAGTTACGGTCACATAGAGATATCTCCAGCCATTCCTCTCACAGTCCCTCCCGCCACCTGCTCGCACTGCCATCAACTGCCCACCACTACTGGCACTGTAAGTTACGGTCACATAGAGATATCTCCAGCCATTCCTCTCACAGTCCCTCCCGCCACCTGCTCGCACTGCCATCAACTGCCCACCACTACTAGCACTGTAAGTTACGGTCACATAGAGATATCTCCAGCCATTCCTCTCACAGTCCCTCCCGCCACCTGCTCGCACTGCCATCAACTGCCCACCACTACTAGCACTGTAAGTTACGGTCACATAGAGATATCTCCAGCCATTCCTCTCACAGTCCCTCCCGCCACCTGCTCGCACTGCCATCAACTGCCCACCACTACTGGCACTGTAAGTTACGGTCACATAGAGATATCTCCAGCCATTCCTCTCACAGTCCCTCCCGCCACCTGCTCGCACTGCCATCAACTGCCCACCACTACTAGCACTGTAAGTTACGGTCACATAGAGATATCTCCAGCCATTCCTCTCACAGTCCCTCCCGCCACCTGCTCGCACTGCCATCAACTGCCCACCACTACTGGCACTGTAAGTTACGGTCACATAGAGATATCTCCAGCCATTCCTCTCACAGTCCCTCCCGCCACCTGCTCGCACTGCCATCAACTGCCCACCACTACTGGCACTGTAAGTTACGGTCACATAGAGATATCTCCAGCCATTCCTCTCACAGTCCCTCCCGCCACCTGCTCGCACTGCCATCAACTGCCCACCACTACTAGCACTGTAAGTTACGGTCACATAGAGATATCTCCAGCCATTCCTCTCACAGTCCCTCCCGCCACCTGCTCGCACTGCCATCAACTGCCCACCACTACTGGCACTGTAAGTTACGGTCACATAGAGATATCTCCAGCCATTCCTCTCACAGTCCCTCCCGCCACCTGCTCGCACTGCCATCAACTGCCCACCACTACTGGCACTGTAAGTTACGGTCACATAGAGATATCTCCAGCCATTCCTCTCACAGTCCCTCCCGCCACCTGCTCGCACTGCCATCAACTGCCCACCACTACTAGCACTGTAAGTTACGGTCACATAGAGATATCTCCAGCCATTCCTCTCACAGTCCCTCCCGCCACCTGCTCGCACTGCCATCAACTGCCCACCACTACTGGCACTGTAAGTTACGGTCACATAGAGATATCTCCAGCCATTCCTCTCACAGTCCCTCCCGCCACCTGCTCCGACTAGTATCCCTCCTCAACTGCAAAGCACAGATAATAGATATTGGTTTCTAGATAGTGTCTAAAATTTTTTATTGATTTTAATTTATTAATATCCAAAATATCGTCAAACGTCGTTTGTATGGAGTGCGCCAACGGTAATATATTAAGTATTATCAGGTAATGACAGAGCGATACTGCACTGCACTAACTAAAGCCTTGTTCAGTTTAGGATTAAAACAACACTTCATGCGCCAGGGATATTTATTTATTTAAAAAACTCTTCAAACTCTTGACCTAACTGCTTATCCATCCCTTCGAATTATACAATCCTCGTAAATTTTTGGAGACTTCTACATGTTGTAACGTCAATCCTCAGCTCTCCCGCTCGGGCACGCCCATGAACAAAGTGACAACAACGGTGAAGACGTACACGTATGAAGTGCCCGCCGACCAGGACCCCACCAGCGTGCCCCTCCCGACCCACGCCGACCATCAACACACATACGTCAGTTCCTCGGAGAACATGCGCTCTACGTGAGTATCATCATCTCAGCCGAGGACTTCCACTGCTGGACATAGGCCTCCCTCAAAGATCGCAACTACGACCGGTCCTGCGCTGCCCTGCCTGCGTAAAATGACAGAGGTGAGAGCGACACAGGTCACTTCTAAACGTCAAATTTGAGTGAGATACAAGAAGCTTTCTCTGATGGTATGTAAGCTTCTTGATGAGATACTATGGAGATAACCGCCAATTTGACGTTTAGAAGTGACCTGTGTGGCTCTCACCTCTGTCATGTTACGCAGGCTGGTCACGTGATCGGGTCACGTAATCACATCAAGTTGAACCGTCAGATTTTCCATTGTTTGTCGGCAAGCTAAATAGCTTGCAGTAAGCGGCTTTTTAAATTATACAATTATGCTATGACAAAAAGTGCTTAGTCCTTTTAAGGTCAGCTAAATAATAATGTCAAAGGTCAAGGTCAGCTTAACTCATTAGTCAGTACACTCAGCCCTAAATAATAACAACTATTTAGGGCTGAGTGGATAAGTAGACACATAGGCCTAAAATTGTTTTTCTGTTAAAATAATTTTACATAATTTAATTTGAATGCTGCATTTAAATGTTTTAAATTAGGTATGTTAAATGCAGCATAAACTTTTAACAATTTTTAAATATTTGGCATGCTGCGTTGAACATAATTATAATACAGCATGAACTTTTAATAATTTTGGCATATTGCGTTGAACATAATTTAAATGCAGCATGAACTTTTGTAAAAATATTGAATAAATAAATAAATGTTTTAATTGCAGATCGAACACGACGAAGGCCATCCCCCCGTCCCCCTCGCTGGGCGGGTGCCAGTACTGCTCGCACTGCAACTCCCACATCAGGGAGTACAGACAAATCACTTCTGCTGACGGTAATTATTTATTGAAATATTAACTTGATTTTTTTTTTACAAATCATGGCGGATGTACTTACTTTTAATAGCAGAAAAATTAATGTAACCTTGTAGTGAGTGAGTGTAGTGACCTTGAAATTTAAGGTCAGTTTGACCTTGATTTTTCTGGTTCTACATAATAACGAAAGCAAACACAAATCGTCTGCTTAAAGGTTTTTGTGTCCAAAATAAGATAATTAGTATATAGCTGAGTTCAGAAAATCATGTTGTATGTATAGGTAAAAAATCTCAAATTCTGCATTTATGTGGTTGTACCTTTAAGCAGACGAAATTGCCCCTGATGTTTTTGTTCCCAGAGGGCTTCTCCTTGCTTTTTATTTATCAAGATTCATAAAAATGTGTTAATTAATGACAGAGCACACCAACGAGCGCATGGTGTACCCGACGCCATCGAATGAAACCAAACTGATCCCCGCCAACGCCGAGCCGCACAATGGACATGGCCCATACGTGAGTCTATTATATGAATAAACTATTATAAAAAAACAGGACGGAGGCTGACCTGATCAGATCTGTCGAAGAACCGAAGGCTTTTGGAGTTATGGAGTGGATTATATTAGTTTGGGCGTAATATTTACGTACAGCTTGGCAAAAAACTTGTTTGACGTGGTAACATTAAAATTTGGATGGTCTTGCCAGGTTATGCGAGATCTTGACGTTCTTGCAAAGAAAGTGACGCCCTCATTTTTTCCAAACTCTTTTTTACTTTTACTATTAAACGATCTGTGGATACCTTTCGAGTTTCCAGGTGATGACGTTACGGTCTACTTAAGTTGACTGAAAGGGATTGGATCACTGGTTGTATGTAGAAAGAATAGAGGAAAATAATAAAGCATAGAGGGATAGAAAGATGACGAGAGGCACATAGCGGGAGATGCCTGTCCTACACAGGGTCTTGAATTTGATACTGATGTGTTGATCTGTAAGGCCTTTGATACGGTGGATCATAAGGTACTTATTCATAAGCTTGGGTGGTATGGCTTTCACGGTAGGTTTTTGGATTGGCTGGCATCCTATTTACGTGACAGAAACATGAGAGTGGCTGTAGGAGGTTTTGACTCGGACAGGTTTGTGGCACGAACTGGGGTACCTCAAGGATCGCACCTGGGGCCCGTTTTGTTTGTTTAACATCTTTGTGAGTGATATCGTAACATGTTTTCAAAATTCGAAATTCTGTCTGTATGCTGATGATTTGAAATTTTACAGAATTATTAGATCGGAGGAGGACACGGAATTACTTCAAGGTGATCTAGATAGGCTGATAAAGTGGTGTGTTGATAATAGAATGTTTTTAAATCACCTAAAGTGTTACCACGTTTCGTTTAATAGAAGGATAAATGTTGTGAGATCGCATTTCAATATTAATGGTAATGCTCTGAAATCAATAAATGAAATCAGGGATTTGGGTGTTTTGGTCGATAGCAAGTTAAGTTTTGTCCCTCACATCGATAAAATGATAAGGAAGGCTTTTAGGATTAGTGCTCTTATAATTAGATCGACAAAATTTTTTAAAAAAACGAGTACTAGACTGGCTTTATATAACTCTCTTTCACGTAGCATTCTTGAGTATTGTTCTGTGGTCTGGAACCCGTACTATAAAATCCATCAGTTGCGAATAGAAAGAGTACAAAAGAAATTCTTACGTCATCTTTGCTTTAGGGACAAAATTTTGAAAAGTCATACAAGTTACAATCAGATGTTGCTTAAATATAAGACACTTTCTTTGTCTGACCGTAGAATCCTGCTTGATTTGTCTTTTTTACACAAAATTTTAAAAGGAAATGTTGATTCACCGCAGTTGGTGAGTTGTGTTGGTCTAGTGGTGCCCCGGAAAAACAGTAGACTTGTCAATTATGTACCACTTAAAAATCGGCTGGCAAGAACCAATTTGGGAATTTCAGCCCCATTGGCAAGAATGTTGAAAACTTATAATACTATTAGTAAACAAATGGATGTGGACATTTTTCACGACTCTTTAGCTGTATTTAAAAATAAGTTAAAAAAGTATTTTTTGAATAGTTATAGTGTAAATCAATAGGTATGTACCTGTATTCGGAATTGGCGCGACAACCATCAGTCGTCACGTCGCGTTGTTTAACAACAAAATTTAAAAAAAAAAAAAACAAGAAATGTATGCACCTTCTTTTTAAATTTTTAAATTAAGCTTTTTATGCATTCTGAGTTAGCCTATAAGTATGACATGTATACACTCAAAATTATCATGTACCATTGTGAATGTAAAACTATATGTGTCATGTTGGCTTCCTAATAAACAAATAAAATAAAAAAAAATCTGCTATTAATTCCTAGACAAACGATTGTAATAACGATTTTTTTAATTTGTTTTCATGTTCCACAGGGTCCAACATCGTACAAGTACTCGGAGACCACCTACTCAGCTCAGAACACGACGGAGCGGTACCCCCCCGGCGGCACAGACCGGTACCCCCCCGCGGGGGGCCCGGATCGGTATACCTCCCCCTCCCCCGCGCCCTTCCCGCGCCCCACCACGCCCTCCCCCTCCAACCAGCAGACACCGAAGAAGCTGGATGATTTGTTAGCAGATTTCCCTGAGGCGGTAAGTTTTACTTACAAACGTAATTAAATAGTGAAATGACCTATTAGCCAGCCTCGTATCAGCTAAGAAGTAAGAATGAAGAGAAAGTTAAAGGGGGATTTATCCCCTCCCCCGAAATCAGAATATTTGTATGGAAAAGTGATTACAGCACTTAATTTTTCATTGTTTTTCTATGAATGAAAATCCCCCCTAGAAAATGTAATTTCGTCGCCCCCTATCCGTCAGGATTATAAATTTTCTTTAATACACCTACTACCTATTTAAAAGTGGAATATTCAGTTTAGAGCCTATAAAGTATTCAATAAAAATAGCTTTTCTACTTTTGTAGAATGTTGGAGTAGCACTTTTTCATTTTGAGTTTTCATTATTGAGAAATCTTCAATATTGTGATGAGGGCGCCACTGAACGGTAAAAGGAATCTTAATTGACATTAACTTAAAATTTCCAGAGATTCCCCACCCAACCCGACGGCATGGTGCAACGCAAAGTGCAAGTAACGCACGAGCGGTCCACGCAGAACCAAAACAACAACACTGCGGTCAAGCCAGCGCCGCCCGGGAACAGCAGGAACGTGGCGGGCCCCGCAGTCTACTACCCGCCCGGACACACGCCCTTCAGCAAGAAGCCGGAACCCGCTGGGTACCAGGCTAGTGTAAGTATCGTGACTTTGGGGAAATGACCTCGAGGAAATGACCTTAGGGAAATGACCAAGGGGAGCTGACCTTGGGTTTAGATTGGGACACGGGAATCTATTTGGTTTAATTTCCAATTCCAACTTGAATTCCAACAATTCCAACATTAAACATTATTCGCATTGAAAAATAAATACATGTACTTTTCCTCCACACATTCTACCAGGCCGTACCTTAGTATACGAAAGAAAAGAGTACTACTAGCTAGTGACACTTAGCTGTCATTTCATACAAATGGGAAAAATTTACAAGGAGACGTAAGCATGTGCGATACGAGTGCGAGCGAGTCAAGAATATGACACTGCCTACATTTTTTGTCAGGCTTCCTACAAAGCGGGAGGTGAGGTAAAAATTGGTGGGGGGCAGTGAGTGTCCGTACCGCAATTGCAATCACTTAAAATAAACAAACATGTCCGATAAGTTTCATTATCATTTAACTAAAAAAACAATTTTCCCAACAGGCAATGCAACAAGGAGGTGGCGCATACGCATCGGGCCGCGGTATGTACGAATACGAGTCCGGCTCCCGAAGCAAAGAGAAGCACTCCGAGAAGAAAACAGCCGTGCCGATCTGCCTGCCTCTCTGCTGTGCCATGCCTTGCGTTATTATGTAACCTTGACCTTTTATGTCAAGGTCATGAGACCTTGAATTTTTTTTTGTTTACACACATTACATTTCAGTCAAGCTATGGAAACAGCTGAAAAACACCTTTTAGTCAATTTAATTTTTTTTTCTATGGGAGATAAATAAAGGTCAAGGTCATCTGACATGATATACAGCTTGATTTTACATGTACTATGTTTGAAGATAGGTTTTTTTTTTTAAAGGTCAGCTTGACCTTACAAATTCTATGGCCATAGCATAATATTATAGTACCTATTTATAAGTCTTTGTAATTTCAGTGATTCGGAATAGATTTTTGGATGAAAACAATGTCTTCCATTTTTACCCGACTGCGCCAGAAGTAGGGTTATGTTTTTACAATGTATGTTCTATGGATTTCAAAAGGAGAAAGAACTTTATTTCTTCAAAATGAATTTGTGCCATTAAGGAAGTTGTAAATGTTATTAATTTCTTAAGTTTTTATAAATGTTAAGTCTCAATACTTCTTAAAAGCAAAGTATCTGAGAGCTGCAAGTTTATTGGTATATTATTAACTTTTTTAACTTGCTAGTAATCTCTAACATTGAATCTCAATATTTATCGAGAAAAAAAAAAGATTTTTTTATAAGAATTTTGAAAAACCTAAAGATATTTTAAAGCAATCGCGAATAAACTAACAAAAGTGCCATTAATGATATTATAATTGTAAGTGAAACGATGTGACAATTTAAAAAATTGTGTATAAATAAATATTATTGTAATTTTTATCATTATTAATAAATTTTATTAACTGACAAGTGTTTCTTTAAATATTTTAAAGTTACTGACCTACCCTACTAGTTTCGGATTTATGTACCACGAGCTTTTACCCGCGACTTCGTCCGCATAAATTATATACCAGATTTTAAGTCAGATGATAAGCTATCAAAAAAAAAAAATTCATCAAAATCGGTTCAGTAGTTTTTGCGTGATACTCGAACAAACAAACACCCAAACAAACAAACAAACAAACGAACAAACAAACAAACAAACAGACAAAAGTCCAAAAATTCGTGATTTGGAATTAGGGAAGCCTAAAAACCATATCGTAATCTTTTTTTTGTAAATATCTTCAATGTACAGACACACTTCTGTTACAGTTTTATAATGTGTACCATAAGATAACATTTATACAGGGTGAAAACCTAAATGCCATCAAACTGAACAACTTCCCATCCAAATCGTAAAAAAAAATATGTTTTTCCATAGAGAACGTCAATGGCTACTCGACTCGAAAATATGGTTTATGGGAAAGCTGATTCTTATTTTTTCTTCATAGGTAAACAAAGTTATTCAGTGTGATGGTCTGAACTGAACACAGATTACCCCCAATAGATACCGCATACAAGGCCACCGACGCGCGCCACACATATATGATTTTGCACTGATATAAGCAACGCGAGTGAGCGAGCTCGAACTAGTGCGACCTTGAAATGCAAATCAATTGGCCAATCACGTTGCATCGTTTCGTGCCCCGCTACCCGCACCTACCGCCAAAAATTGTGACTTCGGGCCTGAACAAAATTTTCATTGGGGTAATCTGTGGAACTGATAAAGCACCTCATTCAATATGTAATCATTACATATTGAATGAGGTGCATTACATTGTAATGCATTTAATTTTACATCCTGTATACATATTTTTCCTACAATTGCCTCTAAGGGCTCTTACAGACGAGCGACACTTTGCTGTCGCGGTGGGTCGCAGAGCGTCGCGCACATACTATCAGTTTAAAATAACAATGTGCATGACCTCGCTCGCAAATGTGACGTCACTCAATCACACGAACTTCACTCGAGTCATTCAAATGATTGTTTCCTTTGCATAGAGTCTATATTCCTTTGTCAACCGAGTGAAGTTATCCAACGGCCCTTCAAGGTCATGCACATTGTTATTTTAAACTGATAGTACATAGGTCGCGCGACACTCCGCGACACCCGGCGACCGCAAAGTGACGCTCGTCTGTGAGAGCGCTAAAATGGCATGAAATGGCAGTTATTATTTATCATACATACAGGGTCCTTCTTAATATGCTGACACTTTTTTATAGGGATGATCAGACAATCAAACTGAACAACTTTTTCAATGGGACCAACATCGAAATAGCGAAAGTCTCATACATTTGGCTCGAGTAGGTTTGCAGTTTTGTAAGGACGTGCTGATTTTTTTTTCGCGATTTCGATGTTGGTGCCGTAGAGAAAGTTATTCAGTTAGACTGTCTAATCATCCCCTTAAAAAATTATCTTTTCTCTATGGGTCCAACATCGAAATCGCGAAAAAAATATCAGCTGTCCCATACATTTGGTTCGGGTAGGTTTACAGTTTTGTATGGGACAGCAGATTTTTATTTCCCGATTTCGATGTTGGTGCCATAAGAATAAGAATATTTATTGTTCAAACTGTGTACAAAAGATGTTAAAATAAGACAGAATCAACAGTTTGGTCCGCAGCACGGACGTACAATATTAGGTGGCTTACATTGTAAACCAAAATAAAACATATAACAATACAATAAAACATAAGGAAAGATGTTAAGGTCTGTTCATCCCCTTCAAAAAGTGTCAGTATATTAAGAAGGATCCTGTATAAAATATCCCACAAACCTTGCCCTCAAATTAGAAGCTTCACTCGCCAATGAATTTAACGATATTACACAATTTAACTGGGTTAGAAAGACAATAGAAATAAAACATGTAGTCGTAATAAAAACACATATATTTTGCTTTTATATTTTACCAAAATCTTGGATCAAGTCCAACAAGGCATCGGGTTTAGTCCAGACAATACAAGCTCGCCACCAGGACTCGCCCGCTCTTACTCTAAGGCCTTTTGGTACGGCTAACTATTTAGTGGGTCTGTCTCACATTTTGTACGGCTTAAGACATATTTTGCAATAACAATAAGTCTATTGACAAACATATTTGAACTTTAAATGCTGTGATTAAGAGTTGAACCTCATCTGGCAGCACCGCATCGCCTTTTTCTGTCGCTCTATCCTTTTCTGTCACTCAGGAACGTCATTTGCTAGAGACGGACCGCGAACGCACGCCGCAGCACCGCCGCGCGCGGTCGCTTTCCGCCTATCTTGTTTGCTCTAGCAAATGACGTTCCTGAGTGACAGAAAAAGATGGAACGACAGAAAAAGGCGATGCGGTGCTGCCAGATGAGGTTCAACCCTAACTATACAAAAAAGGTAAACAAGCAATAAACAATTTTTTTAAGATTAAAAATACTCATTGGAAACTACAAAAACATGTTTATTGCTTGCAAGCATTTCTGTAGCAGAAGATAAGGGTCGAACCACACCACAGGCGCGGTTCGATGAGCGTAGTTGCACCCTAAACATGATAATTTTAACAATCAACACTATAAAACATCCTATCACACTTGTTAGTCTCATTAACTAATTTTTACAATAAAAATACTACTGTAACAAAAAAAAACAAAAGAGAGAGAGCTTAAAACAAAACATATGACAACAATCACTCCTTAGAGAATCTAGAGATACGAAAATTCATAAAACACTAAATAGTACTCAAATCAACTGAATTATTAGATAAATGCTAATAGGATTAAATATAAAAATAAGTCACAAGATTATGAAAGTGGGAGAAGCAATCATCAATAGAATATACAATGTGTTAGAGAATAAACAGAACTAAACATGATGTGTCCTTCATACTATGGCCATTCTAAGCCTGGTTGAAAATATAACTGACCAACCCTTTTTTTATTAAGGCTGCACCGAGCCTATTGTGCTGCCCACAATCGTATTTTATTTATATCTTAACAATTAAACAATATTTCCAAAAAGTGTAGTGTGTTTGTAGTCATTGCTGATTTTCAATTTATCGGGTCACTGCGGATTTGTTTTTATAATGTTTGTAGTTATTTTCTCTTTAAAACCGCTAAAAGTGGATAATGGCCTCGATTCGGAGTGTACCACGGCCAAACTAAACTAAATGTATTCCTGTCACTTTCTAAAATAAGATTAAGAAAAGAGACAGAAAACCAACAGCTGACTTTAGTGCTGTCAAAGTGACGTTAAACGCCCAAAAACGACTTAAATAAGATGGCGTACATTATGATGGCATCTTATTTTGCGCATTTAACGTCACTTTGACAGCACTAAAGTCAGCTGTTGGTTTTCTGTCTCTTTTCTTAATCTTATTTTAGAAAGTGACAGGAATACATTTAGTTTAGTTTAGTCGTGGTACACTCCGAATCGAGGCCATTAGCTTCAAGCATAAAACAATAATCCGTCAAGTTTCGATAAATTGAAAGCCAATCAGGCTACAATGTGACATTCTTGATTTTGGAAATGTTGTTTAATTGTTTAGAAATAAAAAAAAATACGATTGAGGGCAGCACAATGGGCTCGGTACCCTAACTAAAAACAAACATCAGGTTTATAAAATCGGTCTCTTCATAGTCTTTTAGAATTGAATCGATAATTTTCTATAAGAACGAATTTGGGAATCGCAAGCCGGACCAAAATAAAACGCCACGCCATGTTGCGGAAAATTTATGCAACTAATTTTTTTGGACTTGCAACATTGACAGTTAAAAGTCGATTGTAGCGCCCCCAAAGCAGGTTTCTTTTCATGTTTCTGAGTCCAGCTTTACGTCGTCTTTACATAGACATCTTCAAAAAGTTACATTATTGAAATTAAGTTATTTCTGAAGGTACTAAGAGCGGTTTTCTTTTAAAACTTGTACGCGCCATTAAGAATTATTAAGTTATAAAAACATCAAATCTTTTTACATCGTTTTTATCTATTTTCCCAACTTGCGTTACTTCTCTCATATCAAATATTTAGCCAAGACTTTAACGAAAAAATGTTACAACTTAGTTTTGGCAAGGAAAATGTGGTTGTACCACGAACAAAAACAACAAGATACCTAGGAAAATTAAAGAAATATTAACTTTGATCATTTATAACATTGTGTTAGCCATTTCTAACATAAGAATCCGCTACAAAAACATGGAAATAGTTTTTAAATTACAAATCATACTTTGTAGGTTAAGGGTTGAACATCGACAACAATCTGGCAGCACCGCATCGCATTTTTCCGTCGCTCCGTCCTTTTCTGTCACTCAGGAACGTCATTTGCTAGGGCGAGAAAGAAAGCGGGAATGCGATCGCACGCGGCAGCACCGGCAGTGCTGCAACCTTTCTCACTCTAGCCAATGTCGTTCCTGAGCGACGGAAAAGGATAGAGCGTAAAAAAAATGCGAAACGGTGCTGCCAGATTAGGCTCAACCCTAAAACATAAGGTTGCTATTCCAATTACATCTCAGATTAATTTTAATATATGTATTCTATATCGTTGTCTAGTCATCATAATACAAGTCCAGGCTAGATTCTGGTACTTTAAATGTGATTAGATAATTTGTGTGACATTGTCCAAGATATAGATATAATTAAAAATTTAATCTGATTAATCAATGCAATAGTTTCAAAACAAGATTCTTTATAAAATTCTACATTATTCTGAATTAGACAGACCCACTAAAACTTAGCAAGTCGACAGCCCATACCAACAAACATAGACACACTCAACAAAAAACATTTTTTTGGAAAAAATCAACATTCATAAGGGACTGCCAACCTTTTTGCTGTCATTTCGCAACCAGCTTTAAATGTTAGAAATAATTTTAAGATCGTTCAAAATAATAGCAAATATGTATCTATAGTTTGCAAGACATGTTTTTTTGATTATTTTTAATTAAATGCATTATAGGGGGATAGGTGGAATTTGTCCCCCAAAAATCCGAATATTTGTATGGAACAATGTTTACAGCTAACTGTATGTGCTAATGTAAGTAATTTTTTCATCGTTTTTCAATGAAAATCCGCCCGAAACTTAATTTGTTTGTTCCGGTTTTATTGGAAATGATACAACATGGTTGTAACATGTTATAATTAATCTATAGATAGGTATTGTTTTAGAATTGTCATTAGTTTATTTTGTACTTAGGGGTTTGCAGCATGGGAGAAAAGAAAAAAAGATATGGTATAAACATGGAAGATATTAAATCTATCAAACAAATTGCTTTAACAATCAGGTAAGTAGATACCTAAATATTCTTTGAGTTTTGTAAACCAAAAGAAGAATTATAATATGTAGTAGTAGAATTCAGATAAAAGCTAAACGCAAAGATATTATTGTAAAACGAAATCGTATTTTTATTTGGGTTTCACTGTAGATATTTTCTTTGTAAAACGCAAATTATTGTAGTCTTGTAAACTGCAGATACTTTCATATGCTATTATTTTACTAAATCTAAATATAGATTTATTTTTGGACTCCACCGAAATTGTGTACAGATATTGTAATTCCAATTACTTATTACATCTGAAAATCTAATAACTATCGGTCCACCAATATCTGTGTTACTAGATTGTATTAAAACTACTCGTAACTTCATACAATTTCGGTGGTCTCCCATTTAATGGTCATTTAGATACGTCATACGTTGCAAGCTTCAACTTTGTCTGATATTTGACGAATGATATATAGCAATATATATGTATAATATACAATTGGAACTCCTATTATTATTAATTACCTAATTTTTTTCATTTTTATAAATCACATTCGGTAACAGGACAACTCAATATGAAACAGTCTAAGGATTATTCTTTTGTCTTACATTGGAAACTTTTCCGTACAAAATATTTTGGTGGATCGGAAAGAATTTTAGAATATGTAGGGTCTTTCTTCATATTCTGACGGTTTTTTATGGGAATGATCAGACCATAAAACTGAACAAGTTACCCAATGGCCCCGATTCGGACTGTGCCACGACTTAACTAAATTTATTCCTGTCACTTTCTAAAATAAGATTAAGAAAAGAGACAGAAAACCAACAGCTGACTTAAGTGCTGTCAAAGTGACATTACACACCCAAAATAAGATGTCATCATAATGTACGCCATCTTATTTAAGGCGTTTTTGGGCGTGTAACGTCACTTTGACAGCACTAAAGTCAGCTGTTGGTTTTCTGTCTCTTTTCTTAATCTTATTTTAAAAAGTGACAGGAATAAATTTAGTTAAGTCGTGGCACAGTCCGAATCGGGGCCAATGGGACAAACATCGAATCCAAAACACCGTTTTAATTTCCATACGGAATATTCGGTTTATAATTGAAGTTATATCAAAATTGTGTTGTTCCTTACAAAACTGCACACCTACTTGACCAAAATGTATGGTACCGCAGATTTTTTCTAGCGATTTCGATGTTAGTTTGAGTAAATTGTTTAGTTTGATGGTCTGATCATCCCCTTAAGAAATCGTCGGCATAGAAGTACCCTGTGGAACGTAAATACGAGTAAGAGATTATGTGATGAAATCTGATGTTTTTGAGCCTATGTTTTACAAAGAAAACTTAATAATAAGTAAGTACAGAAGAATAACCTCCATACAACGAGCGCTAAAAATTTATAAACATACCTACGAAATATTTCAAACAAAGTGAGCCAAATTGAATCATACGCGCATCGCAAAAGGTAAATCCGTGAGAATAGTAATGTATGAGATAGTGTAATGAGAATAGTAGTGTAATAGTATTGTCAACTTTACAATAGAACTTAGTAGGAAATTGAAGGTCGGCAGCTAAATGAAAGACGACGCTATCAAAGAAAAAGTTTGGAGAAAGGCTTGCCTTTGACTTATTTGAAATTAGGTGCAACACTTAGCGGATCACAAAGTTTAAGAGATGGGCAGAAATCTTGGCTAGACTGGAAGACGGTCGGTGGACCAAGGAAATATCAGAGTGGTGGTCAAGAGGGACGGTGATAAGTAGGGAGACCACCAGCACGTTGGTCCGATGACATTGTGAGGGTGACGGGTTCGCATTGGATCAGATTTTCACAGGACTGCGAGAAATGACGCAATAAACGGGAGGCCTATGCCCTGCAGTGGGTTGATATGGGCTGATTTAATTGATTGACTGTCTTATTTAAAAAAAATTATGAAAACGACTAACGGCAGAAGCGTTGTATTTCAAACACGGTGATAATAGGAAGACAACTTCAGTCAATTTCGAAACAAATCTTGGAGAATGTAATTATGTTTCTTAATATTAGGTTCTCAGGGTTTTTTATTCTGAGTATCGTCGAGTAAGCATTTCTTATGGATACATAATAGTTCAATAACTGACAATAGTTTATCGAAGACCTGAAATACATCAGATTTTTTCACATAATCGATAATAAGAATTTAAATAATGTAAAATGTACTTTTATATATTTTGTAATTACTCGCAGTATATTTAATATCACAACGCTTAGATCCACCGCAAAGTTTTTTTCCCGCCTAAAACAATAAAAAATAAATACATGACTAAACACATCAGAGGACGCGCGACTAAATAATATAAATAAAGACTATTAAATCTTTTTTTAACTTTAAAAGCTTGGAAGTGGCTTGCACGTCCCAATTTTGAGCGTGCGCATGTTTGCACAAATTTCCTTCAAAATCATTCGCATGAAAATTCGGTGAATCTGCCATAAAAATTACAACACTTAACTTTTGCATACCAGTCTACAGGGTGTTAGGGTAAACAGTTGCATTACTTTAAGGGGTGCTTGTACCCATGATACTGAACAACTTTCCCTAAGATACCAATAGGAAATTCGCAAAATTTGGACATTCCATACTAAATGCAGTCGACGCCGCCTGGAGTCTCCTTTACGACAAAAACGACGCTATGTTACGTACTATAAGGTTTACATTGTGTTACTTTGACTATCCGCCACCGCTACACGTCACTTCCGTATAAACCGCGCCATAGCTAGTTGACTGTAGAATATTTTTGGCAGATCCAACAAAAAACAAAATTCCACGCAAAACTCAAACTCCAAGATATAATAATCACGCACCATTTCTTTCGTCCTACCTACATTAACTAACTTAAGAGCTGTATATACATTATTCGAGAACTTATGCTATCAAACTGTATGTACAATTTAGACTTATAATCTACAGTAAGGCCACATGGAACTTTGCGAGTCAACTGAAACTTTGGTCGGTCTTCCTCGGACCTTTGACTGGCGTTTGTTACCTGTTTAGGTTGATGTAGAATTTAGAAAGACATTCTGTTTGATTTTGAACTTAGGTGTATTGATCTGAACTGAGAATATGGCGAGTTTGTTTTGAACCAGAGGTTTTAGGGATGAGTCCTTTCGCATCGAGCGACGTGGCGAACGGCGTCTCATACTAATCGTACTTTTTATATGGACAAACCGTTGATCTCCGTCGATCAATGTGTCGTATCGTAACCCTTATTGTGTAACTAGTAGATTCAATCGGTATCAAATGGATATGGTGTTTTTGATTTTTCTGCTTTTTAATATTTTGTTAATCAATTTCAGACAATGGATATGATGATCATGGAAACGTAATATTACTTTAAAATTGTCTACTACAGTCATAATATGTTATCAATCTTGTAAATGATAATTGAAAAACATTGAATTTTCAAATTATACTACATAATTACACGGATAGGGAATCCTAGTTGGGGATAGTTTTTAAATTCTTATTTGTGATACAATTTTTAATTTATTGATTACCTATTTGATAGTAACTTTCAACTTGTAACACAAATCTAAACGTGTGATATCATAGAGTGTTTCGTGAGAGAATTTCGGCATGGATATTTATGTCAAAATGTCAATTAATTTTTTTATCAAATTTTTTTTACGTCATAGAAAAGAATTTGCAGCAAAATTGAAGTAGAAATTATAAAATATTGAAAAAAGTCAGAAGAAGACTATTTCTACAGCCCTTTGTAGCTAGGCTATCTTTATATGAATCTAATTTACGTCATATAAATTACCCATAAGCAAGTTTTTGGTACCTTTGTACCATCATATGGAGTCTAATCCGATCAAAGTTAAATTGTAACCCCTAAGATCTCAGTCAGCCAATACAATTATCTACATAACAGCACAAATAGTAGAACACCATTATAATTGGAAGCGAGAACCTCAAACAGAATTCCCTCTATTTCCTACCAACCAAACAGCACAACACCTTAACAATTTGGCACTTCACTTAGCACGAGGGGAGTATCACAGGATCACACGTCAGTCGATCACAACGTACGGTAGAGCTATTAGGTCACCTAACTTAGCGCACTCGTGCCATTCCGTGAACAAAGTCGGCCGAGGAGGACGGCCAAGCTCATCTACACTAGACTCCGCTTCAGCAGACTTCAGCGTAGACTCTAACAATTCTTCACCATCGTCCTTAGGAAGGGTCACTACGGGCGCGGAGGACGTTTGACTGTAAATAAACGGCACTGATTCTATAGCACTCTGACACAGAGAAAATAAAGTTCTCCCGTCTAATTCAACTTTCGTTCTTTCAACTGTCCTGTGATCTCGTTGTTCACTTTTAAAATCGTCCGTAACATCCACTTCGGTCTTCTCAGTCGCACCGAACTGTTTGACTTCCTCCGTTGATAGGAGAGGTGCTTTTAATCGCTCGCTGGGTTCTAGGTTAGGTACCCCAACCATTTCGGCTTCAATTGTACAGTTGTAATCAACTTTTGAGTCTACTTTCTCTTCCTCATCTATGTCCACCTCCATTTCTTCTTTGACCGGTTCCTCGATGGGATATGGCCTCATTGGGGGTGGAGAAGGAGGTGGAGGGGGTTCAGGGGGTGCAGGGGCGAACTCCGTCCATGGCAGATGCGTACACAGCGGTACCCTGGACATATTCTTCACGCAATAATCGTCCGCGTAGTCAGAGTATTTGTACAGCGGGACGATGCTTGTGAATAAGTCAGGCTTCTCAGGGTCGGTTAGTTTTCTGACAGCGAACTGGTGAGGGTGGGTGGGTGCTCTGGTGCCGTTGATGCCGGGGAGGTAGGCGTGGTGGAGGGCTCGGACCTGGTAGGGTAGGACCCTCAGGCGGGAGGCGGCGGGGCAGTCTTCGTCGGCTTCCTCACCGCAGGTGCAGTCGGCGTATTCTCTCTCGTCCTCTAGGGGTGGCAGCGGGGGTGGAGGGGTGGCAGGGGGAGGGGAAGGCGCGTCGCGGCTGCCGTTGCGTAGGGGAGAGTCCACTTTGATTGGATATACTGCAAGAAGAAAGTTTTAAAAGTTTTATTAGGGTAGAATATTTTAGGTGTTTATGTTCTGTTTCATAAGCTTACGACTGTATTTCCCAAGGATAGTCAGAGATATTCTGAATACTCAGAACATCCACGTTTCACTAGTGGTACCAAAACTCTGTCCAGTGTGACGGGGCGAGCACCCGTCGCCACTCATAATGGACAGTGGGTACAATACATGCAATGTGTTTCCTCGCGATGTTTACCAAAAAGCCAATGGTTCAAAAAAGAACGGTACGAGCCGAAAAACTCATTGGAAACTTTGAATGTGTATAATCGACGGTCTTAAACTCAACTGGCGTAAGGGACATGTAACGAAATCCAGAAACACTATCTTTGATCAAAGAATTGCTAAACTAACTGGGGACGGCACATTGCTCGCAGAAGCGATGGTCGAAAAGTTCTCGAGTGGCGACCGCGTACTGGAAAGCGCAGCGTGGGTAGGCCCCCACAAGGTAGACCGACGACTTGGTGAAATCAGTGGGAACCGTTGAATGAGGGCAGCGCAACGGCCCGCTTGCACTGCCCTCATCCAACGGGTTCGTCGTAGTGGCGATCCTTGTGGGAGGCCTAAGGGTTGAACCTCACCTGGCAGCACGGCATCGCCTCTTTTCGTCGCTCCTTCCTTATCTGTCACTCAGGAACGTCATTTGCAAGAGCAAATAAGATAGACGGAACGCGATCGCGCGCGGCGGTGCTGCGGCGTGCGGTCGCGTTGCTGCTAGATGATGTTCAACCCTAAGTCGGCTATCGGCTAAGATGATGTTTCGAATACATATGTCATGTTGTAAGATAGTCACTGACCGTCCTCAACAACAACCACGTCGTCGTCGTCTACCGGGGAGCCGGGCGACGGCAGCGGCTTGCTGCCTCGCGACTGTATCTGCTCTAACAGCTCCTTAGTCGTCTTCACCTGCAAGGTTTATAAATACTTTCTATTAGTATTCCATATCAAAATTGGGAAAACTGAGTCGTGTTAAATGCGGATTGGTAGACTTCACATACGCACCATAATGTATTCCTTTTCCGCAAGATGTCAAATGATAGCAGGTGATATTATGTCCATAACTTTAAAATAATCCTAAAGGAAATTTATAGAAACCGACTGTTACTTTTTAACCGACTTCAAAAAAGGAGGAGGTTTCTCAATTCGACCGTATATATATATTTTTTTTTTATGTGTGTTCGCGGATAACTTCGTCGTTTATGAACCGATTTTGATGATTCTTTTTTTGTTGGAAAGGAGATATCCCAAGTGAGGTCCCATGATAAGGAAACCAGGATCTGATGATGGATCCCAGAGATATCGAGGGGAACCTTCGAAAATCGTAGTGCCGACTAGTGCGTTTGTTAATTTAAAGCACTACTATTAAATCGAACTAATGAATTTGCCACTGAAAATTGTGAAATAAACAAAATTTTAACAAAAAAATTAAAACCGCCTTCAAAAAACTAAAAAGTTAAAAAATAATATTGCAGCCGATGACTTTCCCGTTCGCATCATAAGAACATTAATTTGTTTTATAGAAGTCGGTGTCAAGCCAAGTCAAAAAATGCAAGCCCTGTCGCGAATCGTACTGGCTTGACAGCGACTTCAATAAAACAAATTAATGTTCTTATGATGCGAACGGGAAAGTCATCGGCTGCAATATTATTTTTTAACTTTATAGTTTTTTGAAGGCGGTTTTATTTATTAAAAGAAGTGCCAGGTGTGATATCATTTCGAAAACTTGATTAAATGGACCAACTTTTGAAATAACTTGCCAGGTGAGCGCCATACATTTTTTATACAGGGTGTAGTCCCAAAGTTGCCAAAGAAAAAAATGCTACTGCACAAGTCTGACAAAAGACAGTGTTTCCTGAAAAACAGAACTATGTCACAACTAAGGCTTTTATTATGAATAAGAATCACAGGCAAAGTTATTCAGGATTGCGTAACAAGTATTTCCATGAAAAACTGTAAACTGGCCTATCTCCTGTTTTCGGTTTAATATTGAGTTTTGGGACGCCCTGAATAGGTATCCGTATTTTTTTGTAAATTGGACCCAAAATGATATTTCTTAAGCTTCTAATGAGATTGTATAGTCATAGGCCTTTACTCTTTACCACTGGGGAACCCCTTTTAAAATAGCCTGGTTTGATAAACGTACCTTCTTAGCGCCCCTCGCGGGTATCTTGTTGACGAGGGCGGTGTAGGGGTCGACGGAATGCACGCCGTTCCTGCGGCGGTCCGCGTGCGCTCCGTTGCGCGCCCCCCACCCCGCCTGTGCCTGTGCGGGGGACTCCGCGCCCGCGCCGGGTCTGCTGTGGCCCCTGCGTGGGGGACTCACTTTAGTATGGTGATTGTGCTTGGCTTGTGCTAAGAAAAACTTAGGAGATACGACAGAAAATCAGCGCTGAGCTCGTTGAGCCCAGCATTATGCTGAGTCGTAACCCTGTTTTCTGCTGCGGAACACACTGGTCTTAATTATGTCAGTTTTAAATTGTGTATTTTAGTTTAATTTCTATACAGGATGTAAGTGACAGCCTAGCAAATACTGAAACGCTGAACTTAGACCATCAAACTGAACAACTTTCACTATGGAACCTACCTCAGGAAACTATAAATTTTCGACATTAGGGACGCACTATATCAGAGATATAACATTTTTAATACTAAAGTCCCTTGTACCCTGTACGCAGTCATGCCGTGTGACGTCACACACTCCGCCGCGTGGCCGCCCAACAGTTGCGGCATTCAATTGATCGTAGCTCGCTCATTTTTAGTCGTAGGAAAAAAATAAAAACACCAATGTTCAGGATTTTTAATGTACACACGGCGACAGGTCAGGTTACCCTGTTTGGACTTTGAACTATTAGAAGTAGAACGCTGCGAATCGTGCGAGAGGGTGCGGTATGTTGTTGTTGTTTCGTCTCACAGCACGCTGCGCCCGCGCCGGCAGCCGCGTCTATGCAGGCTCTCTACCGCACTATTTTGTGTTTTGTACGTAGTGTAGTTATGGGTATACAGGGTGCGTAACCTGATGTGTCGCAGTGTGTACTTTAATACTACATTCAAAATAAAAATAGTTACGGATCCTCATAGAAGGGATGAGGTGAAAAGTTGGTGGGAGTCAGAAAGTGTCCGTACTATATGTATGTAGTAAAAGATACTCTTTCTTATACTGTGCTTCAGCTGAGCTGTAAGGGCTTTTAATGTAGTGACAGAACAACACTGACCTTCTTTTCTTAGGTTTCTTATCGCGCTTTGCTTTCTTCTCATCCTCCACAGGTTTGGGAGACAGCGGCCTTTTTGTAGCGGCTGCAATTAAATACAAATGTTACAAATATATCGGATCCTTCTTAATATGCTGACGGTTTTTTAAAGGGATGACCAGACAATCAAACTTAACAACTTTCTCTATAGGACAAACGACTACCTCTTGGGAAAATCAAAGCGCTGAATTTTTTAATGATTTAAAAAATACGCCTGTTTACTGAATTTGCTGTGACAATAGAAATTTTCGTTTTACATTTTTAAGGGCTCCCACACAACTGCGACGTCGCATCGCATCGCATCGCATCGCAAATATCTGCCAGCGCTCGATGACTTATTACGATGAGATACGTATGATTATTGCACGCATCGCGTATCGCAAATATTTGCGATGCGATGCGACGTCGCAGTTATGTGTGGGAACACTTAATCCGTTTTTTATGTGAATACCTTTATATTTGGTGCAGTCTAGCAAAGTAAGTAATAAGTCGATACAAAAAAATTAAAAGGGACTACTTCTAAAGTAAACCTTTTTGAAATACCTACCCGCGACTTCGTCCGCGTGAATTTCAGAAACTTCAACACCCCGTTTGATTTTCGAAAAATCCTTTCTTAGTGCACCCCTACATGCTTATAAATTCTGTGGTTCAAGCTGTGCGCGTTGTCTGTCAGTCAGTCACGACACTGTTTTATAAGTATAGAATAGATTAATAAAATATCAAAAAAACTAGTTTGAATCAAAGAAGACGTGGTGGTCCAGTGGCGAGTACCCTTGCCTGCCGTGCAGGAGGCGATGGTTCGATCCCCGTCCAGTCCGACTCGTACCAATGAGTTTTTCGGAATTTATGTACGACTTGTAACATTACTGGCTTTTCGGTGAAGGAAAAAATCGTGAGGAAACCTGCATGCTTCAAATTCGAGGCATGTATTGTACCTACTGTCCATTACAAGTGGCGACGGGCTCACTCCCCGTCACACTGGACAGAGTTTCGGTACTACTAGTGAAACGTGGATGTTCTGAAGTTTCAGAATATCTCTGACTACCCCCTCGGGGAATACAGTCGTGAGCATATACATAGTTTGAATCAATGTTCCAACCAAGGCCAGCGAATAAAATAAATGATGTCAGATGTACTCACGAGGTGTGTGCGGCTTGACGGTGGTGTTGGTGTTGGTGGTGGTGGAAGGTGCCGGCGGGGGTGGCGGCGGGAGCGGCGGCGGGGGAGGGTCATCATCCACCAGGATCACGTCCTGAGAGTCAGACTCGTACCCGCCCCATGCTGCACAATAATACACTTATCAGTCTCATATCTAATCTAATTAAAAGACCATGGGAAAATTCAACCCCCCCAACCTTGACTGGAAACAATAACTACGAACTTATGACGTTTGGGGTTCAGACGAGACTACTTTTTATGATTTTTAACATTCAAAATTAGAATCTAAAGTTATGGGGAATAAAATCCAAAGTTACGGATTTCATGTTACCTCGCCCCCCGCAAAAAGTGGCAGAAATGTTTGTTAGTAGAATCACACGCGTAACTAGTCCCTATACAAGGTGAAATTGATATCATTAGCATCCTTTCAAACTAAGAGTCTACCCATCAAACTGAACTACTTTTACTACGGGAGCAAACCGATGGGAGCACAAAAAAAAACAGTTGTTGCATACATTTCAGTCGAGTAGGCGTTGCAGTTTAGTATGGAACAGCTGTTTTTTTTTATGCTCCGATCGGTTTGCTTCCACAGTAAGAGTTGTTCAGTTTGATGGGTAGACTCTTAGTTTAAAAGGATGCCAATGATATCAATTTAACCCTGTATAGGGACTAGTTACGCGTGTGATTCTACTAACAAACATTTCTGCCACTTTTTGCAGGGAGCGAGGTAACTTGAAAATAATCCGCAACTTTGGATTTTATCCCTCATAACTTTAGATTCTAATTTTGAATGTTAAAAATCATGAAAAGTAGTCTTGTGTGAACCCCAAATGTCATAAGTTCGTAGTTATTGTTTCGCAATTATAGGCTGTCTCATTTAGTGATTGATAAGGTACAAAATTGAATGTAAATGAACATGATCAATTGTTCTTATACCGTGGCAGAGGGGAAATGCTACCGCAAGGCCTAGTCAAAGCCCCCAACAGATTTAAAACCCATGGCATGAAAGGTTTTGAAAATGTCTTATTTAAATGTTTTATTGGAGATAAAATAAACTCAAAATCTTATTTAAAATCATTTGTAACCCTATAGGAAACCTATCTCAAAGATATCATTTATGACAGCGGGGCTTTCAGACGCGTATGCTGAAAGGGTGCTTCGTTACAAATTATAATTTTTTGATCTGAAATTGATACTCAAAAATGCATTATCAGGTATGCAAATCGAATTTCAACACAAAAAAAACTGTTCAGAAATCGATTTAATATGTCACCACTATTAGCACCAGAGGTAAGTGAATTACTCTTAGAACATTTTAATGAAGAACTTTTGTACTATACACAGTACAGCTTTTTAAAATGTACTAAAACCTCACCTGGCCTGGAAGGCGGGCGGGGACTGGGCACCGCTGGGCTCACCACTTGCTGTAAACGTAGTTCACATGTCAAATCTATACCCATACAAAGATATAAATAAATTGGGCAGTTCGCTTGGGTACTTGACTTCATACAATATATTTTAGTTTTATCTTCTTAGTAGAAAAAAACGTTTGAAAATAACACTAAAATAATATTTTAAGTAACTTTTTAGCTTTAATACTATTTTTGTATGTATGTACTATACTTTGAGTAATATGACGTCATATTACAGATTTTAGTACAATGTTCACATCAAAGAATTTTTTTTGGTCCATAAAGCGCGCATTTTTGACATTCGATAAATAATTAATGATTTGACTTGGTTGGCTTCGCAGATTGAATATTATCAAGACAGGCTGAGCGCGTATATTGGAAAAGGATGGAGATATGACAAAAATATATGAAAAATCATGCCTTTGTTTGACTTAGTTGCAAGATTTTGTATTCAATTTTTGTTAAGGTGGCTGCAGAGGGGTCAATTTTATACAAAACTTTGACGCACAATACGCGTAGACGGCATTTATATAAGTAACTTTGTATACAGGGTGGCCGGGGAGTTGACGTTCAAACGTAAAATTTAGGTCCGGTATGTCGTGGGGTATCCGAATCACCCCCATGTATGTTCCGCGATTTTTTATAGTTTTCGAGTTATGATGATTTTTCCGATTTTTTGAGGAAACTCGACATGACCGGCTTGAACAACTTCTAAAAAAAAAAGTGTAAGACTTTTTAGAGATTCTTTTTTTGCAACTTAATCTTCATGAATTGTGCCTTTATTAATAACATCATCAGCATCGTAACTTTGATAAAAGTTATGAAAATATTGATCTAAAGTTAAAAATTTGCGATCCGTGAATTATGACAAAATTTTCAACTTTAAATTAAAACTCTAAACAGGTGACCTTATGATTTTTTAGCCAATCCTAAAAATGCGCCCAACTCTCAGCTTTCATAATCATAAATAAAAAGTAGTACTTAAGAGGGCTACTTTGGCTAGAATTAATCTTCAAAGACAACAAGGCGGAAAATTCTTAAATTTAAAAATATTTTTTTTTTGCCATAACTACCACGCCTAAGGATAAATAATGATTAAAGAATGCTGGAAACCGAAACGGCGACGGGTTATGCCGGACTCTTACCGGCTAAAACCCCACCGTGATCCACCTCATCGCATATTGCCGTAGAGCCTGAGGGCCCGTGAGGAATCTTCCACACTCTACGGCGCAGCGACCGACCTTACCAGGTCTCATCAATAATGATTAAAGAATGCTGGAAACCTATCGTGTTGGTGGAATAAGGAAAGTTTTAAGTAAAAAGTAGATAACCTAACCTAACCTAACCTAGGAGGAGGGAGCCGACAGCCGGGTGCCACCACTGCGACGGCTGTCTCGACGAGACGGCGCAGCACGTGCTGCAGGAGTGCCCTGCGTGGGCGGGAGAGTGCAGTGAGCTCTCCCAGGTAGTTTCAGACCTCTCGCTGCCGGCCATGGTTCGCGCTATGGTCGACAGTGAGGCGTCTTGGCACGCGGTTCTCTCCTTCTGTGAGGCAGTAATGCTCCAGAAGGAGACGGCGGAGAGGGAGAGGGAGTCGACTTCTGAACTCCCGATCCGCCAAAGACGCACGGGGCGCAGACGGGCTGCGTTTGCTCGCGGTCTGCCTCCCCCGTAATTTTTGAGTCTCTGGGCGTCGGGCTGGGGGGTCCGGCGTCCGATCATAGGGACTCGAGGTGGTTGTGTGCGTGTTCCCACGCACCACCTAAAGGCCTGTAGGCTTGTCAAGGCCAACACAGATGAGACCTGGTAAGGTCGGTCGCTGCGCCGCCGTAGAGTGTGGAAGATTCCTCACAGGCCCTCAGGCTCTACGGCAATATGGGATGAGGTGGAACACGGTGGGGTTTTAGCCGGTAAGAGTCCGGCATAACCCGTCGCCGTTTCGGTTTCCAGCATTCTTTAATCATTATTTAGCCTTAGGCGTGGTAATAATGGCAAAAAAAAAAAAAAAATTTTAAGAGTTTTCTGCCTTGTTGTCTTTGAAGATCAATTCTAGCTAAATTAGCCCTCTTAAGTACTACTTTTTATTTATGATTATGAAAGCTGAGAGTTTGGCGCATTTTTTGGATTGGCTAAAAAATCATAAGGTCACCTGTTTAGAGTTTTAATTTAAAGTTGAAAATTTAGTCATAATTCACGGATCGCAAATTTTTAACTTTAGATCAATATTTTCATAACTTTTATCAAAGTTACTATGCTGATGATGTTATGAATAAAGGCACAATTCATGAAGATTAAGTTGCAAAAAAAGAATCTCTAAAAAGTCTTACACTTTTTTTTTTAGAAGTTGTTAAGCCGGTCATGTCGAGTTTCCTCAAAAAATCGGAAAAATCATCATAACTCGAAAACTATAAAAAATCGCGGAACATACATGGGGGTGATTCGGATACCCCACGACATACCGGACCTAAATTTTTCGTTTGAACGTCAACTCCCCGGCCACCCTGTATATGGAAAAATAGTTTAGAAAATCTAGATGTCGAAGATATAAAACTTTGAAAATTTTGTATGAAAAATTTCAAAGCTTTATATCTTCGTAATTATATTATAAATTGCAAATGTTATTTGATACGCGACATCTAGATTTTCTAAACTATTTTTCCATATATAAAATATTACTTTTATTAATTCCGTCTACGCGTATTGTGCATCAAACGTTTGTATGGACTGAAACCACCTTAAGCCAAACAAAAATATCGCATACGCAGAAAGGGACGAACAACATAGATTTTTTCTCGCTCACTCGTGTAATTAATGAGTGTCCCGTTTTCACGACTGTTATAATTTTAAAGTCCGTTCTAGATTCTATTAATTGTCTATGGTTGGCAATAAGCAAGGATTTTAGAATCATAATCATAAAGGATGCCACTCCTCCTTACAAGCAAAGAAACAAGAAAATTGTCCATGGCGGTCGGTAATGATCGACCTTCTTTCGTACGTCTCCGTCATCGATATTTCCAACGTTTTTGTGTCCCTTTCTATCAGAACAAAAATTAAATAAAAAGGACATCCGGCACATAATACCAAAAAATGTATAACCGTACATCTATTTTTTATTATGGACTATGGAACACTAGAAACTAACTGCAGGCATTAGTTTATTTTATAATGATTTATTAGTTTTTATCATTTTTATATTTAAAAAAACATTGTGCTTGCATCACCTCCTACTAAACAACATTGACAGCCATTTTGGGGTTGTTGCTTTTTTATAATTTATTAATAATAAATGACTAAATAACTAGTTAAATAAAAATAAATGATACTATCAGAGTCGTTTTTATAAAACCCCATAATTTATTACACATTTGACTTCAGTCAAAACTTCTATACATTTTAAGGTATTTTTTCAAGGGAGAGCGGCGGTTGTCCTTTATTTTTATTTCTATCGCTGGATTAGAAAGGGACAAAGAAACTTCGAAAACGAGCACCAAGGAGTATTATCATGTTTCACCGCTTGTTAGGCAGTCGGCACTCCAATACCTATGCCAGATTCCTGATAATAAGATTATTGTTAAAACAAAGCAAGCGTTTTGACATCCGATAAAGAGTTGCTGATTTGACTAGTTGTAGACTAGCGGACTGTAAACATAAGGGGGATTTCCTTAGGCCAACAATAGGCTGATACAGGCTGACTAGAATAAAAATAAACAAAGACAACAGACCCGCGATAATGCCGGCGATGTGAGCGGAGTGCCACCGAGCCTGCGGACCTGTCTCTCCGCCGACGATCGATTCGAACCTGAGGAATTAACATTGTCATATTATTTTTAGAACTAGTTCATCAATTGGGCTGGTCATATCTGACGAAAAACTGATAACTAGTGATCGGTAACTATTGTGCAACTCGCGGCAAACTCTAGGGGTGACAATTGTAACACATATCATTGGTTAAGAATTACAATGTTATTATTATTATTATATCGTTTTCTTTAAGTTTTTTCTAAGACGGCCCCAAATTAGAGTTATTTCACGTTTCTCATTGATTTATTTTTTCCTGTTTGTGAAAGGCAAAGGGAACTAACCCATACAGCTGCAGTCAAAAACAAGTCAAGCTTGAGATTTGAAGTGCGATATTGTTTTTTATATGAACGGCATAAGAACGGTACGAAGTCCAAGGTGTCGAGCTTGACGTGCTCTCGACTGTATCTTTGTATCAAATTGGTAACTTCATAATATAGTAAAAACGAAACGTAAGAATAATAATAAAAACTAAAGGCCACAAAAAACTCGCTTATTACCAACCCTGAAAATGCCGCGAATCGCACAATAGTTACCGATCTATACTGATAAGTGATAACCGATGGAGAGTCGGAGTTCTAGAGTGGAGACCACAAACTGGCAGGCGTAGTGTGGAATGCTCCTGGACCAACAACCTAAAAAGGTAGCGGGGAGCAACCGGATAAAAGATAATTTTGTGGTCGTTCAAATGTGATATCGACCCACAATTTAAAGATAAGCATTAAAATAGAATATAGATTACTATTCCAAATATTACCTGCAAAATTGTTTTGATTTTGAATAACCCAGCAAATACAGGGTGTAAAGAAAAATATCATTAACCTTTAAACCACATAATCTACCTATCAATATTTTTTATATTTGAGTCTGCAAGCGTATGCATTGCAGTTTAGTGTGGAACAGCTGATTTTTTTTTGTGCTCCGATCGTTTTCTTCTCATAGTAAAAGTTGTTGATGGGTAGAGTATGTAGTTTAAAGGATAATGATACTTTTACTTACACCCTGTAACAATCAATATAATTTTTAAAACACTACGCAACATCTCCTTATTTCGACCGTCACTTCGCATTTTCTTTTATGTCATTCTTCCACAATTTTCATATTGAACAAAGCGACTACTTATTATCGGCACAGAACAGCATTGTTCAATATCTCTAACCCTTTCTGTCTGTCGCTCAGAAATATATGTTACGACGAGATTTCATATCCAACCCTTAATGACCATAGCGCAGCTTGAAAAAAATAGTTTAACGTATTTACAGGCTTAACTAATTAATTTAGTACAATTTTTTTTGTGATTTAGACGTTCTTGCAAAGAAAATGTCTCCCTAATTTTTTTCCCAACTCTTCTATGTCAAGCTGTGCACTTTCAAAGTGTGCAGGTTCAAAGATTATGGAGGATTTTACCAGTGTGCGCGGGGGAAGCTCTAGTGGGTATGACGAGGTCGCGCCATCTCTTCACCAGGACCTTGGCCCTGCGCGCGAGTGTCGGCTCAGTGGTCTTTCTTCGAAGCTCGTTTACATGCTTGCCCAGTCGGGTGGTCTGCAATATGATCGTAAAGTTAGGTCCTAGATTATCTAGTGCCATTATGATACATTACTCATATAAGTTATGTTGACTGATTTTAAACGGTGAAGGAAAACATAGTGAAGAAACCTGCATACGCTGAAGAAGAAATGCGTATGTGATGTCTACCATTGCCACAGATTACCCCCAATAGATATCGCATGATGAAAATTTTATACAGGCCCGAAGTCACCATTTTTGTCGATAGTTGCACCCGCACCGCAGCGGGGCACGAAACGATGCAACGTGATTGGCCATTTCAAGGTCGCAATACTTCGAGCTCGCTCACTCGCGTTGCCTATATCAGTGCAAAATCATTGATGTGTGGCGCGCGTCGGCGGCCTTGTATGCGGTATCTATTGGGGGTAATCTGTGAGTATACCAATCCGAATCGGACACCTGTGGTTACTGGCTTCAAATTGCATAAAAGAAATACGAAAATGATTTACCTCCAGCAGCTCTTTTGTGATATTGATTTTCTCCAAAATGGATATAATTTCGTTGACAGCATGCATGTCGACAACCTGGAAATAAAACAAGTAACTTATTAAAAATAACACATGATAACAAGAAGATATTTTTTAACCATGGAGCGTCCCATAGCTAACATTTCTTGATACTAGACAAATATAACTTAAAAGACACTTTATCCTTACTTTTCTTCATACAAAAAGATTCAGAAACAATTGAATGTGAGGTAAAAGTGCTGATAATGCTATCCGTGTGGCAAAATGGGCTGGAACAATTTTGAATGAAAAGTTAACTGTGACCCCAAGTGAGAGACATCGCCACAACCGCCAATCTAAAGTGGGATTGGGCTGGACATGTCTGCCGCACGCCAGATGACCTATGGGCCAAAACCACTACCAACCAGTCCCAAGCAAAACGAAATCGGCGTCGAGGAAGACCCAGAAGATGACGAGATGTAATCGATAACAATCTTAAAGAACTGGCCTACCGAAGGCAAAACTGGGACACATGGAGAGGACGGAGGGAGGCCTTTGCCCAACACCCATTGTTCTTCAGATCTTCTGATCTGATTGTGTGTGCCCAACAATGAAGAGAAGGCAACTGGCATGGGACCTGATGGGGAATTCATATAGTTAGTTCTGTAAGGTTTACTTTAGAAGTGTTAAGTTATTTATGTCTATGATTATTAATTATTATTCTATTATGTCTGGAATAACACTATACAACGGGTTAAATTTAAGTATTATTCATATTCGATCCCAAATCAGACACACAATGCCAATAATTTTAATGTATGCGTAACAAATCACTAAAAGAATATCGTAGTTGGTTTTGTCATCACACTTTTAAGAACACTTAGTTAAGGAGTTCAATATTAATAGGTAATTCTGATGCATATGTGAAGTCTTCTAAACTAAGATCGAGAGAAGGCCTATGTCCTGTAAGTGGGACATATTATTATAGCATAGGTCGATGATAGTAAAAAATAAATAATAAAACACTCAAATGCAGATACATTTTTCTGATTCTTTATTTAAGTTTATATTATAGCAACCAAACAATGAAATAAACATAATTTTCTTGACTGAACTACGCCATGGACGCTTCCTAAGTTCCAACTGAGAGTGGTGAGAAAGTTGTGGGCTGGTAAGAATTGCCCACACTGTATGTAAGACTAGATCACACCTTGGACACTGTCAGCTGATAGCTGTTATTTTGATACAAATGGGAAAAATTGAGAAGAGTTAAGTTATGTGCGATACGCAACCAGACGGTTGAGGTACTATGTTTGGTATACTGTGATTGAACCGTTTTATTCAAACCCAGGCCCTCTGGTTTGGCAGTCTGGCATGGTAACTACAACCAGGGCCTCAATCGCCCTAAGTTTGAACGATACTACCAAAACAAAACCACAACCAAAAACGTTACGTTATGCACAATTCGTATCGCGCAAATTATATTAACGGTAACGATTTAGCTTTATTTCGGAAGATACGTTGGCGTAACGTTTGATGTCCGTTCGATCGAATTTTCTGTATTGTGCGATTTAACCATTCAGAAAAAAATATCGCTATAGCTTTTTTACTTCAGCTAAACCAAATCTACCATAAACCAAAACCAAAACCAAACCAAAACCGTATAAAATTGCGCAATTGAGGCCCAGGTCGTTACAACTGAAATACACATTTTGGCTTTCCTAATTTCACACATGTAGTTAACTTAGACATGCACATTCTGTGTACGTTCTCCTTGACATGGCATTACAAAAACTAATTCGTTTGTAACAAATTAGCAACTATGTAACCAAACCCTGGAGATGACTGCTACACTATGCTTGTATGATAAATGTTTCAAAGACTAAATACCAAAGAGATATATCATCATCATCATCATCAGCCTATAAACGTCCCACTGCAGGGCACAGGCCTACCCTCAAGGAGGGTGTATGGGCATTAGTCCACCACGCGTGCCCAATGCGGGTTGGTAGACTTCACATACACATCAGAATTTCTTCTTCAGTGTATGCAGGTTTCCTCACGATGTTTTCCTTCACCGTTTGAGAGCAGTCGGTTTTACGTACATAAGTTAGAAAAACTCATTGGTACATGGCAAGTTGTCCGTGCGGATTTGAACCCGGACCCCCATAATTGGGAGTCCATACCTCTCCGCAACGCGCCACCGACGCTCTCCGAAAAGAGATATATGTATACTGCTAATGTGAGTGGAAGTGTAGACAGAGGGCGACCTCGTAGTAAATTCCTCTATTCAAATCGGTTGCATCCTACAAAAAGGTGAGTCGCAGAGTACTCGAAACCGACGGCCATGTATGAAGAGATGTATGGATGTGAAAGAGGTATGTAACGATTGTAGTAGATGGGCGCCCTGGCCTACTGCCTACCCTATTGGGAAATAGGCGTGACTTTATAGATAGATAGACTAAATACCAAACTTAAATACCGTTTTACCTTTAGAATGTGCTCTGATACATATACATTTTAAAGAGTTGATACCGATAAAAATCTACTTTAATCCACTAACATGCCTCTATGAAACCCATGAGGCCTTTAATAAATTTAAAAATACAACATGTCCAAATCCAAAGACATTATACCTAAGGCATAGAGGGAGCCATACCATTGCAAGAATATCCACTTTTTTTGACGTTTGTGTTTGAGTGTGTGGTGTCAAGTAGTATGGAAAAAAGAGACCAATTAGACCAAAATGACATTTGCCCTAATCTTTACGGTCACTTTTCACACACACTAGCACGAAAAAAGTAGACAGCCGCATAAACAAAAATCTACAGGGTGAAATTGATATCATTGGCATCCATTTAAACTAAGAGTCTACCCATCAAACTGAACAACTTTTACTATGGGAGCAAACCGATCGGAGCAACTAGAAAATCTGCTGTTGCATACATTTGAGTCGAGTAGGCATTGCAGTTTAGTATGGGACTGCAGATTTTTTAGTTGCTCCGATCGGTTTGCTCCCATAGTAAAAGTTGTTCAGTTTGATGGGTAGACTCTTAGTTTAAAAGGATACCAATGATATCAATTTCACCCTGTATAGTTCCGTCTCCTTCTACTATTAAAGGTATGTCATAAGACAAAAGAGACTAACTACAATCTTAAATTGATGCGATCTCTATGCTTTAGAATAAAGAGATCCTTCCTCTGAGTCCAAATCTTAAGATTTATTAAAGAGGTAAGTAACAGTTTCACCTGATCTAAAAAGAAGGATTAAAGGTGTATGCCACGCCCAATGGTTGCCACCAATAAGCAAAAGAAACCAAGAACAAAACAAGATAAATAAATAAAAAGATACTGAAACCAACCTGAGAAATCCAGGATTTCCAAATCTAATTCTTACTATCCAATAAGAAACATCCAACATAAATAAGTCACTATATTTAAATTCAGAATGTGTATTACCACCCCAGAATGAAACACGGTCGTGAACTTAAGTAGGTATGTATGTGTAAGTAACCAACTAAAATATGAACGAAAAATTCCAAGAACAGCAGTACATAACCGCTCAGTTCAATTTTGCAACAAATTTAACGACTGCGCAATCAATTTACTCGAGTAGAAATGAAAAAAATTAAACCATTTCCTACGATTGTTTTGTACGGATTTTCTAGTATTATTTGTTAGATGATAACTAAGAATCGGACCATAATTGCAAAAGAGCATTTTTAGGCATGAGAAGTAAAGAAAATAAATTTTACCTATCATTATTTATCTTTTACTCATCCCAGATATATTCAGTCAATTCAGCCATTTTTAAGAGCGCATCAAAGTGGCCCCCCACTCTAAGCCCTATATCTATATAACTGCCTCCGTGGTCTAATGGTTAAGAGCATTGGGCTCTCGAAACAGAAGTTGTGAGTTCAATTCCCACGGGGGACACCTAGTGATATGTCACTTTGTGTATTTTTCCCCAGTTGGTTAGGAAATTGCAGACAAAATCACCTGATTGTCTGAAAAGAAAGATGATTCCGTGCTTCGGATGGCACTTAAAGCTGTTGGTCCCAGCTACTGTCTCTGGTGATAGTAGTCATTACATAAAAACCACATCAGAGGCCGTAAGGTGGTCTGAAAAAAGCCTGACACCAGGGCTCTGCCCAAACGATAAGAAGAAGAGAGACTAAAACACTAAGTATTCCCAATTCCCCACTGAGAAAGATGAAGTGAACTGCTTTACCAATGCCTCGCTCACCAATACAGGGTCCAACTGAATATGCTGTCACTTTTTTAAGAGTATGATCAGACCATCAAACTGAACAACTCTCTCTATGGGACCAACATCCAAATCGCGATCGCGAATCGCGGTGCCATAGAGAAAGTTGTTCAGTTTGACGGTCTGAAATTAAGAAGAACCCTACATAAATAAACTTGCTTTGCCTCTAAGTGAACCTCTCAGAATAAGGTGTCTAAAATGACAGCACATTTGGGATAACTTATGACCAAATGCAGGCCGTCAGGGTGTCAGTGGGAAGGAATGCTCGCAACCATCGGTACATACAAAGGAACTGCTTATGGTCCTATGCTCCCGATGGGGTGATCAGGGATATTCGGAAGCCTCAGAACATCCATGTTTCACTAGTACCAAAACTCTGACCAGTGTGACGGGGAGTGAGCCTGTCGCCACAGACCGATAGCATGTTAGAAACATTTTTTAAACGAGACAAAGAAATGCCTTTGCAAGTTTTCAGGATGGAATGCTGTGCCAAATTGGTGATTATAATAGGATACCCACAAAAAACACTTAAAAGATGTGTTTAAACAGGGCCTGATTAATCCTTAGGCTAATTAGGCTGCAGCCTAGGGCGCGAGGATTGGGGGGGGGGGCCGCTGAAATTGTGTCTTTGCATATACTAATCTAGCATATTGCATCTACCCTACATATTTCAACTAGGCACTAAAACTAAATGTAAAAAATACTCGAGTCGAAGCAACTTGGAGATACGCATCTTTCTACTGCTGATTTGACATTCAAAAATCATACTTCAGGAATGCGATTTTTGAAAGTCAAATCAGCAGTAGAAAGATTTGCTTTCAAAAATAGTTTTCTTGAAGTATGATTTTTGAATGGTAAATTAGCAGTAGCAAGATGCATATTTCCATAGTAATATTGACATTTTCATCTGCTGAGTTTCAAAAATCGCACTTCTGACGGGGGCGCATCCTCATAATTAGCCTTGGGCGGTCAGAACTCTAGATCAGTTGCTGTGTTTAAACACCAGCAAAGATTGTACATACAAAAAATTACAAAGACAATAAGCATAATTGATAAGTTATTGGTAATGATAATCACATTTAATGTTGTGATAACAAACAATGATGATAATGTAATAATACTTAGTTGCTGTTTACGAGGGATTTTTCAAGTATATTTCCATTGAAATCGGAGGTCATTTTCCCGAACGTCCCCAAAAATTTGATCCTAATTTGGGATTACAATTTGTTTATTATGAGAAATTCTGGAATGACTTAAATGAATCATTGTTTTTATAAATATAATTGTGTAATAGTGTGATTCACCATAACTGCAAGAATTTATGCAACAATGTCAGTTTTTTATCCTTAATTATCAAAGCGTGTACTTGGGACCTAGAAAAACGGAGCTTAAAAACTACATTTACCGAACGTAACTATTTGATATTTTCCAAGATCAGAGTGGAATGTGGTAATAAAAGTTTTTGTAGTGTTCACCGTATAAAAGTTAATGATGAATTGCCAAAAACTCCACCGACTGTAAGGTCGATGAACTTACGTTTCCTAGAAAATAAGTAAGTACATACAATTTTGTATTTCATTCCGCTATTCATTGCTGTGGAAGTGTCGTTTTTAGTTGCGTTATAAACATTCTTTAATAAGTTAGTTTTTGAGAACATATTTATACTAAATGCATTTTTTAAGGAAAACAAACAGGAAATGTACCTGTGATCCTAAATCTAACTGAATTTCCCATATTACAGGACTAAAGGATTCTTACTGACCAAATATGATCAGTTTTAAAGGTTACAGCCGAATTTCAAATAGGAGCATGCTAAATAAGTCACTGCAAAAACTGCAGATTTCCCCTGCTCATTGCACAATCAAATATGGCCAAATTATGAACCCTGTAAAAAAATAAACTCCTGCCACAGGTTAGCAAAGACCGTTGGGCAGCACGAGGTAAAACCATCCACTCACGTAAGGTCAAAAGGCATGATAAAACACATTGTCACCATAAAACGCGAGGGCGCTGCGCCGATACGAAACCAGACGAAAATCAACGGGAAAGGTCATGCGTGGCACAATTTCGTACTTTCACATTGCAAAACATTTGGCACTACGGCACTAGGGGCGGAGGGACGGCGGACGCGACGTCAGTGGCCCCTTGCGCCGAGCCCACACCGCTCACATATCAAACACATTTTCTCATCGTATCCCGCACTACGACTTATAAACTATTATCAATCTTTCGACTAGTATCATCTCTCATCAGCTTTGCGACGTCTAGATCTCCAAACACAACCTCCCAGGAGACCAAATCGCAACATCGAATCGGGTGTCATGGGCTCGTGGACTGCTCTCATATCAACGACTCTCTTATCGGGTTTCCAATCTTCAAAACTTGAAAACTTACATTGTAATTGTTATCCAACGCATTCAGAAGTCGATTGCTTAGATCATGAGCGTTATTACTCATTTATAAACGAAAATATTTAACTAAATACGACGAACGTGTCTCGGCTGCGTCGTAATGGCGGACCGACGACTACGTATGCCCGTGCCAGGGCATTTTAGCCGAATAATTCAGCTGATATCTACCAAGGCGACGCACACTCGTGTTTTTCCGTTTCTTTTGACGGAAAAACTTTATTTTGACACAATTGGACAATAGATGGCGTTAGACGTATTTGAAAAAAGTTTAAATAAATGCGTTTTAAATTCAAATAAAATTATAATAAAATGAATACATTTATTTGTTTGTGTCCGCTGTTATTAAAATAACGATAAAGTTTCGAAATAATACAAAAATGCTATTCGAAAAGTTTAGGAACTGGCAATATATTTTCATTGATATTTTATGGTGGCAATACTGAATGGATAAGTTGCTGTGAAATGACAATAGATGGCGTTAAAATCCAAATTAAAAAAGGAGAAAAAGATAATTCTTTCTCGCTCTTTCTAGTAATGTATACCAGATAGAAAATATCGTAAACTTTATTGGGTAATTTACCCACGATTTTAGAAGGTTTTAGTAGATTTAGTAGAATTGTAAAAATATTTCAAAAATGTCCCGGCCGTATCACAGCGGTACGGACGAGGCTTGGAACGGCCATGGATCGGTACCGCCACCGCTGGGACGGTGCCGGTGTAGTGTTCTATCGAATGCTGGGGATTTGCTATTCCTACCTACCCTGCGCACCGTACCAAATCCAACCGATACTGACCCCGCTTGCTCCTAGCCGAGACCGATGTTATGCCACGACTGGTCGAAGCTGGCTCAGTTCCGAGCCGGCAGTAAAGTATACAGCGTGGCAAAAAAGAATAGAGAAAACAAAGACAGCGGAACGAATCAAAAGGCAGTTTGGAGTTGGAGGCCCGAGCCTCCGGTCCTGGGAGAGCAGTTTGAAGTTGGAGGCTCCGTAGGTACCTACTTAGTCCAAAAAAGTCAGAAATTGAGTCAAAACGTATTGCGAACTTTCTCAATCTTTTTGTTTTGGTTCTGCGCTCTGGAGCTCTCTCGCTCCAGCTTTTGTTTCACACATAAATCTACTCAATTGTGGTATGGTCTCTACCTGTGGTCTCTACAACCGAGTTATTAAGTTATTTATTATGTAGCAAACATTTTAATTTAATCAAAGAGCAAAATCATAAGCTTGCTTCGCCCGCTATAGCTTTTGTTACAGACGTGACGTGAATGAATAGCCTTGATTATGACATGAGTTAAAAAAAAATCAAAATCTCGAGTTCCCTTCGCTTGCTCCTGATTCTAAATCCCATTGCAATGATCTCATTATATTGCAGTAAATTCTCTAGCTCGCTTCGCTCGCTCTTGGATTTTTATTGTATAGAAACTATTTCCATCGCACTCCCTATATTCTCTAAGCATTCACTCGATTTCCGTTCGTTTAATCCTATGAAGTAAATACCTAGTCCTATAAATTGGTAGGTAGTGGATGGATGTTGAGTATACCGTATAACCAACATCCACTAACAATATAAAGAAGTAATAGAATAGTTCGGGATTTCCCGAATAGTTACTGCAGTATCCTAGACGGGCAACTGATTGCAGGCCTTCTATCAAGGCTAAACAGCAAAAATGGATTTAGGTAAGCACGCGGACTCTCTATTGGCTGAGACCAGGAGTGCAATTTTTGAACATCACACGTTGTAATCAGCATAGCAGTAGAAAATGTCATAATTACTATGGAGACTATACATCTTTCTACTGCTGATTTTGACATGTGATGTTCAAAAATAGCACTCCAAGTTTGTGATCATGCGATCGGCCTTAGACGTGCAATAATTTGCATACAATCGATTGACCGCCTAAAGAAAGGGTACAAGTTTCAAGCAAGTTTCTACAAAATATCTAATAGATATCTAGTAGATATTCTGTGCTGTGTGGGTGATTGGTTAGAACTTAAGCACCGAATACACGGTTGCCAACCAACACGTCCGACAGAGGTGACCTTGGTGGTTTGGAACCGTGTAGACCTTAGGTGTAGACAGCGGTTTGCAACCAAATTCGATTTGACCTTCCAACGGCAATGGTAGCGGGAGCTGCGCTATCGACCAAGGGCGAATAGAGAGCGTTGGGTCGGTGGCTGACCGTGTGCGGTTAGCAACCGCGAGTATGGCAGTCGCTGTGAAGAGTTGCCTCGGTCACACCACACGCGTTTCTACCATTTGTTTATACAAAACGTGCAAAATGGCGGGAAAAAGACGTATGATAAATTGTTACAGAATTAATAGAATTGTACAGAGACCTAACCTGTCTGTGGGAAAGTATATAAAGAATAATAAATATATTGTAACGAACATAAAGAATAATAAAGATGCAAACAGACGAGCCTGTAGCATGGAACATTTTGTGTGACAAAATTGAAAACCATCGAGCCAGACTCAAATGTGGCATCAAATTAAATCTTCGTCAATGTTACATATTTACTGCTCGAATATCACGATCACGACAGAATGGTTGGTTGGCAACCGCGTAGTAAAGTGTAGTTGGAACGCTTCCTACCGCACGCCGAACAAGGTGACTTTGGTCGGGCATTGGTTGGTAACTGTGAAACACCCGTTTTAGAACGGACTGCGCTGTCGATGACAGTGCGCTCTAAAATCAGGGAGAAGCCCTTGTTCGCACGGATGTCAATCTACCGCGCGATGAGGCGGTTTATTGTAATGTCATGTTCAATAGAAATAAGGTAGATACTATCAGTTTAAAATAACAATGTGCATGACCTCGCCTGCAAATGTGACGTCACTCAATCGCACGAACTTCACTCGAGTCATTCAAATGATTATTTCCTTTACATAGAGTCTATATTCCTTTACAACCGAGTGAAGTTATCGAACGGCCCTTCAAGGTCATGCACATTGTTATTTTAAACCGATAGTACTATTAGTTTAAAATAACAATGTGCATGACCTTGAAGGGCCGTTCGATAACTTCACTCAGTTGCAAAGGAATATAGACTCTACGTAAAGGAAATAATCGTTTGAATGACTCGAGTGAAGTTCGTGTGATTGAGTAACGTCACATTTGCAGGCGAGGTCATGCACATTGTTATTTTAAACTGATAGTACAAGATTGCCTATAAAGGCTGGGCCACACAGAGTGCGGCTGCGGACCGGCTGCGGGCCGGCTGCAGGCCGCTGTGGCCCAGCCTTAATTAGTTAATTGCCTCGTCGCGCGATAGTAGGTAAAAAAGCCCGTGCGAACGAGGGCTAACTTTTACTTATCTACCATAACCAGCCTAGCTAGCACGTTGTACGTGATGTGATGCTGCTATATCACGTCTTTTATCTCGTTCGTTCGCGCGCAAATATAAAGAGAGCGGAAGAGTAGTATAGCGCTATATCACGTTGGCATACTAGCCATGCTGGAGGAGCAGATAGCCAAAGTTTGAGTATTCAATGCTAAATGGGCCTGCTGCTATGGACATGCATATTCCATAGTGACTTGGTGACACGCAAGCATGTTGCTTTTATTCATTCTGGGGAATCCTAGCCAAAGCTTTGGCAACACTACACCGCTAAAAAAAACATGGGTGAGCACAAAACAAATATAGCAACACTGTCTTTTACTTGGGTAATTAGATAAATTTAAGGAGTTTTTGGCGGGATTTGAACAGATACGTTTGGAGTCCTCATATTTCATCGAATTTTTATTGTTTATAGTGAGTTTTGGTTCGTAAAATCGGTGTTGTTTTGCGTAACAAAGTGTCGTGCAAGTGAACAATATACAGTTCAGTGAAATATGATGGTGTGGGTTGTGAACAGGAAAAGTGTTCCGTTCTTTTGTAGCGCGGCAAGCGGTCGGTTCACCTCTTTCCTGTGGACTTCTCTGCGTTTCCTGCGTTTCTCGATTGCCTCCAAAAGCTCCAAAGAAGCGTTGAAACGTCGAACACCAACGTTTTATTTGCTATAAATGAGAGTATTTATTCCTGACATCGGTTGTATGCGATACACGCTTTACCTTGAACAGAACCAAAAAAAAAAAAAAATTAGATAAATTTAATGGCAACAACCGAATTCGCCCTTCAAAATAAAAAATAAAAAAATGACACTTTTTCGATTGGTGTTTGCATGAAGTGGTGTGTCGTGTATTTATCATGGCATAGAATGTGAATTACTTTCATTTACCTCGTTAAATACAGCGATTTATCTCGCTTTTTTACGATCGCGAAACTACAACGGTGTCGTTTAATTTGTGCTCGTAACGGTATAACAAACGTGAAGTGTTGATACATGGCGAAAATATTGCCATTGAGTGAAGTGTTGTGAGAAAAATGGATCGCCGATGCTCTCAGTCGGTCCGGACGCTTAATTTCGACGATTCGGACACGGATCCGCCGAAAAATGTTCAGAAGAAGGACTTGTCTTCGTCTGGACCTCCCCCGTCGTTGAATCAAAGCGCTGAAGGTATGAATTTTAGATGTTTGCTGTGCTGTTATGATGGTGAATCAATTTGGACCGCGGTTTCTGTTTTCAAGGTTTATCAATACAGCTGTCAGTGTGAATTTGATTGCGAAGGCGTGAACGATTAGACCCGCCTCATTGGTCAAGCAAAGTGTGCCAAAAGACATCATTCATCAATGTATGGGCTGTCAGGCCAATTTGTGATATGCATGCATATGCATGTGATAGCTTTTATATACGCATTTTAATATAGACAAATATAATAAAAATACAAACCAATTGCTATAATAGCTACAAATAAAGCCGTTTCGTGTTACAAAATATTTAAAGTAATATGATGACAGCTCGAAGTAATTACAAATAGCGCAGTTAGCAATATAAAAAAGCGATCTTTACAGTAGTAAAACTTCTTGGTTAATGATAGAATCATCATGGAGGTAATCCTCAAGGAGGTGAAACTACACATTACTTCCTTTATGGATAGCGCACTCTGAATTTTGCTCTGAAATGGCTCTGAATCAAAGAGTACTTTCTCTGAATTTTCCGTATATTAAACTGTAGTCTTTGCTCTGAATTGTCCAGTGGAATTATCTGATGTTTTTGTTCGATTCGGCTGCGCTTTAGTTTTTCTGTGTTTTTCTGCTTTATATACCTACTTATTAATGAAAGTGTGATACAGTCGTAAGAAGATAGCATTTGTGTTATTATTGTAGCAGTGTTAGTGGTAAAAGGACTGTGGAGTGTTGTGCATACTGAAGGTAGTCTGGTACATGGGTTGGGCACGACACCAGACAAATATTGAGCCTCTTGCTGCATATATCTGGATGATAAATAATTGTTAAAGAAGATGCGGAAAATGAATAATAATTATGTTTTTTAATCAAATACTGTTTTATTTCACCATTTACCTATACTAAAGGCTCACCACACAGTTGCGATTTTATCGAGCAATAATATCCCGGCGACTTTGTGACCGCGTCGCATGTCCTACCACACAGGTGCGATTTTGCGATCAGCGTCACGCGTCCGCCCCACCAATGAGAATGAATAAGTATAGTCTGAGATAGACATACTTTTGGTAACTGTCGCTAGAAAGGCTTTCCTAAAAAAGAAAGAGTTCCCTCATATGGAGACATTCCTGGCTTTAGGACCAGATCTTGGTTTAAATGTTAGTTTTGCTATTAAACCCAATCGTGTACAAAAAATTAGAAGCCAATGCTGTACTGAAAATAAAAATCGTAAAATCGCAGCGATATTATCGCTCGATGAAATCGCACCTGTGTGAGGGGCCTTAATAGAGAATTAGAGAAATAAAACCTAAAAAAAAATTATGTCAATGTCAAAATATGTCAATCAATTTATTGTCAAGGCCTTCTTTTTTCAAAAAGTTTGTGACTACTTGTTCTATGTTTTTTTCGCCATTTTTTCACATTTCGTAACTAAAATATCCAAATTCAATTCAAGATATCTCGTTTGTACCATAAAATATAACGTTGAAATAATTAGTGTTAGTAATATGAGTATGCGAACTATTATTCCCATATTTTTATAACGCTGTAGAAAAAGTAGGTAGTACAAAAATGGCCCGAGTTGGTTGTTGTCTTTTGATGAGAGCAAGTATTTTATAATTGATTTAAATGTTCTTATAAGCCCATGCAAGATTTTATGCTTCACATATTATTATGATGATAAAAAAACAATAACACAAATAAACATTATAATTTTATGATAATATAAACATTTTAGAATCTAAGGTCAAAGTTACTTGAAACGGTAACCAAATGAACATACAACGCGGGCGAATTAACTTGGCACCTGGCTCGCACTTGGCTCGGAATTCGACACCCCTCCTGCTACTCCCCGCGGGTCCCCACCGTCGCCGTGTGAGGCCGTAGCATAGCATTTCAGTGACCGTTGCACATGTCCCTGCGCTTTAGCATTTTCGAGTTATTCTTTCCGAGTTGTCCGAGTTTTTTATTCCGAGCCACGTGTGAGCCAGGTGCCAAGTTAATTCGCCCAGGTTGTAGAATGTTGAGCATTTGTTAAACTCCATGTGGAATTATTGGAAAACTGCCAATTTTGTTGTTAACTTAGTAAAATACCAGGAGTGCGATTTCTGAATCTCTTTCGCTGAGTTCAGCAGTTGAAAATGTCAAAATTACTATGGAGATACGCATCTTTCTACTGCTGATTTGACATTCAAAAATCATACTCCAGGGGTGCGATTTTTGAGAGTCAACAGTAGAACGATGCTTATCTCCATACATTTTCAACTGCTGAGTTCAACAAATGAGATTCAAAAAACGCACTCCTTTCGTTTGATCGCTACAAGTAGTGAAAAAGTTGGAAAAGTTCTTACAGATTTAGATTCAAAGGGTATATCATTTCTACATGCATACCTGTTTCATTCTACTTAATTACAAGTGGAAAAATTTCTATAGAATCCCATCGAAAATCGATCGACTGATTCACAATTTTGTAAAATGTTCCAAAAAGGGTCCAAAAAATGTTGTTGTTTTTCGACCCATTTTCCGAAGGGAAAGATTAGTTTCATTGGCCTCGATTCGGAGTGTACCACGACTAAACTAAACTAAATGTATTCCTGTCACTTTCTAAAATAAGATTAAGAAAAGAGACAGAAAACCAACAGCTGACTTTAGTGCTGTCAAAGTGACGTTAAATGCGCAAAATAAGATGCCATCATAATGTACGCCATCTTATTTAAGTCGTTTTTGGGCGTTTAACGTCACTTTGACAGCACTAAAGTCAGCTGTTGGTTTTCTGTCTCTTTTCTTAATCTTATTTTAGAAAGTGACAGGAATACATTTAGTCTAGTTTAGTCGTGATACACTCCGAATCGAGGCCATTGTCCAAATACAGCCTTGAAGTTTTTGATCGAAACCAATCCCAGGAATTAGGATAGATACAAACTACTTCACTGACAGAAATGCAGTGCTAACACACAAGCAAAACTCCATTGATTTATAAATAAAAAAGTAGTGTTGAAACAGGCGATAAATAAGGTATATCTCTCTGACTAGGTATGGTCAGCATCAGAGAAATCTAACCCCCTTTAAAGATTCAGGGCCAGGTTTCTCTGATGCAGACTGTACTGGTGTGTTAGCCCAAATTTTTTTAACATACCTCTGAATCTTATTGTTTCTTCATTGCTGATAATGACAAATACAACCATCCTATACAGGGTGAAATTGATATCATTAGCATCCTTTTAAACTAAGAGTCTACCCATCAAACTGAACAACTTTTACTATGGGAGCAAAACAATCGAAGCAAAAATAAAATCTGCTGTTGCATACATTGGTGTCGCGTAGACATTGCAGTTTAGTATGGAACAGCTGATTTTTTTTTCCTCCGATCAGTTTGCTCCCATAGTGAAAGTTATTCAGTTTGATGGGTAGACTCTTAGTTTAAAAGGATGCTAATGATATCAATTTCATCCTCTATAAAATTCCGTAGAACTTGGTAGTAAAGGCCAGAAACCAAACTATCTCCTCATAAATGAGTTGCAAGGTCATGGTTTTGTATAGGCGATCAGAACAGGGTAAAAACTTACCCGTGGGCTCCGTAGCACATCTGGTCCCAGCAAGTGAAAGGGTAGGAAATGTTCACAGTTTCCAGTTTTATGTTCCGCATGTGTCAATAAGACTTAAGGCTGCACCGAGCCCTATGGTGCTGCCCCCAATCATATTTTCTTTATTTTTAAATAATTTAACAATATTTCCAAAAAACAAGAATGTTACATTCAAATCATTGATGATTTTCAATTTATCAAGTCACTGTGGGTTTGTTTTTATAATGTTTGTAGTTATTATGTCCATTGTTGGCGGTTTTAACGATAATAGCTACGAGCATAACAATCTGTAATGTTTCGATAACTTGAAAGCCAATCAGGACTACAATGTGACATTCTTGTTTTTTGGAAATATTGGCCTCGATTCGGAGTGTACCACGACTAAACTAGACTAAATGTATTCCTGTCACTTTCTAAAATAAGATTAAGAAAAGAGACAGAAAACCAACAGCTGACTTTAGTGCTGTCAAAGTGACGTTAAATGCGCAAATTTGATTTGCCATCATAATGTACGCCATCTTATTTAAGTCGTTTTTGGGCGTTTAACGTCACTTTGACAGCACTAAAGTCAGCTGTTGGTTTTCTGTCTCTTTTCTTAACCTTATTTTAGAAAGTGACAGGAATACATTTAGTTTAGTTTAGTCGTGGTACACTCCGAATCGAGGCCATTGTAAAATTTTATAAAATAAAAAAATATGATCTCAGTAGGCTTGGTAACCTCTTAACATAAACAAAAATCTTTCTAACACTTTCAGTATCTGCTCTTAGGAGAGTTTTATTGTTACTAAACAAAATTGGGCAAGGAACTAATAAATGGACCACTAAAAATAAAAATATAATTATGAAATAAAGACCTCTGTTAAAACATATGATTCTGATTGTAAAGAATTGTCACACTTAAATTGGTGTTGACTAACCAATGAAGACAAAGGACAGGTAAGACATGTTGACTAATTAAAAGTCAAAATTATGACCTCTATCAATCAATACCTCTATCATTCCGACCTCTGTTAGTGCCTTAGGGCAAGGCTTACCTTAATCACAGAATGTACAATAGTAGTACATACAGAATGGCCTCCCTGCCTCTCACTAACTTCAGGTACCGTATATCTCTCACCCTGCACTTAAAGGGAGATTTAAGTGGCTCCAAGCAACGGCATATACAGGGTGTAAACTTAAATGCATTATACATGGTGTTACAAAAGTCAAAATAAACATTAAAAACTTTTAATGTTTAGTTTTAACTTTTTGACTTTTTGTTTAGTTAGACCATCAAACTGAACAACTTTCACTATGGGACTTACATCAAAATCGCGAAAAAAAAAACAGCTGTCCCATACATTTAGCTCGAGTAGATTTGTTGTTTAGTATGGAACATCAGATTTTTTTTCGCGATTTCATTACTGGTCCCATAGTGAAAGTTGTTCAGTTTGATGGTATAAACCACCATCTTAAATGTTTATTTATATTTTTGTAACACCTTGCATACTTAAACAGGTGCTTCAGACCATCAAACTGAACAATGTTGACTATGGATACAACATCGAAACCACGAAAAATATATCCGAGCAATGTCAATAGCTAAAATGTATGAATCCACGGTTTTTTCTTCACAATTTCAAAGTTAGTCCCATAGTAAATGTCGTTCAGTTTTATGGTCTCAAGCACACCCTTAAGTATGTAACACATTTATTTAACCCCACCCCTCACTTCCAGAGAGATAATAATTATGGTAGGTAAGGTACTTACATGGTTTTAGAACTCTAGCCCACCAGTGTAGGTATTCCTAGGCGAAGGCTAGAGTTGACTGGCGTATCTTGTTTATGTAGGTTTGTAGTAGGTAATAGGATTAAATAGGCAATTATCGTGAGACCATTCTAATTTTTAGGGTTCCGTACCCAAAGGGTGAAAACGGGACCCTATTACTAAGCCTACGTTGTCCGTCCGTCCGTCCGTCCCTCCGTCTGTCCGTCTGTCTGTCCGTCCGTCCGTCCGTCTGTCCTACCTATTTAGGGCTGTAACTTTTGAACCGCAATAGCTAGATAGTTGCAATTTTCTCAGATTATGCGTTATTGCGGCGGATTTGTTAAAAAATAATAAAAATGGCAGAAAGTTAAAAATTAAGGGGGGTTTTCAACAAGAAACTAGTTTTTATCAACGTTTTTTCTTCACGCTCTATAGTAAAAACGGTAATACATACAAGCGTCAAACTTAGTGTGATTATAGAGCAAACTTTACAGAATAACAACAAATACTAAAAACCGGCCAAGTGTGAGTCGGTCTCGCGCTAAAGGTCCCGGACAAAAAAAGTTTTTTTTCTTAGTTAATAATGTTGTGTTCTGTGGTGGTGCGGTACGGAACCCTCGGTGCGCGAGTAGCCCGACTCGCACTTGACCGGTTTTTTTTATGTATGGCGAGCGGGGTGTGCCTTAAAACCTTTCATTTCAACAATCAAAACTGTCAATCTAAGATCAAATCAAGGAATTAATATAAACACTGCTGGTATGTGATTAGATTCATATCTACTAACTTTATCTAAAATAGAAACTGATTAGATATATTTTGTTTTGGCTTTAATATACTACATAAATACAACTGAAAGTCGTGAATGTTTTCCCTTTATGTGACCAGAAACTATGTTATTTTTATCGATGCTTTTGGTGCAAGTTCTACCTTTACACTAGCGATTTTTGAGCGTAGGCGTTGAAGGAACGATATCGTCGCGATATCGATCTTAAATCGTCGCGTTTTCGCCGCCGAACGTTCAGTAAAAATAGCTGCGATGCAATTGCGACATCGTTGTTGTAGAGTTGCGAAATCGCCTACGCTAAAATTCCCTTTTGTGGTATGGATCTTAGCATATCTAGTTATATTCACAACGTCGAACAAAGTTAGTCGATATCTTCAAGCGGGTTTCGACTCTGATGTGGAAGATGGACGAAAGCATTGACGGAATGACGCCCGTGGGAGGAAAGATGGTGAGCAGGCAGACCAGCAGCCATATGGTCGGATGACATATCTAGAGTAGCTGGTAAACGGTGGAATAGCATGGTATAGTTGGCGTAGCAGTAGCACCGAATAACTAGTAGTTTCGTGGCATGGTAGTCACAAAAAATATCTTCAGAATGTCGTCCTCGCGATACCATTTTAGAAAAATAAACAAATACACACACACACACGGCGACAGATCAACCTACCCATAGTTGAACTCTATGTTCATGGACATAAGGTCGAACTATGGGTAGGTTGATCTGTCGCCGTGTGTACATACATACTACCCGTTCACGACCAGTTGGCCGTCGATGACCGTTACAAAATTTCCTCACAGGCACATTAATTGGTCCCGTCGACAAAAAATAATATAAATGGCAAATAAAAATTTAAAATTAAAAGCGATATTAGTGACCGGGACGGATGTGCCGTACGTGGTTGCGTTGCTAAAGGTTATAAAATTGCGTTTATTAGGATCTCTTAGGGGTGCGGTGCGGGGAAGCGGGAAGGGAGGTAACGGCCAACTCGAAGTGAACGACTAGTACGTATAGGGTCCTTCTTAATACATTTAAGGGGATGATCAGACCGTCAAACTGAACAACTTTCTCTATGGCACCAACATCGAAATCGCGAAATAAACCAGCTGTTCCAATTCAACACAAAACTGCAAACCTTCTCGAGCCAAATGTATGGATGTACTTATCTTTTTTTCCCTATTTCAAAAAATAAACAAATACATATATACATATAGGGTCCTTCTTAATATGCTGACACATTAAGGGGATGATCAGACTGTCAAACTGAACATCTTTCTCTATGGCACCAACATCGAAATCGCGAAAAAAACCAGCTGTTCCAATTCCATACAAAATCGCAAACCTTCTCGAGCCAAATGTATGGATGTATCTTTTTTTCCCGATTTCGATGGTGGTGCCATAGAGAAAGTTGTTCAGTTTCATGGTCTATCTATTCATCCTTTTAAAAAACTGCCAGCTTATTAAGTTGGAGCCTGTGATACAGGCCAGGCCTACATACAGGCACCTTTATACTCACGTACAAACAAATAAGATTCAATTTGATCCAAATCATTAAGCCAACTTTTTTCTGGGTCTGCACGGGTTTCGACATCTGGAAAAGATTATTGAACATAAAAAAAGATAGGATATAAACAGATTTTGGAGGGTATCACATTACAAACCGTGTCAGATTACCGCGTTATCGCGAGTGACTGAATTATCTGCCGTTTTAACTGCAGCCGTGTCGTAAACAACATTATCTAAATGCATTCCACTTTACTTTGGAAAAATATTTTATGTTTTTTAATCATCTAAACTATTAAAAATTGTAACAGGAGCGTATCTGTACATTGAAGATATTTACAAGAAAAAAATTACGATATAGTTTTTAGGTATCCCTGACTCCAAATCAACCTTTTTTAGAATTTTTGTCTGTCTGTTTACTTGTTTGTTTGTGTGTTTGTTTGTTTGATCGAGCATCACGTAAAAACTACTGAACCGATTTTGATGAGACTTTTTTTGTTTGATAGCTTATGATCTGATTTTAAAATCTGGTATATAATTTATGCGGACGAAGTCGCGTGTTAACTCTAGTCTACATCTACACTAATATTATAAAGAGGAAAGATTTGTACGTATTTTTGTATGTTTGTATGTTTGTAATGAATAGGCTCAAAAAGTACTGGGCCGATTTAAAAAATTCTTTCACCATTAGAAAGCTGCATTCACCCTGAGTAACATAGGCTATATTTATTGCTAGAAAAGATTAGACGTCCACCCGTGCGAAGCCGGGACGGGCCGCTAGTATTTTATATTTTTGGAAGTTCTTGACCAAATATGTATAATTCCATGGTCCGTCAGTCTTGTTTCTTTCTAGGTACATCTCCCTTGAATCGATAGCGCGAATAAATTAAAAACATTTTACCTAGTCATCGTCAGTCTTTCATCGTCCACTGCTGAACATAGGCCTCTACCAAGGCGAGCCACAAAACTCTGTCCTCGGTCTTCCTCATCCAGTCGCTCCCCGCTACCTTTTTAAGGTCGTTTTTCAGCGGGTGTCAGGCCTCCGTCACTCTGCCATAGGTACAGAGATAAAAGTACCTACACTTTGGGCGTCGTAAGCGATGAGCTTGGTTGATTTCTGCCAATCGATCCAGACAGCAACGTCGCGCGCTGCACGAATTGTAATCTGTGGCATCACTAGGAACATTTTTGCGCGTCTGGCAGTAAGTAATTAAGGCGTGAGAAGTTATGGTTTACTAAGGAAGTGATGCATCTGTTTACGATGTAACTAAGTATAATCTGTGCCTCGGTCTTCCTCATCCAGTCGCTCCCCGCTACCTTTTATAAGTCGTCTGTCCAGCGGGCGTGGTGTCCCACATCATCATCATCAGCCTATCATCGTCCACTGCTGAACATAGGCCTCTCCCAAGGCGCACCACAAAACTCTGTCCTCGGCTTTCCTCATCCAGTCGCTCGCCGCTACCTTTTTTAGGTCGTCTCTCCAGAGGGCAGCAGGGCGTCCCACACTACGCTCCAGTTCGTGGTCTCCACTCTAAAACACTGACACCCCATCGGTTGTCATTTCTTCGATACATTACCTAGCTGTAATACCTTTTAATTTTAACCTGTATAAACAGGGAAGTAATAAACACTCCCATCCATTTAATATCATTTCCCCTGACACATGCTCTAGTTACACTAAACCCCTGAACTGACATCGAAATGTTATTAAATACTTTACGGCTGTCAGTTTGTGTGGAATGGATGACATGAACTTTGAGCTTAGTCACTTCTGTAAAGTGATATTGTAAAGGTGAAATTTCCGTATTTTGAAGAGCGTTGGTGGCGCGTTTCGGAGAGATAGTATCTCAAGGCTAGGTAAAAGTGCATTAGGGTGCAAGCGTCTCTTTCTAACAAGTAAACTTTTGCAATTAGCCATCCCGCTTCAATCGAAAGCAAGATCGCAAAAAAACGTATTTTTCAGCAATATCTTTTCTCTTGGGTGCTTGGAGTAAAATCCATCGGGTAAAATCATTAATTACCTTTCAAATGATGGTATATTCAGAAGAAATGGTGTATGGTGATTCTTGTAAAATTGGTTATAAATCTGAAATCGAACTTACTTTGGACCTTTTTTCTATAGAGAAAATTTAATAGAATCGTGTGTTCAACGGTAAGATTCACTGCAGAAAGAACGTATCTAGACTGTTATTTGAACTATATAGATTAAATGTAATAATTTGGTTATCAAAAACCGGTTCGAAAACAGACAAAATAGGTATCAGCCCCCCTTAATCATGAGGTTCCGGGTTCGAAACCGCAATTCCGCACGCACATGCCATTGTACCAATGAGTTTTTCTATCTTATGTACACACGGCGACAGATCAACCTACCCATAGTTGAACTCTATGTTCATGGACATAAGGTCGAACTATGGGTGGGTTGATCTGTCGCCGTGTGTACGTAATACCGACTGCTCTCAAACTGTGAAATAAAACTTCGCGTCGTGCGGATATCTGCATACTATCAGTTTAAAATAACAATGTGCATGACCTCGCTCGCAAATGTGACGTCACTCAATCACACGAACTTCACTCGAGTCATTCAAATGATTGTTTCCTTTGCATAGAGTCTACATTCCCTTGTCAAACGAGTGAAGTTATCGAACGGCCCTTCAAGGTCATGCACATTGTTATTTTAAACTGATAGTACACTGAATTCTTATGAGTATGTGAAGTATACCAATCCGCATTGTGCACGCGTGGTGGACTAACGCCCATACACCCTCCTTGAGGGTAGGCCTGCCTGTGTCCTACAAAGGAAACCTAAAGGCTTATACTTTTTTTAAACGCCCGATAGCTGTCTCCTATAAACCTACAAAGCCCGTTTTTAGGGTTCCGAAGTCAACAAGGAACCCTTATAATTTCGCCATGTCCGTCCGTCTGTACGTCCGTCCGTCTGTCCGCGGCTTAGCTCAGAAACGCTTAGTACTGGAAAGCTATAATTTGGCATGGGTATACATATTAATCACGCCGGCGAAGTGGTAAAATAAAATCTTGAAAAATATATTTTTTTAGGGTACCTCCCCTACACGCGAAGTGGATATGACATTTTTTTTTCTCGTCTATCCCATGTTGTGGGGTATTGTTGGATAGGTCTTTTAAACATATTATGGGTTTGGGAAAACCATTTTTCGATTTAGGGATCCGTTAGCGAGATATTAAGCTTTAAAGCGAAAATTTTGGTTAGAGTCAAGTGTCCCCCCCCCCCTCTCCCAGTTCAACGGTTGTAGTTGGAGATGTGAAAAATTCATGGCAATGGTACCGATTCGGACTGTGCCACGACTTGACTAAATTTATTCCTGTCACTTTCTAAAATAAGATTAAGAAAAGAGACAGAAAACCAACAACTGACTTTAGTGCTGTCAAAGTGACGTTACACGCCCAAAATAAGATGCCATCATAATGTACGCCATCTTTTGCCATTTTTAGAAGGAAACTGACTAGCCCAAGTAAATATACTCAAGTGTGTAGCCCATCAACTTAGATTAAAGAAAATAAAACAGTTTTTTAAACAATAGTGTGAATTTTTATTGCCCAGAAAAATGTGAGTCTCACGTACTCGATTAAACAACAAAGATCTGTTATTCTGACCTGCCTATTTATTATAGTTAGTGCCATGTCAGCTAAGTGGTCTAAATACCAAGGTTTTATAACTTATACACATTACCAAATGCGGAAGCCTACTTCTAGTTATTATAAAATGGCACTAGTTTTTATACTGTACGAATCTGTACATAATATAAATGTAAACTATGCGTGTGTTCATAGAAAATATCATCATCATCAATAATCATCTCAGCCGATGGACGTTCACTGTTGGACATTGCCTCCCCCAAGGATCGCCATAACGACCGGTCCTGCGCTGCCCTCATCCAACGCTTTCCCGCCGCCTTCACCAGGTCGTCGGTCCACCGTATGAGGGGCCTACCCACGCTGCGCTTTCCGGTACGCGGTGGCCACTCGAGAACTTTTCGGCCCCACCGGCCATCGGTTCTGCGAGCAATGTGCCCCGCCCATTGCCACTTAAATGGCAATGGAGAGGGCTATGCTCGGAGTTTCCCTGCGAGATCGAATCAGAAATGAAGAGATCCGCAGAAGAACCAGAGTAACTGACATAGCCCAAAGAATTGCTAAACATAGAAAATATACAGGATGTGAAATTAAATGCCTTACATGACTTAAGGGGGTGTTACAGACCATCAAACTGAAACAGTGTGAAACAGGCCCTAATTCATACAAGACATGTTGTAGATAAAACGTCTCGTTTTCTGTAGGCGTTAGTTATTAGAGCATGCATTTGTGCTAGGTGCGGTCGCATTGTTGCAAGTTGCAAATGTATCCAGCTTAAACATTGGTGCTGCAAACCCATCTACATCTACAGAGTGTAACAATACACCCTAGTAATACTTATGGGGGTGCTTCAGACCATCAAACTGAACAACTTTCACTATGGAGCCAACGTCGAGAAATAAAATAATGATTTTTTTATTTTTTCTCGATGTTGGCTCCATAGTGAAAGTTGTTCAGTTTGATGGTCTGAAGCACCCCCTTAAGTATTACTAGGGTGTATTGTTACACCCGTATACATAACACTACTGTACATAGTACATTTATCCACGACCGTAATACCCTTTCAGAATGTTCGGAAAAGTTATATAACGACCAGATGATCAGAGTCTACTCTACTTCTTCTTTTTGGTATCCCCAAAACACCTGTAAATTCCAGGCGAATATAGTCCGAGATCCGACCGTAAAATTATGCACCTATTTCTTAGGCGAACGAAATGTGATTCTAGTGTATGTTTACACAAGGGTTAATTCAACGCCGCCGCCAAGTTGCCTAGAAAAATCTTTCCGCAAGTATCTTTTCCATTATGATTTTTGGTATAAATTTTGTCACCTGTCTGTTTATGTTTAGGAAGTACATGAGGTGCCATCGGAAGGAGACTGATCTAAATTATTGGAAAAACTAAGAGTTGCCACCTCTCAATCTGCCGCAACTATAGGGTTGCCAGGTTAAAAAATGACTTCTTTGAACTTGCTGTTAGTGATAGTTGCGGCAGATTGAAAGGTGGCAACCCTAGTTTTTCCAGTACTCCGAGGTGCCATCGGAAGGAGACTAATCTCTCCTTCCGATGGCACCTCATGTACTTCCCAAACAGACAGGTGGCAAAAGTTATACCAAAAGGCGGCGTTGAATTAGCCCCTGTGTAAACATACACTAGAATCACATATCGTTCGCCTAAGAAATAGGTGCATAATTTTACGGGTGGATCTCGGTCTAATAAGGCGCTCTTCATAAACGATTGGTGTCCCAAAATCACCTATAGACAAACCTATAAGTTTAACATACATAGAGTAACAACTTAACAATGCCTTCCATAATTTACAAAAATATTACTAGTGAAGAAAGCTTTTTATCCATAAACTAAAACAATTGAGTCTATTATGATAACTTTCTCCTTGTTTCGTTTCTATAAACCTTAACTCCTGATCGACTTATTCATCACCACCTACTCATTCTAATGAAAGAAACTGCGTCACCTTTTCATAATAATTATAAAGGTTAGAAAATAAAGAAAGTGTTTTGTATTGTTTTTGACGTTTCAATTTTGTTTATTATTTTTTCGAGATGTATTTCGAGCATCTCAGTGTTTCGGAAAGCACGTATAAAAGCAGTATCCTTAGACAATTTATACTGGACTCGCCTTGCGGTAGCATTTCCCCTCTGCCACGGTATAAGAACAATTGATCTTGTGCATTTACACCCAATTTTATATCTTATCACTAAACGAGACAGCCTATAATAGCGAAACAATAATTTTGAACTTAGAACGTTTGGGGTTCACACGAGACTACTTTTCATGATTTTTAACATTCAAAATTAGAATCTAAACTTATGGGGAATAAAATCCAAAGTTGCGGATTTCATGTTACCTCGCCCCCCGCAAAAAGTGGCAGAAATGTTTCTTAGTAGAACGACACGCATAACTCGTCCCTATTAAATTGTCTAAGGCAGTATCACACAAGCTATTTTTGAGACGATTATTCTCCTCAGTCAGCAGGCCCTCGGCGTTATGACATTTAACACTTCCATCCAACCTGGAGCATAGGTTCTGCTCTTGCGACTCCACTCCTGGCCGGCCGGTTAAGGCAAGACAGGAGGTGAGGGTCAAATCAATCCGGGCCCTCTGGAGAATCGGGTCTGTGGTATTATTATAATGCTAAAAAATTATTAACCCCTAGCATCTGTCTTTATCTCTTTCTGTGCCCACCTAGTGCGGGAGTTAGTCTACTTTAAGAGGGCTATCGGAGTCCAGTGGCGCCCTCGTCACAATAATAAAGATTTCTCAATAAAGAAAAGCCTTTTTTTTTTTTTTTAAATGACATTTACAGCTCTGCTCTGGGAGCAATTACTGATTTTTAATGCGGACTATTGGAGGGACCACGAAGGGTCTACCGGGCCAAATGAATGAACTTAAGCAACCGACCTAGGGGCACCCAGAGGGGTACGGACCTCGGCATAGGACGTTGCTGGGGCTACGCGGCGGATTGGGTAGCGGGGATCGGTGAGAATCGGGGATCGGTGAGATAAAGAAAGCCTAAATTAAAAAAGTGCTCAACAGATAAACTACAAAAGCCTTCAAGCCATTGTTATACAATACTTTTATAGGTTCTAAACATTCCACTTTTAGATAATTTCGAATAAAAACAAAAGCGGCCGTTTTTTTTGTTTTTTCATTTGTATGTTTAGTCCTTTAAAAAACCTATAAAAGTATTTTATGAAAATAGCTTGAAGGCTTTTGAAGTTTATCTGTTGAGCACTTTTTTAATATAGGCTTTCTTTATTGAGAAATCTTTATTATTGTAACGAGGGCACCACTGGACTCCGATAGCCCTCTTAAAAGGAGTAGATAATCAGTGTGACAATGTCCAAGATATTTATTTATCTGAAAGTTATGTTACTATTAACTTTATATTGGCATTTGATAGCTAAGTTCTAGTGGAAAGTCTATAATATTTTGGCACAAATTCAAAACGACAGTAAGAAAAGGAGAAATAAAAAAATTGGGTCAAATATTTACAGCGATTTGTTATTTTTCCAATGCCTCGAGATCGGAATTCAAGGTGGAATGGACCTATTGGGCAAAGTATTAAGAGTTGTATTTGTTTATTTTATTTTGGCTTAGGTCGAGTACCGTTGTATCTGGCCCAAATCTGATTATGCCTAGAATTATATTTTTAAATTATTATATTAATTGCAGACGTAAAGATTACGCCATTGGACCTAGAAACCTAAAATTGAACTAAGAAATGTTATCTATTCAATATTCATAATGTTTGTAATTTAGTTAGTACTTTTTAACTTACATTTTCATACAACAAATAAATCCTACTAATATTATAAACGCGAAAGTTTGTAAGTATGGATGGATGGATGGATAGATGGATAGATGGATGTTTGTTCCGCTTTCACGCAAAAACTGCTGAACGGATTTTGATGAAATTTGGCATACAGATAGACCATGGCCTGGATTAACACCAGGCGCGTGTATTGAATGTAGGCAAAAAGCAGTTAAACTTTAATCATTTCTAAACTAAAAGCATTTTGTTTACTCAATGACTCTTAATTGGCTTTAATTGGCTGTATGTAAACAAATCAAAGTCATTTGGTAAACAAAATGCTTTTAGTTTAGTAATTAATAGAGTTTCACTGTCTTTCTGCCTACCTTCAATGCACGCGCCTGATTAACACATAGGGTACTTTTTATCCGGTTAACGCAGACGAAGTCGCGGGCAACAGCTAATATTATTTAATACTTAGAACAAAAAAATTAATCTCCGTTTTAAGTGTTAAAGTTCTTTACATGTATTGCATGTTTTAGATGGTTTTAGGGTTACTATTTTTAGATCATATAACTTTATTATAAGAATATAACACAGCTAACAAGGTCCACACATAATTATGTCCCATAACCACATAATGTACATGATAAGAATACAAGTACCATAACTAAGATTGACTTCTAAGTACAGTTCATTCCGCCACATTATGAAGTATCTAGACAAAGCTCTTATTCCAACGTTATACGTATTAAAATGCCTCATTCGGGGGACATTCTCGTCATATTGGAAGATGTAAGTCTCCACATTACGAAGTCTCTAGAGAAAGCTCTTATTCCGACACCGTAAGTACTAAAATGCTTGACATTTTAAGTCGAACGTAGTTGTAAGTCAAGTCACGATTACTCACGATCAATTTTCATTATCAAACGATACACAAAACTCGTTTTATTACCATGAAGGGCGTATAATAGAGTCAAGATCATAAGCGACACAGCTTGATGGGCCATGAAATAAAAAATATTTAAATTAGAGGGTTTTATGACCGCCTAAGTTAGGCCTATGCTCTAGGGGTATCAATCTCGGTATACCGAGATCCCGAAATACCGAGATCTCTCACGATTTTTCAATCCCGCGTGCGGAATCCCGCGGGATTTGTAGGATTGACAAAAGTTACGGGGACATCCTTTTTCCGAAAATTGTCAGCACGGCTGGGTTAATTGCGCATGGTCAATTTTTAGGGTTCCGTACACAAAAGGTGAAAACGGGACCCTATTACTAAGCCTACGTTGTCCGTCCGTCCGTCTGTACTAACTATTTAGGGCTGTAACTTTTAAACCGTAATAGCTAGACAGTTTAAATTTTCACAGAATATGCGTTATTACGGCGGATTTGTTAACAAATAATAAAAATTACAAAAAGTTAAAAATTAAGGGGGGGCTCAACAAGAAACTAGTTTTTATCAACGTTTTTTCTTCTCGCTCTATCGTAAAAACGGTAATACATACATATACAAGCGTCAAACTTGGTATGATTATAGAGAAAACTACAGTATAACAAATAAACAAACAAAAAACAAACAAAACAAACAAACAAATAATAAAAACCGGCCAAGTGTGAGTCGGTCTTGCGCTAAAGGTCCTAGAGAAAATAAGTTTTTTTTCTATGTTAATTTGTTGTGTTCTGTGGTGGTGTGGTACGGAACCCTCTGTGCGCGAGTAGCCCGACTCGCACTTGACCGATTTAATTTTTGTTTTTATTAGAATGTTCGTTCTTCTCGACTTCGTTTATTTTGTTTGCAAAGTTATGCTAAACTAAAGTATGCTATAGTTTATTTGCTAGTTACTTTTAACCAATTTTAACATAAAATGCGGGATTCCGTTATACTCTAGATCCCGCACCATTACAAATTGTTGATCTCGTTTATACCGAGATCTCGCAAGGATATGCGGGATTGGAAGCTACTATACTCCCATCTCAGGGTGTCTTTCCACCAGAACCCACTTTTCTGTGGTCGTCGCAGTGCCGAAAGAGTTTAGGGGAGTTTGGATACTGCTAGTGGTATGGAGAATGGAGACCAAGCTCCATAGCCTAGCCCACCGCCGCAGCTAGCCTGCTTGTCGGTCTTCTACAGATTGTACTTCGGTGAGTGTGCTAAAGAGCTACATGAGCTCATCCCACCTTCCCCTTTCTACTATAGGACTTCCAGACGCACCGCGGGATATCACCCCTTCTTGGTTGATATACCACATTATCCGCACCAAGCGCCATTCTGAATCTTTTATAATGCACACAGCCAAGGAGTGGAATGCCTTGCCTGCGTCAGTATTTCCGAGCACTTACAACCCGAATTCCTTTAAAGTACGAGTGAATAGGCATCTTCTGGGTAAGCTCGCTACATCTTCGACCCCATCCTTCGTCCCGAAGACTGGATTGAGTTCAAGAGCATACCCATCAGTAATAAAAAAAAAATTATGTAGAATCTCTGACTACTCTCTCTGAGAATATAGTCGTGACTCGTGAGGTTATGCTTCGCTCGGGACAAAACGGCCGCATGCTAGGCAAGTGTGTTAGCATTATGGGACCGTTGTGTTGCCGGGTTGTGCGGGCGTAACCATCGCATCGAATCAGAACATGTTGTTAACCAATTAAGATAGGAAACTATGATGGCTGTTGAAAGTTATGGCCCCGTTATTATTTACTGTAGACTAGAAGTACAGTCAGCTAAATCTAAACTATTATAAAACTGTAACATAAGTGTGTCTGTACATTGAAGATATTTACAAAAAAAAGATATAGATGTCCCTGATTCCAAATCACCAATTTTTGGATTTTTTGTCTGTCTGTTTGTTTGTTTGTGTGTTTGTTTGTTTGAACGAGCATCGCGCGAAAACTACTGAACCGATTTTGATGAAACTTTTTTTGTTTGATAGCTTATGATCTAACTTAAAATCTGGTATATAATTTGTGCGGACGAAGTCGCGGGAAAACTCTAGTACATAATAAAAATTTTAATTACAAAGTTTTTTCATAGGCACTGGTGATTTTTAAAAGATTTCTAATTTAACATTATTAGGGATAAAGTTGTACTTTTTCACTTTTACTTTTCTTCCTTTTATTTCGCACTGTTCACTGTTCAACTGAATATAGTACATTACTGCAGCGGCCAGCAACAGAGAAGTCCATCAATGCCTAGTTGTGGCCAAGGCTTGTATAGTACTTTTCTCAAATAATGCGCGGAAATTAAAACAGTAAATTTTCTTAAATAATTCGCGGAAATTAAAACTCTTTTCAAAATCAATGACGAACAACGAACAAAAATTTTTTTTTCAATAACCAGCTTTCTGATTTGCAAGCCAGTTCGAAATTTAAATAAAACCTTTGATGAGTTACCTCCTTGGTCGCCATGTTTCGGAGAAAAAGATCGTTCCATTTTTAAATTACACGACAGATATGAGTTTACTCTGTAATTTATTTGGTCGCTAAACACGACAGATATGGATTTTCATACAAACATTGCCGGCCGCTGCGCGCATGTATTTGGCCAGTACAGCAATTTCGATTTATCTCGAAGAAGGTTGTCAAAATAATGCTCACATTTCCAAGAATGTTTGAGAAAAAGTATTTTTGTGGGCAAGTGGCTAGCCGTCTATCTCTATTTGTCTCGTCATTTATCCTGAATACCAGTTTTTTATGCTAAAGGTAAACCTTGCTACACTTGCATGCTTAAAAAGATAGTTGGTAGTTTTCGTTGGTGTAATGGTTACCACGCTGGACTGCCAAACCACGGTCCTTGGTTCGTTTATGCATAGTTACCATAAAGCCTAATAGCTTACATTTGGGATCATTCAGCCCCGGATCTACGATTTTTCCGACCCGGGGCAAAAACTTGACATTGGCGCCCCTCCCCTGAGATCATTGCAATATGATCTAATACCAGGAGCGAGCGATGCGAGCTCGAGATATTTTTACAATATTTCAATACGTTGTAATATTTTATTTTTCAAACTCTTCATTTTGCGCCCACTACCTGGGCCCCCATTTGCCCCCCACTACCTGGGCCCCCATTTGCCCCCCACTACCTGGGCCCCCATTTGCCCCCCCCCCCCCCCCCGCCCCTAGATCCTGGGCTGGGATCATTACAATGTATGTGCCAGTGAGCGTTATTTATTAGCTGTAGTAAATATGACCCCGAAAGCGTTTACGATCACGATCGTGAGATAATTGTAGTAGACTGTACTCGATCGAAACCTGTCGATTATAGTTCAATCATCGAGGAGATTTCTTGTATGGACACCCTAACAATAAATCATCTCTTGCTGAAACTTTGCAGTGTGATAAAGTGAAGTTTAAAAATAACGGTTGACAAGTATCTAGGTTTTTTTTAAATTTGGAAGTTAGGTATTTATACCTAAACATAAAAATCACTTAAAGTTCTCGGCGGAAAAAGTTTCTCTCCAAAATTCCTTTGGTATATGTTAGTATATACTAATTACCATAGAGGTGATCGGTATCTAGGAATTTATCGATTTCACGAAGGGAGAAACATAAAAATACCGTTTTTAATCCATAACTACTTCAGGAATAATAGTCTCACAATTGTTGTCTTTTTGTGTGTATTAATTTCATTACATGTATCGTCTTGCACAAGAAGCTAGAATATTTTCGTTTCAATTATAGTTTTATGATTTTTGGGCAATAACTTACTTCGGAAAAGTATTCTCTTCCTCTTTATCCATTTACAAGTTACAATACACTTTAATACAACAGGATTACTAAGAATCTATTAAAATTTCGCCCTCATTAGTATATTAAAAATTTTTCAATAATATTCTTCCCGCGCTAGGCCAAGATCTACGAGCGCGGGGTGCGGAAGGGTTGAGGGGAGTGGGCGGCGGCGGGCACCGCATCATCGCACGTGCTCACTGCTCAGTGCTACCCGCGCCGCGCCGCTGATTTATAATAGTACCTGCTGTAGCCCCGGGACTATTTAATTACAAAAAAGATTACCGATTGCCGTTTTGATATTGTTGTAGGGTACGAAATTACTAATATAAAAACCCTATTCCTGCGAAATTACTAATATAAAAAAACTTTTTGTATACTGTCATGTTCTTTGCCTTAGTTCAATACTGTAATAGTAAGACTGTCTAAAGTTGTCATACAAAGCTATGGGACTAGATGAAAACGTCTATTTTGATAGGTCTTATAGCTTTGTATGGCAACTTTAGACAGTCTTGCTATTACGTATGGGTAGGTGTTGATATTGAACTAATAATTACTATAATTTACAGTGCATAATCACTTAATCACTGAGATAGAGACTCTTTACTAAAAAGTGCCATATTTAACCTCTAATTTTACGTAATTATTTTTGAAAATCCACTTTTTTGTCTGTAAGTTCTTAACATTTTTAGCCATTCTATTCTTTAGTCCCTAGTCTAAAAATAGTTTCTGCGAAAGATTTATGTATCTGCATCTGTAGTTTAGCTTTTATTGATTATTCTCTGTTCTCCTGTTTTTTGATCATAACTTCGGACATAAGTGTAAGAAATAGCTGAAAATCAGAATTTACATGTTTCAATTTATGCTCTATTTTAAAAGACGATAAAAATTTTTGGTGTAAAAAAAAAAACAGAATAATCGGTCAGGGTTGCCTCTTGCCTCTCATTTTATTCAAAATTATTCGATTTTTTTTCTTTTTTTCAGTTTCTTTTAGTTCACTATACTATTACGTACATTCATTCAGCCTCTCGACCGAATTCATATTTTAGCTTCATTTTTACGTAAATAGTTTTCGAAAACCAACTTTTTTATTTATAGTTTTTAAATTTTTCCATCAATTTTATCGTGTTGCTGGGTATACAAAAATAGGCTCAGAGTCAAAATTTCTCTCACAGACCGTCACAGTTTTGGTTCTATAAGGGTTTTTATTTTCCACTTTTCAAATTCTAATTGTTTTATTCTCGCTGTACAACTTTGTAGGTTATCTATATGACCATAGATCCTTTAAATTTCAGAACGGTTGAGCATACTGAAAAAATATTCTAAATTATTCTTGTACTTTTATTCACTTTTATTATCATTTTAACGATCTTGTCTGTCTTGGCGTCAACCATAGCTTCATATCTCTTAGTTTAACAACTCACAAATTTTACTGAGCATCGAGAGTGCGTAAGTTTATCCTACCACTATCCATCATCTCCATTCATCATCAGATCAGCTCTTGGCCACCCTAATATTACATTGTCATTATGTTTTTAAAACACAACAAATATTATCAAAATCGGTCAAGTTGTTTTTTGGTGATGCTATAACTAAAACAGGCATTTTCACTATTTTAATTAGTATTTGTATGACTGTCACGTAAAAACTACTGAACCGATTTTGATGAAATTTATTGTACCTATCTTAAAGCATATAATTTGACTTAAAACAAGGTATATTTTTTATCTTGCTACAATAACAGGAACCGGAAAACCGGAAATCTAGTTTTCTACACTATTATAAAAACTAGATATCTGTGTTTGTTCGAGCATCGCGTAAAAACTACTATAAATAAATATCTTGGACAATGTCACACAAATGTCATGTCATGTCATGTCATGTCATGTCATGTCATGTCATGTATTTGGAATCTCTAGACCCAGCGGTTTGGGCTGTGCGTTGATATGTCAGTGAGTCAGTCAGTCATTTTCTTCTTTTATATATTTAGATTAAGATACATAAAATTTAATCTATTTAGACAGATTTTCATGTCCACTTTGTTAAATTTCAAAATCGATTCTCTTTTCGTAATTGACGTCCCAAAAAACCATAAAAACGACACCCATAATTAGACATTTCAACCCCATCGCACCCCCACAGGGTATGATGGCATTTCACGTCCGCCACGTTGGATTTTAAAATCATTGTTTTTTTCGTAATCAGCCGATAAACCATACAAACAATAGCCATCTCGATTTTCAGACTCAGTCACCACATTTCCCCATTTCGCTGATTGAATTTTGAAAAAACCTGAAACACGTGTTTACTCATTTATTAATAGGAGTACTCCTGTGAAGTTTCGAATTAAATAGTCTAACTTATCTTGTTTCCCCATACAAACTTTGGACCCCCGTTTCCCCCTTGGGGGATGAATTTTGAAGAATCCTTTCTTAGTGCACCCATGAAATTTCTAGACCCAGTGGTTTGGGCTGTGCGTTGATATGTCAGTCAGTCAGTCATTCAATCAGTTTCTTCTTTTATATATTTAGATATAAGTGAATTTATAGATTGCTTTTATTCTTGTAAAGACCATATAAGTTGCTGTTATTAGTTTGCTTGATAGATATCTTATAAAATGCTTCTGTAAGTTCAAAAGCATCGTAGTGACCTTGTGCACTACTTTTAAAAGAATAAATGGCCTTATGAAAAGCCTTTATATGGCATTGAATATTATACGGCTAAAAAGCAATGTAACTAGCTTCTAAAAGAAGACAAAATTTTGAACCATTATTGTAGCCATATTAATCGGATTTATTAGCGTTTAACCAGCCAAATTATAAGAATAAAGGTAATATTAGCTAAATCATCTTATAATGTGCCTTTATAAGGTACATTGGCATAATAAATGCTCTTTTAAAACAACTAATAGAGTTTAGACCTTATAGATTCAATTTTATAAAGTTAACTTGTTAGTTGGGAAATTCCTATTATGTAAAGTATGTATTATTAATATCAATATTTTAAATTACCACACCCAAAATGGGTAAAATTACGTTGAGACTGAATTATCAATGACATCTACCTATTGTAAACATGTATTTTATCACAATAAATATAAATGAAATGAACTTACATAATAATATAAACTTAGGTATAAAAAACAGAATTTAAAAAAAAAATCCCGTAATCCATCTCCAGTTCATGTGCATTAGTAAGTTTATATTATGTTAGTTCATTTCATTTACTTTCATTTACAAAATACATGTTTACAATAGGTAGATGTCAGTGATAATACAGTCTCAATGTAATTTTACCCATTTTGGGTGTGGCAATTTCACAATAGTGATATTGATAATACATACTTTACATTATAGGAATTTACCAAGCACAAAATAATTTATACAATGTCCATTGAAATTTTTACATTAAAACACACGAAGAAAGAAAGAATAATAATTAAATGGATTTCATTTGGTACATTATAAAAATAGAAAAATGTCATTTTATAATAAACATTGAATTTATTAGTCAAACACATTTAAGCGAGATTTGAAAACTCTCTCCTTGCAGGCCACAATTTGTTTACTCTAAAATCATCTAAATGCTCGTTTAGGTCATTAGGGAAATTTTGATACTAAAAAGGTTTTTAGGTTCTTGAGAAACTTCTCATTCGGAAGAGTCTTCATTTCGTATGGCAATTTATTATATACTTTGACCGCATTTATTTTTGTGCTTCGCTTGAAGAGTTACTAGTTAGAATGTTTTGTACAAATCGTGTTGCATGTTAGCTACATGCAAGATTAAAAACCAGTTCCCGTTATCAGAATTGACTGCAATGTGGTACACAAAGATAAACCTAATGACAATGTAATATTAGGGTGGCCAAGAGCTGATCTGATGATGAATGTGATGATGGATAGTGGTAGGATTATAGTATATTATAGTATTTTTCAGATTCTTTTTTACACTTTTTTACGCTATGTTCCGTAACTGTATTTCATTTCAACTTACATTTAATTATTTAATTATTTATTCTTTCACTTCACTTCTTTGGTTGCTGCGTCTGACTGCCACCAAAAAGGTTTCATCTGAAAACCAACACCCTGCTCTCGGGCAAGGTCTATGTTGAGCTGGGACCTGTTTGCTGCTGTAGCATACAATAAATTACATGTTGTTCTAATTTCTATTCTATGTCTCGTTGTATTCTTGTTTTTAAAATTGTTGTGAACTGTAATATTATGTGTGTGTTACTTTTGCAAATAAATTGTTTATCTATCTATCTATCTATCTATCATCTATCTATCTAGGATAAACTTATGCACTCTCAATGCTCAGTAAAATTTGTGAGTTGTTAAACTAAGAGATATGAAGCTATGGTTGATGCCAAGACAGACTAGATCGTTAAAATGATAATTAAAGTGAATAAAAATACAAGAATAATTTAGAATATTTTTTCAGTATGCTCAACCGTTCTGAAATTTAAAGGATCTATGGTCATATACAGGGTGTAACAAAACACCCTATTAATACTTAAGAGGGTGCTTCAAACCATCAAACTGAACAACTTTCACTATGGGGCCAACATCGAGAAAAAATTTAAAAATCTGCTATCCCATACATTTTAGTCGAGTCGGTACTGCAGTTTTGTATGGGACAGTTGTTCAGTTTGATGGTCTGAAGCACCCCCTTAAGTATTACTAGGGTGTTTTGTTACACCCTTGACCCTGTAGATAACCTACAAAGTTGTACAGCGAGAATAAAACAATTAGAATTTGAAAAGTGGAAAATAAAAACCCTTATAGAACCAAAACTGTGACGGTCTGTGAGAGAAATTTTGACTCTGAGCCTATTTTTGTATACCCAGCAACACGATAAAATTGATGGAAAAATTTAAAAACTATAAATAAAAAAGTTGGTTTTCGAAAATTATTTACGTAAAAATGAAGCTAAAATATGAATTCCCGAGAGGCTGAATGAATGGACATAATAGTATAGTGAACTAAAAGAAACTGAAAAAAAGAAAAAAAAACGAATAATTTTGAATAAAATGAGAGGCAATAGGCAACCCTGACCGATTATTCTATTTTTTTTTTCCACCTAAAATTTTTATCGTCTTATAAAATAGAGCATAGATTGAAACATGTAAATTCTGATTTTCAGCTATTTCTTACACTTATGTCCGAAGTTATGATCAAAAAACAGGAGAACAGAGAATAATCAATAAAATCTAAACTACAGATGCAGATACATAAATCTTTCGCAGAAACTATTTTTAGACTAATGACTAAATAATAGAATGGCTAAAAATGTTAAGAACTTACAGACAAAAAAGTGGATTTTCAAAAATAATTACGTAAAATTAGAGGTTAAATATGGCACTTTTTAGTAAAGAGTCTCTATCTCAGTGATTAAGTGATTATGCACTGTAAATTATAGTAATTATTAGTTCAATATCAACACCTACCCATACGTAATAGCAAGACTGTCTAAAGTTGCCATACAAAGCTATAAGACCTATCAAAATAGACGTTTTCATCTAGTCCCATAGCTTTGTATGACAACTTTAGACAGTCTTACTATTACAGTATTGAACTAAGGCAAAGAACATGACAGTATACAAAAAGTTTTTTTTATATTAGTAATTTCGCAGGAATAGGGTTTTTATATTAGTAATTTCGTACCCTACAACAATATCAAAACGGCAATCGGTAATCTTTTTTGTAATTAAATAGTCCCGGGGCTACAGTAGGTACTATTATAAATCAGCGGCGCGGCGCGGGTAGCACTGAGCAGTGAGCACGTGCGATGATGCGGTGCCCGCCGCCGCCCACTCCCCTCAACCCTTCCGCACCCCGCGCTCGTAGATCTTGGCCTAGCGCGGGAAGAATATTATTGAAAAATTTTTAATATACTAATGAGGGCGAAATTTTAATAGATTCTTAGTAATCCTGTTGTATTAAAGTGTATTGTAACTTGTAAATGGATAAAGAGGAAGAGAATACTTTTCCGAAGTAAGTTATTGCCCAAAAATCATAAAACTATAATTGAAACGAAAATATTCTAGCTTCTTGTGCAAGACGATACATGTAATGAAATTAATACACACAAAAAGACAACAATTGTGAGACTATTATACCTGAAGTAGTTATGGATTAAAAACGGTATTTTTATGTTTCTCCCTTCGTGAAATCGATAAATTCCTAGATACCGATCACCTCTATGGTAATTAGTATATACTAACATATACCAAAGGAATTTTGGAGAGAAACTTTTTCCGCCGAGAACTTTAAGTGATTTTTATGTTTAGGTATAAATACCTAACTTCCAAATTTAAAAAAAACCTAGATACTTGTCAACCGTTATCTTTATACTTCACTTTATCACACTGCAAAGTTTCAGCGAGAGATGATTTACTGTTAGGGTCAAACCCCTCCGGTGATCGGAGTATAGTCGACATCGTCGACACAATGTGATCTGTCAAAATATCGAGGACAAGCGCCCACTGTCGGTGTCGACCGCTTGATGACTAATGTTTCGAGAGAGATTTTCATTTGCATTGCTAATTAACTTTTCTATCATGTCACCTATATTTTTTAATTTATGCGTGTAATGAAGTTGTTATTGTATTATTTACAACATCCAAGAACATTATAAAACAGTTTTGTTAAACTGAATTATAATCACTACCGAACTTATAGTAACTAGCGACCCGCCCCGGCTTCGCATGGGTGCAATGCTGATATAAACCTTCCTCTTGAATCACTCTATCTATTAAAAAAAAAAACCGCATCAAAATCTGTTGCGTAGTTTTAAAGATCTGAGCATACATAGGGATAAACAGACAGCGGGAAGCGACTTTGTTTTATACTATGTAGCTTAGACAATTTATATAGGGACTCGCCTTGCGGTAGCATTTCCCCTCTGCCACGGTATAAGTTCAATTGATCTTGTGCATTTACACCCAATTTTATAACTTATCACTAAACGAGACAGCCTATAATAGCGAAACAATAATTTTGAACTTAGAACGTTTGGGGTTCACACGAGACTACTTTCATGATTTTTAACATTCATAATTAGAATCTAAATTTATGGGGAATAAAATCCAAAGTTGCGGATTTCATGTTACCTCGCCCCCCCGCAAAAAGTGGCAGAAATGTTTCTTATTAGAATGACACGCGTAACTCGTCCCTATATAAATTGTCTAAGCTATGTAGTGATGATAATACCTAAATACTAGTCATTATAGTTCCTTTACATTTCACAGACATTTAGCTAAAAATTAACTTTTTATTATATATAATTAACGGTATTATATTAGGCATAATTATGGGGCGTGACATTTTTTGACCTGCATCACAGTGCAAGAAAGAGTACTCACGTCACGTCTCTCGTCACTAAGGTCACCCCCTGCCAATCAATTTTGACCTTACCCCCCCTTGCTGGTACAGAAGATACAACAATATGGTTCGCTGTGTTACACAATTAATCACTACGTAGCCTACTTCAGAATTAAGTTTACCCTAGATTTGCCAAAAAAATCTTGGCTTCAACATTGCGTGAACAATTTCCGTAACTTTTTGTGCCTGCTATACAAAAAAATGCGGAGATCTAAAGGTTGAAGGCCGGTGTTTTCCAGAACTTTGGTTTTTATTATGTCACAAGTGTTCCAGGTATTGTCATCTTTGTTTAGAAATGTCTAAGGGAAAGATAGACAGTTGTCCATGGCAAAAGTGATGGTCATCGTTTCATCACTTCATTCGGTTTTACATTAGTGAAAAAGAAAAACCGTAATCGTCGCAGCCATAATATGCATGGTACCGCCCCAGCAGCTTTATCAAGCATCAAAGCAGCTACGATGAAGACTCCAGTTCACCCGCCTGGACAGAAAGACGACTGCGGACGATATCCTCAGTCACCTCAGCATCAGGTTCTATACTAAGGATGGCGGGCCTCTCCCGGTGAGGGTACGGGAACGAGTGCAGGTCTATAGACTTCAAGGCCTTCAAGCTCCGAGTCCCCGTCGCTCACCTGAAGACGTTCCTGTTCCACGAAGTGTGGCCTACCGGAGTCGAGTTTAGACGCTTTAGGGAAGCGAGGACAATAAACCCTAGGGAGTGTTAAGTATTATTAAATAATTAAGGTATATTTTGTAGGTTTAAGGTATTTATAATATGGGCCCGTGATAATTTTACTTTTCAGGTATTTTTTTTGGGTTAAAATGCCTCATTAGACTCTTGTATCAAATTCACCTTGTTCATTTATTTGAGGTTTTATTACTCATTTCAGCAGACGGTAACAGGTGGCAAACAAAAGAGCAATCCTTGGTACTAAATAATTCAACACTGTTCTCCATCAGTGCTGGCTTTAGGTACAAAAGATTTGTCTTATAAAAAAAAAAAAAAATATTCCACGTCTCATTTCCGATCCCTTTGTTTTATCATGTTTTATTTAAACGCTTTCATGTTACGTTGAGTTTTGTAACAATACATACATACATACATATACTCACGCCTGCGTCCCGTTGGGGTAAGCAGAGACAATAGATTGCTATCGGTTGTAACAATGATACCATATTATAATAATAATAACTACAAAAAAATCTGCTGTTGCATACATTTGAGTCGAGTAGGCGTTGCAGTTTAGTATGGAACAGCAGATTTTTTTTTGCTCCGATCGGTTTGCTCCCATAGTAAAAGTTGTTCAGTTTGATGGGTAGACTCTTAGTTTAAAAGGATGCTAATGATATCAATTTCACCCTGTAGTATGAACACTTCCTGCCCCCCAACAATTTTGACCTCACCCCCTCTCAGTGGTAAGGGACGTGGAGGACGAAGTGATAGTCCTCTCTCACGCGTAAACCCCCTCTAAATTAGTACATACATACGCCACGCCACTTTCCTACAGGGGTAGGCGGAGACTATGGCTTGCCACACACTACGATTCTGACATACTTTCTCGCCTCATCCACTTTCATACATCTCTTCATGCATTTCCGTCGGTTGAGGGTGCTACGCACTTTTCCTTTTCGGAAATGACCATTTACTTGGTCGTGGTAAGTTCTCCTCGGACGCCCTCTCTCGACTGTTCCACTCACATTGGATCGATTATAGGTAAACCATTTATCTCGCGGGACGCCCGTGGGGCAAGATGTAGGTGGGCGCGGGGGCTTTACAGGCGTTTCGGGGGTGAAGGCGCGCGCGCGCGGCAGGGAGTACAAGTGACGTTTCTCGGAACAAGGAATTACGCGTGTATCGATACCCGCGCCCACCCCCCTCTTGCCCCGCGGGCGTACCGCGAGTTATATGGTTTACCTCATAAACATATTATACTTCCGAGTAGACTGAGGAACTCCTCAATATCGCATCACCGAAACCGAAATGTCAATATGTGCGAAATTGATACGTGTGTGAGTTCTAGTGATGTGACATTGACGTATTCGCGATTATCGATATCAAAATCATCGATATCAGATTATCGACTACTTAGTAGTCGATGTGATTTTGATACCGATAATAGCGAATATGTCAATGTTACATCACTAATTTATAGTAGTCACTACTACTATTATATTTTAATATTACGAAGTCTAAATCGGCTAGGCTTACAATCCATCTACCTACACTGCTTTAAAACTGTTACTTAGGTCATAGGTCATAGGTCGACGAATATTTTCTATGAAAAACGCAATTGCCCAGCCCCACGAAAAGTGCGCGCATCACGTGCGTGTGCCGTTTTTTCGATTTAAAAGATACTACCGAGTAGACCAAGCCCTGTACCCGCACTTTCGATGTTCGCTATATCGCCACTGTTTCGGTCCGCGCTTCATTGTAATAGAGTTGAATTTGGAATGAAAATGTTCCCGGAATTGCGAAGTTCGAATGTGCGGCTAGAGGCTCAAGTGACTCCTCATTATCGCATCACCGAAACCGAAATGTCAGTATGTGCGAAATTGGTATGTGTGTGAGTTTTTGTGATGTGACATTGACGTATCCGCATTATTGATATCATAATCACACCGACTTCTATAAGGTTTTAATCTGCTGGGTTATAATTTGTCTACATACACTACTTATTATAAAACTGAAATGTGTGTCTGAGCATTGAAAATATTTTGTAATAAAAGCATATGACTATAGTGTTTAAGGGTCCCTGAATCAAAGATTTCTTTATTTTTGATATGGAATCGAATTTATGAAAATAATAAAAACCTGCTGTAGTAGCCAGGACTTAAAAACCTATCCTGTTTTTTCACAGAATGTACAGGTGCAATATAATTTCGAAGAATTTTGCGATACATAATTGAAACTAGCAGCGTTTCAAAGAGAAAAGAACCACGGTTCTCATGATTAAGTATGATAAATTATGCTGATTTTGATTCCATGCATTTACGTATATGTTCCGCCGTAGCACCTAAACTACTGAGCCGATGTTGATGAATGAGGTGGCAATCGATTCGTTATTATTTATGGTCTGGGTGACATAGAGGATACATTTTATACGAACAAAATCAATATGACGGGGATGTTACATCCGATTATGATGAAACTTATTGTGTGAAACCAATGTGTTGTTCAGTTTCAGGCCGCATCTTCTCTACAGCGAAACACTCCCGACGCGGTGGTAGAGTCAAAAACATGACTTCAGAAAGCTATTTGATATTATTTTGAACAAAAATACATTATTTTGAAGAAAAAAAATTGGACTTGAGTGAGTTTAAAATCTAATAATTAGACCTAAAAAACTGGTATGTATTTTATCTCGCTAAACTACTGAACCGATTTTGATGAAACTTTATTTGTTTGATAGCTTATCATCTGACTTAAAATCAATAACCGTACACACATTGAAAAACGAAACTCTCGAGTCTCAAAATCTGGTATATAATTTATGCGGACGAAGTCACGGGTTAAAGCTCGTAATATCTAAATTTTAAAATTGGAACTGTTGCTGTCGTGATATTTTTTTAATTTTGGTACATTTCCAAGCTCAAATTAGCTCTTCAATATTATAGCAAAAAAAAAAATTCAATTATCAATTAGTCCCGGCTCCAACCGTAAAATGACTGGGCTATAAATCAGCCTTTCAATACCTACGTTTAAAAACAATACCAGAATCTGACGAGACATGAACGGAGGGAGCTAGGTGGTAGTACAGAAAAACATATTTCAAAAATATCGACATATCGATAGATTTTGTGCAATATCTATGCGAAACGGTTCCTTTTTCACGTACACAATAATTTTTTATCTTACACATAATTATTTAAAATTACACATTATTTAGAAAATAGGATGTTTACTGCATTTAATGAATGTATTACTAAATCATTTTAATAAAAACATATGTGAAAACAAGCCTCATGAAAGTGGTATTGTACTGATCGTATTTACCTGTGAAACGTTTCTTTATTTGGGTTGTTGGTGTAAGTTACACTACATTCCAACACGGAACACGACACCATTATGATTTTTTATATTTCTCTTATGAAACACAAAATGAATTTAAATTAAATCACTAAAATAACGAGAAATAATTTTTTGACAGGGCTCCAAAAGACTCCGATTTGTTTCAAAATGGTTTTACGGCAATTATATTATAATCTCTTTCGCACACGTAGCTTTTTTCATTATGATCGGAATCTCATTCACACACTTACTAGGTCTACTCACGGTAGTAGAATAATAATGTCTATGGTTTACCTATAACCTCTCTAGTCAGTCTACTTTCATTCATCCTCTGTAGGTACGTGACCGAACCACCTAAGAATACCCTTTTCAATCCTGGTTACTACACATCATCCTTCAACTTACACTCTACATTAGTGCGAGCGAAATATGCAATCCTGGGCCTCGACCCGCACATTCGAACTTCGCAATTGCGTGAACGTTTTCGTTCCAATGTCAACTCTATTACAATGAAGTGCGGATCGAAACAGTGGCGATATGGTGAACATCGAAAGTCCAGGTACAGGGCCAGGGCCTCGACCCGCACATTCGAACTTCGCAATTGCGTAACCGTTTTCGTTCCAATGTCAACTCTATTACAATGAAGTGCGGATCGAAACAGTGGCGATATATCGAACATCGAAAGTCCGGGTACAGGGCCAGATGTAAGCGTCTTCTTCTTCTTATCGTGTGGGTAGAGCCCTGGTGTCAGAGTTTTTTCAGACCAGAGAACGTGCCATCCGAAGCACGAAATCATTTTTCTTTTCAGACAATCAGGTGATTCAGCCTGCAATGTCCAAACCAACTGGGTTATGTTTCAAGTTTATATTAAACTACCCGGTCGATGTTCTTCAAATTGTACGTGATCGGTTGCTTAATTTAAAGTCAGCAGTAGTAGCGTAGTAGCTAGCATAGATGTGCTAATGCTAGCTTCTTGTCAGATTGTAGGAAGTGTCTCGGGTGTGCTAATACCGACTTGTATGAGGTTGGGATATGAATTTAAAAAAAATCTAGACATATAAATCTGGCTTCTTCTTATCGTGTGGGCAGAGCCCTGGTGTCAGAGTTTTTTCACACCGACTTACGGCCGACGTGGTTTTTATGTAACGACTACTACCACCAGAGATAGTAGCCGGGACCAACGGCTTAACGTGCCATCCGAAGCACAGAATCATCTTTCTTTTCAGACAATCAGATGATTCAGCCTGCAATGTCCTAACCAACTGGGGAAAAACGCACAAAGTGACATATCACTAGGTGTCCCCCGTGGGAATCGAACCCACGACCTCCGTGTCGAGAGCCCAATGCTCTTAACCATACGACCACGGAGGCAGTGAGGGAGGCAATCCGGCTTAGAATTGACCACTACCTTTTGTACCGTGGGTGTCTTATGAGGTGATTAAGGGATAAGGTTTCTTATGCAGTGCTTTTATCACGACTTGTGTCACTTTTATGAGCCTTTCTAAAACTGCACGCTCGAAAATATGGTTGGTAGTTGTAGCGATGACTCTGACCACCCCTAACAGGATTGCGGTTTCATGTCGTATGTTTAACATAATTGGTCTAAAAAGATGTGCTTGAACGAAAGTGAAAATTTTTGTGTAAATTATTTTTAAATGTTTCACTTTCTCTTATGAGTCAAAAAGGCTAATTAAAAATATTTAAATACTTAAATCTAGATAGCGGTGTAAAGAAATCATCACTTTTAGGCATCACGCTAAGCCCGCTAATTAGGTACCTACTATAGATTAATGAATTTTACTACAGACAGATCAAATAAAAGAAAAACCGGTTAAGTGCGAGTCGGAGTCGGGCTACTCGCGCACCGAGTTTTCCGTACCACACCACTACAGAACACAACATTATTAACTTAGAAAAAATAACTTTTTTGTCCGGGACCGACTCACACTTGGCCGGTTTTTAGTATTTTTTGTTATTTTGTAGAGTTTGCTCTATAATCACTCAAAGTTTGACGCTTGTATGTATTACCGTTTTTACGATAGAGCGTGAAGAAAAAACGTTGATAAAAACTAGTTTCTTGTTGAGAACCCCACTGAATTTAAATTTTTTTGACATTTTTATTATTTGTTAACAAATCCGCCGCAATAACGCATAATCTGAGAAAATTTCAACTATCTAGCTATCACGGTTCAAAAGTTACAGCCCTAAATAGGTAGGACAGACGGAGCGACGGACAGACGGACGGACGGACGGACGGACGGACGGACGGACTGACGGACGGACGGACGGACGGACAACGTAGGCTCAGTAATATTTTCACCCTTTGGGTACGGAACCCAAAAAAAATCTTTTCTTTTGTCAGAATGTACATGTTTACTGTCAGCGAGATGTAGCAATACTAAAGCTGAGATTCCGAGACGTTTTTTGAGTTTGAGTTCGAACTCACATCTATCAAAATCGATAAGTTTTCGACTCAAACTCGACTTACTCTCCAAAGATATCTCAGAATATCGGCCTCACACTAATAAAAGTGCCCTCAGATATTCGTTTGAGAGACTTTTGAATATTCAATTTTTAGAGCGTTGATTGTTTATATAGTTTTTAGGGTACCCAAAGGGTGAAAACGGGACCCTATTACCACCAAGCCTTCTTTGTCCGTCCGTCCGTCCGTCTGTCTGTCTATTTAGGGCTGTAACTTTTGAACCGTAAGAGCTAGATAGTTGAAATTTTCACAGAATTTGCGGTATTACGGCGGATTTGCTAACAAATAATAAAATTGTCAAAAAGTTAAAAATTAAGGGGGTCTTCATACAAGGAACTAGTTTTTATCAACGTTTTTTCTTCTCGCTCTATGGTAAAAACGGTAATACATGCAAGCGTCAAACTTGGTACGATTATAGAGCAAACTCTACAGTATTATAACAACAAATAATAATAAAACCGGTCAAGTGCGAGTCGGGCTACTCGCGCACCGAGGGTTCCGTGCCACACCACCACAGAACACAACATTATTAACTAAGAAAAAAAACTTTTTTTGTCCGGGACCTTTAGCGCGAGACTGACTCACACTTGGCCGGTTTTTAGTATTTGTTGTTATTCTGTAGAGTTTGCTCTATAATCACACTAAGTTTGACGCTTGCATGTATTACCGTTTTTACTATAGAGCGTGAAGAAAAAACGTTGATAAAAACTAGTTTCTTGTTGAAAACCCCCCTTAATTTTTAACTTTCTGCCATTTTTATTATTTGTTAACAAATCCGCCGCAATAACGCATAATCTGAGAAAATTGCAACTATCTAGCTATTACGGTTCAAAAATTACAGCCCTAAATAGGTAGGACGGACGGACGGACGGACGGACAGACGGACAGACGGACAGACGGACAGACGGACGGACGGACAACGTAGGCTTAGTAATAGGGTCCCGTTTTCACCCTTTGGGTACAGAACCCTAAAAACTGACCAAGTGTGAGTCGGTCTCGTGCTAAAGGTGCCGGAGAAAAAAAAAATGTTTGTACCTTAATATGTTGTGGTGGTGTGGGACGGAACCCTCGGTGCGCGAGTAGCCCGACTCGCACTTGACCGATTTTATTTATTTCGTAATCAAAGTGTGATGATGATAATTTTAGAGGCGAGATAAGTGTACTTTTTGCAACCATCAGCAGCAAGGCTGATTCAGTGTTTATGGGGTGTTTAAAATACCTACTGAGATGGAGATTGCATTACAAACATCTTTTTGAAGCCAGAATCTATGACATTTATGACGTCACTGATGTTTCCCATCTCAGTTCAGAGTTGTAATTGAATGACCTTCATTTGACCTCCACGTAGAGAGGAAATGAGATGGGAAACATCAGTGATGTCATAAATGTCATAGATTCTGCTTCAAAACGATTTGTGTAATGTAATCTTCATCTCTGTAGGTATTTTAAACTTCTTAAGTCCACATCGTTACACTTTAAGGGTTGAGCCTCATCTGACAGCGCCGCATCGCATTTTTTCACGCCCTATTCTTTTCTGTCGCTCAGGAACGTAATTTGCTAGAGAGAGAGAGAGAAAGGTTGCAGCACTGCCGGTGCTGCCGCGTGCGGTCGCGTTCCCGCTATCTTATTTGCTCTAGCAAATGACGTTCCTGAGTGACAGAAAAGGATGGAGCGACAGAAAAATGCGATGCGGTGCTGGCAGATGAGGTTCAACCCTTAAATGGCGCGATACAGTGACGCGTAGCCCGTAAACTAGACGGCGCCCAACTGAATGCCGGGCAAATACCCTGCTTTATTATTGCCATTTTGAAGGGCGGGCAACGCATCATCTAATAAAAACATCTTAGTCTGCAATACATTTTGTAGGTACTTACTGGGTCATTTTTTTTACCGTTTCGAAATTTGTAGGGGTGGTTTCAACTCTTAGTATGGAAGCACACAAGATTTCGTAAAAAAACTGCTGGCTCATACATTTGAGTCGAGTAGGCATATAGGTTTACAATGGAACAGCAGATTTTTTCGTGATTTCAGATTTGCTCCCAACTCCTAAACCGACTGGAGTTATGCAGGCACACCTAGTCCACCCCCATCACAGAGATGCTCTACACCCCATAAAGACTGAATCAGCCTTGCTGCTGATGGTTGCAAAAAGTACACTTATCTCTTATACTATTACTGATTTGACTGTTTATTTACTAAAAGCCAATCTCGTTCCATTAATAAACAAGTCATAAAGTAAGTTTTGTGAGCTTAAATTCATTACCTGCGTGGGAAGGGACCTTTGATACCCACGGGTGTGAACTATAGCATTCAACTATAAATTGTATACTATTATTTTATTACGCTTCGGTTCTTGTTCTTAGAACAAAACCTATTAGATTTTATTTCCCGAGGGGTGAACGATATTTTTAATACCCAAACGTAACTATAATATCTGTGCCCAACCTCTTACCAACCCAATGTGACAGGTAGTGAAATCAGCCTGTTGCCTTTCAATGGACATTGGACAGGCACATATCCAGACCACAGCCCGGACACTGCATACAAAAAATTTAAATTGACAAGATGACGTTAGCACATGCGAAACCAAAGAAATTGAACCTTAAGTCTTCTTCGTAGGTAACGAGTAACCAGTGCGAGGTAACCAGAGGGCGATAGAGGGGGTGAGGTAAAAAGTAGGTGGGAGGAAGGGAGTTCCCCGGAAGGGAGAGGAGGGGGGCCGAAAAGTTCTCGAGTGGCGACCGCGTACCGGAAAGCGCAGCGTGGGTAGGCCCCTCACACGGTGGACCGACGACCTGGTGAAGGCGGCGGTAAAACGTTGGATGAGGGCAACGCAGGACCGGTCGTAATGGCGATCCTTGGGGGAGGCCTATGTCCAGCAGTGGACGTCCATCGGCTGAGATGACGATGATGATGATGAGGAAGGGAGTGTCTGTACTGTATATAGTAATAGATACCTACTCTTTCTTATACTTTGTCCAGACTTTTGGTTCGAGGGGGGGATAAATGTCACCTTTGGCCCGGATATGTGCTTGACATCGGATTCAATCATAGAGAAATTACGCGCACTCCATGGATACAATACATGGTCACCAGCAGATATATCGTAGCAAACAAGGTGGTCAAATATTTCTAAGCAGTTCTAATTTTCAATAATTTCTTTACTCATACATAACATAGTCAATCAAAAATATAGGAACGCCGAGAACATCAAATATATCGACGCAGTCATGGTGGCCATAAACATCTGAACAGTTTCGGATAAAAAACCTTACTCCGTTGTTTTACAATACATGTTAATTTTAAATAACATTGTAAAGAAATTATTGAAAATTCGCTGTTCACATGTTTATGACAAAATACACGTTTAGATATAATTGGTAACATTTACTGTAAATAATTTAATGAAAATTAGCACTGCTCAGAAATATTTGGACACGTTGTATGCTACGATATATCTGATGGCGAATGTATTACGCCGCGAAATTGAAGCATGTAGGATTTCCTCACAATGTTTTTTATGCATGGTCCGACACTTAAATCTTACTGTACTTTTTTACTGCGCTGGTCAAAACGATAAATCTTCATACTTGCTCATTTTAGCACGCGTAAAGTAACAGAGAGGCACATCTCGATTTTTCTCGTCTTCTCGGAAGTGGCATATTAGGTCCACCCTGATCCCGAGAATCCCGAGATCAAAATCTTAACTTTCTTGCGACTTTTTGGTTTTGTCTTGTACTCTGTATGCTAGTCGTACAACTGATACGCATTTCGCCGGTTTTTTTGTCGAAACAGAAGTAACTTAGGTACAAAGCGTACCTTGAATCGTCAAGTATGTTATGTACATGAAGAGAGCTTTAAAAACAAATATTTGGAATGAAGCCGAGATGGTGCCCACGTGCTGCGTATTTTGATGGCGACCGGCTGTTTGTTGCGCTGGCGCAACTGTCGAAATGTTTGTCGGTGCGGATAGATTTGTTGTGTTATTATAAAGGTACAGTAGAACATACATACATACATATTCTCACGCCTGTCTCCCACTGGGGTAGGCAGAGACAACGAAACGCCACCTGCTACGATCCTGACATACCTCTCTAGCTTCCTCCAGATTCATGAGACCTTTCATACCTGCTCGTCGGTTTCGGGTAGATCTGACCTGGCCTTACCTTATAAATTGCCCTCGTCAAATTACAGTAGAACCAGGTTTATAAGTCTCTCACCGATGTACTCTGCGCAATTGACAAAAGACATTTGATCCAAAAACCATTTTGATCCAAAATGTGAATGTGTCGGCAAAAAAAAAACGATATTCTGTTAGAACTTGTCCCTCTAAGGTTTAGAGGGACGCATACAGCCGCGATTCCGTCGCGACACTCTCAAAAATTTCTTGTGTAACATGGCCCTTAATTCGCGTGACCCACTGCACGTTTTCTTATACAGGGTGTACAATAAAATGGGACAGCTACTTAAAGGGGTGCTTCAGACCATCAAACTGAACAACTTTCTCTATGGGACCAATATCGAAATCGTGAAAAAAAATCTGCTGTCCCATACATTTCAGTCGAGTTATGTTTGCAGTTTTGTATGGAAGAGCGGATTTATTTTTTGCGATTTCGATATTGGTCCCATAGGGAAAGTTGTTCAGTTTGATGGTCTGAAGCACCCCTTTGAGTAGCTGTCCCATTTTATTGTACACCCTGTATATACTTTTTTTCGTTGACAAAGAAACATTTAGTAAATAAACCCTAAGACATAAAACTAAATGTAGAATGAAAATGCCAATGTCGTTCAGGAAACAAAAACGTTCACACAATGGAGGGAAAATTACAGGAATTGGAGCAGGTTTACCTTAGATACAATCAAAATGGGGAAGATGCTGTATTTTCCTACATTGCTATGTTGTAAAAATGTTTTTAGTGACAAATTAAATGCAATGCACATTATCTTAAATCTTTTTAAATGAGAGATGAGATACGATTTAACGGCGTTTTCTGGTTTGGAATAATGAGATACATACTCGAAAATAGATCTGTTGGTGGGCGTTAAACCTCACAGTATACTGCAATAAAGTTCATAATGGATGTACTTATCTCTACATGAGTAAACAATATGTTGTCTCTCACTAACCGTTCACTGTCCCGAAGAAACAAAAAAAAATCGACTTCATGCGAACGTTCGATCAACTGATTGCATTTAGTATGGAAAACCGATTTTTTTTGTGAATCTCCTATAAGTACTTAGGTTTCCTTGGGAAAGTTGATCAGTATCATAAACAATCTTGAAATACTTTCTGACGTATCCTGCCAGCATTAAATAAATCGACGATATATGAGATAATTTAATTAGATAAAAATTTTAAATTTGGGTTATTTTTATATTTTATTACTTAAAATCGATGTTATCAGTAAACGCTTTTAAGAAAATCACGAGACATGTGAATGCCGCGTCTTCTTCTTTTGGTTTCATCTTCAAAGTTGACGTTATTAATTGGTGCGGTCGTGCAACTGACAGTATTGGTACAGACAGAGAACAGCGCGATCTTTGAGCAGAATTCATCTTGGTTCCCATTTATCTAGACCACTACCTACCTACCTACACATGACTCTAGTAGGCATGTGACGTGTGAATGCCGCGTCTTCCTTTTTTTGGTTTCAACTTCAAAGTTGACGTAATTAAATCGCGCGGTCGTGCAACTGACAGTAGTGGTACAGACAGGACATCGCGATCTTTGAGCAGAATTCATCTTTGTTCCCCGTTTATCTAGACCACTACCTACATACACATGACTAGTAGGCATGTGACGTGTGAATGCGGCGTCTTCCTCTTTTGGTTTCATCTTCAAAGTTGACGTAATTAATTCGTGCGGTCGTGCAACTAACAGTAGTGAGACAGAGAACAGTGCGATCTTTGCACAGAATTCATCTTTGTTCGATGTTTATCTAGAGTTCTAGACCACTACCCCTACCTATACATGACTCTAGTAGGCATGTGACGTGTGAATGCGGCGTTTTCCTCTTCACGGTTGATGTAATTAATTCGCGCGGTCGCCTAGCAAAATCTTGCCACAAGTACCATCACCATTATGGTTTTTGGTACAATTTTTTCCAACAATTGCACCTATGTGTTTGGGAAGTAAATGAGGTGCCATCGGAGGGAGACAAATCTAAAGAACTGGAAAACTAGCGTTGCCACGTCTCAATCTGCCGCAACTCTAAGGTTAAAAATGACTTCTTTGAACCTCTACCCTAGAGTTGCGGCAGACTGAGAGGTGGCAACCCTAGTCTTTCCAGCTCTTTAGATTGGTCTCTTTCCGATGGCACCACATTTACTTCCTAAACCCGGCGGTGTTGTATGAACCCCTGAGTATCCATTCTTATATCACATTTCGTTCTCGCATAATTTTACGGTCGGATCTTAGTCCATACATTTGCTCTAAACTCTCTAGCGATCCCTTCGTTCCTGCCACCACACGCTCGGGCGCTTCTACTTATTATCGTGTGGGCAGAGCCCTGGTGTCAGGGTTTTTTCAGACCGCCTTACGGCCTCTGACGTGGTTTTTATGTAACGACTACTACCAACAGAGATAGTAGCCGGGACCCAACGGCTTAACGTGCCAACCGAAGCACGGAATCATTTTTCTTTTCAGACAATCAGGTGATTCAGCCTGCAATGTCCTAACCAACTGGGGAAAAACGCACAAAGTCACATATCACTAGGTGTCCCCCGTGGGAATCGAACCCACGACCTCCGCTTCGAGAGCCCAATGCCATTAGAACACGGAGGCAGCGGGCGCTTAGGCGAGCCCACAATACATCAACTCACTTGTAAAGTGATCTTTACTAGTTTACTATACAGGGTGTAACAAAACACCCTAGTAATACTTAAAGGGGGGCTTCAGACCATCAAACTGAATAACTTTCACTATGGAGCCAACTTCGAAATCGCGAAATAAAAATCAGCTGTTGCATACAAAACTGCAATACCGGCTCGACTCAAATGTATGGGACAGTAGATTTTTTTATTTTTTCTCGATGTTGGCTCCATAGTGAAAGTTGTTCATTTCGATGGTCTGAAGCACCTCCTTAAGTATTACTAGGGTGTTTTGTTACACCCTGTATAGAACATGATAGAACCGTCAATATACAGCGGGCTGTCATAAGCTCTAAGCATGTGTAGGAAGAATGTCCGGTCTCTTTGACCTCCAAAAATTTCGATCAAATCTCGCATTCCTCACAGAATTGCTCGTAAAAAAACTAGAAAAATTTAAAGCGTTATTTATAAAGAGGTATTTTTATTTACGTATTCTAGCGGCGCGTCGGTAGGTGTGTCACAATATGTAATCGGGTCGAGTGGATAGGTTAGGAATTATACAAGTTACGTGTCGTGTCGTGTGCTACGTAGTTTAGCGAGCTATGGAGCTATTCGGTGTTTGTTTTAGATTATTTTCGATGTGACTTTGATTAAATTAAAATACCGGAAGATTGATTATTTTTGGTTGGGCTATTGCAAGCAAGGGTCGTTGTAACACTGAGACCAGCGCTGGTCCTTTGTGTTCGCCCCAAGCTCACCCATATTTTACGCATATCTCCGAACTTATGGTATTTTCTTTTCATTCTCGGGAATGCAGGTTCCCACACGATGTTTTTCTTCACCGCCGAGCAGGTAAATGATAAATACAACCATACATAAATTCCGAAGAACTTAGTGGTACAGGCCAGGAATAGAACCGCGGCCTCATGATTGAGGCGCTAGCTCTCTTCCGTATGGGCTATCATCGGTTTCAAACGGTTCGATTGGTGATGTTCTTGCATTACGTGTACTCGAACAATGGATCTGCTTTTCAATTAATTACTTACGAGTGAAAAGTAATGCCGTGTAATTTTTTTTTCTTTTTGCATGATTTGTACACGCTTCGTCTTCCGCTATATTAATTTAATCAAAGCTAATACAGCATTGGCTAGTCGACTTAGCTAGGTAGTTAAGCTAGGTAACTAAGCCATACTAAGCTAAGCTACATACTACGTCACATTTCACATAGCTCATCTGCCTCGCATAGATTTAGTGGACGCGAGTACATAGTTTCATAGCTTCGCTACGCATCCTCGCACAGCTAAGCTATATCGTACATCTATGGTGGACAGTCACTCTTACTCAAAAATAAAAAAAAAACTGTTTCATACATTTTAGTCGAGTAGCTATTGTTATTTTCTATGCAACCGCAGATTTTTTTTCGCGACTTCAGTGTTGGTGCTTTAGTAAAAGTTGTTCAGTTTGATCATCTGAACCACCCCTTTAAGTATGTGACGATTCTTATTCGTAGATGTGACGCATTTCATTTTACACCCTGTAGAACTGCAGATTGTTTTCTGCGCGATTTCGATGATAATCGTCCCATAGGAAAAGTTGTTCAGTTTGATGGTCTGATCATCCCCTTAAAAAATTGTCTGTACATATTCAGAAAGACCCTATACAGGTTGAAATTGATATCATTAGCATCCTTTTAAACTAAGAGTCTACCCATCAAACTGTACAAGTTTTACTATGGGAGCATTACATTTGAGTCGAATAGGCATTGCAGTTTAGTATGGAACAGCTGATTTTATTTTTGCTCCGATCGGTTTGCACCCATAGTAAAAGTTGTTCAGTTTGATGGGTAGACTCTTAGTTTAAAAGGATGCTAATGATATCAATTTCACCCTGTAGTTCCCAAAGATTAACATTTTAATACAACTATTTATCATTGCGATAGAATCTTTATTATTTGTTTAACATTTTACATATGACAAAACGATCTATTGTAAATTATTTATGGACATTTTATAGCTACTATTAACGTGTTTTATGTCTTGATTCTGGTTTTAAATATTTTTTATTGCCTTAGGTGTAGAATGTAGATGTAGAAATGCGTAAATAGTTTTTTTCTGTTTGAATTGAATAACTTTAATAAATTGGCTTGATATACAATGCAACAAAACCGCAATAAAAAAAGAGTATGGTACAGTCAAAAGCATATGAAAATTATGCATATGCAAAAAAAATATCTTGGACAAAACGATAGTTTTAAAAATATGTATATCCATCAACCTGAACAACTTTTACAATGGGATCGATTTGCTTCCATACTAAAAGTTGTTCAGTTTGATGGGTCGACTCTTATTTTAAAAGGATGCTAATGATATCAATTTCACCCTGTAGATGTAAAAATACAATAAAATAACTCGCACTAATACCGGGTCCAACTTAATATGCTGACGGTATTTAAGAGGATGATCAGGAGTGCGATTTTTGAATCTCATTCGGTGAGTTCAGTAGATGAAAATGTCAAAATTACTATGGAGATACGCATCTTTCTACGGCTGATTTTACTTTCAAAAATAGCACTCCTAAAGTATGATTTTTGAAAGTCAAATCAGCAGTAGAAAGATGCATATCTCCATAGTAATTTTGACATTTTCAACTGCTGAACTCAGAGAATGAGATTCAAAAATCGCACTCCTGACCATCAAACTGGATAACTTTTTCTATAGGACCAACATTGAGATCGCTAAAAAGAAATTAGCTGTCCCATTCATTTGGATCGAGAGATTGCAGTTTTGTATGGGACAGCAAATTTTTTCATCGCTATTTCTATGATTTTGGTTCCATAGAGAAAGTGTCTCAGTTTGATGGTCTGATCATTCCCTTCAAAATCTGACAGCATATTAAGAACTGTAAGAAAATAAGTTTAACAGTTATTTTTGATTTCATTTACTTTAAATGCTGACTGTACTACAAAACATGCATTGGTAATAAAAATAATATAATCAATATAATCATGAGAGTTTCCGGTTTGTGTTAATTACATATAAACAAAATTTAAACGAAATCAATCATATTTTTGTTTGTTACCAAATACATGCGGTATATTAATGGTAAAGGTAATTTCTATTTGTATTAGCTGACCTATTCAATCTATTAATTCATGAATAACTAAAGCGTTGCTAATATAATAATAACATTGTTTCAGAAGTTGTTGTTGTTTAATATCGGTTCAGTATAATTGCAGGTTTTCACGGTTTATTGGCAAAGGTTGTGAACTTTACCCTTTCGAAATAATAGGCAAACAGTGTAGAGGTTTAATCGAAACAGTTTCTAATATAAATTGTATTAATTTACTACTAATACAGGGTGTAACAAAACACCCTAGTAATACTTAAGGGGGTGCTTCAGACCATCAAACTGAACAACTTTCACTATGGGGACAACATCGAAGTCGCGAAAAAAAAATCTGCTCTTTCATACAAAGCTGCAGTCCCGTCTCGACTCAAAATATGTATGGGACGGCAGATTTTTTTTTATTTTTTCTCGACGTTGGCTCCATAGTGAAAGTTGTTCAGATTGATGGTCTGAAGCACCCCCTTAAGTATTACTAGGATTTTTTGTTACACCCTGTATAATAAACCGCATACCGGAAAGCGCAGCGTGTGTAGGCCCCCCACACGGTGGACCGACGACCTGGTGAAGGCGGCGGAAACCTGTTGGATGAGGGCAGCGCAGGACCGATCGTTATGGCGATCCTTGGGGGAGGCCTATGTCCAGCAGTGGACGTCTATCGGCTGAGATGATGATGATGAATATAATAAACTGCGTACCGGAAAGCGCAGCGTGGGTAGGACCCCACACGGTGGACCGACGACCTGGTGAAGGAGGCGGGAACCCGTTGGATGAGGGCAGCGCGGGACCGGTCGTTGTGGCTATCCTTGGGGGAGGCCTATGTCCAGCAGTGGACGTCTATCGGCTGAGATGATGATGATGATGAATATAATTAAACTAGATTTTGCCCGCGACTCTGACTGCGAGATTTAAATTATATGCCAGTTTTTAAGATTTATCAAAAGCTTTCAAACACAAAAAGTTCATCAAAATCAGTCCAGTAGTTTATAACACGTTGAACGCCGTCGGGTCACAATAACAATAGATTTTCCATTGTTTGTCGGTCATTTGGCAGTCAAAGCCTCGCCAAGTCAAAGATCGCAATTTATACCCTTTTTGTTTGCTTTTAATATTGCTATTTTATGTTTTTGGTGTGCAAATAAAGGGTATTGTATTTTCGTTTTTGCGTGACGCATGCAGTGCGATTTAAAAAAAAAACAATCTTTTTGATTTGAAAAAGTAGGTACAATATGAATATAAGATAACTAATATTATTTGCAATTTTGGACGCGTGCTTTATTACGGTTTTTTTTCTTTTTATGTTATTTTGTTCCGGATTCACGCTAAAACTATTGTCCCCGTATCACGATGACCACATACGGGAATGCATAATTCCTGAAATACTAAGGAAAATAAACAAAGAACAGCATTTTGTATTGTACAACAGAAGCAATTATGTTTTAGTCATCAAAATATTGTAATTTTCCTCCCGTTTAGCAGGAATTCGTTGGTAAACGTTATATTATATGTAACACTAAGAGCCGTTCACACTAGTGTTTTTTGAGCGTAGACGTTGCCGCTACGATATCGTCGCCATATCCTGCGAGTTTGCCGCTATATCGCCGCGATATTTCTGAGGTTATACAACGTGTTAATAAATTAGCGCAAAACCTCATACACCCCAACTGATTTATAACAAAAGAATTAGATTGAAACAATAATTTCATTATTTTGATAGTTAAAATTTAAAGTTATTCGCATTTTAAGTTCAGAGGCAAAAATGATTTGTTATCATTTCAGCACTGAAAGAAAGCGCTAACGTACTCATGGATACATTTTTATAATCTTGTTTTGGTAGTAAGTAGGGTGAGTGTGCCCGTGGGGTGGGTTGATATCGGGTTTAGAAAATTAAAAATTTTACGAAAAAAAAAATTTTAATTTTTAAAAAAATTATCTATGTTGAAACCATGATAATTCGATTCTGCTATCGATTCTAAACAAACTACTTTCTAGTTTTGCGTTAATTCATTAACACGTTGTATACCATGTCGCGGCGGAATCGTAGCGATAATGTTCAGTAAAAATCGCGGCGATTCAATTGCGATATCGTTGCGGTGCAGCAAAAAAAATATAGCTTGTGGGATATGGCTCTAATAATTTGTGATCTTTTAATACATAGTCCGTTTTATGCCCCACAGTCCCATTGCTGGGCAAAAGTCTCCCATATCGGCTTTGAATCAAAATTTCATAGATAATAAAGTTAATTGTATTGTCAACAGATGCGGTCAAGTCATCGCGCAGCAGTCTGGTTCGTATGCGCAGGTCTGCGCTTGGCAAATCTGCACCGACTCTCTCCGTCCATGTGGTGAGTCCTAATTCATTATTAAGTTTAATATGTTGCTGTACTTCTCTAACGCACGCAAGCTGCTTTTCGCTTTCTCTCACTTACACGCAGGAACACTCCCGCCATGGTCTAATTGTTAAGAGAATTGGGCCCTCGACACGGAGGTCGTGGGTTCAAGTCCCACGGGGGACACCTAGTGATACCTATGTCACTTTGTGCGTTTTTCCCAAGTTGGTTAGGACACTGCAGGCTGAATCACCTGATTGTCTGAAAAGAAAGATGATTTCGTGCTTCAGATGGCACGTTAAGCCGTTGGTCCCGGCTACTATCTCTGGTGGTAGTAGTCGTTACATAAGAACCACGTCAAGGCTACTACACACATGCCGGCGGCGATGCCGCCGGGTTCATGCCGAGCGGCTATGTCACATAGAACCGCACACCACTACCGCTCGAATGCCGGGCACAAACTGACGCCGAGAAGCCGCGTAACCCGCCGGTACACCCCGGCGGCCATGCCGGCGGCTCTTGTGCGGCAAAGCCGGCGGCTTTGTATGCCGCCGGGTGATCGGTGGCTTGGCCGGCGGGCGTTGCCGCCGGCATGTGTGTAGTAGCCTTCAGAGGCCGTAAGGTTGTCTGAAAAACTCTGACACCGGGGCTTGCTGCCCACACGATAGGAAGAAGACAGTCCTGCGCAAATGCTAATTTGCTGATAATGATAACTCAAGCCACAATTATAAACCCTGTCTGATGATAATGTAGTATTTGAACAAGAAACTAAAGTGTAAATGATGTATGCAGAAGGAGCAATGTGCGGTGTCGAGACGACCGTCGAGGCTGCCTCCGCCGCCCCCTCACCACCGGCTTTCACTTGTGGTGAGTTACTGTAATATACCTAGTTATACCATAGTGCTATCATAGTACTAAGTGTTAGGAAATGAAAATAAGGCACGGTTTATACAGAAGAGACGTGTAGCGGCGGCGGATAGTAAAAGTAAGACAGTATAAACCTTATAGTACGCGGCATAGCGTCGTTTGGAGAATTACGCCCGCGCCTCCAGGCGAGCGACGCACAGTGGGCTGAAATTCGACTTTCATAGACTAAAAATAAAAACAAAAAAATTCAAAAATTCTTACTATTTAAAAAAAAAGCCGCACCTTTGCCCGGTTTGTGTAGTATGCCAAAAAATCCTAAATATATCATAGAAAAATAATCTATAAGGAAATAAGGCGCAATTGTGCGATAGCTGAGTTATCACCGATTTTAAAGTCGACTCCATACAAATTTTCCACAATAAAATTATATCTGGGCTGTTTGCACTTATATTCAGTAAATTTTATATTTTTAAGTAGCAGTGTAGTAGTAGTACTTAGCCTGCCAAAGCATATCCAAGCAAAAAAAATTACACTTAAAAAATCAAATGAAAATGTCTATGAAAGTCGAATTTCAGCCCACTGTGCGACGTCTCGCCTGGTAGCGCGGGCGCGATTCTCCTTTACAACAAAAACGACGCTATGCTACGTACTATAAGGTTTATATTGGTGTTACTTTGACTATCCGCCACACGTCTCTTCTGTATAACATAAAACCTGAAAACCGTAAAAACCTATGTAACCTTTTCAAAATTTAATTTTATTTCCGGGACTATTTTTGGAGGGTCATCGCGGTTTGTGCGTTTCTAGTGCACTGTAAATTTTGAGGAAACATTAAAGATGGTCCCGTTTTGGCTCTTCAAGAAAAACAGCTAAGTGTGAGTCGGAATACTCGTGCATAGGGGTTTCTTACAACCACACAAGCCATAAATACAGGGTGAAATTGATATCATTGGCATCCTTTTAAACTAAGAGTCTACCCATCAAACTGAACAACTTTTACTATGGGAGCAAACAGATCGGAGCACAAAAAAAATCAGCTGTTGCATACATTTGAGTCGAGTAGGCGTTGCAGTTTAGTATGGAACAGTTGATTTTTTTGTTGCTCCGATCGGTTTGCTCCCATAGTGAAAGTTGTTCAGTTTGATGAGTAGACTCTTAGTTTAAAAGGATGCTAATGATATCAATTTCACCCTGCAAGTTTCCAAATTTTTTTTGTTTTTCGGGGCCCTTAGCACGATACTGACTCTTACTTGGCCGGTTTTTAGGGTTCCGTAGTCTAACAAGGGAACTTTATACTTTCGTCCATTCTGTCTGTCTGTTTGCCCTGCCTTAATTACTATTTTTTAACCTATTGAATATAAATTTTACTATGATTGTATCTCGAGACATACAGGGTCCTTCTAAATATGCTGACAATTTTTTATGGGATGATCAGACCATCAAACTGAACAACTTTCTCTATAGGGCCAACATCGATCTCGCGAAAAAAGAAATCACCTGTCCCATACATTTGGCTCGAGTAGGTTTGCAGTTTTGTATGGAAGAGCTGATTTCTTTTTCGCGATTTCGATGTTGGTGCCATAGAGAAAGTTGTTCAGTTTGACGGTCTGAGCATCCTCTTAAAAAAGTGTCAGCATATTAAGGAGGACCCTATACAACGTGTTGATAAATTAGCGCAAAACCTCATACACTCCAACTGATTTATAACAAAATAATTAGATTGAACCAATAATTTCATTATTTTGATAGTTAAAATTTAAAGTTTTCTCATTTTAAGTTTTGAGACAAAAATGATTTGTTATCATTTCAGCACTGAAAGAAAGCACTAACGTACTCATCGATACATTTTTATAATCTTGTTTTGGTAGGAAGTAGGGTGAGTGTGCCCGTGCGGTGGGTTGACATCGGGTTCAGTAAATTTAAAATTTTGCAAACAAATTATTTAATATTTTGAAAAAAAAAAAACTATGTTGAAACCATGATAATTCGATTCTGCTCTCGATTCTAAACAAACTACTTTCTAGTTTTGCGTTAATTCATTAACACGTATAATATGCAAAGATATAGCATACCCCGTTGTTGCTCGTTTAATAGTATTAGATAAGATTAGGCTTTCAGGATGTAATTACATAATAGGCGTTTCACCTACAAAATCGCTGCAGAAGAAACTTAGTTCAAAATTAATTTTGTTTCTATGAACGTAAAAGAGATGCCAAGACGTTTAACGATGCGTGTCGTGATATACGACTGTGGTCAATTGATGATTGTGACAAATGACCGCTTATTTGTGTCAACTGTCAGCTTTAGACGAATACCCTATCGAATACGTAATAAAATTGTAAAGTTAGTAAGTCAATGAAAGCGTTGTTATACCCGAACTTCTGACTATCCCTATTGATTTGGTGTTAAGGCACAGAATAGGTAATAGTATATAGTTCTACATACAGAACGGCCACTCCCCGCCCCCCTCTGACTTCAGATACCCCACCCCCTCACACTCTCTGTGGTAACTTGAGGGAAGCCGAGCAAGGGAATGCAGCCAGGCGCGTGCACCCGTTGGATTTGACTACATAAAATATATTTTATTTTTCTCCTCACAGTAAAAATAAACGTTGAAAAATAACGCTAAATTCACGTTTTCTGTGATCCTTTAGCTTAAAAACTATTTTTTATAACAGAATGAACTATAAAAAGTAAATAAATGTATAATGTAGTTCATACGATGCGTGTTAAGTCAACCCTACACATATGTCATGCACAATTTGCGCAAAGTGCGCATGTGTGAACGTCATCATGTCAAATCTAAAACGTTGTTTGAAGTGCCGGACCTGTGGTTAAGGGGGGGTTGAACCTATTTTGTCTGTTTTCGAACCGGTTTTTGATAACCAAATTATTACATTTAATATACGTGTTAATGAATTAACGCAAAACTAGAAAGAAGTTTGTTTAGAATCGAGAGCAGATCCGAATTATCATGGTTTCAATTTCAACATAGGTAATTTTTTCAAAATATTAAATAATTTGCTTGTAAAATAAAAAAATTACCTAACCCGATATCAACCCACCGCACGGACACACTCTACTAAACTCTACTTACTACCAAAACAAGATTATTAAAATGTATCCATGAGTACGTTACCGCTTTCATTCCTTGTTGAAATGATAACCAATCATTTTTGCCGCAAAACTTTACATGCGAATAACTTTAAATTTTAAATATCAAAATAATGAAATTGTTGTTTCAATCTAATAATTTTGTTATAAATCAGTTGGGGTGTATACGGTTTTGCGCTTATTCATTAACACGTTGTAATATTTGGATTGGGGACAAACAAAAAATGTCACATAAACACGTAATACAGGGTGAAATTGATATCATTGGCATCCTTTTAAACTAAGAGTTTACCCATAAAAAAAAAACAGTTTTACTCTTGGAGTGCACATTTTGCAGCGATATTTAAAAATATTCCTCACAAAATATGTAACATGAATATTAAGTAACTGTTGTCCTTCAATAAAACCGCGGTAATAAAAGATTCACCTGACATGATTACATAATATTACTATTTAATTGTGGTTGACATCACATTACATTGCTATAAAACATGTACAGTATGTTGTATTCTATAAGTTCATACTTAAATAATTTTAAACATTTTTGTCCGCGCCTTCGCTGTCCGCGCCGGCGCCGGCGTAGCGCCATATAAATAATATACCAATTTTGAAGTCTTATCAAAATCCTTTAATAAGAAAACAAACAGTTTCTTCCAAATCGGTCTAGTAATTTTTGCGTGATGCTCGAACAAATACGCAGACATAAAATCCGAAAATGATGGTGATTTGAAGTCAGAAAAAACTTAAACACCCATATCGTAACATTTTTTTCTTGGAAATATCTTCAATGCGGCTGTTATAGATTTTTTTATAATAGTGTAGAGTAGATTAGTATCTCCTACAAAATTGTTTGTCTAAAATCAATAAAAAAAAAACGTAGACTACACTGTGGATAGCAGCGAAAAATATATTCATTCTTTGAGAGTTATCGCGTTTCACACTTCCGCTTTCCTATCGATTTCTACCGATGAGGATAGTTAATAAAATAACAGAACGTGGTTTATATTTATAATGTTAATGACATACCTAATTAATTAATTATTATCAACCTGTATATTCAACGTTAATTATGCGTCTTTAAGTTAAGAAGCCTAGTTATATAATGTTTACTTGATGGGTTTACTGTTAAGGCGATGACTGTATTTTGTTGTTGGTTTCGCTCTTCAATTCAAAAATAGTAAGTTTATTAAAAAATATATATAAAAAACTCGACTAAATTTACAAAATGTCCGTATCAGCAACGTAGGCTTCGTCAAAAAAACAGAAAACATTATCAACGCTTCCGCAACATACTTCGTCAAAGGCACTATTATACATTGTTTTATTTGTCATGACTTATGAGTTTATGACATAAAAAGTTTTGTAGGATACACAATGTTACTAACTTTACACTATTAAAAAAAACTACAGGGTGAAATTGAAAAAAAAAAGAAAAAAAAATAAGCTGTTGCATATATTTGAGTTGAGCAGGCATGCAGTTTAGTATGGAACAGCAGATTTATTTTTTCAAACCAAATCAAATATTTATTTGCATAGAATATGGTTACAGTTGTTCAAGTTTTATGACAGTCAATTATATTCAACCTGCGTGCAGGTGTACAAATTTTTAAAATATGGTCGAGCTACATTATAAATTACAAAAGTCATCCTAATTACATTATACATATACAATAGTCAAAAATATTAATTATATTATCATTCAATGATGTACATTATAATTTAAGTATTCATTAATACTATAGAAACAATTTTCCAAAAGTCAACTACTTAACTTTGATTTAAATATGTTCCCATCTAGCAGTTTTATGCTATCCGGTAACCCATTGTAAATTTCAATGCTCATGTTGTATGCGTTTCTTTCGTAAATATATGTACGGGAAGGAGGTTGATAGAGAAGATTGATGTACTGACCTCTAATATGCCTTGTGGACACATCACTGCGTTTTTTAAAGTAGGTTGGATTTGATTTAACAAAAAGACAAACTTGCTTTAGGTACATAGATGGTACAGGAAGAATACGGAATTTTTTGAAAAGTGGTCTGCAACTATCCAGATACCATGCATTACTAATGGCGCGAATGCACTTTTTTTGAAGTTTAAAGGCCTTATTGATGTCGACCGAATTTCCCCACAAAAGTAAGCCATAGTTCAGCACAGAAGCGACATGCCCATGATAAGCTGTTAGTGCCGCCTCCGTTGATATGGTTTGCCTAAGCCTTCTTAGAGCATGAACAAAACGATTTAGCCTCTTACAAATTATGTCAATGTGCTGTTTCCAATTAAGATGACTGTCAATATTTATGCCTAAAAATGTGATGTTGTCAACTTCCTCTACGCGTGTATTATATGAGTATATTTGTACTGGTAAAGGCTGAGAATTATACGAATGAACTTGCATTATCTTAGTTTTGCCAATATTAACATTCAAATTATTATTTTGCATCCATCCAAGTACATTGTTTAGTGCCAAATTTACACTACATTCAAATGTGTCTTTGTTGTCGCATTTTACGATGAGTGTGGTATCATCGGCAAAGAGTATACATTTATGGCTGGTTATATTTGGTAGATCGTTGATATACAACAGAAATAATAATGGGCCTACTATACTACCTTGCGGAACTCCCGTTTTATTGATCAAAAACTGTGATCGATGTGTTTCCTTCGACAGCATAGTTTTACTGTGGGAAAGTTTCGTTATTTCGGTACACTGTCGTCTATTTTTCAAGTAGCTGTCTAGCCAGTCATATGCTTTGCCTCTAATGCCATAATATTCTAGCTTATTCAATAATATAGAGTGGTCAACAAAATCGAAGGCCTTGCTCATGTCAAGGAATATAGATAGTACAGGAGTCTTGTCGTTAATACTCTCTGTAACAAACTTTAGCCAATCAAAACATGCTCCAAACGGTTTGCTCCCATAGTAAAAAGACATTGCCCAATCCCGTTTCCCATACAAAACTGGAATATTTTAATTTTATAAGAAATCCCACTGCAGAAAGGGATAATTTCCATTTCATTGGGAAGCACGATATATTCCTCCTATCCTGTGTATAATTTCAGCTTGTCGGTCTTCTACAGATTGTACTTCGGTGAGTGTGCCCAAGAGCTACATGAGCTCATCCCACCTTCCCCTTTCTACTATCGGACTTCCAGACGCACCGCGGGATATCACCCCTTCTTGGTTGACATCCCACATATCCGCACCAAGCGCCTTTCTGAATCTTTTATAATGCGCACAGCCAAGGAGTGGAATGCCTTACCTGCGTCAGTATTTCCGATTACTTACAACCCGGATTCCTTTAAAGTACGAGTGAATAGGCATCTTCTGGGTAAGCTCGCTACATCTACGACCCCATCTTCGTCCTGAGGACTGGATTGAGGTCAAGAGCAAACCCATAGTCAATAAAAAAAAAAAAACTAGCTATCATACGATTTGTATTTGTTTTTTAATCTAATCATACACAATCGCCAGCTGCGAAATGAATACACTATGTCACGTGGGCAATGTCTTATTTCATGTTTTTATCCGACTGGGTTATCTAGTGGTTTAGACTGTGCGTTGCCTGACAGACAGTCAGTCGGTCACGAAACTGTTTTATAACTTTTATAATTATAGATTAAGATTATGCAGGTCTCCACCTTAACTAGTTATGGGTCGTCACGTGGCGTCACGAGCCACTAATAGCAATATGTTAATATGTTTGTTTACGATACAGAACGTGCCTTAATGCTGTGTTTATATGTTTACACTTACTTTCACAAGTTTCATTACAAATTTTAACCTTTTGAGGGTTCCGTAGTCAAACAAGGAACCCTTATACTTTCGTCCATTCTGTCTTCTGTCTGTATACTCCGCCTTAATTACAAGCTCATTATTGCACCTGTTAAATCGTAGCATTAAGACAGCTGATAACAGAAACCCAAAAACAGAAATGTGTTAGTAAAGGAGAAAAAAGTTAGCACTGTAGGTATGTAGTAAGAAGGAAAGAAAATATTTTTATCTTCATACACAAAAAACCACATACCATTGTGAAAGTTGTTCAGATTGATGGTCTGAAGCTCCCCCTTAAGTATTACTAGGGTGTTTTGTTACACCCTTTACAGTGTGAAATTGATATCATTAGCATCCTTTGAAACTAAGAGTCTACCCATCAAACTGAACAACTTTTACTATGGGAGCAAACCGATCAGAGCAAAAAGAAGTCTGCTGTTCCATACTAAACTGCAATGCCTACTTGACTCTAGTGCATGTCAGCTGTGTGCACAGCAAATTTTTTGCTCCGATCAGTTTGCTCCCATTGCCATAGTAAAAGTTGTTCAGTTTGATGGGTAGACTCTTAGTTTAAAAGGATGCTAACGATATCAATTTCACCTTGTATAGAAAAACTTATCAGAATATACTCTTTCTTGTACTGTGCTTCTGTTCTGTTAAATTTTTCTAATAGTGTAGATTAAGTTTTGATATGTCAGAATCGTAGTGTTGTGGCAAGCCGTAGTTTCTGCCAACGCCTGCTGGATAATGGGGCGTAAATGTATGTATGTAGATTACGATTTTATAAAGGTAAAATTAACGAATCAAAAAGCAAAAATATTGTACTGGTTACAAGATTGTATCTGATACATATAAAAGAAATCAAGTTACGAAATATTTTATTACTATTGGTACTTGTAAGTTGTAATGTAACAGTTGTAAACATTACTTCTTACGACATGTGTACCAGTCTGACAGGCTTAGCCGGAAATAATTCGGGAGTTTGAGAAGCTTTTAAATGAACTAGCTTAATTTTGCCTGCGACTTCGTGTAAAAAAACATTTTTAACAGATCATTGCACGCCTCGAAAAGGAAAAAAAGGTGAACGAAATGTGATTCTAGTGTATGTTTACACAGGGGTTAATTAATCGCCGCTAAGTTGCCTAGAAAAATCTTGCCGCAAGTACCTTTTCCATTATGATTTTTGGAATAACTTTTTCCACATGTCTGTTAGGGAAGTAAATTAGGTGCCATCGGAAGGAGACTGATCTAAAGTACCGGAAAAACTAGGGTTGCCACCTCTCAATCTGCCGCTACTGTAGGGTTGCCAGGTTCAAAAAAGCTATATTTTAACCTGGCAACCCTACAGTACCAGCATGGGACGAAATAGGGTCTATTACAAGCTGGAACCGCAACAAAACATACTTGAAACAAGCTTGAAACCGTGAAAAAAACGTAACCTTCCTTTTAACTTCCCCGAAGACGGATCTAAATACTAGAATTGCATCTAAATTCAGATTCGCCATAGACCTTAGACAATTTATATAGGGACTCGCCTTGCGGTAGCATTTCCCCTCTGTCACGGTATAAGAACAATTTGAACTTAGAACGTTTGGGGTTCACAAGAGACTACTTTTCATGATTTTCAACATTCAAAATTAGAATCTAAAGTTATGGGGAAAAAAATCCTAAGTTGCGGATTTCATGTTACCTCGCCCCCCACAAAAAGTGGCAGAAATGTTTCTTAGTAGAATGACACACGTAACTCGTCCCTATATAAATTGTTTAAGCCATAGACATTAGAACGTGTAGTAAATAACAATAAGAGTAGAGTGAATCGATGCGGAGTTCTGTTATGGGCATGAAACACGACTGCGTGTGCCTGCGATGTTAGAAGATATTAGACGATACATCGTTTTACTTCTAAAATATGACATCCAAAAACGGGAGATCTTAGGCTTTTTCCCCTCAAAGGTATTGCCTCCTTCATTGACCATGTATTTGAAGGGTGAAGAAAGCAAAAAGTATTGGGGCTAACACAAAAGATCCCACTGGGTCGAAGTGTTACTGGATTGCCACCCCCCACAACAAGAGAAGATTCTAAAATATCTGTACACTTAGCTGGTTCTGTTCGAATCATTCGTGGAATGCCTGATTCGCGAAACGGCTACCGAGTCTGGAAAAGATCAATTCGTAAATGGCCAATTCAATTTTACAATTTTCAATTAACAGGACTTACAGGGTGTGTTATGTATGCTTGTGTGCGTACGCATTATGCATACACACTGACACCACTATTTTACTCGCACACATACACAAAGTCACAATCTTGTCCCCCGTCCTCGACACTATGAAATCATAAAAGATTGGGCTTAGGTCAAAAATCTAAGGAAATTTTTTGTAAGTCCTGCGAATTGGGCATTCCGCCTCCGTGGTCTAATGGTTAAGAGCTTTGGCTCTCGACACGGAGGCCGTGGGTTTGATTCCCACGGGGGACACCTAGTGATATGTCACTTTGTGCGTTTTTCCACAGTTGGTTAGGACATTGCAGGCTGAATCACCTGATTGTCTGAAAAGAAAAATGATTCCGTGCTTCGGATGGTAGGTTAAGCCGTTGGTCCCGGCTACTATCTCTGGTGGTAGTAGTCGTTACATAAAAACCACGTCAGAGGCCGTAAGGCGGTCTGAAAAAACTCTGAAACCAGGGCTCTGCCCACACGATAAGAAAGAAGAAGATTGGGCATTTAACGAATTGACCTTTTTAAGAATTGACCGTTGCTTAGTATTGGGGCATTGCTTAGTATTAATAACTATATTCAAATAGTATTTCCGACCTTCAATAAGCGCAGTCTCCATACAGCATATCCACCAATACCTAGCACAATTTCCTAGCTCTCGGTAAATGACTCATGCAAAATGTCAAAGATCTTAGCCAAGGCGAAGCTGGCAAAAACTCTGCTGTACTATTTAATTGCTTAGTTTTAGAGTTGTGAGGGCTTTGTACTCTTTGGAACTGGTTTATCAATCATGTTATACACTATCCGCCAGTTGCACGTACGTTCATTAAAGATAATCCTCCATTAAATGTCTTGCTAGCTTTTATTATGTCAACAAAATAAAAAGTGACAGCACGAGGTTTAAGGGAATATAATTTGGAGCGCGCTCCATACAAACGAAGACAGGTGACATTTTCAATACTAACCAATTAAAGTCAATGAAAATAATCAACATTTTTGTTATACAAGGTGTTACAAAAATACAAATAAACATTTAAGGGGGTGGTTAAGACGATCAAACTGAACAACTTTCACTACGGGACCAATATCGAAATCGCGAGAAAAAATTCTGATGTTCCATCATCATCATCATCATATCAGCCAATAGATGTACACTGCTGGACATAGACCTCCCCCAAAATGGGGAGATTTGCCATAATCGTCAAGATGCGATGCGTTTGCGATGTTCCATACTAAACTACAGACACAGAATAGGTAATAGTATATAGTTCTACATACAGAACGGCCACTCCCCGCCCCCCTCTGACTTCAGTTACCTCACCTCCCCTCACACTCTCTGTGGTAACTTGTGGGGGGCCGAGGAAGGGAATGCAGTCAGGCGCGCGCACCCGTTGGATTTGACTACATAAAATATATTTAATTTTTCTCCACACAATAAAAATAAACGTTGGAAAATAACGCTAAATTCACATTTTCTGTGATTCTTTATAGACTATCGGCCACCCGCAAAAAAGTCGTCTCTAAACCAAATCTCGTGTGTAAGTTCTGTATATACCTACAACAGGTATGGCTGTGTTCGGGGTACTCTCAGGATCACGAAACTGCTTGTTGTATAATTCAAAAGTAGTGGAGGGGGTAGCAGTGACGTCATAAAGATGGCCGCCGACGGTTTTAGTTTTTCTTCAATTGTAGCGCACCTATGAGGTCAATCTGGTTGTGCGAGGTGTCATTTGAAAGCTTATTAAATTAAATTTAATCATTTCATAGACACCTAAAGTGAAAAATTTGTATTTACTGAAATATTTTGAATTTAATGCATTTTTTGCTACCTACCCGCAATCATTCCTCCAGTTTTCTCGGAAACGGATAACTATATTGTGATTATAGCAATTACATAAAACATATAGAATTTTATAAGCAATCTTAAAACTTGAATTGTATAAAAATACAACTTCAAACGACTGTCGTGATTCTTTACTAAATTAAGTGATATTTTGTTACTAAACCTTTATTTTGTACTAGCAATAGGTTTAATATTCTATTACATTCAAATTACCTGTACAATAACCAACGAATAGCTTAAAAAGGACTTGTATCCAGAGCCGTTAAATATTTTACTAAGGATTCATTCATATGGCAATACTGACTTTTGTGATTGGCTGTCGCCGGAGCGCTGGACCAATCAAACGCCAGGCGCGTTTGGTGGGCACAGTGACTCTGAAAGGGTGGGGAGGATGATCGAAGTGGGGAAAAAGGGATCGAACAGCCAGTTCTCAGCCGGCACTCGAAGTGACAACTTGTATTTGTGAAGTAATTGTGATATATTTAAAATTAAAATAGTTTAGTAAAATTATAAAAGTGCAGTGAAAGTAAAATATAGCTTCCAATAGTCTACCAGTCTTTGATTTTACAATAAATCAGCAGCGGGAAAAAAATCTTCAGCCCTCAAGGTACGTGAATTCGGTCAAAGTCCACTGATTCTTTGAATATTGAAAGATCATATTGTTTTCTTAAAGTACCTACTGAGTTTATTAATTTTTCTCTCGAATTTTATAGAATTTTCGTAATGGTTGATAGTTACATTGGATTTATCATTTGGTCAGGCTACCCCATGACAATGTTAAGTCTGATTTTATTTCGTAGTCCATTCGGTCAGGGCAACTCCCTGTCATTGTGCTCCGAAATATTCATAAACCGTTAACCACCGAATTTGAAATTGCAAGCATTTTGATCAATTACCAGACTAGCGTTCGGTCGGGGCCTACTCCTTGACACCGTTTTTCTGGTATTAAAACGATGCTGTGTGATCGTATATGACCATTTGGTCAAGGCTACTCCTTGATAGTGCTAGTGTGCGATAAAACAGTATACGAGCTAAATTGCTGTCAATTATATTTTAAAATTTAGTTCATTGATATTTATATTTTTATACCTACATTAATCGGTGCTTAAAGAAAATAAGACTCAGATATAATAATGTCATAATTTGTGAAGTCACTGGCAGAGTCATGTGGACAAATCGAATTAAAATATTTTATTATGCATGGTGGCCAAATGTGTCACGTAGTTGAGGCCATATATACCACCAGAACAGAACTTAAGACTATGTATGTCTATCATAAGGCCATGTGTGCCTAGGAGCTATGTATGTTCCAAAAACAGTTCGAGGCCATGTGTGCCTAGGAGCTATGTATGTTCCAAAACCAGTTCAAGGCCATGTGTGCCTAGGAGCTATGTATGTTCCTCAATCAGTTCAAGGCCATGTGTGCCTAGGAGCTATGTATGTTCCACAAGTAGTTCTGTGGATATGTGTGCCAGTAGTTATGTATCTATAAAGAAATAGAGATTTTGATTTGATTTGATTTATAGCCACTAAATCTCGTAACAAGTGATTTGTCTGTAAAACCAAATTTCAAATAGTTTTCACTATGGTTAAATACACTTTGTGTCGAATGGTCGATTAATTGTGTCATCATCGTCACAGTCCGTGTAGCTTTTAATAACGCCAGACCAGCAAAGGACAACCGCCACATTCCCTTTACAAAATGCCAGTAAATGTACAGAAGTTTTGACTGTAGTAAAATTTTTAATAAATTATGGGGTTTTATAAAAATTACTCAGATTTTATACTTTATTTTCATTTATCGAGTTATTTAATAATTTATTACTAATAAATAGTAAAAAAAAAAAAGCTGCAACCCCAAAGTTGCTGCCAATGTTGTTTGATATGAGGTGATGCAAGCACAATGTTCTTTTTTTTATATAAAAATGATAAAAGCTAATGAAGCATTATAAAATAAACTAATGCCTGCAATTAGTTTCTAGTGTTCCATAGTTCATAGTAAAAATAGAAGTACGGTTATAAATTTTTTGGTATTATGTGCCGGATGTCATTTATTTTTACTTTATTACAAACTTACAAGAGACCGTATTTGTTTCATTGTCTTTAACACAAACAATTAATTTAAAGAAATACTGATCATTAAAAATTCAGAGATCGAATTTAATGGTGCACACTTTAGCGAGCTAATATTCAAAGTTACAGTTATTTTTATTATTTTTCTTAATGCATTTTTTTTGTTCCGATGTAATGGTGAATCTGAAGGAGGTCGCTACCACGTGACTTTGAGATCCATCATATTTAGTGCCAATTGTCTTTCGAAATGTTCACGGCAGAATTTCAGCAAATTTTGACTGCCACAAAATTAGTGTCGTAATTATAAGATACTTTATTAAATACACATTAGTCTTTCTAGTTACTGATGAGCAATTGTTGTATAATAAAAAAAAAAAATTATGAAGTAATGTACCTACCTCTACGAATAAGAATGTATAGAAATGTAAATCAAGCTCAAAAAGTGACCCCAAAAAAAAAAAGTACAGTGTTCGAAATTTGTTTCTTAAAAACTACACCTTGCCGCCAAAACTCATACAAAATGTCATTTTTCAAAGGGTGCCGAAAATTATGTTGCTTTTGTTTAGAGTTATTCTTCCATAGTTATTCTTATTCGTAGACCTACCTACATGTAGACATATTGATATTTAATGAATTATAGATTCTTTATTTTATTTACACATCATATTGGCATAATTAAGTAAACAGAAGCGAGCTTAGCTCTAATACGATATTTCCTCCAGGAAACCGCTAGACAAAGGCCACTAGGCACCTTAGTATGAAACCTATGCGCACGACCTACAAAAAAAAAATAGTATAGGATGTTTAAATGAATGTCTCTAGTTCATGTTTATATATGTCGCATTATTGTAGATAATGGGATTCAGGCCAATAACGGGTAAAGAAAAATGTAATATTTTGTACATTTTCGTAAATTTAATACATTTTCTTACATTTTGCACATTTTAGTACTAGTAGTACATTTTAGTACAATTATTCCATTTTAGTACAATTAGTACATTTTAGTACAATTAGTAAATTTTAGTACAATAAGTACATTTTAGTACAATAAGTACATTTTAGTACAATAAGTACATTTTAGTACAATATGTACATTTTAGTGCAATAAGTACATTTTAGTGCAATAAGTACATTTTAGTGCAATAAGTACATTTTAGTACAATAAGTACATTTTAGTACAATAAGTACATTTTAGTACAATAAGTACATTTTAGTACAATAGGTACATTTTAGTACAATAGGTACATTTTAGTACAATAGGTACATTTTAGTACAATAGGTACATTTTAGTACAATAGGTACATTTTAGTACAATAGGTACATTTTAGTACAATAAGTACATTTTAGTACTATAAGTACATTTTAGTACTATAAGTACATTTTAGTACAATTAGTACATTTTAGTACATTTTCTTCATTTTGGACATTTTCGTACATTTCGTACATTATAGTACATTTAGTACATTTTCCCATGGTTTAAAAAAAAAAAAACTACATAAAATTGATTGTGGGTGACTAAACATTTTAAAACCAATTTGGGTTTTGTAGGAAAAATTTAGTTAGCCGAGTCAGATTTCGCCCAATGACCTTAAGTACATTTCTTGTTTACAAAATGGCTGTAGATTGCTTTGTTTGTCAAATAATTTAAAAAAGAAAATCACAACACCGGCGTGCAGATATGGCTTGGAAGACAAGACATTGCCTTCGTTTCTCTTTAACGAGTTTGACGATTTTAGATCCGGATTTTGTTGACTGTATAACACCCCTGTAGGTACCCCTGTACCTTATCGCAGGTGCTACTTAGTTTTTAACTAAACTGATTGTCATTTGCATTTTTGGCTTAACAAGTATGTGGTACACTAAGCCTTGTAGGACACCATTCAAAGTAAGGTTTCCATTATGACAAGAATCAAATATTCTAGGTTTTTGAATCGAAATAAAAGGTAGAAGCGTGTTTTCTTCTGGTCAAATTAGTTGAGGTACCTACATCCAAAGAATTATTAATCAATGATTGATTCATTTTAATGTTGTACCTAATGCTTATGAGACGAATAAACAATTTTTAATTTAATTTATAGAGGGTGGATTGGTTTCGACATACTTCTATAAAGTATTCTTTTTTTTCTTCAAAAGTCTTCAAAATTTTACGATCGTAATCATATTAATTTGCAGAAGTTATTCGTAGCGAATACTTACTCGATGAGTTTGACAACGCCATCTGATTAGATTTGTTTATTTAAAAAAAAAGCTCCTATGCAATTTACTTCATGATGATTATAATTATTGCAGCCGTTCACAGAAAGTGTTCCAAACCTTTTTGTTGTCGTCTAAAATGAGATTAAAGCTGTACTTTGTATAGAATGAGTATAGGCACAACAAAAATTTGTTAGTAAAAAAAAAATATATAGTAATCTGAATTATAATTGTAATAGAAACGGTGCTGCTGCTGTAATGTGTTGTGTGTTTTAAGTCATAATAGATTTAATTCCATTATTGCTGGTATACTTCTCATTAATAACACAATTTTTTGCAACTGTATACAGCAACTGTTTCATAGTACATCCCAGTTAGGTGGGCTTTGCGAAAGGCGTAAAGTATTGTAGACAGTATAACTAGCTGATGGTGATGACAATATATTACACTGAGCTCAAGACAAGATTTATTATCAGATGACTTATTGTGCGACTACCAGATTTAATCGATGGATAATTTGTTTTATAATACTATTTTTTTTTGTAATTAAGTAAAGGAGATAATTACATACTTCTTCATGTTTATCTGTGAATTTGTAAGATGGAGAATGGATTTACGAAATTATTGTTAAAAAGTTAATACGACTAAATTGTAATGTTTCTCCTTCCTGTTAAAAAAGCAGGTTAAGAAAATGCTGAATGTCTGTACACGATGACTGACCCGGCTGCCGTTATAACCACTGTTTTGATTGATTACCTATAAGTGATGGATATTTTTTAATTAATTTAAAAACAGTATAAACGGGGACGGTATGTTTTGGTTTGCAAATAAAGAGTATTGTATTGTATTTTATAAACATAAGAAGCATAAAAATTTTGAAAAATTGAGAACGTTGTGGCAGCAAACAGAATGAAAAGAAGAGTTGTTATTCTGTTTATTATTATTTAAACTTTGAATATCAGTCTACTTAATATTCAATTCTTCTTCCCCTAAAATCAGAATGTACTATTCCAAAATAAATCATTGGACGAGGAAGATTGCAACTATTAGAGCTGCCTCTGTTAGAACTGCAGCAACGTTCACAAATATTTAAGTTGATAAATATTGATATTAGTGTAAGCAGCCAAATGTCGTGATGTGTTCGAATAGTTACTACTTAAACGTTATTATAACCTTAAATAAGAAAACAGATTAAATAATGTAAGAGCCACTTATATGATGCAAAAAAAAAATCATTCCCTAAAATTAATTTCTAAAATTAAACTCAAGTACCAGTTTTGTGTACCAGCCTCATTCATTCATTCTTAAATAATTTTTACATAATAAAAATAAATACAAAAGTAACATCGCTGAATTCTAAAATGTCTGAACCAGATGTTGTAACGTCTAACTACTAAACATTGTGTTGCTGTAGAGTTTCTGGCCGCATCTTCTCTGCAGTGATAACACATTACGAAGCGGTGGTAAATTAAAAAAATATATATATATACAAATAAAAACTTTTAATTAATAATTTTGAAAAACCTGCTGTAAAATGTTTCAATGTTGTGATTATATAAAGATTATTCTGAATAATTTTGACTAAATGGTAATGAGAACTGACTGTTGGATGGCTGTGCACCAGGGGGTTGCACAGGGTCGGATGGCCGAATGTCGTGATTCTTTACTAAATTAAGTGATATTTTGTTACTAAACCTTTATTTTGTACTAGCAATAGGTTTAATATTCTATTACATTCAAATTACCTGTACAATAACCAACGAATAGCTTAAAAAGGACTTGTATCCAGAGCCGTTAAATATTTTACTAAGGATTCATTCATATGGCAATACTGACTTTTGTGATTGGCTGTCGCCGGAGCGCTGGACCAATCAAACGCCAGGCGCGTTTGGTGGGCACAGTGACTCTGAAAGGGTGGGGAGGATGATCGAAGTGGGGAAAAAGGGATCGAACAGCCAGTTCTCAGCCGGCACTCGAAGTGACAACTTGTATTTGTGAAGTAATTGTGATATATTTAAAATTAAAATAGTTTAGTAAAATTATAAAAGTGCAGTGAAAGTAAAATATAGCTTCCAATAGTCTACCAGTCTTTGATTTTACAATACGACTGAGCTGTGTCAAATTTACTGGTGCACTGTAACTATGAGTCCAAGAATGCGTCGGTCTGCGGCGGGGCGGAAGGACTGCAAATAAAATGATTACTTATAGATTATTATATAATTAGGGTTTCCATTGTAATATGGCTTAGAAAAATATACAATTTTATATTACTTTACTTGCACATACACTATAGAATTAGATGTACGGGGGAGTAAACTTAAATGCGTAATATATTTAAGGGGGTACTTTAGACCATAAAACTGAACAACTTTTACAATGGGACCAACTTGGAAATGACGAGAAAAATAATCCGCAGTTTCATACATTTTGTTCGAGAAGGGATTGACATATTCTATGGAACATCCCATTTTATTTCACTATTTCTTTGTTGGCTCCAAGGTGATAGTGGTTCAGCTTTATGGTCTGAATTGATGTAGAAGTTCCCCATTTGATGTATGTAATGTAAAGTATTTAATTTCACACTCTGTCACAGAATAGGTTCCTTTATAGTTCTTCATAAAAAGGATGAAGCTGCCTTGGAAAAGTGAATAAATAAATGAGAAATCCAAAACAATTCAACAGGTTTATAAATATTTATTGTTAGAAAAACAAAAACAATTGTTAGCTGCAAGCATGCAAAGTAAAACTAGGTAGAGTGATTCATCAACATCACCAAAATTATACTGTTTCTCCCCGAACGGGATGCATTTTTGATTTTTATTGACACAGCCGCATCTCGCACTGCGGTAGCCTGTTTTGCATTGGCAAGATATTAATTCCAAATCTTTTAACGAAAAACATGGTTAACGTTTGTGATCGGTGACAACTTTTCGTTTTCCAATATCCAACCATGGTTTGTAGGTGGTGGTACATTTTGAATTGCCACATCTGCAGTGGCCCAATCGTATATTTGGCAATTTGCTCTTTTTATATGGATTATCCACGTTACAAATACCTTTTAAAAAAAAATCTGCTCTAAGATTGTCCATATTGTCAACCGTGTACAATTTAGGTTTCTTATGACAGTAAAGAGTCATAATAAATTTCTCGCCATTTTGCCTAGATCTTCTGTAAGGTCAACCACCGATCCAAATCTTTCCAGAAGATCGTAATTTTCTGTGAAGACTTTCCACGTGCTTTTCTTTGAAAAACCTAACAATGTGCTGTTGTTGTCGCATCATGTAAGAGCGTGGTACGCCAATAAACAGTGTCTTTCTGGTCCGACAGCTTGAACAATTTTATGGACTGAAACGTATTTTGGTTTACTCGCGCTCATTCCACATTGAATCCAGACGTTTGCTGGTAACTTGTCGAAGAAATGAATGAGCAACAGTAAAACGTCAGTGTCTCTGCTGTTTAACATAATTCTACTTATATCTCCCTCAAGATTTGTATATCACGTATTGTGAAATAAATTCATTGCAATTTGATTTACTAGCAGGATTTATTGGCGTACCACGCTCTTACAGGATGCGACAACACAAGCTCATTGTTAGGTTTTTCAAAGAATGGCACGTGGAAAGTCTTTAAAGAAAATTGCGATCTTCTGGAAAGTTTTGGATCGGTAGTTGACCTAACAGAAGATCTACAGCAAAAGGGCGAGAAGTTTACTATTGCTCTTTACTGTCATAAGAAACCCAAATTGTACACGGTTGACAATATGGACAATCTTAGAGCAGATTTTTTTAAATATTGGTAACATGGATAATCTTCCACCGTCACAAGAAGCTCTTAAACAACATACTTATAAAAAGAGCAAATTACCAAATATGAATTTGGGCCACTGCGGATGTGGACCACCTACAAACCATGGTTGGACATTGGAAAACGAAAAGTTGTCACCGATAACAACGAAAACCATTTATTTTGTTAAAAGAACAGGCTGCTGCAGTGCGAGATGAAAAATGCCATATCGGGGAGACCTATGCTTAAATCAGTATAATTTTGGTGATGTTGATGAATCAATCTACCTACTTTTACTTTGCATGCTTGCAACCTTCTTGCAACAATTGTTCTTTTTTTCTAACAATAAATATTTATAAACCTGTTGAATTGTTTTGGATTTCTCATTTTTTCATTCACTTTTCCAAGGCAGCTTCATCCTTGTTATGAAGAACTATAAAGGAACCTATTCTGTGACAGAGTGTGAAATTAAATACTTTACATTACATACAACAAATGGAGAACTTCTACTTCAATTCAGACCATAAAACTGAACCACTATCACCTTGGAGCCAACAAAGAAATAGTGAAATAAAATGGGATGTTCCATAGAATATGTCAATCCCTTCTCGACCAAAATGTATGAAACTGCGGATTATTTTTCTCGTCATTTCTAAGTTGGTCCCATTGTAAAAGTTGTTCAGTTTTATGGTCTAAAGTACCCCCTTAAATATATTACGCATTTAAGTTTACACCCCCGTACATCTAATTCTATAGTTTATGTAAACGCATGTGCAAGTAAATAAAATAAAAAATAAAAAATAAATATCTTGGACAATGTCACACAAATTATCTAGTCACATTTAAAGTACCAGAATCTAGCCTGGACTTGTATTATGATGACTAGACAACGATATAGAATACATATATAAATACAAACATCCAATAATATAAAATAAAAAAAAAAATAAAAAAATAATAAAATAATAATAAAAATAAAAATAATATAATATAAAATTGTATATTTTTCTAAGCCATATTACAATGGAAACCCTAATTATGTAATAATCTATAAGTAATCATTTTATTTGCAGTCCTTCCGCCCCGCCGCAGACCGACGCATTCTTGGACTCATAGTTACAGTGCACCAGTAAATTTGACAGAGCTCAGTCGTTTGAAGTTGTATTTTTATACAATTCAAGTTTTAAGATTGCTTATAAAATTCTGTATGTTTTATGTAATAGCTATAATCACAATATAGTTATCTGTTTCCGAGAAAACTGGAGGAATGATTGCTGGTAGGTAGCAAAAAATGCATTAAATTCAAAATATTTCAGTAAATACAAATTTTTCACTTTAGGTGTCTATGAAATGATTAAAGTAAATTTAATAAGCTTTCAAATGACACCTCGCACAACCAGATTGACCTCATAGGTGCGCTACAATTGAAGAAAAACTAAAACCTCTGGCGGCTTTCTTTATGACGTCACTGCTACCCCCTCCACCACTTTTGAATTATACAACAAGCAGTTTCGTGATCAGGAGAGTTCCCCGAACACAGCCATACCTGTTGTAGGTATATACAGAACTTACATACGAGATTTTTTTTTTATTGTCCTGGCCCCTACACTATTAGCTTAAAAACTATTTTTAATAACAGAATGAACTATAAAAAGTAACGAAATGTATAATGTAGTTCATACGATGCGTTTTAAGTCAACCCTACACATATGTCATGCACAATTTTTGCAAAGTGCGCATGTCCAAACGTCATCATGTCAAATCTAAAACGTTGTTTGAAGTGCCGGACCTGTGCTACAGATCTACTCGAGCTAAATGTATGGGACAAAAACATTTTATTTGCGATTTCGATGTTGGTCCCATAGTGAAAGTTGTTCAGTTTGATGGTCTCAACAACCCCCATAAAAGTTTGAACTGTTTATTTTAACTTTTGTAACACTCTGTAAGTCTCTGTATACAACATTTTTGGTTACGAGTTTAAGTAAGAAATTATGATCTCCATATTATTCTTAGCTTATTCTAATCATAACTATTCCTAAAATATAAAGTAAGTTTTTATTTGTACCACATAATTTATTTACTCTATATGGTACTTACCATACTTAGGGCTTTATTTCACGGCAATCGTTCTTTTCACACAATATAAAGTAACTAGTGTTTTAATAAACTTATAAAAGTAAAACGTCTTAGTCTCGAAGTAATAGTTCAATACTATGAGCTCACCGATGACTTCATATCATTAAATCATATCACTATAGAATAGTTATCGATTCATGAGAACCTTATGATAAATGCAATGTTTGTGTTCTTAATCATACAATACTATATGAATTACTGTATTTACCGAGGTGTTAAGATGGAAATGATATCTAAAATGTAATCAAATATCAATATCAACAGCTTTTTTCAAAACGAGCTTTTGCCAGCGACTTCGTATGCGTGGATTACCCCTTTAGGGGTCAATTTTCATAAAACCTTTCTTAGTGTATTCTTGCATCCTCTGTATTCTTTTGTTCTGTCAGTCAGTGACATAAGGGTTGAGACACGTCTACAGATGCAAAAATGTAATTTAGTATAGGAAGCCATCCGCCGCCGCGTAGAAAAAAATCTGCTGTTGTATACGTTTGAGTCGAGTAGGCATTGCAGTTTAGTATGGAACAGCTTATTTTATTTTTTTGCTCCGATGGGTTTGCTCCCATAGTAAAAGTTGTCCAGTTTGATGGGTAGACTCTTAGTTTAAAAGGATGCTAATGATATCAATTTCACCCTGTAGATACAATACCCCTGATCAGAAAGTTTCTAGCATTAACTAACCTTTTAAACATATCGACAACTGCAAATTCGCAATAGTTCATCAATGATAATGCAAAAATGACCTTTAAACATGAAAGTTTAAAGTGCAGTTCCGTAAAGTCAAAAATAGATAAAATGTCGAAACCAAACTGATATTCATGTCTAGGTTAGAACCTACTTAGATTGACCTACTGACTGACCACTAACTGACATTGCGGTCTTTTATGGCGTCCGTGTGTATGTGTGAACTTAATTGTGTGTTTATGTGTGTGCGTGTGTGATTGGATGGTTGAAGGTAGGGCTGCTACCTGGGAAGTCATAAAACTAAGGTGACGAGGAAGTAGTAGATGTTGTGGACTGGAAAGCCTATTACTTTCTGGCCTTCGGCACACCCCTTCTTCTTCTTATCGTGTGGGCAGAGCCCTGGTGTCAGAGTTTTTTCAGACCTTACGGCCTCTGACGTGGTTTTTATGTAACGACTACTACTACCAGAGATAGTAGCCGGGACCAACGGCTTAACGTGCCATCAGAAGCATGGAATCATTTTACTTTTCAGACAATCAGGTGATTCAGCCTGCAATGTCCTAACCAATTGGGGAAAAACGCACAAAGTGACATATCACTAGGTGTCCCCCATGGAAATCGAACCCACGACCTCCGTGTCGAGAGCCAATGCTCTTAACCATTAGACCTCGGAGGCACACCCCTGAAACTACATTCAACGATCTCTTGATGCTTCAATAGTATAGTTCTGTATTTAGTTCTACAGAACTACTACAACTACTACTCACAAGTAGGTACACTTTTCAGGCTGAACTGAATAACTTTCCAAGGTTGAAATCGCGAAAAAAGAATCTGCTGATCCATATAAAACTGCAATCCTATATCCTACTCGATCAAAATGTATGGGAAAGCAGATGTTTTCTCGCGACTTTGACCTTTGTTCCGTAGAGAAAGTTGATCAGTTTCATGGTCTGAACACCCCTTTAAATACCACCAGTATATTAGCAAGCACCCTGTATAGATAGCATTATTTATTCTGTGCCTCTGGTAAGGTCATAACTATTTGAAATAAGTTTGTACCAACATTATAAAAACGAAATTAATTAAAAAAAAGTTAAAAAATAATATTGCAGCCGATGACTTTTTCGTTCGCATCATAAGAACATTAATTTGTTTTATCGAAGTCGCTGTCAAGCCGATTCGCGACAGGGCTTGCATTAGTTTTTTGGCTTGGCTTGACACCGACTTCTATAAAACAAATTCATGTTCTTATGATGCGAACGAAAAAGTCATCGGCTGCAATATTATTTTTTAACTTTTTAGTTTTTTTGAAGGCGGTTTTAATTTTTTGTTAAAATTTTGTTTATTTCACAATTTTCAGTGGTGAATTCATTAGTTTGATTTAACAGTAGTGCTTCAAATTAACAAACGCACTAATCGGCACTACGATTTTCGAAGGTTCCCCTCGATTTCTCTGGGATCCATCATCAGATCCTGGTTTCCTTATCATGGGACTACCCTTGGGATATCTCCTTTCCAACAAAAAAAGAATCATCAAAATCGGTTCATAAATGAAGAAGTTATCCGCGAACACACATTAAAAAAAAAAAAAAAATATACGGTCGAACTGAGAACCTACTCCTTTTTTTGAAGTCGGTTAAAAAAATCTGATAATGCCAGATGACAACATTCGCAACCCTAGTCGAAGATGGTTATCGAATGTTGTAAACAATAATTGCCTTCAAACGCGATGAAATGTGCAACGTTTAGTGCTATTATCATTTGTTAGATAGACACGAGTTGACACGCTTCAATTTTATTGTAATGTTAACTTTATTACTCTATCCACCTCACCACCATCATCATCATCATCTCAGCCGATGGACGTCCACTGCTGGACATAGGCCTCCCCAAGGATCGCCATAACGACCGGTCCTGCGCTGCCCTCATACAACGGGTTTCCGCCGCCTTCACCAGGTCGTCGGTCCACCATGTGAGGGGCCTACCCACGCTGCGCTTTCCCGTACGCGGTCGCCACTCGAGAACTTTTCGGCCCCATCGGCCATCGGTTCTGCGAGCAATGTGCCCCGCCGACTGTCTCTTTAGTTTAGCAATTCTTTGGGCTATGTCAGCTACTCTGGTTCTTCTGCGGATCTCTTCATTTCTGATTCGATCTCGCAGGGAAACTCCGAGCATAGCTCTCTCCATTGCCATTGGAAAAAGGCTGGTAAAGGGTGTCACATACGACGGAAGCTAAAACGTATAGAGCAATATCTTGATATCATGATGTAGATGCTATTCTAACCACAGAAAAGATAACCAGCAGAAATCGTATAAGGACTGTTTAGTTCGAGAACTAGCGTGATAAAATAATAAAATGAAATTCATCTTCATAAGTTTTATGACTGAATCGTCATGAAATTTGTATAAAATTACCTTTTTCTGAACGAAATGAAGGAACTAATGCGGGGGAAACCCAAATCAGTGGCACGCGGGTTGCGACTGCATGCTAATGCCGGGTTCTCTCTTCTGTCATTTTAACGCATGCAAGATGTTAATGGTTTCCTCTCAAATAGACAGGAATGAGAAGAGATTTTGAGTGCAATAATTAATAATAGTGCGGTAGATAATAGCCAGTAAAGGACACACGGCGACACATCAAGCTACCTAAAACCAAAATAAGCTGACCGCGCGTCGGCATAGAAATGTATAACGTCGCGCGACCTGCTTATTTTGGTTTTGGGTAACTTAATGTGTCGCCGTGTGTACATCCTATGCTGTACTAACACAAGTGTTTTGTGGGCTCTAACGTTATAAGGTAGTTTATCATAGGCGTGTGACATATCGCTCTCTCTTCCGTATCTGAGCGAGATGAAAGACGCCTCTGAACCTAGCTGCAAGTTGTGTGGGGCTTGCGCAGACGAGAGAGACCTCTGCATAATTTTTCGTGCGTAAAAATACACTTTTCGTCAAACGAAGACGAAAGACTGACCAATATGCATGTATCATTTTCTTCCATTATAAAACTCATAAATCTTTCAATCCTTTACAGGTGGGTTCCGGTCGCTGCTCGTCCCCCGGCACGGGGCCCCTCTCACCCGCAGAAGGGCCCCGCTGGCCTCACGCACACCACCCACATCCGCTGCACCACGCGCTGCTCTCATCCAGCGTGAAGCGAGGCAAGGAGATGTAAGTAGACTATGTAGCTATAGTTCTGTGTAATGGGCCCCACTTGACACCCGCTGTGAATATGGTAAACAATTGCTTACCTTACCTAGGTAACGTAGGTACCAATTTATTTCTTCGTATGGGTAAAATTATCTGGTATTTGAGCCGGATAATTTTACCCATACGAAGAAATAAAGTGGTTCCTAATGGCCTTGATTCGGACTGTGCCACGACTTAACTAAATTTATTCCTGTCACTTTCTAAAATAAGATTAAGAAAAGAGACAGAAAACCAACAGCTGACCTTAGTGCTGTCAAAGTGACGTTACACTCCCAAAAACGCTTTAAATAAGATGGCGTACATTATGATGGCATCTTATTTTGGGCGTGTAACGTCACTTTCACAGCACTAAAGTCAGCTGTTAGTTTTCTGTCTCTTTTCTTAATCTTATTTTAGAAAGTGACAGGAATACATTTAGTTAAGTTAAGTCGTGGCACAGTCCGAATCGGTACCATTATCTATATTTAAGCATGGAAACCTCTTTGTACGAAGTATAATATGTGAAATAACACGAATCGAATTAGAAGCATATTATTACTAAAGTGTTGTTTTCTAGTACCACGTTTTCCTTTTACATGTCTAACCAAAATAGAAATAAGGATATGTAAGTATGACTAATATTACAATTGATTAGTTCTAGGAAATCGCTAGCTTTACTTTCTCTTTTACTTATTGTCTGCTCTTTTGTGAAACATTATTAACAGTGCTGAAATAGAGTACAAAAGTGAACGAAAGATTTTTGGACAGTGGTCTAATCTGTAGGGGCTATTGTGTATGTCTCGGATCATTGATCGATATAAAATCGATAATGACTGTATGAATGAAGCTTAGACAATGTATATCGGGACGAGTTACGCGTGTCATTCTACCAAGAAACATTTCTGCCACTTTTTGCGGGGGGCGAGTTAACATGAAATTTTGGATTTTATTCCCCATAAGTTTAGATTCTAATTTTGAATGTTAAAAATCATGAAAAGTAGTCTCGTGTAAACCCCAAACGTTCTAAGTTCAAAATTATTGTTTCGCTATTATAGGCTGTCTCGTTTAGTGATAAGGTATAAAATTGGGTGTAAATGCACAAGATCAATTGTTCTTATACCGTGGCAGAGGGGAAATGCTTAATATAAATTGTCTAAGGAATGAAGAGATGAGGGCTGCAGAGACGACTGCATGCAGCAGAAATGCGAATGTTAAGATGGTTGTGTGCACAAAGAATGCAAAAAAAATGTTCTACTTTCCATACTAAGTGCAATCTGCTGATCGAACTTTAGTATGAAAAGTCGAAATTTTCTTAGGGGAAGTTGTTCAGTATCATGGGTACAATCACCCCTTAAAGTAATGCAACGTTTACCCTAACACCCTGTTTTAGAAGAAGTTTGAAAGTAGCTCCTGCGAATGAAAAACTGCGCGGTAATTGATTATCGTGGTATGGGCATGCGATGAGAAGAGACGAGTGTCATATTACATGACGAGTGTTAAATATGAATGAGGATGGCTGCATGAAGAGATCACGAACAAAGAAAAGATGGATGGATTGTGTGAAAGATGACATGTTTTAAAAAACAAAACTCCTACTCCCATAGATTCATAGATTCTTTATTGTACACAAAAACATAGTTATGAAAAAAAATTACAATCACAAAAAATAGATAGATAGATAATATCTTTTCATTTCAATTATTACTTTTCCCATCTTCTTTGATTAAATTAATTACGGGTTCAAATACAGATTAGAGTCATCCCCCGGGCTCGCTGGACTTCATCGTCTAGTGTTGTGAATGGTCGCCGCTGTTGATCCTGGCTTACAGGAGTTACAGCGGTGGGAATGTGTGGTGGGCCGATGCCCGATAAAAAAAATGTGTAAAGAAGATGTGTGCGCTGAAATGACGGCTAAAAGAGATAATGGAGGAAGAAGAGATATTGCGCCGACACCAACGACCTACCTATGTCATATCTATTGTCTGAAGTTGATAAACTAAATATTAGGAAGGAGAATCATCAGAAATCATAAAGAAACAATGTCGACTTGATAACAGATTATATATCTAATCGGGTAATCACCCCTGAAAGAAACATTAGCTTTATTTATTTGGGGTGAGTAATCGAAAACATGAAACCGTAGTGGTCTAGTGGTAAGTAACTTCGCCATTCGTCTAGAGGACGGTGATTCGTTCCCAGTATGGCTACACCTTGGACATTTTAGCTGTCATACAAATGGGAAAAATGTTAAAGAAGAGTGCATGTGCAATACTGAATGAGTGCGAGCTTCCTGCCAGAGGGGGGTGAGCTTGCTTGGGGGCATGAAGTGTCCGTAGTACTAGATAGTAGATGCTCTTTCTTATACTGTGGTATGGGTCAGACTGATTATTTACCTATGAGTTTTTTGGTCAAATATTTAGTCCGTGCATTTACCTTGATTATGTATTCTAATGATCAAACTGAACAACTTTAAATACGGAGCCAAGTCAGCTGTTGGTTTTCTGTCTCTTTTCTTAATCTTATTTTAGAAAGTGACAGGAATACTTTTAGTTAAGTTTAGTCGTGGTACACTCCGAATCGAGGCCATTGTTCAGTTCGACAGGTAGAATGTATAATGAAAGTATCCGCACTGTAAATATATCCTGTATGTGTACGATGTGATAATGATAATGTTTTTTGTGTATTTTTTTTGTTACCAGTGATGGCCGTCGATGGTCAGTGGCGTCGCTACCGTCGTCCGGATACGGAACTACGCCAGGAAGTTCAAGTCTCTCGGTAAGTTTTTATATTAATAAAATCGACCAAGAGCGTGTCGGTCTCGAATGTTTGCCCCATTAAATTTTTTTTTCAGTTTTATGGTCTGAACAACTCCTTAAAAAACCGTCAGCATATTAAGAAGGACCCTGTATCAAGAAGGATTTTGTGTATCTTCCATGTTTCTAGATATAGCATAAGGCTATATTAGAATAATTGTTTATTTGAGCTCTTCAAGGCCAGGTTGCATAACCTAGGAGGTTCTAACCTTGGGCCGCCGTAAACAAGACCATTATGCAGGTGAGGTATGGGTGTAGGTACGCGTCTAGATATACTTAGTACAAGAGAATAATAGTCTAGAATCTAACGATGTATCAACATAAATACATTAATGACGACCACAATAAAGGTGCTATGACGTTTCAAGTGGTAAAAGCAAGCCATACTAACACTGAAAACTGCAATTAATAAATATAAAAGAACATCGAAGCATGTATTGTACCCACTGTCCAATACAAGTGGCGACCCGTCACACTGGACAGAGTTTCGGTACTAGTGTAGCTATGCGAACAGTACAAAAACTGATATTAGCTGTCAGTCGGTTTAGGAGATACTTCTGTTCAAAAGTCGTACCTTTCATCACAGAGATGCTCTACGCCCTATAAATACTGAATCAGCCTTGCAGCTGATGATAAGAAAAAGTACGTCTATTTCTTATACTGTTCTTTTTAAGGGGACGATCAGATCAGACCAACAAAGCGAATAATTTTGTCTTTGGGACTAACTGCTAACATCAAATCGCAAAAAAGAAATCAGCTGTCTCATACATTTGGGTCGAGTAGTTAGCAGTTTAATACGGAACAGCAAATTTTTTTAGATACAATAGTATCGAGATCGAGAATAGATTGTGATAAAACGAATGTATGTGATATAAATATAAGTAAATGTTGCTGGGAAACGGTTATTTTTGTCTAAACGTGAGTCAATGTACACGCGATAGCACTTCGATCGGGCTCTGAAGAGAGCGTGTTACTGCGAATGCAACTACTTTACACATTTGTGGTCCCAGACAACCGTCTCGGGGACATGTTAGGCGCATTATCCAATGCGCCTATTGCAGATGAAGTCTGCAATGAATCGGTACGCAGAACGCATATATGCGTTCATCCTTGTATGGGCCTTTGTCAACAAATTGACAGGCACTGAGTGACCGGTGTTTCTCTGAGAGAGAGATCACATGAGAAATGAAGTGATACGTTAGAGAACTAAAGTGGTTGACATAGCTCAGAAAATAAGCAAGCTGAAGTGGCAAAGGGCTGGTCATATCTGCTGAAGAACTGACAACCGATGGGGTGTCAGAGTACTAGAGTGGAGACCACCAACTTGCAGGCGTAGTGTGGGATGCCCTGCTGCCCGCTGGACAGACAACCAGATACAGGTAGCGGGGAGCGACTGGATGAGGAAGGCCGAGGACAGAGTCTTGTGGCGCGCCTTGGGAGAGGCCTATGTTCAGCAGTGGATGATAGGTTGATAATGATGAGTGTCCCCGTTGTTTGGCGTACGTGGACTACGAGAAAGCCTTTGATTCGATCGAGACTTGACTGCACTGCAGAATCTTCAGCGATGCCAAGTAAACTACCGGTATATCAAAGGACTGAAATGCTTGTACAAAAACGACTGCAGGACCAGAACTCGAAACCTATCCTACTGCAGCGAGGCGTGAGGCAGGGAGACGTTATATCTCCGAAACTGTTTACCGCTGCACTGGAAGATGTTTTCAAGGTTTTGGACTGGAAAGGGCTAGGCATAAACGGCGAGTACATCAGTCACCTTCGGTTTGCCGATGATAAAGTCATCATGGCGGAGACTATGGAGGAGCTAAGTGGAATGCTCGATGATCTTAGCAGAGCTTCCGAACAAGTTGGTCTGAGAATGAACATGGACAAAACGAAGATCATGTCAAATGTCCATGTTGTACCCACTCCTGTAAAAATCGAATACTGTGCTCGAAGTTGTTGAAGAATATGTTTACTTGTCACAAACTATGCAGTTAGGTAGGTCCATCTTCGAAAAAGAGATCCATCGTCGAATCAAACTCGGCTGGGCAGCGTTCGGGAAGCTATGTAGTATCTTCACGTCCTACATACTAAATCCTTAGACAATTTAATAGTAAGGACTGGCCTTGCGTTAGCATTTCCCCTCTGCCACGGTATTAGATCAATTAATCTTGCGCATTTACACTCAATTTTATATCTTATCACTAAACGAGACAGCCTATAATAGCGAAACAATAATTTTGAACTTAGAACGTTTGGGGTTCACACGAGACTACTTTTCATGATTTTTAACATTCAAAATTAGAATCTAAAGTTATAGGGAATAAAATCCAAAGTTGGGATAGGAGCACCCCGCAAAAAGTGGCAGAAAATTATGATAGGAGAATGACACGCGTTACGCGTCCATACTATTAAATTGTCTAAATCTAATCCTAAACGCTTCTCGCTGTCGCTGGCTTAGTAGCCTCTTTGTGTCATGAGGCGATAATGAGTTTCGGAACTGTTACAGCTGCACAGAATTGTTATGATTCATTTACTGAGAAATTTAGCTTGAATGCGGAATACTAGTCGTAGAGTCCTTACTTGTACAAGCGCCGAGTGTATAGTATGTGTTGTAATATTGTGCACAAAACTGGTGATAATAATTTATATTGATAATGATCATAGAGAAATGATAATAATGATATAAGTATTTGAAATTGGATCTGGAGAGCATTCGCGCTAAATAAATCGCAACGGAACCAAGATTGGACGACCCGGTTGGTGTAATGGTTACCACGCCGGACTGCCAAACCAGGGTCCCGGGTTCGAATCCCGGTTCGGTCATGGATGTTTATATGTTTGTGCCGTTGTTGTATGGTTTCCATAATAAACAGCCTATAAATAGTGCTTTCTTGGGATCATTACAATGTATGTGCCTGTGACCGTTATTGGACCGCGTGCGCACCACAACTATTAACATATTCAGTATTGCGCTATTCATTTGACATCTTTTAGAACCACTTTGACAGATCGCTAGACGTTAAAGTCACATTGGAAATAAGTCAAGTTTAGCGCGATACGGAATTAAATACAGTTGAATAGTAATTGGATTGCAATGTGATTAGAACTGAAATTCGACTAGGATTGAACTTGGATGTTTTAAACTAGCGCAATCGCCCTCCTGGGCTTACATCGCTCGACTGCCCGAGCGCGGTGCATATAAACAAATTTAAATGCGAATGCTACTACTATCTCTGATGGTAGTAGTCGTTACATAAAAACCACGTCAGAGGCCGAAAGGCGGTCTGAAAAAACTCTGACACCAGGGCTCTGCCCACACGATAAGAAGAAGAATGCGAATGCCATTGTTTAAACACGATATTTTTTTATTTTATTTTATTTTATTTATTGACGAAACCAACAGCATTACAGTAATAATTATAAAAATAACAATTTGTGTAGGTAATATAGCCAATTACAGGTTTCCTTATGTTAACATTTTGATAAATAGTAATCTAAACATTGAAACTCTAAATTTAAACACTGTTGTTATATAATCAACATACATAAAACGGAATTTGAGTATATTATATTATATTATATAAAATTTCGATACACATATACACATCCTCTGCAACACACTACATACAGGAAATTTCTTGTATTTGGATGGGGTGGAATAAAAATATCGCCATAACAATTACTTACCTATGTATACAATTTTAGTAATTTCGAAATAAAATTAGTTTTAGAGCCAACAAAAAGATCCATGTCTGAAAAACTCGTGTTATAGGTAGTAGAAATACGGGAAATGGGAGAATTACTCCCATATCTTGTTCGGTGGAAGGGAACATAAAAGAGGTTGGTGTGTCTCGTTCTCTTACCCGGAACGCACAATCCAATCTGTGAAATTATGTAAGGGTTTCCGATGTGGCCATCGTATAGAGGAACTGACAGCTGAGAGAGCGAGATGTACCTAGCGGCGCCACTGTATAATAGAAAGAGATACGTGACGCGAGGCAATAGAACCGTTTTTGGGAAATTGTCGGCACAATCGACTGGGTAAATATTCGTGCTCTGTGAATAATTTGTGAATCTAAAGTGAAATCGTAGATTATTTTGTGAAATATACTAACACTATTTCATTAAATTACCTACGATTTTACGTTAGATTCACAATTATACACAGAACTCGGGAGTTTTAGGGTGCCGATAAGTGCCGACAAATAAAAAAAAAACGGTTTCATTTGACAACGCATGTCAGTTACTCTATTCCGACAGGTATAATAACTTTATGGGTTTGCCTGATTTTCGTTAAATTAAAATGTATTGTTTCAAAATTACAGTGGCTGAAAGAGTTCCTTACAAATCTTAAATTAATCCTAGATTGAAACTATGTTTTAAAAAACCTGACAAGCCACAGACACAGAGATTAATATCTAGATCGTATTTAAAAATGTCATTGACTTGGTTGGTATTGAAAATAGGATCTAACTTCGTTGGTATGCAGCGCGCTTGGGCACTCGGGCGTTGAAATGCCAGATCCAATTTCAAATCTACGGAAATACAACCGATAAAAATAGTTTGTCCCGGACAAATTCCGCTAAACCGAACAAAACAATTTGGCCGATGCAAAACAAACATATATTTTTGATGTCAGGTGAAATTTTATTAATTCCCGTCTGCCTGCATTCTTGACGACTTCCGCTTTTGAATATGTGCTTTAAAACTGGGGGATAAAGTGTAATTTTCATTGTTTTATGCAAGTTGAAAACGGTCCAAAATCCCTATGCTGTTTTCTGCATTCAGTGAAATTGTTTTACACAAAGATTTATTTCTGGAGACATTTTCACTAACCAATGGTCCGTCTTTAAGATTTTTATTTTCTCCAAGATTGATATTGTAAGTATAGCACCCTTTTAAACTAAGAGTCTACCCATCAAATTGAACAACTTTTACTATGGGAGTAAACCGATCGGAGCAACTAAAAAATCTGCTGTCCCATACTAAACTGCAATGCCTACTCGACTCAAATGTATGCAACAGCAGATTTCTTTTTGCTCCGATCGGTTTGCTCCCATTGTAAAACTTGTTCAGTTTGATGGGTACTCTTTTAGGACTTTTAGTTTAAAAGGATGCCAATGATATCAATTTCACCCTGTATTTGCCTAAGAAGCCTAAGAATACAGGGTGTACAATAAAATGGGACAGTTACTTAAAGGGGTGCTTCAGACCATCAAACTGAACAACTTTCTCTATTGGACCAATATCGAAATCGCGAAAAAAAATTCCGCTCTTCCATACAAAACTGCAAACATAACTCGACTGAAATGTATGGGACAGCAGATTTTTTTTTCGCGATTTCGATATTGGTCCCATAAAGAAAGTTGTTCAGTTTGATGTTCAGAAGCACCCCTTTAAGTAACTGTCCCATTTTATTTTACACCCTGTATACACCACTAGTTTTTAAATACAAAAACAAAATTTAAGTTGTATTCAGACAATGAAACTAAACAACTACTACAACAACTAAGGAACATGGGGCAAAAAACGAAAAATTTTTTTGGACCTCCAATACAAAATCAATCGGCTGATCCGCACTTTTGTATGGAAGGTCAAACAAATTTGAAAAAAAAATCTGCCGTCCCATACATCTGAGTCTAGTAGGATTTGATTTATGTTTCGTGATTTCGACTTTGGTAGAGAAGAAAAAAAATTGTCAGTTTGTAAAAGTTTGTCAGTTTGAAAAATTGTCAGTCAGTTTGTCAGTTTGATCATCCAATTAGAAAACCGTCAGCATATTACTACACCATTTAAGTATTAATTATAAGTATTATAAGTATTGGTATAACATCTATTGTTATGTGAAAACCTGTATTGATCTGTGTACCTTTGTTCTCAGTCGCAATGTTCGTCGCAAGAGAGGCTGCTGGCGGTGCAAGCGGCGTGCGAACCCCCGCCCCGGGCGCCGTGCGTCCACTGCCACCAGCATCAGAACTCGCTCAAGTGAGTAGTGTAGTAGCAATGTTGCGTAGAATCAGACCTCGGTAGACGGGAGTCTTTCATCTTTCATCTTCTCGGAGATCTCCACTGGAATACGGAAGCCTAGAGGCCTATATTGGCGTACTGGGATGTCCTAAAGCGTCTGCTGGCAGCATGCGGCATAGCCTCCTGAGCCTCCAACTCCTGGGAGGAACTTGCGCTGATGAGACCTGAGTAGCGAAAAGCTGCCAGGGAAGATACTGTACTGTTTGAGACTGCTAGGTTGGCAGCCCTGGAAGCCAATCGCCAAGACCACTAGACCCGTCCCAAACTTACATAGCTATAACTAGACGTACAATTCGACTGGCCAACTGTATTGTGCTGCGTGACATTTAAGATAATTCATGACTTTACTCTGATTCTCCAGCCACATTCGAGCATTCCATGCTACCTCGTCCCCTGCGAAAAGTTTTTTTACTAGGATAATACGCGTAACTCCTCCATTGTTAAATGTCTAATTTAAACACTGGATCACCTCCACAAGTGGGGTTTGAGTGTGTCTCGCAACGTGCGACTGCGGGGCACCTGACCAGACTCTCTCCCATGTGGTAAATGAGTGCACTCTGCGCTGTTTCCCCGGTGGAATCAAAGAACTCCACAGGCTAACCCCGGCAGCGGATGACTGGCTGAAACACCTCTACTTCGAAATCTGACCCCCCCCCCCCCCCCCCCCTCGGATCCAAGCAGGAAGACAAAAATGCCATACGATATGATGATGAGCACTGGATCATGGACTGGACAATGGACTTCATAGATTGCGCATTTAATAAAATAATCGTCCAATTGCAGCTCTTCACAAGGCAGTGGCATGAACAACTGGGCGTCTCTCTCGGACAGCGGTGGCAGCGGCCACACGGCCGCTCGGGCGGTCTCGCCACAGAGCCCGGCAAGGCGGGTGCGCAGTCGAAGCCTGAGGTTAGTTATTTTGTCAAAAATGGCAGATGGTGTCTCGCCAACTTACTGGGCACCAACTTAAACTCTGACACAAGGGCTCTGCCCACACGATAAGAAGAAGAATAGGCCTCCAAAATGACCACTTGCGAAGAGTGACAAGGCGGTATCGGCAAGGCAACATCTGATGACGTCCTCCTTGAGGTATCCGTCAACGGCGACACCCTGGGCTTCACTTAGTAGAGTGAGTGTCTAGGAAGAGTTCCTTCTGTTTTTATTAAATTTTCATAAGATATTTCATGGGCCCGTAGCCCGAACCTTTGGAAGGTTTGCGTTGGGTCCCCCAAAAACACCACTCGTGAGGAGCGACAAGGCGGCAACATCTAGTGAGCGGCTAAGGTTGTAGAGAGGTGAGTCTGTGGGTGCCAGTTCCCGGTGCTGAGCGCACCTGCACAGAATAGGTAATAGTATATGAGGCTCAACCCTTAATTATTAATATTTGTATTTTTTTGATGTGCTGCAAAGAATCTTCGTTTTCTTGCAGTTCACCGTCGCGGTCGCCAGGCGGCGCCGGCTCGGGCTCTGAAGGCGCCAAGGAAGACGCGGTGTCCGCCATGTCTTCACTCTTCGCCGCTAGGTTCCCTGCCGCCCAGCGGGCTATGGATGACAAGTGAGCTTCACAACTATACAGGGACCAACTTAACATGCAGACGGTTTTTTTATGTTTCTTTAGGGAAAGTTAGTACCATGAAGCAAGTAGCGAAGCGCATCTTTTACTCTAGCTCTGAGTTGAAGGAGGGCAAGCGTAAGCATGGCGGGCAACTCCTCAGGTATACACCGAGTATTCCGAGCACTTACAACCCGAATTCCTTTAAAGTACGAGTGAATAGGCATCTTCTGGGTAAGCTCGCTACATCTACGACCCCATCTTCGTCCTGAGGACTGGATTGAGGTCAAGAGCAAACCCATCATTAATAAAAAAATAAAAAATGCGCAAAAGCGCCATATGAAAAGGTGAGGCATAGAGCCCGCGCAGTGGGAGAATTTGGCAGCCATTCATCCAGCAAGGAGAGCTCTTGTGACCAGTCAAATTTGATTTTGAGGCAAGGAGGCGATCACAGCTAGATGCCAAAGGTTATGAATTGAAAGCCCGACCACCAGCGGCTATACAATATATCTATGAGAATTACGTGCTCGCTATGTGCGGGGATCTTCTCCAAGAAGATTGGCTATGTAAGCCACATGAGAGCTCATCAACGCCAACAACGGAGTTGAAGCAGTCGCCGTGGCCGAAATCGGTCAATAGCAAAATAGAGCAAAAAATTAGTATCATGACATGAGTACAAAAACCTAAGTAATGCAACCCTAACATCCTGTATTATTGTTATTTATTTATTTTTCGTTTTCAGATTACGAGGTCTGATCGAAGAACTGTCTGAATTAGATAAGAAACCAGATCGACCGCCGATAGAGAGATTCGTACAAAGACAGGTATGTTTGAGGCAAAGGTTGAAAAGCTATGAGGTCCAATGTGAATTGGTAACTAAAGGGGATATTACCTTGGGTAAAAGAATTGTCTTAAAATCGTATTGTTTGTTTGCAGGTGTTAGAAATGGCCCGCGACTGCCTTCACAAGTCTGAATCGAAACAAGTGACAAGCTCATACTTCTACGATATGGCTGATAGCTTAGACAGGCTCCTAGCGGAGGTGAGTTCACTTTTAATTATTATCATTATCAGCTTTTGTCCACCCATTGCTGGGTACAAGCATCATCATTTCAGCCGATAGACTTCCACTGCTGGACATAGGCCTCTCCCAAGGATCGCCACAACGACCAGTCCTGCGCTGCCCTCATCCAACGGGTTCCCGCTGCCTTCACCAGGTCGTTTTCAACCGTCCATTACCACTTGGTTTCAGTCCAATACAAACGTTTGACGCACAATACGCGTAGACAGAATTAATAAAAGTAATATTTTATATATGAAATAATAGTTTATAAAATCTAGATGTCGCGTATCAAATAACATTTGCAATTTATAATATAATTACGAAGATATAAAGCTTTGAAATTTTTCATACAAAATACAAAGTTATATTAATACCGTCTACGCGTATTGTGCGTCAAAGTTATGTATAAAATTGACCCCTCTGCAACCGCCTTAACCAATTTTTTGGGCAAAGTCAGCTACTCTAGTTCTTTTGCTAATATCTTCGTTTCTGATTAGATCACGTACATCTATCTATCTATCTATAACGTCACGCCTCTTTCCCAGTGGGGTAGGCAGAGACCAGGGCGCGCCACTTACTACGATCTTTACATACCTCTTTTGCCTCATGCACATCCATACATCTCTTCATACATGCCCGTCGGTTTCGAGTACTCCGCACCTCCCCTTTTTGTAGGACGCAACTGATTTGATCAGCATACGTCCTACGAGGGCGCCCTCTGCCGACACTTCCACTCACATTAGCAACATATATCTCTTTCGTACATCTGCTGTCACTCATCCTTTCCACATGACCAAACCAACGAAGCATACCTTTCTCTATTCTTTTCACAACATCTTCTTTCAATTTACATCGATCTCTTATTACACAATTATTACACGTACATAAGTTAGAAAAACTCATTGGTACATGGCATGTTCGTGGATTCGAACCAGGAACCTTATGACTGTCCATAACGCGCCATCCACGCTCGACAGTTACAAATATATTTAATTTGGTTGGTCCTCCATAAATACGTCCACTATTTCACCACTGTACTTCCCTTCCGTCCAAGGCAGCCTCCTTATTCCACAACATTCACACTTTAGCTTATCAATCATAATAAAATGAATCTAAACTATTATAACACTGTAACAGAAGTGTGTCTGTACATTGAAGATATTTACAAAAAAAAAAATAACGACATGGTTTTTACCTGTCACTGATTCCACATCACCAATTTTTGAATTTTTTGTCTGTCTGCTTGTTTGTTTTTTTGGGTGTTTGTTTGTTCGAGTATCACGCAAAAACTACTGAACCGATTTTGATGAAACTTTTTTTGTTTGATAGCTTATCATCTGACTTAAAATCTGGTTTATATTTATGCGGACGAAGTCGCGGGTAAAGGCTCGTTCTTTATAATCTCTTATTTCGTCGTCGACTGCCTCCGTGGTCTAATGGTTAAGAGCATTGGCTCTCGATACGGAGGTCGTGGGTTCGATTCCCACGGGGGACACCTAGTGATATGTCACTTTGTGCATTTTTCCCCAGTTGGTTAGGACATTGCAGGCTGAATCACCTGATTGTCCGAAAAGAAAAATGATTCCGTGCTTCGGATGGCACGCTAAGCCGTTGGTCCCGGCTACTATCTCTGGTGGTAGTAGTCGTTACATAAAAACCACGTCAGAGGCCGTAAGGCGGTCTGAAAAAACTCTGACACCAGGGCTCTGCCCACACGATAAGAAAGAAAGATTTCGTCGTCTTCTTCTTTTCTTCGTTCTTGATCTTTATCTTTAGTTTCCACTTCATCATGACTCAATCATTGTTTTCGATGACCTGTTAAGTTCATTCATTGGTTAAATTTAAAACACAAACAAATATTGTTACAGACACGAGAAAAATCAGCGGAAGCCGGCAACCAGGTGGCACCACTAGTGACCAGGCTGATCCTCGCCATGGCGCGACCAGCTCGGCTGCTGGAGTGTCTCGAGTTCGACCCCGAGCGGTTCTACAGGCTGCTGGAGGCGGCCGAGGGGCACGCGAGGCAGTTACAGGTACACGAGTCAGCCTGTATATATAAAAGCAGGTAGTGACCCGGCTAATCCTCGCCATGGCGCGACCAGCTCGGCTGCTGAAGTGCCTCAAGGTCGACCCCGAGCGGTTCTACAGGCTGCTGGAGGTGGCCGAGGGGCACGCGAGGCAGTTACAGGTACACGAGTCAGCCTGTATATTACAAATAATAGTGGCATCATCGGCAGACGATTTACAGGAGATGGTAACATGCATGAATGAGGCATTTAAGAAGAAAGGAATGAAAGTGAATGTAAAGAAGGAAAGGAAGGAAAGGTGTTTGTGAGAGATCTGGGCAGGAGGATGGTAGAAAGTGGCAGCGATGTCCGCTCAGGGTCATATCTGGTGCAGAGGATTTCATTGGCCATCCAGCGCGGGAACGCAGCTGGTGTGATGGGATCCTTTGTGCCGGGTACGTTTAATGACGAGAGGCCCATTTAGAGTGTGCATTTCGGTTTTTTTTTCCTGTAATTTCTTGTGACGAAGCTTGACGTGAATTTTTTTTGACTGTAATCCTTTGGACGAGGCATGTTGCCGAATTTAAAATAGATTGTTTGGTATTTTTTTTGTAATTTATTATTGTAATTTGTGACATTGTTACGCATTATTATTAAACCTTTAATGTAAAGAAGACGAAAGTTATGGTACTCGAAAGGGATGAAATAATGACTGAATGTAAAATTATGATAGGAGATGAAAAAGTGGAACAGGTTGAAGAATTTGTATATTTGGGATGCATGTTTACGAGTGATGGTAAGTGTGATGGAGACATAGAGAGACGAGTGAAAGCGGGAAATAGGATTAATGGAGCGATGCACACATTCATGAAAAGTCATAACGTGTCCAAAAAGGCATGTTTGGCAGTTCATGACGGTGTGCTAGCTCCAACTTTGATGTATGGCTGCGAATGTTGGGTATGGCAGAAGAGTAATGAATCCAGAATAAATGCTGTCGAAATGCGTTCTTTACGCAGTATGTGTGGTGTGACTCTAAATGACAGAATACGAAACAGTGTAATAAGAGAAAGATGTGGATTGAAAGAGGATATAGTAACAAGGATTGAAAAGGGAATGCTGATATGGTTTGGTCATGTGGAAAGAATGAGTGATAGCAGAATGACGAATGAAATATATAAAGCAAGTGTGAATGGGACAGTCGAAAGGGGTCGCCCTAGACGTACGTATGCGGACCAAATTGGTAGCGTGCTTAAGAAGGGTCAGATCAAATGTACCGTAAACCGACGAGCGTGTATGAAACGACTTATGAGTGTGGGAGAAGCGAAAGAGGTGTGTCAGGATCGTAGCCGATGGCGATCTATTGTCTCTGCCTACCCCAATGGGACACAGGCGTGAGTATATGTATGTATGTATGTATGTATGTACAAATAATAGTACAGTTACACGGCGCGAGCGCAGCGAGTGTGCTAAACGCCGTGCAATAATGGACTTAAGTCATGAATATATTTCTACCGCGTTCTCGCTTGCACGCTCAGGCTCAGGCGGAACGTGACACTTTTTCGTGCGTGCAGCCGGTGTTCATCGATTTATAAGACGTTATCACGTCAAAAAAAACAACGCCTGGCAACACGACCATACTGAAATGATTAGTTCCAACTGTCACCACCATCAAGACTTTTTTCCAACCTGTAGGCCTCGCATGCCACCCTGGAGAAAACGACAAAAATCGAGATGTGCCTCCATCTTTATTATTTTACGTATGCCAGAAAGAGCGCGCATGAGCTTTTTCTCGTTTAAACGCTTTGTCTTGGGTGGCATGCTAGCCGTGCTGTACTACCCAAAACCGGGCGGGCTCCCAGGATCTAACCTAAAGTATTACAGAACCGAGCTTTTTTATACGCATTTAACATATTTATACTTTGGTTGTGAAAGGTCGAGGGCCCCACTATACGACTTTGCCTCGGGTCTCACGCTGCTGTTATGGCGTCACTTGTGTATTCTTGTTCAAAGGTTGTATTGTATCTCGCAGGGTATAACGACGGAGCTGCCGCAGTACATAATACACAAGCTGGGCCTCTCGCGGGACCCCCTCGCGGAGCTGCACGCCCCTCCGCCGCCTCCACCCCCTCAGAACTGTTCACCTTCAAAGTACGTATACTATCTATGTGATACTAGCGTTCATTTGGATATACTAGGCGTTTTAGTGAGCTCCAAGTCTATACTCAAGGGGGCTTTTCAATGGGGAATTTTTTGACAGCTAGTTCGGTCGATGGTGTTGCCGTGATATTGCTCCGAAGATGGTGATTTGGCTAAAAAAGCGTTGTAAAAACTCCGATCGTGAGCTTTTGTAAGTTTTCTTAGCTTTTCAATAACGCCAGTCTAGGATTTTCTTAAAAAATTTCTATGATAGACAGACATTGATGCTGTTGAATATTTGCCCTGACATAATCAGGACATTTTTGGTACTTTAATTGAACAAGAAATATACTCTTTTTGTTATTGTACGGTTTCCATAATAAAAACCTTACGTTTTGGGATCATAAAAATGTATGTGTTTGTTATTTATGAGCGTTATATTGAACGTTATTTATTTACTCAAGGGGCCATACGTTCAGGCGAATATTTCTATGAGAAACGCCATTGCCCAGCCCTCCGAAAAGTGCATGCGTGTGCCGTATTTTTTTTAAATTAAAAATAATTAATAAAAGTACTTTTTATATATTTTTTTATGATTTCACTAGATAAACTAATGGTGAATATGTGAGTAAAATTCCAGTAATTACAAATAAACGTTTGAAAGTTATTCTAGGTTGAGAAAATAATGTTGAAAATGCGTTATTTTCGTAACTTTTCGAAAATAAGTTCTATCGTGTGTAGTAATTTCAATCGTGTATTCAATTTACGATTTCACTGGATAAACTATCCAAGAATACCGTCAATTTTTTTTCGTTTCGGTAATTTGTATAAATCTTGTCGAAAAAAGAAAAATGAGAGACACCTTTCCAGGTAATTCCGGGACGTATGACCCCTTAAGAATGCGCTTGCGAGCGTTGGAGTTTGCTTTATTAATACGGGCCGTATTCTTGGCTTGACAGAACGCGCGGCAGACAGTCCCCGCCCGGCGGGCACGGGAACTCGAACGGGGCGCCTCCGTCAGAAAGCGACTACCACGTGATCAAGCTTATATCGAACGGGGCCTACGGCGCCGTGTACCTTGTCAAACACAAACAGACCAGGCAGAGGTGAGTCAAGTTAATATATTAGCTTATATAACAGAACTCGAACGGTTTACCTCCGTCGGAAAGCGACTACCACGTGATCAAGCTTATATCGAACGGGGCCTACGGCGCCGTGTACCTTGTCAAACACAAACAGACCAGGCAAAGGTGAGTCAAGTTAATATATTAGCTTGTATAACAGAACTCGAACGGTTTACCTCCGTCGGAGAGCGACTACCATGTGATCAAGCTTATATCGAACGGGGCCTACGGCGCCGTGTACCTTATCAAACATAAACAGACCAGGCAGAGGTGAGTGAAGTTCATATATTAGCTTGTATAACAGAAGTCGAACGGTTTACCTCCGTCGGAAAGCGACTACCACGTGATCAAGCTTATATCGAACGGGGCCTATGGCGCCGTGTACCTTGTCAAACACAAACAGACCAGGCAGAGGTGAGTGAAGTTAATATATTAGCTTGTATAACAGAAGTCGAACGGTTTACCTCCGTCGGAAAGCGACTACCACGTGATCAAGCTTATATCGAACGGGGCCTACGGCGCCGTGAACCTTGTCAAACACAAACAGACCAGACAGAGGTGAGTCAAGCTAATATATTAGCTTGTATAACAGAACTCGAACGGTTTACCTCCGTCGGAAAGCGACTACCACGTGATCAAGCTTATATCGAACGGGGCCTACGGCGCCGTGTACCTTGTCAAACACAAACAAACCAGGCAGAGGTGAGTGAAGTTAATATATTAGCTTGTATAACAACTCGAACGGTTTACCTCCGTCGGAGAGCGACTACCACGTGATCAAGCTTATATCGAACGGGGCCTACGGCGCCGTGTACCTTGTCAAACATAAACAGACCAGGCAGAGGTGAGTGAAGTTAATATATTAGCTTGTATAACAGAACTCGAACGGCGCGCCTCCGTCGGAAAGCGACTACCACGTGATCAAGCTTATATCGAACGGGGCCTACGGCGCCGTGTACCTTTTGGCAGAGGTGAGTAAAGCACATGAGACAGACCCCAGATCCCAAGTCCAGGTAGTGTCCGTACTGTACTGTGGAGAGGTGATGAATGAACGATAAATGCCATCAGATGTACGAAAGAGATCTATTGTGTGAATTTAAAAGTGTCAGTAGAGGTCGCCCTCGAAGGACGATGGTGTGTGTTACACTGAAGTTAAGCGCATATTGCGGCGGGTCGCATCGGGCTAGAGCGAGCCGGGTCGCAATGCATTGAACGATTTTTAGTTTGACTTACTGCAGACGTTGTAAAATTGTAAATAGTCCCGCTTGGTATGGCGCACTGCGGAGGCATACCTTGGACACTTAGCTGTCATTTCATACAAATGGAAAAATTTAAAAAAGGAGATAAGCATGTGCGATACTGAGTGAGTGCAAACGAGAAAGGAATACGCATTTGCTTAACATTGGTAACTGCTGAGGTAATCAGAGGGCAATAGAGAAGGTGAGGTAAAAAGTTGGTGGGAGGCAAGGAGTGTCCATATTGTATGTATTAAAGTAATATATACTCTTTCTTAAACTGTGGTGAAGGGCATATAAATTGTATAGAAGCGATTAGGGCGGATTTCTGAGCTGTAGCCCGTCTTAATATGCGCTTAACTTAAATGTAACGCCACCCACAACGAGTCGAGTCTACTAAAAAGTTCTCTCTCTTGCAGGTACGCTATGAAGAAGATTAGTAAAAACAACCTAATACTGCGGAACCAAGTGGAGCAAGCTTTCGCCGAGCGGGATATACTCAGTTTTGCTGATAATCCTTTTGTGGTGAGTTAATTTTTACAAATAATAGAGAACAGAATGGTGTAACAAATCGTTCGTTAAGCCAGGCCAGTGGCTTGTTAAGGCGGCGGGAAATGTGATCCTAGTGCTTACAGACTATAACCTTATTTTACTCGAGTCTTGCATTGTTTTCTAGAATTTTTAACTAACAATTTATGCTGCCATTTGACACTTTCGCTGCTAAGCTCAAAACAATGAAATTAGCTCAGTGCTAACACTGTGGAATGCTATACAATTCTGACTCAACGTTTGAGTCGTGCGCACTGCGGCCCATATGTCGCTGACCTACCACGTAGGTCGTCAGCAGTTGAAGTGTTAAGGCGTGCATCGCTCGGGGCGTTAATTAAATTTGATGATCATTTCACAAACCTTTTTTTGTAATCTCTAGAATTATACAATGCATGCTAACAACTTATATTTAGCATATAATATTGTTATACGAATAAGAATAACTATAGAAGAATAACTCTAAACAAAATCAACATAATTTTTGGCAGCTAATGAAAAATTACACGTTGTACTAGTTTTGGCGGCAAGGCCAGATATTTTGCGATTTCTATATTGCTCCTGTAGAGAAAGCTATTCAGTTTGATGGTCTGATCATCCCCTTAAAAACCGTCAGCATATCAAGTTGGACAAGTTGCTCGATAGATATTTCTAAAATAGATATAAGACAATATGTCCAAACGTATTAGGAATTGATATTTTCAAATAAACGATTGCGTTGCTCTGAAAACAAAGTTTTATTTTAGTAATTAAATACACACAATAATAATTACACCGTTTAACTTAAATCATAAATATCCTACCTGAAAACAAAGAAACGACATTTAAAGTCTATTATTAAAATAATCAATTCCTTTTCATACAATTTTATAATAAGCAAACAATATACTCCATCTTGGTAAGTTCTGTCAACTCACAAACTGCTTTGCCTACCACCATTATTCCCAGCGCCATCTATGAAGTACATGAGTACATTAACACTGTATTACCGACGAAAGAGCGCTGTACAAATTATTAAAGAAATATTAGTTTCTTTACATCTCCCCCCCCAAGGAAGGAACATTTCAAAATGTTCACTTAAACTAAATCTAAATTTTACCATATTTTTTTTAGTGTTTTTACTTTTTTATTATTATTTTTTTAATTATTTTTATTTTTATCTTTTTTTTATTATTATTATTTTTTTATGTAGGTATTGGTATAAGTTTTGTAATGTGAAAGAGATTTGACTCAGACTTTTTATGACCAGTATTAATTCTATATATTGAATCTGATATCTTTTCTACAATTTCAAATGGCCCAATCTTCAGCTCATCTAATTTATTTCTATTCAGTTTGTTCCCATTCTCTACATATACCATATCCCCTGTATTGAAATTAAATTGAGTTCTATTTTTATCAAATATTTGTTTATTGTAGTTATGTGATTTTAATGAATTTTCAAATGCAATTTTCCTATCTCTAATCCATTCAACGTCTGTTTTATTTCTTTTTAGTTCATTAGGCAAAAAAGAGACATCTGTACCATCCAACAGGTATTTTGGTGCAAAGCCAGTAACTGTATGTTCTGTATTATTATATTTATCTACACAGTTATGAGCAATAGTTGTCCATGCTTTTTTATTATTGTTTTCATTTATTTTACACCTGATTTTGTTTACCAGCGTTTGATTAAGTCTTTCATTTAAGCCATTAGAAAACGGAGCATTTACTGCCGTGAAAATCATTCGTATTGATTTTTCATTTAAAAATGATTTGAATTCTTTTGAGTTGATTCCGGGGTATTGATCGGTGAGAAGCATTCCAATTTTGTCAGTGTCTATTACCTTATTGACTAGTTTAATAAAATCATTAGCACTTTGTGTTTTTGAGGTAACAATATAAGCATATCGTGTAAAGTGATCCACTAAAAGGTGTAGATATCTTTTCGTGGATCGTGAGCCTCCAAAACCTCCAATCGTATCTATTGAGACTATTTCAAAAGGTTCTGTGGCAGGACCCAAATGTGACATTAGACCATATTTATCCTGTCCTCTCGTTTTATTTTTTATACATGTCTCACAAGTTTTACAATGTCTTTTAATATTTATCGTTAAATTTTTTGCTGTATATAATGTACTTATTTTGTTTTGCATTTGTTTTATCCCTAAATGACACATGTTTTCATGTACATCTCTAATAAGTTTTTTACTAAAATCTTCTGATAATATAATTTTCTCACGTTTTTTAACCCTTTTATAGTATACATTTTGTCTTGATATTAATTTTGATTTATTATTTTGTATATCATCATTGTTTTCCTGATCTGTAATAATTTCATTCAATTTTATCATGTTTACAATTTTTAATTGTTCATCTGTATCCTCACTTGCATCCAATACTGGGTTCCTACTTAAACAATCTGCTTCTATATTTTCTTTTCCCGGAGCATATTTAATTTTAAAATCATACTGTGATAAATAATATGTTAAATCTCCTAATTCATCATCCGTCCTAGATTTAATATTTAAATTTTCCAATGGTTTATGGTCTGAATATACTGTAAACGACTTACCTATCAGCCAGTATTGCCAGTATCTTATTGCTTCTTTAATAGCTAAACATTCTAAATAAATTGCCTTTTTTTTCTTTTGTAATTGATTTAATTTTTTTGAAAAGTATGCCACTGGCTTATCTTTTCCGTTTGGTTGTGTTTGCTTCAACACTGCTCCAATACCTTCTAAAGATGCATCTGTATAAATATTTATTGGTAATTTCTGATCAAATATTTCTAGGATTGGCTGTGAGCACAATAAGTTTTTAATGTCTTCAAAAGATTTTTGACAATCCTCAGACCAAACAAATTTCTGATTTTTCCTAAGTAAATTGTGAAGGGGTTCTAAGATCACCGCACTTTTTGGTATATACTCATGATAGAAGTTAATTTTTCCCAGAAATTGTCGAACATTTTTTTGAGTTGTCGGTATTGGGAAGTTTTTTATTGAAACTAAATTATCTCTCAGTGGCCTCACTGTATTATTATGTATTATATGACCGAGATATTTCACTGAATCTGACGCAAATGTGCATTTCGTAAATTTTAATCTAAAACCCTCCTTTTTTATAGCTTCTAACAATTGTTTTAAATGGTCAATGTGCTCAGAAAAAGTCTTAGAAAATATTAGGATATCATCAATGTAGTTTACTGCAAAGTCATTAAGCTTATACTTTCTTAAAATGTTACTTAGTATCCTTTGAAAAATTGCTGGTGCTGTCTTTAAACCAAAAGGTAAGCATGTCCATTGATAATGTCCTTCCTGTGTTACAAAGGCAGTTTTCTTCTTATCTTCAATTCGTAGCGGGATTGACCAGAAGGCTGAATTGATGTCCAGCGTTGTAAAATATGTTGAGTTTCTCGTCTTAATCACTAGGTCGTCAATCAGTGGAAACGGTTGAGCTTGAGGTACCACTATTTTATTTAGATCGCGAAAATCTATACATAATCTTGATTTTCTGTTGTCTTCTTTTTTAAAAGCCAAAGTCACTGGTGCCGCAAATGGACTATAAGATTCCTCTATAAGATTTTTGTCAAGTAACTTTGCTATTTGTTCTTCTATTTCCTTTTTATCCTCCACTGAACATCTATAAGGCCTTTTACAACAATATTTGTCCATGAGTAGATCAATACGTGCTTCATATTCTCTGACCGTGCCTATGTCATATTTGTCCTTTGCAAAGATTGATTTGTAAGTGTCTATCAGTTTATGTATTTCTGACTGTTGTGTAGTATTTAAATTATTCATACTTATTTTGAAATCTTCTTCTTTTAAGTGTTCATTAAAATTTATTGAACATGGGTTCGTTTCATTTTTCACCTCCTTAGAAGTGTTATTTTTATCGTCATCCCATTCATTTTTCACCTCCTTAGAAGTGTTATTTTTATCGTCATCCCATTCATTTTTCACCTCCTTAGAAGTGTTATTTTCATCGTCATCCCATTCATTTTTCACCTCCTTAGAAGTGTTATTTTCATCGTCATCCCATTCATTTTTCACCTCCTTAGAAGTGTTATTTTTATCGTCATCCTCATTCATGGGATCTTTTTCTTCTTCTATTTTTATTCCTTCTTTTTTTTGTGTGATTTTGAAATTCTCGTCTTGAACCAGTCTAAATTGTTTTATGATATCCAGTCCAATTAGAAAATCGTAGTTAAATTCCTCTCCATCAATTATATAAACATCCGCTTTTTCTTCGATATCAAAAATTTTTATTTTAATAGTTGTCAAACCAATCGTCTTTTTAACACCATTAATTGTGATTAAATTATCACTTTTTGAATCATCCTCTCCTTTTCTTTTCAGTCTTACTAATTTGGAATTAATTATTGAAACGTTTGAGCCTGAATCATATATTCCTAATGTTTCTAATTGTGCGTTTAATAGCAGTTTGACTTTAATTAATGGTGTTATTATTCGTTTTTTTTATCATTATTATTGAGTTCAACATCAATCACTGAATTGTTTACGGTTTTAATATTTTTTCCTTTATGATTATATTCTTCCGTCTGTTTGAACCAGCACTTTTCTTCAGGATGGAACCGAATACCTTTATTCAAATTTTCACAAATTTTACATGGTTTTATTTTATCTGACTTTCCTTTATAAATTTTATAATCATAAGTATTTCTATTATTCTTGCCGAAATTCTTTTTGTTCGCCACATATTCATGTTTTCCAATTTCATTGTAGAGGCTTGCGGGTGATTTAACAGTTTCTTTATCAATTTGATTCATTACGTACTCTGGTAATCCCATTACAATAAGATTTATCATTGTTTGAGTGTCGATGTGCTTATTAACCTCTAATAGCAGTCTTTCTTTTTTTGTGGCATATTCCAGTAAGGATCCAGCTTGGAACCTGAATGTAAATGCGTATTTGACTTGGGACCAACCTTTATTTCCATATGTTTCACAAAAGTTATCCTTCCATACTGCCCATTCGGAATTCACTGTCAATTTTATTAACATACTGCTATACCAATCTAGGCATGGTTTTTCGAGGAGATGTTTTAAAATCTCTATTTTCTCTTTGTCCTGTAAAATCTCAAATCTTCCACATTCACTCTCAAATTCACCAATCCATTGATCAGCATTTGATGTTTTATTTGAAAATTTTTCTATTAAAAACCTTTCAGCAGTTTTTGCTATATTTATCTTCTCTGGTGCATTGTTATTAATGCTGTTGTGTGAAGATTTTGTCCCTTCTACAATCTCATCTAAATACTGGTCACCAAACTGTAAATTTTCACCCTCATCTAGATATATTTTCCTCAAATCTGTACTTAGAGGTATCCATACTGCGCGTGTTTGATGTCTTTTTTTTAACGAATTTTTTATTTTCGTAAATACGACTGAAGACAGAATGGCAGTGTGCTTACTTATGGGCTGTAACTCATCAGGGACCTCAAAAACACGCCCGTCCGGTGTCTCAATAGAGGTTATGCATATCACATTTGTTTTTCCATCCGGTGACCCCAGTACCGCAAATTTAAATCGTAGCTTTTCCATTTTTCTTGATTTTAACTAGAAATGTCGTTTTATAAGACAATATGTCCAAACGTATTAGGAATTGATATTTTCAAATAAACGATTGCGTTGCTCTGAAAACAAAGTTTTATTTTAGTAATTAAATACACACAATAATAATTACACCGTTTAACTTAAATCATAAATATCCTACCTGAAAACAAAGAAACGACATTTAAAGTCTATTATTAAAATAATCAATTCCTTTTCATACAATTTTATAATAAGCAAACAATATACTCCATCTTGGTAAGTTCTGTCAACTCACAAACTGCTTTGCCTACCACCATTATTCCCAGCGCCATCTATGAAGTACATGAGTACATTAACACTGTATTACCGACGAAAGAGCGCTGTACAAATTATTAAAGAAATATTAGTTTCTTTACATAGATTTTCCCAATTTCCAAAAATCTTTTCATGTAGTTTTAAATTCTATCTAAACTATTATAAAACTGTAACAGAAGTGTGTCTGTACATTGAAGATATTAATAAAAAAAAGTTACTATGTGGTTTTTAGGTGTCCCTGATTCCAAATCACAAATTTTTGGATTTTTTGTCTGTCTGTTTGTTTGTTTGTGTGTTTGTTTCTTTGTTTGTTTGAACGAGCATCACGCAAAAACTACTGAACCGATTTTGATGAATCTTTTTTTGTTTGAAAGCTTATCATCTGACTTAAAATCTGGTATATAATTTATGCGGACGAAGTCACGGGTAAAAGCTCGTTCTATTATAAAACTGTAAATTTAAAAACATAATTTTTTTGCTTTGTGTGTTTGAACGAGCATCACGCAAAAACTACTGAACCGATTTTTATGAAACTTTTTTGTTTGATAGCTTATGATCTGACTTAAAATTTGGTATATAATTTGTGCGGACGAAGTCGCGGGTTAACGCTAGTATAATATATTGTTGTCTTCTTCTCCAGGTATCTATGTACTGCTCATTCGAGACGAAGCGGCACCTCTGCCTCATCCTAGAGTTCGTGGAGGGGGGTGACTGCGCCACTCTGCTCCTGAACGGGCCACTTCCGCCGGATATGGCGCGGCACTACTTCGCCGAGGCCGTGCTGGCCGTAGAGTATCTACACTCTTACGGCATCGTACACAGGGACCTTAAGCCTGATAAGTTAGTATTCGATAAAAAAGGTGACGGGTGTGAGCTAGCTCGAAATTTTAGGGCATGCTGAGCGAGCTCGTAATTTTAGAGCACTTCGATTGAGGAAAGAATTTCGTGAGCGAGCTCCAAATGATAAGATCCGAGCGTGGGACTATAAATGTTCGAACGCAAAGAGTAATTAAAAAAAAATGTTGCAACATTGAGCGAGCTCTTAAGTTTATTACGAACTCTGAGCGAAACTTGAAAGTAAAATCATTGAGCGTACTCCAAATCGTAGGACACCACGATCGAATAGTCATTTTTGATACAGTGTACTTGCTCGAAAGTTTCAGACACCCTGAGTGCTCGAACTTTTGGATACATTGAGCGAGCTCGAAAATTAAAGTACAACTTATTGAATCAGTATTATCAGTATTATTGCTTGATGTAACACTCGTGTATTGATTGCAGCTTGCTCATCACCGCAACTGGCCACATAAAGCTGACTGACTTCGGACTCAGCAAGATGGGTCTTATGTCATGTAAGTTTATTAGTTTTTAACGTTTATACACATTTAAATACCTATGTCCATGTAAATACATATACAGAACACCTTTCTGGAAATTCCTTTCGAAAATGTGGTTCATACATGAGGCTAGCCTATTTGGTTTCAATCAAGAATGTGGACGAATCGAAAAAGTAGACCTTTTGTAGCTGAACGAAACTGTCATACCCATTTCGTCTTTCAATATTCATCCATATTTTATTTGGTATCCCCTTTTAATAATTTAATTTCCTTCTGTCATTTGGTCTCCTCTGTTAATAATTTAATTTTCTGAACAGTGGCAACGAATTTATACGAAGAGTACGCCGATAGAGAGGCGCGGCAGTTCTCTGATAAGCAAGTTTGTGGCACCCCTGAATATATTGCGCCCGAGGTCATACTTAGACAGGTGAGTGTCTAGGGAGAGTTCCTTCTGTATTTATTTAATTTTCATAAGGTATTTTATAGGCCCGGTCCTTTGGAAGGTTTGCGTTGGGCCCCCAAAACTGCCGCTCGCAAGGTCAAAAGCAGCGATGCAGGCAATAAGGGGACAACATCTAGTGAAAAATATTTAAGTCGTGTCAATTAATTTATCTGGTAAATAAATAAATACAAATACAAAATGAAATGAATATTTATTTGCTATGAATAGGTATCATAATATGCGGTATACAGGAGTGCCAGTTCCATTCTGGGTAAGCTCGCTACATCTTCGACCCCATCTTTGTCCTGTGGACTAGATTGTTTCAAGTGAAAGCATACACAGGGGTTAATACAACCCCGCCAGGCAAAATTTTTCCGCACATACCTTTACCATGATGATTTTCAGTCTTAGACAATTTAATAGGGACTCGCCTTGTGGTAGCATTTCCCCTCTGCCACGGTATTAGATCAATTAATCTTGCGCATTTACACCCAATTTTATACCTTATCACTAAACGAGACAGCCTATAATAGCGAAACAATAATTTTGAACTTAGAACGTTTGGGGTTCACACGAGACTACTTTTCATGATTTTTAACATTCAAAATTAGAATATAAACTTAAGGGGAATAAAATCCAAAGTTGCGGATTTCATGTTACCTCGCCCCCCGCAAAAAGTGGCAGAAATGTTTCTTAGTAGAATGACACGCGTAACTCATCCCTATTAAATTGTCTAAGTTTTCAGTACAATTTTTTCTACCTATCTTTTTGGGAAAAACTAGGGTTGCCACCTCTCAGCCTGGCGCAACTTTAGGGTTGCAAGTCATTTTTAACCCTAGAGTTGCGGCAGATTGAGAGGTGGCAACTCTAGTTTTTCGACCGTAGTTTTACCACCGTGTTTAATGTGATGTTGTTTTTTTTCTCTAATTTGATTTCATTGTCAGGGCTACGGCAAGCCGGTGGACTGGTGGTCGATGGGTGTCATCCTGTACGAGTTCCTGGTCGGCTGCGTGCCGTTCTTCGGTGACACCCCTGAGGAGTTGTTCGCGCACACTGTCAACGGTTTGTATATTTATGTAGTTCTCGAGTGGCGACCGCGTACCGGAAAGCGCAGCTTGGGTAGGCAGTAAGCCCCACAAGGTGGACCGACGCGACGACCTGGTGAAGGCGGCGGGAACACGTTGGATGAGGGCAGCGCAGGACCAAGAGTTGTGGCGATCCTTGGGGAAGGCCTATGTCCAACAGTGGACGATATGCTGTCCTAGCGTCATCGGGAATTATTGATAGTTACAATGTTAGTAGTCTTTATACAGGGTGAAATTGATATCATTAGCTTCCTTTTAAACTAAGAGTCTACCCATCAAACTGAACAACTTTTACTAGGGAGCAAACCGATCGGAGCAAATAAAAAATCAGCTGTTCCATACTAAACTGCAATGTCGACGCGCGAGTTCGCGACTCAAATGTATGCAACAGCAGATTTTTTTTTGCACCGATCGGTTAGCCGCCATAGTAAAAGTTGTTCAGTTCAGTGGGTAGACTCTTAGTTTCAAAGGATGCTAATGATATCAATTTCACCCTGTAGTTTTGGAGATTTTGTGTAGAGTGTGTCGATTTGCATAGATTACATCAAACTTGACACAGCTTGTTTCACAGTTCTGCCTCAGCATCAATTTCACTGTTTTCAACATGCACTTCGCACATAGTAGTATAAGAGATAGACGTACTGTTTTGTTATCATCGGCTGTAAGAGTGATTCAGTATTCATAAGACGAAGAGCATCTCTGTGATGGGGATGGACCAGGTCTGCCTGCATAACTCTAGTCGGTTTAGGAGTTACAGCCGTTTAAAGGTCTGGAATGGTTGTTAAAAATGAATATGCATGAATATGCAGGTATTATTGTAATATGCTATGTAGCTATGCGAATAGTTTGAAAACTGACATGGTCTGTCAGTCGGTTTGGGAGATACAGCCGTTTAAAGGTAGAACCTTTGAGAGGCTGTATCTCCTAAACCGACTGGAGTTATGCAGGCAAACCTGGTCAATCCTCGTTATAGAGATGCTCTTCACCCTATGAATACTGAATTAGCTTTGCAGCTGATAATAACAAAAGGTACGTCTATCTCTTATACTATAGCCAACAGTGTATTGAAAAATAAACTAACTAATATAATTAGTCAATGGTACCGATTCGGACTGTGCCACGACTTAACTTAACTAAATTTATTCCTGTCACTTTCTAAAATAAGATTAAGAAAAGAGACAGAAAACCAACAGCTGACTTTAGTGTTGTCAAAGTGACGTTACACGCCCAAAATAAGATGCCATCATAATGTACGCCATCTTATTTAAAGCGTTTTTGGTCGTTTAACGTCACTTTGACAGCACTAAAGTCAGTTGTTGGTTTTCTGTCTCTTTTCTTAATCTTATTTTAGAAAGTGACAGGAATAAATTTAGTTAAGTTAAGTCGTGGCACTGTCCGAATCGAGACCAATAGCATTTTGATTGTGTATTTGTGTAACAGATGACATAGAGTGGCCTTCGGAAGAGGATTTCCCCATCGCAGTCGAAGCTAGGGCGATAATAACTGAGTTACTGGCTCGCAATCCTCGAGACAGACTCGGCACCGGGGGCACGCATCAAGTTAAGGTAAATTACACTCTATCGCTTCGGCATAACGTGCTTACAGGCGAAGAATCGAATGTAGCAATATTTTTTGTTTATATTTCGGTCCAAATAGTTACTAAAAGACAACCGCCGCTCTCCCTTGAGAAAATACCTTAAAATGTATAGAAGTTTTGACTGAAGTCAAATGTGTAATAAAATAAATTATGAGGTTTTATAAAAACGACTCAGATAGTATCATTTATTTTTATTTAACGAGTTATTTAATCATTTGTTATTAATAAATTATAAAAAAGCAGCAACCCCAACATGGCTGTCAATGTTGTTTTAGTAGGAGGAGGTAGGAGGTGTTGCAAGCACAATGTTTTTTTTATATAAAAATGATAAAAACTAATAAATCATTATAAAATAAACTAATGCCTGCAGTTAGTTTCTAGTGTTCCATAGTCCATATTAAAAATAGAAGGATATTATGTGCCAGATGTCCTTTGCAAGAAGTGTATGTACTACATTATGACTTAGTCTTAGGCCAGCCATAGAATATTGAATAGTTGTTAGAACTAGAACCAGCTGCGGTGTTGGGCGTAAGAGAAACAATTAGGTTGAATTTCAGACGTATAATGTTGCTATTTGTACAAGACAATGACTTATATCTAGCTTAATAATACGTGTGTGTGTGGCTAGACACACACTATACAGCAATACACGCAGTTCAGTTACACGCAGAAGTCGCTATGTGCGCTGCGCGTGCAGTACAACAATGTGCTGAGGATGTTGTTGGGGTTGCTTCGTTTCTGCAGCGCATCGGGCATGTTTGCGACGGCGCGTAGATAGCTTTGCAGCCATCATACGCAAGCGAGCCGCCTCACTACTGCGCTGGGTACGGGGCAGCACCAACACCCTCCTCGACCCCATTGCAGAGTGGCTCCAGTGTCCCATCATTGAGCATTGGAATAACCTGCATAAGGCCTCTAGGCCCCCTTTTGTTAATGTTAAATAAATAAATGTAATTTTTTTTTCACTGACATACATTTTAAGTCATTGTTACTAACCATGTCATGTAACCTGTCATTGTTATTGTTGAGATTTGGTATCATTATTGAATTTGTTATTAATATGATTATTGTTTGATTATAGATTCTATATAGCTCATTATTTTGTGTAACTTACTACATTATTTGTATGCCATCAGGCGGATCACAGTGAGACCTATATATTTGTAAACGTGTAATTACTATAACCTGTGTATCACAAATAAATAAATTATGAGTTATGAATTATGAACCTACTATGGATCTATGATCTGACGCAATAGTTATTTGTTATGCAAGGCTGCAAAGTTGCTTTTTGGCGCGAGTACTTATATTGAAACCTGAGCAAGCGAAGGATTCTAGGATTGAACCACGAGCGAAGCGTTCAAATATAGAATCCTGAGCGTCGCGAGGGTTTCAAAGGTACGAGACGCCGAATAACTTTGCTGCCGAGCGAAACACACGACTTTTCACCTCACTACAGCGAGGAAAATTTCAATGCGCCAACCTCATTTTTAGAATAATCGCACTGGCCAGTACGGCCGGCCATGTATCTTTTGTTTTGGTGTGCAATAAAATATAATTGAATTGAATTGAAAATAGCATGAAAAAAAAACTTGTTTAGGCTGTTTTTCTTTATTGAATAGAAAGATTCTAATTTTAAAAACTCTTTCCACGCTAGCGGATAAAATGCACTTTTGCACTCCGATTTCGAATGACAAACAGAATCTTTCCGAGCTTGTGAGGTGAAAAATAAATTAATTGAATTAAATATTGAAAAGATTTTTTTGCGAATTTCCTATAGGTTTCTTAGGGAAAGTTATTCAGCATCATGGGTACAATCACCCCTTAATGTAATGTAACTGTTTACCCTAACAACCAGTAATTAAGTCATGGTGTTCCCGTCTTTAATTGTCATGTTAATTGACACAGGAACACGGATTCTTCTACGGGTTGGATTGGAACAACCTATTGAGACGGAAAGCTGAGTTTATTCCTCAACTCGAGAACGACGAAGACACCAGCTATTTTGACAGTAAGTCCACCTCATTTAAAGGTTGATTCAATTAATGAAAAGATGCGTCTACAGTAAATTGTTTTATACCCATAAAGTTACTATACCTTACAGTAGTAGAGGAACTGACATGAGTTGCCAAATAAAACCTTTTTTTTTTAACTTATCGGCAGGGTAAAAATTCGAGCTCTCTGTATAATTGTGAATCTAACGTGAAATCGCGGATAATTTAATGAAATAGTGTTAGTCTAATTTCACAAAATTATCTACGATTTCACTTTAGATTCACAATTATTCACTGCTCGAACTTTTTCCCTGCCGATAAGTTCCCAAAAACGGTTCTATTGCCTCGCGTCATGTATCTCTTTCTATTATATAGTGGTGCCGCTAGGTACATCTCGCTCTCTCAGCTGTCAGTCTCTCTATTCCTGGTTACTTTATGGTTATAGTGTACATACCACAGAAAAGAGAACCATTAGAAATAGCATGAAGACTAAATAGACTAATTAGTCCGTGGATTAGCGTGTGAAAAAAACGAAAAATACTAATCAAATTAAATTCAACCTTATCTTCATAAGTCTTATGACTGAATCTTCATGATATGGTCATAGTGACTTATGACCTTTTGTTGGACGAAATGTATGAACAGATATGGTAATATCGACCATATCAGTGGCACGCAGGTGACATATCCTTAACCTTAATAACTTCTATTAAGGTTTAGGATATGTCAGGATATGCGTGATTTTTATGTTTTTGAAAAGAAAGACTAGACTTTATAACCAAGCTACATCATGACTTATTGTAATTTTTCATTATAAAATTATAATAAAGAATCTAAGCTATAAACTTCTTGCTTTTCATCTCTTTGGCCAAGTGGTTTTCATTTGGTTTTTTGAAAGTCCATTTTACACAGTTTAAATATTTATTTCTCTTTCTTGCTTACAAGAACAAAAAGCTAGTAAGCTGAAAATATTTTTATGTGTGTTTCTAGCTTGCGATGTCATTTTTATAGTTCGTGTATTTTTTTCAAAGAAATCATACAAGTATCGCGATATATTTAGGCTTGCTAGTTTTTTATGCGAAGAGATCACAGAAATATATTGATTTTTCATATTCACATCAGAGATAACCACGGATGTGATTATCAAAATCTTTGCTTTTTTTAGTTTTTCTATGCTAGATTTAAATCTATCTCGAAATTGTCTAACCGCCATACTAAACAAACTTTCCCCCGCAGGTCGTTGTGATAGATACAATCACAGCGAAGTGGACACGGACGAAGCTGGTGAAACGAACGAGCCAGGCGAAGAGGCGGGTCTATTCGCCGCGTTCTCGAGCACTTCGCCGCAGTGGAGGCGGCATTACCACGTCTCTGGCGTCTCGCATGATTCTAGGGTACGTTTAGAATAGTTCGTGAATGATATAAGGCCGGCAATGAAGATTGATAACGTTTGTAACTAAAGTCGACATAGCCCGAAGATTTGCTGAACTACGGCTAGCCGATGGGGCCCGCTAGTTCTCGAGTGGTGACCGCGTATTGGAAAGCGCAGCGTGGGTAAACAGTGAGCCCCCACAAGGTGGACCGACGACCTGGTAAAGGCGGCGGGAACACGTTGGATGAGGGCAGCGTAGGACCGCGAGTTGACCCGAGGCCTATGTCCAGCAGTGGACGTCTTTCGGCTGTAGGTCTCTGTGAGTACCACTGTGACCACCTAGTGTACCACTTAGTCTTAAGGTAGTTATACGTTATTGTTCACTCCATAGAGAGCGCATTGTACATCTAGACGTGAGACATACTCCTTTATTGATCGTCCTCAACACACAATGCACGGCTGTGATGATCATGATGAAAGAGAGCGGTGTCTGAGCAAATTATTTCTTTCAACAGAGCACGGACAGTTGGCCTGGCACTCCAGATAGTGCGGGTCCGCCGACCACACCTACAGCACCGCTACACCATCATCCTAAATGCCCCGTAAGTTTTACACACACATACTTAATAATCGGCAAATATACAGGCAGGATACACATCGACATGTGTATCCTGCCTATCCTAACCTACGGTGCCCAGACCTGGTCTCTCACTGATTCTCAAAAGTCCAAACTCAAGGTTTGCCGATAGCTCAATGGATGCTCAGAAACACCACACTGCGCTCCAAAACACGAATAGCCGATGTTGGGGAAAAAACCGCCAGACAAAAATGGGATTGGGCCGGCCATGTCTGTCGAATGACTTTGGGCAAGAATTGTTTCGCTCTGGGTCCCAGGAAACGGTCATCGACGCGTTGGATGCCAGAAAACGGTCATCGGTGTCCGGGTCGTCCTAGGAAGAGATGGCGGGACGATCTGGATTCTTTCGGTGACGCGTGGCCAGAGCATGCCCACTGCCCAAGACAGAGACGGTTGGAGGATTAAAGGGGAGGCCTTTGCCCAGCAGTGGGATGAAATATTTTAAGGCGTTAGTAAGTAGATGGGTGCGAGCTTTGTCTAGAAGAGGAAGACTGTGCTGGTGGTCCACGGCAGTTTCGCAATTGTGGCCAAGATTGGATGCCGGTATGGAGACCGCCGTGAATAGTTCGACCTGAACACCCTCGATATAAACCCCCTCACTGTTCAGGGGGCCTAAACAAAGTATCTGTCGATTAGCGTTAACGACAGTAGAAAACATAAAAAATGTATGGGACTTTAGAAAAGAACGAAAACGAATAGAAAAGGCCTAGACAATATGCAGTTTTCGACAGTTGCTTTCGACAGTGAGGGTTTTGTTTTGAACGCTTTTGTTTTAAATGCTAGAAAATGGCGAGCGTCGGGAATTTGACAGAAATCTCAAATAATTTTTTTTTTTAAATCGTACACGATTTAGCATATAAAAGAGAAAAAAGAGTGAATGATTTAATGAACTGAACGCTAACCATAAAGCAGATTTAGTTTTTTTTCTCTAATAAGCGAGTGTCAATAATTTGTGACATTGTCTAGCATTCTGTCGTTTTTTTTCTATCGTCGATAACGCTGCGGCGTTTTCGTTTGTAGGATAAGAAGCGTGTGCACTTTGTCTAGGCCCCCCGGACTGCAGACTCCAGGGTCAGAATAGCCCTAATGATAGCCAACCTACGATAGGAGATGGCACCTTAAAGCCAATTCCCAGTTCCCACTGAAACAGTAGCCGTCGGCAGTGCGCGGCATTTTACCTAGGATATTGAACTTTATCTACATTACAGTGAAAAAAAAAACAATAAATAATAAAGAAAAAATAATAATATTTGTATTTGAAATAAGATAAAGGATCGATCGTAAGGCTGCCTGTCCATTGAAGCTCGCGAGCTGTGCGAGCTGTGTAGCTGTGTTTTTTAACCAATCAGGAGCTCGGGCGAGGCGCGGCCGATCTCGCCCGAGCTCCTGATTGGTTAAAAAAACACAGCTACACAGCTCGCACAGCATCAATGGACAGGCACCCTAAAGGTCAGAAATGGATCGCGAGGAATAGCGCATTAAAAAGAAGGTCTATGCCCAGCAGTGGGCTGATTTGATCTCTTATAAAATAAAGATAAATGTTTTGGGACTTTTTTATTGAATGATGGAGACAATATTTCTCGAGACATACACGCATTGGTGGATTTTTTTCTCCCTAGAAACTCTATATTTTAAAAACACTAAATAATGTATATTTCTAATAGGTTGATCCGAGAGATATACATAAGGTCAGTTACTAAAATATGGTCAATCAATCAATCATTCTTCATAAAGTTTTACAATCCATTTTCACATATTATATTCATGTAGAAATTGCGTCTGAAACTAGGCACTTCCATCACTGACAAACTTTCCTACACATACAAGGAGTAGGGTACCCTTTTGGGGTGATTAGAACAACTTTCACTATGGGGCCAACATCGAGAAAAAAAAAAATCTGCTGTCCCATACATTTTAGTCGAGTCGGTACTGCAGTATCGTATGGGACAGCAGATTTTTTAATTTTTTCTCAATGTTGGCCCCATAGTGAAAGTTGTTCAGTTTGATGGTCTGCAGCATCCCTTTAAGTATTACTAGGGTGTTTTGTTACACCCTGTAAATACAAACTCCCTTTAAAGTGCTGTTGTAACACCACCTTCACTTTCACCTTTACCACTTTTAAGTAGTACCTACGTACATAAACTCACGACCATAATCCCTTTCGGGGTGGTCAGAAGCTCTGCTACAACTACCGACAACATTATTAAGCGTGCAGTTCTAGCAAGGCTCACTTAGCACATTGTAGTTTTCACAAAAATACTGCACAAGAAACCTTATCACTTAGTCGCTTTGTATGACAGATGACACACACGGGAAGAAATGAGGTGGTTCAATCTAAGCTGGAAATACACGGCACACTTTTAAGCAGTGAACGTAAATAAAACTTCACTTCTTTAAGATGAATATAATATTGTAGTAATGTACTTTGATGTCACTCCTTCCACTCTATCTTGCACAATTCCTTGATTTCTTCGTATTCCCTTTTAGTTTAGAATCAAATTGTAATAATGTATTAGTTTTAGCTTGACAAAGTAAGAATCACGGAATTAGTTATCTGAGAAACAAAAGTCACACAGAATCAAGCAACTAAATCAGCAAATGGGTATTTGACTACATACAACTACGAATAAGAATAACTATAGAAGAATAACTCTAAACAAAAGCAACATAATTTTTGGCACCCTTTGAAAAATGACATAAAAAAAGGGTTCGAAAATAACGCTTAACTCCCATTTTCGTTGAGTTTTTAGCTTGAATACTATTTTTAATAACAAGATAAACATTAAAAAGTAATGAAATGTTAATGACGTCACAACTCATTCTTTAGTACAAATGTTCATACAAAGCGCACGTTTTGACGTCCGATAAAGAGTAGCTGATTTCACTAGTTGTTAGTAGCCTATTGATAATCATATCAGGAAGACCGGAGCCTCTTACATTAAAACGTAAAAGGAAATGATTTTTGAAAAAAAATTGCCTGGTCTAGAAAGCTGCTTTGAACATATCATAGTACATACAGACAGACAGGCACCTATTACCTATTGCCTAAAATTTTAACAAGTCGTCTGTAAAAAGGCAAACTCAATGATTATATAAATGACCAAAATGCTTGGTCTTGACTATGTTACGTTATGTAATTCAATCATATGTATTTATTTTGTAATTGACTTTGTATATTTTGTTTAAAAGATGTGTGTCGTAAAGTAATTTCTGGCCGTTTCTTCTCTACAATCTTCTCTAAATGGTGGTAGAGTCAAAAAAAGGTCGTCAGAAACAGATATCTGTGTGATATTATTTTGTCGCTTTGTCGTGCGTAACAAGCTACTGATCAGTCTGGTATAATGAACCGTAATATCTCCTCACCAGATGGTAGGCGGCAACGTGTCAACGGCGGAGTCTTCACAGACGGACTCCGACGACGTATCCCCGGCGGCAAGACGCCGCGCCGCCCTCCGTCAGCCGCAGCTGTCCCAGCCGCAACCATCCTCGCTCACATCATCGTCGCTGGCTCTCGTTCGCATGTGAGTATAGCTCCTCACCAGATGGTAGGCGGCGGAGTCTTCACAGACGGACTCTGACGACGTATCCCCGGCGGCAAGACGCCGCGCTGCCCTCCGTCAGCCGCAGCTGTCCCAGCCGCAACCGTCCTCGCTTACATCATCGTCGCTGGCTTTCGTTCGCATGTGAGTATAGCTCCTCACCAGATGGTAGGCGGCGGAGTCTTCACCGACTCTGACGACGTATCCCCGGCGGCAAGACGCCGCGCCGCCCTCCGTCAGCCGCAACTGTCTCAGCCGCAACCGTCCTCGCTTACGTCATCATGTCAGTATACTCCTAAGATTACAACAATCGAAATAGAAACAAACTTGTAATTTACTTAAATTGATATATCGGAGCTAATCCGCACCTTAGATCAAAGTAAAATGAATGGATAGGCCCAAAGCGCTTTAACTTGAAGCACGCAAAACTAGGGCACTTCAATACAAACTAGAGTACTTGGTCTGTCATCTCGGTACAAATTCGAAGTAAAACTGTCAATTGTTTTGCCTCATTTTTCTGGTTTGAAATGTTCGCGTAAGGCCTGTCCATTCATTTTACTTTGATCTAAGATCAGCACCATATCTAAGGTAATGATTTTAGTTTCAAGTCGTGAGTAGCGTTCAAAATCCATACGTTTACTACCCTATTCAGACTCGATTTATCCCGTGATCATGACAGTTGTATATATCGGGAACTCAAATACACCAAAACGCGGTAAGAACCCGCTAACACGTTCGTGGGCAGTGACGGCTACAACCGTAAAAGTGGATTGTGAAAATTGACAGTACGGTATAAGCCGTTCGTATTCAGGCTTCCTAAAAAAACACTACGGTCATAACAGACTGTTCGTCATACGATTTTTGGATAGACCACGCCCACTGCCATCCTGTGTAGGCATGCTACTGCACTACTGCCAAAATTAAGTGTTGTAGGGTCTTTTTTTGGAGGCCTCAAAATCACATACTCAATAGTGCACACACTGTAATACGGGTTTGACCGTTGTCTTTGTACCGATCGTACTACGGCGGTAACCGTACTGTCACAATCTTCGATGTCCTCGATTCCTCTGTAAAAAAAGTTACTATAAACTCGATGATTATTTGAATGACCAAAATGTCTGGTCTTGACTATTTTACACTATGTAATGCAATATTGTATTTTAATTGTACTTTGTACATTTTGTTTTGTTCAAAAGATGTGTGTTGTAGAGTTTCTGGCCGCATCTTCTCTCAACGGAACACCTTCCGACGCGGTGGTAGAGTCAAAAAATGACGTCAAAAAGCTATCTATATGATATTATTTTCAATAAAAAATTTTGAATTTTGAATTTTGTCATTTAGGCACAGTATTGCCAGTACGGTTATGACAGTCGTGTGAATTTGTATGGAAATTTCCAGTGACATTTCTAGATTCGCACTGCCCACGAACGTGTTAAAATGTTTAATTCTAGACTCAGTTTAGTCTCAAAAGACGTCTCGTTCGGAATCTGGGTCTTTGAGCCAACCCTAACGATGCAGCAAGGAACGCATTGGTTCTTGTGTATCTGAAACTAAGATATTCCCTATTCCGTTACAAAATCATTTTCTCCCACAGATCTGATATACCGAGAAGCCACGAGAAGAGCCTAGACAAAGTGGACAAGGCAGAGAAGACGAAGCCTATAGTCGTCGCTCCTAAATCAATGCGTCGCTCCGCCAGTACGTCTGGCCTATCGCTGGTTATACATCCAGGTATGTCTTATCATCATATCAACCGATATACGGCCACTGCTGGACATAGGGCTCCCCCAAGGATCGCCACAACGAGCGGTCCTGCGCTGCCCTCATCCAACGGGTTCCCGCCGCCTTCACCAGGTCGTCGGTCCACCTTGTCCACGCTGCGCTTTCCACGGTCGCCACTCGAGAACTCTTCCGCCCCTTCGGTTCTGCCAGCAATGTGTCTTGGAGCTATGTCGGCTCCTCTGGTTCTTCTGCGAATCTCTTCATTTCTGACTAACTCCGAGCATAACCCCACTCCATTGCCCTTTGGTTGACTTTCAGCCTTTTTATGAGGCCTTGAGTGAGCGACCACGTCTCAGTTCCATATGTCATCACTGGCAACACACACTGGTCAAAGAATTTCCTCCTGTGACATTGCGGTATTTGGGACGAGAAGATACTACGTAGTTCCCGACATATGTTTTATAGTTTGTTATTATTAGTGAGAGACGCTTGTTATACCGAGAAGCCACGAGAAGAGTCTCGACAAAGTGTACAAGGCAGAGAAGACGAAGCCTATAGTCGTCGCTCCTAAATCAATGCGTCGCTCCGCCAGTACGTCTGGCCTATCGCTGGTTATACATCCAGGTATGTCTGATCATCATATCGGCTGATAGACGTCCACTGCTGGCTTAGACTAATTATATCGGGACGCGTAACCACGTGTCATTCTACTAACAAACTTTCTGCCACTTTTTGCGGGGGGCGAGGTAACATGTTATCCGCAACTTTGGATTTTATTCCCTATGACTTTAGATTCTAATTTTGAATGTTCAAAATCATGAAAAGTAGTCTCGTGTAAACCCCAAACGTTCTAAGTTCGAAATTATTGTTTCGCTATTATAGGCTGTCTCGTTTAGTGATAAGGTATAAAATTGGGTGTAAATGCGCTAGATTAATTAATCTAATACCGTGGCAGAGGGGAAATGCTACCGCAAAGCCGGTCCGGATATAATTAGTCTCAGACTGCTGGAGATAGGCCCCCACCAAGGATCGCTAAAATGACTGGCCCAGCGCTGCCCTCATCCAACGCGTTCCCGCCGCCTTCACCAGGAGTGCGATTTTTGAAACTTATTCGTTGAACTCAGCAGTTGTAAATGTTAAAATTACTATGGAGACGTGCATCTTTCTACTGCTGATTTGACTATCAAAAATGGCACTCCTGAAGAATGATTTTTGAAAGTCAAATCAGCAGTAGAAAGATGCCTATCTCCATAGTAATTTTGAAATTTTCAACTGCTGAACTCAGCGAATGAGATTCAAAAATCGCACTCCAGGTCGTTTGTCCACCTTGTGGGGGCTCACTGCCTACCCACGCTGCGCTTTTAGGTACGCGGCCTCCACTCCCTTCAATTCTGCGAGCAATATGCCCCGCCCATTGCCACTTTCCGAAAAAACTCTGACATCAGGGCTCTGCCCACACGATAAGAAGAATATTGCCACTTTAGTTTAGCAATTCTTTGGGCTATGTCAGCTACTCTGGTACTTCAGCGAATCTCTTCATTTCTGATTTGATCTCGCTGGGGAACTCCGAGCATAGTCCTCTCCATTGCCGTTTGGATTACTTTCAGCCTTTTTGGGGCCTTGAGTGAGCGACCACTTCTCAGTTCCTTATGTTAACTGGTAATACACACCGGAAGAGATGAATTCATGACCTGGATGTCTTCGATGATGGGTTGTTGAATGGGGGTTTTGCTCAGCATTGAAAAGAAAAAAAAAGATATGTAACTTAAGCGAATAAAGGATTAAATAATTGATCCACGAACCACGTCAGAGGCCGTAAGGCGGTCTGAAAAAACTCTGACACCAGGACTCTGCCCACACGATAAGAAGAAGAAGATTGATCTTTCTGGCATTCAAATGCGAACAAGACCGCTAGTTTTCCTCTTTTCAGTCGATTATGATAGAAAACGATATGGTTTTTAAATGTTACTCCAAATCACAATCTCGGCCCCCCCCCCCCCCCATTTGGCTAAAAATCTGGCATATAATTTGTGTGGACAAAGTTGTGGGTAAAAGCTCATCTAAACTATTATAAAACTGTGTGTGTCTGTACATTGAAGATATTTACAAAAAAAAAGATGACGATATGGTTTTTAGATGTCCCTGATTCCAAATCAAAAATTTTTTGTCTGTCTGTTTTTGTTTGTTTGTTGTTTAAAAGCTTATGATTTGACTTAAAATCTGGCATATAATTTGTGTGGACGAAGTTGTGGGTTGTGGCTCATATGTAATAAACTGTGTTCACAGCAGACGACAGTACTCTGGGCGGTGGAGCGGGATCACCGTGCGCTGGCAACACCTCCTCCACCAACTCGTCGCGCGACTCCTCCCCGTGCAGGGACCCGCCCTCCCCCTTCGCGCTCGCTAACCACTCGTACGTATAGTTGTTGTATAAACAGGGTGAAATTGATATCATTAGCATACACACACACACACACACACACACACACACACACACACACACACACACACACAATCACTTTTATTATTTTGTTTTGTTTGTTTTATAGTTTATAGTTTTTAAAAGTATAGAGATAATTAACTCTATTTTACCTATATTCCCTTGTTTTCTTTTCTTTCTTTTGTTACATTAATACTAAACTGTTACGCTCGCTGTGGGTGGGCGCCTGGTGATTCGAAAATATTCAGGTTTACCCTTGGTTTACCTATTTCAGACACCAGTCTCCCACAATTCTATCTGTATACCTGTTTATTGTAAGTTCCTGTTAAAACTGCTTGTGGAGAAAATAAATGATTTGTATTTATTGTATTGTATCCTTTTAAACTAAGAGTCTACCCATCACACAGAACAACTTTCACTATGGGAGCAAACAGATTGTAGCAAAAAAATAATCAGCTGTTGCATACATTAGAGTCGAGTAGGCATTGCAGTTTAGTATGGAACAGCGGATTATTTTTTTGCTCCGATCGGTTTGCTCCTATAGTAAAAGTTGTTCAGTTTGATGGGTAGACTCTTAGTTTAAAAGGATGCTAATGATATCAATTTCACCCTGTAGTGTACTCAGCGACGACAGTACGTGCATAACTCTTTTATTTACATCAGAACAATACAAGATAGACAGTGACTGACAAAGGTAGACACAAAACAGTAGTGTTTCACACCCTCCCGACCGAAACAAGCGGTGCCGCTTCGCAACCTAAAGGACCTACTCAGTTAAGCGACTGCCTCCCTGGTCTAATGGTTAAGAGCATTGGGCTCTCGACACAGAGGTCGTGGGTTCGATTCCCACTTGGGCCACCTAGTGATTTGTTACTTTATGCGTTTTTTCCCAGTCGGTTTGGACATTGCAAGCGAAATCACCTGATTGTCTGAAAAGAAAGATAAGCCGTTGGTCCCGGCTACTATCTCTGGTGTAGCCGTTACATAAAAACCACGTCAGAGGCCGGAAGGCCACAGTATAAGAAAGAGTATCTATTACTAGATACAGTACGGACTCCCTTCCTCCCACCAATTTTTTACCTCACCCTCTGTATCGCCCTCTGGTTACCTCGCACTTGTTCCTCGTTACCTACGAAGAAGACTTAAGGTTACATTTCTTTGGTTTCGCATGTGCTGACGTCATCATGTCAATTTCAAATTTTTGTATGCAGTGTCAGGGCTGTGGTAAGGCGTTCTGAAAAAAACTCTTGACACCAGGGCTCTGCCCACACGATAAGAAGAACATAAGCCTAGCGTTTATGTTCTTGATGATTGATGACTTAGACAATTTAATAGGGACGAGTTACGTGTGTCATTCTACTATGAAACATTTCTGCCACTTTTTGCGGGCGGCGAGGTTACATGAAATCCGCAACATTGGATTTTATTCCTCATAAGTTTAGATTCTAATTTTGAATGTTAAAAATCATGAAAGTAGTCTCGTGTGAACCCCAAACGTTCTAAGTTCAAAATTATTGTTTCGCTATTATAGGCTGTCTCGTTTAGTGATAAGGTATAAAATTTGGTGTAAATGCGCAAGATTAATTAATCTAATACAGTAGCAGAGGGGAAATGCTACCGCAAAGCGAGTCCCTATTAAATTGTTTAAGATTGATGATTAGCTCTTATGGGTAGAGCACCTGTATGAATTATGACTGTTTGATTAGTTGGCATTTTTGTTGTCTGTCTGTTTTAAGTAAATTTAAAAATTTCGCAGTCTGATCCAGACATCGAAGCCACCTATAGTGGTACGCCGCGGTCCCCGAGGCTTCGGGTTCACGATACACACTGTTAGAGTGTACTACGGCGATACAGACTACTATACCATGCACCATCTTGTATCGGTAAGTAATAATCTAAACTATTATAAAACTGTAACAGAAGTGTGTCTGTACATTGAAGATATTTACAAAAAAAAGATTACGATATGGTTTTTAGATGTCCTTGATTCCAAATCACCAATTTTTGGATTTTTTGTCTGTCTGTTTGTTTGTTTGTTTGTTTGGGTGTTTGTTTGTTCGAGTATCACGCAAAAACTACTGAACCGATTTTGATGAAACTTTTTTTGTTTGATAGCTTATCATCTGACTTAAAATCTGGTAATTTATGCGGACGAAGTCGCGGGTAAAAGCTCGTATTAAATAAAATCAACCAATCAGGAGCTCGAGTCTCGGCCGAGATTTTATGCAATTCTGATTGGCTAATAAAACTCCGTGCCTCCGCTCCGCGAGCTAGCTCGCGTCAATGGACAGGCAGCCTTAGGGTTGAACCGATCGCACGCCGCACGCCGTCGCGTTCCGTCTATCTTATTTGCTCTAGTAAATTACATTCCTGAGTGATAGAAAAGTATGGAGCGACAGAAAAAGGCGATGCGGTGCTGGCTGAGGTTTAACCTATTTCAGTTATTATAATTTATAATAATAGAATGATTTTACCTTAGGTACAATTAAAATAATATTGTGATACTGAATTTCTATCCGGGCCATTGCGACCCCGGAGAGGACGAAGGGATCACAATAAGTATTAATAAATTGTATGTTTGTAGGCAGTGAGCGAGCAGGGCGCGGCGTGGGCGGCCGGGCTCCGGGCCGGGGACCTCATCACACAGCTCAACGGTGAATCTGTGCAGGGGCTTCTGCATACACAAGTACGTATTGTATCTGCCTACTTTCATTTAAATAAATTTAACACATTTTTTACTTGGGTGTTGCTGGATTTTGCTGCGACTGAAAATTTCAGTCAAACTGATTAAATTATTCGTAAAATTGTTGAAGTAAAAATATCATTGTTACTAGAACGATTCAATCGAAGCACGTAGGCAATCATCATCATCATCAGTCTATATACGTCCCACTTCAGTGCCTACCCTTAGGGCTCTTACAGACGAGCGACACTTTTCTGTCGCTGTGGGTCGCAGAGCGTCGCGCTCATACATTTTACGGTCGCGCGACCCTCCTCGACACACAGCGACCGCAAACTGTCTCTCGTCTGTAAGCGCTCTTATGGCTGTATGTGCGTTAGTCCACCACGCGTGCCCAATGCGGATTGGTAGACTTCAAATACGCAACGGAATTTCTTCTTCAGCGTATGCAGGTTTCCTCTCGATGTTTTCCTTCACAGTTTGATAGCAGTCGGTATACATAGGTTAGAAAACCTCATTGGTATATGACATGTCGGTCTTCCGTGCGGATTTGAATCCGAACCCTCATAATCCGTACCTCCGCAACGCGTCACCATCGCTCTAATTACGAATCGAATTCCGAAGGCAATGTTTACCGTCGTTTTTTATATTCGAAAGTTCAGTTATGTCACGTTGAACCGAAATGAAAAACCTTGTACCTCTTCAAAGTAGTTTTTAAAGTTTTGAAACTCTCCTCATGTTGATATTCAAGTACACGGTGTTTCCGCGTTACTTTTCTTATTAAAATTTAATACACTTTATATATTTTGTATTTATGTAAAACTTTTGAAATGTTGTATGTGATTTTGCATTCTATTGTTATAGGTATTGAGGCTATTATTGGCGGCGCCGCACGCGACGTTGAGAGCGACGCCGTTGGACCAGACCACTATTCAGGTATTATACTATAGATTTTACATTTGAGACGGTTGTTGGCAAGGCAGTTAAGACTCTAATCATCCTAAGAGGTGGTAAAGTTAAGTGCTTCACAGAAAAAAAAATTACTTTATTCTATATTTTCGCATTTTTATATAAGGAAACTCGAAAATATCTTCGTTTGAAATATAAAATAGTTTTTGGGCCAAGAACTAATTTCTTGTACCAAAATTCAAATGTTTCTTTTAATAAAAGAAATTTTCACATTCATAATGCGAGAAACAAATCTGTTTTGATTCAAGATATAAATTTCGAGTAATACATACAATTCTCGTCACAAGAAATTCAATCTTGAATTTTGAGGATTAAACATTCTTCAAACGTTAGTGGGATTATCTTAGTCAAAGACTACTAAACTGGAATGTCCACGCGCGAGTTCACGACTCAAATGTATGCAACAGCAGATTTTTTTTTGCTCCGTTCGGTTTTCTGCCATAGTAAAAGTTGTTCAGTTTGATGGGTAGACTCTTAGTTTAAAAGGATGCTAATGTAGAAAGAATTTTTTTCTGTGTATGCATAGTCTAAAAACAAGGTCTTCTCTTCCCAGAGTGACACAAGCCTACGTCACAAAAACAAACACACACACACACACACACACACGCGCACGCGCGCACTCTACATGGGTATGATGACGTAGACTTGTGTCAGTCACATATCAGTCACGTGATCGGAAGTGAGTACCAGGCGGAGTATATTATTGTTCCATGTGTGTATGCATTTGTTTTACCATTTTAACGACAGAAAAGAGAACTGGTAGAAATAGCATGAGGACTATTTAGTTCGAAAACTTGACCGAAAAACTAATCATAATAAATTCAACCTTATCTTCATGAGTCTTAAGACTATAATCTTCAAAAAACTGTCACAGTGACCTATGGACCTTTTGTTGAAGGAAATGTGTGAACATTTATGTCATATCGACCATATCAGTGGCACGCGGCCTGCATCTGTATGTTTCTTCTGTTAACGCGAAGCCGGGTGCTGCTGTTCTGTGATTTTAACAAGCTGGTTAGTGTAATAGTCCCTTAGCCAGGCTGCCAAAGTAAACATGACTCGAATATCGCATTAGGGTTGAGACACATTGATCGACGGCGAACGACGGCGGGCCCAAAACCACGGTTTGTATGGGAACGCGTTCGGCGCCGTTCGCCGCATCGATGACGGTGGATGGCTTCTTATACTAAACGTGATTTTTGTATTGAGACGCCGTCGTCCCTTTTAAAGGGTTTTAGGGTTATTTTAAGGTGTGATTGTACCCATGATACTGAACAACTTTCCCAAAGAAACATATACGAAATTAGCAAATAGATGTTGACTTTCCATACTAAATGCAATCAGTTGATAGAACGTTTGTATGAAAAAATTTAAATTGCGAATTTCCCTTTGTTCCTGTTGGATTGAAGTCTCCTTCGAATACAAAAATGAATCTATTCGTATTTATTATAATTTCTTCTTGTCTGACATGTGTCCAAGGAATATCATGTGTCATTCTGCTCCTACTTCTACATCATCCTAGTTGAAATTATCTAAATAAAATAATATAACTTTATATCCAAATCCTAGTTCCTACATGGTAGGCCAGTCATTTTACGGAGTTTTGTTAGGCGGGGTAGGGAGTAATTATTAATTGGACTTTTAAACTGTAACCGGCACCATTCAGTGACAAAAATACTATCCTAAACTATATTAAAAAAAATGCTACGCAACATAGAAATCAAAATTGTGTGTCCAAGGCTTTTAAAATAATAATATTAATACCAATGCACTCATTTGAATTCGATTTAACAATATTCATTATTTTTGATCAATAAATAGGCATTAAAATTTAAAAATGAGATATTTATTAGAAAATACGAATGTATTTTTCAAAACCTTCTAAGTAGACAAAAATATTTACACCATGTTTGAAGTACGTATAATGGTAAAGCCTTAAATATGTGCAAAAATAAATTTATCATCAGGTTTATTAGAACGAGATAATATCTATATTTTAAAATTGAAACTGTTGCTGACGTAATTTTTTTTTTAATTTTGGTACATTATTAAGCTCAAATTAGCTCTTCAATATTATAGCGGAAAAAAAAATGCAATTAGTAATTAGCCCCGGCTCAAACCGTAAAATGACTGGGCTATGGGTAGCATGCCACCAGTGCTGGATAGAGGCAAAGTAGGCAGCTGCCTATGGGCCCATCGACGCCCATGCAGGGGCCCCGCAGCCCGAGAGAAAAATAAGTAAAAACTCGAAAATTTAGGCCCACCCCAACATTAAAGGGAATTATTTAAAAGTCTGTGACAGTCAATAAAAAGGCATTAAAAATGTACTTATTGCAAAATCTCGAGTTTGCTTCGCTCAAGATTGAGATAGTATGGTCGATTTGCAAGTCATCAAGGTTTTGGCGTATTAAAAGCTTGAGATTTGGAGTGCGATTTTTGAACATCACACGTTCATGCGAGTAGTAGAAAGATGCATAATCTCCATAGTAATTTTGACATTTTCTACTGCCGAGTCGCTATTATGATGTTCAAAAATCGCACCCCATTTTAGTGGATAATGTTATTTGGTGGTTATTTAATTGCGACCGCCTAGCCTGTACCTGGCTCTTGGGGCCACAGAGACAAATCCATCCCACGGAGGCCCCGAGGCTGGCATTGCCTCATCATCAGCCTATCATCGTCCACTGCTGAACATAGGCCTCTCCCAAGGCGCGCCACAAAACTCTATCCTCGGCCTTCCTCATCCAGTCGCTCTCCGCTACTTTTTTTAGGTCGTCTCTCCAGCGGGCAGCAGGGCGTCCGACACTACGCCTACCAGTTCGTGGTCTCCACTCTAGAACTCTGATACCCCACCGGTTGTCAGATCTTCGGCAGATATGACCAGCCCATTGCCACTTCAGCTTGCTAATTTTCTGAGCTATATCAACCACTTTAGTTCTCTGACGTATCACTTCATTTCTAATGTGATCTCTCAGAGAAACACCGAGCATAGCTCTCTCCATAGCTCGCTGAGCGACCTTGAATTGATGAACTAGTCCTATCGTCAGGGTCCATGTTTCCGCACCATATGTCATTACTGGCAGGACGCACTGATTGAACACCCTCGTCTTGAGGCATTGTGGTATAGCCGAGGAGAATATATGACGGAGTTTCCCGAATTTCCCTGGCATTGCCTAGGGGCCTCTATATGCTTTAATCCGGCCCTGCATGCCACCGTGATACAGCAGCGCTATCAAACCATCTATCTCTTTCTATTTGCGCGCGAAGGAACGAGATAAAAGACGTGATACAGCTGTATCACGTGTAGCATGCTACAGCTTCTGGTGTATTTATTTCGTCCAGATCCCCGATTCCAAGAGTTCCTTAGGGAAAGTTGTTCAGTGTCATGAGTACAATCACTCATTAAAGTATTGCAACTGTCTACCCTTAACACCGTGTACTGTGGACATTGTCACAATGGAATAGAATCGAGGACTGGAGACTGGATTCAAAACTAATCGTCGAATAGGGGATCGGACAGTTCGGGTCAATTAGTCAAATTAGCAACTTTTAATTGAACGTCAAAACGCGCGCGATGTATGAAAAATTTAACTAAATACTTACAAGTGACGTCATCCACATTTCATTACTTTTTATAGTTCATCATGTTATTAAAAATAGTATTTTAGCTTAAAAAAACTAAAAATGTGAGTAGCGTTATTTTCAAATGTTTTTTTTTTTTACTAAGAAGATAAAACTAAAATATATTTTATGCAGTCCGCTCCCCTATTATGAATGTTAGAATAAGGACCGCTTGCAGTTTTAGCTTTCGCCCGAAAGCTCCAATAGTATTTGACGGTGGTTGCAGTGTTTCTGACCACCCCTAAAGGCTATAAGGTCGTGAATATCTACAATTATTTCAGGCGGGGGGTAGGAAGAGGTCGGGCAGCGGGCGGAGAGCATCAGCACCACCTCGACCGAGGCCACGGCGGAGATGTTCCCTGTTCCGCAGGATATCCACCAAGCGAGCCAGCCAGGAGATGCATCAGGTAAGAAATATATTTTTCTCAAACATGCTTGGAAATGTGAGCATTATTTTGACAACCGTCTTCGAGATAAATCGAAATTGCTGTACTGGCCAAATACATGCGCGCAGCGGCCGGCAATGTTGTATGAAAATCCATATCTGTCGTGTTTAGCGGCCAAATAAATTACATAGTAAACTCATATCTGTCGTGTAATTTAAAAATGGAACGATCTTTTATTCCGAAACATGGCGACCAAGGAGGTAACTCATCAAAGGTTTTATTTAAATTTCGAACTGGATTGCAAAATTTTGAATGTTTTTTTTTTAAAGCTGTTTATTGAAAAAAAAAAACAAATTGTTGTTCGTTGTTCGTCATTGATTTTGAAAAGAGTTTTAATTTCCGCGAATTATTTGAGAAAATTTACTGTTTTAATTTCCGCGCATTGTTTGAGAAAAGTACTATACAAGCCTTGGCCACAACTAGGCATTGATGGACTTACGTATGTGTGCCTCGGCTTCGCCTCGGCCCACATTTACACGTTCGTCCATCAATGCCTCTGTTGCTGGCCTCTGCAGTAATGTACTATTTCACCTCACAAGGTCGGAAAGATTGTGTTTATCATTCGAAATCAGAGTGCAAAAGTGTATTTCATCCGCTAGCGTGGAAAGAGTTTTTAAAATTCGAATCTTTCTATTCAATAAGGAAAAACAGCCTAAACAAGTTTTTTTGTTCATGCTGCTGGCCAGTGCGATTATTCTAAAAATGAGGTTGGCGCATTGAAATTTTCCTCGCTGTAGTGAGGTGAAAAGTTGTGTGTTGCGCTCGGCAGCAAAGTTATTCTGCGTCTCGTACCTTTGAAACCCTCGCGACGCTCAGGATTTTATATTTGAACCACCTTCGCTTGCTCAGGTTTTAATACAAGTACTCGCGCCAAAAAACAACTTTGCAGCCTTGCATAACAAATAACTATTGTACCTCACAAGCTCGGAAAGATTGTGTTTATCATTCGAAATCTGAGTGCAAAAATGTATTTCATCCGCTAGCGTGGAAAGAGTTTTTAAAATTCGAATCTTTCTATTCAATAAAGAAAAACAGCCTAAACAAGTTTTTTTTTCATGCTATTTTCGTGCTGGCCAGTATTCTAAAAATGAGGTTGGCGCATTGAAATTTTCCTCGCTGTTGTGAGGTGAAAAGTCGTGTGTTTCGCTCGGCAGCAAAGTTATTCTGCGTCTCGTACCTTTGAAACCCTCGCGACGCTCAGGATTCTATATTTGATTATTATTAATTCTATATTCAATCCTAGAGTCCTTCGCTTGCTCAGGTTTCAATAAAAGTACTCGCGCCAAAAAGCAACTTTGCAGCCTTGCATAACAAATAACTATTTCACCTCACAAGCTCGGAAAGATTGTGTTTATCATTCGAAATCTGAGTGCAAAAGTGAATTTTATCCGCTAGCGCTGGAAGAGTTTTAAAATTAAAATCTTTCTATTCAATATTTTTAAGTTATTAATGCACCAAACATTTTTTAGCATTTTCCTCGCTGTAGGTGTGGTGAAAATTTGCGTATTTCGCTCGGCTGCACAGTTATTGTGCGTCTAGTACCTTTGAAACCCTCGTGAAAACCTCAGGCCCGTTGAAACCCTCAGGATTCTGTATTTAGTCTTGTAGTTTAGAGAGTCCTTCGCTTGCTCAAACAAGTACTCGCGCCCAAAAACAACTATGCAACCTTGCATAACAAATAACTATTACTAGAGTCTGGCTAACGAAAGCGTGACCTGAGAAAACGCGGGAAATTCAAAAAATCTTTATGTGGTATTACTAACTATAGTGGAGAAAAAGAGAGAGAAGAGACTTTGACGTGCCTTTGACAGCTTAATAATGTTGCCATATCAACACTTTTAAGAAAACTCCAGGACACGCTTTCGTTAGCCAGACTCTACATTGATTAGCTTTTACTTGTTAGATTGTACACACGGCGACACATGAAGTTACCCAAAACCAAAATAAGCTGGCCGCGCGACGTTATACATTACTATGCCGACGCGCGGTCAGCTTATTTTGGTTTTGGGTAGCTTGATGTGTCGCCGTGTGTACGAAAGATACAATTTACGGATAGTAGACACAATTTTAAGAAACTAATTTAATTATTTTGGCTAGCAATTAATCGAGGCTATCAATATAAATAATTTTTTTAAATATTTTGATCTGTTGTTTGTAAATACAAATGGCCGCATTGCAATTTCGCAATTGCATTGATATAGTGAATTTGTTGATGTGTGTCATATTGTTTGTCTGTGTGTGTCATATTGTTTGTCTGTGTGTGTCAGATGGTGTCGGGCGGCAGCGGAGACTGTCCCTCGTCCCCCGCCTCCTCGTCCCCCGCCACAGATAGTCCACTACACACCACCACACATTATCAGAGGTAAGTACCACCGAACCGACCAATAGATGGCCCCACTATAAAGAGTTCTTTTTTTATCTGTCACAGTTGTGGAAATCAGAGATACTCGTATCATAATCATCTCTACTATGGACAACATTTCATTTTAAGAAAGGTACCAAAAGTAGAAAAACATTTCGAGATTATGTGACTCAAAGCTTATATCAAAATTATCAGATTTTTCTATCCATTATTTCTCGAGTTATTTGAAAAATACTGAAAAATTCAAAAGATGTTGAATGAGATTTTATTCCTTTTTCTGCTTGGCTTTTCTATTGTATTTGACAGTTTTTATTTTAAATTTTTTTGCGGCCAAGGTATTATAGCCATAAAGCCTACGTTTTTCAGAACATTCAAAAGTAAATTAAAAATAGAAATATCGGTAAAAAATTAAATCTGAAAATTACTTATCTCTTTTTTTTACCTATTTTTATATTTTTCATTAAAAACAGGTGGTTAAACAAATTTCAATTGTAAAACTGTAAATGAAGTGTGTCTGTACATTTAAGATACTTACGAAAAAAGTTACGGTATGGTTTTTAAGTAGTCGTTACATAGAAACCACGTCAGATGCCGTCAGGCGAGATTTTGGCTCATGAGACTTTGGATGCCTAGGGCACTATTTGAGCACTATTTTTTGAGTGTAAATTCGATGCTGCAATGCAAGCCGTTTTAGCCACAGAAAATGTGTACGCTACCTTGACGTCAAGCCAGCGTACCAGGTAAAAAAAAATAGATATCTCGTAAATTACGGAGACACTATTTATTTGACATAGGTAGGTACTAATTAGGCACTATTTAGGAACTATTTGTTGGCATCAATTCCAGCCAGATCCCTTTCATGTGTACGCTAGCTATACGGACACAACTTTTTCTGTTTGAAAGCTTAAACGAAACGGACGCCGGGAAACGCGTATTTGTCATGTGTGTTAAATATGCCATGTGTAGTGCCAGCATCAGATGAATATTTTAACACAGTTGACGATCAAAACAAACATAACAAAAATATTCGCAGGCCGTCATCCCTCCACGGTCTGAAGCACAAGCTGGTAGCGGGTACGACGGGGGAAGTCCGTCGCGCGTCGCTACAACACATGCCGCTCTCACCTCTCGCTCGCACCCCCTCACCGTCTCCACAGCCACAGCCTGCCTCTCCTACCAGGTTAGTGGGTCATTGACAACTACCATAGATACATAAACTTCGAAAAAAGTAAACTGCAATAGAGAGTACAGTCATTCAAATAAGAATTACTTCAAGTGTAGCGCCTAACTTAGTATGAGCATTAGTTTAAATCGTTAGTGGGTCATTGGTGTCGATTCGAACTGTGCCACGACTTAACTTAACTAAATTTATTCCTGTCACTTTCTAAAATAAGAATAATAAAAGAGACAGAAAACCAACAACTGACTTTAGTGCTGTCAAAGTGACGTTACACGCCCAAAATATGATGCCATCATAATGTACGCCATCTTATTTAAGGCGTTGTTGGGCGTGTAACGTCACTTTGACAGAACTAAAGTCAGTTGTTGGTTTTCTGTCTCTTTTCTTAATCTTATTTTAGAAAGTGACAGGAATAAATTTAGTTAAGTTAGGTCGTGGCACAGTTCGAATCGACATCATTGCCATAGATAAATATACGAGTACTTCGATAAAATACAAAAGGCAATAGAGAAAAGATTACAGGTCTTCAAATAAAAAAAATAGGAACTACTTCAAGTTTAGCGCTTATTGTAATCCTGACTTCCTCTCCGGGGTCTATTTATAATCCCTGGGGAGGACTTCAGGATTACAATATTGATTTTATTGTAAGCTAAAATCTTTCTATTGTAATCCCTTCGTCCTCTCCGGCGGTTGTAAATAGGCCCCGGAGAGGACATTAGGATCACAATATTGATTTTATTGTAAGGTAAAATCTTTCTATTGTAATCCCTTCGTCCTCTCCGGCGGTTGTAAATAGGCCCCGGAGAGGACATTAGGATCACAATATTGATTTTATTGTAAGGTAAAATCTTTCTATTGTAATCCCTTCGTCCTCTCCGGCGGTTGTAAATAGGCCCTGGAGAGGACATTAGGATCACAATATTGATTTTATTGTTAGGTAAAATCTTTCTATTGTAATCCCTTCGTCCTCTCCGGCGGTTGTAAATAGGCCCCGGAGAGGACATTAGGATCACAATATTGATTTTATTGTTAGGTAAAATCTTTCTATTGTAATCCCTTCGTCCTCTCCGGCGGTTGTAAATAGGCCCCGGAGAGGACATTAGGATCACAATATTGATTTTATTGTAAGGTAAAATCTTTCTATTGTAATCCCTTCGTCCTATCCGGGGGTTGTAAATAGGCCACTGAAAGGACTTTAGGATCACAATATTTATTTTATTGTAAGGTAAAATCTTTCTATTGTAATCCCTTCGTCCTCTCCGGCGGTTGTAAATAGGCCCCGGAGAGGACATTAGGATCACAATATTGATTTTATTGTAAAGTAAAATCTTTCTATTGTAATCCCTTCGTCCTATCCGGGGGTTGTAAATAGGCCACTGAAAGGACTTCAGGATCACAATATTGATTTTATTGTAAGTTAAAATCTTATAAAAAAAACGTGAATTATAATGGAAACGTAACGTAATTTCAAACGCGCGCCATTCCATCAAATAGAGGTGCGAATTGTGAAAGCAGGACCTTCTATGCAGCGTCATACCATTGCCTATATACCATGCATCTTGTGATTAACTATTGGTATAACAATACCGTTATGTCATTGCATTGTGTCTCCATTTTGTGTGTTCATGGGAATATCATCTCTGTTACCATATTCATAAAGCTTAGAATATAAATACTATAGACTCCAGAGTACTAGACGTTAAAGATAGCAGATGAGACTTAGTTTTATTGCAATAATTGATTTCAAAGACCAAAGACTTGGCTTTATTTGACGTCTTAAATTAATTAATTAGTTCAATCAAGCAATCGGACCTTATTATACAGGGTGTACAATAAAATGGGACAGCTACTTAAAGGGGTGCTTCAGACCATCAAACTGAACAACTTTTTCTATGGGACCAATATCGAAATCGCGAAAAAAAAAATCTGCTGTCCCATACATTTCAGTCGAGTTATGTTTGCAGTTTTGTATGGGAGAGCGGATTTTTTTTTCGCGATTTCGATATTGGTCCTATAGAGAAAGTTGTTCAGTTTGATGGTCTGAAGCACCCCCTTGAGTAGCTGTCCCATTTTATTGTACACCCTGTATAATAATAATCAAAACATAAACAGAAAGAAATAGAATAAAAAGAAATGCATTAATTAAATTACCTTTTTCTAATTATTTCTAGTTATCTGTTTTTATGTATTTTAATAATAATCCTTCGATTAATATGGACTGTTTATTTGGACATAAAGGTGGAAAGACAAAATAATATTGAACGAAAGTACCACCAGAAAGGATACATAAAATTGACCACAAGTTGTGAAGTCAGCAGCCTCAACCAATGAACTTTAGCGAAATACAAACTGAAATTAATCTACACTAATATTATAAAGAGGAAAGATTTGTACCTATTTTTGTATGTTTGTATGTTTGTAATGAATAGGCTCAAAAAGTACTGGGCCGATTTAAAAATTCTTTCACCATTAGAAAGCTGCATTCACCCTGAGTAACATAGGCTATATATTTTATTGCTAGAAAAGATTAGACGTCCACCCGTGCGAAGCCGGGACGGGCCGCTAGTCATGAATAAATCAATATTTTACAAAGTTATAAATGTAACATGAAAGAGCGTTAAATTAACTTAACCTCAGGTCTGTTTAGACGCAGATTTGGTCCAGACAAAATAGATTTTCTGATGTGTGCAAGCAATGAGGTTGCAAGAATCCACCATTAAAATTACTAAGCACGAATATAATATCTGTACTGCGATTTTTGAAAGTCATACTTTGAACTCAGCAGTACAAAATGACAAAATTACTATGGAGATACGCATCTTTCTACTCCTGATTTGACTTTAAAAAATCGCACTCCTGGAGTATGATTTTTGAAAGTCAAATCAGCAGTAGAAAGATGCAATTGGGCTATTGCAAGCAAGGGTCGTTATGTAACACTGCGACCATCGCTGATCTTTTGTGTTCGCCCCAAGCTCACCCATATTTTACGCATACCTCCGAACTTATGGTATTTTCTTTTCATTCTCGGAAATGCAGGTTTCCTCACGATGTTTTCCTTCACCGCCGAGCTAGTAAATGATAAATACAACCGTACATAAAGAACTATCTCCATAGTAATTTTGACATTTTCAACTGCTGAGTTCAACGCGAGTTTAAAAAATCGCACTCTAGATATATATAATTTTAAAAGTTTTTTTTTGTCTTTATTAACTTGTACATTTTATTACAATAATAATTATAATATACTAGACAATCCTGGAAATATACTTTTTCTACATTAAACCAAAATACAAACAGTATAGAAATCTGTCGTTACCTGTCGTTACAAATGAGTCTATAGTATTTGAATTGTAAGCTTTAAACACACGATAACAACAGTAGGTGTGAAGCGCGCAGTCCCTCCCCCCTGGCGACGAGGGAGTGCGGTAACCGGCGCGCGTGGGCTCGCAGGGACCCCGCCTCCCCGCTGCTGAGGAGAGCTTTGTCACCTGACAGGTTAGTTCCCCACCTTGTAGTGACCGCCATGACTTATCACCAGGGAGCGGAATCTCGTATCAAAACAATTGAAATGTCATAGAGATGGGACTATGATAACTGCCTCCGTGGTCTAATGGTTAAGAGCATTGGCTCTCGATACGGAGGTCGTGGGCTCTATTCCCACGGGGGACACGTGGTGATATGTCACTTTGTGCGTTTTTCCCCAGTTGGTTAGGACATTGCAGGCTGAATCACCTGATTGTCCGAAAAGAAAAATGATTCCGTGCTTCGGATGGCACGTTAAGCCGTTGGTCCCGGCTACTATCTCTGGTGGTAGTAGTCGTTACATAAAAACCACGTCAGAGGCCGTAAGGCTGTCTGAAAAAACTCTGACACCAGGGCTCTGCCCACACGATAAGAAGAATTGTTTTTTATCGAGTATTCAAGCTATCGATAGTTTTTAGTTAGACTTAACATAGTTTATTTTTCATTGCAATACAGTACGGTAATCTAAAGAGTAAGAGAGAGAGTGGTATCAAATATCATAACCTAAATATTTAGGGTTTTAAGGTAAACTTCCCAACGTCGCGGTAGTTATCAGAATTGTATTGATAGATAAGAAAAAGAGGTTTGTTTTATTTGTGTGTCATCTCATCATAAATAATTAAAATTAAATGAACGTGTAAGTTGATTAAGCAATGAAGATCAAAACTAAAAAGTATCGACAGCCTGAAACACGATAAAAAATAATGTCCCATCTCTATGACATTTCAATTGTTTTGATATGAGATTCCGCTCCCTGCTTTCTCTTTTATCTTAACAAGGGTTGTTAGTTTAGAAATGTTTATTGATTTCAGTTTCATTCGTTTTGCATGAATGCTTTCATTTGCTTGTCTATGTTCTAATTTCGTTGTATGTTTTTCATTCATTTTCTGTACATTATTAGTTTATGTGCTGTAGCTATTTTAAAATCAACATTTACTTTTAAAATATTTCAAAATTTATCTGTATCAATACAAATCGGGCTAATATTTAAAAAGCTAAGAATCAAAGTAATCAATAGTTTTTTGATTTATTTTCCTTTGTATTATAAATTTATAAATGTAAATAGTTTATAAATGTAAACCTTAGACAATTTAATAGGGACGAGTTACGCGTGTCATTCTACTAAGAAACATTTCTGCCACTTTTTGCGGGGGGCGAGGTAACAATTCCCCATAAGTTTAGATTCTAATTTTGAATGTTAGAAATCATGAAAAGTAGTCTCGTGTGAACCCCAAACGTTCTAAGTTCAAAATTATTGTTTCGCTATTATAAGCTGTCTCGTTTAGTGATAAGGTATAAAATTGAGAGTAAATGCGCAAGATTAATTGTGTAGCAGAAAAGCAAAAGCAGCTATATTTCCAGACACAATGGATTTTCCATTGTGTCTGGAAATATACTTAGCTGCTTTTGCTTTTACACCCGTCAATTGATCTAATACCGTGGCAGAGGGGAAATGCTACCGCAAGGCGAGTCCCTATTAAATTGTCTAAGATGTATGTCTAAGATGTAAACGTCCGATTATTCGATAACTGATTGTAACTTAAAACGCTTGCAGACTACACCCCCGCTCAGCGGAATCAAAATGCTCGATCTCCCCACTCTGCTGCGGCGGTGTGGCCGTCACAGTGGGCGCCAGTAGTTCCCGGCGGGGGGTCGTGTGGCGCGCCCCCGCCCCCGCGCCCCCCACGCCACCCCCCCAGGACAAGCCCGACGAACCCCCGCTGCCGAGGATAGCCGAGGAGAAAGACTCGCCTACGCATCATGCCAAGAATTTACCCAACAGGTATTTATTATTTGGTTGTAAGGGCTTGCTCAATGACCAATACCTACTGACACAGAACATTATAAGAGGGGTTAGAAATGCAAAGTGCAAAGAGACGGCTGTTGCACTTGTCTTTTCGCTCAACGCTGCTACAACTATTCATGCCCGCTCGCTCGCACCACGCCGCGCGTCTAATGGTGTTATGCAAATCATTGTATAACCTATGGCGACGCGTTCCACGCCTACTTTGCACTTCTAACCCCTCTTATAATGTTCTGTGGCTGCTGTAACCTGGACAGATCTATTGTAGCTGTTACCCTAGATCTATTGTAGCTGTTACCCTAGATCTATTGTAGCTGTTACCCTAGATCTAAAAGGTCATTTTTCCTACGCCCATGGACTTCATGAACCGTGTTATGCTTTTGGAGGGTGCTAATGTCAGTAGGTGTTACTACGTATCCATCTAGATGGCAACTCCTGCTGTGAAGGAGCACTTCGCATTCGCAGAGGTGTATGGGCGTTTCCTCTGCTTCACAGCAGAATCTGCAAGTGGGTGAATCTACAAGCCCCATTCTGTGTAGATGTTTGTTTAACTTGCAGTGTCCTGTTAAGGCTCGTACCAAGAGCCTTAAGTCGTTGCGATTTGAATTGATGGCATCCGACGTATGTCTGTTTGAGAAGCCGGTCACATGTTCTTTTGCATGCTCTAGTCATAGTGTATCCGACCAGAGCTTACGGCTTTGGTTCACGGCCCATTCCTTTAGCACACGTTAAGAGGTGTTGCGAGGGATGCCGCAATAAAGCTCGAGATGGCGTCCTCTTCCGCCCTTCTTCGTGCCAGCTCGTCAGCAGCGTCATTTCCATCAATTCCGCAGCGTCCAGGCACCAGGAAAAAGTTTTTTGACTCAGCATTTATGCTGAAGCAAAAGCTGCAGCGCTGTTAATTCTGCCAGAAACATAGGTTTAGGCGAGGTTCACGGAAAGTGAAAGAACTGTTATGTCTTGATACAATATCAAATAAAATAAAAACTTTGTTTATAGTCTCCACAAAGTATTTAACATAAACATTAAACATAGTAGATAGGTACAAAGCCACAGGTTGTATGCAAAGTAGAATATCAACTATGTTTGTGGAGACTGGTGCTCGTACAACGCTCGTAAACGTTATAAGAAAGATTATGGTACTATATACAGTATGGTATAGATGTTCCAGATTCGACCTCACCTCTCGATCGTACTTCGGATGGCACGTTAAGCTGTTGGTCCCGGCTACTATCTCTGGTTGTAGTAGTCGTTACATAAAAACCACGTCAGAGGCCGCAAGGCGGTCTGAAAAAACTCTGACACCAGGGCCTGCTGCGCACAAGATAAGAAGAAAATATTTCATTTCATATTTCCACTTCCGCCCCCAGGACGCCGGCGAAACAAACGACGCCCAGCATCTTCACGTCATCGCCTAAGACGAGCCTCGACAAGTCGCACTTCGACGCGTCGACCTCGTTCGCTTCGCTCTCGCTGTCGGACGAGTCGTTCGCCGCCGACACTTCCGCTGACAATTCCAACTTGGATACGTCGAGGGAAATTATTGGTGAGTTTAATCTGCAGGGTGTAACAAAACAGCCTAGTAATACTTAAACCATCAAACTGAACAATTTTCACTATGCAGCCAAAATCGAAATCGTGAAAAATAATCCGGTCTTTCATACAAAACTGCAGTACCGACTCGACTCTAATGTATGGGACAGTTAATTTTTTTCGCGATTTCGAAGTTGGCTCCATAGAGAAAGTTGTTCAGTTTGATGGTCTGAAGCACTCCCTTCTGTATTACTAGGGTGTTTTGTTACACCCTGTATACTTACAAAACAGTTCTGTGACTGATTGACAGACAACGCTCAGCTTGAACCACTGAAGATGGAAACATTTTGAGATCTTTTTGAGATCAAGGACGTCATTAACAAAATGCCAGGTTAAAAGCAGCCGAACTCGACGGAAATGTATGTCAAGATGTACGGAGAATGACCTAGAGGAAGCAAGAGAGGTGTCAGAACCGCCCAAAGTGGAGATCCATAGTCTCTGCCTACCCCTCTATACAACGTATTAATGAATTAACGCAAAACTAGAAAGTAGTTTAGAATCGAGAGCACAATCGAATTATCATAGTTTCAAAATAGGTAATTTTTTCAAAATATTAAATAATTTGTAGGTATGCAAAATTTTTAATTTTCTGAACCCGATGTCAACCCACCGCACTCACCCTAATTACTACCAAAACAAGATTATAAAAATGTATCCATGAGTATGTTAGCGCTTTCTTTCAGTGCTGAAATGATAACAAATCATTTTTGCCTCAAAACTTAAAATGCTTTAAATTTAAACTATAAAAATAATGAAATTATTGTTTCAATCTAATTATTTTGTTATAAATCAGTAGGGGTGTATGAGGTTTTGCGCTAATTCATTAACACGTAGAGCTCATAGACACTGTTTAATCTGGGCGATTGTTTTATCACTTTCCTATTTATCAGGGGTGGTTCAGGGGTATATATTCAGAGCGTTTGAACGCCGGCACCGTCATTCCCCTCTAAAAAGTTGTTCATTATAGTTTGAACAACACTATAGGAGCAAAAATGAAATCGCAAAAAGAAATTCAGCTTTCCATGCTAAACTGAAATGCATCCTCGATGCAAATGTGTGTAACAACCATAGATATATTATACCTACAGAACAAGATACACAATCAGCGGTCCAAAAATGGCAGACCCAAATGAGGTACTAAACGAATAAAAGTACCTCCTCTTGCCTCAGTACCGCGCTGCATCTCTGACTGTAAACATACATAATACAACTAAGATTGATATGTATTACGCGAAAAGATAACAGAAAAAAGTCAAGTGATTTCAATCTCTTTGCAAAAGTTTAAAAAGTATGTGTCAATTGGGACAAAAATTTGCTATTATTTTATATGAGATTGTGCATCTTGTTCTTTTATAATATATCTATGGTAACAACAGATTCTTTTGCGACTTCATTTTTGTTAAATCCGTTTGTTACAAACGTAAAAAAATATATATGTAAATCACACTGTACATTTGTCAATCATAAATTATTTACCCACAGACGACAGTCGATCAAGTCTAGAATCAAGCGTGAACACAACAGAAGAAAAACCTAAGAAACTCACAACCCAAGAGCAGCCTGCAGAAGTACAAACAAAAACGCGAAAGAAATCAGACTCTAGCCTCAAAGACGAAGACTTAAAATCGAAAGACAAGAAGAAAGAAAAACCCGAACTCAAAAAACAAGATTCAATAAAAAAGATAGAAAAGGTAGAAAAAGAAGATAAACTCCCAGAAATAAAAGCAGATGAATCTAAAACAAAGATGGAGAAAGTTCTAGAAAGATCTGGGTCAGTTAAAAAGGGAGAAAGTAAACAGGATAAAATGGACGCGAAAAAACAAGAGAAATTAGAAAAGCAGGAGAAAGCAGAGATTAAGAAGCAAGAGAAGATGGAAGCCAAGAAGACTGAAGCCGCGAAGAAGAATGAAGGGTTTAAGAGACAGGAATCTCTGGATGCAAATAAGGTATGAATTGTAGTTAAAATTGTTTATTTGAATTTTAGACATTAGGCCAGTCAAATTACGGTCTGATCTGGAACTAATTAAGAACAGATTTTTTCCGGTTTATTGTTTTAGAACAAACCGCTGCAACAATAAACGAAATTAAAAAAATAACTACTGAGCAGATATAGAAGAAATTTGGCATACGGAATAATTATGTTCTACATTAACCTTAGACTAATTATATCCGGACCGGCCTTGCGGTAGCATCACAGGTCCGGCACTTCAAACAATGTTTTAGATTTGACATGATGACGTTCGCACATGCGCACTTTGCGAAAATTGTGCATGACATATGTGTAGGGTTGACTTAACACGCATCGTATGAACTACATTATACATTTCGTTACTTTTTATAGTTCATTCTGTTATTAAAAATAGTTTTGAAGCTAAAGAATCACAGAAAATGTGAATTTAGCGTTATTTTCCAACGTTTATTTTTAGTGAGGAGGAAAATAAAATATATTTTATGTAGTCAAATCCAACGGGTGCGCGCGCCTGACTGCATTCCCTTGCTCGGCTTCCCTCAAGTTACCACAGAGAGTGTGAGGGGAGGTGGGGTATCTGAAGTCAGAGGGGGGCGGGGAGTGGCCGTTCTGTATGTAGAACTATATACTATTACCTATTCTGTGGTAGCATTTCCCCTCTGCCACGGTATTAGATCAATGAATCTTGCGCATTTACACCCAATTTTATACCTTATCACTAAACGAGACAGCCTATAATAGCGAAACAATAATTTTGAACTTAGAACGTTTGGGGTTTACACGAGACTACTTTTCATGATTTTGAACATTCAAAATTAGAATCTATAGGCATAGGGAATAAAATCCAAAGTTGCGGATAACATGTTACCTCGCCCCCCGCAAAAAGTGGCAGAAAGTTTGTTAGTAGAATGACACGTGGTTACGCGTCCCGATATAATTAGTCTAAGACATTAACGTATGGAATACCTAAATTTTTTAAGTTAACGCAGACATAGTCGCGGGCAAAAGCTAGTATGCTGATTAAACAAGCCATACAAACTAAAATGCGTTACATACTTTGATAGGTAGATAGATAGACTACTACTACTACTACTACACGACGGATACTTTAGGACCATCAAACCGAATACAACCTGGGCCTCTTCAAGGCAAGAGTGAATAGGCATCTTTCTAGGTAAGCATGCTACATCTTCGGCCTCATCATCACTCAACATCAGGTGAGATTGGGGTCAAATGTTTACCTATCGAACATAAAAAAAAAAAAAAAAAAAGAATAACTTTCAATAAGGGACCAACATTAAGCCCGGCTTGCACCAACAAGTATTTAGGCTTAAATGTATTTAGTGATAGTTTTTTCCTTCACACTGCTCATACAAATGACAGTGACAGCATCATATTTAAACATGTTTAAGCCTAAATACTTTTTGGTGCAAGCCAGCCTTAAAATGCAAAAAAAGAAACTAGTGTTCCATAAAAAACGTCAATGGCGACTCGACCCCAATGTATGGAACAGATGATTCTTTTTCGCGTTTTAAATGTTATAGACGTGTTTGTTAGGGAAGTGAATATTCACTTCCCTAACAAACACGTGGAAAAAGTTATACCAAAAATGTTAATGGAAAAGGCACTTGCGGCAAGATTTTTCTAGGCAACTTGGCGGCGTTGAATTAACCCCTGTATAAACATACACTAGAATTACATTTCGTTCGCCTAAGGAATAGGTGCATAATTTTACGGTCGGATCTCGGACTATTAGTCCCTTAGCGACAATTGTTCAGTTTGATGGTCCGAAGCACCCCGATAACGCATTTAAATTCACACTCTGTATAAACGGCAAATTGTACCCATAATATTAATATTTCTCCTACACGGGTGTCTTGACCATGGTTCTAATTATATCCCACAGTCGCCAGACCCCGTAGACCCCGCTGATTACCGCAAGAACAGCATGGTTAGCAAGCTGCTCGGTGTGATGGGACGGAAGGGCGCGAGGGACCGCGAAGAGGACGAACATCGACCGAAGAAGGCCGACAAACATGGCCGGAAGAAGGTACGGTATTCGATAAGAGCCCAGCTAAATCAGTCTGCCTTGCATATCCTCTCGCCTAATCTGTCTTATATGTGTATCACTACATCTGTCGGTATATAAAGGTAGACAAGAATCTGATGAAAAATAGGAAAATAAAATTTTAGAGTAAGCAACACTGGGGTAATTAGATTAGGGCCCTTTACACTCTGCGATTTTTTGCAGCGCAGAAGTGCTGCAAAAAGCATCGATTGAGTCGCGATGCAGCATCGACGCAAACGCGATAAAGCATAGATGCAAACGCGGTACAGCCATGATGCAAAACTTTTGTAATATTTGATCAGTTATTTGTAGACATTCTTTGCCACAACGCACACGCGCGTGTGCATCAATACAAACATGTGTGTGCATCGCTACAGTCATGCGTTTGAATCGATGCAAACGCCTATTAATTGCTAGTGAAGCGATTCAGTTATGCGATGGACAAACGCTCGTTTTTGTCGCTGCATAAAGGCAGTCTGTACAGGGCCTACTTTGACTAGACATTTGACACTACCATGTGAAAATCTATATTTTTTCATTTCATGAGATTCTGGTCGACCTATACAATGTCATATTGTAGCGTACTCAGCTCAGCTGATGAGCTGTTTGTGGACTGTAGGTTTCTTGTGCGGTGGAAGGCGGAATAGCGTGGAATGTAAGTCTCTTGATGCACTGGATGGGTTTTAATAAGTTTTTTCACTGTTTTACAATAAGGTTGAAATTGATATCACTGGCATCCTTTTAAACTAAGAGTCTACCCATCAAACTGAATAACTTTTACTATGGGAGCAAACCGATCGGAGCAACAAAAAAATCTACTGTTCCATACTAAACTGCAATGCCTACTCGACTCAAATATATGCAACAGCAGATTTTTTTTTTTGCTCCGATCGGTTTGCTCCCATAGTAAAAGTTATTCAGTTTGATGGGTAGACTCTTAGTTTAAAAGGATGCCAATGATATCAATTTCACCCTGTAGATGCAAGTACGGAGCAGAATGGAAGACTGAAACGGAAACTACTAACTTTTTAATTTAATTTTATGTCGGTGTTGCCAACACCATAATTATAATGATCCGGTTGGCGTAATGTTTACCACGCCGGACTGCCAAGCCAGAGGTCTTTTGTTCGAATCCCGATTCGGTCATTGATGTTATATGTATTTCTTGTATGGTGTCCATAATCTAGTACATGTTTGGGATCAATAAAATGTAATAACCTTGTGACTGCCGGTTATAGCCACTGCACACTGACCCTGGGTATCTGCACAGCCCGGAAACTGCATTCTAAAATTTGAAATTGGCAAGATGACGTCAGCACATACAAAAACAACGAAATTGAACCTTAAGTCTTCTTCGTAGAACCAGAGCGCGGTAACCAGAGGGCGATAGAGGGGGTGAGGTAAAAAGTTGGTGAGAGGAAGGGAGTGCCCGTACTGTATCTAGTAATAGATACTCTTTCTTATACTGTGTTATCGGTTTGTTGTCCCATCGGATTCAGGAGGGGGTAAGGACGAGAGACTCGAGAGAGTACATACATCTGTGTTTAGCGTATACAATCAAACACATTAAAATATCCTGTGTCAACTAGAGATGTTTCTGACAGTACGGTAGTACTCGCATACCGCCGCACATATCATAGCGCGATTGTATGAAGCTTTGTCTTCGTGGGGTGTTTATTCATGTGATCCTTAGTGTAAAGACCAATGTTATTTCCTTCCAGGGCAATAACCCGCCAACTCAACAAACAACGAAACAAACTGACACTGCCGTCGAAAAGGCCACCGAGAGAGACTCTGACGACAAGAAGGCGAGAAAGGGACGGGGGAGGGCTTCGAGTTCATCCTCCGGGGAAAAGTAAGAGACAGACATACTTCACGTCGCTCCTACTGTGATAGCTTAAGGTTTGGACAGTTTTGAATGTTATGTGAACGGGTGTAAAGGTTGATTTTGCATATCGCAAACGAAGTTCTATATAATATTTTGGAATTTTGAGCGTGTTCATTTAGACGTATGGAGAAATTGAAATGATTTGTTTTGATCGATGCCCCTCTACGGGTGATATCGAAATGAGGCGAACAAATTTAGGGGCGGTTCAGACCATCAAACTGAACAATTTTTACTATGGGAGCAAACATGAAATCTCAAAAATAAAATCTGCTGTTCCTAAACTGCAATGTCTACTCTACTCATATGTATGAACAGCTGTTTTTCAGGTTTGCTACCATAGTAAAAGTTGTTCAGTTTGATGGTCTGAACCACCCCTAAACATTACTCGATTCTGTCACCTTGTAGTATGGTTTTTCTATTCGCGCGCGACACGCTTTCGCTGTATAGAAAATGGAGTCTTTCCGCGCTTTTCATAGAGCGAAAACCGCACTTGTCGCGACATTTCAATAGTATGGAAAAAAGTAGATTCGCGTGTAAGTAGAGAAATCATACTAGCGGGTCAGTTCTCTTTTGGGATCAGGTGCAGAAGTTTATCGCAAAAAGACAAAATGTCATATTCGCAAATAGACTTGTTCTCATATTTTCTTATTAGCATAAAATAATTTCAACTACAAAGTGGTAAAATGTCTTGATTCGCAAAAGGTCCACCACCTTTCGTATGAACTTTTATTCTCTTCGCTTTACTATTTTATTAAAAGTTGGATCTCATGCGATGTCACACCCCTGGTACTCCATACAACGAACTCACGCTTGAATAGTAACTGCAACAGACAATATGACGTCAGCACACGTGCTGTGTTGCTCGCACGCGCGCGCTGGCTATATGTGTTTCTCGCTCGGCTCCCCTAAAGTTACCCTCGAAGTGCGGGGTTGAGGTGCGGTATCTGAAGTTGAGGGACCGGGAGTGGCCACTCTGTATGTAGTACCTACAATATAGGGTCCTTCTTAATATGCTGACGATTCTTTAAGAGGTTGATCAGACCATCAAACAACAACTTTTTATATGGGATCAAGATCGAAATCGCGAAGAAAAAAACCAGTATGTCATGAGTTGATACTGTACTTTACTACAACGGCGCCAATTTTGTATGGCAGAATTAGTTCTCGACGTAACCACTAGGAGCGCGATACGAACTTCAATACAAAAATGGGAGTAACTACTGTAGTATACTCAGGGTTGGCATGATTAAAACAAGTTGTTTTAAAACACGTGTTTAAAACATTTTGAATTAAAACCGTGTTTTTTATCAAGTGTTTAAAAACACAGATTAAAACAAGTTTTAAACAATGTAAAAAACATCAAGAAAAAAACAAGGTTTAAAACTACTTTTCATTGCGAATGAATGGAAATAAATGAAAATAAATTAATAGTTATGACTCTATATAGCTTGCAATACAACCAGTGCAGTCTATGCAATTGTAAAACAGTGATTTAATGTAAAAAAATAAAACTAGACGCTTAAATTTTTACCTACATCAAATACCATGTACTGTTTGTACTCTTATATATTCCGTGGTAATGTTTTAATTTTGTGTGATTTCTGGTGATGTAAATTAGATGATATATTCTCACACTGTTATTTTTAGCAGAATGGTTGGAGTTGTCTGACTAACGGTTTCGATGTGAGTTTTAAATGATACCTATATCTGAAAATAAAGACTCACCAGCATAGGTAGATGAAAATAATGTTATGATAGCAAAAACCTAGTTCTTCAGACAACTAAATATGCCTGAAACTGAAGATTCCTTAGTTACAGCAGTAACTATTAAATAATCTGTGGTTATAGGCGTGCCCGAATTATTTTGTAGCTTTCCTCCGCTGGCACGCGCGCTATTGGTTCGACATCCCTCGACTATAGTGGGTATTCCCCTAATTTTAATATAAAATAATACAAATGTTGGGGTTTCCCCTATGAAAAATGAATATAAGTTAGAAAATGCACTGTGAATGTAAAGAGTTCAGTATTGATTAGAATATGCAACATGAAATAAATGTGCATCCATTGCTCTTTTTTTGTAAATATTGAATTTACTATGGAGAATTTGAAAATACCTAGTCTAGAAATGAAATATTACAGGTATAATTGACTTGAAATTAATGGCCTAAACTAAAAAGAAAAAAACATATAAAACAAAAAGAACACTTGTTTAAAACAATTTGAACTGTTTGTTTTATAAAATTAAAAAAAACTGTTTTTTTCCAACCCTGAGTATACTACGGTGTTAACTCATAGTAGGCTGACGGCTGTTTCATACTGAATTCCTAGTCGAATGTATGGGACATTTTTGTTCGCGATTTCGATGCTGGTCCCATAGAGAAAGTTGATTAGTTTCATGGCTTCATCCTCTTAAAAAACGGTTAGCATATTAAGTTGGACGCTTAATACTAGCATCAATTCAATGGCGATATTGTTGTTTTGAAAATATGTCCATTTGCGAAGGCATCACGATGACTTTTAGCGCCTAATCCCTATTTTGGTATTTTACAGTCTGTGGTCTTTTTCTATTTGATCCTTTTATGTCGGTGTTCGGTGTTGTGTAATTTAAAATAATAAAAATTTTACAAAAAAAAAAAACATACGCTGTAAGCTTCCCTAGACTGTGTATAGCTTTAGTATTGTTGTAAGAAAAAAAAAAGAGTTATTCCCATTGACTTATCAACTATTGGACGCTTCGGGCACAGATTAATTACTTCGTAACAGATAGATCACTTGCTTAGAAAACGATAAGATTTTACGCTTTCATTTACTGTCAGACGGTACGCGCGAAAATGTATCTAATGGCGCTTGACTCAGCGTTGTTATTACTTCGTACAGCGCGCTACGTATGCGACGTTGCCGTTTGGAGCGAGTGACAGAATTCATACAAGCGTATCTCTTACGATGCGCTAAAGTGTAGGCACTTATCTCGGTTCCTACGGCCGAGTGACGGAGGCTGAAAAGTGTCCTAACCGAAAGAGTAACAAAACTGCATAAAAAGTAACAATTACGCGCCAGTCTTCGTTTGATCGTGATCGACCGACTACGCGCACGTCTATATTTCCGTGCCGCTTTATGAACTTGTAAAAATTACGCAAGAATAAAAATGACAAAATAATTTCAACTATATTCCCCGAGGGGGTATTCTGAAACCACAGAACATCCAATTCAACCATCCATTTTCTATTTTAATGTTTTAAGTTCGATTATCATGTTACGTTTATGTAGGTGTGTTAGTCTAAGACATTTTCTTTCGAGAATTTTGTATTACTGCGTCCATTAGTTGGTAAGTCAATGTTCCCTTCGGTAGTTTCGTTTGAAAAGTTCGCTTTTCTAGTATTACAATGTTGAGGCGTAAAGTTTGTTAAGTATATTTTTTAAATTAGTTAAAAAGGACAAGGAATTGCCGACACGCTTCTTAAAACGATGTAACTTGCGTAATCGAAAAAAATATGTTTTTCCTAAATAATATGTTTTTTTAATCTCATTATAATTTAGATATTGTAGGTATTGTGATATATTTTTTTAAAACCTTTAGTTTAAAAAATAATTTTGTTAGTTTTTTAAACCTGTCCATGGCTTTTAGCGTATTTTGATTGGTGGTTTGTTTTTGCTGTTTTTTTCTCACTAGATAATTGTATTTTTTACGTTTTCCTAAATTTGTGATTTTTTTTTAGTATTTTAGAGCGATTTGTAGGTTTGTGTATTTTTGAAGTGTTTCTTTGCCGGCAAAGGAAATTTGGGTAACCATAGACACTAGATGGTGCCACTTGATTGTAAGGAAGATGTTTCTATCATATGTCTAATTATCTTTGAAACTTTTAGAAAAATAGGGCATTATTGAAATACAGGGTGTTAGGTAAACAGTTGAATTACATAAGTAATTCAGTTGTTTTCAGTTATTCAGTATCATGGATACAATCACGAAATACTTTCTCTAAGAAACCTATGAAACTAAGCAAAAGAAAAGCCTATGCCTAAAAATGGCGCCTTTTTTCTTTTTTTTAGCGCGGCCATCAATCAAACTAAAAAAAAAAAAAAAATTTTTTATTTAAAATAATATCATATAGATAGCTTTTTGACGTCATTTTTTGACTCTACCACCGCGTCGGAAGGTGCGGAACTTGAATATTATAGTTCATAATAAAGTTAAAAACAACACTTGTTATTACAAATATCTCGGAACTCAGTCCGAACTGAGATATAAAGGCTCAAAAGTGCTCGTAATGGTAATATTTTCAACTTCAAGTCTTTATATCTCAGTCCGGACTGAATTTAGGGATATACATGTTAATAAGTTTTGTTTGTTAAGTACTTTATTCTGAAATAAAATATTCAAGTTTGGTTGCTGGCCGCGCCAAAAACAACGGCGAAAAAAAAGGCGCCAACCTTACATACAAAACCCGCATTGTCTTTTGGTCTTTTCATACTAAATGCAATCAGCTGATCGAACGTGTGTATGAAGTTTTTTTTTGTTTCTTTGGGAAAGTTGTTCAGTATTATGAGTACAATCACCCCTTAAAGTATTGCAAATGTCTACCCTATCACCCTGTTTACAAAATTAAATTTATCATTTTCAGTATTGACTACTGAACTGACCCATTTCAAGAATTTTGACCTTTTATAAATTACCCATTTTATAAATTACTAGCGTTAACCCGCGACTTCGACCGCATAAATTTTATAACAGATTTTAAGTCAGATCATAAACTATCAAACAAAAAAAAATTCATCAAAATCGGTTCAGTAGTTTTTGCGTGATGCTCGTTCAAACAAACAAACAAACAGACAGACAAAAAATCCAAAAATTTGTGATTTGGAATCAGGGACACCTAAAAACCACATCGTAACTTTTTTTTTGTTAATTTCTTCAATGTACAGACACACTTCTGTTACAGTTTTATAATAGTTTAGATTAAATTGGCCATGTTCAGAATTCGGCTTTTCTAGACTGGTAGCCATTTTTAATTTAGAAATACTCCTTCTGTGATAGTGGTGCTATCTAGCGGTCAGCGGTACTAAACTTGACATTCCATAACAATAATTTCATCTGTGCCATAGATTTATTTCATTCAAATATTTTCTTTTTATCATCCATTGCGAAACATAGGCATAATTATGACGAGGCGCGCCAAAAAAGTTATTATTTATTTAAATTTCGATCTCATTACTATCTCTTTCCATCTCACAACCCTTTCTCTGTCTGTATCAATCTGTATAAAAATCCATAAAAAAAAACAAGAATTTAAAAAAAAAGTCAACAAGAATAAAAAGTGCGCGTTCGTTCAAAGGAAAAGGACCCAAAAATAGTCTTACTATTTCCTCTTAAATTTCCATAGTTTCAGGATGTGGTTTCAGGCTTTTAAACTTTATTCTGAAGAACCGTGTAGCCGGCACATACCTTGTTTTATCCACTGAGATACAATGTATAGAGTTAGTGCGACAAACAAAATTCATGCGCTATGTGCGGCAGCCAGTGAGGGGGAGGGGGGGGGGCGTTTGCAAAAAGATTGCAGACAGAGAGAGAGAGAGAGATAAAAATATAGTAAAAACTATAAGCGCGAGAAAGACAAGATTTTTTTTTATCAACTTAACCCAGAACGAACTTTGCATAGTTTCGGGCATTCTATTGTCTTCTCTTTTTCGCGTATAGGTTTGTCCTTCACGATAATTTATGGGAGTGGGCAATATGTATTGTCTTCTCTTTTTCACCTATATGTTTGTCCTTCACTATAATTTACATGACTGGCAATGTCTATTGTCTTCTCTTTTTCGCGTATAGGTTTGTCCTTATTTGCATTTTCTTAATAATATTTTCGAGGGCGGGAAAAAAATATTGTTGACAATAATATTGAAAATGCTTTTTAATAATTAATTTATCTTGCTTACCTATGAAAAGTTATTCCTTTACATTTGCTTACATTTCTTGAATTGTTTGTGCTGTAACTCAGTACACATCAAGACATTTTTTATGCAGATAATTTTTTTTTCACTCAAACTGATACACGTGACCACAGTGAGAGAGAGACTAAACGCCAGAGTACTATATCGCCGCAGTTGAATGGGACAACGTCATGAAGCGCGATGTTTACTCTATACATTGTACCTCAGTGGTTTTATCATCCTTTTTTCGAACATCCAACATTCATAAATGTACGGTAATTTTTATTTCTTCAGTTTTCTATCTTCATCTTCAAAGGGGGGACCCTTTCAATAATATTTTAATTTTAACAGAAAAATATTGTATTAGACTAAACCAAAAAAGGGAAGATCCCATACGCTTCCAATATTTGTTCTTTAATTTGAAATGAAACAGTCACAACATGGCCATGACATGTTAAGCATGCATATGGACAGCAGAGATGGACCCGGTTGCGCGTCCGTCCGTAATTTATTTAAGTAATAAATAAACCGTACATAATTAAAATGTCAGCTTTGTGTGTTTGCATCTTCCCTTTTGGTTTTATCTATGTATATTATGTAATGCAGAATTTAGGTATATATGATTATTAAGTACATAATAATTATAATTATTTTAAAATATATTACTTGTCTATTCTTGTAGATATGCAAGAATGAATAAGTTGTTTATATTTTATTCAAATTCATTATTTTGAATTATAAAATGATTGAAGAAAATATGTTTAACATTAGTTTTATGTTATTATTTTCGGTTGTATGTTATTTTTTATTTGACTTTTAGTGTATCTTGTTTCTTTTTTCGATGTACTATCAACATAGTTCACGCTGGACCCTTTTCGAACATTTTTCCTTTGCAAGTGACCATCACGGCTAGTCCCGCCCTTTATCTTGTTGACCAATAAGCAACTAAAAAAACATCTGTCAAACAGATGGTGTAGCGAAAGTTGGTTAGACAATTACAGTTCACAACCGATCCTGCTCACTACCTGCTCCAAGTGGGGCCTACTTGGATACTTGCTTTACTAGGATAGTCAGTTCCCGACATATCGAGCTTTGAAGACATGACAGAAATTATAACAAGTGCGAGTCGGACTCTCACACCGAGGGTTCCGTATACACTTTATGACTTTACCGAAAATATTGCGGTTTGACTAGAATCCTTAGCGTGAGCCGGACTCAACACTTGGCTAGTTTTGATTATTTGTTTTACGTTAAAGTATGCACTATTACACCAAGTTTAACGTTTATTTGTGTTACCGTTTTTACGAAATGGCAATAAAAATAAATTAATCCAGCCCCATCAATTTTTACTTTTTGTAGCAGACCCTTTGGGTACGGGACCCTAACAACTAAATATTGAGTTTAATCACTCACGCTCTGAGCTAAGGCTCAGAAAATATTGTTTTAGTTTATTCCTATTATAGTTAGAATACAACCAACGTAAAAAGGGACGAAGCAAAAAAACTTTATGGTGCTACCGTGACGCTATTGGATGTCATACGCGAGGTAGCGGACGGGCGCTACAAGCAAAATTAGATCTTAGTGGGGTCCAGCGTGAACTATGCTGATAGTACGACAACATTTAATGAGAGACTTTTAAAAAAATGTATTGATGTGACTATGACGTCATAAAGATGGTATTTGGAGGGTATAGTCGGCATCAAAAGTCTATGAACACTTGTGAATCTCATTGTAGCTGAACACTTGTGAACCTTATTGTTGATGAACACTAGTGAACCTCCATTGTTGATGAACACTAGTGAACCTCCATTGTTGATGAACACTAGTGAACCTTATTGTTGATGAACACTTGTAAAGATTATTGTCAAGGTCAAGGTGGGAAATTTTTATCACCTTTTGATGCTGAACGTACGTATTTAAAAAAAAAGATTTTACTTATTGTCAAAAGTAGTCAGAGCCATCTAACGTTTAATTTCGAACTACTTTTTTTTAAATAAAGTCGCTCATTGTAGTAAGTACTTTTTCTATTAGTTTAATATAATACTCATTGGTTATTATTTTAAAACTACGCATAACATCGTGAATGGAATTACAGGGTATAAAAAATGTGTAAACATTTACCCAATATAAATAATTATTATTTTTAACTCTAACTCTCGCGATTATTTTAAGTTTTGTCATAATTATAATCACTAATCGAAGACCAAAAAAACAATAAAATATTTGTTAGTACCTATTATTTGAGCATGAACACTAAATTATTTCGGGACCATTTGCTTTGAAATTTTGTTGTAAAAATTTGTTTAAGAATTATACCCGATTAAAAAATATGTTCAAAATTCTTTATGCATGCGAAAGTGCATTTAAAATGTAAACTTTGTAGCTTGCTCTGTAAAGGTTATTTTAGACGATCAACATAACAGTTTTATGCTTTCCAACGACCAATAATAAACTAAATTACAATAAAATGCTGAAATGGTGGTCGTCTATAAGTCAGATATAAGATCTGGCAACCCTAACCTTGGCTTAAAAAAAGTAGTATTTCTTTCTCTTGTTTCACGTATTAACCTTATGTAGCCTGCCATAACTAAAAATACTGCGGGAGTAACTAAAATTTAGCGTTTAAAATGTTAAATGTGATCTAAAAATAAAATAAATGTGTCTATAGTGCGCGCGGGGATATTTTTCTCTAGATTAATATGTGTATGATGAAATATGAATTCGAAATAAAGTCATGATTTAACTGTTTTTATTTTAGTTTTATTCACTAATATTTTCATCCTCTGGTAATCCCATAAACTACGCTAGTAAGTATTATTAAGTTTATGGGTAATCCAGTCTTCTGTCTGCTAGTTCCAAACGCTAGCTAGCGTAGGTATTGGCTATGTGCGAAGTGGGTAATGGAATGGAAAATGTTAAATCGATCGCAGCGCCCGCGGGGTGTTAGAAATTTGTACTTTTTCGGACAAGCTGTGAAAATATGCTTGAATCTAGATGCAAATCCACACACAGACTTAACACGAAATCTCCAAAATTGTCAAGACCACAAACTAAAAATTTGGCATGGAAATTTCTATTTTTATCTAGATGCACACTTAAAAAAGGTTTGTCGCATTTCAACCTTGTTTCAATGTTAAAACTGAGGTAACATTTGAATAGAAATTCCGATACAAATTAGATCTTGTCCGTGGCTTCATCCACATCCGCTCCCGTCATCGTAACTGAATAACATATACGCCAGCTTTTAAGACTAATAAGTAATATGCTTTTAAACAAAACATTTTATCACAATCAGTCCAGTAGTTTTGGCATAATCCTCGAACAAACAGACTTTTACAGTAGGTACTTACTGAAATACACCTGGCAATGTTCACGAAGGAAGGATATTTGGAAGGCTATGTATTAAGTAGGTAGGTATTCAAAAGAAAAAAAAAAACAAACAGTGGTTTTCAAATTTTATTTAGGTGTCCATTTTGATGTAAACAACTGAAAACACACGCTATTATAAACCCGTAGCAAAGCTATAGTTTAATTATGAGCTATGGAGGATTCTAAACTCTAACTTACTGGGCAGGACGCGTTATTGGTTGGAACAAATATCTCTTAATTTGTGCGAGGAAAAATAAAATTTTGAACTTACTGGGTGGACGACATAATTTATGAGCATTTGTTGTTTAAATTATTTAAATAAAATGAGCGAGCAAAATGTTTGAACAAGATGGATCATTTTATAGGTTTTTTTTTCTCGCGAATTTCCACTGTCTCCACCCAGTATTTTTTTTACTGTAATTTGAAACAATTTTAATATTAAATTAAATTATGCAATTAATAATTTTACTTAATAATAAATTAACAAAATATTATTTTTTAACATTTCATCAAAATTATTTCGTTTTAAAAAGCTTAATAATAATTATAATGCCATCTTTGCTTATCTTCCAGCACTTTATGAGGGTTTACTATAAAACATGGAAGGATGCAAGATGTGTAACAGAAACTAGGTGACCAGAAAATGAATTTATTAAGTCGAAGTCGATAGATGTCATTTTCGATGACTTACATTACGAGAAAATCTTTTTTGAGTGATTAAAAACTCCTTAGGCTTAATAAAAGATTTCTGGAAACCTTTTGTAATTATAAATAAAAATGCAATAAATTACATTTAGATTTTTTTGAAAATGCAAAGTGTTCCGTTTACATTTAGTTATCGTATCTACCCAATACCAAAAGATATTTCAGTACATTTCGTGAGCAAACAATAAAATGGGCATTTAACATTTCAATTCATCAGTAACCTATCTTTACCCTGATTCTATGGTGTCCCATAGAAAATATTACAAAATAAATAATTTAATAAACATTTTAAAACTAGAACTTTCAATTAATTATGGACTTAAACATAACACGTAGAATATAGGAATGTAACAATCACTTCTCACTTTTATTTAAAAGTGAGTAATAAATAGTTTTACAACAGACAAAAAATGTTAAAAATTTGCCCGGCCAAAACATTTTTCCCTGACTCTCTTTATTATGTTATCGTCGGGCGTTAGTTTCCAATCTAAAGTTCTCGGTTCTTCGTCTAAATCTTGGGACTGCGATTCAAAAAGGTCTCTAGAGTGATGGTGATGCGTATCTTTTCGTGGTCTTTTGTAACCTTCCTCGCGTTTGACTTCCTTCTTTGAGTCTTGGCTCATAGGCCGCGGCGTCTTCCATTGAGACTCATTTTCTGATCGCTTCACCAAAACATTTGGGGGCGAAAAATACGAAAAGAACGGACTCGAAGTCTGCGTAGCTTTTTTCTCTTCAGGTACTTCTAAGAACGAAAATGTGTAATTCGCGTCGAATACCTGCTCGCGAACGTAAGAAGTGACGTGACGGTTCACGTGGTTTGTGGGAGACCCCTCGATGCTTAAACTTCTTCGATCTAATTTCTCGCTGTTACCAATTTTCGTTTGAGATTTCTTAACGTAGTTTATGAAGTCGTAATATTTCTCGACATTATTTGCGCATTTGTAACAAATGGTGTTTAGGAAATCGGTTTCTTCGATTACAATTTTCAAGCAAACTAGAATTTTGTCTGACATACCGACTTTTCGGCAGTAGTTGCCGAATAGAGAAACGTTGAAATCGGATTCTGTTAGACACAGACGGCAATATTTTCTTGATTCCATTGTTTTGGTAGGTTTCCGCAAAGATTTGTTTAATAAAATGTAGTTTCATCAATGAGTTTCACGAAAAGTTTGAAACAAGTTCAAAGAAAAAAAAACTCGCGCCGAAATTAAAAATACATCAGCTTATTTCTCGTCTATGATTGGTGTTTTTTTTAAAATTCGTTTTGAAGTCATGGAACACAATATTTGATTTTTAACTTTATCTAATGTTTAAAAAGCCGAGGAAGTATTAAAATAAATTATTATTTTGCCAAAAATACTACATTGGACGGCATGTTTGTGTTGTGTATACTTTGCCCTTGTTGATTTATACGTATTTTTAATGCGACTACAACGTTATTAAAAAAAAAACTTACATTTAAGAGTAACTGATAACTTTGAACGGTCGTGATTTCAGTTTCCAGTCGTAGAACGGAAATTGTTATGTCTCATTTAATAAAAATTGCATGATTTTTTGCTTAGCATTTTTTCAAAATTTATGTGATTTGAATAAAAAGCTAAACAACTGAAGCCGATTAAAAAAGTGACCAAAGAATTATTTTAATCATATTTCCCGTACGTACAAATAAACAGAGTGATTTTTATAAACGTTGAAACTAATTATAAACGTTGAAACTAAGAGACACTCTTGGGACCTAGCTATTCGAGATTGAAATTTTATTCTCACATTTATAAATACTTTAAACCCAATAATTCAAGTAATCAATTATTAAAATTACCTACAATTCGTCTGACCAACTACTATCACAAGCCACCACACTCCTATTAAATAGACAGTGATCGTATTTATGATGTTAAAATATTTAAATTAATAAATACATATTACAGTCGTCGTTATAAAGCAAAGCTTTTTTTTCTTATTATTTTTATCAGTTAAATTTTTCCTACTTTGATTTTGACAGCTTTTTCGGCAGTGAATCGTGACAATGTAAAAACTTGTTCCTTACGAAGATTAATTAGTCAATATTAGGTATCTATTTATTTACGTTACGAAAAGTTATTTGTATGTGCTATAGTTTTCAATGAATTGCTAGAATCCTTTTCGCAGCTAAAATAAATAAAAATAATAAAACAACACTTTCAATAATCACGATTCACCAAAAGCTGTTGCCTTCGATTCGACTACACGTTGTCCTCTTCTTTCTTGCCCCAGAATTTATCGAATCTCGTGCGAGCTCTGTCTAGGACTTCGGCCGCAGTTAGACCGCTCCCTGGCTCATTCACAACCGTTGTATCAACTACTCCCGGCGCTACCTGAGTCGCCTCAGTCGACTTCTTCAATACCTCTTTCTCTTTTACAGGCTCCTCAGTCGGTGTTTCAGGAGTCAACTGATTACTGTTCACTCCGTTCATTCCGTTCACCCCATTCACCCCGTTCACCCCGTTCATCCCGTTCACTTGCTTCATATCTAAGGCCCTGGTTTCGTCGATCGGGGTGAGGCTAATGGGTGTGGTAGGAGTCTTGTCAGTCCTCTTGCTAAGGCTTGTCGGAGACTCGCTCTTCTTCAACGAGCGAATCGGAGACATTTGCTGGTGATGAATCGGAGCGATTTCTGGAATAAGGTTATAGATGTTTAATTGGGAGTGGCGTTTTAGAGCGATGTGGAAGTTTCAAAAGTCCATTGTTTTAGGATGTTTCCCAGAATTTTTGCATTTTTACAGACCTGTAAATCGACTGATTTCAAGCTGACTGATTGAAATCAGTCTATGTACACACGGCGACACATCAAGCTAGACAAAACCAACATAAGCTGGCCGCGCGACGTTATACGTTACTCAACCTACGCGCGGCCAGCTTATTTTGGTTTTGTGTAGCTTGATGTGTCGCCGTGTGTACACTGCTACATAACGCGACATCTATTTAAGAATGAAAATATTAATCTTAATAATAAGTATCATACAATTAAATTCAATTATACTTTACATTCAACTGATAAAGACGTATCTTTTGAAACTTCCATCATTACATCGAAAAGCACATTAATACATTTAAGTACCTAATTTTCTATTCATCACTTGTTTAATAAAGAGTATTGTGCAACCAATACCTGATTCTCAACCGTAAAAGACAATGCGGGTTTTGTATGTAAGGTTGGCGCCTTATTTTTCGCCGTTGTTTTTAGCGCGGCCAGCAACCAAACTTGAATATTATATTTCATAATAAAGTAACAAACAAAACTTATTAACATGTATATCCCTAAACTCAGTCCGGACGGAGATATAAAGGGTTGAAGTTGAAATTACCATTACGTGCACTTCAAGCCTTTATATCTCAGTTCGAACTGAGTTTCGAGATATTTGTAATAACAAGTGTTGTTTTTAACTTTATTCTGAACATTAATATTCTTCTGTATATTCAAGTTCGATTGATAACCGTGCTAAAAAAAGAAAAAATGCGCCATTTTTAGGCAAAGGCTTTTTAATCGAGTTCGGAAAACAAGTGATGAGTAGGTTCCTACATTTTTGAATTACCTAGCTATCACTAATGTGCTTGAAATATAGGATGTCTACATGGTTTGTTTTCTTTTATAAACAGTACTTACATTTTCTTCATTGAAAACACTATGTAATTTATGTCATATTTACGTAAATATATAAATAGTTTGTAATAAGAATTTACTAGTATTAATTAAATTGTGAGATACCTACATTTGACACCGATAACATTTTTCAGATAATGTTATTATAATCTTAAATTATTGTATCTCATAATTTTAAAACATGCTATCTTTACTATACCTACTGTAGTTTCATGCTCTCTTGTTCCATATAACTTCGTCTATCTAATTTGGATTTACTTAAAATTCTATAACTCGATGTCGACAACAGGGAACCATCCATGCATATAATTATATTAAAACTCTCAACAATTAATGGGAACTTATTAAATGGCATGAAACGCTCTAAATGAGTCTATGTCTATTTCTAACATCTATCCTTGTTTAGTAGCTTCACTAATGAAAAATGTAATCGTAAAGATGCCATTGTATAATATAAATGTATTTTTACAAGCGCTGTAACCCTTGAAGCCGGATAAAATTAATATTTATTATAATAAATTATTTACACATTATGATTTATTTGGTGACAAAGAAAGACACCTAAAAGGCATCTTCCCGATGGAAAAAAAGGACAGGCAGCATGCAAAAGTGAATATTTTATGAGATGGGAAAAATAACAGAATTCAAGTGCCATACAATGACAGGTGACGCAAACATCAAAACAGACACACACAAACGAGTGAATACATACGTGGTAGACGCCTCACCGGAGTACGGTCAAAATAAATAAAAGCATCTCAGTTATTGGATTAACACAATTTAATCATGAACTATTCAATAGATATAATTATATAAAACAGATTATATATTTTTTCTGGTGTCGATGGTGTGTCGTGCTTATGTGGCAGTGATCTCTATTAGACTTTGAGTCTCGTTGGTTAGAGTTCACTGTCGCATGGCTGTCTGTCACACTCATTAAAACGTGTATGGCCGATGGTCTAGGCGGTGGCTGTGTTCGTCGTACCTGCTGGCTTCACGAAGGCGCCATCTTCCGCCACGGAGCCACCCTTAAACTCAGAGCTAGGGCGCTTAATGTTCTCATCTGAAATATGGTGAGCGAGTTGTATGGACGGATGAAGTGAGACTGTGAACGTTACGTTCTATGTCCACAGTTGTAACAAAATGACAGTATTTTTTTTTATTCCTCGTGTAACTGGCAGGTCAGAGGAAATAATGATATTCATCCAAAATATGGTGTTCCTAATTATTTTTGACAAAATTATTTTAATTATTTCTGTGGACAGGGAACAGTGTTCAAATCAAAAATAATTGTTGTGATGTTATCAAACACAAAGATGTAGAATGTGAAACAAAATGATGATTCAATTTTAATGAGTGTTTTTTTAATAAGTTCTTGATCGCAGGGTTATCACCAACTCGGTTATAAATGATTTTGCACATGATTTTAAATTGTGTTTGTTTAAGGTGTCAGTGTTGCAAGCTTACTACGCTGTTTCACACTAGTGGGGTTGCTATTATTTATTATTCACACTTTAATTAAAAATAATTAAAAGTGAAAATGAGCATGAAACAACATTTCTACATTGTGTTTGTGTGGCATGAAAGTGTGATGGCTTACAAATGAAGTTAATTTCCTTATTTAGTAGCCTACCTACAAATAGTAACAAGTCAATGATCTTAAAGTTAATACTTTTAAGAATACTGTATTTTAGAGCTTATAATAAAGAGTATCCTGTTCAATGCAAAACTTTAAAAAGACTTCATCTTCATACCGATTTATTAGCGACAATCCTAAAACTTTATCAAATACATCAGCGTTTTTGCTGGCATTAGTAATTTGCAGCACTTAGCCATACCACCCATTCCGTGCACCAATATACATTTAAACCACCACCCAAGAAAAAGATACTCCTTTGAACAAAATAGTGAAACTAATTTTACAATCCTTCCAAATATTTCCACATGGCAACCCTTCCTTTTTCTGTAAAGTCAGTTCCACAACCTTATACCGAAAAACTATGCTACGCCTAGCTACATTTACTGCCAACCAGCCGGCCTAAAAGTCTGAACTCACCGCTTTTAACGTTCTGGGTGACCGTAAAGGTCTTCCCAGTGTCTAAAGGCACCGTCCAATTGACCGGGTCAGGCGACCGCATGTTCATTTGCTCCGGGGATTTCACCCGGGTAGGTTCCGGCGGCGATTTGACGACCGGGGTGTCGTCGAAGAAGTGGTCCTTCGCGACCGACGCGGAGCGGTGAGACGGGATTTCGTCGTCTGGAAAATTTGGCGGGTATTTTAAATTTCGTGTTTCTATCTTTTTTAAGCCGATATTACACTATTGCAAGTTATTGATTGCAAGTGAGTATAGACAGGCCACCCATCAAGGAAGGAACTCTGCCAAATTAATAGGTAGTTTGTAGGTAGTTGTGAAAAAATTAAATGGTGGGTGGCTTATATTTTAAATTGTTCGATTCGTCTATGACAAGATTGATAAGATAAGGATTTATAATAGTTTAATATCGGCTTATGGCGGTCTAAAAGTCAGTGCGGGTCTTAATGTCGATACACAAATATGCAGTCAATTAGAAAGTTATTTTTTTTTGGAATGTTAGATAGGTACTTGTACCTAATAGGTAGGTAATTTAGAATAGGAGGATCTACGACAGAAATCTATAATCTAGAAAATAATTACAGAAACAATTAACATAATTCTAAACACACTATTTGTCCTAAAACTAACATACAGTGAACATTATTCAGCATTCAGCTAAATATATCTAGTTTGAAAAATAAACACATTGCATGCAAATAAAAAATTTTCATTTCATGTTTTGACCGTTTTATAACAGCACCGAATAGATATCCTACCAGAAAAACAGCTTCATACAAGTTCGCAGCTGCCGGCACACCCCTACATGCACAACGTGCGGTAATATTATGTGAACGTTTACATACGAGAATAAGCGGCAGTTTGGTAGAAACATCGTTGCGTATGTAGTAGGTTACTTGCCGCACCGCCGCAATCTTATATGAAGCAATCTATTCTGTGGCAACAGTAGGTAACCAGGGTTGTGATTTATTTATACACTTACACACATTCAAACTATTTCTATAATCTATAAAAAAAGAGCTATAAATGATCAGAATCAGCATTATTTTAGAATCATTGATAACTTTCCTGAAACTTTTCGTTAAATATTGTACTTGCCGAAACATTTTTTTTGTTGTCACTAAAATTACTTTTATACATTAACACCGAAAGATTTTTCTACAGTGGTCACGGTGCAGGTAAGAGGTGTATCACACGGACAAGACGAACATACAAACACACCGGTGTCGTGTTGAAGCCATTCCCAGGTTTGGTGCCAATGCGATTCTTTTGTGACGATTAGTTGCGTAGACGCACTGGCATAACGGAACTTAGATATTTAAGAAAATAATTTTGATACAATGAAAAGCATAATAAAACAATAATAATTTAAGAGCATTTTTCATTGTATAATTATTTGCTCTTAATTAGATTGAATTACGTGAAAAAAGCCCTTAAATTTTCCATTCCGATTTCCTACCAAAAACAGTCACATAACAGGCCGAAAAACCGCACTTAAAAAGCCAATTCGAAAAAAACAAGAAACCTCAATTCACAAAAGCACCAGAGACGGAAAACCAATGAAAGCCATTTGCCCATTCAAGGAAAGAAATACAGAGCGTCGACGCAACGGTCACTTTAGTACGCACCCAATTTTATGCCCACTTTCGAGACGCTCCGACTGCGACGACCCCGGCCCGGTGCCCCGGTCGCCCCATTGACCATTGCCCCAGTCGCCCCAGTTGCCCCAGTAGCCCCTGCCGCGGTTTTGCTCGGCACTGAAGGCGATCGTCCGCCTCGGGACGTCGACCTAACTCTACTACTACCTCCTCTACTCAACGGCAAACCTACAAGAAATTTTTCTACTAAACTTTTTTGGCTAGTGAGAATTGGCTCTGGGGTTGAAATTAACAGCTTTTGTAATGAAGCCAGTAAATCAATACTTGAGGTACAGCATTTCATAATTGTTCAATTCAACTGCTATTTTAGGGATTTTTTCCAAAGTCAAAGCTGTTCTTTTTAAAGATCACCGAAATCTGGTCCTATTTCTTTGTACTTGCTGTCTTTTTTTTTGTGTTATAAAAGCTTATCTAATAAGACCATTTTCAAAAGACCGTTTATAAAATCGAAAGATGGTAATTAAAATATATCCAAATACGTTTATGTGGGTAAAAGCCTTTTTATTAAGGAAATCCATCGGAACAAATATTTTCTACTTGGAACATTTGCATGAAAGGTATGATTGTAGCCATTTTTATTTTTATGACTTTATTAGATTTGAGACTCCCTCGAAAAATAATTTAAAATCAAAAATACCCTTTGCTTATTAAAGAATCAAGGAAAATAGAGCCAATATCTCTTACAGCCAGAAAGGATAGGGACAAGCATCAGGCAGGAGTACAACATTAATTTATTAGATTATATTTAAACTAGAACACCGATCGACAAGATTATTACAAAGATTTAAAGAACTTAATAAGTTTCTCTACAAATAAATGAAAATTAATTTAGAGAAAAGATTAGCAATGATAGAAGATTGTCTGAGTTGAAGACCTAAATTAGGCCTTAGGGGTCGATTCCCACGAATTTACTTTAAAGTATTGGGTTGTTTTGTGATGATAACAATTTTCTGAACTTACCAGTAGGCTTAGCAGGTCTTGGATGGGGTTCATGGCCGTTGGGCAAGTGCTTGATAGAGTGCGCGGGCGCAGGAGCTGGGTCGGCAGAGCGAGGCCGCCGGCGAGGCGACCGGAACACTGCTGGCTCCGTTTTAGCTCCTGGAAAATTATGGTATACAGTTTTGATTATTTCATAAACATTTCAGAGTTCTAAGAAATCACGTGAATGGAAGAAGATGTCATATTGCACAGATTCCAAATAGTTTATCAAGGGCAGAAGGATGATGTGAAGTAGTCAGTGGCCCTAGCCAATCAGATGCTGGAGGTGCGAGCAATACCCTGGCGTCCGCTGATGTGGTTCGGGTCCAGTTGAATCAAAGAAAATCCAGATTTCACTGTATCCATTTGGTTGAATGACAATATGGGCAAGCCAGCCTTACAAAAACATATTATTGCAGATAAGAGCTTATCAAATTTTTTTAATGAGAAAATCCTGTACGTTGTTGGTTAGTTTTAGGGCTAATTCGCTCCCAAAGGCAGGGCGGGTACTGTGCCCCCCTTGAATACCCGGGCTACCCCTGATGTGAAGATCTATCTTTCTTTGAACATTTTGTAACTCTACCTTAGTAGAGTTAAAAAATGGTTATCCCTGTAAAGGGACAAGTTTTATTATGCACTGAATTGCGCAAGTCGTGAGTCAAAACTGTTTACCTTCCTGAGTAGCACCTTCATCGAAGCTGTGCCCATGCAGCTTCTTCCTCTGCTTCTGGGGCGAGGTCTTGTGCGGGGAACGCTCCTGAGCCTTCGTCTCCTGGAGCTTCGCGTGGATGGACTGATGAGGAGCCGAGCGGAACGATCGGTACTTCTTAGGAGATGTCCCCTTCGACTCCTTACCATCTTTCTCGTCTCGAGGCAGTGCCCTGATGATGGTTTTGGTGTATTAACTTACAGAACATGAGATTTCATAAACGTGTTTTTTTTAAATTGTCCTGATATCATGGAATACTTTAAAAATATAAGCGTTAATACATTATTAAATAGCAAATTAAAGTTTATATTCTCAAAGGTCTTTTAGTTTAGCTTATGTCGCAAAGAAAAGATAATCTTTAATAATACTTGAGCAAATAAAATAAATAAATAATTTGGTTTAATTGACTGATGATACTACGCTACAATATTTGAGCAACTGGGCATGGAATGTGGCTCGATTTGCCATCCAAGCTGCATTCTTTGCATCAGCCTTTTTGCAACTAAACAAACTTAATGATTCTAAAAAATTCGACTTGAAAGACCAACAAAACTAGTAGAACAAAAAACCTTTTAATAATATCGGGAAAATCACAGCACTCTTTGCTTTTCTTACTCATAATCAGTGCAGTGCTATCATACTTAATGCCAATCAGCATGGGCGTACCCAGGATAGGGGAGCAGGGGAGATCTGGCCTTCCCTACCCTGGAGCCCCCACAATTATGTTTACCTACAAGAAAATCCTGATTTACCCCTGAGACCTAAAACTGGGTACGCTCATGCCAATTGGTACCAAAATGAAAATTCGAGGTCTTTCGAGCCGGTCAAACGATTCAGTGCATCACTTACTTGTGATTGGTGGAAGCGAGTGATAGGGCAGACAACGAGGACCGGCGCGACACTTGGTACCACAACTCGATTTGTTTATTGTAAAGCTGAGTGATGTGTTCTGGAGCTAGCTCCGTTCCCCAGCCGCGGTACTGCCGAATAATGGTCATATTGAACGACAAGCATGATTATGGCAAGCTTTTGGCTACTGTGTGGATCGACTTGGATATTGTAGGTATATTGTCAGATTATTAAAGTAATGGTATGAATACAGAACAAAGAGTTTGTGATTGGTTTTTTTCTATGGGGCAGTATTTTTAAAGATTTTGGTGCTAACAAAGTAATTTGTCGTTTAGGATTTGTACGTTTTAAAGGGTTTCGGAGGTACTAACAAAGTTATTTGTAGTTCAATTTGGAATGTTGTAAAAATTGTGCGATAGGTTTTTATTTTGATGATGTTATGAAAACTCAAATCCGATCTGATCAGTATTATCTGAAATCCAAAAGGGTTATTTCTTCACGTAGCACGTATTCGACACAATTTCACTATGCTCAATTCCCGTTTGTACCCATCATCAGAATTCTTTGCTCTGCATTCTTTGGGACCATAAAGAATTGACTTTTCCAATCTGTTGGTATTATCGTCATTAAAGAAAACGTAGCGAATCTATTCTACGTTGAATGTAAATAGGTCTCAGACCTTATATTCGCCGGCGCGCTTGCGCAGGTCCAGCACCTCGCGGTACCAGGAGTCGCCCTGCGGCCGGCCGAGCGGCTGCAGGCCGGCGGCGCGCAGCGTGCTGGCACTGTCCTCGGCCTCCCCCTCCCCCGCCCCCGCGCCCCCACCGCGCCCCTCCCCCGCCACGTCCAACATCCTCTCGCACGCCTCTTTCGTTTCTTCATTCGACTTTCCTTTACCCCTGCATTTCGTAAATGTCCCTTTAGACGCCTCGTACACGTACTGAGAGAACGGTCTAAATTTCTTTTTGTACTCGCTTTTGTAACGTTTCCTATTATCTTTGGTACGATCCTCCCCGTTGGATATGAGGGCCGATAGCGCGCTACGGAACGTCGATTTTCTGCAAAATTCCATTTCAATGTCTTAGACGTTTGGAGGGATTTTTTTTTCAAATGATGATGCGGCAAAAAAAACAGCTCGCGCCGTTAGTAAGGTAGACATGCTATAAATAATTGTTAAGCTCGCAATGGTGTTAGGATGTCAAGTCCTGGAAGAGTCTAGGAAGACTGAGTCAGTAACTGACTTCATTGAAACTAATCTTATAAGTAGTGTTAAGAAGTGTAGGTGATACATTGACATACAATCTAACAAAAACTTGAACGTTCACATTGATAAGTGCAGGACACATTGATATTAAAAAATCTATTAGCTGTCATTCCGTACTATTGTTAGTTTTGACTAAACTAAGCCTAGAAACCGCCACCGTGAGAAAGTTAGTAAGCAAATATCAAAAACGAAATTTAGACTTAGTTCTGCAGAACCCAGTGTTCTATGGTCAGAAAGAGTAGGGGCAGAACAGGTGTGTAAAGGAAACTTTTTTGCTGATAGAGAAATGTTAGTAGGTATAGGTTAAATAATAGCTTTGGCCCAATAAGTTTAACAATGAAACACGGTGTTAAAAAAGCTGCAGTTCAGGAAAGTGTCTGTAATTGACAGAAGCGCAACTGTGATAACTGCAGTTCATTTGTTTGTCCAAAATAGAAGATTGATCAAAGAATTTCAATTAATTTTCTTGAGTTGTTTTGTTTATTTTATCTATGTGGGTTATTTATTTGTTCTCAATATAGAATGTCTTTGTCTCTATATAATTATTTCCTGAGTTCGCAGGTTATTAAGTTTTGGATATATTACGACCATTAGCGGACTCATTAGATAATTCGTTCGCTGAGTGTTTATGGCATTTGGGTCAATAATTTAACCAGGACTTCTTTTAGAATCGTACATTGTGTAAGTTCAATTACCTACGTATTTTTATGTATTGATTTGAATCTTTCTTTGTTTGATACCTACCAGTTTCCCCGAGCAAGCTTGGCCAAGAAGAAAAGAATGAAAAGATCTTGAAAAAAGTGTCCTTCAACACCAATACAAGTTAGTACACAAAGCTAAACACTGAGATATAAAAAGCTACTGCTGTGATTTTTCCCCCAAAAAAACAAAACAATTTTCTCTTTTTTTTCTTCACCTGAAAAGTCATGGAATTGAAAATGTTATTTTCCAAAATAATATTATATAAAATATAGAGTTTTTTCATTAATAATAAATGTATATCTACAGTTTTATTACTATTATCGTTAAGTATGTCCGGAACTTGACGGATTTTTCAAATATGAAATGAATAGATATCATAAACCTTGTGTGATGTTAGTGTGATTTGATTAATTTAACTGTGTTTGTATTGAGGGGTGTCGAAAGCTTAGTTCTGATGACACCAATGTTTTTAATGATAATTTTGGTAAGTGACAAATTGAAATAAAGCTGCTTTAGCCCAAAGCAAAGCATTACATATACAATACGTGTAAAAGTGATTTGAGTGAATATTATAGACTGTTTCTTTTAAAATGATATCAAATTTGATTCAGTGTTTATAAAACCAATGGCATGCTGAGTAAAGAAAAGATAAAAGGTACATTTGAAACAATCTATAAACTGTAATTATAATATAGAATGAAAAGCATTAAAATGGATGAATAAGCAAAAGCTATATTTAATATTATAAGTATTTAATTAAATTTACTCTGAACTGTGATTAATATAATATGTTATTCTTTAAGTTTGTCTACTTCATGATCATTATGAAATTCATTGAAATTTGGAACAATCTCATAAGAGGTTACCAAATAAAATTTAGAAATATGAGGACTTGGTCAAATGAGTAACTGCCTAATATGTTATGAGAAATTTTATTATATTATAATTATGAACAAAACTGTTTTGCCAAGAATACTTTACGTATATTTCGGGCGCAGTGCCCTATATTAAGAATATGGTCATATTTATTTTAGTGCTTATAGCACCAGTGTCAAAACATCATCACTTTCTAGTAAATTTAAAGGTATGCTTGTCAGAAAAATACAGGTTGAAATAAACTGTTTTGTACAGTTTTCTACTTAGTATGAACAGGCGCTCCTATTACATCTGTACATACTCGTAGTTATATTCATAATTATATTCACATCTACATTTCGTAAATTGTCATTGCTTTGGTTGCTCGTTTTCAGTTTTCAAATATTACCTCTAACCAACCTCTAAGTAACCTCAAGTAAAACGAATGACGACCAACTGACGTCATTTATTTCAAATTAAAATGCAACATGAAGTAGACAAACTGAAAGCTATAATATAATATAGATAGTTCGACGAAGACGCGCTCCTTTCTTTGCCCCAATCGTTTAAAATGCAAGTGAACAATAAAGTGCTGAGTTATTAGTTCTATCGTTCGCACTAATTAGTTGTAATTATCAGTAGTGCACTTGTCATCGAACTAAAACACTAGGAGCGTGTCTTCGTGGATTTAACTATCTGTAAGAAAATCGATAAATATCAACAATGGAAGCAACTAACCTTTGGACGCCGGGCTTCTGTCCGTTCCATAGATAATCTTCGATGTAACGCTTTGGTTCGTCGTGATCTCCATCCACGTGGTTCATCAGAGGCTCTGCCTCTACTGACCCTGGAATTTTGTTCACGTTCCTATTAATGACGATAACAAACGATGACGATGTCTGTCTCAAACGATAAAGACTGCTTTATTTACAAAATGATTCACGCATATTTTGAAGTTCAGTTGACCTAGAAAGTTCACATAATTCAGTTCTTTAGCTATTGGGTATGGCTAGGGTATGGCTATTGCAAGTCGAGGCTTATAACAATGCGACCTTAGCTGGTCTATTGTGTTCGCCTTCTCCTTTGAACTTATGGTATTTTCTTTTTGTTCTCGGGTATGCAGGATTCTCCACGATATTTTTCTTTCACCGCCGAGCTAGTGATAATGACAAACACAACCGTAAGTAAGGATATAAATTCCGTTGAATTTAGTGGCAAAGGCCTGGAATCGAATCGCCCCGCCAGCCCTCTTCTATCACCGTTCTAGTTAGCTAAGAAAAAGTATAGGTATCTAAGATTGAGATGGGAATTTCCATAGATTTAAAGTAACCTATAGGATGTAGTATTAGATAAGTATTAGATACCAAAATTAGTCCTTATTGTTTTATGAATACTTTATTGATTGTAAAACAATGTTTACTTTGCAAAATACTTATCACGTTATTTTTTTGGTAACAAACCAGAAACGCACCATGCATATCGCTTTCCTAAGATTATTCAATATTAATTTTTCTGTATTGTTTCACTTGTTTGATTCACTTAAACTTTATTTATGATTTTCTCTGCAGATTCCAGAGTTCAGGCTCACATCTCTATTGTTTTACAATGAAGGTAAAACAGCAGTATGGATACTAGCACTCTAGAAGAAACTACTACACTGACTAATGCCAGAAAATCACATCTTATGTAACCATTGTCTGCTTTATCTAAAAAATGACCTCGAGACTGCAATTCTGTACATAATAGGAACAATATTTGGACTTGTATAGTTAGGTACCTAAGTAGTTTGTATTTTTTGTTTGGCATTGAGTTTTTATATCGTTCAGACGATAATAATTATAGAATTCATTGTTTACTGTGATTTCTAAGACACGACAAGGCAAACAAGATATGACTACATTTTTAATAGGTAGGATCTATTTTTACAATTTATCGTTGACTATTTAAAATGGGCTCCTCATTGCCTGCCTCTCGGGCTTGCTGGAAAAATCTCTTCAGAGATAAGTTCGCCCTTGGGACTTGTCTGCAGCACTTTCTCTTGTATGTGATACCTACTCTATAATATTTTGTTGAGAAATTATATCATTATACAAGGTAAAATGTCTGGTCTTGACAATGTTACACAATGTAATGAAATATTGTATTTAATTGTACTTTGTATATTTTGTTTTGTTTAAAAGATGTGTGTTGTAGAGTTTCTGGCCGCATCTTCTCTCAACGGAACACCTTTCGATGTGGTGGTAAAGTCAAAAAATGACGTCAAAAAGTTATCTATGTGATATTATTTTGAATAAAAAATTTTGATTTGATTTAGATTTTCGTGTTTCTTTGTAAGTATGCTGACAGTTTTTTTATAAAAAATATCATGCCTGGAGTTGCGAAGGTACATCAACGAGAATCATAGTCTAGGTACGTGTAGGCAGTTTCAATTATACTTTATAGCACACCAAAACAGGAACCATATTTATTCTTAGGTATACCTACTATGATCAAAGCACTTTCGCATACAGGTAAAATGTTGCTATTATAACAAACGGGACCCTATCAAACAGAATAACTTTTAAACCACTAAGTTTCATGCTATAATTTCTCGTTGTTGACTTACTTTATGCAACCAACATCAGAAAACTTTAGCTATATTCAAATAGGGGTATAAACTCCGGCATGGGCAAAGACTGTTTCAATGTTTTATGTATTACAACTAAAAGTTTTGGCGCGTTGGGAATTCAACGAGTATTGTTGGTATTAGCATATTGTTTGCATCGTTTGCAACTTGTTCTTCAACTTAGTTTTGAAGTGATGAGGCAAGTAAATTTGATTTGGTTTAGTTTGTTATAATAGGGACGAAACATGATGAATACCTTTCAAATATAGAGGGTCCAACTTTTTAAGAGGATGATCAGGAGTGCGATTTTTGAATCTCATTCGCTGAGTTCAGCAGTTGAAAATGTCAAAATTACTATGGAGATACGCATCTTTCTACTGATGATTTGACTTTCAAAAATAGCACTCCTGAAGTATGATTTTTGAAAGTCCAATCAGCAGTAGAAAGATGCGTATCTCCACAGTAATATTGACATTTTCAACTGCTGAACTCAGCGAATGAGATTCAAAAATCGCACTCCTGACAAACTGAGCAACTTCCTCTACGGGATGGTCAAAAAGGCGAAAAAATCAGCTGTTCCATACAAAACTGCAATCCAACTTCACCTCTAATGTACTTTGACAGCGAATTTTCCTCAATGTAGTTGTTGGTCCCATAGAGAAAGTTGTTCAGTTTGATGGTCTGATCATCCCCTTAAAAACCGTCAATGTATTTAGAAGGACCCTGTATATCCAGTCTATAGGCCAACGAAATATGAAGTCAAAAACTGTTCTTCAGACTCCTCAAATTATTCGTAATCAAATTTTAAGACCGTTTAGAGCACGGTATTATCATCAGGATTATTGGCATAGAGTGGTCCAAGAATATCAATACGTAGACACTACCAAGCTTTCACTTCTCTGCCCGGACCACCACTGCAACATCTCCACTCCCGAGATATCCCGAAAGTCACTGCAGGTAAACTCATGGCAAAAGAGTCGCAAGGTTTCCGAAAATAGTCTAAAATGCTCCGTAAGAGATTACCTCGTTCCGTTTGTCACCATTTTTGCCCCAACCTCCAAAAAACGGTTTTTTCCTTAAACCTGTATATTTCTACTCTATTAAAGTTTGGACATACCTTCAGCAACAGCAGCTTTCTTCAAAGCTCCCATTGAGATGCTCTTCCTAGGCGCGGAGTCGGTGGTGTCCTTCGGCCAGGCGAACTGGTTCCTGTACTCTGTGCTGACAACGTCTGGTTCCTTGGCTGCTAAGGTCTCGCCCAGGGCTGTGGTCGCCTGGAGGGAAAATTAGCTTTATTGCTTGGTGTTTAGGGGAAGTATGGACTACTTAATTAGGTTTCGTGAGGTTTCGTTTCTTCCGAACATCGGAAGATCTTGTATTTTAGGTATAATTTACCAGCGCCATCGCGTAAGTGTGAGACGGAGTGGGCCATACCACCATGCGGGCCCAGTGCAGGTTGATGTAGACAAGTTAGTGATCTGTCAGAGAATTTTCAAGCCGCCAGGTCATAGATAAGAAAAGAAAAAAAAAATCTTGTTCCATGCTTCAGAAAATCATCACAGGGGAATGTAAACTGCATTCTTAAATGATCACAACTACATTTTACATGAAAAGTACCTAACAGGCCTATCATCTTTAGAAAAATATATTGAGTTAAAAAAAAATATACCGCATCAATTTGTACCTATTGTCTCCAAATACTTAATATTAGATTTTTGTGTACAAATAGTTGACACATCGCATTCCTAAAATTAACCAGTTTTTGAGTAACATAACAAGGAAAAAAGATTTCCTTTGCTTTTACAATCCCACCTGTCCTATACCTACATCAGGAGTTAATTCTCCATCTTCAAAACCTTTCTTCCTTCTTCTCCCTCCTTCTTTTTCTTTCCCATTCGCCTTATTTTTCTTTCCTTCTTCTTTTATCTGTTAAATTGTATCTAGGATGTGCTATATGTAGTACCTTGGGTTCAACGGTGTCAGTCCACCGTGGTTGCCTCGGTCCTTCCGACTTGCTCCGTCGGCCAGCGCGGTCTGCATCATTCCTTTGCGCACTCTGTAAAAACAAAGATATTCAATTACTTGGTCTTCGGGGGTTTAATCTAACATGTCCTTTTAAAAGGACTAAATCAGTAGCTTACCCTGGCGCGATCGAAGGCAGAAGTCTGTTGGGGTCTAATGTCGTCAACCGGGGCAGGGTCGAACAACTCGTTGGACTTGTACGCCACGCCCGGGTACTTCTTGCGACGAGGCATCGCCGGCTCCATTGGGCCTTTAGAAAGGACACATTGTCATAAATCTTGACGAGGTAGGAAGATTTCATCGTTGCAATTAAGTATATTTCTTTCTTAATTTCATCAGGTTAGGGTTTGTACTATCGGGGACTTTTCCGCCTGACCACTTAAGAAAAAAATCGCTTTTATTTTTTAGTATGCAAGCAAAAATGAGCCTAGTGGTGGTCAGGCGGAAAGGTCCGCGATAGTACAGGGTGTAAGGGATACCCTGGCAAATACTGAAACGGTGAATTCAGACCATCAATACTGAACAAGTTTTACTATAGAGCCAACCTCAGGAAACGAAATCAGTTATTCGAGAAAAAGCTGTTGTACCTACCCGACTCAAATGTATACAGGGTGTTACAAAAATACAAATAAACATTTGAGGGGGTGGTAAAGACCATCAAACTGAACAACTTTCACTATGGGACCAATATCGAAATCGCGAAAAAACAAAATCATCATCATCATCATACCAGCCTACTGGACATTGGCCTCCCCCAAAATGAAGAGATTTGCCATAATCGCCATGATACGATGCGTTTGCCATGTTCCATACTAAACTACAGATCTACTCGAGCTAAATGTATGGGACAAAAGATTTTTTTTCACGATTTCGATGTTGGTCCCATAGTGAAAGTTGTTCAATTTGATGGTCTGGACATCCCCTTAAAAATGTATCAGCATATTAAGAAGGACTCTGTATGCAACAGGTGGTTTTTTCCTCGCGTTTAGAGTTTGGCTCTACAGGGTGTAACAAAACACCCTACTAATACTTATGGGGGTGCTTCAGACCATCAAACTGAACAACTTTCACAATGGAGCCAACATCGAGAAAAAAAAAATCTGCTCTTTCATACAAAACTGCAGTACCCTCTCGACTCAAATGTATGGGACGGCAGATATTTTTTATTTTTTGTCGACGTTGGCTCTATAGTGAAAGTTGTTCAGTTTGATGGTCTGAAGCACCGCCTTAAGTATTACTAGGGTATTTTGTTACACCCTGTATAGTGAAGGTTGTTCAGTTCGATGGTCTGAATTCACCGTTTCAATATTTGCTTAGCTGTACCATACATGCCTTCAAAAAGTCAATAATCGTTCTAAACATTTTCAATTTTTATTGTACGGACTTAGTCGTGTTTAACTGACCCAAATAAAAATAACGGTTGTCCATGACTTCATTATTGACAAATTGGTATTTTACCTTACCTCTAGTCTTACCCTCGGGTCATTAAATTGTGAACCATTTACTTAACCAAGCAATTGGGCTATATATAATGTAATTGGAAATAACCTGGAGGCCAATTTATAGACGACTCTTTAGGCCTAAAATAATGTCTATGCCTAAATAATGCCTATTTGAATTATGTTAGTTCTAGGGATGCAACGATTCGGCCATTACGATTACGATTACGATATTAATCGTTATTTATTACGATAACCGATGCATTACGATTATTTAAATAAATTTAGTTGAGATTATACTCTGAATGTGTTTTAATAGGTGTTTCTTTGCATTGCAATGAAAAATAAATCACCAAAAGAAACTTTAAAAAATTCCTATATTTTATTATTTTTCTACTAATTTGAGATAGAAGTCAAAGGCTCACTTGGTCAGGATTCAGATTCAGTCAGGAATTTTTGGATGCGTAGAGGCTAATTTGCTTTGAAAAACGCAATAAAAAAAAGGAACATGATTCTGTATAATCTCGTCAATCAAGCGATATCTCGTCCGATTTACGTAGGAGATTAATCTTTTAAAACGTGGACGAGATATCACGAGAACGAGAATGTATTCCTTACTTCCAGCCGAGAATCAAATCATTGGAATCACTAGTATTTAAAAAAAATCGGAGTCAAATCTGACTAAAAAAAAAAACGATCTAGCTCCAAATGAGCTTATGGAGGTGCTACTTGGGAATGTTCCTCCATTGAAAAGGGAAGTACTTCCGCCAGGCTAGGTGTGATGCCTGGGGACCGGCCGTGGTCCAACAGTTCTTAGTTGGACCTTGTATATATATCGAATCTCTGTGATTATTTCTCTTGCGCGATTTATGTCTCGCATTCGATTGTGAACCTTATGTGTAGTAGGTTACGAGTTACGTATTTAGGATGAACGTTGTCTTTGTATGGAGCATATTTCCGTGAGCGACGGTGTCGCCATCTGTTGGCATCTTTGCTATAGCTTGTGGGTAGTAGTAGTTCACCACAAGCTGAAATGGCAGCGAGAGATCCGATTTTTTTAAAGTTGTTTTTTGGCTCTAGAATCTAGTATTCAGGTCTGGTATTTGTCAACAAGTGCAATCCAATTGACAGTTTCAATTCGATTTAATAATCGTACAATTCTTACTACGGTGCATTGCATCGTTATTAATCGTGATTATTACGATTACAGATGCAAAACGATGCACCGCTTCGTAATCGTTGCATCCCTAGTTAGTACCTAGATAATGTCTGTACCTATTTGTTATTGAGAAACCCAGTATCGATTCTTCATAACATAACAATAAGTTAGGTTTTACAACTTGCCCTGTAGCACAACTTGCCCAACGCAACGGTACAACTTACCCCGTGGTATGGGTAGCACGAACAGCGGCATTGGAGCGGGCTGCTTGACCACACCATCGGGCTGCTTTTGATGCATTTGAACCCTTGCTTTGTGATACAACTTGCCCCACAGAACAACTCACCCCGTGGTATGGGCAGCACGGACGGCGGCGTTTTCGCGAGTTGCTTGACCACACCATCGTGCTACTGTTGATGCAGTTTTAACTCTTACTTTGTGATACAACTTGCCCCACAGAACAACTCACCCCGTGGTATGGGCAGCACGGACGGCGGCGTTTTCGCGAGTTGCTTGACCACACCATCGTGCTACTGTTGATGCAGTTTTAACTCTTACTTTGTGATACAACTTGCCCCACAGAACAACTCACCCCGTGGTATGGGCAGCACGGACGGCGGCGTTTTCGCGGGTTGCTTGACCACACCATCGTGCTACTGTTGATGCAGTTTTAACTCTTACTTTGTGATACATCTTGCCCCACAGAACAACTCACCCCGTGGTATGGGCAGCACGGAAGGCGGCGTTTTCGCGGGCTGCTTGACCACGCCATCGTGCTGCTGTTGCTGCTGTTTGAACTCGTGCCATCGGTATGTGCTGCGGTATTCCGAGTGCAGCTGTAACAAGAGAGAGGGTTTCAATGCCATTGAATAATTATGTATAGAACCAGGCCCTGTACCCGCACTTTCGATGTTTTTTTTTTTTTTTTTTTTTTTTATTAACTATGGGTTTGCTCTTGACCTCAATCCAGTCCTCAGGACGAAGATGGGGTCGTAGATGTAGCGAGCTTACCCAGAAGATGCCTATTCACTCGTACTTTAAAGGAATTCGGGTTGTAAGTACTCGGAAATACTGACGCAGGTAAGGCATTCCACTCCTTGGCTGTGCGCATTATAAAAGATTCAGAAAGGCGCTTGGTGCGGATATGTGGGATGTCAACCAAGAAGGGGTGATATCCCGCGGTGCGTCTGGAAGTCCGATAGTAGAAAGGGGAAGGTGGGATGAGCTCATGCAGCTCTAGGGCACACTCACCGAAGTACAATCTGTAGAAGACCGACAAGCAGGCCACTCTGCGGCGGTGGGCTAGGCTATGAAGCTTGGCCTCCACCAGCTTACTATCGCCAATGAGCCTCCTGGCTCTGCGTTCAACCGAGTCGAGTGCGGCAAGTTGATACTTGGCTGAGCCATCCCACAGGTGGCAGCAGTACTCCATACATGATCGGACCTGAGCTTTATACAATACTAAGAGCTGTCCAGGAGTGAAGTACCGCTTCACCTTGTTTAAGATGCCCAGCTTTTTGGCCGCAGTTTGAGCCTTAGACTCGATGTCAGCGCCGAAGTTGAGTTTTGTGGTCAAGCTTATACCCAGAAGCCCAAGACTGTCGGAAACAGGGACAGATGTACCCCGGAAAGTAGGAGTCAGATTAAACGGACTCCTTTTTGCGGTGAACAGACAAGCCTGTGTTTTGGTGGCGTTGAAGTTGACTAAATTATTGTCACCCCACTGGGAGACAACACTTAAAGTCAAGTTTGTCCGCTCAACCATGGCCTCCCTCTGCGAGCGTATTTTATCCCCGCTGGCCCCTGCGCCAGATACATATCTCTCCATGACAGTACTGTCATCTGCATACCCAACAATACCTGACACAAGGAGGTCATTGATGTGCAGCAGGAAAAGTGTCGCGGAGAGAACAGACCCTTGAGGAACTCCAGCATCAATTGCCATAAGGTCAGAAGAGCAGCTGTCAATGACAACTCTAATCGACCGTTCTCTCAAGAAATCAGATATCCAGCTGCAAAGATCAGCGGGGATGCCATAAGCGGGAAGCTTGCTCAGCAAACTAGCGTGCCATACCCTGTCAAAGGCCTTCGAGATGTCAAGTGATACAGCCAGTGCTTCACCGTGCTTCTCGATGGCCTCGCCCCAGCAGTGCGTCACATACACAAGAAGATCCCCAGTCGATCGCCCCCGGCGGAAGCCATATTGGCGATCACTGAGTAGATCATTGTCTTCTAGGTATGACAGCAACTTACTGTTAAGTACTCTTTCCATGACTTTACAGAGAATGGAAGTAATGGCGATAGGGCGGTAGTTGCAGGGGTCGGCACGACTGCCCTTCTTGGGTACCGGTTGCACATTCGCAAGCTTCCAGGATTTAGGCACCGTTCTTGTTCTGAGAGAGAGGCGATACAGGCGTGTTAGAACAGGAGACAACTCAGGCGCACAATATCTCAACACTCTTGCAGGTATACCATCAGGACCACTGGCCTTATTCACATCCAGACTACGCAATGCTCTGCGGACCTCTTTTGTATGTATTGTGACCTCCGGCATCGAAGAATCACAACGAGGGATGGTTGGCGGCTGTTCGCTATATCGCCACTGTTTCGGTCCGCACTTCATTGGAATAGAGACATTGGAACGAAAATGTTCTCTAAATTGCGAAGTTCGAATGTGCGGGTAGAGGCCTTGAGTTTCTGGCCGCATCTTCTCTCAACGGAACACCTTCCGACGCGGTGGTAGAGTCAAAAAATTACAGCAAAAAACTATCTATGTGATATTATTTTGAATAAAAATTTTGATTTGAACAATGATACAACGCGAACAAAATCTGTCCAAGTGCGGGGTGCGCACTGGTATGGGGGCGTCGCGGTGCAACACGCGCCCGGCACATACTAAGTAAGATTGAGCAAATTAGCTAAAAAATTTAGTCTGGGTGTCGATGTCGCCTCTAGTAGGTACCTCATTGGTCAGTGCCCAAATCATTGATGCATGGCATGTTATCCGTGCGGATTCGAACCTTTAGTGCCTTTAGTGTCCATAGTCCATACCTCTCCGCAACGTGAAAGACGGTGGCGCGATGCATAGGTAGAGGTATACAGGCCCTGTACCCGGACTTTCGATGTTCGATATATCGCCACTATTTCGGTCCGCACTTCATTGTAATAGAGTTGACATTGGAACGAAAACGATCACGCACTTGCGAAGTTCGAATGTGCGAGTAGAGGACCAGGGTGTTAGGGTATACAGTTGCATTACTTTAATGGGTGATTGTACTCATGGTACTGAACAACTTTCCCAAAGGAACACAAGGGAAATACACAAAAAAAATTATTATCATACAAACGTTCGATCAAGCCGATTGCATTTTAATATAGAAATCCAAAAATTTTTTTGCTAATTTCCTATAGGTTTCTAAGGGAAAATTGTTCAGTGTCATGGGTACAATCATCCCCTGTTTACCCTAATACCCTATAGCACCCTGTAGACATTAAATTAGAATACAAATAAAAATTATACGGCGAACGAGAATGTTACAAAAGGCCTTAAAGGTACTTAAATACGTTTTCTTCCAGCAATAGGAAGAAAAAATACTTAACAATTTTCCTTGGTACAGGACTTTACGACGTATTCGTGTAGGATTGGAATCGATTTAATTCCATTAGGGCAGAGTTAATCGAGACATACCGTCAGACTAATTGTAATTCAATCTAATCAGTGTAGAAAGTAAATCTTAATTTTTAAAAGCTAAATATAGCTCAGTATTTTGACTTTCTACAGTCAATATATTTACGAAAATATTTTATACGTTCGGAAAAATTTGTCTCTCTTTCCCAAAAAAGTGACGTTCATAATTACAATACAAGAAATAAAAATAAATTAATATTCCCACATTTTCGACTCAGTAAGGTCAACACATCTTTCATGGGGCACTGTATATGCTTTTATAATAAGATACCAGAGGATATTCCGATATTCTAAACTTACACAGACAAAAAGTTTAAGACCCATGTTAATCAAGTCCTCTGTAAAAAGGTTACTATAAACTCGATGATTATTTGAATGACCAAAATGTATGGTCTTGACAATTTTACACTATGTAATGCAATATTGTATTTTAATTGTACATTTTGTTTTGTTTAAAAGATGTGTGTTGTAGAGTTTCTGGCCGCATCTTCTCTCAACGGAACACCTTCCGACGCGGTGGTAGAGTCAAAAAATGACGTCAAAAAGCTGTGATATTATTTTGAATAAAAAAATTTTGAATTTTGAATTGAATTTTAGCATGTGAAGTCCAATCCTCGTTGAACACACTTTTTTTTTTCATTTGCTCCTATATGTTTCAAGATTTGTATACCTTACTTATCATTAATTTCAGACTTCTTTTTTGTCCATATGTGTTAGTAACAAAAATTCACGATTTAGTTTCAACTGTTTATAATCAAATCATTTTTTTTCCAAAATACAGAGTGTAAAATTAAATGCGTTAAATATTTTAGGGCGTGTTTCAGATCCTCAAACCGAACAACAACACGAAATCGCAAAACAGATGTTTCATACATTTCGATCAATCAATCAATCATCATGTTAATTACAGATAGTGCCTATAAGAGGGGATCGATTACCTTATCTTTTTTTTCGCGTTTTCGTGTGACAGTTGTTTAGTTTGACTGTCTGAAACAAGTCTGAAACATCCTCTTAATGTAAGTATGTGATGCATTAAAGTTTTTATCCTGTAACTTTTTAATTCCAAATAAAAAAATACCTAAAATGTATAAACAACATGAACGATTTCTTTTTTTATTGTTTTCTATTTCTAGATTAATTCAGACTAGTCTATTGTCAAAGGAATACGTATATTCCTTTATTGTTGTAGAGTTGATAGAAAATATAATAATCCCGGTTGACTTCACTCGGGTTCAGCCTAGGGTAACAAAATAATAATGTAGTGCTGGCTGGTATACGATGCGATGTAGAGAAATAGGAATCATTTAGGAATCACACAGAAAAGGTTGTTCAGTTTGGTGGTCTGAAGCACCCCTTTAAGTAACTGTACCATTTAATTGTACATCCTGTATAATTTAATGCTTTCTATTTCTGGATTAATTCAGACTAGACCGATCATTCCTCTGAGGACTAGACTATTGTCAAAGGTATACGTAGGTATATTCCTTTATTGTTGTAGAGGTGATAGAAAATATAATAATCCCGGTTGACTTCACTCGGGTTCAGCCTAGGGTAACAAAATAATAATGTAGTGTTGACTGGTATACGATGCGATGTATAGAAATAGGAATCATTTAGGAATCACATAGAAAAAGTTGTTCAGTTTGGTGGTCTGAAGCATACCCCTTTATACAACGTGTTAATTAATTAACGCTAAACTAGAAAGTAGTTTGTTTAGAATCGAGAGCAGAATCGAACTATCATGGTTTCAACATAGGTAATTTTTTTCAAAATATGCAATAATTTGTTTGCAAAATTTAAAATTTTCTGAACCCGATGTCAACCCACTGGTACACTCACCCTACTTACTACCAAAACAACATTATTAAAATGTATCCATGAGAACGTTAGCGCTTTCTTTTCGTGCTGAAATGATAACAAATAATTTTTGCCTCAAAACTTAAAATACGAATAACTTTAAATTTTAACATAACATAACATAACATAACATAAATATTCTTTATTTGCACACCAAAAACATACAGCAACAAAAACAGAGAACTATCAAAATAATGAAATTATTGTTTCAATCTAATTATTTTGTTATAAATAATGAAATTATTGTTTCAATCTAATTATTTTGAGTATGAGGTTTTGCGCTAATTCATTAACACGTTGTATATTATAGGTTTGATAAATGTTAAGAGGATAGACCAGTACGGTTTTCTCCATACAAACGTATTCCCCTGTTTTCTCCCTCGATAATAACACTAGAGCAAATATTTGTTTACCATACAATCTGTATCACCTCTGCCATGTTTTACTTTTTTGCATTAATTAATTACTGTAAGAAAATCGACCAATTTTACCGTCCGCTTGACGAATATACACAAAAAAAGCAAAACGTAGCCAAAGTCTTTCTCATATTATTTTTGAAAGAATTTTTAAAATAGGTTTAGTTTCGGAGGAGAAATTAGGGGAATACGAAATTCTGATTTCGTCGATTTTTTGGTCGGTCCAGTTGTCTCTTTTGCACTCTAGTTGGCGGGGTATAAGGGTAGAGCGGATCTGATAAATACGTATAGGTACAGTTGGAAATGTGACCTATTCTCCAAATTAGTATTTCAGCCCGCCTAACCTCTTAAGGGGCGTCCGCCCGGTTTTGAGTAACTTTGTAACCATTTTATACATTAACTATGGCACTTTTTAAGCAGAAAACAAAACTGAACAATCTACAGGATATGAGAAGTGATGTGATGTGATGTGTGATGGTTTTTCTCGAAATCTATTTTAATTAACAAAACTGAAGAAAAACAAATCCAAAGTCACCCCTTTTTTCCAGTTGTAACCATTTTACTCTTACATTGTTGATCAGAAGAATATGAAAATTTGCAATATTCTTCACAATACAATGAATGAGAATGATGTGGTTTTCTTCTTTTATGAAAATTCATAAAAAATCATACAAGTTTTCAAAGAAAACGGAAAATCCTGACCGAAGCCACGCAATTGAAGCGGGATGGCTAATTGCAAAAGTTTGCTTGTAAGAAAGAGAGCCTTGCACTAGGGAGGGAGAGCCTTAAGGTGTCCGCAAATTTTATTTCCAACGCTTATCAAGACATTGGGGTTTACATAATATTTTGAGACGAGGCCGCCGTTGCGATGTAGAGAGTTCTATAACTCATTACCTACTTGTCTAAAATTTGTAACCTTATTTTCAAGAATTAAAATACCTACTAAAGGTTTGTTCGGTTGATTTAAAAACCTCTACGTCTAGAAGTGTAGATAAGCCGTGATCGGTACCTCTCTCGTCTATCTCGATGCTGATATTGGTCCGTAAACTATATAAATTCGTGAGCTATCTAGTGTTGTAGCTGGTTATCGATAAAAAATATCGATGAAATTTCTCTGTACACTTCTTTTTTAGTTTATACACACAATAATATATTATTTTCAAGGTGTTGATTGAATTATCATTATAATAATATACATTTAATAATGCTTTTTTAATAATAAGTTGCGAGTACCTCCCAATACAAGCATTTATCATGCTCGAACGGTTGATCTCAATTCAAATTAGGTTAAAAATATTGAGTAATAATAAACATATTTATTTTATTTTATTATCTTTTTTGTCTATTCGCGCACAAAATCAAAGATCAGATTTTTTGTCAATTGAAAAAAACAATTAAATCAAAACTTGTGAAGCTTATTTCATTCCCTTTTAGATAGGTTCACAGCATAGAAAATTATTAAGTAGACACACGGCGACACATAAAGCTGGGCCATGTTTAATAAACGCGACAATGACAATTTAGAGTACATTGCTAAGAATGCTAGAACACATGAAGCACTGCAAGTTTAGCGTCATTAGTAACCAGCAGTGTACTCTGAATTGTCATTGTCGCGTTTATTAAACAGGGCCCTGGCCCTGTACCCGGACTTTCGATGTTTGATATATCGCCACTGTTTCGGTCCACACTTCATTGTAATAGAGTTGACATTTGAACGAAAACGTTCACGCAATTGCGAAGTTCGAATGTGCGGGGAAAGGCCCAGGTCGCATGACGTGATAAATACATTACTCGGCCTACGCGCGGCCTGCTTATTTTTGTTTTGTATAGCTTGATGTTTCGCCGTGTGTAAATAGTCAATATGTTTGACAACATTCTTTTTTCATGCACTTGGCCTAGATTATTTAGTGTCTTTTGCTAATCAAATCAGATAGAATTAACAACGTCAAAACTTATAAGTTGTTGTAGTTCCATTTTTTTAATTCCTAACAAATACATTATGCATAACGCATAATTATGTATTTGTTATAACTACAAGTCTCTTTGAAATAAAATTTAATAATGGTACATTATTAGCAACCATGTTAAGAAAATATATTCATGAATAGTTTCATGCATAGATGCCTTTGAATATCAGATAAGTGAAAATTCCATTACTTGAATATTATTATGTAAATACTCTTTTGTGTGGATTTAAAATGTATTTTCATGTTTCTCATTACCATTTAACATTTTTATTATTGTATCACACCATTTCTTCCTGCTTAGTTCACGATTTACTATACAGGGTGTAAGGGACATCCCTCCGCAAACTGAAACGGTGAACTCAGACCATCAAATTGAAGAACTTTCACTACGGAGCCTACCTCAGGTCCTCAGGTAACGCGAAAAAAAAATCAGCTGTCCCATACAAAACTGCCTTACCTACCCAACTCAAATGTACCTATGAGGCAGCTGATTTTTTTCGGGTTTCCTGAGATAGGCTCTATAGTGAAAGTTGTTTAGTGTGAATTGTGATGGTCTGAGTTCACCGTTTCAGTTTGCGGAGGGCTGTCCTTTTGTCTTTATTTTACACAAGAATCAATGTTACATTACATAATTATTATTATACAGGGTGTGAAATTGAATACATTACATATTGAACATCGTCATTCTATATTGACCATAAATCACGTTTTAGATTTAAAAAAATCTTTTTAAAATCTTCTTCCCACTCTTTAAAAAAATATTCTTGGTCACTGCAATAGGTAACGTCTGTATTCAAACAACATATAGAAGAGTAACTCTAAACAAAATCCACATCATTTTTGGCACCTAATGAAAAATGACATGTTGTATGAGTTTTGGCGGCAAGGTACAGTTTTTAAAGAACAAATTACAACACGGTACAGTTTTTTTTGGGTGCCACTTTTTGATCTTGATTTACATTTCTATATTCTTAATCGTAGCAAACAAAACATAAATAGTAAGCTTATTTTAAAATAAATAGCTTAACAAGTAATTACGAATTTAAACTTAAAGTATACAGATTAAAATACATAATTAAACGCTTCATCCACTCCCATTCCCAACAACAACAGAATAAGAGCCATCAACACAATATTACTGGGCCAATACTGGGCCATCAGAACTCGAAATGGGCAGTTTATCGACAAATTGTCAAACAAAACATTCCCAGCACGTGGCGGTGGCGGTCATCAAACGGACATCGGCTAATGAATGATTCAGTGCGCGTTGATTGCAAGTGACAATTAAATCAGTGTTTTGCGGGATGATTAGGAATGGCTGGTGATTTTTGAGTGAGGTTTATTTATGATTAAGTAGAGTTTATAGTTGAAACAAGTTTTGTCGGCGTGGAGTGAAATTGAATTTATCATTATGTTGGATTAGGTACTTAATTGTCATGATAATTATTTTATGAATTTACAAAATCATAATAATTATCATTTTACCTTATAGCATAATTATGACCACTATGACGTGTACTGGGACTTGGAGTGCGATTTTTGAATCTCATACGTTGAACTCAGCAGTTGAAAATGTATGGAGATACGCATCTTTCTACTGCTAATTTGACTTTCAAAAATCATACTTCAGGAGTGCGATTTTTAAAAGTCAAATCAGCAGTAGAAAGATGCGTATCTCCATAGTAATTTTGACATTTTCAACTGCTGAACTCAGCGAATGAGATTCAAAAATCGCACTCCAGATGAGATTATTTTTGAAAAATAATAAATATTCAGTAATTTAAATTAATAAACAGATGCAATATAGAATTTGCTTCAAAATGAATTCGATGTAGAACAATTTTTTTTAAGAATTTCGGTTTTGCGGATCAATGAAATAATACTATATAATGCCAATCGACAGGGACTAACAAAGAATATAATTATTTTGTTCGTAATCACGGACAAAATACAGGGTGTTAGGGTGAACAGTTGCATTCCTTTAAGGGGTGATTGTAGCCATGATACTAAACAACTTTCCCAAAGGAATAAAAGGGAAATACGTTAAAAATATCGACTTTTCCTATAAAAATGTTTGGTGAGCTGATTGCATTTAGTATGGACAGTCCAAAATTATATTTTCCTATTTCCTATAGGTTTCTTAGGGAACGTTGTTAAGTATCAGTACCCCTTAAAGTAATGCAACTGTTTACCCTAACACCCTGTAGGTATTCTTTGTTAGTCCCAAAAACAATAGTATTTGATGGTCACAACAGTGTTACAGTTTTGCTCACCCACTGAATTAATAACACATTCGGCTCGACACACTGGACGTATGACCTGATTATGTGTGAAATTATTTGCGCATTGTGCAAATAATCATAATTATTATAGGGAATGATGAACAGTGAGGTACATAATAAAAAAAAATACAAAATGTACGTCAAAGTATTAACTTCTGGTGGTAGGCCCAATAACATTCTACAGGGTGAAATTGATATCTTTAGCATCCTTTTAAACAAAGAGTCTACACATCAAACTGGACAACTTTTACCATAGTGAGAGTTTGTGTTTGAATTTTTTTGTTGTTTCTCCCATAGGAGCAAACCGAACAGAGCAAAAAGAAAATCAGCTGCTGCATACATTTGAATTATCGCGAAGTGTTGTTAAGTTATAAACATACAAAAGAAATACACCTATACAGGGTGAAATTGATATCATTAGCATCCTTTTAAACTAAGAGTCTACCCATCAAACTAAACAACTTTCACTATGGGACCGATCAGAGCAAAAAAAAATCAGCTGTTGCATACATTTGAGTCGAGTAGGCATTGCAGTATAGTATGGGACAGCTGATTTTTTAGTTGCTCCGATCGGTTTGCTCCCGTAGTAAAAGTTGTTCAGTTTGATGGGTAGACTCTTAGTTTAAAAGGATGCTAATGATATCAATTTCACCCTGTAGATGAATGAGAACCTCCTTTTTTGAAATGGGTAAAAAAGAAAAATGTGGTCCTCCTTTTTGGGGTTATCAAAAACTTTCGAACAACTTTTAAAGCCAATATCACAAAAGCTTTACCTTACCGAGCAACTAAACAAGCATCAATAGGTTACCTTTTAACCACAATACGTAAACTGTAAAGTGTAAAAGAAACTTTACACCTCGAAGCACAAAAACAAGTAGGAGGAAGTTTGAATAACTTTCTATTGATAAAGTTATATTCAGAAAACGCCGGGAGTCTCTAAGGCACTCTGCCCTGGAGCCATGCCCCTCTAATATGGCCTGTAATCGCGCGCGACGCGCCTTCGCTGCATACAAAAGGACCTATATGAGGGCGAAATATAAAAGTATGGAAAAATAAGGCAATTTGCGCGCGAGTAGAGAAATCATACTAGAAGTTGTGTCCTATTTTAATATGCTGACGATTTTTAAGGGAATAATCAGACCATCAAACTGAACAACTTTCTCTATACGACTAATCGAAATCGCGAAAAAAAATCAGCTCTCCTATTCATTTGGGTCGAGTACCTTTGTATATTTATATGGAACAGCAGATTTTTTTCGCGATTTTGTTTTTGGTCCCATAAAGAAATTTGTTTAGTTTGGTCTGATCATCCTTTTAAATAGCCGTCGGTTATTATTATTAAGTATGAATGTTGCTTTATACTGTTCAATTTTTTGAGAGTGAGTTTTTCTAACTTTTGTAGGTACTTACGTAATACCGACTTCCCTCAAACGGTGAAGGAAAACATCGTGAGGAAATCTGCATACGCTGAAGAAGAAATTCTGATGTGTATGTGAATTGTGAAGTCTACCAATACGCATTGGGCACGCGTGGTGGACTAACGCCTGGATACCCTCCTCGAATGGTTCTGTATTTATACCTATGTCCTACGATGATGATTTTTTGTGTTTTTTTCATTTACAAAATATCCAAATTTAGGTGTAATACTAGATAAACTTGATACACACTTTCGCACAGAATCTTATCAAAATTCTATCGATAATCGATCCCATCCCTATTAAGCCCACTCATCCGTCGAGCCGGGCAATTTTCGCGGCACATCACTTGAACCGCAATAACCTCTCCTCTCGTTTAGATACCGACACACCCTGTACATAACGATGTAGCATGTAGCACACCCTGTATATAACAGGGTGGAAAATCACGGAGCATTTAAAGTTTGAGCGATAAATAGCACTACAGTGTGTTAGGCGGTGTCCTATTGCCATCGCACGCGCGATGGTGCGATGCGATGTGATCGTACTGATGGGTAATTCTCCGAAATTTTACAAATCGTTGAAATTTTTCCATAGCAAAATATGAAAATTTGAAAAATTTCGGAGAATTACCCATCAGTACGATCACATCGCATCGCACCATCGCGCGTGCGATGGCAATAGGACACCGCCTTAGGGTAAACACAGTTGCAACACATTCGCGGACAGTGAACGAGACACAATAGAACTTTTATTGTTATCACTGCTATAGCCGGTCACTGTCCGCGAATGTGTTAAGGGGTGATTGTAGGTACCCATGATAGTGATGAATTTTCCCTGAGAAAGATATAGGAAATTAAAAAATAAAAATTGCACCTTCCATACTAAATGCAATCTGATCGAATGTTTGTATGAAAAGACGAAATTTTTTTATGCGAATTTTCTATTAGTTTCTTAAGGAAAGATGTTTAGTATCATGGGTACAATCGCCCCTTAAAGTAATGCAACTGTTTACCCTAACACCCTGTATACAAAAAAAAAGTAAAAAGAAAGTGAAATTAGTTTATAATAGCTAGTATTTCATCGCAATCGGCACAATCAATCAAAAGATTTGTATGAGAAATTAATATTAAAAAAAAATACGGCTAAGATATTTTCGTATTTCAGAGGTGCTACATCGTGGGCACAGCTAGTAATTAATAGAATAGAATAGAATAGAAAAACTTTATTTCGACCAACTGAGATCATAATTTTGTTAGTAACACTCTTAGCCTACTGTTAGTTTATACACACAACACATTACTACATTATAACTGTTTGTTTGTTAGTACGTGAACCATACAGCAATGGTTCACGTACTGACAATCAAACCTACTTGCAAACATGTTCAAGATGCTGTTGGCGCTGCCGCTTATCCTACGCATGAGGGATATAATATTAATTAAGATTAATAACATTACTTTATCTTTATACGTAGGATCAACAGCGGAGGCCATTCGAAACACTAGACAATGTAATTCAGCAAGCCCGAGGGATTAGGAGCTAAACTGGAACTAGCAACGAATTTAAATTATAATTTATGTGTGTTAGGAGAGAACCTTGCGACACCTGCACGCTTCAGCGTGTTAATGAATTAGCGCAAAACCTCATACACCCCAACTGATTTATAACAAAATAATTAGATTAAAACAATAATTTCATTATTTTGATAGTTAAAATTTAAAGTTATTCTCATTTTAAGTTTTGAGGTTTGAAAAAAAAATATTTTTTATCATTCCAGCAATGAATGAAAGCGCTAATGTACCTACTCATGGATACATTTTAATAATCTTGTTTTGGTAGTTAAGTAGGGTGAGTGTGCCCGTGCGGTGGGTTGACATCGGGTTCAGTAAATTTTATTTAATTACCTATGTTGAAACCATGATAATTCGATTCTGCTCTCTATTATTCTAAACAAACTACTTTCTAGTTTTGCGTTAATTCATTAACACGTTGTATACTTTTGTGAAGGATCAGTGCAAAAAACTAATATTGTTTGGAATGTCGACATACCTGTGAGAGGTTAAGGGAGTATTTGATTGTGAAAAAAATTTAACAATTTTATTAATATAAATCAAATAGCCCTACTCCAAACCAAAATCAAATAAAACCAATAAAAAAATAATCAAATAGTCCTTTTTCCTTACTTAAAATGTATCGACGAGCACGCTAGCGCTTTCATTCATTGCCGAAATAATAACAAATCATTTGCATGAAATCTTACAATCTAAATGTAAACTATTATAAAACTGTAACAGAAGTGTGTCTGTACATTGAAGATATTTACAAAAAAAAGATTACGATATGGTTTTTAGATGTCCCTGATTCCAAATCACAAATTTTTGGATTTTTTGTCTATCTGTTTGTTTGTTTGTTTGTTTGTGAGTTTGTTTGTTCGAGCATCACGCAAACTACTGAACCGATTTTGATAAAACTTTTTTGTTTGATAGCTTATGATCTGAATTAAAATCTGGTATATAATTTATGCGGACGAAGTCGCGGGTCGCTCGCAACTTATAAAATAATGAAATTATTGTTTCAATGCAATTTTTTTCGTTATTACAAATCAGTTCGGGTCATGAGGTTTTGCGCTTATTCATTAACACGTCCCCACTTTATGACACATTGTTTTAGCATTGTACTAATGTTTCAGACCACTCAAAAAGGGATTTCCGTCGTGAATTTATGAACTCGTATATGTGATAGGAAAAGATACGAAAGAGAACAGTGATTATCGAACTTTCCTACATTTTAAATGATCAGCTACCAGAAAAACAATACCAACTTCGGAGATAAACAAAAATCAGTAGGTATATATCGAAACTTGATAATGCATGTTGCCACTATCTTAGTCATGTTTTCTTTGATAATGTTTGAGATGTAACACTATCTCTTTGCTTGGGATACGTGGGTAGGTATCTCAGATATTGTGCAAGCTAAGATTGTTGACGCACATCGACTTAACGCGGATCGTTCCGCCTGTCCGCCAAATTCGGTTTATTTTGTATTTTTCGTCAAACATAGGTAGGTAAGTACCTAACAAAATGGGCATGTCATTTTTTTAACCACATGTTTTTATTTAAAAATATAAAAATAGATTTGAAAATAAGAGATTCGCAGAGAAAGTTGTTGAGTTTGATGGTCTGATCATCTCCTTATAAAACCGTCAGCATAATAAGATGGACCCTGTTATACATTATCTAAATATTTTTTAAATTCTGTTTCATAGCTTTAGTTAGGTATATACTGGCCTGTAGAAATTAAAAAAAAAACTTTCAAAGTCAATGAAAAAGGCGGCCAGGAGTGCGATTTTTGAATCTCATTCGCTGAGTTCAGCAGTTGAAAATGTCAATTTTCAACTACTGAACTCAGCGAATAAGATTCAAAAATCGCACTCCTGGCCAACTGACATTCATTTTCGGGAGGGGATTTTCATTGAAAAACTACGAAAAAATGCAGTTCCATACAAATCTAACCTATTATAAAACTGTAACAGAAGTTTGTCTGTACATTGAAGATATTTACAAAAAAAAAAATTACGACATGGTTTTTACCTGTCCCTGATTCCAAATCACCAATTTTTGATTTTTTGTCTGTGTTTGTTTGTTTGTTTGTTTGGGTGTTTGTTTGTTCGAGTATCACGCCAAAACTACTGAACCGATTTTGATGAAACTTTTTTTGTTTGATAGCTTATCATCTTACTTAAAATCTGGTATATAATGTATGCGGACGAAGTCGCGGGAAAAAGCTCGTACTAAATAATCAAGTAACTAGAGGCAGGCAGGAACACTTTCTCGAAAATATGTTTCGATCTCCATCATAATCTTCCTCAAAATCCCACCTTAATGTTAGGCAGAGATTTCAGGGATCGTAAACCCAAAACTTTTTTATTATTGTTGTTACCAAACTTTGAGAGTTTGCAATTTATCGGTATTATACTTTGTGATGAGAGGATTCTTTAACGAATATTAGATAGGGAATAATTAGGAAACTTGCTGGGACTTGGAATAAAAAAACTTTTAAAAGTTATCAGATTTTCTATCTCATCGAAAAATCGAGACTGAAATAACATGGAAGAAAACGACAAAATTGCGCCGTAGCTACCTCATAAATCAAGAAAAAAATCATTTTTTTTAAATTACCTATGGGTTTGTACTTGCCCTCTATCCAATCCTCAGGACGAAGATGGGCTCGAAGGTGTAGCAAGCTCCCCCAAAAGAAGCCTATTCACTCGTACTTTAAAGGAATTCGGGTTGTAAGCGCTCGGGAAATACTGACGCAGGCAGGGCATTCCACTCCTTGGCTGTGCCCATTATAAAAGATTGCTTGGTGCGGATATGTGGGATGTCAAACAAGACGGGATGATATCCTGTGGTACGACAGGAAGTCCAACAGTAGAAAGGGGAAGGCGGTCGCCACTCGAATCCTTCGGCCATCGGTTCTGCGAGCAATGTGCCCCGCCCCAACTGCACACTTTAGTTCAACAATTCTTTGGGCTATGTCGGCTATCCTAGTTCACCTGCGGATCTCTTCATTTCTCATTCGATCTCGCAGTGAAACTCCGAGCAAGCCCTCTCCATTGCCCTTTGGGCGACTTTCAGCCTTTTTATGAGGTCTTGAGTGAGCGACCACGTCTCAGTTCCATATGTCATCACTGGCAGTACACACTGGTCAAAGACTTTTATCTTTAGACATTGTGGTCAGGTATTTTGTACGAGAGTAGGTATATCTATTACGTAACTTCCCAAACGATGTCCAGTCAAGGTGGAACCAACATAATATTACACATACAGAAATTCTTTTTACGTATTCATATTCTCGCGCTTGTCTCCCACTGTGGTAGGCAGAGACAACGGAACGTCACCTGCCACGATCCTGACATACCTCTCTAGCTTCCTCCACATTCATTAGTCCTTTCATGCATGCTCGTCGGTTTCGGGTAGATCTGACCTGGCCCATTTTAAGCACGTCGCCAATTTGGTCTGTATATGTACGTCTAAGCCGTCCCCTTCCAACATGTCCACTTACGCTTGCCGTATGGATTACACTCGTCTATTCAGTCAGGTCTTTTTAAACCCGCATTCATAAAAAACCGCTCTATTTTAAGACACAGTCGCAGTTATACCATTGCCATGTAGAGTGGTTGTAGAGTCACAAAGAGCGCCATTAGTCAACTCTAGCAACATTTTCATGCCCTGCTCTATGAGGCACTCTGCTCTCTGCCAGAGAAGTAGCTAGGGTCTGGGCCTTGGTATAAAATATGTGGAGCCCAAATCTAGGCTAGTGGTAATTGTATTAGGGCTTTAGAAAATATTTGGAAAACAATATTGTGAAAACGCAAATAAATGTTTGGGTAAATATTTATTGTATTATTATCATTCGTCATCATACCTCCCAAATAGTACCTAGTTATTTCAGCCACGCTGTAAATGATCCCGTATTAAAATGTTCATAATAATAATTGTATAGAATTTGGTCATTAAATATCTCTAATCACATGCTAGTTAATAATCTCCAACGTCAAGAAACAGATTCACCCATGAAAGTAATGCAACTGTATAAAACAGTTCTGTGACTAAACTGAATGACTGACAGACAACATGAAATTTGGAATAACACATTCTACAGAGTATGTAAGGGTATAAGAAAGGATTTTTCGAAAATCATCTCCGAAAGGGGTTCAACGTGGGGCATTAAAGTTTTCAGAAATCCTCGCGTACAAAGTCGCGGGCAAATCAAATTACCTATTATAATAAACAAAGCACATAGTAAGACATTTTAAATCAAAACCTAACTTTCAGGGCCCAGATGTAACAAGGGGCCCTAAAACTTGAGTTCTACATTTGTTACGACTCTGTCCAGAACTCTACCTGACCTAATTCCTAGATAAGATCTAGCTAGATGGATTAACGGCTTGTTTTTTTTTTGCGTTTTTTTTTAGTATTCAAGTTGTGTCTTGTTTTAATCTGACCTAATTGGGATCGTAGTCTACTTTAATTAGGTCAATTTGACACTAAACTAGGGAATGTTAATAGCAGATTGGAGTAATTAAGTTATACTTTGTAGAATTGCACATCGTAGGTCTAAATAACACGATTCGGTAACCACAGCAGTAATATGCAGGGTGTTACAGAAGTAAAAATAAAAATTGAATTCTTTTAAGGGGTGGTTTTGACCATCAAACTGAACAACTTTCACCATGGGACCAACATCGAAATCGCGAAAAAAACATCTTTTGTCCCATACATTTAGGTCGAGTAGATCTGTAGTTTAGTATGGAACATCGCAAACGCATCGTATCATGGCGATTATGGCAAATCTCCTCATTTTGGGGGAGGCCAATGTCCAGCAGTGGACGTCTATCGGCTGGGATGATGATGATATTTTTTTAGCGTTTTCGATATTGGTCCCATTGTGAAAGTTGTTCAGTTTGATGGTCTTAACTACCCCCTTAAATGTTTATTATTACTATATTACTGCCTCCGTGGTCTACTGGTTAAGAGCATTGGCTCTCGTTACGGAGGTCGTGGGTTCGATTCCCACGGGGGACACCTAGTGATATGTCACTTTGTGCGTTTTTCCCCAGTTGTTTAGGACATTGCAGGCTGAATCACCTGATTGTCTGAAAAGAAAAGTGATTCCGTGCTTCGGATGGCAGTGGCACGTTAAGCCGTTGGTCCCGGCTACTATCTTTAGTGGTAGCAGTCGCTACATAAAAACCACGTCAGAGGCCGAAAGGCGGTCTGAAAAGACTCTGACACCAGGGCTCTGCCCACACGATAAGAAGAAGAATGTTTATTTGTATTTTTGTAACACCCTGTAAAGAAAGTGGATCAAAATGAAAAGAGATGTCCACTCTACCCAATACCAATTGGAATGAGTCCATTTGATATTGGTGGTGTTGCCAATGGATAAATTGTTCACTACCAATAATAACACAAAAAATGTTAGTTTGTTAACGGGGCAACGAGTCTATTGATCCGCCTTCAATCGTATTTTTTTTATTACTAAACAATTAAAAAACATTTCCAAAAAATATGTCATATTGTAGTCATTGCTGATTTTCAATTTATCGGTTCACAGTGGATTTGTCTTTATAATATTTCTAGTTATTATCTTTAAAACCACCAAAAGTTATAATTTAACTACGAGCATAAAACATAATAATCCGTAGGTAATGTTACGATAATTGAAAGCCAATCATATGACTACAATGTGATATTCTAGTTTTTTGGAAATGTTGTTTAATTGTTTAGAAATTTGAAAAAAAATACGATTGAGGGCAGCACAATAGGCTCGGTGTCCCCTAATACATAAATAAACATTGACTGCAGAAAAAGTATCAAAACGTTATTCATAAAAACCATAATAATCTAATCAATGAATCAACTTTCTCCCTAATATTAGGGAATAGATAAAAACACAGAACACTTTCGATCTGAAAGCTAAGTTGTGAACGTAAAAATTCTTCATCTATGGTTGTGAACATGAAAATGACGGTTGGTCCCTTTCTAATCCAACGACAAAAATTAAAAAACTGTTCTTTTTATTTTTGTTCTAATAGACAGGGACAAACAAAATACCTGTGAATATCCTGAAAACGCTGGAAACATCGAGGACGGAGCCGAACGAAAGAAGGTCGAACATTGCCGACCGCCATTGACAATTTTGTTGTTTCCACGCTTGTTAAGGAGGTTATGGATCCATTAGTTAATATCCATGGTATTCCAGCGTCTTTGAACAATTGTTTTTTAAAGAAAACACCTCAATGAAATTTTTATTTATCATGTCACATACACACCTACGTACATAAACTCACAACTACAATCCCTTTCGGGATGGTCAAAGCCATTACCTTTTCAAGTTATCTGGTCTATAAATTCAAATAACTTGAGTATATTAAAACTATGTCAATAATGGAATATTTAGCTTTCTTTGTAAATATGTGGGTTCCAGCATTTTATTTTCTTTTCATAATTAAGCGCTGTCTGAGACTAATTACAGGCAAGACATATTATTATAACAACGTTCATGCTGATCGCGAGGCTCTGAATACACTAGCGATCGCAGTCGCTGCGATTATATTGAGCGATTTTCCAAGAAAGAAAAGTTTGTTGACATTGGCGATATTCATCTTTTTTTTCTACCATAACATGGATACTAATTTATTTATTCGAAAAAAAAAAATAACAAACACAACTAAAAAAACAATGCAACTACAGGGTGAAATTGACATCATTGGCATCCTTTTAAACTAGAGTCTACCCATCAAACTGAACCACTTGTGCTATGAGAGCAAACCGATCGGAGCATAAAAAATCTGCTGTTGCATACATTTGAGTCAAGTAGGCATTGCAGTTTAGTATGGGACATCAGATTTTTTAGTTGCTCCGATCGGTTTGCTCCCAGTGTAAAAGATGTTCAGTTTGATGGGTAGACTCTTAGTTTAAAAGGATGCTAAATGATATCAAATTTCACCCTGTATAATTGGCGGAGTAATCGGGTAACATACATACAAAAAAAAAAAACATACGGGTCGTACCGTAACCGAATTGATAAACTCCTCCTTTTTCATCGGTTAAAAACTAAGACTAATACTTTTACTTTTAATTAAAACTAGCTGTTGCCCGCGACTTCGTACGCGTGGAATTATTTTATTTTCGTAAATTTTCCAATGTTTTTATTAATTATTCTGCTATTCGGGACGGAGACAAATACAACAAATCAAAAATCATGAAAATCGGTCCTCCCGTTCTCGAGTTATAAGTGTTCGAACAAACCCGACTTTCTTTTATATGTATACTAGCTGTTGCCCGCGACTTCGAACGCGTGGAATTATTTTATTTTCGTAAATTTTCCAATGTTTTTATTAATTATTCTGCTATTCGGGACGGAGACAAATACAACAAATCAAAAATCATGAAAATCGGTCCTCCCGTTCTCGAGTTATAAGTGTTCGAACAAACCCGACTTTCTTTTATATATATAGAGATAATAAAATTCACTTTAGGCCAGTGTTGCCAGACGTACGGATTTTTAGCCTGGCCTACGGATCTACGGATTCCAATGGCGAATCTACGGATTTTTAGACATTTTAGATCCTTCCTAAAATGAGATAAAAGTAGGTGTACCAGTATAAAAAAAGGAACGTCAATTAAAACGAAAACTAATCGCAAAAAATCGACTGACGATATTTTTATTTTATTGGACTGCGTTTCTTAACATGTGGACGTCCATGTCCTTTCCGTCCCCTCCTACTTTCTGTCCCTATGAGTAGCCTAAGTAGGTACAGATCCGACACTACAGCCTAAATTAAAGCACAGCAGAATGAAATAACTTGCTAGGGGAGATATATAAAAATATATTTAGATTTTTTTGTTTATAAGGCGTACATGCCCATACATTGTAATGATCCCAAGTAAGCCTCAGGCTACAAGAGAGCGATGATAGCCCATACGGAAGAGAGCTAGCGCCTCAATCCTGAGGCCGCGGTTCGATTCCTGGCCTGTACCACTAAGTTCTTCGGAATTTATGTACGGTTGTATTTATCATTTACTAGCTCGGCGGTGAAGGAAAACATCGTGAGGAAACCTGCATTCCCGAGAATGATAAGAAAATACTATAAGTTCGGAGGTATGCATAAATATGGGTGAGCTTGGGGCGAACACAAAAGGACCAGCGCTGGTCTCCGTGTTACAACGACCCTTGCTTGCAATAGCCCAACCACAAATAATCAAATAAAGCCTCAGGCTACTATCTCTGGTGGTAGTAGTCGTTACATAAAAACCACGTCAGAGGCCGTAAGGCGGTCTGAAAAAACTCTGACACCAGGGCTCTGCCCACACGATAAGAAGAAGCCTCAGGCTTTTTGTTATGGGAATCATAAGGAATCATACAACAACGGCACAAACATATAACATCCATTACCAAACCGGGATTCGAACCCAGGACCCTGGTTTGGCACACCGGCATGGTAACCATTACACCAACCGGGTCATCAACACAGAAAGTGAGAAAATAAAGAATTATTGATTTTAATTTTGTCTGAACATCATTTTCGCTTAAAATTATTATAGTTTCTAATTTCTTTGCCAGTTCTGAGCCATGTTATGGTTCAGTTCACTTAGAACTTCTTTATTTAGTTCAGTCTGATAAAGCATTAAAGAAATAGTCTGTAGATCTACGAATTTTTCAAGAGGTCAACTACGGATTTCTACACATTTTTCAACCTCTACCTACGGATTTCTAAAAACCGAATCTGGCAACATTGCTTTGGGCTCCAATCGCACAGTATAAGAAATAGTATTTAATACTAGATACAGTACGGACACTCCATTCCTCCCACCAACTTTTACCTCATCCCCTCTATCGCCCTCTGGTTACCGCGCACTGGTTACTCGTTATCTACGAAGAAGACATAAGGTTCAATTTCTTTGGTTTCGCATGTGCTGTCGTCATCTTGTCAATTTCAAAGAAGAACGATCACTTCCCATAAATTCGTTTACCTGTCAAATTATGTTGTAGTTAATTGAAGTCGTATAATACTAAAAGGTTTAAGTATACAGTTAATATTGATACAGGAAAAATATAGGTTGATTCCACTCGAAATCGAAAGATCGAATCGATTACATCGGCAATAATTTATTTTAATTTGATAATGAGGAATAAAAGTTATGCATGTTAATAGTTGTTAAATTATTTGACAGGTAAAAAGTGGACATACTTCTTTTCTTTTTTGCAGTGTCCAGGCCTAAAATAGTAGCTTATCTATGGTCCAGGCTATGCCAATAGTCTGCGTTGGGCCTAAGTAATTGTGTATTCATAAAATAGTGGGAACAATCGATGGTATTCCCAAGCATGTTTCACTTTTAGTGAAAGTAGGGAAATTGTATGGGAATTAACATCACACGCTATTGTACTCCAAAGTAAGAAACTTTATCTTCGTTATAAATCAAGATATAAACGAGGTTATTTAAAAGGCCTTCTTGTCGTATTTAAAGTAGGTACCTACTTATCTACAGGTTGAATTTGATATCATTAGCATCCTTTTAAACTAAGAGTCTACCCATCAAACTGAACAACTTTTACTATGGCAGCAAACCGATCGGAGCAAATAAAATCACCTGTTGCATACATTAGAGTCGAGTAGGCATTGCAGTTTAGTATGGAACAGCTGATTATTTTTTTGCTCCGATCGGTTTGCTTTTTTTTTTATTTATTTTATTTTAACGCTTTATTGTACACACGGAAATATACATGAAAACAACATAATAGACAATTACAAAGGGCGAGCTTATCTCTAAAAAGAGATTTCTTCCAGCAAACCCGAGACAGAGAGAAAGCATAGAAGTGAGGCAGGCATAGTGTGCACATTTAACTAATAAAACATAATTTAAGACTAATAAATACATAACATTATATAAAGATACAGGTAAATGTATACTTACATACAAATATATACGGTATGATAAATAAATAAATATACTAGTTTATTGAAGAGAGAGATAGTGATCTTTGACTTGTTTTTTAAATGTAGCAATTGTTTGAGAGTCTCTTATATTAAATGGGAGAGAGTTCCAGAGCCGAACTGCATGGACAGTGAAGGAATAGGAATAGATTGCTCCCATAGTGAAAGTTGTTCAGTTTGATGGGTAGACTCTTAGTTTAAAAGGATGCTTATGATATCAATTTCACCCTGTATGTTCTGTTTTGGTGTGCATAATTAATTGATTGGTTATTATTGCAGATTTTTTTTCCGTTACAGTAAAAGGTATTCAGTTTGATGGTCTGATGCAAGGAATATATTATACTACTACCCTCTACCGAGAGGTCTGCAACACCCTTAAGTAACTAAGTATGCTTGAGAGCCTACCGAGCCTATTGTGCTGCCCTCAATCGTATTTTTTTTCTAAACAATTAAACAACATTTCCAAAAAAAACAAGAATGTCACATTGTAAGTCCTGATTAGCTTTCAATTAGAAACATTACGCATTTATTATGTTTTATGCTGTTATCGTTAAAACCGCCAAAAGTGGCCACTTTTCAAACAACAAACATTACAAAGACAAATCCGCAGTGACCCGATAAATTGAAAATCAGCAATGACTACAATGTGACATTCTTGTTTATTAGAAATATTGTTTAATTATTAATAAATAAATAAAAAACGATTGAAGACAACCACATTTAAGTTTACACTTTATACTTAACTAGCTTTTGCCCGCGACTTCGTTCGCGTGGAGTTTGGAAAACCCCAAGTATCCTATGTTACTTCTAATACCTCCAAGAATATGTGTACAAAGTTTTATGATGATCGGTTAAGTAGTTTTCGCGTGAAAGCCTAATAAACAAACTTACATTCACATAATTTATAGTAGAAATTCACATTTATAATTGTTGCACCCCTGCTGCCAGGGGGTTGTAAAGAATTTGGTATGTCAGGTTTTTTTGGTATCGATTTTATATTTTTTACGTCAACCTAGCAGTGGTGGTCCAGTGGCGAAGCAGTGGTGGTCCAGTGGCGAGTAACCTTGCCTGCCGTGCAGGAGGCGATGGTTCGATCCCCGTCCAGGCCGACTCGTACCAATGAGTTTTTCGGAATTTATGTACGATTTATAACACCACTGGCGTTTCGGTGAAGGAAAACATCGTGAGGAAACCTGCATGCTTCAATTTCGAGGCATGTATTGTGCCCACTGTCCATTACAAGTGGCGATGGGCTCACTCCCCGTCACACTGGACAGAGTTTCGGCACTACTAGTGAAACGTGGATGTTCTGAGGTTTCAGAATATCTCTGACTACCCCCTCGGGGAATATAGTCGTGAGCATATGCTACGTCAACCTATAGGTTTGCAATAAACTCTACGTTTGTATTGAAAAACAATAGAGAGCTAATTTACACGGATTTAATTGCTAACCCAAGATGACGCCGGGGAGTCTGTAACTGACGTTATTCCATAATTTGCAATTACAAAGAACAAAGCATTATTTCGTTTAGAAATAAAGCAGTATATCAAAACTCCAATTAATTAAATGCCAACACAGATCGTGCTAAACAGAAATACAATTACTAATTGAACCTGACTAGACTATAGGCTTGGTTATTAGCGTGTCTGAATCTAAAATAGCGTGATGTTTCTGTCAATGCGTGATGTCTATGTCAATTGCGTGTTGGTTATGTCTAATGCGTGTTTGATTGTGATAAAAGGCTTTGGAATATTGCGTTATAACTTCATCTTCCTGCCCTCATTATTTGAGGTCGGCGAAATAATATAGGGTCCTTCTTAATATGCTGACGGTTTCTTAAAGGGGTGGTCAGACCATAAAACTTCTTCTTCTTCTTCTTATCGTGTCGGCAGAGCCCAGGGCCTCAATTGCGCAATTTTATACGATTTTGGTTTGGTTTTGGTTTTGGTTTAGTTTTGGTTTAGATTTGGTTTAGCTGAAGTAAAAAAGCTATCGCGATATTTTTTTCTGACCGGTTAAATCGCACAATACAGAAAATTCGATCGAACGGACATCAAACGTTACGCCAACGTGTCTTCCGAAATAAAGCTAAATCGTTACCGTTAATATAATTTGCGCGATACGAATTGTGCATAACGTAAAGTTTTTTGTTGTGGTTTTGTTTTGGTAGTATCCTTCAAACTTAGGGCGATTGAGGCCCTGGTGTCAGAGTTTTTCAGACCGCCTTACGGCCTCTGAAGTGGTTTTATAACGACTACTGCCAGCTGAGATCAACGTGCCATCTGCCACGGAATCATTATTCTTTTCAGAAAATAAGGTGATACAGCCTGCAATGTCCTAACCTAACCTAACTAAAAAATTGAATAACATTCTCTATGAGACATTGAAATTGCGAAAAAGAATTCAGCTGTTCCATACAAAACTGCTAACCGACATCGACAAACCGTGTGTCTGTCTGAACAAACCGTTAGCATTTAAAAAAATACCCTATATTGTATGTCCTACTCGTAGGTCCTACTGCAGGACACAGGCCCAGTGTTGCCAGGTCCAATTTTTTAGAAATCCGTAGGCTAAGGTTGAAAAATCCGTAGAAATCCGTAGATCCTCTCTTGAAAAATCCGTAGATCTACAGACTTTTTTTTAAATGCTTTATCTGACTATTTTGGAGTGAACTGTCCCAAAACATCAATCGAGTGAACAATAAACGAAGAAAGCGAAAAAAATGTCCAGACAACATGAAAATCAATAAAATTAACTCTTTCTTTTCTGTTCTAATCTAATTTTACTTTCTGTTTCATTATCACTGTTTGTCTGTGTCAGTCCTTTTGTCATACATGTTACAGTTAATATTTCTGTCGTGTCTGTACACGTACAGGGACAGAAAGTAAAAGAAAAGAGTAGGGACGTGCCGTATTTTACGACACACAGTCCAATACACAAGAAAAGTGAACATGAATTGATTATTTTGCGGCTGGGATGTGGCTGGGATGCAACAAGTTGACGTTTTGAGGTCGGAATACAGAAAATTTCTAAAAATTCGTAGATTTGCCATTGAAATCCGTATATCCGTAGGCCAGGCGAAAAATCCGTAGATCATAAGGATAAATCCGTAGGCCTGGCAACGCTGCACAGGCCTCCCTTCAAGGATAATAGGAGGTTATATGGGCGTTAGTCCACCATGCGTGCCCAATGCGGATCGGTAGACTTCACATACACATCAGAATTTCTTTTTCAGCGTATGCAGGATTCCGCACGATGTTTTCTTTCACCGTTTGAGAGCAGTCGGTATTACGTACATAATTATGTTAGAAACACCCATTCAGGAATTCGAGAGACAAAATGTGAACAAAGAAACTTCACTGTCAAAGTGACATTACGTGGTCAGAAACCTTTGGTGAAGGTTAAGAATAAAATTAAGGCGGCACGGTATATAATAAATTGCGTTGACATTAAAAATGTATTGACTATCTATAAATAATAAAAACAATTCGTGACAATTTCAATGAAATATTTAAATTATGTTATGTAGCCCGCTACTCTGTCTGTGTGGGCTTTTTGTGCTATACGTAGCATCCGCGCATAGCGTACGGACTCAACCGAAGGTATTAAACAATCAAGAGACGCGTTAACTTTATTGTATAGTTGTATACAATAAAAAATCTTTTTCATTAAGAACTTTGTTAAAACGAACCAACGGTCTAAAATATCTGATTGTTGCCAGACCACGAAATCTGATCTTTTAATCAAAATTAAATTATAACTTGCGTTTTTTTTATTATTTTCCATTCACGATTAACATAATATTTGTCGTAATCCTTTGCGAGTAGAATAGATAATTTACTGTAATTCATTCCGGGTATAAGTTTTCTTCCGTCTCGAGATTGTATTTTCTACACTGGTATCACCGTTGTTTACATTTTGCAAGAACATTGTATATAGTATCCTAGCATTTTGTCTCTCGAATTCCTGAATGGAGATTAGAACATGGCATGTCTTCGGTGCGGAGTCGGAGGACCCTCATGATCAAAGTGTCCAGTGTCCATACCTCTCCAACTCGCCGAAAACTCTAGTACCTACGTCCGCCTAAGTCTGCGCTAACCAATATCTTTTTCTACGCTAGAGTCGCTGCAATTTTAAACATTATCTAGGTTAATCTAGTGAACTCTATCTAGATGGCATTGCAAGGAGCTGATGTAATCTCAAGCGAGTCTAATTGGACAATTAGCTACTTCTGTCACAATTTGTTTGTCGTAACAATTTAAGTTTTAATATTTTTGTAATGTTTCTCGTCTCTATCAAACGCTTTGAAAGAAAGTTGTAATTGTTCTTTAACAGGTTGCAAAACAAAGTTGGTTTTCAATCTCCGTTTTCAATGTATGAAAAAAATATTCCTTGTTATTTTGGTGCCATAAGGACTCTTTTGTATTTCTAATTGTTTTATTAACCAATCAGGATTGCATAAAATCTCTGCCGAGACTCGGCCTAGCTCCTGATTGGTTAATATTTCCTCGTTACTCCGCTCCGCCAGCTCGCTCCGCGTCAATGGACAGGCACCCTTATACTGTGGTAATACCGACTGCTCCTAAACGGTGAAGGTAGCATCGTGAGGAAACGTGCATACGCTGAAGAAGAAATTTTGATGCGTATGTGAAGTCTATCCGCATTCGACAAGCGTGGTGGACTAATGCCCACACACCCTCCCTGAGGGTAGACATGTGCCCTGCAGTGGGACGTTTATAGGCTGATGATGATGATGACCCGGCAGCTTAATTTCTTAATTCACCGATTCTCAATCTCATCTTACCCTACCGCCAATCTTACCCCATCTTACCCCACCCAACTTTGAGAAACCCAGATCTAAAACATTGGCTGTCTCACAAAGATTAGCAAAGAGACAAATGACTAGACCGCGTCAAGACAAATTGTTACAGGCTTTATCATCTTACCCCATCGCTAATCTTACCCCATCTTACCCCACCCCACTTTGAGAAACCCAGATCTAAAACATTGGCTGTCTCACAAATATTAGCAAAGAGACAAATAACTAGACCGCGGCAAGACATATTGTTACAGGCTTTATCATCTTACCCCACCGCCAATCTTACCCCATCTTACCCCACCCAACTTTGAGAAACCCAGATCTAAAACATTGGCTGTCTCACAAAGATTAGCAAAGAGACAAATGACTAGACCGCGTCAAGACAAATTGTTACAGGCTTTAGTACCTTGTTGCTTCATTAATCTAGGCTGATGAAATTCCACCGTGGTACGCGACAACAGTCTTTATTGGTGGAGGTTAAGGTTTATAATAAATTGAGCGATATAAAGTGATAATGTAGTAAGTGCCACTTCAACGGTTTCTGAGTTACTTCTCTCTCTGAAAATGGAAAATATATATTTGCTTGATCTTATTGCCCGGTTACCACAGCAGACTGCCAAACCAGAGGTCATGGGTTTGAATCCCAGTTCGGTCATGGATGTTATAAAAAGACTACAATTAGTATCAACAATATAATAATATGTGCCTGTAAGCGTTATTTTTTTATTTTATTTTTAATTTAGTTTATACAGAGTGTAAACATAAATGCGTAACATTTTTAAAAAGGTGCTTCTGAAGTGCGATTTTTGAAAATCACACGAGCGACTTAGCAGTAGAAAGATGCATAATCTCCATAGTAATTTTGACATTTTCTACTGCTAAGTCGCTCGTATGATTTTCAAAAATCGCACTTCTGACCATTAAACTGGACAACTTTTGAACTTTTGAACAATCAAGGAATCAACTTTGAAATCGCGAAAAAAATACATCTTGTTTGTCGCATAGTACAAGTTGTTCAGTTTGATGGTCTGAAGTAACGCATAAAATTCTACGTCCTGTAAAATCAATTACTTATTCAGGGTGGAAAAAACGGATTTAAGTGTGAGTACCTACATGAAAAGAAACTATACCTTAAGAGGGCTATTACAAGCTCAGTGGCACCCTCGTCACAATAAAAAAGATTTCTCAATAAAGAAAGCCTAAATTAAAAAAGTGCTCAACAGATAAACTACAAAAGCCTTCAAGCTATTTTAATATAAACTTTTATAGGTTTTTTTAAACGAAACATAAAAATTTTGAAAAAAGAAATAAAAGGGCCGCTTTTGTTTTTATTCGAAATTATCTAAAAGTGAAATGTTTAGAACCTATAAAAGTATTGTTTAACAATGGCTCAGAGGCTTTTGTAGTTTATCTGTTGAGCACTTTTTTAATTTAGGCTTACTTTGTTGAGAAATCTTTTTTATTGTGACGAGGGCGCCACTGAGTTTGTAATAGCCATCCTAAATAAAATTGAAGATAAAAATTTTTATTGTGAGCATATGCGTTTTATGTGTTTATTTGTTCCACGTTTTGTTCTGTCTCTACATTTAGATTCTCGGTACGGTAGGTACCTAATCGTTTTCACTTCAACTGAAGTAATCTTGAAGTGTTTTTTTTACATCAAGGAAGATCCCAAGTACTAATGGAACCCGAGGAACCAAATAAAGTTATTGAATTACTAACTTATATTATAAATAGAATAAAGATGCTCTGAAAAATTTAGACCGATAATTCGGAAAATACAATTTGTAATTTTGTGTGTGTTCAATTTGTAATTTGTTTTGTTTGTTTGTTTTTTTTTTGTGTTGTTTGTTTGTATTTGTAGTTTGTGTGTTTTTTGTTTGTTTTTATGCAATTTGTAAAAGCTGGTAATTTATTAAGAGAAACAGAGTTACAATCTATAAGTAATAAAGAAAATCGAGAATGCGGAAAACTATGAACTTGTAAACTTTATAATCTGGATACCTAATTAGAGTACACATTAACGCAATAAATGAAATTAAAAAATTTGTCCTTTATTGAATAAAATATGAACACAACCAAACAATAAATACTGAAATAGAAAGTGTGATAAAAATATCAACTTTCACTATCTAGATCTAATGATAACATCCATAAATAAAACAAATAAATATTAATAGTTAGTTCATTTGACTTTACTGCGCAGAGTCACACTATTAAAATGATGATATTCAATGGGCAGCCTAATTCACACGCCTTATTTGAACACGCAAACTAAACCAGGTACCTTACCTACAGACAGACAACTAACAAATTACAGGGAAATCCGTTTCTTCACTACGAAAGTTGTACAGTCCGTGAGCACTAAAAAAAGGATTCAGTTGTTAAATCGGTTAAACCTATACCTATTTATTAATTTGTATGTATGAAACTGTAACAGAAGTGTGTCTGTGCATTGAAGATATTTACAAAAAAAGATTACGATATGGTTTTTAGATGTCCCCGATTCCAAATCACCAATTTTTGGATTTCTTGTCTGTCTGTTTGTTTGTTTGTTTGTTTGTTTGTTTGTGTGTTTGTTTGTTCGAGCATCACGCAAAAACTACTGAACCGGTTTTGATGAAACTTTTTTTGTTTGATAGCTTATGATCTGACTTAAAATCTGGTATATGGTATGTGGATGAAGTGGCGGGTAAATGCTCGTATTAGATAAGATCGCGGCAAATGACAATAGTTTTGGTTAGTATTGAAAATAGGATCTAACCTCTGCATGGACTATTATACTATTCTCTTATAAAAGACAGCCCGCGACATACGTACTTTTTTTTATTTCTTTTTCGTGTCACGTGTCGCTCTTATTTCAAACGCATAGCCCCGTCCTGCTGTCACAGATGTCAAGCAAAAAAAAAATCTGCCTCTTTTTTGTTTTTTAGGTTTGTCCCTTGCTATCAGAACAAAAATACAAATTTCCAGCTTCCAGGGCCAGATCTAACGATAATACAAATAAATCAAGACCGGCCCAAACGGGAGGATGGGTTACAGCTAGGGTTGCCAACCCTACTATATAATATAGTATCCTACTATATTCGGGGCCCTACTACTATATTTCTGAGAAAAATATATAGTATGCAAAACTACTATATTTTGATGAGCATATAATTTATAGAGAATTTAAATATATTGGTAACTACTTAGGTCCAATAAAAATGACCAATAACTTAACATTATTTTAACAATTTTCTTTCTCTTCATCACATTATTTTGTTCCATAAACAATTTTCGACTAAATATACTACTGAAAAGAGATAACAAGTTTTCCTAAAGTCAGATTTATCAATATTTTTAGAAATTATTTTATTTCTGTATCGAATCCAGCGACTTCTGCGTTTACAGGATGCATTTGATGGCCCATCTCACATCGTGCCCTGCGTGCCCTAACACCTGCACGCAGGAGGAGCTCATGACCGCTAGCGGCGGTGCAGTATCGGTTGCCAAATTCTGGCAAAGTACTATTTAGCGACTTTGTTGTATTGAAGTCGACACGATAAGCAAGGATGCATTATTTTCTATAACCAATACGAAATAGAGAAATGATTGTTCCTCAAAAATAGGAACTTGGTATTCAAACCAAAAAGTAGCAAAAAAATATCTTTTTGCAAAAAGTCATTAAGAATTCGAAAAATACTATATTTTTTCTAATTTTTCCCCGATCTACTATATTTTTTCGGGCACTAAGGCGTTGCACAAAAGTTGGCAACCCTAGTCACAGCCAATGGATCCGGATACCGTGTATGCAAATTCTAAGAAACAAAATACTAATAATTTCAAACAAGATTTAAAATATGATCAAGTTGTTCTTATCTGCTGTTATCTTTTCAATATTAGGGGGCCACGGATCCTCCTGTGCTGCCCTCAATCGTATTTTTTTAATTTCTTCACAATTAACATTTCCAAAAAAAACATTGTAAAGTACTTTAGTTATTGCTGGCCGATAGTGGGCACTTTTGGCGGTTTTAACGATAACAACTAGGTACAAATAATATACAAAATAATCATCCGTAATGTTTCGATAAATTGAAAATAAACAATGATTAGGTACAATGTGATATTCTTGTTTTATCGAAATGTTGTGTATAATAGTTTAGAAATAACAAAAAATACGATTGAGGGCAGCACTGGAGGCTCGGTACATTTTTAACGGTGTTCAGGTCGTGTTCATTTCGTTAACACTTTGTTACGTTAGTTACTGAGTAACGAAGGGCAAAGGTCATCGCATATTCAACCTAAAAAGTACTTACTTCAGAAGCCCAATGAACGTGCCTCGTGTCCGCCAAAACACTTCTTTCCATTGCACGAATGAAAAAAAAGTTAATCACGACACCATCTCACTAACACTGGCACGTTACAAAAAACTTTTTACTAAAAAACTCGATCGATCACTAAAAAAAAGAATCACTAAAAACGTTTTCGAAAAAAAAAAGCGCTCGTTCGTTTCGTTTTCTAGGCAAGCGCGGCGTTTTTGTTATTTTAGAAAATTGTGTTGCAAAAAAATAAATAATTGCGAACGTTCGCTCGCTTGCCGCGCAGGCGTAAACTGACTCACTATTAACTATGACGCTATTCAAATTTCCCATGCATTTTCTAGCATCTATAAAGACTGCTAGCCGCATCGGATCTTGAAAATGACTAAATCAGCTGATAGGTGAAAAAAATCAGACACTACGCTTCGTTGAGTTAGTGTGCCAATAGAGATAGGTATATTTCCTATCCTGCTCTGTCTAGAGGGGCTTAGATTGGCGTGATTTGCATCTGATAGCTTGCTGATAATTGTTTCCTTTTTTGCATTCCAGTTAGATAGCGGATTATTGTTGTGAAAGTATTTTTGGATAATCTGGTTACGATACCGTGAATTTTAACTAATATTGCTAACTAATATTGCTAACTATAAAAGTTAACTTGTCGACGATTAAAATGTTAATACTGGCTACTTAATTGAGTCAGGAACTAATCAAAAACATTTTTTGGTTAGAAGAAAGTTAGAATACCTACTTTTTAAAATAAACAATAACAGAAGCTAAAAATAACTCGGTTTGCAAACCGAGTATGTAAACTTGCTCTTTTATTCGCAAACTAAAGTTTTAACTCTACTTTTTCACGTAAAAATTGAGTCCAATTTAGGTTAACAAGCTGCATTCCTACGATGTGCGCAATTATGACTGTAAATTGAGATAATGTCGTCTAAACTAGGCCGTCATGAATTAACTCTATGATCAAGCAATCGGGAACAACGTGTTAACACTTTTTACAAGAAAAAATAAACGTGGTTGAATACCTAGAAGTCTTTGCACTATATTTGGTAAAAAAGTTAAAGAACTATGTTTTTAATATTGTGAAATTTGGCCATTGAAATGAACACGCACGTTTTAAAGCGCGAATTTTGACACTTTTTTTTTTTTTTATTTTTTTTTGCGTTTTGTTTTTAAAAAATAGTTAAGTGGTATCGTGCCGCGGGGCGATGGCCGACTAGAATGTAAGAAGTGGAGCGTTGGGAGTGGTGGTCGCTCGTAGGCAGGTGGTGGTGGGATCAATACCACAGTCTGGGGCGCACGCACTGACCGTCGTGTAGGGTTGCCAGCTTAAATGGGAAATCCGGACCTGTGACGTCATTTGCCGGACATTGATATCCATATCCGGACGTTGTAAAAATCGTTATTAAAAATCATGTCATTTCAGACAAAGTCCATAGTGGTTATACGTGGTAAAATAATTTTGGGTAAAAAGTCCGGGAAAAGCCGGATGTGTCCGGACGGCTGGCAACCATCGCGTGGTGGCACCACTTTGAAATCTATATTTGGACTGTATGGTATGATAGCGCAGATGGGTGTGGATTTTTATCAGTCAATAAAATGGGATGGTCTGGCTGACTGGACATCTAAAATATAGGTATGTTTTGTTTCAAGTAGTATTCGAATTATTTTATTTATTGATTTCTTAACGATTGTTACATTGTTCAAAGGTAGGTAGGTTACATAATTTTAAGTTAAAACTAAATGCACAACCACTTATAGAGAAATACAGCGTGCAATAATATTTAGCTTAATCAGTAGCAAGTAGAGCAACTATTGTAAGATACCTACTTATTTTTTTCTGCATTTTTTAGGAATTGTTTCTGAATAGTGCCGAAGATTCAAATTTACTTACTAACCAACATTTTAGCACACCAAGTTGATGTATTAATAAGGATGGAAATTATGAAATAAGGATATTTTTGCGAAGCTTTCCCATGGAATCATGAAAGATGTTGGGATAAGATCGGGGGAAGATTATCAGGATATATTATTTACTATATTTAACGTTATTACGTACAGGGTATCCCAAAACTCTTCGTCAAGCCGAAAACAGGTGGTAGGCAAGTTTATCAGTTGGTTGGTTGTGTTTTTGGTTTTGTTTTTAGTTAGTTTATGTGTTTGTTTTTTCTGTTCAGAGAAAAATGAAAAAATAAGTTTAATAGTTTTAGAATGTTAACATTTTTTTAACATTAGAAAAATCGCCACCTTGCGTCGAAATTTTAGGTGTAGCAGCTACAAATTTGTATATTTTTTTTATCAAAATACTTGCTATGCAATCATGAAAAGGTCATTTTCAATGGTCCCAATTAAAAAATAAAGGATTACTGCCATAATTTTTTCTGTGAGACTTCTGAAGTACATTTTTTTTCTTTGACAAATTTGAGAAAACACACTGTATAAAAAATTACGTTAACCTAGCGAGTTATTTCAAAAGTTTGTCAATTTAAACAAATTTTCCAATTTCTTCTTTAAAAAAAGTTGCAATAATTTTTTTTCTTGCAGAACAACGCGATTTGAAAACAATAGGTACCTACCTATTTATTCCAGAAAAAGTTTGAAATATTTTAAATAATATCTGGGTACCATCATTATCATCTTATATTTGAGAGCTACGGTGTACCAAAACACCCTACTATCAAGTAGGTATAATATATTTATGCCTAGTTGCCTACTATCTAATATAATAATTGCCGGGGTGGTTTAGATTTGACCATCAAACTGAACAACTTTCACTATGGAGACAAATTTCGCTGTTTCATACAGGCCTACCCGACACAAAATGTATGAGACAGCAGTTTAACTTTTGTTAAATTTAATCGAATTTTAGTGACGATTAAGAAATACCTTTCCATTTTATTAAAAACAAAAGATCGGATTTAACAAAACATTCGATTTTTATCAAATTTTTTGATATTTAATATCAGTTTTGGTGAAACATTTTTTTGCTAAGGATTTAGAATTCCATAGAAAGGACAACCGCCACATTCCCTTAACAAAACTCCAGAAAATGTATAGAAGTTTTGACTGTAGTAAAATTTGTAATAAATTATGGGGTTTTTTTTAAAAATTATTCAGATTTTATAATTTATTTTTATTTTTTGAGTTATTTAGTAATTTATTACAAAATTAATTATAAAAAAGCAGCAACCCCAAAATGGCTGCCAATGTTGTTTGATATGAAAATGATAAAAACGAATAAATCATTATAAAATAAACGAATGCCTGCAGTTAGTTTCTAGTGTTCCATAGTCCATAATAAAAATAGAAGTACCGTTACACATTTTTTGGTATTATGTGCCGGATGTCCTTTAATCCCATAGCCTTCTTCCACCGATAACGTTGCTATTAAAATTCATGCATACCCTTTGTTTTAGAGGACAAAAGAGCCGTGGACAAAGCTGCCCACTATCAAAAAACTCATTTACACTTTTTGGCCACTCCTATGCAAACAGAACGAGAGTTTTGGCAGAGTATGTTAGCTGATCTGGCACCCGCAGGCATTTTGGATGCAGCACTTTTATATCGGGCCATTGTCAAGTTGATTTGTGGTTTATTAAGACTGGATATGTTTCTGATTAAGTTATTGAGTTGGGTAGAAGTTTATCGTATTTGTTAACGTAAGCAAGAATAGATTAATGACTTATTGTACTTAACTCTAACTTGCCCTAACACACTCCCATCACTTCTAGCTTACACCACTAATTTTTAATTACTAACAAAATTTTAAGGGTGTCTTCAGACAATGAAAGTAAACCGACCCGGTATCGATAATACCGGTACTTTTTGGTTACGACCTTTATTTTTTTACAGGTATTTTTAGAGGGTAACCTTAATATCATTCTACTAACGGTCCGCGTACACAGAGATAATGTTTAAATAAAAAATTGTTTGTTCATAAATATAGTAAGTATTCAATTTTTAAGTAAGTACCTCGATAGTCGTTACTAAATACAAATTCAATCAATTATAATAACAAACTTAAACTCAAACGTGAACATAAACTTAAACCATTCTATGCTTTTGGGTTCAATAAAAATTGTAAATAGTTATCTCCTTTATTATCTCGACCTGTCCAATGTGTAGCAACACTGAAAATAGTGCGCGCGTCGCTCGTCGGGTGCTCCAAAATTTGCGTCACCCGCTACAACAACGACGTTGTTCAATCAACTTTGTACTTTTGATTAGTAGAAATTAAAGTACATTTTTCAGTGTTATTAAAAAACACACGCGTTTTTTGCCGCTCCGTCTACACTGACCCTTACCCGCACTCACTAGCTTTCTATTGAAGGTCATATTTAGGTTACCGGTATTAAAATCGGTTGTTAACTGGATAAAGGTAACATTTAAATAAAGGGAACCGAAAATTTTCGGTCCCTGGTTTTTTGACCCATGTTTCTAAGGAAAAGTTGTTAGTTGTCTGAATACACATTTAACATATTGAAAGAAAGTAGGTAAAATAATTAAAAACTAGTGGTGTATTATTTCAAAAATAAACTGAAACTGAAACGTCATGGTTTCTTCATACAAATGAGAAAACCGAAAACCAAGGCTACATTTACAACGTGAAAGCAAAATCTCTGATTACCGGGTCTTTGGTGAGTTTACATAATAATAAGTCATAAAGATACACAAATCAAGCACAAAAGAAACCAGCAGTAAACATACTTCACTCTAATGATAAAACGGAAAACAACAATAGAAATAAGGAGATTGTGCAAAATACGTCACAGTTCCTAGCTTCGAGAAAGGATCCAAAAAAGAAATATTACCTTCAATATAGGTATGTAATAAATCTTGGTCACCCTATCTAGGGTGACCATTGTATGCCGGAAAATAGGACATGGGCGTGGTTGAGTTGAGTTATGAATTTATGATAAATTAATAACCGTTTCGAAAGCGGAAATGGTCGTTCAAATTATTAATCGAATTCGGAAGTCGAAATTAGAAAAATTATGCAATACAAGAGCGTCGATGGCCCGTTGCGGATAGCTATGAAAACTTAATCTTGAGGTCCAGGTTCGATTCCGCACGAATGACATGCCATGTACCAATGAGTTTTTCTAACTTATGTAGGTAAATAACGACCGCTCTCAGACAGATTGAAGGAAAACATCGTGACGAAACCTGCATACGCTGAAGAAGAAATTTTGATGCCTATGTGAAGTCTAAAAATCTCCCCCATCAATTCAGCTGTGATGGGGATGATGCAACTCTCGTAAAACTAGGAACAAATACACTGGTTACAAAAATAGAATTAACAGACGAAACGAGTGTTTGTACCTGACTTTATAGTTCGCAATTAAAAACATTAAGGAATTCGACGAACACATAATAGTGTGATGATAAAATCTGTTATGACCCTGTAGCTCTTGAAGATATTATGACTACACCATATGAGTACAAAATACCAAGATAAGTAGGTAAATAAAAGGCCTACCACAATGCCTCAAAACGAAGGTGTTCGATTAGAAAGACTTGCCAGTGCCTATGGTGTGGAGACGTTACCCCTGACGTTAGGACTTCATCAATTCAAAGCCACTCAGCGAGCTATGCAGAGAGCTATGCTCAGTGTTTCTCTGAGACATTACATCAGGAATGAGTGGATACGTCAAAGAAACTAAAGTGGTTAACAACGCTCAGAAAATTAGCAAGCAATGGGCCGGTCATAACTGCCGAAGAGCTGACAATCGATGGGGAGTCAGAGTTCTAGCGTGGAGACCACTGGCAGGCGCAATGTAGGACGCCCTGCTGCCCGCTGGACAGACGACCTGAGATAGGTAGCGGGGAGCGACTGGATGAGGAAGACTGAGAATAGAGTTTTGTGACGCGCCTTGGGAGAGGCATATGTTCAGCAGTGGACGATGATAGGCTGATGATGATTGTGACATAATATTCTCTAACGGACATAGCTCACATAGTCTTCCGTAGCTTCTCTCAAAATTCTCACTAGAATGGTCATGGATCTGGATTCTGGTTAATGGATCAAAGGAAAATGATCGCGCTCTAAGGTGCTGTTTATACAGAAGAGACGGGTGGCGGATTGTCAAAGTAACACCAATATAAGCCTTATAGTACGTAGCATAGCGTCGTTTTTGTCGTAAACCAGGCGACGTCGCCTGGAGGCGCGGGCGTAATTCTCCAAAGTGTCTCCAAACGACACTATGCTACGTATATGGTTTACTAGCTGTTGCCCGCGACTTCGTCTACGTTACCCGGATAAAAAGTACCCTATGTGTTAATCCAGGCCGTGGTCTATCTGTATGCCAAATTTCATCAAAATCCGTTCAGCAGTTTTTACGTTTTTTTTTTTTTTTTTTTTTTTACTTTCGATGGGTTTGCTCTTGACCTCAATCCAGTCCATAGGACGAAGACGTGAAAGCGGAACAAACATCCATCCATCCATCCATCCATATACTTACAAACTTTCGCGTTTATAATATTGTATGTAAGTATATGTATGTATGTATATGTATGTAGGATAGTAGTAGGACAGTGCCTTACTTTTACTATCCGCCAACACCACACGTCTCTTCTGTGTAATAAACCGTGCCTAACATCAGCATTGCACTTAGTCCGAGAATTACCTAACTACGTAAATTAACTAAAAATTTAACCTTAATTTTTTTAACCTGAATTTCAATTCCGAGTCTGTTTTATCTGTGGTCTGTTTTACGTAAAGTCAACGCTTTTATGATGCCTCGCGTTTTAAACTCAAGGGACCGTTTTATGTCTCTTTTACGTAAGCAGAAGTCGCATAAGTGCGACCTTTTCAGATTTCTAGCCAACATTTTTGAAAGCACAATCTGGTATAATGTTGGATATAGAATTTTTGCTACGTTTTTAAAAGTTAAATCTTTTTGTTTTGCCACAAGGAGCTTAAACTGCAGTGGATAATGATAAAGCCCTGTTCCTGCTGTTTCGTTTAAGCCCCCTCTCTTTCTACCGCACGGCGATAATATATGCCTGTTCCTGCTGAATATTGTATTTTACCACATAAATGATAGTACTTTTATATGTTCAAGTTTTCACTTCTGCTGGCACTCCCGGAGTGCAACCCGTTGTTTTTTTACCCGAGTGCGCCAGAAGGAGGGTTATTAATATCTGCGTTTCAACTGGACCGTTCCGCGTGCCCAGCCGGAGACGATGGTTCGATCTCCTTCCAGGCTGACTCGTACCATTGAGTTTTTCGGAATTTATTTACGATTTGTAACACTACGGGCTTTTCGGTGAAGGAAAACATCGTGAGGAAACATTGAGGACTACCCTTACTTAGAGGGGTCAGCATCCTCCACACATTACCCCCAATAGATACCGCATACAAGGCCGCCGACGCGCGCCACACATCTATGATTTTGCATTGATATAAGCAACGCGAGTGAGCGAGCTCGAGGTAGTGCGACCTTGAAATGGCCAATCACGTTGCATTGTTTCGTGCCCCGCTACCCGCACCTCCCGCCAAAAATGGTGACTTCAGGCCTGTACAAAATTTTCATCAATCAATCAATCAATTATACTTTATTTCACACCAAAAGAAAAAAAAACATAGTATACAGAGAGCAAACAATCAGGAAATACAAAAGGCACAAAAACAGGCGGTCTTATCGCTAAAAAGCGATTTCTTCCAGACAACCTTGGGGTAGAGGAAATAGTAAAAAGAAGATTGGTAGGCGGTGTAGATCAGAATAACATAATATAGATAACATACACAAATAAAGTTATACAAATACAAACATACTGTTATATAAAATACATACATAATATAAATACCTATTACGAATACATATTCATACCTACAAACACAAAAAGATTATACATAAAAGAGTACTAAAACAACAATTACTTTTTTTCATCATGCGGTGTCTATTGGGGGTATAATCTGTGGCATCCTCTAAGACCCCATGACTTCCCCTGGCGTGGTTGACGGGTGTCATACAAGGCGTCTAAGCAAACTGGCAAACTTACTTTACAGCAAACAGTTTAGTAAGAGGAAAACTTATGAGTGTGGACCTGCGAGTGTGGACGGGTAAAATTTGTGTCCACGTAAATAAAAATTACGTGTTCGCTTAGCATAATTCACGACTAAATTTCCCTTAAGAGTAAACATTATGCTATCCACATGACACTAGAAGTGCCTTCCGTAATCCTAACCTAAATCAATCATTCGAAAATGTTAACGCCCAATTTCACTTACCCTTAGTATAACAATGAACATCCCTCTACAAAACCTTTAAAGGTTCAAGGTAACAGATCAAGGTCAATGCTCTCGCCGAACGACCAATGGGAGAGCCGCCGCATGACGATAATTGAACCGACCAATCAGCGTTGGGATTCCTCGCTCGCTATTGGCTGAAAATTCTTCGGGGAAATTTCTGTGGCGGGAATGATATTGGATGAATTTTCCTTCCGTTTTCCTGGGATTTCTTTATTTTCCTTTTGTGTTTGGATACATTGTGTTATTTGTGCTAAGTTAAGTTATAACCTGCAAGGGACAGGGCCGTAGCAATGACTTTTTGCAGGGGCGGGGCGGGCCGAATAGAAACATCTGATTTAGGTACCTACTTGTTTTGGTGCAAAATTGGTCCATGGGTGCAAAACTATTGTTGTCTAATAATTCGGAGCGCGCTCCATACAAACGAAGTCTGGTTATACAGGGTGTAAGTGACAGCCTAGCAAATACTGAAACGGTGAACTCAGACCATCAAACTGAACAACTTTCACCTACCTCACGAAACTCGAAAAAACCGTCCGTCTGTCCTACCTATTTAGGGCTGTAACTTTTGAACCGTAATAGCTAGATAGTTGAAATTTTCTCAGCTTATGCGTTATTACGGCGGATTTGTGAAAAAATAATAAAAATGTCAAAAAATTAAAAATAAGGGGGGTTCTCAACAAGAAACTAGTTTTTATCAACGTTTTTCTTCACGCTCTATCGTAAAAACGGTAATACATACAAGCGTCAAACTTAGTGTGATTATAGAACAAACTCTACAAAATAACAAAAAATACAAAAAACCGGCCAAGTGTGAGTCGGTTTTGCGCTAAAGGTCCCGGACAAAAAAGATTTTTTTTCTAAGTTAATAATGTTGTGTTCTGTGGTGGTGTGGTACGGAACCCTCGGTGCGCGAGTAGCCCGACTCGCACTTGACCGGTTTTATTATTATTGTTATAGCATTTTATTACGCTATGTACGCTACATGATAATTACTATTATAGCCCGTATGGGTGTCTTACAGAGGCGATAAAGGAAACATTATTTCTTTTGTAGTGTTATTGCGGTAGAATGAGCGTTTTTCTTTTCTTTTTTAAATTTAGTTTCTAAATAACTCGACAGATGACATGCTTATCTCTCCATAGAGACGTAGGCGAGATCCTGTCAAAATCATGTCAAGACTGTGCCTGACTTTTTTTAAAGGCCAAGGGATCGAGCCCATACAACCCTGTTAGACGTAAACAGTTTCATATTTTCGTTTAAATTGATTCGTAAATAATGAAATATTCAATCAAAAGATGCGTTGGCATCTTTTTGATCATCTTCTCCCTCTATTATTTTAAAGAAACACTTTTTAAAATCTATCTATCTATCTATAACGTCACGCCTCTTTCCCAGTGGGGTAGGCAGAGACCAGGGCGCGCCACTTACTACGATCTTTACATACCTCTTTTGCCTCATGCACATCCATACATCTCTTCATACATGCCCGTCGGTTTCGAGTACTCCGCACCCTTTTTGTAGGACGCAACTGATTTGATCAGCATACGTCCTACGAGGGCGCCCTCTGCCGACACTTCCACTCACATTAGCAACATATATCTCTTTCGTACATCTGCTGTCACTCATCCTTTCCACATGACCAAACCAACGAAGCATACCTTTCTCTATTCTTGTCACAACATCTTCTTTCAATTTACATCGATCTCTTATTACACAATTTCTCACTCTATCTCTCATCGTGACACCACACATACTTCGCAAGGAACGCATTTCAACAGCATTAATTTTACTTGCATGCTTCTTCTGCCATACCCAGCACTCACTGCCATACATAAGTGTAGGCACTAACACACCATTGTGTATAGCAAGTCGTGCCTTTTTGGACACTACTTGGCTAGCCACAATAGTATGCAGAGCACCGTTTATAATATAAAATAACCTTTGTTTCCCGCTGTTACTCGCCTATGCATATCACCCTCACATTTCCCATCTCTAGTAAACATGCATCCTAAATATACAAACTCATTCACTTGTTGCACTTTTTCGTTCCCAATAATTAAACAACAATCAGTCACACATTCATCCCTCTCCATTACCATTACTTTAGTTTTATTCACATTCACTTTCATTCCTTTCTTCTTCAATGCTGTATTCATGAGAGTTACCATGTCTTGTAGCTCTCCCGCTGACGATGCAAGTATCACTTGATCATCAGCGTACAGGAGGCACTTGACTAGTAACTCTCCCATTCTTAAACCATTTTCGCATTCTTTTAGATCAGTCAGCCAGCTATCCATATACAGGTTAAAAAGCCAAGGGGACGCAACACAACCCTGTCTAACTCCACTGGTGATGTTAAACCATTTTGAGTGCGCCCCGTTGACCCTGACACGGGCACTAGAACCCTCGTATAATGATTTTAGTGCCTGCACCAAGTGATCGTCAACACCGTATATAGATAGCGTAGACCACAATTCTTCCCTCCACACTCGATCATACGCCTTTTCCAGGTCCACGAAGGCACAGTATACCTTCGCGTGCTTTGCCAGGTATTTTTCGAATGTTGACATTTATTCGCACAGACCGTAACGCCATCTATCGATCCACTAGAAAACTAAAAGAAAAACGCTCATTAACTGGTCGAAGGGCTAATCAACATTATTTAATACTAGAAGACCGCGGCGAACTTCTTACCGCCTTAGCATCTTCCCGACACACACTTGGACGTATTTTTTAGGCTATGTACGCCACGGATAATGTCGCATTCTAATGGTGAAAGAACTATTCAGATCGGTCCAGTAGTTTCGGAGCCTATTCAATACAAACAAACAAACAAAAAATCAAATCTATCCACTTTATAATATTTACAGGGTGTAATTGATATCATTAGCATCCTTTTAAACTAAGAGTCTACCCATCAAACTGAACAACTTTTACTATGGGAGCAAACCAATCGGAGCAAAAAAAAAAACAGCTGTAGCATAAATTTGTGACGCGTAGACATTGCAGTTTAGTAGGGAACAGCTGATTTTTTTGTTGCTCCGATCGGTTTGCTCCCATAGTGAAAGTTGTTCAGTTTGATGAGTAGACTTTTAGTTTAAAAGGATGCTAATGATATCAATTTCACCGTGTAGATGATGTGCGTAACTTGTATACAGGATTCTTCATAATATGCGGACGGTTTTTAAGGAAGATGATCAGACCATCAAACTAAACAATTTTCTCCGTGGGACCAACATCGAAATCCCGAAAAATAAACCAGCTAATCCATAAAATACAGCGCAATCCTACTGGACCTAAATCTAACCCAAATGTATGGGACAGCCGATTTTTTTCTCGATTTCAATATTGGTCTCATAGTAAAAGTTGTTCAGTTTGATTGTTCGCTTGCGTAGCTTAAGAGGGCTATTACAAGCTCAGTGGCGCCCTCATCTCAAAAATAAAGATTTCTCAATAAAGAAAGGCTAAATTAAAAAAAGTGTCCAACAGATAAACTAAAAAAGCCTTCAAACTATTTTCATAGAATATTATAGGTTTTTTAAACACACAAATTTTGAAAAAAAAAAAAAAACGGCCGCTTTTGTTTTATTCGAAATTATCTAAAAGTGGAATGTTAAGAACCTATAAAAGTATTGTATAACAATGGCTTGAAGGCTTTTGTAGTTTATCAGTTGAGCACTTTTTTAATTTAGGCTTTCTTTATTGAGAAATCTTTATTATTGTGACGAGGGCGCCACTGCGCTTGTAATAGCCCTCTTAAAGATTCTGACAACGCTAAAAGTAGGTACGTCGTTGTAATTTTCTATAGAAATAGTAAAACGATTATCCGGGATCGTGCGTAACTAAAAAGGATAAAATGATAAAGTTCCGGCAATGTCCCGGATAAACTGATGTGGTCCGGATGCCGTCGTATATCCGGAATCCGGGAAAAGGGATAAACGGTTATTATAGGAAGACATTTGAAAGCATTGTTTGATAATAGCTTTGGTAAAATAATAGTACACAATTTTCCTGTAAGTATAAACAAATATACAGGGTGTTAGGGTAAACAGTTGCACTACTTTAAGGGGTGATTGTGCCCATGATGCTGAACAACTTTCCTAAAGAAACCTATAGGAAATTCGCAAATAAAAAATTCCACTTTCCATACTAAATGCAATCAGCTGATCGAACGTTTGTATGAAAAGTCGAAATATCTTTTCGAATTTGCTATAGGTTTCTTAGAGAAAGTTGTTCAGTACCACTACAATCACCCCTTAAAGTAATGCAACTGTTTACCCTAACACCCTGTATATTTTTAAGCCTACTTAATTAATTAAGCTAAACTGAAATTCATTACGAATTTTCTAAGTTTTATTAAACAACTGGGATTTGCCCTCGACTTTGTCCACGTGGATTTCGGTAACCTTCAACGCTTAACCTTTTAGGGGTTGATTTTCGAAAAATATTTTCCTTAGTGTTTGTGTACTCTGTAGAATTTGGTATTTCTGATGTTTCTCTCTTCAGTGGTCGGGTCAGTGGAAACAGGTGGAGTCGGGAACGGGGTGAGATGGCACTAACCCGGATATAAATGGGGAAGTCTTACCCTTAGAAGGAACCACAGGCGATACAAAACAACGATAGATAAACAAACTTACATAATTCGCGTTAGTATATTAAAATAGAAACACAATGTCCTTGTAGTACTGTAATTTGTTTATAATCGATACTTTCCTACTTTGCCATGTGTACAGTCAACAGCAAAAGTCAATGAACTTTTGCCAAATTAATAATGCAATTTAATATCAAATAGAACGAAATTTTACAAAATTAAGTCATGTGGGACAGCGTCAAATTATTTTCACTTTAAGCTAACACTAAAATTACCAGCACAAATTATAATATTTAATATCAAGAAGTATTAAATATTATAATAGTGCTGCACAGCTAGCATGCCACTTACGACAAAGCGTTTAAACGAGAAAAACTTCATGCGCGCTCTTTCTGGTATTCGTAAAATAATAAAGATGGAGGCACATCTCGATTGTTATCTTTATCTCGGGGGTGGCATGCGATGCGAGGCCTACTCGGTATTTAATATCAATATTAAATATTAATTCGTGCTGGTAATTTTATTTTTAGCTTGACACATTCGCGGACACTGAACGAGACACAATATAACTTTATTGGTATCACTGCTATTTCAGTGTCCGCGAAAGAGTTAAACAGGTGTCTTTTAAAACTTTTTAGCGTAAGGGCCACACTGACTCTCCACAGATAATAATTTTGAAAGTTACTTCCATCATTATTTGCTTTTGATGTTGACTGTACCTCGAGTAGGTTCCTACTTACCTAACTGCGCATTCCAACGACCATTATCAACTACTAGGTCTTTTACAGGACGATATTACTTCTTAATTAACTGTTTTTAGAGTGATTAACTAAACTAAAACAGCTGTTATGTAAATCCTTTGAAACTTTCCAAAATGGAGACAGCAAAACTAACTTTTATACTTACATATTACCTATTCTGTGCTTACAGTTAGTTTCGATAATCAATAATCATCGACGATCGGTGCTCTTTCCAAAAACAACTTGTCGTCACTCTATACGGCAAAGGACTCTACATAAAGTTTTCCATATTAAAATTTCTATCTCTTGCCACTCTTATACAGGGTCCTTCTTAATATGCTAACACTTTTTTAAAAGGATGATTAGACCATCAAACTGAACAAATTTCTCTAAGGGACCAATATCGAAATCGCGAAAAATAAATCAGCTGTCCCATACATTTGGCTTGAGTAGGTTGCTGTTTTGTATTGACGAACAGATTTTTTTACGTGATTGCGATGAGGGAGCCATAGAGAAAGTTGATCAGTTTAATGGTCTGATCATTCCCTTAAAAAGTGTCAGCATATTAAGAAGGACCCTGTATACAACGTGTTAATGAATTAACGCAAAACTAGAAAGTAGTTTGTTTAGAATCGAGAGGAGAATCGAATTATCATGTTTTCAACATAGGTAATTTTTTTCAAAATATTAAATAATTTGTTCGTAAAATTTTAAATTTACTGAACCCGATGTCAACTGACCGCACGGGCACACTCACCCTACTTACTACCAAAACAAGATTCTTAAAATGTACCCATGAGTTCGGTAGCGCTTTCATTCATTGCTGAAATGATAGCAAATAATTTTTGCCTGAAAACTGAAAATGCGAATAACTTTAAATTTTAACTATCAAAATAATGAAATTATTGTTTCAATCTAATTATTTTGTTATAAATCAGTTGGGGTGTATGAGGTTTTGCGCTAATTTATTAACACGTTGTATTCTGGACCAGCAACTTCTCAATGTGTCTTTTCCCACACAGCACAGAATATCGACTAGATATCTATTAGATATTTTGCAGACACTTAGATATTTTGTAGATATCTATTAGACATCTTGTAGACATTTGTGCTGTTGGGGTTGTCGTCCTTTCCTAGCCCTTTACTCCTATTGCCATCCCTTATACAGGGTGTAACAAAACACCCTAGTAATACTTAAGGGGGTGCTTCCGACCATCAAAATGAACAACTTTCACTATGGGGCCAACATCGAGAATAAATAAAAAAAATCTGCTGTCCCATGCAAAACTGCAGTACCGACTCGACTAAAATGTATGGGATAGCTGATTTTTTTTATTTTTTCTCGGTGTTGGCTCTATAGTGAAAGTTGTTCAGTTTTATGGTCTGAAGCACTTAAGCATTACTATAGGTACTAGGGTGTAAGTTATAACCCGGACCGGCCTTGCGGTAGCATTTCCCCTCTGCCACGGTATAAGAGCAATGATCATGTACATTCAACATTCAATTTTATAACTTATTACTAAACTAGACAGCCTATTATTGCGAAACAATAATTTCGAACTGAGAACGTTTGGGGTTTACACGAGACTACTTTTCATGATTTTGAACATTCAAAATTAGAATCTAAAGTCATAGGGAATAAAATCCAAAGTTGCGGAAAACATGTTACCTCGCCCCCCGCAAAAAGTGGCAGAAAGTTTGTTAGTAGAATGACACGTGGTTACGCGTCCCGATATAAGTAGTCTAAGGTTATAACCATGGATATAAACCAATGGATGATCTTTTGAGAATAAATTTCTTTAAACCTAACCAATGGATGCAAATCCTCCTTACAAGCATTATAACACGAAAATTGTCCATGGCGGTCGGTATGTTCGTCCTTCTTTCGTACGTGTCCGTAGTCGATGTTTCCGACTTTACGTTTGTCCCTTTCTATCATTTTTTGTCGTTGGATTAGAAAGGAACAAAGTTGACGTGAAACAACGACGGATAAAGAAGGAACGACGAACATTACCGACCGCCAAGGAGTATTTTCATGTTTCACCGCTTGTAAAGCAGTCTGTTCTCCAGGTATAGACAGCCACCTTCCTGGATAAAACCAACATCTTACTCGTATAATAATAAATAGTGACCAGTTATAATAAAGTACTCGTTGATAGTGACCCGCCCCAGCTTCGCACGGATGCAATGCTGATATGTAAACCTTCCTCTTGAATCACTCTATCTATTAAAAAAACCGCATCAAAATCCGTTGCGTAGTTTTAAAGATCTAAGCATACATAGGGACAGACAGCGGGAAGCGACTTTGTTTTATACTATGTAGTGATACTATTACTACTAGTGACCCGGTCTGGCTTCGCACGGGTGCAAAGCTGATACTATATAAATATAAACCTTCCTCTTGAATCACTCTATCTATTTAAAACAACCGCATCAAAATCCGTTACATAGGGACAGACAGCGGGAAGAGACTTTGTTTTATACTATACTAGCGACCCGCCCCGGCTCCGCACGGGTGCAATGCTGATATATAAACCTTCCTCTTGAATCACTCTATCTATTAAAAAAACGCATCAAAATCCGTTGCGTAGTTTTAAAGATCTAAGCATACATAGGGACAGACAGCGGGAAGCGACTTTGTTTTATACTATGTAGTGATACTATTACTACTAGTGACCCGCTCTGGCTTCGCACGGGTGCAAAGCTGATACTATATAAATATAAACCTTCCTCTTGAATCACTCTATCTATTTAAAATAACCGCATCAAAATCCGTTGCGTAGTTTTAAAGATCTAAGCATACATAGGGACAGACAGCGGGAAGCCACTTTGTTTTATACTATGTAGTGATACTATTACTACTTGTGACCCGCTCTGGCTTCGCACGGGTGCAAAGCTGATACTATATAAATATAAACCTTCTTCTTGAATCACTCTATCTATTTAAAACAACCGCATCAAAATCCGTTACATAGGGACAGACAGCGGGAAGAGACTTTGTTTTATACTATACTAGCGACCCGCCCCGGCTCCGCACGGGTGCAATGCTGATATATAAACCTTCCTCTTGAATCACTCTATCTATTTAAAAAAACGCATCAAAATCCGTTGCGTAGTTATAAAGATCTAAGCCTTGCATACATAGGGACAGACAGCGGGAAGCGACTTTGTTTTATATCATGTAGTGATATTGCTTTTAAAATCGCAGTGATTCGCTGCGTTCTCGCCTTTCGTAGGGAAATCGCTGAGTCGAAATCACTAGTGTGTCTTTTTAATAATGCTCCGTTCCAAAATTGGCAACACGGAACACGTATTTTACACGTGCATAGTCTAAAAGCTAAGTAAAGGTCAAAAGACGTCAGCTTGATAGCTGGTTCGCCTGACATGTGATATTCTGTGTTGCGGATCATTAAGCTGAAATGGGGATAGAGCTGAGTGGAGTGGTTTTGTGGTCGTACCTTTAGTTTGAGAGAAAATAAGACGTGCTTGAGTAATTGGAGTGCATGCGCAATAAGATGCATGGTGCATGCCCAAAAGCATCTACACCTACACAGGGCGTTCGGGTAAACAGATGCATTACTTTAGGCAGTGCCGCCCAGTGCACAACCCGATTTTGCCGCCCCTGATCTTTATAGGAACACCTAGACAAAAAATAATAGAGCGAGCGGAGCGAGCTCGAAATTTTTTTTCTATTCGGGTTGTGGTCAAACATCTTTTGGTTTATCAATGCAAAAATAAAAACTTAGAGCGAGCGAAACAAACTCGACTTCTCTCCTCAATACAAATCGGTTAGAGCCAGAGATTTTACGTACAAAACATGTGCAAAGTAACCTAAGTAAAAGCTCTGGATTGATGAGCGAAGCAAGCTCGATAGTTTTAGCAACACGTCTTACCTGTGGTCAGAGCTCTTTAGGATTATTTGTGGCAGAATAATTATAATAGAAACTTAGAGTGAGCGAAGCGAGTCTTTGGGTATAGACAGAGCTCTATAAATCGATATTTTTACAGAATTAGCCGCCCCTAGTAAAGTGCCGCCCGGGGCATTTGCCCCCTGCCCCCGGGGGGGGGGGGGGGGCTCGCTACGCTACTGACTTTAGGGGTTATTGTATCCATGATTCTGAACAACATTCCCTAAGAAACCTACAGGAAATTCGCAAAAATACATCGCGTCATACAAAAGTTCGATCAGCTGATTGTATTTAGTCTTGGACGAATCAAAATTCGTCCAAGCATGTAGAATGGTAGATTAGTTTAGGGAGTAAGCAGGCCACAAGGTGCTCCTGTTTTCGGTACTGTATAGTTGCTTTCAGCGGCCGTCCGATGCCTTCTCTTAATCGCATTCTAAAACACTCAAAGGAAGAGAGATTCTATTCATTTCTAAAGTGGCGGTCTATTCTACAGGGTGAAATTGATATCATGAGCATCCTTTTAAACTAAGAGTCTACCCATCAAACTGAACAACTTTTACTATGGGAGCAAACCGATCGGAGCAAAAAAAACAGCTGTTGCATACATTTGAGTCGCGAACTCGCGCGTCGACAATAGTCGACATTGCAGTTTAGTATGGAACAGCAGATTATCTGCTCCGATCGGTTTACTCCCATAGTGAAAGTTGTTCAGTTTGATGAGTAGACTCTTAGTTTAAAAGGATACTAATGATATCAATTTCACCCTTTATATGGCAACTACAGGGTGAAATTGATATCATTGGCATCCTTTTAAACTAAGAGTCTACCCATCAAACTGAACAACTTTTACTATGGGAGCAAACCAATCGGAGCAACTAAAAAATCAGCCGTCCCATACTAAACTGCAATGCCTACTCGACTCAAATGTATGCAACAGCTGATTTTTTTTTTTTGCTTCGATCGGTTTGCTCCCATAGTAAAAGTTGTTCAGTTTGATGGGTAGACTCTTAGTTTAAAAGGATGCCAATGATATCAATTTCACCCTGTATACAGGGTGTAACAAAACACCCTAGTAATACTTAAGGGGGTGCTTCAGACCATCAATCTGAACAACTTTCACTATGGAGCCAACGTCGAGAAAAAATGAAAAAAAAATTTTCGTCCCATACATTTGAGTCGAGACGGTACTGCAGTTTTGTATGAAAGAGCGGATTTTTTTTTCTCGATTTCGATGTTGGCTCCATAGTGAAAGTTGTTCAGTTTGATGGTCTGAAGCACCCCCTTAAGTATTACTAGGGTGTTTTGTTACACCCTGTAGATAAATTTAATGTTTATAAATAGCAAAGTAATCCACGTCGACAAGTCAAACACTATGTACTTATTAAATGAAGCCCCGAAAAACGTGGCCGTCTACAAAATGTACAACGTTTTAGGCTGAAACCGATCGATCTAGGTTAATAGTTTATGACCTGGAAAGTCTAGATTAAAAGTGTTAGGTTTGAGGCGATGTAGGTACAAAATAGATTGGTTTTTGGGAGAGGAAACAGACGTCAAACTGTACCGGGTTTTAGCTAAAGATAAACTCATCCCGTTTTATTTTGGTGTCACTTTGTACAGGGTGTGAAATTAAATGCATTACATATTTAGTAAAAATTAATGGTATTTTACGACATCAGGGTTCTTTACAACAGGCCAATGACAGGGCCATAAAATGAATAGTTTTAGAGATTTCCAGACCTTGAACTCAGCAGTTGAAAATGTTAAATTACTATGGAGATATGCATATTTCTACTGCTGATTTGACTTTCAAAAAACAGAATCCAGGAGTGCGATTTTTGAAAGTCTAATCAGCAGTAGAAAGATGCATAATTATCTCCATAATAATTTGTACATTTTCAACTGCCGAGTTCAACTTATGAGTTTCAAAAATCGCACTCCAGTGCTGGATTTACTGAAAAAAAAGCAATGAAAAGATACGCCTTTTCGTCGCTCCTCTTTGTCACCTAATCCTACCACATGGTTTTGGTAGAGTTCGATAAATGGAGCTTTTCAGTATATTTAACTCATTTTTGGAGTCAACATCAGACCGAGCGTTGTTTTTCCAAAAATATAACAATGACTTCAAAATCGATACTACGCTAGTAATTTGTAACTACGACACGTGGTGGCTTAAGAGCCTATGTCGAAAAATAATTTTAGCGAAACGGGCGTGTGATAGCTTATATTACTGCCAGATGCGAGAGAAAGAGATGGGGTGGCGCGCGCGCCTGGACCGAATCAAGCGAAAAAACAAACATTATTTAATTGTGATTGTACTATTTATGTAAGTTCAATTCTGCTCTAATCAAAACTTAGATAATAGCAATCTCTTTTTTTTTAATCAAGTCTCATGTTTCTATTATTCACCGTTTAGCAGTTACAAGCGTTTACAGACAAAAACGGAAGCTACTTTGGCTTGTTTTTCTATCGAGAAAATTTGTCTTAATCGTGTTTTGGCTCTAATCAAAACTTCAATTATATGTTCAATTTACACATATCCGCAAATCATACTCCTACTGTTAGTACTTCATGATATATGGAGCTTTGAAGAATCCTATTTTTTTACATAGCCCCTTAATAACCTGAAGCAAACCGACGACCGAAGCAAGCAAACGACGGTATACAATCATACTGCCTTAGGCTGCCTGTCCATTGACGCGAGCTGGCTGGAGCGGAGTAGCGAGGAAAATATTAACCAATCAGGAGCTCGGCCGAATCTCGGCCGAGATTTTATACAATCCTGATTGCTTAGTTAAACTCCGCTTCCCCGCTCCGCCAGCCAGCTCGCGTCAATGGACAGGCAGCCTTATTCTGCCTTATTGTTGCTTAGTTAGCTCTCTCTTTATCCTCAGCAATAATGTGTCTTACCTTGTCGACTGGCATGGAAGGGCACGCGCGACACAGATTCCAGAATGAGCCGATCATCTGGGGGCTGCCTCCTTGGCCGGCGGATCTCTTGGGCTAGTACTACGCCCTGACTAGGCTGGACTCCTGGGGCATTCGCTGCTGGAATAGAAAGAGTTGCGTTAATCATACAGTTTATAGACAAAAATAATAAAACACAGAACAGATTCAACACCAAAATTACAAATATACACACTCCAGAGCGTTGCCGCAAGAGATGGTGCCCAACAGGCTAGCAGCATTCCCCCTCTGAATTGTGAGGCTGATTCTTTGTGCCAAGAAGCTGCCAGCTCTGCGGTCACCGGAGCGGAGTTCTCATTAGTCCCCGATAAGTCTGCAATGAACGCTTTGGCCTCTAGGCCCCAGGTACCCAGCGTCTCGAAACCTATTGGCATGAACATGCTGCCTTCCAAATTGCGGTACTTTCGGCACTTCAGGACATGTCTTACGGGAGTTCGGGCATTGAGTAAGGCGTTGTTAACATCTGATGCCCTCAACGTGTGACTACGGGTTAGAGTTACATCAAGTTTAGAAGGGTAAAGAATAGCGTATCTCACTCTCAATGCGCTTAAAATGTTCTGCATACAGAGTCCTTTTGTTAATAAGTTGTATAGTCGAAACTGGTTATGAAATCAATGGGTTTTTGGGGCAGTAAGAAACATGGCTACCACTACCAACCATCTTTTTGATGTGCAGATGTAGAAAGATTCTTTCAGTAAATTGAGACTACCTACGTCAAGATCTGAGCATAAGAATCCGTCCATTCATTTTCATTTACATTTTATGGTGCTTCAGATCATCAAACATAACAAATTTCTTTCCGGCCGGCAACATTGAAATCGCTAAAAAGGAATCAGCTGTCCCATACGTTTGGGACGAGAAGGTTTGCAGTTTTGTATGGAGCAGCATATTTTTTTTGCGATTTAGACTTTGATCCCATAAAGAAAGATGTTCAGTTTGATCACCTCTTTAAAGACCACAGTATATTAAGAAGGACACTACAGGGTGAAATTGATATCATTGGCATCCTTTTAAACAAACTGAACCACTTTTACTATGGGAGCAAACCGATCGTAGCAAAAAAAAAATCTGCTATTGCATACATTAGAGTCGAGTAGGCATTGCAGTTTAGTATGGAACAGCAGATTTTTTAGTTAAATAAATAAATAAATATCTTGGACAATGTCACACAAATTATCTAGTCACATTTAAAGTACCAGAATCTAGCCTGGACTTGTATTACGATGACTAGACAACGATATAGAATATATATAGATACAAACATCCATGACTCGGGTACAAATATTCATATTCATCATACAAAATTATTTTTGTCCCTTACGGGATTTGAACCCGCGACTCTCGGCACAGCAGGCAGGTTCACTACCGACTGTGCTACCGGGCTGTCAAAGCTGTTGCTCCGATCGGTTTGCTCCCAAGCTTCCATAGTATAAGTTGTTCAGTTTGATGGGTAGACTCTTAGTTTAAAAGGATGCCAATGATATCAATTTCACGCATCAATACGCTGAAGAATTAGAAGAAATAAAAGAAGTACTAAAAGTTTTTAAATTACCACAGACATAAAGTCGACTCTACAAAAGACATATAGTGTAATATTTCACAATTTTTGTACGGCAAGAGTTACTTACTGCAATGCGCTTGTACCTGGATTCGAGGCAAGCTGCAGTTTCAATTATTTATTCATAAAGTCACCTCGTATATTCACAGAGTGCATGAGAGCCTGAATTCTTTATATTCTGTTAGATTTTAAAGCGTTTTAGGGGTTAAATTGGCTTAGTCAGAGTCAACGTGCATAAATCTAAGGCTACGTTTTCGTGGTGGTTAGAAATCAGTTCATTATCATCATCAGCCTCAACAACACGTTGAACGCCGGCGGCGGTTGGTCACAATAACAATAGATTTTCCATTGTTTGTCGGTCATTTGGCAGTCAAAGCCTCAAAAGGACATCCGGCACATAATACCAAAAAATGTGTAACCGTACTTATTTTTTTATTATGGACTATGGAAAACTAGAAACTAATTGCAGGCATTAGTTTATTCTATAATGCTTTATTAGTTTTTATAACTTTTTTATAAAAAAACATTGCATCAACTCATATCAAACAACATTGGCAGCCATTTTAGGGTTGCTGGTTTTTTATAATTTATTAGTAATAAATTACTAAGTAGCTCAATAAATAAAAATAAATTATAAAATCTGAGTAATTTTTATAAAACCCCATAATTTATTAAAAAATTTACTACATTCAAAACTTCTATACATTTTCTGGTATTTTGTAAAGGGAATGTGCCGGTTGTCCTTTTCCAGAAAGAAATTAAGTATGTCTTTAGGTAAAGAAGTTGAAAAGGCCAAGTACGTAGCATCCCATATCCAATTGAAGTGTATGAAAAGGTTGGTAATTGGTAAACTTATTCAGCAGCAATTATCTTACAAAAATCTGATCTTAGATATGTTATAATTTTTTTTCGACATCTTTAACAGATTCGCGGACAGTGACCGGTTGTAGCAGTGATAACAATAAAAGTTCTATTATATCTTGTTTACTGTCGGCGAATGTGTTAAAAAGCGACGAACTGGAAGAATCGGGATAAAAATGTTATGTTTCGTATATTGGTAGAGGAAACCAGTTTTTTATAAAATTAAAAATGCTGTCTTTCCCTTAAAGTTGGCCCATTATTTGCGTATTGTATACGTTACGTATCTGTATATGAATGTGGATGAGCCGACAGAAGTGTCGTACCTAATGTGTGACGGGTCGTCGTCTCTGCCTACCCCCGTGGGACAATGGTGTGCGCTTAGTATGTATGTATTACTGTCTGAGCAAATAAATGTGTTTGTAGTAGGTATATCTGCTTGAGTCTATGTCCCGCGGGGACGCACTGATGACGGCAACGACCTTTTTTATTTTTGAGTAATTTTTATTTAAATTTTTTCTTAGCGAGTTGAACATTTTTATAAGTAGGTAAGTACCTATTTTGTGAGCGAGTAGGCGAAAACAGCTACATAGGGTCCTTCTTAATATGCTGACTTTTTTAAGGGAATTATCAGACCGTCAAAGTGAACAACTTTCTCTATGGGACCAACATCGAAAAAGCGAAAAAAAAAACAGCTCTTTCATACAAAACTGCAAACCTTCTAGAGCCAAATGTATCGGACAGCAGATTATTTATTTTTTTTTTTTTTTCGATTTCGATATTGTTCCCATAGAGAAAGTTGTTCAGTTTCATCCCCTTAAAAAAAGTGTCAGCATATTAAGAAGGACTCTGTATATGCTAAATGTAGTGAATTGAAAGCCCAAACCACCAGGGCCAAACAATATCACTATGATAATGACGTGCTCACGTGCCCGCTATGTGCGAGGATCTACTCCAAGAAGATTGGCTATGTTAGCCATATGAGAGCTCATCTTAGACAATAGGGACTTGCCTTGTGGTAGCATTTCCCCTCTGCCACGGTATTAGATCAATAAATCTTGCGCATTTACACCCAATTTTATACCTTATCACTAAACGAGACAGCCTATAATAGCGAAACAATAATTTTGAACTTAGAACGTTTGGGGTTCACACGAGACTACTTTTAATGATTTTTAACATTTAAAATTAGAATCTAAAGTTATGGGGAATAAAATCCAAAGTTGCGGATTTCATGTTACCACGCCCCCCGCAAAAAGTGGCAGAAATGTTTCTTAGTAGAATGACACACGTAACTCGTCCCAATTAAATTGTCTAAGGAGCTCATCAACGCCAACAACGGAGTTGAAGCAGTCGCCCTGGCCGAAATTGGCCAGGAGCAATACATACATTTTATTCATGCATTGTTTTTAGGGTTCCGTACCCAAAGGGTAGAACGGGACCCTATTACTGAGACTCCGCTGTCAGTCCGTCTGTCACCAGGCTGTATCTCATGAACCGAGATAGTTAGAAATTTGAAATTTTCACATATGATGTGTATTTCTGTTGCCGCTATGCAACAAATTATACTAAAAAAAAAAAAAAATTTAAGTATCCATACAACAGACATGATTTTTTTGCCGTTTTTATAGATGTTACGGTACGGAACCCTTCGTGCGCCAGTCCGACTCGCACTTGGCCGGTTTTTTAATATTGACATTTTGACAGAATAATAAAATGTAAGTCTTTTAGAATCGTATGCTTAGTAAATAAGTAGGTATCTTTGCTCTTTACATAATCCGGGCATTAAACTCGGAGCACTAAAATGTTTTATCTTGTTCTCTCTCGCACTTAAAGAAACGTTAATTAAGTTTGTGAGTAAGTGAACGTTTTAGTTAATTAAACACGTTAGAAGCGAATCTACGAAATTGTTGTCATCTTAAATTTTATTGAAATGTCACGATTTTCTTACGAGATTCTCTTTTGTTCGTAGTTGAAATAATTCATGCTTTGTCCGTTTTTGAATAGTAGGGTATGGCTAGCAGCAGAGAAACAGTGGCGTAGCGTGGGTTTCTGCCAAACGCCCGGGGCGCAGGTCGATTTTATCGCCCCCTTATCTATACCTACACAAAAAATAGCGGAGCGTGCGAAGCGAGCTCGAGATTTTCTTGCACATCGATTTGGGTTATGGTCCGATATCTTTTGGTTTATCCATGCAAAAAAATATATACGGTCGAATTGAGTAACCTCCTCCTTTTTTGAAGTCGGTTAAAAATAGAAACTAGAGCAAGCGAAGCGAGTTCGACTTTACTCCTCAATACAAATCGGTTAGAGCCAGAGTTTTTTGCGTACAAAACATGTGCAAAGTAACCGAAAGTTTTGAATCGAGCGAAGCAAGCTCGAAATTTTTAGCACCACGTCTTAGCTGTGGACAGAACTCTTTAGGATTATGTGTAGGCATAGTAATTAAAACAGAAACTTAGAGCGAGCGAAGCGAGCTAGACTTTTCTCTGCTCTACGAATTTGTTATAGACAGAGCTCAATCAACCTAAATTATTCCCAAATTTGCCGCCTCTAGTAAAGTGCTACCCGAGGCATTTACACTCTTGCCCCCCCCCCCCCCCCCCCCCCCCCCCCCCTCGCTACGCTACTACAGAGAAATCTAACCCCTTTGGTTTCTTTGAAGCTACCTCCATGACTCCTTTGTGAAGAATAGAGATGTCGCCTCTGCAGCAATAGCACCTTAAGATATGAAACTATACAGGCCCTCACAGGGACAGATTATTCCAATTATCCCTCCTAAAAATGCTCTTAACGATGGAAAAATTGGAATAGAAAAGGACAACCGCCATATTCTCTTTACAAAATACCAGAAAATGTATAGAAGTTTTGACTGTAGTAAAATTTATAATAAATTATGGGGTCTTATAAAAATTACTCATATTTTATAATTTATTTTTATTTATTGAGTTATTTAGTAATTTATTACTAATAAATTATAAAAAAGCAGCAACCCCAAAATGTCTGCCAATGTACAATGTAGTTTGATATGAGGTGATGCTAGCACAATGTTTTTTTATGATAAAAATGATAAAAACTAATAAAGCATTATAAAATAAATAATGGCTGCAATTAGTTTCTGGAGTTCCATAGTCCATAATAAAAATAGAAGTACGGTTATACATTTTTTGGTATTATGTGCCGGATGTCCTTTCTATTCGAATTTTCGAATCTTTCGAGAATTTGGAATAATCCCTAAACTCCTCTAGTCAAAAACTGTCTGCGACGTTCCCATTCAACAATTCAACCTAAAACTTTGCTCAATATTCTCGAGAGACCGACAATATGCTCTGAAACTCAAACGTCATCTTGTAAAAGTTGAAATGTCAAAGGCTTTCTTCGAGAATTGCTGCATTCGGCATTCATATAATTTGACTGACTCCAAATGTATGGATAATTTACGTCTCCAAGTTTGGCGCGTAGCCAATTTGCCAGTCCTTTCAAATGTTATTCAATCTTAGAAAAATTTCCATTTTGTAAATGAATTCTTTAGTTTGAGAGTTCATCGTACGGTGTTGTATGGTTTGATTTTATCAAGGAGATACTGAGGATATAAAACTTGATGAAATATTTTAGATTTGAATTGAACTTTTTGAACGTAGATTGAAAAAACTTGAAAAATAGCAATTTTCAGAAATAGAGGACCAGAATCTGATGAAACATTTGAAAATCAAATTTTAGAGTAAGCAACACTGGGGTAATTAGATTAGGGCCCTTTACACACTGCGATTTTTTGCAGCGCAGAAGAGCTGCAAAAAGCATCAATTGACTCGCAGTGCTGCATCGATGCAAACTCGATAAAGCATAGATGCAAACGCGGTACAGCCAACTTTCGTAATATTTGATCAGTTATTTGCTTAGACAATTTTAATAGTACTACTATTTAATTGTCTAAGGTTATTCGTCGACAACCTTTGCCACAATGCACACGCGCGTGTGCATCAATACAAACATGTGTGTGCATCGCTACAATCTATCGTTTGAACTTGATCTTATTTTGTTAAATGTAACTTGTAAAACTTTTGTATGCCTTCTGGCGGAACACAATGGAACCAACAATTTTGTAACATCTTTATAACCTGTGATTCACAAATAAATAAATTGAAATTGAAATTGAAATTTGAATCGATACAAACGCCTATTAATTGCTAGTGAAGCGATTAAGTCACGCGATGAACAAACGCACGTTTTTATCGGTGCAAAAAGGCTCAGTCTGTACAGGGCCTACTTTGACTAGACAGATGACATTTTAACACTACCATGTGAAAAATCTATATTTTTTTACTTTTTTTCGCGAAGAGCTAGCGGAAATTAGAGGAGGGTAGAGAAGGATAACAAGAGATGGTCGGACTACTTATGATGAAGCCCGGTTCGCACACCTGGCAGAGAAACGTGACAAAAGGCATAATGCTGTTACAATCCCACCTTTATCCACTGGCGTACGGTTCTATGGTTGAGGCTGTAGAGGTGTATGCTACTCTCGTATAGGACTGTACAGCTATGAGAAAAAGTGCTTTTCCAAAAACACTCTGCTTAAACCGACGATAAATGTAAAGGCCTATGATGATGTAGTACCTACTGGTAGGCCAGTCAGCAATTGACTGATGATCATGCGATATAGCTCGTACGAAAGAAGAAGATTCTGAGGTATTTGAGACGCGAAGATTTTCCGTTATGTACTCAGAATTGGACCCCACCACAAATCAATCTTTTATACTTACCTAAGTTCGCAATAAGTTCGCAATAACGCGACTTTTGAAAGTTTCCAAGATTCCTTCGCTTATAGTGGAAAACATAAAAGTGCACAGTCACTCTGTGGAAGCGAGCCAAATTGCAGGCGTTTCGGGGTGGCTGTAGACAGCCGTACATTTGAGGGAATTGCCTACGTTGTTGAAACATTGCTTCTTGAGGGTTAAAAGTTAGAACACAGAGCGGAGAAAGCAAAATATGCTCGCTTTAAGAGTAGTTTGTATAAAATATCAATGAATCTCAAATGCCCAGGGCGGTAAGTAATTAACTAGGGGCGAAAAAGAAGAATGGTGGATACGCCTTTTTTGGTCTCCGTCTTGGAAAAAAGCGCGTACCTCCATAAATGATAAGCAATACGTCTAGCGAGTGAAATAAAACTATCAAAAATGTTAATTGGTTGTAACCTGCAAAATTTTGAGGAAAGGTGTTTCTCCTTTTGAATCAAGTGTGAGAACCTCATAATCTGTCTCATTAGATATGTCTGATTTTAATAAAAATAGCTGTTATGGTTGCGTTTTGCTACTGCTATTTGGCCGATTTTGTCCATTTTATATACTAGTAATTTCTACTTTTGAATCCAAAATAAAGATTAGCAGTGGTCGAAATCGACTAGGAATCCATCATCATCATTCTCTGTACATGCACTGAAAAAAATGCGAGCCAACTAAGAAGTATTTTCTCTTAATTAGCACCAAAATAATTGAAATGACGTTATAATTGTTTACTAAAAACAAAAGATGGTAGTTGTAACAACAAGCCGAATTCGTTTAACAAAGTTCTCTTAGAAAAGTCATGATGTTGACAGGCTCATATGGATTCATGATGTATGATTATCATAAACAAGATCTTGGTTGAAGTAAACAATTTTTTTTTCAGTGTGGAATAGGGGAAGAAGGGGCGGCAAATCCGGTCTCTGTCCCGGGCGGCAGAAATCTACGCTCAGCCACATGGGACGCCACTGATATTTCTTCCATGCTCTGTGTGTTAAAAGACTAAAAGTAAATAAGGATGGCAAAAAGTTAGTATGTCTACGTGAGAGGGGACGACTGTAATGCAAGATAGTTAGTTGCTTTCGAGCGACGTGAGGATCTACTCCAACATATACGATATGTAGTAGCGATTTTAGTATTTAAAATCTCATATGACGAAATGAAAAACTTGGCCGATTTGGTTTTTTTAAGGGCATTGGCCCACCAATCGCCAATCCACCAAAAGTCAATCGATTTTTTCTATCGAAGGTCCAGAAAGTTTTCTCGTTTTTCAACACATGTTATTAACCCTTATTCGTTTGCATGCAGGCGCTCTGCAGTGATCAATGTTCTCTGCCAACACCAAAGAAACACATGCGTGAGTATATGTGTGTAGATACAAGTTTTAAAAGGCCATTCCTGTTTAGTTTCAAGTACGGTCACCGTTAAGTATACAAGACTTTGAGGAGTGTCCTTTCGACCTTCTACATTATTTATGTTAGGATTTTAGGGCTTTGACTTTGTAAATAGAGTTTTTAAACAAAGGTTTAATGCCAAAGGTGCTATAATCTAGTCAGTCCCCAGTAGAATGTGTATGCCTGGTAACAATGGTTTGGTAACAATGCCTGCCTGCCTGCCTGCTGTGCCGAGGGTCGCGGGTTCGAGGCAGCCCGGTAGCACAGTCGGTAGTGAACGTGACTGCTGTGCCGAGGGTCGCGGGTTCGAATCCCGTAAGGGACAAATATTTGTATGATGAATATGAATATTTGTACCCGAGTCATGGATGTTTGTATCTATATATGTATTCTATATCGTTGTCTAGTCATCATAATACAAGTCCAGGCTAGATTCTGGTACTTTAAATGTGACTAGATAATTTGTGTGACATTGTCCAAGATATTTATTTATTTATTTATTTATGTATTGTATCTACTTTCTATAAATAATCTTCTTCTTATCGTGTGGGCAGAGCCCTGTGTCAGAGTTTTTTCAGACCACCTTACGGCCTCTGACGTGGTTTTTATGTAACGACTACTACCACCAGAGATAGTAGCCAAGAGCAACGGCTTAACGTGCCATCCGAAGCACGGAATCGTTTTTCTTTTCAGACAGTCAGGTGATTAGGTGTCCCCCGTGGGAATCGAACCCACGACCTCCGTGTCGAGAGCCTAATGCTCTTAACCATCGTGCCATCCGAAGCACGGAATCATTTTTCTTTTCAGACAATCAGGTGATTCAGCCTGCAATGTCCTACCCAACTGGGGAAAAACGCACAAAGTGACATGTCACTAGGTGTCCCCCGTGGGAATCGAACCCACGACCTCCGCTTCGAGAGCCCAATGCTCTTAACCATTAGACTACGGAGGCAGTTTAAATAATTATTCTATCCTACGCTTCTCTTCTCCCAGTACGATGTTAAAGCGGGCAGACTGGGACCTTTTTGACCATACGCATGCAAGCCTCGTGCGTGACCCGACTGTCAAGCCGGCTGGTTTTGAAAAGGATCGTAAGACCTGGACTAAGCTAAACCGGTTCAGAACCAACCATGGAAGAACCAACTATCACCTCTACAAGTGGAGTTTGAGAGAGTCTCCGATGTGCGACTGCTGGGTACCTGACCAGACCCTCTCCCATGTGGTAAATGAGTGCACTCTGCGCTGTTTCTCCGGTGGAATCGAAGAACTTCACAGGCTGACCCCGGCAGCGGAAGACTGGCTGAAACACCTTGACCTCGAAATGGACAAATCCCCCCCCTCGGATCCAAGTAGGAAGACAAAAATGACATACGATATGATGATTCTACCTTCATTTGTTCAACTAGAGATGAAGTTTTCAGAAAATTAAAGCAAAAGATGTAATATCATGAACTGTTTCACTGATCTAGGTCTGCTGGAGGAAATCTCTTCAGATATATAAGCTCGTTCTTTGTACATATTTTCTCAGTTATGTGTATCAACGTGTCTGTATCATAGATTTATATATTACTAGCGTAAGGATAGGCCCGTCAGAATATTTTACAAAAACCTTCTTCATAGAAACAAAAATTGGCGCCATCTGTCATAACTCGTATACGAACTATATCGTGTCATATATTTGTAGTGCTCTAAATTGACATTTTTCCTTGCATTTTAGAGCCAACGAACTCTGGACAATAGTCAAGCTCATAGGCCATGTCCTTACGCTAGTAATATATATGTCTTTGGTCTGTATAGATCCATATGATTACCTCGCAGCTTTTCTGTCATCGCTACATTTTATAATTCAATTATTCATATTCCAATTCCCGTGTGAATAAATCGAGTTATATTTTATGTATGTTTTACGTTGGAAAGACGTGATATGTGTGTCGTAAAATAGTAGCTTATCTATGTGTGTGTCAGAATCGAATAATTGTCTCTGCTTATCCTAGTGTACATTTACGTTTTTAACCGAATAAAAAAAGTTGCCTGTCGTAAAGACAAGCTATAGAAGTGAAACATCCGCAGCTGTCAAATTTAAATGTCGAACTTCCGTCACATGAAAAGGTTTACCGATCCGAATTTCAAAGCTGCAATAAAAATGTTCACTACCTAACTTCAAAAATCCCAAAATTCGCTTTGAATTTTTTCCCCGTCAATTTCCCCAACAATTTCTCTTCCCCAAAAGACCACATTTTTCCCCAAAATCGCGGGAAAACCCCCAATCTGGCAGCCCTGTTTTGAAATTTTGAAAGATCGAATTATTAAAATCATGTTGTCAATCACATTTCAGGAAGCGGAATATAAGTAAAGAAAAGAAGAGAAGATAAGAATTAAATTTAAATTTCGAACTTCCGTTACACGAAAAGGTTGCGGATCCAAATTTCAAAGCCCTCACATAAAAAGTTTTTACTCATAGATTTATATATTAAGCTTTTACCCGCGACTTCGTCCGCATAAATTATATACCAGATTTTAAGTCAGATGATAAGCTATCAAACAAAAAAAGTTTCATCAAAATCGGTTCAGTAGTTTTTGCGTGATACTCGAACAAACAAACACCCAAACAAACAAACAAACAAACAAACAAACAAACAAACGAACAAACAAACAAACAAACAAACAAACAGACAGACAAAAAATCCAAAAATTGGTGATTTCGAATCAGGGACAGGTAAAAACCATGTCGTAATTTTTTTTTTGTAAATATCTTCAATGTACAGACACACTTCGGTTACAGTTTTATAATAGTTTATACTAGCGTAAGGATAGGCCCGTCAGAATATTTTACAAAAACCTTCTTCATAGAAACAAAAATTTGCGCCATCTGTCATAACTCGTATACGAACTATATCGTGTCATATATTTGTAGTGCTCTAAATTGACATTTTGCCTTGCATTTTAGAGCCAACGAACTGGGGATAATAGTCCAGCTCATAGGCCATGTCCTTACGCTAGTAATATATATGTCTTTGGTTTCACTCATAGACATTCATCATCATCATAGGCCTTTTCATCTGTAACAGATGATTTAAGCAGCATCTTGGCGGCGGAAACAATAATATGTTTTTTTTTTTTTTTTTTATTAACTATGGGTTTGCTCTTGACCTCAATCCAGTCCTCAGGACGAAGATGGGGTCGTAGATGTAGCGAGCTTACCCAGAAGATGCCTATTCACTCGTACTTTAAAGGAATCCGGGTTGTAAGTACTCGGAAATACTGACGCAGGTAAGGCATTCCACTCCTTGGCTATGTTATGGTTATGGTATATGTTTATGGTTTCACTTCACACAAAAAAAAATGTTCTCGGTTTGACCTGCATGTTTGTATGATATTTGTTCGCGATTATCTCGCGTTTGGTTGAATCGATTTTGATGTAGTTTTCAAAGAGTATTTGTTATTCTAACTTAAGTAGGTACGTAACTGCTCTCAAATGGTGAAGGAAAGCATCGTGAAGAAACCTGCATACGTTGAAGAAGAAATTACGAATGTTAATGTGAATAAGACGAAAGTTATGGCTATCGAGCGCGATGAAACAGTGACTGAATGTAAGATTATGATAGGTGATGAAAAGCTAGAGTAAGTCAGTTTGTGTAATTGGGTTGTATGTTCACAAGAAACGGAACGTACGACGGAGATATAGAGAGAAGTGTGAATGCAGGAAATATGATTAATAGAGCCTTGCACACCGTGATGAAGAGTCAAACTATGTCTAAAATGGCTCGTTTGGCGGTTCACGACGGTGTGTTGGCAGTTGGCACCAACTTTAATGTATGGCAATGAGAGTTGGGTATGGCAGAAGAAGCATGAATCTAGAATAAATACTGTTGAAATGCGCTCCCTGCGTGTGGTGTGACTTTGAAGGACCGGATACGGAATAGTGTGATTAGAGAAAGATGTGGTCTGAGCTTAGACTAAGGATCTGAGAGAAGATGTAGTGACCAGGATTGAAAAAGGCATGTTGAGGTGGTTTGGCCGTGTGGAAAGAATGAGTGAAAGTAGTACGTGAATGAAATGGTTGAAAGGGGTCGCCCAAGGCGCACGTACGCTGACCAAATCGGAGGCGTACTGAAGAAGGGCCAAATAAAATGCACCCGGAACCGACGAGCTTGTATGAAGAAACTTATGGATGTTGAGGAGGCGAGAGATGTGTGTCAGAATCGTAGCATGTGGCGATCTGTTGTCTCTGCCTACCCCAGTAGTGGGACATAGGCGTGAGCATATGTATGTATGCTTGTATGTAGAAATTACGATGCGTATGTGAAACATACCAATCCGCATTGTGCACGCATGGTGGACGCCCATACACCCTCCCTGAGGGTAGGCCTGTGCCCTGCAGTGGGACGTATACTGATGAGGTTTATTTTAATATTCAGCTATGTACCTACATAGGTAAGTAATTAGATCTTAGGCATCCATTCTCAGGCCATTGCGGTCGTTAACAGGTCGTTTGCGCAGTTCCGAAGGTCAGTGATAAGGAATAACGATTTTTATTTCATACTAAATGACGTAGAACAGTAACGAAACATTAGTACAAGTGAGCTGTTTTTTATTTAAGGTTTCCCGGAGTAATTGCAACTATGGGGTCAGTGGGATACTTGCAACTATGGGGTCAATGGGGTACTTGCAACTATGGGGTAGTTGTACCTATGGGGTAATTGCAACTATTGCGTCATTACAACTATGGGGTAATTGTAACTATTGGGTAATCGCAACTATTGGGTATTTGCAACTATTGGGTAATTGCAACTATTGGGTGATTGCAACTTTGGGGTAATTGCAACAATAGGGTATTTGGAACTATGGAACAATTGCACTTATAAATCACGATTCAGTTCTTATCTTTATTTACCAACACCCGCCTTCTACAGGGTGTTAGGATAAACAGCTGGATTGTACGCATGATACTGATCAACTTTCCTAAAGAAACCTATAGATTTTTTTCTTTTTGTTCAAACGTTCGATCCGCTGATTGGATTTAGTATGGAAGTTCAAAATTCTTTTTGAGAACTTTCTATAGGTTTCTTAGGGAAAGCTTCATAGAAACAATGGGTCGGGATCAGCAAGTCCATTGGGTAGCCCCAGGTATCGCTGGGGTGCCGTACCTACGTGAGCTTCAAGCCAGCAACACTGTGCCGGATTAACCATATAGGCAAAGTAGGCACGTGCCTACGGGCCCACCACAGCCAAGGGGCCCCGCGGCTCGTGAGAAAAAAAGAATCGTTTTTTTATTTGAATTGAATAAAAAATTAAGAAAAGATTAAAAAAAAAATTTTTTCATTTTCATAACGTTTCCTTTAATGTTATCCCACATGATAATTTTAGAATAATTAAAACTTTTGACTCCTAGGCTCAATTATAATAATAAATCTTTTTTTGACTGCACTCTTCTAATGGGCCCTTAATTGATATAAAAAACGAAGTTTCAGCTTCTTATAATATATGAATTTTATATATTATATAAAAATCTCTTTGTCTCCAAGATAAACGAGTTTACGAGTGTTACAGACAGATGGACAGACAGACATCGAGGTGATTCAATAAGTGTTCCGTTTTACCAATTTTTTTATGGAACACTACGCAGACTACACTATTGGTTTTGGATCGTGTTGCAACATCCGTCATTTTAGTAGATATGTGCTGTTTTATTGCGACCACCTAATCTGGACCACACTGGAAAAAATCATTGTTACGCCCATGGGCAGGGGCTTAATCCCGCCCTGGGTCAAGACCAACTTGGGGTTTGAGAGCATTCTTACTTCTCTTATTATAATTAGCCATATACAATTACACAGCTTCTGCTGGCTTCGCTACATAGAAATAATGGGTCCAGTCCAGTCCAGTCCGTAGCCCCAGGTATCGCTGGGCGGCGTATCTACGTGAGTTTCAAGCCAGCATAACAGCTAGCAAGAGGTTGTGCAGGATTGGGAAATGTGGGCCGCTCGTTTTAGAGGTCAAGACCAACTTGGGATTTCGTATGGGACAGCAGATTCTTAATTTATATAGGAATATATATTATACATTAATATTAGGGATGCAACGATTCGGTCATTACGATTACGATTACGATTACGATATTAATCGTTATTCATTACGATAGCCGATGCATTACGATTATTTAAACAAATTTAGTTGAGATTATACTCCGAATGAGTTTTTATACTGTTTCTTTGCATTTCAATGATAGATAAATCATTAAAAAAAACTAAAAAATTTCCAGGATTTTGTTATTTTTTCTACTAATTTTCAGTGCCGTAAATAGGGCGGTGCGAGCGGTGCCCAGGCACAGGGCGCAGACCCTGGAGGGGCGCAGAAATGATACCAGGACAGGACCAAGTTTTAATCTATGCATGTCGTAAAGAACTAACATAAATAAATCATCTTTACCAAACTCCTCATCATAAAGTAGGTATACTGAGGCAAAGTGATACTATGACTAGACCTTCTTTTAGTGTCAGAATGAGTTTCAGAGCTAGAATATTTCGAGCTTGCTTCGCTAACTTCTTTTTTCTAATGTATTTTGATATACAAACCGGCAAAGCTTTTCACAACCGAGTCGTTTCTCTCCGTGAAATTTCGAGCTCACTCGACTTTCGCTCACTTTGCTCGTTTTAGCCTTTATATAGTGTATTAAGCATACATAGGCTAATGGAACTCATACCACCCACCACCGTGTTGAGTCTTGTGTGTGAAATTTCGAGCTCACTTCGCTCGCTCCAACCTTTGAATAGTGGTATAAGCATGCATCGGCTAATGAAACTCACACCACCCACCACAGTTTCGAGTCTCGGTCTGTGAAATTTCGAGCTCGCTTCGCTCGCTCCAACCTTTGAATAGTGGTTTAAGCATGCATAGGTTAATGGACCTTATACCACCCACCACTGTTTTGAGTCTTGGTGTGTGAAATTTCGAGCTCGCTTCGCTCGCTCCATCTCCATGACATGCATAGGCTAATAGAACTCAAACTACCAACAACTGTTTTGAGTCTTGTGAAATTTCGAGCTCGCTTTGCTTGCTCCATAGCATAATGTATCCATAGCGTAATGGAACTCATGCCACCTACTACCGTTTGGTCGTAGTATGTGAAATTTCGAGCTCGATTCGCTCGCTCTAACCTATGAATACCCATGTGGTTTACACATGCGTAGGCTAATGGACCTCATACTACCCACAACTGTTTTGAGTCTTGTTTAATTTCGAGCTCGCTTCGCTCGCTCTATCCTTTGAGTACTGGTTTATATCATTATCAACGCAGGGTTATCCATCCCCACCACCGTTTTAAGATTCTGTGTGTGAAATTTCGAGCTCGCTTCGCTCGCTCCAACCTTTGAATAGTGGTCTAAGCATGAATAGGCTAAGGGCTCTTACAGACGAGCGACACTTTGCGATCGCCGTGGATCGCAGAGAGTCGCGCTCATAGAGTTTACGGTCGCCGTGAGTCGCGCGACCCTATGCGGCCGCAAAGTGTCGCTCGAATGTAAGAGTGCTAATGGAACTTATAACACCCACCACTGTTTCGTGTCTAGGTGTGTGAAATTTCGAGCTCGCTTCGCTCGCTCCAACCTTTGGGTAGGTAGTGGTTTAAGCATGCATAGGCTAATGGACCTCATACCAGCCACCACCCTTTTGAGTCTCGGTATGTTCAATTTCGGTAACCTTTACGGTTTTTACCTATACGGTTGTACAATTAATTCGCACCGTTAGGATCATTTTTCAAGGGGGCGCAGTTATAGAAGCTCGCACCGGGCGCATATAAGGCTATTTACAGCACTGCTAATTTGAGATCGAAGTCAAAAACTCACTTGGTCAGGATTCTGATTTTTGGATGCTTAGAGGCCAATTTGCTTTGAAAAACACAATATGGCACATGATTCTGTACAATCTCGTTAATCAAGCGATATCTCATCCGATTTACGTGTGAGATTAATCTTTTAAAATGTGGACGAGATATCGCGAGAACGATAATTAATTCCTCACTTCAAACCGAAAATCAAATCATAGGAATTAGTTGAATTTATAAATAAAATAAAATGAAGGTCAAATCTGACAGAAAAAAAAACAGATTTAGCTCCAAATGAGCTAAAATGGCAGCGAGAGATTAGATTTTTTTTAAATGTTGTTTTTTGGCTCTATTTAGGTCTGGTATTTGTCAACAAGTGCAACCCGATTGACGTTTTCAATTCGATTTAATAATCGTATGATTCTTACTACGGTGCATTGCATCGTTATTAATCGTGATTATTACGATTACAGATGCAAAACGATGCACCGCTTCGTAATCGTTGCATCCCTAATTAATATATATATAAGGAGGTTGAAAGACGCATTCAAAACGCCTGGAAGAGCTACTGGTCCATGAAGGAGCTTATGAAGGGCACCCTTCCCTTAAAACTTAAGCGAAAACTCGTCGACATGTGCATCCTGCCCATCCTAACCTACGGAGCTCAAACCTGGTCTTTGACTGAACACCAAAAATCCAGCCTCAAGATCTGCCAAAGAGCGATGGAGCGCAGTATTTTAGGAGTAAGACTAACTGATCGGGTTAGAATCACGGAACTGCGCTCCAAAACTGGTATAGCGGACGTGGGGCGCAAGACAGCTCAGCTGAAGTGGGACTGGGCCGGACATGTCAGTCGCATGGATTCGGAAAGATGGGCCAAAATCACCACAGACTGGGTTCCCCAGGATGGCCGCCGTCGTCGAGGTAGACCCAGAAAAAGGTGGAGAGACAACTTGGATGCCTTCTTGGAGAGTTGGCCAGTGGTTGCACACAACAGAGAGGATTGGAGAGTAAAAGGGGAGGCCTTTGCCCAGCAGTGGGACACTGAACAGGCTACGTAAAAAAAAAAAATATATTATATATACTTATCTATGTATTGAATTTAGATGTATTTATAATAGGTTTATTCTTGTTTTTATTTACTGATATTTCTGACCATTTATCTGGAAACACCGCCTACCTTTCTTCGTTCACCGTTTCCTCTACCCTAAGGTTGTCTGGAGGAAATCGCTTCTTAGCGATAAGACCGCCTTATTTTGTGCCTCTTGTATCTTTTCTCTGTATTTTACTGTTTATGTTTTGGTGTAAAATAAAGTATATTTGATTTGATTGATTGATTGATTGATTGATTTTTTTTCGCGATTTCTATGTTGGTCCCATAGAGAAAGTTGTTCAGTTTGTCTGATCATCCTCTTAAAAAATCGTCAGTTTATTTAAGATGGACCCTGTGTAGTATTTATTTTTAGGGATGCAACGATTACGAAGCGGTGCATCGTTTTGCATCTGTAATCGTAATAATCACGATTAATAACGATGCAATGCACCGTAGTAAGAATCGTAAGATTATTTAAATGAATTAAAAACGTCAATCAGATTGCATTTGTTCACAAATACCAGACCTGAATACTAGATTCCAGAGCCGAAAAACAACTTTAGAAAACTCGGGTCTTTAGCTGCCATTTTAGCTCATTTTGAGCAAAATCTGACTTTTTTTTTAGTCAGACTTGACTCTCTTTTTTTTAATTCTACTGATGTCTTTGATTTGTTTTTCGGTTTGAAGTATTACATACATTTTCGTTCTCGTGATATCTCATCCACATTAATTTCAAAAGATTAATCTCCCACGTAAATCGGACTCGAATCGCTTTATTAACGAGATTATACCTCAGAATCATGTTCAATATTGTGTTTTTCAAAGCAAATTAGCCTCCACGCATCAACAAATTAGAATCCTGGCCAAATGTACCTTTGACTTCGATCTCAAATTAGTAGTTAAAAGTTACAAAATCTTGGAATTTAAAAACATTTTTTTTAATGATTTACCTTTCATTGTAATGCAAAGAAACACTATGAGAACTCATTCTGAGGATAATCTCGACTAAATTTGTCTAAATAATCGTAATGCATCGGTTATCGTAATAAATAACGATTAATATCGTTATTGTAATCGTAATCGTAATGGCCGAATCGTTGCATCCCTATTTATTTTACACTATGCTTGTAGATTTTTAGCGTTACACTGCATCTACGCCTATTTCATAGATTTGGCTAACATCCAACATTGCTATTGGCATCAGATCTTGCGTTCACCGCTGTACGGACAACTACCAACACAGGTTTAACAAGCTTTATCCCGAAAGCAATAGAGTTCACAATTCTAAGCTTTTAGATTTTATGTCAAAAGTTTTTTAAAAGCTGACGAATCAATACTTTTGAAAAGTGCTTTTATGTTTGGGTTAGGAGATTTCGCACGATGATCTTTCAAATGAAATTAGACGAAACATAACAGGAAATAAAGTTAGATACGTTTTAACAGAAATGGAAGACGTTTTTTTTTAAACAACCAGATTTTTTAAACTAAAGCACGCTCTACACGTTCCGAACCTATTTATCCGTTTCCAGTTAGATTCTTGCAGTAATAATATGGGAATTTGACGCGTTTAATTTAGATTAATTAAAAATACTTACTGGACGTTAAAAAAGGAATTGGAAATCTTTCTTTGAATTTATTTATATTGATTTCGCCACACACATTTATTTTGGACTAGTGGCCGCTACTTCGTACGCGCAGACCACCGACTTTAAATACTCATAACTTTTGATTGAATGAACCGATTGCGATGCAATATAGCCTGAATGTTAATCCAAACTAAGCCCTATGCTGCTATGAAAACTCCATCTAAATCGGTTCAGCAGTTTTTAAGTGATGCGTGCAAAAAAAACAGACAAAAATTTTAAAAATGGTCTCAATTTCATTCCATTACGTATCCTAAACGCACTCAATTAATATTTTTTCAAGTTTCTTCAATGTGAATCAAGGCCAAGTTTACAGTTTTGTTATATGTATAGATATACAGGGTGAAATTGATATCATTAGCATCCTTTTAAACTAAGAGTGTACCCATCAAACTGAACAACTTTCACTATGGGAGCAAACCGATCGGAGCAACAAAAAAATCAGCTGTCCCATTCTAAACTGCAATGCCTACGCGACGCAAATGTAGGTATGCAACAGCAGATTTTTTTTTGCTCCGATCGCTTTGCTCCCATAGTGAAAGTTGTTCAGTTTGATGGGTAGACTCTTAGTTTAAAAGGATGCTAATGATATCAATTTCACCCTGTAGATAGACGAAGATCATCAAAACACAAGAATATAAATTCTACAACACATACTGACAATACATAAAGTCACCCACGTATATAGTCGGCTTTACCAAAACGACAGAACGTAATCGGTATCACAGTCCATTAGGCAAAGGACAAAAACCTCACAGCCTCAATGACACGAATGTGCCATTTCGCTCAGCGCGCATTCAGGCGTCTCAGAATTAATCTCGGCATAATTGCACGGGTTCTTAAACAAGGACAAATGACGTCATCATTGTCAATAATGTGGCAGTAACGATCCATGACGTCATATACTGCACGACAAAGTAGTCCTAGAAAAGCCTGGTCGTATACTATAGCGACCGTTGCCTGAATCCTTATAGATTAATGTAGGGAACGCTCATCTAAATCAGTGATGAGTTGCCTTCGAAGAGATTTGAACGTGCGATTAAAACTTTTTATAAAGTATATTTTTTAATCTGTAGCTTTTTAAAAAGCGAACAAAATGAAGAGTGTGTTTCGTACAGTAAAAAGGAATAGGTACATTAAGCCGAAAATCGTGGTCTACAATGCGGTAAGTGAAATTTTTTACAAATTTTAAATTAATTGGTTTCACCTGTTTTTTGGTTAAATAATGTCATTTGTTTTGTCGAAAAGTGCATGGTTAATTGTTATAATTGCTGTTTGACGTTTGGGGAAGACCCAATCAGCTGATTTTAATTCCTCCTAAATTTCACAGAAAAATTTCCCCAATTCATATTTCACCCATCCCCAACGTTAGGGACACACAAAAAATGTAATAAAAGACCCCTATCGTCACATAAAACTGATTAAAATGGTGCCTAGAAATAAAAAAAATGACAGATGGAATTGACACTTACGAAAATTCTCTTCCAGCACCAAACTAGCACACAAAATTAACTGATTTGCGAACGTATTTTACTAAATAACTCAAATGGGTGTGTTTTAAAAGGAATTTTGAATAAAAGAATGGAGTTTTTGGTAACACGAAGCGCGGTGTAGCTGTTTTTCGCGCTTGAGACCGGCGTGTCGGGCGACTGCCGCAAACTCGGCGAAAAATCAATATCCACCCCCCAGTGCCCTACCCGCATGCGGAACCTGCTACGAAACTTAACACTGCTCACCCATTTCCGTATTATGTAACAAGGAAAGAGGGAGACGTCGATATATCCGAACCTACATCCTTGAACAACCCTCGAGAAAGCGCCAATAAGCTTAACCAAAATGGCGGATTGACGTTTGACGTTTCGGCGCGAAAACTGACATTTGAATTGAATTTGTTTTATGGCTCGCTGTTTTATTGATTTCATTGTCTTCTTTTTAACGTTTTTTATATTAACTTACATCATTATTATCGATGGTAACACAGATTTTTTTTTAGTCGATAAAATTTTTCTGCGCAGTATGATAAAATATCGTATAGGCTCGACAATTCACACAAGTTGACTCGACACTTGGCTAGGATAATTTAATTCATACCTACCGGAATACCTATTATTGTTCGGATATACGAATTTTTTCTTTTCAAGAGAAGTTTGATAATAATATTTACATTTAAGAGCCCTTTTACCGTACCGTGGTGCCATACCCCCCCTTTTTTTATTACCTATAGGTTTGCTTTTGACCTCAATCCAGTCCTCAGGATGAAGATATGGTTGAAGATGTAGCGAGCTTACCCAGAAAAAGCCTACAACAACATATACTATTGTTTTTCAATCAAGAAAAGTTAATTTAAAAAAAGTGCTACTAATGCGCGTTAATTTAAAAAAAAAAAAAAAAAAAAAAAAAAAAAAGTGCTACCTGCTTACTTATAAAAGCCTTAAAGCTATTTTTATTTATTCAATAATTTTATAGGTTTTAAATATACAAAAAATAACCCACTATTTCTACATTTATTTCGATATTCTTAAAACTGTAATGTTTAGAACCTATAAAAGTATTCAATAATAAAACCTCCTCCTTTTTTGAAGTCAGTTAAAAATAGCTTTTCTTCTTTTGTAGTATGTTGAAGTACCACTTTTTGATTTTGGGTTTTCAATATTGAGAAATATTTAATATTGTCATGAAGGCGCCATTGATGAACAGTAAAAGGACTCTTAACTTCTGCGGGTCGTACAAAGATTTATTCCAGCCGAGGTGAATGCCTTATTTCTTTGCGTTCCGCTATTATAGTAACTTAAGACTATTTACAATGGTTAGAATGTTTGGCGCAATGCAGCATGGAGGATTTTATTCATTCTTGTAAGTACAGCTGCAATAGGGTCAAAACATTAATGTGGAAAATCATTAAAACTTAAATTAGGTCGTAACGAAAATTTTAAAGTACACACATTTATGACCTTGGTTTTGTGAAATTGATATCATTGGCATCCTTTTAAAGAAAAAGTCTACCCATCAAACTAAACAACTTTTACTATGGGAGCAAACCGATCGGAGCAACTAAAAAATCGACTGTTGCATACATTTGAGTCGAGTAGGCATTGCAGTTTAGTATGAAACAGCTGATTTTTTAGTTGCTCCGATCGGTTTGCTCCCATAGTAAAAGTTGTTCAGTTTGATGGGTAGACTCTTATAATTTAAAAGGATGCTAATGATATCAATTTCACCCTGTGTAATAAGGGTGCTTCGCTACAACGGTTTTCGCGACTACATTATTCGAACGTACAAGTTTTCGAACGTATGAGGCAGTCAAAAAGTTTTTCGCACCAGCGTACTTCGCTACGACAGTCTTCGAAACTGCATATGACTCCCCCAGCCTATACAGGGTGTAAGGAAAAGTATCATTAACCTTTAAACCACATACTCTACCCATCGAACTGAACAACTTTTACTACGGGAGCAAATCTGTCAGCGCAAAAAAAAATCTGCTCCATATTAAACTGCAATACCTACATGACTCAAATTATGACAGACCAGGTTTTTTTTTGTAATTTTATTTTTATTTTTTTATTTCTCCAATTTACTGTCAAGGAGGGATTGGCGTTAGTCCACCACGCGTGCCCAATGCGTATTGGTAGACTCATACAACGTGTTAATGAATTAACGCAAAACTAGAAAGTAGTTTGTTTAGAATCGAGAGCAGAATCGAACTATCATGGTTTCAACATAGGTAATTTTTTTCAAAATATTAAATAATTTGTTTGCAAAATTTAAAATTTTCTGAACCGGATGTCAACCCACCGCACAGGCACACTCACCCTACTTACTACCAAAACAAGATTATAAAAATGTATCCATGAGTACGTTAGCGCTTTCTTTTCGTGCTGAAATGATAACAAATCATTTTTGCCTCAAAACTTAAAATGCGAATAACTTTAAATTTCAAGTATCAAAATAATGAAATTATTGTTTCAATCTAATTATTTTGATATAAATCAGTTGGGGTGTATGAGGTTTTGCGCTAATTCATTAACACGTGGTACATATAGGAACACATCAGAATTTCGTGTCCGAGGAATAAGGATAGGATTAGTGCTAATAAATAGTGCCTAAATAGTGCATTAATTAGTGCCTAGGTCAAATAAATGGTACCTCTGTGTTTTACGAGATATCGATTTTTTTACTTGGAATGCTAGCTTTACGTCAAGGTAAAGTCATTTTCTGTGTCAAAAAGGCTTACATTACAGCAACGATTTAACATACAAAAAATGTTGCTCGTATGATGCCCTAGGGCACTACCTAGGGCATCCAAAATCTCCTTAAGATAGGTCTTCCAGAGAGGACCGGTCGTATTGGCGATCCTTGGGCCTACGTCCAGCAATGGACGCCTATTGACTGATACAAATATTATGATGATGTTGATGATGAATAAACAAAAGGAAAACTGGGCGTAACCTACCCAAGTTTCTTATTTATCTAGAAACCTACCTATCTAATTTATTTATTATTATTTTGGCTTTAATGAAATATTTAATACATAAAAACTTAATTATTTGTCGTTTATCCTTTTTTTCCGCTTTGGTTTTAATAATGGAATAATTTGTTGCAAACAAAGAGGTTTTGACTAAGAGAAAGGACCTCTTTTGAGGTCCTTCACCTTAGGTTTTGACTACAAGTAACGCCATCTATACTTAATTTTCACAAACTAAACCTAACTTTTCTTTTGACAACTTCCAGTGCCATCTGTGTTTAATCTTGACGAACTATTTAACTCTCCAGGTTTGTATCGCGGTTTGTGTTGCTGAAACTTTTCCCACCCTGAGAGTTAAGATCTTAAGAGCGAATCGTAGTGTGTGAAAATGATGTTAGAGGGCACTTTATTAAGATGTATATACATGGTGTTACTATTTTGCGAATTTCAAATCCTTAATATTGTGCTGATGGTTATTAAGGAGAAGATCAGACCACCGAACTGATTCACTTTATAGGGTCCTCCTTAATATGCTGACATTTTTTAAAGGGGATGATCAGACCATCCAAATGAACAACTTTCTCTATGGGACCAATATTAAAATAGTAAAAAAAAAATCTGCTCTTCCATATAAAACTGCAAACCCTATGGGACCAACACCAAATAGCAAAAAAAAATATCTGGTTTGCAGTTTTATATGGTGTGAAACATCAGATTTTTTTTGCTTTGGACGTTGCTCCCTTCGGCGAAGTGGTTCAGTTCGATAGGATGTAACGCATTAAAAACATCCTGTAGGTTAAATAAAACAACAAATCGCTCAAAGGATGGATTTAATAGGCACAGTTATAAAATTAACTATAAAATAAAACGCGTCTACAACCTGATTATATTTACGTCCAATTTAATGGCTCAGTGACGTAATAGTGACGCGTGACGTCATGCGGCGACTCTGCCTGACCACAACATAAATTTTTATGTAAATTAACTTTGATGGCAGAATATTTCGGTAGATTTGGGTTTAATATGTGTACATAATATCACGCCTTCTTCCTTCCCGGAGTGCGATTTTTGAAACTCATTCTTTGAACTCAGCAGTTGGAAATATCAATATTACTATGGAGACATGCATCTTTCTACTCTGCCGTCCTTAGCATAAACAACGCACTTGCATGGAGGGAAAATTCGAGAAAATGGCGCGTAAAGTTTTTTTTTCGTTTTTGACCGTCTCTTAAAATACTAACAGACATTAATTATTTTTTATTAATTGACTATGTACTACAGGCTAGCCTTTCACTTGCACTTTCTTTTTGCTATATTTATTTTTCTTAAATAATAATGTTTCATATCAATTAACCCCAAAATATTGTTTATTACCTTCGCATGTGTTACGATTGCGTGGCTTATGTCTAGGAAATGCAAGTTATGCAAGTACGTTACTTATGCCTAGGGTAAATATTTAAAGTATAATAATGGCTATTACGTTGTATATGTTTAGGAATACCTATGGAAAATTTGCAAGTGCGACAAATTTGCTTATCAAAAAACACAATAAAAATAAAAATAATGAAAATTGGATCAGTTATACTTGTAGATCTCTTGACGCTGATTCCGAATATACCCGTAACTCGATATGTCCAAAAATGTCGATTGCGTTGTTTATGATAAGGACGGCAGTACTGCTGATTTGAAATTAAAAAAGTCAAGTCAGCAGTAGAAAGATGCATATTATTATCTCCATAATAATTTTTACATTTTCAAGCATTTGCTGAGTTTCAAAAATCTCACTCCGGGCTCCAGGTTTTTTAGAAACATAATTGTTTGTATGAAAAGACTGAAGAATATTGCGAAAGTATGAGGGGTTTTTCAGGACCGTAGCATGTGAAGTTCTTTTTTTCTCTGCCTTGCCTACCCCAATGCAAGGCATGAGATTATGTGATGGATGGATTTCTACTACTTCTTCTTCTTCTTGTGGCGCCATCTACTATCGGAAGTTGGCTATCATTAGGGCTATTCGGGCCCTGGAGACTGCAGCCCTGAACAGTGAGGTGGTGTTCATATAGAACCATTCGCATAGGTTCATAAGCCAGGAAGTCCTTCTTCTACCAGGCATTCGTCTTCCCAAAATTTTACTATGCAGAATAATCTGGAGAAGATGGCATTTATCACTTCTCATAATGAGACCGAGGTACTGTAATTTCTGAGTTTTTATAGTGCGCGAAAACAATTTGCCAATAGTAGCAAGGGGAAGGGTTTGAAGGTACACATCCTGATTGGTTAATATAATTTCGCACGCTATAATTTGTCGACTGCGCAGGTACATCGGTGAGACTTATAAATCTGGTACTGCTGTACTAACGTATTCAGCCGGCAGTATTTAATACTGACAGAGTAGATTTATTAATAAACAATTGGGTATTTGACTACATTCAATATATTTTATTTTTATCTACTCAATAAAAAAAGGGTTAGAAAATAACGCTAAACTCCCATTTTCATTGAGTTTTTAGCTTGAATACTATTTTTAATAACACGTTAAACTATAAAAAGTAATGAAAATGTTAATGACGTCACAACTCAATATTTAGTACAAATGTTCATACAAAGCGCATGTTTTGACGTCCGATAAAGAGTAGCTGATTTGACTAGTTGTCAAGTAGCCAATTACTGTCATTCACACGGCTGCTGAGCCGCTACTGAGTCAGTCAATTCAGACTCAGACATTGCAGCTACCTGTTCTAATTAGTTACTATGGGAACTCGATCAGTTAAGCGCTGTATTCACGGTCCAGCCCCGCTGTACGTCAGCTCAGTCGACGTACGTCAAGCCTACTATATTTTCTTTGCTTACGGGTAGTGTATATTTTCTTTGCTTACGGTTGCTTACGGTCCGTTTGCATCGTGCATCGTGCAGCAAGATGGACCGTGAATACGGCGCTTTATTCAGTCTAGTCTATAGTAGCATATTCAGCATACATTATTTGCCGACAGAGGTGATTTATGAAACAATTACTGTCATTCACACAGCTGATGAGCCGCTACTGAGTCGGGCAACTCAGACTCAGACATTGCAGCTACCTGTTCTAATTAGTTACTATGGGAACTCGATCAGCTATCTTTCAGTATAGTCCATAGTAAAGTATTCAGCAGACAGCGTCGATTTATCAAACAATTACTGTCATTCACACAGCTGATAACTTGATGAGCCACTACTGAGCCAGGCAACTCAGACTCAGAAATCGGAGCCACTATCGGCACTAAACGGCACTAGTTTAGTCTAGTCCATTGTAACGTATTCAGCAAACAGTATTTACTGACAGAATAGATTTATTAAACAATCACTGTCATTCACATGACTATCTCAGCAATCCGCACTAACTAGTTATTATGGGAACTCGATCAGTTATCGTTCAGTATAGTCCATAGTAACGTATTCAGCAGACAGCGCCGATTTATCAAACAATTACTGTCATTCACACAGCTGATGAGCCACTACTGAGTCAGGCAACGTAGGCTCAGACATCGCAGCTACCTACACTAATTAGTTACTATAGGACCTCGATCAGTTATCGTTCAGTATAGTCCATATTAACGTATTCAGCAGACAGCGTCGATCTATCAAACAATCACTGTCATTCAAACAGCTGATGAGCCACTACTGAGTCAGGCAACTCAGACTCAGAAATCGCAGCCATCTGCACTAGTTTAGTCTAGACCATAGTAACGTATTCAGCAAACAGTATTTACTGACAGAATAGATTTATTAAACAATCACTGTCATTCACATGACTATCTCAGCCATCCGCACTAACTAGTTACTATGGGAACTCGATCAGTTATCGTTCAGTATAGTCCATAGTAAAGTATTCAGCAGACAGCGCCGATTTATCAAACAATTACTGTCATTCACACAGCCGATGAGCAACTACTGAGTCAGGTAACTCAGATTCAGACATCGCAGCTTCCTGCTCTAATTAGTTACTATGGGAACTCGATTAGTTATCGTTCAGTATAGTCCATAGTAACGTATTCAGCAGACAGCGTCGATTTATCAAACAATTACTGTCATTCACACAGCCGATGAGCAACTACTGAGTCAGGTAACTCAGATTCAGACATCGCAGCTTCCTGCTCTAATTAGTTACTATGGGAACTCGATCAGTTATCGTTCAGTATAGTCCATAGTAACGTATTCAGCAGACAGCGTCGATTTATCAAACAATTACTGTCATTCACATAGCTGATGAGCAACTACTGAGTCAGGCAACTCTAACTCAGAAATCGCAGCTATCTGCACTAACTAGTTACTATGGGAACTAGATTAGTTATCATTCTTATCAGGCACTACAATCTCGCCAAGAATATGACAAAAGCTGCGAATGAGAGTGTGGGTATGGCCTCTTTGTTCTCGCGGTGTCTTGTCCTATTCTGTATTTTTGTGTGGCAATAAAGTGATAGCCGAGAGTTGTCGCTGAGAATTTCTAGTAAGAGTGTAATGTCTGCTATAAATAAAGTCAACGTAGTTTTAGACGGAGAATTGCTCTGGCATTTTACCTTTGATCATTAATCCGCTAGGTAGAGCAAATATTCTTTTTATTTTCGAAGTAGGAATGTTCTTCCTACATCTAAAACACTTTACAGATGATTATAATATTTCTGCTAACCTACACAATGTGGTGTGGCTTTGGGGAGTCCAGTCATTGCATTCGATGCTTGATCGTGGCGGTTCCGTCTTATTCCTTAAATTCATTAACCATTTTCCCACTAGTAATTAAATGGGAGAGATGGGCCAAAATAAACATAGACTGGACCCCGCTATGTTTCATGTTCAAAGTGGAATGGTAGCGAGAAAAATATGACTTACAAGCGAGTTACAAGCGAGTTCCAAGCCAGTAGTGCCACGGTACATCGAAGTAGAATCATCGAGGAGTATTTTCAGTAATATTGCAAGTGTGGCTGGTCTACGTAAACGCCGACGAGTCTGCCAGAAGTAGGTATAGTTGTGTGTGTTGGTTGTCAAAGAGTTGCGTTTGTTCACAGATGCGTCGGTAGGTAGAAATGGATCGTCGATTGGTACACACGGTGACAGATCCACCTACCCATAGTTCGACCTTATGTCCATGAGCATAGAGTTCAACTATGGATAGGTTGATCTGTCGCCGTGTGTACCAATTTAAAATACTAGAGTCCAGGCTGTACGGACGGCGACACATCAAGCTATATAAAACCAACATAAGCTGGCCGCGCGACGTTATACGTTACTCGACCTACGCGCGGCCAGCTTATGTCGGATTTGTATAGCTTGATGTGTCGCCGTGTGTACAGTCGGCCGCAATAAGTTATATACACTTTAGTACTACGACGTAGAACAAAAGTGTACCTATACAACTTATCGCGGCCGACTGTACATGAAAGGAGTGCACTGACCAAGGATGCTGTTTTTAAATTTCACATTTTCTTTCAAATTCTTATACTGATTCAAAAATGTCATAAACTCTATGTTTTTTAATGTTTTAGTATGTGAATTAGATTGTGTGAAATAGGACTTCTGGCTTCATCTTGAGCGCATGTACCCTATGTTACTCGAAAGTCAACGCTTAGATTGTATTATCCTTTATGTAGAGGCGTCTCGTCTTGGACAATCAGAACCCCTAAAATTGTAGGGAAATTAATGAATTCACTTTATTTATTAATTTCACTTGGTTGTATTTTGTAATTGTTCGTTATCACGTTAGAGGCATCCCTTCTTCTTCTTCAGGTTCCTCTCCATTACTGTAGGTTGGCAGTCAGCTCTGCATATCCCTGTCTATCTCTCGCCAAACGAAACAGCTCTTCGACGCTGGTGATGTCTGTCCACTCTTTCAGGTTCGCGAGCCATGACATTCGTGGCCTACCGACGCTTCTTTTGCCCTCCACTTTGCCCATTAGCATTGGCATCCCACCAGTCTCAAATTAACTGGAGCTCTAATAAAGGGTGAATAGAAAAGATTTTCGTAAAAAGAATAGAAAAGATTTTCGTAAAAATTAAAAACATGTTTTTATTATTTGTTTCCAAAAATTATCCTCTCGTATTTATGTATCTAGTAATATTTGAACACTTTTTTACCAAATACCAAACGCCAGTATGATGTATTGTTGGAATTTAACGGTGGTGAATGTGGTTGAAAATAGTGATTTCATAAAATTTAAGAAATATCGTGGAATTCGTATGAATTATCGTGTTGTACCCGACTTTTATTTTCTATCGCATGCTACTCAAAAATATCGTGAATCTAAGATAATTATCGCATGCTGGCAGCACTCGGCGACACTACTGGTCGGCGGTCGAGCGTCAGTGAAGCTCGACCGCACCGCAGTTTAGTCGAGCAGCGTGTCGCCGGCTGCGCAGGGTATTTCATAGAATTACATACAATCCAGTAGTGTCGTCGCGACATGCTGCTGCGGCGTGCGGCGTGCGGCGTGCGGTCCGCTGGCAACCGCCACCTTAACACTCAACTGCGATCGCTAACCCGCCTGCCAAGCATGGCGATTAAGGCAAAACCTCTCTTTTAGGGAAGGCCTATGTCCAGCAGTGGACATATAAAAAAGGCTGAAATGATGATGGTGAATAAATAGGTGTTCTTCTTCGGGTTCCTCTCTATTACTGTAGGTTGGCAGTCAGCTCTACATATCCCTGTCTATCTCTCGCCAAACGAAACAGCTCTTTGGCGCTGGTTGTCTGTCCAGTCCTTCAGGTTCGCGAGCCATGACATTCGGGCCTACTGACGCTTTTTTTGCTCTCCAATTTGCCCATATTATAGTCTGGAGCAGCTGGTATCGCTTATTCTGATATGAACAAGGTAGACGACTTTTCTCCTTTTATTAGGTGACTTATACAGGGTGAAATTAGCATCCTTTTAAACTAAAAGTCTACCCATCAAACTGAACAACTATTTGAGTCGCGAACTCACGCGCCGACATTGCAGTTTAGTATTTTTTATTCGCTCCGATCGGTTTGCTCCCATAGTAAAAGTTGTTCAGTTTGATGGGTAGACTCTTAGTTTAAAAGGATGCTAATAATATCAATTTCACCCTGTAGATTAAAAATTCATCTGCTATGCTATTCTCTATAAAGCAGGCATTATTCCCATAATCTTCAACGCGAAAAAATCTCACTTCTGAGCGTAGAAAGAGAAGGTACTCTAAGGAAGCACGTGTCTTGTCATATTCACTCAATAAGAGATGCACATAGCAAATTCGCTCTATTTAAAAAAGGAGATCGCTACCTCATTGCTGTCCTTATCGGCTTAACTACTTTTTTGTACTGACTCCACCTGACTCCAAAATGTCACTTCATATAAATTGTATAAGATTTTATGACTATCGCTATCTCATACCCGGTTACACTAACATTCCGTCTACCAGAGTAAGTGAAAAATTCTTCGTCTATGCTTCTGAGTTCGAGATTCCAGTTCGTGCTTTGTGGAATGGGATAGCTGTGTGGTCAAGAATCTTTACAGCACTCACCAATTATAAAGAAAATTACGATCATCGAAGCACTCGCCAGAAGAGCTTTCAGAAACCATAAGCTCCCTCAATCCCAAAAATAGCACATCTGACGTCTGAAGAGAAAAACTATTCTATGTCGTCGTGTTTACGCCGTCACTGCGCATGTGTGCATGGCGCCATAACCCGCGTATTCTAACCTAAATTCAAATTCCGGGCTTCGCTTTCCGCGGACGCGCGCGCCCGGCCAGCGCTAAACGAAAATTTAAAAATAAACTTTCTTTTTTTTCTGGACAACAGTCCCCATCGTATACAACCAAAGATTTATTAGTTTTTTTTTTAATTATGGTTTTCGATTAACGAAGGATATGTTTAAAAATAGTGTTTACGCAATTACTAGATTCAGAAATCTGGTATTTCGGTGACATAGAATGACCTCGTGTCGGCGCTGGACAATTAATTTTGGCGGTAAACTGTGGCCTGAATTATGAAGTGTTGTGAGTGATGAGATGAAAAAGAAGAAAGTGAATCACTTGCTATTATAGAAAGATAATATAAAAGGTACCTAACTATCTACATTTATATTAATCATCATTAAGTTAATATTCAGATTACCATTTATCACGATTTTTGAGTACCTAATTTTTTTACAATATTTTGTGCACTGTGTACGCTACTTATTGCGTGTCTCACTCCATTTACTCTCTCTCTCTCTCTCTCTCTCTCTGTTAAGGGTTTGCTGGAAGAAATCTCTTCGGAGATAAGCTCGCCCTTTATACAGGTTGTAACAAAACACCCTAGTAATACTTAAGGGGGTGCTTCAGACCATCAAACTGAACAACTTTCACTATGGAGCCAACATCGAAATCGTGAAAAAAAAATCCGCTCTTTCATACAAAACTGCAGTACCGTCTCGACTCAAATGGGACGGCAGATTTTTTTATTTTTTCTCGACGTTTGCTCCATGGTGAAAGTTGTTCAGATTGATGGTCTGAAGCACCCCCTTAAGTATTACTAGGGTGTTTTGTTACATCCTGTACTTGTCGACTATGTATAGTATTAATCTTTATTTCCGTATGTACAATAAAGTTAAACAAATAATAATAATAGCTGAAAGATATCAAATGCTGCCATGTGTTAATGGACCCCATTTTATAACGTGGGTGACGTACGAGGTGACTAAGGGATAAGGGTTTCTTATGCAATGTATTTGTGTGCGAAAGATTAGCTACCTACGACACTTTTCACGTAATTTCATCATGAAACCTTGAAAATGCTAAAAGTGAGCATTGTTTCGACCGCGCATGTTTCAAAAGATAGTTTGTAGTTCTAGAGAAGCTTCTGTCTACCCCGATTGGGTTTGATTGGTCTTTGCATGATAAATAAAAACCGGTCAAGTGCGAGTCGGGCTACTCGCGCACCGAGGGTTCCGTACCACACCACTACAAAACACAACATTATTAACTTAGAAAAAAAAACTTTTGTTGTCCGGGACCTTTAGCGCGAGACCGACTCACACTTGGCCGGTTTATAGTATTTTTTGTTATTCTGTAGAGTTTGCTCTATAATCACACTAAGTTTGACGCTTGTATGTATTACCGTTTTTACGATAGAGCGTGAAGAAAAAACGTTGATAAAAAGTAGTTTCTTGTTGAGAACCCCCCTTAATTTTAAACTATTTGAAATTTTTAATATTAGTTGACAAATCCGCCGTAATAACGCACATTCTGTGAAATTTCAACTATCTAGCTCTTACGGTTCAAAAGTTACAGTCCTAAATAGGTAGGAAAGACGGACGGACGGACGGACAACGTAGGCTTAGTAATAGGGTCCCGTTTTTACCCTTTTACTAAAAACCGGCCAAGTGTGAGTCGGTCTTGCGCTAAAGGACCCGGACAAAAATTTTTTTTTTTTCTAAGTTAATAATGTTGTGTTCTATCTGGTGGTGTGGTACGGAACCCTCGGTGCGCGAGTAGTCCGACTCGCACTTGACCGCTTTTATTATGAATCCTAAACAAATCACAACATAACAAAAACACCTCAAAACAAAAGAAGGTGACAAGTTTTATACCCTAATTAGAGAAAGTGGGTCATTCCCAAACAGTAGGTAAACAGTTCATCCGTTTCCATTAATATTCATCATCAGAACAACATGCTGCCAAGAAGGAGTCCTTCGGGAGGACCTTGAGATAATAGGCACGGATGGGGAAGACAAAATAGTAAATATTGTACGCAGTATGGCTGTATTGAGTTGATACATTGCCTAGTTATTTCTTTTCCTACTGGCTGTGTTACTGGGAAATTTTTAGATAAAGAAATAGTAAAAAAAAATCAGTCAAGTGCAAGTCAGGCTGCTCGCGCACCGAGGCGCCTTCATTGGCCTCGATTCGGAGTGTACTACGACTAAACTAAACTAAATGTATTCCTGTCACTTTCTAAAATAAGATTAAGAAAAGAGACAGAAAACCAACAGCTGACTTTAGTGCTGTCAAAGTGACGTTAAATGCGCAAAATAAGATGCCATCATAATGTACGCCATCTTATTTAAGTCGTTTTTGGGCGTTTAACGTCACTTTGACAGCACTAAAGTCAGCTGTTGGTTTTCTGTCTCTTTTCTTAATCTTATTTTGGAAAGTGACAGGAATACATTTAGTTTAGTTTAGTCGTGGTACACTCCGAATCGAGGCCATTACCATACCACCACAACATATTAAGGTAAAAAAATTTTTTTTTGCTCCGTAACCTTTAGCACGAGACCGACTCACACTTAGCCGGTTTTTATTATTTTTTGTTATACTGTAGAGTTTGCTCTATAATCACACCAAGTTTGATGCTTGTTTGTATTACAGTTTTTACAATAGAGCGAGAAGGAAAAAACGTTGATAAAAACTAGTTCCTTGTATGAGAACACCCCTTAATTTTTAACTTTTTGACATTTTATTATTTGTTATCAAAACCTGGCGTAATATTGGACATTCTGTGAAAATTTCAACAATCTAACTCTTACGGTTCAAAAGTTACAGCTCTAAATAGGTAGAACAGACGGCCGGACGGACGGACGGATGGACGGACGGACGGACAGACAACGTAGGCTTAGTAATACAGGGTGTACAATAAAATGGGACAGCTTCTTAAAGGGGTACTTCAGACCATCAAACTGAACAACTTTCTCTATGGGACCAAAATCGAAATCGCGAAAAAAAAATCTGCTGTCCCATACATTTCAGTCGAGTTATGTTTGCAGTTTTGTATGGGAGAGTGGATTTTTTTTCGCGATTTCGACATTGGTCCCATAGAGAAAGTTGTTCAGTTTGGTGACGGTCGTGTTACGGGCTAGGAGGCTCAAGGTTACACCTCCTATCTCGTGACGACGTGTTATAGTATGAAAGAAAAGAAATGAAAGTAAGGGAAATGGTACGAAGTTACTTTTTTTATTTACATGCAGACAGAGACAAATATAAAAACAGGTAATAGACTAAACAATACCACGGGTACAAAACACTTCCGTACTAGGAATTTCGAGGACTTGGCCGAAAAGGGGCCCTATGCGTTAGGTTCGTCGTCACGAGAGAGGAGGTGTAACCTTGAGCCTCCTAGCCCGTAACACGACAGTGTCTGAAGCACCCCTTTGAGTAGCTGTTCCATTTTATTGTACACCCTGTAGAGTCCCGTTTTCACCTTTGGGTACGGAACCCTAAAAAGAACCGTAAGTAATTAAAAGAGATTCTCCTATACAGAGTGAAACAGTTGCATCATTTTAAGGGTTGATTGTACCCATGATACTGAACAACTTTCCCTAAAAAACAAATAGAAAATTGGCAAAAAAATGTTTGGTCGTTCCATACTAAATGCAATGAGCTGATCGAATGTTTGTATGAAGAGTCAATTTTTTTTCGAATTTCCCTTTGTTCCTTTGGGAAAGTTGTTCAGTATCATGATTACAATCACCAATTAAAGCAATGAAACTAACACTCAGTTGCAGAAACGCTCATTAAAGTTAATCCTCCATTAAATATCTTGCTGTCACTTTTGTCTCGTTGACGTAGTAAAATCTAGCAAGAGATTTAATGGAGGATTAACTCCCCTGTAATGGAATCTTTTCCCACGCAGCGCTTTCAGCATTCCGCCCCGCGCTGATATGCTGAAAGTTTTAGGCTGGAATCATGCTACTTACGTATCGGCTGCCTGTCCAATGACGCGGAGATAGGCGGCGGAGCGGAGAAACGTGAAAATTTAACCAATCACGATTGCATAAAATCTCGGCCGAGATCCTGATTTTGGTTAATATTATATTTCCTCGTTTCTCCGCTCCCCCGCCTATCTCCACGTCAATGGACAGGCACCCTTCAGAGTTTAAGTGACAGTCTAGCAAATACTGAAACGTTGAATTCAGACCATCAAACTAAACAACTTTCATTATGGAGCCACCCTCAGGAAACGTGAAAAAATGTACCTCTTCATACATTTGAGTCGGGAAGGTAGAGGCTGTTTTGTATGGAGCAACAGATTTTCTCTCACGTTTCCTGCACGTCTAGTATGATTTATCTACACGCGCGTGACGCGCCTTCGCTGCATACAAAATAACCTGTTTCCGCGCTTTTCGGAGAAAGAAAGCCGCGCTTGCCGCTACTTGTAGTATGGTAAAAAGCCGAGTCTCGCCCAAATAGAGGAATCATGCTAGAGGGTCTGAGGGTGGCTTGATAGTGAAAGTTGTTCAGTTTGATGGTCTGAATTTGCAATACGCGACATGAAAAATATACAGGGTGAAAGTGATAACATCCTGTATAATTTTTCATGTCGCGTATTCAGGTAAACAAACATAACAAACCGTAAATAAAATAGCGTGCAAGCGTGCATCTATGTCGACCTAGATGTCACCATTCAATTTAATTAAAAAAATTATTCCTATAATGTGTTGTTAATTTCAATAATTTCAAGCCCAATAAAACACGCGCTATTTAACGACATTTAACTTTAAAATACCTTATGTCAGTACTTAACCTATTATAGTTTACAGTAGGTACACACTAAAAATCAAGATCAAAATCAAGATCTAAGTCAAAGTGAAATACAGGGTGTCCCAGAAATGGTGGTCCAAAATGAACGAAGGGGTTGTGGAAATCATTTCCAACAATTTTGGCTCCATACACATAGGTCCGGAAATTAACGGTTCAAAAGCTACACTGAATTTTCTACTTTTTGAGAAAAAGTCGAAAATCGTACAAACTGACTTGCCTGGCAAAATAGTCTATCTGTAATAACGTATTTTTATAAGTATCTACACTAGAGGCCATTGTCTCGATAATAAAACGCAAAGCTTTCAACCAATTAGGCTAACTTAAGGTGCTTACATAAACCAAAATTACTTATAAAGGGTCCTTTTTAATATGCTTACACTTTTTTAAGGGGATGATCAGACCGTCAAACTGAACAACTTTCTCTATGGCACTAACATCGAAATCGCGAAAAAAAAAACTGTTTTGCTGAAAATTCTTAAGTTTTGTGATGAAGGCGCCATTGAGCAGTAAAATCTCTCTCACAGAAAAGTTGTTAGTTGTCTTGTATGACATCTAAACCAAGAAATGTTGAATGGTGAGAAATTTATTCAAAGTCAAAAACTAAAAGTCAAAATCTGAGGCTAAAATTGTTGGACCTCCGTAGTTAGGTGTTTTATGAAAAGTTGACAAATGTAATTAAACGACTTTAGTTTATCATGGCAAGACTAGGCTTATTTAATCTTTATTGGTAATCTTTATTTCTAGATTTCTTAATTTCTAATACCTATTCTGGATTTCTTAATTTCTAATACCTATCTTCAAAATTTAAGTTTTACATCGCCAATAAAATTATAACACGTTTTAAAAACTGTTTAAGGTACATAGAACAAAAGGTACATATTCATTGGGTTGTAGCTGACGTAGGCTCTCCCTCCCTAGTGCAAGGCTCTCTTTCTAACAAGCAAACTTTTGCAATTAGCCATCCCGCTTCAATTGCGCGGCTCCGGTCAGAATTTTTCGTTTTCTTTGAAAACTTGTAACGTTAAAAAAATAAGAAAACCACATCATTCTATATTGTATTGTGAAGAATATTGCAAATTTTCATATTCTTCTGATCAACAATGTAAGAGTAAAACGGTTACAACTGGAAAAAAAGGGGTGACTTTGGATTCGTTTTTCTTCAGTTTTATTAATTAAAGCTTTTACCCGCGACTTCGTCCGCATAAATTATATACCAGATTTTAAGTCAGATGTTACGCTACCAAACAAAAAAAGTTTCATCAAAATCGGTTCAGTAGTTTTTGCGTGATACTCGAACAAACAAACATCCAAACAAACAAACAAACAAACAAACTAAATTCTTTTTTCAAATTTACAGTTTTATAATAGTCAAGAAATAGATTTCAGGAAAAACCACATCACTTCTCATATCCTGTAAAAAGTGCCATAGTTAATGTATAAAAATGGTTACAAAGTTACTCAAAACCGGGCGGACGCCCCTTAACTATAGATTTATTTACTGCTACTCTCTTCTCGACCTAATAGGCAAATGTTTTACATCGGCTGGCACCTTAACTATAGATTTATTTACTGCTCTCGACTCGACCCAGTAGGTAAATGCTTTACATCGGATAGCACTTTAGAGGGCATCGACTTCTGCTTATGGAAACATGGTTTCCAATGAATTTTAATGGGTATTTCCCCCAGGCAGTTTTAGATGACTGTATATTCTGGTACTTTGATTGGTTCTTGTTAATCTGCGTGCTATACAGGGTGTAAAATTAAATGGGACACTTACTTAAAGGGGTGCTTCAGACCACCAAACTGAACAACTTTTAGTATGGGACCAACACTGAAATCGCGAAAAAATATGCCGCTTACACCCTGTGTATCACGCAGATTAACCAGAAGCAATCAAAGTACCAGAATATATAGGGTCCTTCTTAATATGCTGACACTTTTTTAAGGTGATGATCAGACCATCAAATTGAACAACTTTCTCTATGGCAACAACATCGAAATCATGAAAAAAATATCTGCTTGTCCATACAAAACTGCAAACCTACTCGAGCCAAATGTATGGGACAACAGATTTTTTATTCTCTATTTCGATGTTGGTGCCGTAGAGAAAGTTGTTCAGTTTGATGGTCTGATCATCCCCTTGAAAAAGTGTCAACATATTAAGAAGGACCCTGTATGTATATAGTCATCTAAAACTGCCTGGGGGAAATATAATTATTCTTTAGCTTCGAATTTGATTCCCTTGGATTAGAATGCACTCCACTGACATAATGAAGGAAAAGCTTTTTTTTTATTTTTTATTAACTATGGGTTTGCTCTTGACCTCAATCCAGTCCTCAGGACGAAGATGGGCTCGAAGATGTAGCGAGCTTACCCAGAAGATGCCTATTCACTCGTACTTTAAAGGAATTCGGGTTGTAAGTACTCGGAAATACTGACGCAGGTAAGGCAATCCACTCCTTGGCTGTGCGCATTATACAAGATTCAGAAAGGCGCTTGGTGCGGATATGTGGGATGTCAACCAAGAAGGGGTGATATCCCGCGGTGCGTCTGGAAGTCCGATAGTAGAAAGGGGAAGGTGGGATGAGCTCATGCAGCTCTTGTCAAAAATAGGTATACTTACTAAAATGACGTAGTCTAGTAGAGGTGAGGCGGCTCTGAAAGATACCAGTCAAGGTCGTTCGGTCAGGGAAACCTCTAATCTTCTTGTAGACCTTTCCTCTATCGAGTTGATGGCATTTTTTTTTATTTATTTAAAAAGGTTTACTTACAGTTATTACAATGTTACATGAGCAAAAAATTACACAATAATATTTATCTAATTGCATAACTAATTACAAGTAAACACAGCGTGACTAATAAATTGCAACTTAAATAAATAATTATGAAGCTAAAAAGTCTCAAGATGGCGACAATGTTAATAACACAGAGTACTATTGCAGTATTAGTGAGATATAGGTAATAAAAAAATAGTTCAAACTTACAAAAACACAAACTAACATATGATAATGATAATTATCTACTATAATTATAATATATTGTAATGGAAAACAAATAAGGGCATTGAGTTCAGGTAGTTTTATTAAATACGAGCTTTTACCCGCGACTTCGTCCGCATAAATTATATATACCAGATTTTAAGTCAGATGATAAGCTATCAAACAAAAAAAGTTTCATCAAAATCGGTTCAGTAGTTTTTGCGTGATACTCGAACAAACAAACACCCAAACAAACAACATACAGACAAAAAATCCAAAAATTGGTGATTTGGAATCAGGGACATGTAAAAACCATATCGCAATCTTTTTTTTGTAAATATCTTCAATGTACAGACACACTTCTGTTACAGTTTTATAATAGTTTAGATATGTTTCCGGAACTTGTACAATGAGTCTGAGTATATGTCCTGAAGTGCGATTTTTGAAAATCATACGAGCGACTTTGGCAGTATAAAATGTCAAAATTACTATGGAGATTATGCATCTTTCTACTGCCAAGTCGCTCGTATGATTTTCAAAAATCGCACTTCACGTCAGTCGATTCAGCAACCAAATTATAGCCGGATAATTCGTGGAATGCAAGAATTGTAACCCAAAACTGTTCTTCGAAAAGGCGGAGCGAAAGGTGGTATGACATTTCTAGGGTATCTGGAAGGGACTCTGATGTTAATCAGGCTTAATAGCTGGGGTACATCTATGCTGGATCTTATAATTTTGAACAGAAATATCAAGTCTAGGGTCTCCCTTCTTTTGTCCAACTGTAACATTCTAAAATGCTTAGATCAAAGTAAAATGAATGGATAGGCCCGAAGCGCTTTAAGTTGAAGCACGCAAAACTAGGGCACTTCAATACAAACTGGGGCACTTGGTCTGTCATCTCAGTACAAATTCCAAGTAAAACTGTCAATTGTTTTGCCTCATTTTTCTGGTTTGAAATGTCTAAAATGTCTAAGTCGAGCTGTGTAGGAGACGGTAGCTTTAGATATTCCAAACATGCCGTTTCTAGTCCAGTATTTTGCCAAACGGATAGTACAGAGCAGTTCTAACAGTAAAAGGCGTATTTTGGTAGCTTTATCGGACGTTTATCTAAACAACATCGCTGGAGGTCGATCGATAGGGCTTTTGAAAGCTTATCGGTGTGGATCGTTAATGTCGTTACAGCTTGTCGTATTCAGTTAGTGAAACTTAACGCCCCAGCGCTTCGGAAACCATTTTAGGTTCAACCTACTTCAAAAAACTGACAAAGTGCGAGTCGGACTTACGCATGAAGTTTTCCGTACCAGTACCACCATAATATGACAAAAAATATGTATTTTCTCTGGGATCCTTAGCGCAAGCCGACACACACTTGACCGGTTTTTATTATTTGTAATTTTACCCTAGAGTATGCACTATAATCACACCAAGTTTGACTCTTGTATGTATTACCGTTTTTACGATAAACCGAAAACAAAAAAAAATCGTTGAAAAATACGCGTTTCTTTTGAAATTGAAATTGAAATTGAAAAAGTTTTATTGTGCAAACAGAATGTACAGCAATTGTTATAATAATTACAATAATTATACTTTTAGAATCTGCTTGCGACAAAAGGCATCAGTAGGGCTACCATGAGTTGCTATAGTAAATTCATTAAACGCAACTAAATTCGTTTTCGTAAATTATTTGTATTGAATTCAGTACAGCGCCTCTGGCGGATAGTTATGTAACTAAAATTTGACTAAAATCCGCACCATGAGTTGCTGTAGTTGACTATCGCCGTTAATGTAACTAAAATGACACTACACTTATTGTAGTTCCCATACAATTTCGGCACCATGAGTTACATATTTGACAGATGTCATAGTAATTTACTATAACGAAAGTAGTTGCGGCTGTCACCTAAATTTTTCTCCGTGAAACAGTTTTATTTCTTGAGTTTTTTTTTTCAAATATGTCTACAAGAGTATATTTTGCTTGGAGAATGTTAGCAGAAGCTGAATCTGAGGACGAATGGAATATGCAAAGGAGCTACAGTGTTCATATGCGCGCACAAAGTCAAAAGGACCCTTTTCGCCCCCTCACCTCGTGAAATTCATTAAGTGTGCAGTATAACAACTGAGGGTACTGATGGGGCAGCCAATGTTCCGTAGTGCTTCCAATATGTTTACGGAGGCGCACAGTGATGGGTTCCACGCGATAATGCAAAAGCTGTGCATCTCTGCTGGGCCGTTTGCGCTGCAGCCCTAATAGCCACAACCTGCGCGCGTTGGCAGACATATGGTACTCCCCAATGCTGCAACAATGGGTGCGCTTGCATGCCACCTTGTAACTACCCACATCATTGTTTGATAGGGAATCTTTTGTTATTATTGTTTTTCAGGGATCCGTTTTTATTATTACCTATTACTAAGCCTACATTGTCCGTCCGTGCGCCCGTCAGTCCCTTTGTTCTACCTATTTCGGGCTGCAACTTATGAACCGTAAAAGCTAGTTAGTTGAAATTTTCACGGAATATGCGTTATTGCGGCGGATTTGCTAACAAATAATAAAACTGACAAAAAGTTTAAAATTAAGGGGGGTCCTCATACAAGAGACTAGTTTTTATCAACGTTTCGCTCAATCGTAAAAACGGTAATAGGTGCAAGTATCAAACTTGGTGTGATTATAGAGCAAACTCTACAATTTATAACAACTAATAATAAAAACCGGCCAAGTGTGAGTCGGTCTCGTGCTAAAGGTTCCGGAGAAAAAAGTTTTTGTATGTTGGTGGTGTGGTACGGAACCCTCGGTGCGCGAGTAGCCTGACTGGTACTTGACCGGATTTATTTATTTATAACTAAAATAGTTTGATGATGAGTTTGTAAGATCATTGTTACTAACATTACTTATATGCATCTGGGTTATCTGAATAATAATTTAATTTTTTATTTAATTAAGACTTTCCTATTAAATAAATGACTTATTATTATAGATAAAAGTTTTATTATTTTACATACGATAAAAAGAGCATTATATGCGTTTCCACCAAATCACTCAAAATGCAAATGGTATAAGTCTCACAAAGTCACGCCATAGATCAAACTGTGATTCACTGCACCTTATTTTCTTTTTGTCTTTTTGATTGCAAGTCCAGCTAGATTCTGCTACTGCTACTTTAAATCTTCTTCTCTTCCTGTCACTGTGGGGTATATTTAGGGCTTGGATAATAGCTCTCCACCGGTTGCGATCTTGGACAGCACTGTAGATATCCCCTCAGGTCATGTTAAGGCTTTTGGCTTCAACTTTCACCGAGCGGCGGCGCCAGGTTATTTTAGGACAGCCTCTATTTCGTTTGCCTGGTGGGGGTGGGTGTCATGGATGGGTGATCGTCTCCTTAATTCATGGCCTAGCTACTGCCACCTTCAGGCAAGGATCACTTTCTCTATACACTGCTCACTCGTCCGTCTCCATAACTCCTCGTTTGAGATGATGTTTGTTAAGAAGATCTTCAAGATTTGCCTGATGCATTTGTTGATGAAAACTTGGAGTCTGTCATAATATTCTTGCGAAATAAATTGAAATTGAACTATAAATCCGGTTTCAATCAAAACCAACAAAACACAACACTCACAGATCACTATATATGTACTGACCAAAGAGAATATAATCACTACGTTTGTACTGACATAACACTAAAACGTAAAAAACTCCATGCAATGCTTACAGTAACAAACCTTTTTAAGGCCTATGGGTAATTTTTGTATGGAAGTTGGAGTCTTTTTTTTGAAGCGGCCAGTTACCAAATGTTGCGGGTATTTTAGGGCTATTATTACCTTACATTATTATCAAAAAAAATTGTCCTACGGTGTAACGTTTCGGAGATATTTAATGTTAAAGTTTAAAAAAAATCACTCTAAAAAGCTCATTAATTGTTACCCATTTAGGTTTCTTTACTACTTTATTTGTTTTTATAGCCCAGAATTATTAGTCTTACCCACTTAAGTACCCACAATATTTAGTTCGTAGAAACTTATACTAATTCAAACGAGCGACCGCCAATTAGCGAGGATTGCGGTGCGTTCCTGCACAAAATATGCGTGAATCATCACGCCAAAAACGACACATCAGTCACAAATAATTACAACTAATAATTCTGGGCTATAAAAACAAATAAAGTGGTAAAAAAACCTAAATGAGTAACTTTTAATGATCTTATTAGAGTGATTTTTTAAAACTTTAATATTAAATATCTCCGAAACGTTACACCGTAGGACAATTTTTTTTTTATAATCATGTAAGCAGAATGTAAGATAATAATAGCCCTAAAATACTCACAACATTTGGTAACTGGCTGCATGAAAAAAAAAGACGCCAATATTACCCATACCCCTTTAATCTTAGATTAAAAACTTTTCGCTTACGCTGACCTTTTATGGTATTAACACAATACTTTTTAAATTGACTTTTTTTGGCTTTGATCTAACAGGAAGGAGTCTCTTTATTCCAAACCAAAGAGACTCCTTCCTCTTAGGCTTTGATGCAATAAGTCGTAATAGTGAAGACGTTGAGCGAATAGATAACATATAATTCGCACTTGATTCGCACCATGAGTTTCATCGCACGCAACGAAAATCGTTAACGTATAGACGACAGGCACTGTAGCTCATGGCGTTCCATGACTCACTTCACACTTATCGATGTGTCTCTTTCTAATTGCCTATTAGAAACAAGGATAGCAAAACTGGCCAAAATCTTTTGAACCCAAGCCAAAAAAAGTAAATTTAACCCTAGAGTGCTCGCGCTATGAGCATTTTGCCGCTTGCGTCAAAAAATTAATGGTATTTTGTAATCGATGCATTTGTCAAAGTCAAGCGTCCCAGTAGCTGCCCCTACATTACATATCTCACCTCCCCATTTTAGAAATTATAAGAAATTGAGTGCGCGGGTTACCTCACGAAGAAAGGGTTGTTGTAGGTGTGTCGCGTTTGGCGGCAAATTACTCACTGCGCGACTACGCTCGTAAGTAAAATTCATGTATGGTTTTTTACAGTACGTTTAACTATTATTAGTCTCATCGTGTTTGTTGTTTTTTTGATGTAAATATAATAATAATATATTTATTTAGGTTATTCTGGTTGGGTGTTTTTGTTTTAATTAGTTGATTTAAAAAAAATAGGTGATTGACGTGTGAGGTATAAGAAGTCGATACTAATACTTAAGCATGTTACAGAAACCAATGAGAAATTTATTTTTACCATCGGAACATCTGAAAATACCATCAGAAAGAGAAGGTATATAATATGTGCAGTGGTCCATCCAAGAAAAATAGAAGGACCAAAAAAGAGTGCAATAGATGCGCAAAGTTACTGTGCAACGAACACTTTATGTACACACGGCGACACATCAGGTTACGCACCCCATATACCCATAACTACACTACGTACAAAACACAAAATAGTGCGGAAGAGAGCCTGCATAGACGCGGCTGCCGATGCGGGCGCAGCGTGCTGTAAGACGAAACAACAACAACATACCGCACCCTTTCGCACGATTCGCAACGATCAACTTTTAATAGTTCAAAGTCCAAACCGGGTAACCTGACCTGTTGCCGTGTGTACATGTGTCAGGACTATTTTACTGAAACACATGCCGTAGATGAAGAAAACATTTAATTTTCTTATTAGGCTCAAATATTTTTTTATTTTATGCGGATTGAGATAAAGATGTTAGTAAAATTCAAGAAAGGACATCATCGGCATTTTATACATTTTTGGTCCAAATGTCAAAGTGCCGGCCAACAAAAAATAATGCTATATTCTGTTAGAACTTGTCCGTCTAAGCATTTATTATTCCAAAAACCAAAAGGCACGTTTAAAATGTTAAATTTTATTTTATTTAAGTAGGTAGGTAGGTTGTAACATAAAAATCATTTTCTATATGAGCGGCAAAATGCTCCCCACGCGATCACTCGCGTTTCACGGCAGGACGCGACTACTCTAGGGTTAAAACGTATTGTGTCAACACCATACATAACATATAGTACACCTACGATTAAATTAAAGAGGTTCGTTACTATGTAAGCATGGCATGGAGTTGTTTACGTTTTTAGGGTTCCGTACCCAAAGGGTAAAAACGGGACCCTATTAGGTACTGACGGTACTAAGCCTACGTTGTCCGTCCGTCCGTGCGTCCGTCCGTCTGTCCGACCTATTTAGGGCTGTAACTTTTAAACCAAAAGAGCTAGATACTTAGTTAAAATTTTCACAGAATGTGCATTTGCGGATTTGCTAACAAATAATAAAAATGTCAAAAAGTTTAAAATTAAGGGGGGTTCTCAACAAGAAACTAGTTGTTATCAACGTTTTTTCTTCTCGCTCTATGGTAAAAACGGTAATATACAGGGTGTCCCGTAAACCGACGCGACGTCAACCCGGCGCATGCTGGTAGGTTAGGTCATGACTAAGCGGAATATCAAAATTTGGCTTTGGTAAAAGTGGCTTAGTTTTCGAGATATTGACAGTTTTAACACAGATACTGCATAGACAATTTGTAGCGGGGTGGCACTCAAAATAGTGAATAAGGTAAAGAGTTTCACGATTTTCATAAAACTGTCCTTATCTCGAAAACTAAGTACCATTTCCTAAAGTCAAATGTTGACAGACTGATTGATTGATTCACAGATTTTTTTTATTTTAGTGTATTCTGGTTAGGCATGAACTAACCTATCAACATCCACCTGGTTGACGTCGGTTTACGGGACACCCTGTATGCAAGCGTCAAACTTGGTGTGTTATAGAGCAAGCTCTACAGTATAACAACAAAATAATAAAAACCGGCCAAGTGTGTCGGTCTCGCGATAAAGGTCCCGGAATAAAAAAAAATTTTTTTAGGTTAATATGTTGTAGTGGTGTGGTACGGAATCCTCGGCCTCGATGCGCGTATAGCCCGACTCGCACTTGACCGATTTCCTACAAATAGTTACCATGTCACGGAGAAAAATTAAGGTGACAGCCGCAACTACTTTCGTTGTAGTAAATTACTATGACATCCGTCAAATATGTAACTCATGGTGCCGAAATTGTTTGAGAACTACAATAAGTGTAGTGTCGTTTTAGTTACATTAACGGCGATAGTCAACTACAGGAACTTTACTCATGGTGCAGATTTTAGTTACATAACTATCCGCCAGAGGCGCTGTATGGAATTCAATACAAATAATTTACGAAAACGAATAAAGTAGACGTACTGCTATCCTTGTTTCTAATAGACAATAAGAAAGAGACACATCGATAAACGGGACCCTAATACTAAGCCTACGTCCGTCCGTCCGTCCGTCAGTCTACCTATTTAGGGCTGAAACTTTTGAACCGTAATAGCTAGATAGTGGAAATTTTCACAGAATATGCTTTATTGCGGCGAATTTGCTAACAAATAATAAAAATGAAAAAATAAAATTAAGGGGGATACTAAGGGGGCGGCAAAACTGGAACCCCGGGCGGCAGAAACACACTCTACGCCACTGTGTCCTCTCCTCATACAAGAGACTAGTTTTTATCAACGTTTATTCTTCTCGCTCTATCGTAAAAACGGTAATACATGCAAGTATCAAACTTGGTGTGATTATAGAACAAACTCTACAGTATAGCAACAAATAATAAAAACCGGCCAAGTGTTACTCAGTCTCGTGCTAAAGGCCCCGGAGAAAAAAACATTTTTGTAAGTTATTGTTGTGTGTTACGGAGCCCTCGGTGCGCGAGTAGCCCGACTCGCACTTGACAGGTTTTTATTTATAACTAACATACTGCCGTCCATTACTTATAATGCCGTTATCTACGAAAATGAGTTTTCGATTTACGCGGGATTTAAGGTAAAATGGATGCTGTTTGATAAATAAACCAGCTATTAACAAGTTCGAGATATCATAGAAATGGAATTAATGTGATCTTTGCAATGCTTTTATTTCCATAGCGTAATATATAAGCGTTACGGAAATATTTTGAAATTTCTGTTTGCATTTAGTATCAGTTTATTTTTTTGATCAAAATAACACCACTTAAATGTCGTTAACGTTATATTAGCGACATTTTAGCGTTTCATTTTCGATATATTTTATTGTATTGTAAAATTCTAAATTTCTCTTTATAAATGCTTTACTAAAATGCCGGTAAGTACTATAACGGCATTTAAGTTTAAACCTTCTGTTCTGTCACAATGCTCCTATAGTCCTTTAGCGGCATTTAAGACATGCTATTCAAGTGTAAATTTTATCAAATAGTTTTTTATTTTCTTTTGTGGGATTATTGCAACACTACATTGCAGTTAACTTTCAAACCTTTGGACATAACGACAATTTAGCTTTGTTAACACTATAAGAGAGAACTGAAAGAATCCAACAAAATGTATTTAAAGTGCAAAAATAAAACAGCTCAGTCTTAAATTCGGTTTTGTTATTTATTAGACAATCAACATTATATTTTAGGCGTTTTCTAATATAGTGTAGGTAATTACAATAGAGATTAATTCAAATTATTTTAAGCATTATTTTTATCTAGGTTAGGTAGTCCTTAACAGAAAGGTGCAACTCCTCCGACGTTTAAAATTAACACAACCATTACCTACAACTTATTTGTATCCATAAGAAAAAAATATGAAGTGTAAAAAGTAAATTAAAAACTCAAAAAAACAGCTCTGCCTGCTTATTATAGTGTTCATCATAACAAAAGCAATTCTAAATCAAAAAGATAAAACTTTTCAAAAGATATAAAAGTACAAACTTAACTAACAATTATTACTTGCTTTAGAATTAACAAATGTAGTAATTAAACTTATACCTATATGTAATTAAATGTTTCAGATAAATTAAACAAAAATTAAAGTAAATTAAAAACTCAAAAAAAAAAACAGCTCAGCCTGCTTAAGTGTTCATAATAACAAAAATTCTTCTTAATCAAACAATAAAGTAAAAACCTCTCAAAAAATATAAACGTACTTGCTTAAGATAATATTATCCCGAGAGCGTAAATGCGCGCTGCATACAAACGTAGTCTCAGGGCCGGATTCAGCCATATAGAGGCCCCTAGGCATTTCAAGCCTCGGGGCCCCTATCCCCGTGGGCCGTGGGATGGATTTGTCTCTGTGTCCGGGAGCCAGATACAGGCTAGGTGGTCGCAGTAACATAACCACAAAATAACATAAGCCACTAAAATGTGGAGCGATCTCGAGCTTTTAATACCGATCTAGGGCTACCGTCAGCAAAATTGCCGTCGCCGGACAAAGTCTTCAAAAACCCCGGACATTTCAGTAAAATCTGAAATCCCCGGAAAACCACGAAACATTATATTTCGACTACAAAAAGCGCTTTCACTACAATATAATATTTATAGGTCATTGCCAATCAGCAATATGATCTAAATTCTCAGCCCTGGAGCGAACAAAGATTATTGCGCTGTTGCGCTTGCGACACAATCACAACCAAGAGCGAGATCGAGATATTACTTAAGATCGTTGCAATGCCATCTAATACCAAAGAGCGAGCAAAGCGAGCTCGAGATTTTACTGCAATATTATAAGTCGTTGCGCAATGCGATCTGAATTCTGAATCAAGGGCCGAGCGAAGCGAACTCGAGATTTTACTGCAATACGACTAGGTCAGCTCATTATTTTCCTACATATTATGTTTATTGCACCTACCTATAGCTCATGTCAAAATGGACTTGATTTGTGTATGAGACGAAAGCATCGAGCGAGCAATAATAGCTCTCGGTATATTAAACAGGATATAATAACTCGATTACAGCAAGAAGTCTGTTTTAAAGCCAAAAATAAAACAACAAAAATGAGCGAGCGAAGCGAGCTCGAAAATTTGTAATAAATATATTTTCAGTGCCTTTTTTAATGACTTTCACAGACTTTTTAATAATTCGATTAAATTTTGGGCTGAGTTAAATCTTCGAGTTTTTACTTATTTTTCTCTCAGACCGCGGGGCCCCTACGCGGCGGTGGGCCCATAGGCCAGTGCCTACTTTGCCTCTATGGTTAATCCGGTACTGCGTAGTCTGGTGATATTTTCAATACGATTCAATCAAAGTCAACGAAATTTTTAGAAACAATCTAGTAACTAATCTCTATGTCTGTATGAAGTCAGATTTTCGTTAAAATATACTGGTTTAGAGCAAGGATTAATTAAAGATTAGTATGGAAATCTTTGAGGCACTGTAACTTTAAAACTATACATTTTAACGAAAATCTGACTTCATACAGACATAGAAATTAGTTACTAGATTGTTCCTGAAAAATGTCGTTGACTTTGATTGAATAGTATTGAGAATATCACAAGACTACGTATGTATGGAGCGCGGCAACGGCTTAAGGAACAATTATTACTTACTTTAGTAATTAACAAATCTATGACTAATAGGAACATTTTGAACTTATAAGTTATTTATTTACCTATAGGTATCCCCATTGGGGAGTCAAATGTTCAGCAGTTGACGGCATTTTAGTGAAGTAATGTGGGATAACCACATTTTAGTTATGACTTCTTCTAATAATTTTTCGGCAATAAATTTCTAAATTGCCGTTAAGATCCTTTAATAGCATTCTTGTGTAAAATTTTCATTTAACGACATTATAGTCTAGAGTAGTACATTTTACAGAATTAAACTTAGTACCTATAACTATAATACAGTAAATGTACTTTAATCGCACTGTAGATTATTAAAAATATGTTAACGGCAATAAAGTTACGCCATTGAGAATAAAAATCAGTTATAAAGGCATTTTAGTCATGTAATTATAGTTAGACGCATTATAGTTGTGTATGCATTGGAAAATCAGGCACTTAACTGCAATTTTCTTTTAATTATTTCAGAAACTAGATAAGATAGGAAAATATGAGTTAGCTAGGTCGATAGAGAATCGTTTCGTGATTATGATGACATCAAAAAGTGAAAATCGAGCAGATGTTGGTTAACGGCATTATAGGTAACGGACGGCAGCATAGTTTGTAATATCATTGTTACTATTGTTATTGTTATCACTGTTATTATGCATCTGAGTTATTTCAATAATAAATGATGTGATTTAATTTAATTTTTAATTTAATTAAGACTTACCTATTTAATAAACGGCTCTATTATAGATAAAAGCTTTATTATTTACATACAATAATAAAAAGAAAATTAAATGCATTTCGACCAAATCACTCAAAATATGGAAGCATCACCATCGGTACAATTTCGCGATTTGTACAATTCCATGAATGGTTCTAGAAGCATGTTACTGTTTTAACTATCACACAGTCACGCCATAGATCAAACTGTGATTCACTAAGACCTCATCTTCTTTTTGTCTTTTTGATTGTAAGTCCGGCTAGATTCTGCTACTTTAAATCTTCTCTTCCTGTCACCCCCACGTGGGGTACATTTAGGGCTCTCCACCGGTTGCGATCTTGGACAGCACTGTAGATATCCCCTCAGGTCATGTTAAGGCTTTTGGCCTCAACTTCCACAGAGCGGCGGCGCCAGGTTATTTTAGGACGGCCTCTATTTCGTTTGCCAGGTGGGTGTCATGGATGGGTGATCATCAGGCCTCCTTAATGCATGGCCTAGCTACTGCCACTTTCGTTTAAGGATCACTTTCTCTATACACTGCCATAGTGTAATCAAACTAGTGAGCGCGCTCGGCGGCCGCGACAGGCCAATCGTGCGCGGTGAGCGGAGGCCCGGGGGAAGCGTGTCCCGGTACCAATTAACCTATGCGCGGTACCAATACTGCCGGTGCTTCACCCCCCAGCACACCGCGCAAGCATAGATCCACCGCGACCGCTAAGCGCACCCACTATTGTTATAATTACGCTATGACACTGCTCACCCGTCCGTCTCCATAGCTCCTCGTTTGAGATGGTGTTTGGTCAGAAGATCTTCAAGATTTGCCAGAGGAATTTGTTGATGAAAACTTGGAGCCTGTCTGTGACCGCTTTACGGATGAACCTAATGTAATGATACTATAAATGCGACTAGATAATCTGTGTGACAATGTTCGAGATTAATAAATATCATATTTTCTTAATATTCTTGCGAAAGAAATTTAAATTAATCTATAAAACCCGCTTCAATCAAACACATAACACTGTAAGAATAAAAACGTAAACAACTCCAGTGCAATGCTTACAGTAACAAACCTTTTTATTTTAAACGTATTACTTTACGGTATTGACACTATACTTTTTAAATTAGCTTTTTTTGGCTTGGACTCAAATTTTTTTTAGCTAATTCTGCTATCCTTGTTTCTAATAGGCAATAAGAAAGAGACACATCGATTAAGTGTGAAGTGAGTCATGGAACGCCATGAGCTACAGTGCCTGTCGTCTATACGTTAACGATTTTCGTTGCGTGCGATGAAACTCATGGTGCGAATTTAATGTTATCTATTCGCTCAACGTCTTCACTCTTACGAATGTAGCCACGTCAGTTGATTTTACTATCACAACTCATGGTAGACGTACAGCTCAGATTTGTGCCGGCCGAGTGATCTGATCAGAGATCACAGCGAGCGCAGCCCTGATTTTCAGCTGTACCCTGTTCTCACTTGCAATATTTAGGTATATCATTGTTCACTAAGAAAAACGCTTTTATGGGCAGACAGAATAAATACTAGATATGGGGACATTTTTACCAACGGATATCAGTCCCACGGACGCGATATTTTTAGGCGAACTAGGTCTTTTCTATGCACGTCATTTTAGAATGTTGTCTTTTTCTTGTCAAGACATTTTCTGAGTAGGTCAGTTTCTGGGTAGGTCATTACTAGGTCATTACGCTTTACCTTCACTCGACTCAAAAATGTGTACGGAACAGCATTTTATTTCGCGATTTCGATGTTGGCTCCATAGTAAAAGTTGTTCAGTTTGATGCGTTACATATAGAACAGGGTATTTCAACCCATCAAATTGAACAACTTGTATTATGGGACCAACATTGAAATCGCGAAAAAATCCGCTATTCCATAGAAAACTTCGATCGCAGCTCACGATGGACAGCAGATTTTTTATTTAGAATTTCGATGTTGGCTGCAAAGTGAAAGTTGTTCTATTTGATGGTCTAAACCACCCGTGGTACCACCCATATTACTAGGGTGTTTTGTTACGTCCTGTATGTTTTCATTGTTACCGAAGAACCTTACAAAATTTTCGGCGACTGTGCCCAGGAGCTACATGGCCTGATTCCACCATCCCCCTTCCACCAACGTACGACAATCCGCATCCTCTTTTATAATGAGAACTGGTAAGGTTTGGAACTCTCTCCCTGCGTCTGTGTTTCCAAGCAAATACAATCAGGATAATTTTAAAAGAAGAGTTAATAGGCTTTTTCGCGCGCTACATCCTCGGCTTTATCTACACTTCCCATCAGGTGAGCTGAAGCCAAGCGCAAACCCATTATGAATAAATAAATTTAAAAAAAACCATTTAATGTCTTGATCCCACAGAATGAAACCACCTTAGACAATTTAATTTGAATGTTAAAAATCATGAAAAGTAGTCTCGTGTGAACCCCAAACGTTCTAAGTTCAAAATTATTGTTTCGCTATTATAGGCTGTCTCGTTTAGTGATAAGGTATAAAATTGGGTGTAAATGCGCAAGATTAATTGATCTAATACCGTGGCAGAGGGGAAATGCTACCGCAAGGCGAGTCCCTAGTAAATTGTCTAAGGAAACCACCAACATCCTGCTTACAAAACCATAAAATCTTTTATAAACAGGTCAAAAGATAACTAAAAATATAGATTTTTTATTTATAGACAACAGATGCATTCCAGTTATAGTAAACAGATGTAAGTTATTTTGAGATGAAATGATTATAGGGTATGTAGACAAGCTTGGAAAGTCCGTTTGACGTAGAAAATACACATATCTACAGGGTGTAGGGAAAAGTATCATTAGCCTTTAAACCACTTACTCTACCCATCACATTGAACAACTTTTACTATGGGGTAAACCTGTCAAAACAAAAAAAACTGGCCAAGTGCGTGTCGGACCACGCTCAGGGTAAGGTTCCGTAGTTGCCCGTCACAATATAACATGGACTTAAAAGAAGACTTTTTGTTTTATACTACGATCGAAAAATGGTTTTCCCAAACCCACAATACATATTTTTAAAAGACCTATCCAACGATACCCCACAACATGGGACAGACGAAAAAAAAAAATGTCATCCCCAGTTCACGTGTAAGGGAGGTACCCTAAAAAAAATGTTTTTTAAAGATTTTATTTTACCACTTTGTCGGCGTAATGAATATGTATACATATGCCAAATTACAGCTTCTGAGCTGCCGCGGATAGACGGACAGATGGACGGACGGACATGGCGAAACTATAAGGGTTCCTTGTTGACTTCGGAACCCTAAAAATCTGCTGTCTCATACATTTGAGTCGAATAGGCGTTGCAGTTTAGTATGGATTATGGAACAAATGTTTTTTTTTGCGCTGACAGGTTTGCTCACATAGTAAAAGATATTCAGTTTGATAGGTAGAGTATCTGCTGGTCTTCTTCTTATCGTGTGGGCAGAGCCCTGGTGTCAGAGTTTTTTCAGACCGCCTTTCGGCCTCTGACGTGGTTTTTATGTAACGACTACTACCACTAGAGATAGTAGCCGGGACCAACGGCTTAACGTGCCATCCGAAGCACGGAATCACTTTTCTTTTCAGACAATCAGGCGATTCAGCCTGCAATGTCCTAACCAACTGGGGAAAAACGCACAAAGTGACATATCACTAGGTGTCCCCCGTGGGAATCGAACCCACGACCTCCGTATCGAGAGCCAATGCTCTTAACCATTAGACCACGGAGGCAGTATAAATAATTATTCTATCCTACGCTTCTCTTCTCCCAGTACGATGTTGAAGCGGGTATTAAAGGCTTTTCTGCTGGTTTAAAGGGGAAAATGTACTGAGTCATCCATTGAAATTATCGTTTCTAGAAAGCCCACGCTATCCTGTTGTTTCCGATTTACTAATTCCAAAACCACCGTTAATTTTTCGTTAAATTCCATAACGGAAATATTCGGCTTGCAATTTTTCTTATAAGTAATAAAATTATTTGATTCATGCTCGCTTACATTTACACATAAATAAAAATCATGGATGAGTCATGAGACCTACGAATTAGAAGTATACAGGGTGAAATTGATATCGTTAGCATCCTTTTAAACTAAGAGTCTACCCATAAAACTGAACAACTTTCACTATGGGAGCAAACCGATCGGAGCAAAAAAAAATCAGCTGTTCCATACTAAACTGCAGTGCCTACCGGACTCAAATGTATGCAGCAGGTGATTTTTTGCTCCGATCGGTTTGCTTCCGTAGTAAAAGTTGTTCAGTTTGATGGGTAGAGTCTTAGTTTAAAAGGATGCTAATGATATCAATTTCACCCTGTACATACATACTACTATTGCACAATTTTTTTTATCCCCTAGTCGTTTTATAACATTGTACAGGTTATGAAACCCCTCTACAAATAGTAGGTGTAAACTCTGTGTTCCCAATATCATCGTCATCACAGATAAAGTTACGTGGACAGGATCTAATCTAAATCAATATGGAACCCTTGGTATCTCAGTGACTATTTATATATAGAGAAAACAATTTGTACGAGAGGCCGAATACGAACCATGTACTTACTGAAGTGTTCATTTACATGTCGATGTTGTAGTCGTATTGTGATATGAGACTTTTTATTTAATGTCCACTTGAATATAACTTATGGGTTGTGTCTGAAAGCAAATATACAAATAGTTATATATTCTACAATATAGGGTCCCAATTTGAAATATTATCGATTTTAAACATGTTACAGCCATGTTGTGCTATTTCGAATCAAATTAAATATTGAAAAATTCTTGTTTCGGTGGCGAAATTGGATAACGCGATTCGCCGGTGTGGAAGAGTGCGGGTTCAAGTCCCGCCCGAGACTTAATTTTTGAATCTTTAAATTGATTTGAATATAGGGTCCTTCTTAATAAACTGTCGATTTTTTTAAGAGGATGATTCGACCATCAAACTTTAAGGATCAAACTGGATAAGATCGCAGTTTTTATGGAACAATTGATTTTTTCGTGATTTCGACGATGGTCCCATATAGTTGACATTATTCAGTTCGATGGTGTGATCATCGCTTTAATAAACCTTCAGCTTCAGCTTTCTTCTTAATATTAAGAAAGATAGGTAGATATAGTTCTTTGATTCGGTATGTCAAGTTGTTTTGGTCTTCATTTTTTACGGATAGAAGACATAATTTTAAGACACCTATTTAATTTTTATTGCGATTCATCGAGATTATCAGTATAAATTTAATTTTTAAACTATATTGATCTCTTAAATGCAAAAATGGTCGAGAGAAAATAATTGAGAATAATAATAATTTTGGGGGTTTAAGTCACTCGCGTCCGTAGGTTTACCCTCGAGACCCTACACGTGACCCCTGGGTGGTGCTAAATGAGTGACAACTTACCGGTGGTAGGTTTCGGCCGAGGCTGGTTACCACCCTCCAGATTGAGCCGTGTCGCCAAGTGGTACTAACCACGTTCCGCCACGAAATCCGGAGTTGCCCCATGGGGGACGGGTCTGAGCAGTAGAGTCGCGTCAGAAGACCGTTCACAGGCTGCTGACCTCTGCTACACCGGCTGGCTGGTTTTGGAGGCTAGCGGGATCCGAAGCACGGTGCTCCGCTGGCCGACCGCAGGAAGTAGGGGGCCCAATTAGCGGGAAAGCCACCCGTGAAAGGCTGCCCCGCCACCTAGCGAAAAATCCCGGGTTGCTCCACCATGCCGGTTGGCGACCGGATGGGAGAAGTTGGTGGGCATCCCCGGGGGGGTTCGGGCGTCCCCGCGGTCTCCAACCCAGCCATCTTAATGTGTGGCAGACTTCAGCATACTATCTGGCTCGATTGATGCTACTCCTCGCTCAACTACCGGCCCCCTGCCTATTCGCTCTTCTAAAAATAAAAAAAACGATGAAAGGTTCTAAAAGGAAGAAAGTTAAACAGCGGTTGCACGTTCTCCCTTTAAAAGTGCACCTCTGCAATATCCGAGGACTGCACTCAAATCTCGTAGCAGTCCACCACCACCTAGAGACTGAAAAACCACAACTGCTGTTTCTCACCGAGACGCAGATCAGATGTCCGGCAGACGCGGCGTACCTCAGCTACCCTGGGTACTCTCTGGAGCATAGGTTCATTCCTCATGCCGGAGTCTGTGTGTACGCTCGCGATGACATCTGCATCAAGCGTCTCAAAAACCTTGAGGAGCCTTCTTTCTCAGTATTGTGGATACTGGTGGAGACGGGTGTTGAACAAATTGTTTACGCCTGTGTCTACCGTTCGCACAGTGGAGATCAGGAGACGACTAGGTTGTTCGACTATCTTGGAGAGGCGGCTGAGGAGGCTCAGCTAAGGTATCCTGTGGCGCAACTGACCCTTCTGGGTGACTTTAATGCTCACCATCAAGAATGGCTGTTCCCCTACCAGAAGACCGATCACGCTGGACGAGAGGCGCGCAAACTTGCACTATCGCTAGATCTCAGCCAGCTGGTCAATTGTGCCACACGGATACCTGACGTTGACTTTCACACGGCCAACTGCTTAGACCTTCTGTTGACAACTGATCCAGACAGATATTCTGTGTCGGTATGTGCCCCCTTAGGTACCTCCGACCACTGTCTGGTGAAAACTGTATCCGTATACTCCCCACCTGATCAGGGCCACTGTGGTAAGAGACGGGTGTGGCGATACAAGTCAGCAGATTGGGACGAGATGCGACACTTCTTTGCTTCGTATCCTTGGCGGCAAACCTGCTTTTCTACAGAGGAATCGTCGAGCGCTGCGACCGCGATTGCCGAAGTGATACGTCAAGGTATGGAATATTTTATTCCGTACTCTGACGTGTCAACCGGCGCCAAAGCTCGCCCATGGTTCAACGCTGACTGTTCTCGTGCTGAGGTGCAAAAACAGTCAGCGTATATGTCCTGGGCTGATGCTCGAAAGCGGAAAGCTCCGAACACCGAAAAACTGAAGAAAGCCTACAACAAAGCCGCCAAATCTTGCAAAAAGGTGTTTCGAAAGGCCCGGTTTGACCATATATGTCGTATAGGGGCTAAGCTCGCCTCCTATCCAGCTGGCAGCAAAGCGTTTTGGTCGCTTGCCAAAGCGGTGGAAGCAAACTTCGGCCGTCCCTCCCTACCACCGCTAATAAAACCTGACGGATCGCTGGCTCACTCGGCGGAGGAGAAAGCAAATTTATTTGCTAATCTTTTTGCCGGGAATTCGCATCTGGAGAACTCAGATATAACACCACCTACCATTCCTCGTACTGAATGCTCAATGGCATCAGTTCACATTCGCCAAAAAGAGGTTTTTAAAATCCTACGTTCTCTAGACGTGAACAAGGCTAGCGGACCCGACGGAATCCCAGCGATTGTCCTACGCACCTGTGCTGCAGAGTTGTCTCCTGTTTTAACACGCCTGTATCGCCTCTCACTTAAGACTGCGGTAGTCCCAAAGTCATGGAAGCTTGCCAACGTGCAACCTGTGCCCAAAAAAGGCAGTCGTGCCGACCCTGTCAACTATAGACCAATATCAGTCACTTCCATACTCTGCAAGACTATGGAACGTGTACTTAACAACCGGCTCCTGGCATACCTTGAATATAACGATCTCCTCAGTGACCGCCAGTATGGGTTCCGCCCAGGACGGTCCACGGGGGATCTCCTTGTGTATGCCACACATCTGTGGAGTGAGGCTGTCGAGAGATACGGGGAGGCACTTGCCGTGTCACTTGACATATCCAAAGCCTTTGACAGGGTCTGGCATGCAAGCCTTATAAGCAAGCTTCCATCATATGGAATTCCTATTGACCTATGCGACTGGATAGCTGACTTCTTGAGTGAACGATGCATACGAGTAGTCATTGATGGATACTCATCGGATCAAATGGCTATTAATGCCGGTGTTCCTCAGGGGTCAGTTCTGTCAGCTACTTTATTTCTGCTGCATATAAACGACATGCTTGTGCCCGGAACCTTTGGGTATGCTGACGACAGCACTGTTTCTGACAGATATCTGTCCGGTGCAGGGGTCAAATTGGATGTTACTCAGTCTTGTCGAGAGGCCATGGTGCAGCGATTAAACTTGGCCCTTGAATTTGTGTCCGACTGGGGTGACGCTAATCGGGTCAGTTTCAACGCAAACAAAACACAGGCGTGCCTTTTCTCCACAAAACGGAGTCCCTTCGCTTTGACTCCGACTTTCCGAAATGTGTCCATACCGATAGCTGATCGCCTGGAGCTCCTGGGCATTAATATATCGTCCGATTTGAATTTCGGGCGGTATATTGAGTCCATGGCGAAAACCGCAGCGAAAAAACTGGGCGTCCTTTCGAAGGTCAGACGGTACTTCACTCCGGGACAGCTTCTACAACTTTATCAAGCACAAGTCCGATCGTGTATGGAGTATTGCTGCCATCTTTGGGACGGGTCTGCCCAATACCAGCTGGCCGCGTTGGACTCAATCGACAGGCGTGCCAGGAAGCTCATAGGTGATCCAACCTCTGTGGCGAAGCTACAAAGTCTTGAGCATCGTCGCAAGGTAGCCTGTCTATCTGTTTTTTATAGGATACATTTCGGAGAGTGTGCGACGGAATTACACGATTTAATACCTCCGTCTCCCTTTCATCTGCGGGGGACGAGACGCAGGCTGGGTTTCCACCCTTATGTCGTTGACCTACCAGCAATTCGCACGAAGAAGTTTGCTTCTTCTTTTATAATGCGCACGGCTAAGGAGTGGAACGCACTGCCTGCGGACCTGTTCCCTGAGCAATACAACCTGGGCCTCTTCAAGGCAAGAGTGAATAGGCATCTTTCTAGGTAAGCATGCTACATCTTCGGCCTCATCATCACTCAACATCAGGTGAGATTGGGGTCAAATGTTTACCTATCGAACATAAAAAAAAAAAAAAAAAAAAAAAATTCGAACTCCATGGAGAAAACTAATGTTTTATGAAAAAAAATCGCCTGCCTTTTCTGCTGGTTTTAAATGGTTTCATCTTATGACGATCACAGAAACAAAATATAATATTACTTAAAAATTGCCTACTACAGTCATAATACGTTACCGATTTTGTAAACGATATAATCAGAAACTTACACAAAATCCATAAAGTTCTAGGGTCACTTCAAAATTCAAAATTCAAAATTTTTTATTCAAAATAATATCATATAGATAGCTTTTTGACGTTATTTTTTGACTCTACCACCGCGTCGGAAGGTGTTCCGTTGAGATAAGATGCGGCCAGAAACTTACAACACACATCTTTTAAACAAAACAAAATGTACAACGTACAATTAAAATACAATATTGCATTACATAGTGTAAAATTGTCAAGACCAGACATTTTGGTCATTCAAATAATCATCGAGTTTATAGTAACCTTTTTTACAGAGGACTTGTTTAACATGGGACTTTGGCTTTACCAACAATCAGATAGACAATAATTGTAGTCACTACACGAACTGCCGAATAAAGTAAAATGAGTGAAACACATGAGTGTATATAATAATATATGTTCGAAGTGTATTACAAGGACGCATTATGTCTAGACTATTGTACTATTAGAATATATACTCGTAAATATATATAGGGATAGATATATGAATACACTAATATTGTGACTAGAGTTGTAATTCGTTTAACTCTGCGGTACGAATAACGAAATAGTTCATAATATAGTGTTAAGGCCAGGTATCTTTAGTGCAAGCGTATCTTTCTTACAAGCAAACTTTTTAGGGTTCCGTACCCAAAGGGTGAAAACGGGACCCTATTACAAAGCCTACGTTGTCCGTCCGTCCGTCCGTCCGTCCGTCCGTCCGTCCGTCCGTCCGTCTGTCCGTCTGTCCGTCTGTCCGTCCGTCCGTCCGTCTGTCCTACCTATTTAGGGCTGTAACTTTTGAACCATAATAGCTAGATAGTTGACATTTTCTCAGATTATGCGTTATTACGGCGGATTTGTTAAAAAAAATAAAAATGACAAAAAGTTAAAAATTAAGGGGGGTTCTCAACAAGAAACTAGTTTTTATCAACGTTTTTTCTTCACGCTCTATCGTAAAAACGGTAAAACATACAAGCGTCAAACTTAGTGTGATTATAGAACAAACTCTACAAAATAACAACAAATACTAAAAACCGGACAAGTGTGAGTCGGTGTTGCGCTAAAGGTCCAGGACAAAAAAAGATTTTTTTTCTAAGTTAATAATGTTGTGTTCTGTGGTGGTGTGGCACGGAACCCTCGGTGCGTGAGTAGCCTGACTCGCACTTGACCGGTTTTATTCAATTAGCCATCCCGCTTCAATTAAAAGCAAGATCGCTAAAAAACCTATTTTTCAACAATATCTTTTCTCTTGGGTGTTTGGGGTAAACACCATCGGGTATAATCGCTGCTATAATTAATTACCTTTCAAATGATGATATATTCGGAAGAAATGGTGTATGGTGATTCTTGTAAAACTGGTTATAAATCTGAAATCGAACTTACTTTGGTCCTCTTTTCTATTGAGAAAATTTAATAGAATCGTGTTTTCAACGGTTAGATTCACTGCAGATAGAAATTATCAACACTGTTATTTGAACTATATATATTAAATGTAATAATTTGGTTATCAAAAACCGGTTCGAAAACAGACAAAATAGGTTCAACCCCCCCTTAAGAATATTTCACAAAATAATCTATTATTTCTAGTTAGATTCAGAATTATACACAGAGGTCGCATTTTTACTCTGCCGATAAGTTGCCAAAAACGGTTTCATTTGACAATTCATATCAGTAACTTTATGGTATATAGTGTTAACCCGCGACTTTGTCCGCACAAATTATATACCAGATTTTAAGTCAGGTCATAAGCTATCAAACAAAAAAAGTTTCATCAAAATCGGTTCAGTACTTTTTGCGTGATGCTCGTTCAAACAAACAAACACACAACTAAAACAGCTTCATCCAACATCAAAGCAGCCAGGATGACGACTCCGGTATATATATCCCGCCTGGACAGAAAGACGACTGCGGACGACATCCTAAGTCACCTCAGCACCAGGTTCTCTACTAAGGATGGCGGGCCTCTCCCGGTGAGGGTACGGGAACTGGAGAGCAGGTCTACAGACTTCAAGGCCTTCAAGCTCCGGGTCCCAGTCGCTCACCTGAAGACGTTCCTGCTCCCTGAAGTATGGCCTACCGGAGTCGTGTTTAGACGCTTTAGGGAAGCGAGGACAATAATCCCTAGGGAGTGTTGTTTTAATTATTAAGTTATATTTTTATGTATTTTAGGTTAAGGTATTTATAATATGGGCCCGTGATAATTTTTATATTGTACTGTTGCCTGAATCAAATAAATAAATAAAAAAATAAAAATAAAAAATAAACAAACAGACAGACAAAAAATTGGTGATTTGGAATCAGGGACACCTAAAAACCATATCGTAACTTTTTTTTTTGTTAATATCTTCAATGTATACAGACACACTTCTGTTACAGTTTAATAGTTTAGATATATGGTATATAGTCGTGTTCTTTGCGTATGCACTAGCATACAGTAGTAGGTAGATACTTGTATGTATGTGTAAGCTTTGGGTTTGTTTGACGTTTATCGGTATAATAATATGAGGAATTTGTGCAAATATTTTATCATTCATGGCTGTACGTGATCAAAATGTAAACATGTCTGACCCGGTCTCACCCTGTATATTTGTGCTTATGAATATGTAACACCCTGTTGTTTTGTTTCTATTACGTAATGGGGGGTTGTGTTTTCAAATTTAATGTCATAATCAGTCGAAGGATTTTGTAAAGTCGTTTGTCCACCACTTTAACACATGGACGCAGAACGTCTACACTACAGAGTGTAACAAAACACCCTAGTAATACTTTAGGGGGTGCTTCAGACCATCAAACTTAACAACTCTCACTATTGAACTAACTTCGAAATCAGCTGTCCCGAACATTTTGAGTCGAGTTGGTACTGAAGTTTGTATGAAACTACTGTTTTTTCTTTCGCGATTTCGGGCTCTGTTACACCCTTTCTACAAGGTGTTAACTTAAATGCGTTACATCCTTAAAGGGTTGTTACGGACCATCAAACTGAACGACTCTCATCTCTCATATATATTGAAATCGCAACAAAAAATTGCTCGTCCATCCAAAACTGCAAACCTCGAGCTAATATGCTGACACTTTTTTAAGGGGATGATCAGACCATCAAACTGAACAACTTTCTATATGGGACCAACATCGAAATCGCGATAAAAAATCTGCTGTCCAATACAGGGTGTAAGTGACAGCCTAGCAAATACTGAAACGGTGAACTCGGACCATAAAACTGAACAACTTTCACTATGGAACCTATCTCACTACATACATTTGAGTCGGGTATATAGGTACAGCAGTTTTGTATGGGACAGCTGATTTTTTTTCGCGTTTCCTGAGTTAGGCTCCATAGTGCTCCGCACTGCGATCTGTTCGCTGACAGGTTGTCTGACCTACTCCGAGAGTGTATGAGGTTTTGTGAGAGTGTTACAAGAGTTAGCTCTATAACGGGCCAATGAACAGTCTGCCTGTGTGTTGTTTTTGCCTGTCTTTGTTAATTTATGTTTTCTTTTAAGTACCTACCTATAAGTTACGCAATGTACCTAATACATTTGTTAAATAAAAAAAAAATAAAAAAAAAAAATAGTGAAAGTTGTTCAGTTTTATGGTCTGAGTTCACCGTTTCAGTATTTGCTAGGCTGTCACTTACACCCTGTATTGGACAGCAGATTTTTTATCGCGATTTCAATGTTAGTCCCATATAGAAAGTTGTTCAGTTTGATGGTCTGATCATCCCCTTAAAAAAGTGTCAGCATTATTAAGAAGGACCTTGTATAATTAATTCACATAGTAATTAGGTATATGTTATTTCCTAAAATAAATGCTTTCAAAAAAAAAATATAATAACAAAAGACATAATTTCTCCAGCTATGGGGAAAAGGCCCCCAAGAAATATTAGCGTATTAGTTGACGTATAATTATGGAACTCATGTCGATTTGTTTCTCATAATCTCTAGATTATGGTGGTAATATTAGCTATGCCTCATCTAAACGGAGTGTCGCGTAATCGCAGTTGGCGCACATCTTGTCTTGGTAAGTTATGTTGATTTTTAATTTTTATTTTCGTCTTAACATCTAAGATCTTCCTATACAGGCACTGCTTTACACGTGCCGTTTTAATAGGAAAAATGAATCTTAGCAAAAAAAGTCAGAACGGTACATTTTTTATATTTATTTCATAATTCCGTTTGCATCTTTCATCCGATTACTATAGTAAATTAAATTATGTTTTTAGAGTGTAATACCAATACTATAAATAAACGGAACCGTTTGTGGGCCTAAAATAAATTAACTCCTTTAGAGTTTGGTTCATTATTGTTGAAAGCTTTCTGTACAATATCGTCAAAAAGACAAATTGAAGAAGCTATGAATGTGATTAATGTAAAAGGTTACCATTTACTAGATTAATATCGCTATTTAATGAAAAAGTTCAATGTCTGCTTGATATCCAAGGTTGTTTCACGAATAATTACATCGACGTGTAGTTATACCATAGTATACTAAACTCTATACAGGGTGTGAAATTAAATGCGTCATATCAAAGGCATAGTGTAAATAACTAATAGTGGTGAAGCTCAGCGGTCGCGGCAGGCCAATCGTGCGGGGCGTGCGGGGGCCGGGAGGAGTGCGTCCCGGCCTGCTATGCCTGCACGCGTACCCTAACAGCAAATTGAGTTATAGTACGCCCGTCCTCCACCGAACCCCGCACGCCGCGCGGGCATAGACCCGCCGCGACCTCTGAGCTCCATCACTTATTTTATTTATTTATTTATTTATTTATTTCCTTTTTGGAGAACTTACAGCTAAATAACAGTTCGGTTTCAACAAAGACAGATTGTTAGTCAGATGCTGACAACAAGTTCCCACATATAAAAATAAAGAGAAAGAAAAGTCTAATGAATAAAGCTAACATTAAAAAATAAAAACTAAGGTAATACAAAATTATTATGGGCCATCAAAAAAGTCACGTGCTAGAATATTTTTAAGTCTATTGGTGCTTGTACAAAACAAATCGATATCGAAGTCCACGCAAACGTCATTGAAGCTGCTGCTGGCGCGCTGCAGGAACGCGTTCTGCTTATAATTTGTTCTCGCGAACTGAACGTGCAGGGGCGGCCGCTGCCGGAGACCCCTCTGATTAGTGCGAAGGTTTACTTTGGCCAATAAATCAGGGCAGTCGATTGCTCCATTAGCGACATTCATTAAGTAACAAATGTCGCCAATATTACGCCGTTTTTCCAGAGGCAAAAAATGGTAATGTTTACACCGCTGCGCGTAGCCCGATGTTCTGCGATGCGCTTTAAAATCAAGAAACCGCATAAATTTCTTTTGGATGCGCTCAATACGCACTTTATAAATATCGTAACAGGGGTTCCAAACTTGAGAGGCGTACTCAAGGTGGCTGCGGACGAAGGCACAGTAAAGAATTTTTATAGTCTTCAGATTCCGAAAGGAAGCCGAAGTGCGCATAACAAAACCCAGCGCTTTTGAGGCTTTATTTACAACATTATCAATGTGCCTATCGAATAGGAGTTTGCTATCCATTGTAACGCCAAGATCACGGATCTCTTCAACCTCGACAATGCGGCTGCCGAGAAGTGAGTAGCCACCATGAATGAGAAGGAGTTTACGAGAAAACGTCATACAAAAACACTTGGAGACGTTCAGTTCTAGCCTATTTAATTGACAGTAACTCTCAAATCTCAGCAGATCTTCCTGGAGATCGCGTACGTCTGAGTCGCTTCGAACCTCCTTCAGAACCTTCATGTCATCGGCAAACAATAAAATATAGGAATTGAGAAAACACGTCTGTATGTCATTGATAAAAATGTTAAACAATAGTGGGCCTAATATGGACCCTTGCGGGACTCCAGAAGGAATATTAGTCCATACAGACGTGTATCCCTGCAATACCACAGCTTGAGTACGCCTATCAATGTACGATGCAAACCAGCGATAAAGATCGCCATGTATGCCAGAAAGCCAAAGTTTGTATAATAACATTTTGTGATCTATTCGGTCGAAACATTTACTATAGTCTGTGTATATTACATCTATTTGCGCACCATTGCGCACATTTTATTTACACTATGTCAAAGGGGTGGCTTCAGACCATCAAACTGAACAACTTTCACTATGGTGAAATATCTGGTTTCTGTCAACATCGAAATATCTTTAGCAAGATAGGCCACTCGACCAAAATGCATGAAACTGCAGGTTTTTTTCGCGATTTCAAAGTTTGTCTCATAGTAAAAGTTGTTCAGTTTGATGGTCTAAAACACCCTGTTCGATATGTAATGCATTGTTTAGTTTAGGGTCATTCTGTAGGGTTTTTTGCGGGAATGATTAGATTAGACTATCAAATTGAACAACTCTTATATGGGACCAACATCAAAATCACGAAAAAAAGTAGATTCGGGTCGAGAAGTTTGTAGTTTTGTATGCATGGAACAACTGTTTTTTTGTCAAGCTGTTGGCTTGTCCTCTCTCTAATATCTGATCTTGCCACTTATCTCCATTTCACACTTCATTCCCACATTTAAAATAGAAACAAATACTCTGGTGCTTAACATAGAATAACTTTACTAAGGTGCTCATTATGTTCTTTAAAATTGGTGCTCTTCGTGGAATACCGCCATATAAGGCCAGTTCAATTTCGTAGAGTAGTTTCAACCCAACCATTTCAAGTGCATTTAGGTCGAATAGGTATTAAAGTGCTCTGTGGTAGGGTTGATACAAACGCGATTTTAAGGAGCGTTCTTTTTTAACGAACGTTTATTAATACCAGTGTCACAGAACAATTTTTAACATTGATAATGTTTTTTCGATCGTAGTTTCACCGAAAGTGAAAATGCGTAATTGCGAAAAAAAAGAGGGTGGAGACGGTGTTTTTTTTACAAAGTAAAAATCGCGAACACCTTTTAAAATAAGGACGCTTTTAGGGGATTTCTAAAAGGAATTTTTAACACATACTAAAATATTTATTTTTTAAGTTTTTATATTGTACTTTGGCTAACCTGTTTTTTTATATTTTTGCAAAATGACGGAAATTTTTTGAGCTATGATTTTTTTTAAATTAGCCTTTTCATACTTTATCTTGCTATTTAATTAATATTCATGGAGTTTATTTTCAACGTACCCAAAGGTCGTGTAGAGCACGAAATCGGTGAATCGGTGAATTAAAAAAAAACATATTTTCAAAAAAATTAAAAATAAAATGGCGTACGAAGTAAAAGGCGACTTTTCTATCTAAACTATTATAAAACTGTAACAGAAGTGTGTCTGTACATTGAAGATATTTACAAAAAAAGATTTCGATATGGTTTTTAGGTATCCCTGACTCTAAATCAACCATTTTTAGAATTTTTGTCTGTCTGTTTGTTTGTTTCTTTGTTTCTTTGTGTGTTTGTTTGAGTGTTTGTTTGTTTGTTTGTTTGATCGAGCATTACGCGGAAACTACTGAACCGATTTTGATGGAACTTTTTTGTTTGACAGCTTATGGTCTAACTTAAAATCTGGTATAGAATGTATGCGGACAAAGTCGCGGGTAAATGCTCGTTATAAATAACTTTGTAACAAAAGATCCCCGAAGAATGAAAACTAAGCAAAAACAAGTGGACATTGTCTAAGATAGTGTCTGCGAAAACTTAGCTAAATAAATATAGTTTATCTAACTATTATTTATATCTACGAAACTCCGGTGGAAAGGGGAAAAAGGTCACGACCTCTCCGTTACAGAAGAGATGGTGAAGACTAGAGATTATACAGGGTGTAACAAAACACCCTAGTAATACTTATGGGGGTACTTCAGCCCATGAAACTGAACAACTTTCACTATGGAGCCAACTTCGAAATCGCAAAAAAAAAAATCAGCTGTCCCATACATTTATCGGTACAACAGTTTTGTACGGGACAGCAGATTTTTTTTTGGTGTAGTGAAGTAGTTCAGTTTCATGGGCTGAAGCACCCCCTTAAGTATTACTAGGGTGTTTTGTTACATCCTGTATAACTTAAATGTGTTACATACCTACCTGAGGGGGTGTTTTTGTTATTACTGATGGGTTTGCTCTTGACCTCAGTCCAGTCCTCGGGACAAAGATATGGGGAAAGCTTCAGAGCATCAAACAGTTTTTTTTTAAATAAATATCTCCAATGTACTGACAGTTCTGTTATACCCTACTAAATAAACGTGAAAGTTTGTAAGTATGGATGGATGTTTGTTTCGCTTTCACGCAAAAACTACTGAACGGATTTTGATGAAATTCGGCATACAGATATAGACCATGGCCTGGATTAACACATAGTGTACTTTTTATCCGGGTAACACAGACGAAGTCGTGGGCAACAGCTAGTACAGATTTATAATAGTAGTGTAGTGCAGACACAATAAATGTCATCATCATCATCTCGGCCGATGGACGTCCACTGCTGGACATAGGCCTCCCCCAAGGATCGCCATAACGACCGATCCTGCGCTGCCCTCATCCAACGGATTCCCGCCGCCTTCACCAGGTCGTTCGTCCACCGTGTGGTTCCTACCCACGCTGCGCTTTCCGGTACGCGGTCGCCACTCGAGAACTTTTCGGCTCCATTGGCCATCGGTTACCTCTAACACAATCTTCTTCTTCTTCGTTCTGCGAGCAATGTGCCCCGCCCACTGCCTATGTCAGCTACTCTAGTTCTTCTGCGGATCTTTTCATTTCTGATTTGATCTCGCAGGGAAAGTCTGAGCATAGCCCTCTCCTTTGGGTGATTTTCAGCCTTTTTATGAAGCCTTGAGTGAGCGACCACGTCTCTGTTCCATATGTCATCATTGGCAACACACACTGATCGAAGACTTTCGTTTTACACTGCGGTATTTGTACAACTGTAATACCATGCGAAATTATTTTCAACAGCAACATTTTTCTTAACTCAACGTGATTATCTAAATCATGGGAATTCTACGTAAACAGATACGTTTACGTTTAGAATACGAAGTCACTTTAAATAACCTCTGTTTCTTTATTCTAAAGAACGAATTTGGAGTGTACTGCGGGGTTTTGTCTGGGAAATATTAACATTGCTATACAAATATACGTCCCGCTGTGCTGTTTTGTATATTCCTTCTTTATAATAAGAATTTACTAGCGAAAACTTTAATACAGTTTGTTTCTATGATTTTAAGGGTTTTTGTATATTGTGTACGTACTACTTGTATTATAAGTATCACAAATGCGTAGGTACATCATATACCAAATAGTGTTTTATACCTTGTATAATACACGAGCTTTTACCCGCGACTTCGTCCGCATAAATTATATACCAGATTTTAAGTCAGATGATAAGCTATCAAACAAAAAAAGTTTCATCAAAATCGGTTCAGTAGTTTTTGCGTGATACTCGAACAAACAAACACCCAAACAAACAAACGAACAAACAAACAAACAAACAAACAGACAGACAAAAAATCCAAAAATTGGTGATTTGGAATCAGGGACATCTAAAAACCATATAGTAATTTTTTTTTGTAAATATCTTCAATGTACAGACAAATTTATGTTACAGTTTTATAATAGTTTAGATAATACAGGGTGAAATTGATATCATTAGCATCCTTTTAAACTAAGAGTCTACCCATCAAACTGAACAACTTTCACTATGGGAGCAAACCGATCTGAGCAACAAAGAAATCTGCTGTTCCATACTAAACTGCAATGCCTACGCGACACAAATATGTATGCAACATCTGATTTATTTTTTTGCTCCGATCGGTTTGCTGCCATGGTAAAAGTTTTCGTTTACTAAGAGTAGTTTTAGTTTACTAAGAGTCTACCCATCAAACTGAAAAACTTTTACTAAAAAAAAAAAAAAAAAAAAAGCAAAGCAAGCAAGCAAGCTCTTTTTTTTTTTTTAAAAGGATGCTAATGATATCAATTTCAGCCTGTTTGGGGTCAAATTGAACATTATTCTCAGTGGGACCAACATCGAAATCGCGGGGAAAAAATCAGCAGTTCCAATACATTTGGGTCAAGTAAGATGAAAGTTTTGTATGAAACAGCAGTTTTTTTATTCTTGTTATCGATGTCGGTCCCATAGAATCTACGCAGATGAAGTCGCAAGTAAAAAAAAGCAATTCCAAATATTTTCGAGTAATACAAAAATTTTTGATATATGATGTATACTTATAAAAACTTAAACGTTTACTTGTTAGTGCATACACAAATAGGTTTAATGGTAATAAAGTTATTAAGGCTGGGTATTAGTAGAACAAGCCTCTCTTTCTAACAAGCAAACTTTCGCAATTAGCCATCCCGCTTCAATTGAAAGCAAGATCGCAAAAAAACGCATTTTTCGTCAATATCTTTTCTCTTGGGTGTTTGGGGAAAAATCCATCGGTTAGAAGCCCTGCTATAATTATTTACCTTTCAAATGATGGTATATTCAGAAGAAATGGTGTAGTGTGATTCTTGTAAAACTGGTTATAAATCTGAAATCGAGCTTACTTTGCTCCTCTTTTCTATCGAGAAAATTTAATAGAATCGTGTTTTCAACGGTTAGATGCCCTGCAGAAAGAACGTATCTACACTGTTATGTGAACTATATATATTAAATGTAATAATTTGGTTCTCAAAAATCGGTTCGAAAACAGACAAAATAGGTATGACCCCCTCTTAATAGCAAATGTTTGGGATTAATGTCCAAATGGTATGTTCAATAACGCGAATAGATCATAAAGTGAACTGAAAAATGTTCGCGAGTAGTTTGTTTTGAAGAAGTTTTATGATTGTGCTTGCGATTTGATAAAATATTTAATAAAGTTAAAATTGGTAGTTAGATAGCTTCGATAAGTTATACATCAACAATTGAATACAGTCGAAGCTATATAAGGTGTTACTAAAGTAAAAATAAAGATTTAAAACTTTAAAGGGGTTTGTTTTTATTTTTTATTAATTTAACTTTTACAAAATAATTTATAATCTACCTAGAATACACGATTTCTTTTCAAAAGTCCAAAAGGAGTTTAGCGGGAGATCCACAGTTGCTGCATGACGTTAGTCAATCTCATCAGTCGTCATCATCAGCATCACACACTAATTACAGTACAATCAAGAGTACAGTTAAAGCACAGCTCGGGTAGATTTTAAGTAAAAAATCTGATGTTCCATACTAGGTATTATCATTATATGCTCTTGACTGTATGTTCTCCGAGGGGATAAAAAAAGTAACATACTTTTTTTTTATTAACTATGGGTTTGCTCTTGACCTCAATCCAGTCCTCAGGACGAAGATGGGGTCGTAGATGTAGCGAGCTTACCCAGAAGATGCCTATTCACTCGTACTTTAAAGGAATTCGGGTTGTAAGTACTCGGAAATACTGACTCTTAAAACATTTAAATTCAGAAAATGTCAATTTTCACTGAATAGTTTGGTAGGTATACCGAACTAACTACCGATCTATTGAGACTAGACGAAAATTTTCTCAAATTCTGTCTAGTAAGAACGCTAGGGCGTCATAATATGAGGATAGTCAGAGGTCGAAAGCTAAGTGCAAGAGTGTGGAATAACAAACATCTTACCATTAAAACTAAGATGAACGTGTATCAGGCATGCATCTTAAGCACACTCTTGTACGGTGCGGAGACCTGGACGTCGTACGCAAAGCAAGAGAGGAGAATAAATTGCTTCCACATGCGCTGCCTTCGAAGTATTTTGGACATAACCTGGAGGGACAAAGTGACAAACGAGAGGGTGCTTGCTGCGGCACAGCTACCCAGCATCACCGCACTCCTCAAACAGAGGCGACTGCGTTGGCTGGGGCATGTGCATCGTATGGATCCCTCTCGCTTGCCACGACAAGTTCTTCTAGGTGAAGTTGCGCATGCAAAGAGAAAAGTCGGGAGACCACATCTACGTTTTAAGGACTGCTCAAAGCGTGACATGTCTGCGTTTGCCATCGACAGCAGGAAATGGGAAAATCTCGCTGTGGATCGTGATTCGTGGAGGAAGCTGTTAACGGAGGGAATAACTGCGCACGATCGCATGTGGTTTACTTCCTTAGCTAACAAGCGAGAAAGGAGACACCAGCGCGTTGCAAACCCAGCAAACGCAAACGCAGTGAGCCTAAATTTTACTTGCCATACGTGCGGCCGTGCCTGTCGCTCCCGTATAGGGCTCTATAGCCACGAGCGTAAGTGCCGCCAAGACGCTGCTTAAATCATCTGTTACAGATGAAAAGGCCTATGATGATGATGATGATGAGTCAGAGGTCTTATTGATAAGTATAGTGTAATCATATCGATGGATAATTCATTCTGTAATTTTTAGTTTATATGCCGAACCCCCAGGGGAGCGCGTAATTTCTCTTGAACCGAACCTACATAATTAATATCCCAGATTCTTGACGTTATTGCTTTACATACACTAAGATTTTTTCCAATCTAAGTCACTAGATGGAAAAAAAGTTGTAAAGCAATTATATTGTATCCGTCCTTACATATAAGGATCATTTTCGCAAATCCAATAAGTTTTATGTCCCAATTTTATGGAATCCCGCTTTTTCGTTTACGAGAGTAGTAAACGGCTATATGTATTCAAATTTCTTATTCACAATACGGTCAGGGGGTGACGGCATGACAACACCTAATAACTTGAAATGACAAGCAAAATTATGCTTTATTATCAGGAGATTTAAGGGTGAATGTTAATATCATTATCAACTTGTAGTACTAAAAGCCCTGTAAGGCAAGCGAAAAACTAGAGAACATATGAACATATTTGCATGGGGAGCTACGTGAAACGATTTCTCTTAATAGCCATTGTATGGCATTCTAAATTAAATTTAAGAGACTGCGAAATTGTAAACAGTGCAAGACAGCGTTCTGCTTATAACATCGCATCGTTAAATTTGTCGTTTCCCGAGCACTGCTGAGAAATCTCTCTTGCTTTATAGTGTTTTAAGTCGAGAATGTCTTTAAAACTGGGCAACATCAGCATCATCATCAGTTCAGCCGATAGATATCCACTGTCTGCTGGATATAGGCCTCCCCCAAGGATCAAAACAACGACCGGTCCTGCGCTGCCCTCATCCAACAGGTTCCCTCACCTTCACCAGGTCGTCGATCCTTGTGTGCCTAGCCACGCTGCGCTTTCCAATACGCGGTCGCTCCTCTACAAATCTTCGGCACCGTCTGCCATCGTTTTATATCACGAACGTCGGTATCTAACCCAGACAAATACTAGCTATATGAAAAAGGCCCTTGATGACTTATTTCACCTTTCCTCTTTTCAGCCCAAAATGGTAGAGCAAGCTGCCGTCACGGGCGCCACCACGCCCGGTGCAGACAGCATGGCAGATGGTACCCAGCCCCTCGTACCTCCAGCTCCAAGGAAACAGGCCAGGCCGAGGGGCAAGCCGCAGCCAGAGCGACCCAAGAGAAGTCTCTTCTGCTTGGGCCTGAAGAATCCACTGAGAAAGTTGTGCTATGATATTGTTGAGTGGAAGTATCCTTTTTTAATGATTTTAAGACATGAAGCTTGAATTAGGGGACGATGACTGAGTGTTGACGAGAAGATACTGGAACAATTTGGTGCCACTGCGGCTGGTACTCGAACCCCTTATCTGCCTATCCAGCTCGTGCTTTATACTGATTATGCTATCATACCCTTTTTTGGGAAGAGGAATGGAGCATGTTTAGAGGAATGATACCGAATGACAGGCTTTTCATATTCATTTTCATTTATTACATACATACATATTCTCACGCCTGTCTCCCACTGGGGTAGGCACAGACAACAAAACGCCACTTGCTACGATCCTCTACATTCATTAGTCTCTTCATGCATGCTCGTCGGTTTCGGGTACATCTGACCTGGCCTTTTTTAAGCACGTCATCAATTTGGTCAGTGTAAGTACCTCTAAGCCCTTCGCTTTCCAACATTTCCACTTACGCTTGCCTTATACATTTTCATCGTCAATCTGGTCTCATCCATTCTCTATGACTAAATTATCTCAACATACTCTATCAATCTTTATCACTACATCCTCTTTCAGACCAGAACGTTCTCTAATTAAACAATTTTTCATTATACCACACATACTTCACAATGACCGCATCTCAACGGCAATAATCCTAATTTCGTGCGTTTTCTGCCAGACCCAAGATTCACTTCCATACATCAATTTCAGGACTAACACTCCATTATGAATATCCGTGCCTTCTTGGACACGTGTTAGCTTCTCACAAAATAATGTAGAGCTCCTTTGACCCTATTTTCTACTTTCACTCTTCTATCAAAATCACGCTTACACTTTGTTTCTTGTAAACATGCATCCCAAGTACCTACAAAAACATTATTCAAATTTTTCTTTATTAATTGAATAAATTTTACAAGTCAAATTAACTTTTTAAAGTGCAATAATGTTGCAATGATGCGAGATAACTCGGTCTAGGTTAGGCCTTCCTCTTCTTCTAATCTTTAATAGGTACTTTAATTTCCTGAAAAGTGATCCAGACCTTTTGAATATATGATATTAACTACAATTTTCTCAAACTGTATAGCTTTAGCAATGTTCACACCTTATCCGTCCGGAGACACAAATAATACTAATCAAATATTGGTAAGTTACTATACTTATTTAGTTTTCCTATTTCTTAGTTCAGTGATAAAGTTTGCCCTGTCTCACAGTTTCTGCCAAACTGTATTTACAATCAGTTGTGTCGTAAAGACAAACCCAATATGTGAATCCCAGTGGGGTTTTATCTCCAACAAAGAAAAAACGGGAAATTCCTCTCTGTAATTCCCTTTCATTTTGACGGCCCGTATATGTGTCTCGGGTTTGAATCAGAAGTGAATACGAATATTTGTACACACGTCATGGATGTCACGTTGTGTGTGTGTTTGTATATATGTATTGTATATCGTTGCCTGGTCTTTAATATAAGTTTTGACAAGATTCTGGCATTTTAAATGGGGTCAGATCTCAGAGGAATGATCTCCTTTATGATCAGATAATTTGTGTGATAATGATAATGCTCAAGATATAATTTGTAATTTATTTATTACTAAAGTGATAAAGACAGATTTGTTATGGATTTTTTCTCATGCTGTATGTATGACTTGATAGTCAACATGCTTGATGAATGGAAGTTGAATGAAATATGATTGGTTGAGGAATAAGAAACGATTATATTTTCGACCGGAAGAGGCGTTCTCCTATGTTCTGGTTTTTGCAGTAAACTAGAACTGGAGATCCCGTTTTTGGCGACCACAAATTAATCTTAAGTGTCTTTCCAGGAAAAAGTAGAATGGATATTTATGGCTATATTTACAGCAGAATGTGTTATGAAGATCATAGCTTACGGTTTTTTATTCCACCCTGGTGCCTATTTGAGAAATACGTGGAACAGTCTTGATTTTACTATTGTTACTATTGGGTATGTATGCTATACACCACAGGTTTTTAATTACTAACATAACTTTAAGGGTATATTCAAACCAACAACAATTTTCACTAAGGAACATAGGTCGAACAATAAGAACAATGTTTGGACTACGGGAGATCCAATATAAAACCTTTTAACTTTTTGGGGCACAGTGGTCGATCCTCTACCACATTTCTTACCTAGTTCTACTGCTAAATACTAGATGGCGCTGACAATGAATTTTAATTCAAGGTGGTAAAAAATTGAACCACCATGCCCCAAAGAGTTAATAATACTGCGAATCTTGCAAGCAGTAGGGATTAACAGGATACCATATCGTGAATTGACAAAGGCTGATGCCCAGCAGTGGAGTGATATATGCCTGGACCGATATAATAGTGACGAAGAAAAATAAAAACGACTTTTTGCTGTTGGTGAAACCAACACAATTGAGGAACAGTCTAAAACTAATTTGAATTATAATACAGAGGAAAACCCAACAAAAAACGGTGGTTACCAAAATACCCAAGACCACTAAAAAACTAGCTGATGTCCAAAGTCCAAAAGGAGTCCCCGTTGACAAATACCCCGTTAAAAATAATTATGTGTGAATTTTCTTCACACTCACGACTTTATTCTTGTAATTACAAATCTTTTACAATTTCAGTATAGTAAGTCAAGCGCTACAGTATATAGTTAAGGATTTATTTGACGTGAAAGCGCTGAGAGCCTTTAGGGTTTTGAGACCCCTTCGTTTAGTATCTGGAGTACCAAGTTAGTATACATTTTGTAGTTCATGCGAGTATTAGGTACGATGTGTGGCATGTTTTTGATATTCAATATTTAATACTTATTACTACCATACCACATCATACCATTACCATTATACATATTATTAGAAAGATATTTCCAATGTATGAAAAAGCCTTTATATATATCAGATGCTTTTTTATTCGCGTGGCATCATTTATCGTATAAATTATAAACATATTTTACTGTACGTTTTTTGGTTTTAATTTTAATGTATTATGTTTACACATTTACAGGTCTCCAAATAGTATTAAACTCAATTCTAAAAGCGATGGTCCCATTGTTTCACATTGCATTTCTGGTGCTATTTGTCATTATAATCTATGCTATTATTGGCTTGGAATTATTCTCTGGAGTATTGCACGAAGCCTGCTATGACAACAAAACTAGTAAGTTATAGATTTATAAGAAGCCTTTGATTGAGTGATACACACATTTCTATACCGCAAAACCCCTTTTAAAATATCTCAGGGATAGTATAGTCATTCTTTTAAATTTTCTTTTTAAATCCTTTTTTAAAGCATTGAGTTAGGTAATATATTATAGTTTTTAAGGTTTAGGTATTTTGTGTATCTTGCTGGTGTACCTCAGGGTTTGTATTTCGGTAAGAATTTTTATTTTCTTTTCTACTTAAATGAAATTGAATGAAATATTCATACTTAATTTCTTATATTAATTTCTTGTTAATAAATCATAAATTTATAAGTGAATGCAAAACTTAAAAATCATTTGTAACTGATTCAAATAGAATTACAAAGATTAATATTATGTACCATTTAAAAAAAATACGGTTGAGTTTGTAAGAAAAAGTGACAATTCGTTTCCAAAAAAAGAGATGTGTCGATTGGAGATTATGAGCAATTGGTTGTTTGGTTGAATTAAATTATGGTTTATTAAATTTTCAGAGGAATTGGTAGGTGATGGAAAATCTTGTAACAGCGAAATCGATGGCGGCGGTTACCAATGCCCCGAAGATCAAATCTGCAGAGGTCCTTGGGATGGCATAAACTTTGGCATCACTAACTTTGATAACATAGGCTATTCTATGTTGACTGTATTTCAATGTATTACCCTTGAAGGGTGGACTGATATCATGTATGCTGTAAGTATTTAATATACAGGTATACCGTCCCGTAAACCGACGTCAACCCGGTGGATACTAATAGGTTAGTTCATGCCTAACCAGAATATGCTAAAATAAAAAAATAAATTAAAAAAATCAGTCAATCAATCAATCTGTCAACATTTTACTTTAGGAAATGGTCCCTAGTTTTCGAGATAAGGACAGTTTTATAAAATTCGTGAAACTCTTTACCTTAGTCACTATTTTGAGTGCCACCGCTAAAAATGCTCTATGCAGTATCTGTGTTAAAACTGTCAATATCTCGAAAACTAAGCCACTTTTACTGAAGACAAATTTTGATATTCCGCTTAGTCATGACCTAACCTATCAGCATGCGCCGGGTTGACGTCAGTTTACGGGACACCCTGTATATTTTTAGAAGATTCTTTTCATATGATTCGTTATTAAACAACGACTTATTTTAATCATATTTCAGATAGCAAACGTAAAGGGAAACAGTTGGGTTTGGATATACTTTGTCTCGCTTGTAATCTTCGGCAATTTTTTTGTCATGAACCTAATTCTTGGTGTGTTGTCTGGGTAAGTTCAAAAGGTTTTTTAAAATAAATGGTAATAGGATACCAATACTAGTTAGCGATCCACCCCAGCTTCGCCCTGGTGGAATCTATAATAATAAATAAGTCGATTTTTTTCCTAAATGACAGTGAAAACCATATAAAAATCAGTTGCGTGCTTTAGAAGAAGTAAGCGAATAAACAGAAATGTTGAGTTCAGACGCGAATAACGACGTTTTGTTTTGTACTAAGTATTTAGAGATTAAAACGGTGATTCGTAAAATAGATTTTTTTCCCTAGCCTATTTCATCCCACCGCTGGTCAAAGACCTCCCCTTTAGTCCTCCAACCATATCTGTCTTGGGCATGCTCTGGCCACGTGTCACAATAGAAATTTACGGAATCTAAATTATCTGCCTTCTCAAATCTGTTAGATGCATTGAGATTAAACTGTGATTTTTCCAAATAACTTTCAGAGAATTTTCAAAAGAAAGAGAGAAAGCAAAAAATAGAGGTGACTTTCAAAAGTCTAGAGAAAGACAACAATTCGAAGAAGATCTGAAAGGGTACTTAAATTGGATCACAGTAGCTGAAGAGTTGGACCTGGAGAATGACCAGGGTCAGAAAGATGAAGATCAAATTTCTCAAGGTGAGATTCAAAATATGATAGACTAACACTCAGTTGCAGAAACGCTCATTAAAGTTAATCCTCCATTAAATCTCTTGCTGTCACTTTTTGTCTTGTTGACGTAGCAAAAGCTAGCAAGAAATATAATGGAGGATTAACTCTAATGAGCGTTTCTGCAACTTAGTGTAAAGATTGAAAAAATTGTGGTTTCGAGCAAGATTTTAAACATGGCATATTTAGAATCCACGTTCTTCCTTTCCCATCCAGAGCATAAACTAAATTAGTGACTCATTAATTTGCCTACACCAATTCACTCTAGACACACTTGGTGAAGTATGCCCTGTAGTTAGACGCATAAAGGCTTCGATTCAGGATTATCGTCATAATTATCATCTGCCAAACCTTAAACAATATTAGGATGATGGTTATGACATCCTTAATACCAATAAACTAAATAATAATAACAATACCTTCGTTCTTTTTATTACAGAAAACAAAGACAGAAAAAGTAATGAAGGATCACAAAGCAATGTAAATATGAACGGAGAGCCACAAACAACGACGTGTAAAGAATACTGCAAGAGATTTGAGAAAGTCAATCGTCGCATGCGCAGAGCTTGCAGGAAAGCTGTCAAGTCTCAGACATTCTACTGGGCTATTATAGTACTAGTATTTCTTAACACTTTAGTACTGGCCACGGAGCATTATAAGTAAGATTTTTATGATAACGATCATGTTTTTGATAGAGAAGCATAGCATTTCGACGTCGATTATTTTTCCCGAAGAGATAATAAGAGATATTCTACAATATTGTTACTTAAAAAATAGTATAAGTAAAATGTCTGTTTTCGAAAAATGAACATAGTTCATCATTATCATCATTCCTAGAATGGTTTAACGAGTGAAATGAAGTTGAAAAATAATTAAGCGAAAAATTTCTGGGAGTTGAAACTCCAATAACGTTTTTAATAAGCAGTTTTATAGACAGCATAAATATGGACAGTTCAGGATTGATGGTTTTTATAACACTCGATGCAAAAAGGGACGCATGAAGCCACCAGCATTAGCGGCGGATCTATGTATATAATAATAAAATATATTATTTGGTTTCCAGACAACCAGTGTGGTTAGATCATTTCCAGAACTATGCAAATTATTTGTTCGTCGTACTCTTCACAATGGAGATGTTGGTGAAAATGTACGCATTGGGCTTCCAGGTACGTTAAATTTTATTCCTGATTTAGTAGGATAATCGAACATCATGAGAAAGTAGCTATCGATTCATCATCATCATATCAGCCGTTAGACGTCCACTACTGGACATAGGCCTCCCCAAAAATGGGGGGATTTGCCATAATCGCCACGCTTGGCAGACGGGTTGGCGATCGCAGTTGGATTGAATGTGTGTACTCAGAGGATGCTGCTGCCCATCCTCCGGCAGATCCCTAGCTATCGATTGATAACTATCAAACAGTCAAATGGCATGCATATGCATTATGCTCACGACTATATTCCCAGTCAGAGATATTCTAAAAACTCAGAACTAGTCAAAAACTAGTCAAAACAGAAACAGTTAAATGAAAAAGGGTTTCAAACCACTTATAAATTGATTACTATTATAATTCCATTTAATTATGGTAGATTTCTGCATGTTCTGGACTAACGACACAAAATTACTCAGGTACGACTATCGTGAGTTTCAAAATTTGAATATGTTTGCGTACAGTAATGCATGAAATCCACTGGTAAGACACTTCTAGATATAATTTCATGTTATGTGTTATGCTCCACGTGATATCTTCCGTTAGCCTCCGTATGTACTGCACATGACATACATATTCCGCAACTTTACCTTTTCAACTATCATCATCTTTAAATAATTTCGTGTGATCTCCTTCCAGGGCTACTTCGTTTCCTTATTCAACCGTTTTGACTGCTTCGTCATGTTCTGCTCTATTGTGGAACTTGGTCTTACCATCACCGAGACAATACCCCAGCTCGGTATTTCTGTGTTGCGGTGCGTTCGTTTATTGAGAGTCTTCAAAGTTACTAAGTAAGTTTTTTACCAAGTGTTACCAATTTAAGCTTTAATAAAAATAAATAAAATAAAATAAAATAATTTTTATTTCGGATTACTTGATCCATATTACATTGATAGATTAAAATGGCAATCACAATAAAAATAACACAATTCACAATAGTAAATTACAATATAATAATACAATTTATGCAATTTATGTTTGTTAGTAACGACGTTAATGACTATTTAAAATCTTCACTTTTGGGTTCCGAAAGAGTTGACTATTATTCTGTTTATTATCGATAACCGAGTTTTATTTAATGTACTAGATCCAAACTTCTGGTAATTACAGGAAATAATTATACTCATTATGCTGAAAATAATGATGATGACTATTTTTTAAGCTAAAGCGTAAATTTTTAATCACTAGAAGATTTGTTTTATAGTGGATTTATAATTGAAGTAGGACGTATACAGATACACAATACATCACTGCATGGCACAAGGCTTTTCCCACGAATATAAGTTACGAACGTGATAAATAAGGGCCTTTCTCAACCACCCATAAAGTGTGCACTTTAGGTGCCACAAGTAAATAGTCCACAAGCTATCATATAATTTTAAAGCCTCAATTTACTTCTGACTTGCAAGTGACAACATCATCTAGCAGAGGTACCAGTTGTTTGTTGTGACCATTGTGACCGTTGAATCATTTTCAGGTACTGGCGTTCTCTGTCCAACCTTGTCAATTCTCTTCTCAACTCCATTCAGTCCATCTTCTCCCTTCTTCTCCTTCTCTTCTTGTTCATCATGATCTTCGCTCTACTGGGAATGCAGGTGTTTGGAGGCAAGTTTGATTATGATCCTGAGGCAGAGAAAGAAAGGCACAACTTTGACTCGTTTTGGCAGGCTGTTCTGACTATGTTTCAGGTATGTTTTTTTTGAGCGCACTATTATCTCTTTGCTTTTTGTATTTACATTGAGAACAAGATTAAACAATTAAACAAACAACAACAACAACATTATTAACATTTAACAACAACATTTTTTTTTATTTTGCTTAAGAATACAGGGTCTTTCCTAATATGCTGACACTTTTAAGGGAATGATCAGACCATCAAACTGAACAACTTTGTCTAAGGGACCAACATCGAAATCGCGAAAAAAAAATCTGCTGTCCCATACATTTGGCTCGAGTAGGTTTGCAGTTTTGTATGGAGGAGCTGATTTTTTTTCGCGATTTCGATGTTGGTGCTATAGAGAAAGTTGTTTAGTTTGACGGTCTGATCATCCCCTTAAATAAGTGTCATTTTAAGAAGGACTTTATATAGGTACTAGAGTCAACCCGCGACTTCGTCCGCACAAATCATAATTATATCAGATTTTAAGTCAGATCATAAGCTATCAAACAAACAAAGTTTCATCAAAATCGGTTCAGTAGTTTTTGCGTGATGCCCGTTCAAACAAACACAAAAACACACAAACAAACAAACAGACAGACAAAAAGTTCAAAAATTTGTGATTTCGAATCAGGGAAGCCTAAAAAGCATATCGTAATTTTTTTGTTGTAAATATCTTCAATGTACAGACACACTTCTGTTACAGTTTTATAATAGTTTAGATAACCAATTTCTTTCCGTGTATATCTTCGTGTCGATGTGGATAAGGCCACTAAGAGATATGGCTTATTTTGCAGTGTTTTGAGATGGTTTTGACCAACAGCAATTTGACAAAATATTTTTTCATTCGAAGGAAAATGTCGCACTTTAAAAATTCTGTGGGTAGTCAAGGTTCTTACCAAAGTAGGCTTCTGACTGAATGAGATTTTCGTATTTCTTGCAGATTCTAACCGGTGAAGATTGGAACGTGGTCATGTACCACGGTATTAATGCTTACGGCGGCTTCAAAACACCAGGAATGCTGGCATCTATTTACTTTATCGTTATTTTCGTCTGTGGTAACTGTATCCTTTATAAAAGAAGTATTGCTAGATATTAATTTATCCAAAAACTATCATATATTAGTCCGAGATCCGACCGTAAAATTATGCACCTATTTAATAGGCGAACGAAATGCGATTCTAGTGTATGTTTGCACAGGCGTTAATTCAACGCCGCAAAGTTGCCTAGAAAAATCTTGCCGCAAGTACCTTTTCCATTATGATTTTTGGTATAACTTTTTCCACCTGACTATTAGGGAAGTGAATGAGGTGCCATCGGAAGGAGCGTTATCTAAATTACTGGAAAAACTAGGGTTGCCACCTCTCAGTTTGCCGCAACTATAGGGTTGCCAGGTTAAAAATGACCTTCTTTGAACAAACTTCTCATTTCGTTCGCCTATTAAATAGGTGCATAATTTTACGGTCGGATCTCGGTTTATATGTACCGTAACTATATCCTTTGTTTCTTGAAGGTTTCTTTTCCAAATCAAAATTATATCATCATCATCATCATCAGCCTATAAACGTCCCACTGCAGGGCACAGGCCTACCCTCAAGGAGGGTGTATGGGCATTAGTCCACCACGCGTGCCCAATGCGGGTTGGTAGACTTCACATACACATCAGAATTTCTTCTTCAGTGTATGCAGGTTTCCTCACGATGTTTTCCTTCACCGTTTGAGAGCAGTCGGTTTTACGTACATAAGTTAGAAAAACTCATTGGTACATGGCATGTTGTCCGTGCGGAATTGAACCCGGACCCCCATAATTGGGAGTCCATAACCTCTCCGCAACGCGCCACCGACGCCCTCAAAAAACAAAAAATGAAATTGAAATTATGTCAAACATTTTAATTTAATTTATGATTCAGATTGGATTCCACTCAAAACTAAACATACACTAATATTTTGATAGTCAAGTCTCTTGATTTGTAAATAAAAACGAATTGCAAGTTTTGTATATGTTTATGCACTCGGCCTGCAGCTCGCTGAGCGGGCAGATTGACCCCGGAGACCAGGTCCACCAGGTTCTAGGGGGATGCTTCGGAGTTTTGCTCCTACGGGGAGCTCGGCCTTCGGCCTCGTAGTTGGCACAGCCTAATACGTAGATAAATTATCAGACTTGACAAAAATCAGTTTACAAATATTTTTCCTGATGAAGTGATTCAGACATCTTGCTGAACGTGTTCTTGGCTATCGCTGTCGACAATTTGGGAGATGCCGAAGAAATGGACAACGAAGATATTGAAAAGGACAAAGAGGTGAGTGTATTATTAAACAGGAAATTATGTATTTTTACAAAAGGTTTACTGTTACAAAACTACATTAGCATCGCATACATAGCCTATTATTATATTTAGTGAATTTGAGATTCTTTTAGGGTATTTAAGCTAACAAAGGAAGCCAAAATACTAGACTAAGGTTGCCTGCCCATTGACGCGAGCTGGCTGGCGGAGCGGAGAAACGGAGTTTCTTTAACCAATCAGGATTGCATAAAATCTCGGCCGAGAATCGGCGAAGCTCCTGATTGGTTAATATTTCCTTGTTACTCCGCTCCGCCAGCTCGCTCCGCGTCAATGAACAGGCACCCTAACGTTGGAAAATCCTAATGTCACTCTTTCACGTCTCCCTTCCCATATTTGTAATCAACGCACTCCGCTGATTTTTCACCTTTGCTTTTAATTTCAACATCCTTTTCCAATCAAATTCATTCATTCCATTAGCCTGTTAAAATTTTACGGATTAAGTAATAAACTAAGCTTTATTGAAATATTATTTACGGCTACATAATTTATTTTTAGGGTGCAGATAATCCTGAAGCTGGTAACCCACAGTTGGATGAAGAGAAAGGTGAAACTGATGACGAATACGTGAACGAAGAAGAAGCATATTCTTCAGAAGGGTCAGTCGAGATATTCATGTTCTAGATTTTTTTTTAATCATATTGTTCTAAATCATCATCTCCATCATTTAAAATTACCAACTACTAAGAAACAGAACTGCTAAGAACTGTCAAAACACATGAATCGATCCGATATCGATCGCACAACATTACCCCTTCATGCCCATGCCTTTCCCTATAATCGTCTGGTTGTTTTGTTGGGAGATAATGTCTTAATATAGTCCTTGGGATGACAAAAAAATATATATACAGGGTGTAAGGACTGTTCCTTAAACCCTGTATATATTTTTCTGCGCAGGGCTGCCCCTGCGCAGACTGAAATGGTGATGGTGAACTCAGATCATCAAACTGATCTACTGTCAATAAGGAGCCTACCTCAGAATCGCGAAAATCATCAGCTGCCCCATTTGAGTCGGGTAGGTAACAGCAGTTTTGTATGAAACAGCAGATTTTTTTTCGTCTTTCCTGAGGTAGGCTCCGTAGTGAAAGTTGTTCAGTTTGATGGTCTGAGTTCACCGTTTCAGTCTGCAGAGGGCTATCCCTTGAACGAATTACACCCTGTTTATTTATTGTAGACTTAGGCTTAATTATAAGCCTAAGTAATAAGAATCCTATTGAATTTCGATTATTAATGTAAAATTTACCCTATTGGAGGCAAATAAATGATTTCTATTCCTTATATTCTCAAGCAGCCGGCCTTATAAAAAATACAAGAGGGTACCAAGGTAAGTAAGATCCTTTATATTATCGGAGGTCTTAGTCTGAAAGATGGATTGCTATCAGTAAGACATTTTAAGAAGAGGAATAAGTAGAGAAATAACGGAAAACTCTTCGTTCTTCAGGTCAGACCATGAGTATGATGAAACAGGCTCAGAAGAAGACGTAGAAGAACAGGAACCAGAGGAGAGAGATGAAGCTGGCGCAGCTCTGGTTGGAGTCGAGAAGATGCAAAACGGTGAGTGAATGTATTGATAGTAATTCCGAAGGGATATACATAGTTTCAACTATTCTACTGTATCTGTGAGCGTCGGTAGCGCGTTGCGAAGAGGTATGGACCTTATTTGACAATCATCTGTTCACTCTCGGTGCCATGGGCCGTGGCAGATGCGCACGCTGTATTTACATAATATACAGGGTGAAATTGATGTCATTTGCATTCATTAAAACTCAGAGGCTACCCATCAAACTGAACAAATTTTACTATGGCAGTAAACCAATATGCATAGCATATGCTTATTAGCATATTCCCCGAGGGGTTAGTCAGAGATATTCTGAAACTTCAGAACATCCACGTTTCACTGGTAGTACCGAAACTCTGCTTACATGCCTCGAAATTGAAGCATGCAGGAACCTGCATGCTTCAATTTAACACATCGTGAGGAAACCCTCACGATGTGTTAACCAAACAATCGGAGCAAAAAAAAAATCTGCTGTTACATACATTTGTGTCGCGTAGGCATTGCAGTTTAGTATGGAAGAGCTGATTTTTTTGTTGCTCCGATGGGTTTGCTTGCTCCCATAGTGAAAAATGTTCAGTTTGATGGGTAGACTCTTAGTTTAAAAGGATGCTAATGATATAAATTTCACCCTGTATACTCTAAGGTATGGACACTAAATCATGAGTTCGCTCCGCATCGACGACATGCCATGTACCAATGAGATTTTCTGACTTATGTAGAAGTAACACCGACTCCTCTCAAATGGTGAAGGGAAACCTTAATACGCTGAAGAAAGATATTCTGATCTGAACTGAAGAAAATGTTCTGATGCTGAGCTGAAGAACATATTCTGATGCGTATCTGAAGTCTACCAGCCCACATTGACGTTTATAGGCTGATGATGATGATGATGAACAGAGAGGGGTCAGTGACTCTCTAAAAACAAAATTATAACATTTGCTTCATAGCTTTTGCTGACCAATATTAACGCAGTCAAATTGTAATTAATGCATTTTTTTTCCAGGAGATATAAAGAATGAAGATCAATCAGGATTGAAGCGGCAACCTACAGTTGCAGCTCGACCACGAAGACTTTCAGAAGTCGAAATCAAATCACAGGAGAAGCCTATACCAGATGGCAGCAGTTTTTTCATCTTTTCTAAGACTAACTGGTAAGTTATTATATTTTTGCTGTATAATAAAAAGCAACGATGCTGAATTTCTTGATCCCACCGCATGATTTTTCAAAGTTACGTTAAGGCAATGGGACATAATTATTTCAGTAGAATGGTCATAGTTAAGGGATTCTAAAAAAATACGCGTTTATTCATGTCAAATTGGGGTTCCTGGAGATTATCTTTATTTATAAATGTTGAGATAAAGATACTTATTCCAGTGGTAAGGCCTAGGGTTTAGGGATTACCACCCCTAGGGCTGTCGCAAGGTACCAGCTAGCCATAAAAATGGTCTTTATTTTGATTCACTTCAAAGTAAAAGTCATACTTTTAGGATCGCTGAGGGAAGCCCCGTTTTCTGCAGTGGGCAGTATTCTATAAGCTGACGACGTTGATTCTACTATAGATGTTCTTTTTCGGTTTCAGGTTCCGAGTGACCTGCTACAAGACCCAGAATAACTCTTGGTTCAAGAATTTGATCCTTGTCTGCATCTTGGCTTCATCTCTTATGTTAGCCATGGAAGACCCTATTGGGTCTAAAGAATCTGAATCAAAGACTGAGGTTTGTATTGAACTTTTAACAAGCAACTGGGTTGTGGTTAAAAATTCACTGAAGAGGGCATACACAAAAGTGGATGGGATATACTGACTACTGAGTTAGGTTAGGACATACACATTGCTTGAATTCCACATATATCGTACCTTATCTTCGATTTGGCAGGAACTCACACTTCAATTCGACGCTGTAAATAACAGTTAAATATTGGTGGTCTTTGTAAACTATCATCAGCTGCAAAAGATCCGGTGGATACTGAAATTCTGCTCCATCCCATTATCCAAAGTCAGCTCAATATGGCATCTTAGTGTTGAACCTAATCTGGCAGCACCGCATCACATTTTTCCGTCACTCCATCCTTATCTGTCACTCAGGAACGTCATTTGCTAGGGCGAGAAAGATAGTGGAAATGCGATGGCACGCTGTAGCACCTTCAGTACCTACTGTGACCTTTCTCGCTCTAGCCAATGACATTCCTGAGCGACAGAAAAGGATAAAGCGTGAAGAAATGCGATGCGGTGCTACCAGTTGAGGCTCAACACTTATTCCATTCATCTCCATTAGCCGTTATTTCAGTGACAAGCCTATCTAGTACGCCAACCCGCGATAGCCGTGATACGGCTATATCACGTCTTTTATCTCGTTTGTTCGCGCGCAAACGAGCGAGATAAAAGATGTGATATAGCCGTATCACGGCTATCGCGGGTTGGCTAGCTAGGCTGATCAGTTCTTCTATTGAGTCGATGTACTTACATTCTAAATTTTTTTCTGTCCAGTATTTTGCCACGTTCATATAAGCGCCGTTCGCACATCAGATCACTTAAAGGTTATTTATGTTCATATCCAATTTCTTTTTCCAGATCCTTCGTAAGATTGACTACTTCTTCACAACGGTGTTCACGCTGGAACTGCTCCTCAAGCTCATCACATACGGGTTCATCTTACACAAGGACGCCTTCTGCCGTTCAGCGTTCAATCTTCTTGATATGCTCGTCGTTATTGTGTCACTTGTTTCTTTGTCTGGGTAAGTTTTATCACGTTGCCTTTGTTCTAAACTTAAGGTTTTGCTAAAAATAGGCCATCGCGGCAGCTGTATTAAAAGCTTATAATATACAATTATCCGTGTGATCTTCTGTCGAGTCGTTAGCATGTCATTCAGTGCGACTTGCTAACGTAGGTAGTAAAGAGATTTTGGCATCAGCATTACAGCTTGCTGATTCCCATGGTTTTTGTTATGTTTGTAAAATATCTTTATTGTCAGTTAAATGTATTTTATGGCCTAGTGCGCATTAGAGTCTAGGTATAAATATCAAATCGTAACATAGATTCCCAGGGTGGGCTGGCCGAATATAACAGCTTTACACGCCGTATGTCGGTTAAACCAGCAGTTCATTTGAAGTACCAGAAAAAACTTTATACTTACTGTACTCGGCTGTTTCACAAATGCAGTGTAGGCCTTCAAACCAAAAAGAGATATTGTTTTTGGTGTTTGATTCCATTTTATTGTTGGTTTCAGAGAAAACAACGTATCCTTCATAAAGATTTTGAGAGTGTTCCGAGTATTGAGACCTCTGAGAGCTATTAACCGAGCCAAAGGATTGAAGGTCAGTACCTAGTCAGTACATAATAATATTGTAAAAATGAATATCTTTTTTAGTTTATAAAAAAATGGTAAAAAAATCTTTTCTTGTAATTTTAGCATGTAGTACAATGCGTGATCGTCGCTATTAAAACTATTGGCAACATTTTGTTGGTGACAAATCTACTACAGTTCATGTTTGCCGTCATGGGGGTGCAAATGTTCAAGGTAGGAAAGAAAAACAAAATAATAAATATTAAAAAAATCAACGACACCTTTGGGTCATACACTTTTTTCAATACACACCTATTTTGAGAATGTAAGTATTTCTAGGTATATAAAAAAAAATCCCTCATTTAATTGGAGTAAATAAAAGAAAATCATCTGATTTCGTTTATTTTTGTGTGTGCGGCTTTTTTCGTGGATTTTTGAAGATTTCCTACTAACAGTTTTATTTTTGCTTTCGTCCCTGGGTCCAAAAAATTTGCTAATCAAAGAGTTTGCATGCTTTTTCTGTTTTTTTTTTATCTGCCCAAAGGTGTTGTGTGATGTTTTTGAAAGTGGTTTATGTGATTTTTTGGACTCAAAAATAAGAGCTTTGGTGTGTTTCTTTTGCACAATTCAGACCTACCTGAACATTTTCACTCATGTACTGCATTAGAGAGGTACCTTTTCGTGTGATTTTGGTTTTTTTAAGCTGATTGTCAGAACTGGCATAAACTGTGAAAATAATTTTGACTTTTTTCCTTTTATAACCAAGGATCAAAGTAAGTAGGAAATGCAATTTTGATTTTTCTAATAATTTTGTTTTCCTTTTTATTTTTTACACAAACACAAATGACTGCACACTGCACTGGGACCGAACGGGAAAAAATTGCTTGGTAAAATTTATGTTTGGTGTCGCATGAAAAAAAAAAATTTTTTTGTTTTATTATTTTGTTAGTACGTTGTAAAATGTGTTATAGCTTCTGTTAGATCCATTGGAAATATTTTACTTATTAATCATATGCTACAATTTATGTTTGCAGTAGTTGGTGTTCAATTGTTTAAGGTACTTAATTAATTTTTTTTGCAATAAAAAATAATTTTAATTAAAATCCTATCTTAGATCAAACAATAAAAAAGGAAAAGACGATGCAAAGATGCGATGAATTTCAGACCTATTAAACAATTTTTTTTTTAAATTGACCTATTTTAAGTTGAACTATTGTAAGATTAAACCACCTATTTTATTACCCCTGTGAAACACAATATAAAATATCAAGTATTAGGGATTGACCACCAGTGCTTTTATTCTTTACATGGCAAAAATTTTGCTTTTTTTATTAGTATTATTGAATGCTTAGCTTAAAATAATGATATACAAATCGATTCCAGATGATTTTCTCCTTACTTGAATTCTTTATAATTTTATTGACACCCTATTTTTTGACATGTTGTTTCTATGTGATGTCCATACCCATATAATTAACATAATTATACAGGGTCTTTGTAAATAAACTGACAGTTTTTTTCACAGTAACTTTTTATGTAATAAGGATCTCATTGCACTGAAAATTACTAAGTTTCTTACGATTTGTTTAATCTGGGTAAAAAAATATATAACGCTTAATTTGTTAACACTTGATGCATAAGACCATCCTATCTCTCGAATAAAAATTAATTGATTTTATTTTCTAAGTTATTTTATGCCAATATGATTCTTATTATGTACTTAAAGAGTTCATGTGTAAATAGCCGACCTCTAATTTAAGAAGGATACTAAATTTTATTTCTACTAATTTTATGTATTTTAAGGAATGAGAAACTATTACGGTTAGTAAGTAACTAATTAACATATAGATTAAGCTAACATGGCATACATGTGAAATCAATAAATTCGATTGGAATAAGGTGTGACATCTATATCGCATTAATTCTAATTGTAACATTAGACTTGTGAGTCAGAAGTTTGAATGAACTCTGGTAGATGGCACTGCCGTCCCTTAAAAAGACGATAATATGGATTGAAAATTTCGTCGTGGCCTGCGGGGCGCCGACAGCTCTGTTGGAGAGGAGCATGCCCCGGAAAGGCAGGTCGTGGGTTCGAATCCCGGTCGCCGCCCGACTTTTTCAATCTTTAATTTAATTAACATAGTTAATATGCAGGTAAAGTTCGAGATATCATTTATTTTGAAAATATATAAAAAAGCATAGGAGAATGGATATTTTTTTAAAGTCATATTGTTATCATTATCAACCCCTATGGTCTCCATAAGCTGACCCTTCATGGCGAGGGGGTCACGCATTAGTCCAACACGCTTGACCAATGAGGATTGACGGAATTCTCCTACCCATTAGAGTGTCTTCTTCAGTATTACCAAAGTGAATATAATACTAATAGTGAGGGCGCTCTCGGGTCTCGACAGGCCAATCTGCGGGGGGTGCGGGTGGCGGAGGGCGCGGTCCCAGTACCGATCCACCTGCACGCTGTACCCCAACGGCTAGTACCTCACCCCTCCGCACACCGCGCGAGCCCCCCCGCACTCCGCACAAGCATAGACCCAACGCGGTCACTAAGCGCACCCAAGTTATTGAATTAACGCTATGGTATTACACAGGATTCCTCAAGATGTTTTATTTCAACGAAGAGCCACAAGATATATATACAGGATATTTTAAATGCGTTACATACTTAAGAGGGCTATCGGAGTCCAGTGGCGCCCTCATCACATTAATAAAGATTTCTCAATAAAGAAAGCCTAAATTAAAAAAGTGCTCAATTGACAAACTACAAAAGCCTTTCAAGCTATTTTCATAGAATACTTTTATAGGTTTATTGAGAAATCTTTATTAACATCACTCTTAAGGGGGTTTCTTCAGACTATCAAATTGAACAACTTTCTTTATAGGACCGACATGGAATCGCGAAAATCGGACCAACAAAGAAATTGTTCAGTTTGATGGTCTAAAGTACCTATGTAACGCATTGTTGCATAACGACATTGTTATGAATGTGTTTTTAATTATAATTACAGGGTAAATTCTTTAAATGTACTGACATTACCAAAGTTAGCGAAGAAGAGTGCCAGTAAGTACATTTTTTACAGTTTTTTGTAACATTTATTTAAGTTAAACTATACAGGCTGTAACAAAACACCTTAGTAATACTTAAGGGGGTGCTTCAGACCATCAATCTGAATAACTTTCACTATGGAGCCAACATCGAGAAAAAATAAAAAAATCTGCCGTCCCATATATTTGAGTTGAGACGGTACTGCAGTTTTGTATGAAAGAGCGGTTTTTTTTTCGCGATTTCGATGTTGGGTTCATAGTGAAAGTTGTTCAGTTTGATGGTCTGAAGCACCCCCTTAAATATTACTAGGGTGTTTTGTTACACCCTGCATACAGTTAATTTCTCTACTAAATTGGTGGAGCTATGTTGTAATAACTAACACCTTCATCTTGACCACACCCGGCACTCTATAGAACGTTTTAATTATGATACTTGACTCAAAACGAAAGTAAGATGGCGTCAACACACGCGCCATCCTGCTCGCACGCGGGCTGCTGTTGTATGTGCTTCTTGCTCAGCTCCCCTCAAGTGTCCTGGAAAGTGCGGGGTGAGGTGGGGTATCTGAAGTCAGAGAGGGCAGGCAGTGTCCGTTCTGTATGTAGAACCTGTTCTATACAGGGTGGAAAGTTGAGATGGGACACAAAAGGCAGCTACCAGAAGCATTACAGCTACATGAAAACATTCTTAGGAGACCAACCCTAACTTTTGGAGTATTTTACTTCTGCATTCGAATTTTGCGTTTTCTGAGATTTCTAATACCTCGACCTCGATTGACCCGATGATAGAGACTTATGTTCCTTATCAGTAAGAGAATCGAATGGGATAAAAAGTCTTATGAAAATTGCAGTTATTCACGATGACTGTAAATTTTTTTCAAAATCTGTAAATGCAGAAGTAAAATGCTCCAAAAGTTAGGGTTAGTCTCCTAAGAACGTTTTCTTGTAGCTGTAATGCGTCTGGTAGCTGCCCTTTGGGCCCCATCTTATTATCTATTCTGTGTCTTGACTGCATCTGTTCTTCGTGTTAAGCCCAATATCGGCTTCCCGGATCCCGGATTTCCGATGTTTGTGTGATCCCGGGTACCGTCCATATACAGGGTGAAATTGATATCATTAGCATCCTTTTAAACTAAGAGTCTACCCATCAAACTGAACAACTTTTACTATGGGAGCAAACCGATCGGAGGAACTAAAAAATCAGCTGTCCCATACAATGCCTATGCAACAGCTGATTTTTTGTTACTCCGATCGGTTTGCTCCCATAGTAAAAGTTGTTCAGTTTGATGGGTAGACTCTTAGTTTAAAAGGATGCCAATGATATCAATTTCAGCCTGTATATTGTGGATTTGTGGACTTCACATACGTATCAGAATTTCTTCTTAGGCTTATGCAGGTTTCCTTCACCAGAGAGCTATTGGTGTCTCGTAATTACTAATTGGGAATCACACTGATCTGAATTTTTTTCAGTGGTACCTACATCGTATACAATTCAAATGGAGACCCAGACATAGAGTTCCGAGAGTGGCACCGCAATAAGTTTAATTTCGATGATGTCCTCAACGGAATGTTGACCCTTTTCACAGTGTCTACGTTTGAAGGGTGGCCGGGGTAAGAATCTAAGCTTATTTTATTTTTCCATTTATTATTAGGCGATAGGCGATAGACCAGACCAGTCGACCAGAATCTCATGAAAAATGAGGAAATCAAATTTTAGAGTAAGCAACACTAGAGTAATTAGGGGATTAGGGCCCTATAAACACTGCGACTTTTTGCAGCACTTGTTTCTGAAACGCCATACAGCCACGAAGAAAAACGTACTTAGTAAAATTCTGCTATAAAATTATATGCCTTATCTTATAAACAAGATGAAATTGTTCGGCCAGATGATTTGGGCGTCCAACCGCTCTTAAATATACCCAATCAAAAAACGCGCGTTTTTATCGCCGCAAAAAGTTGCAGTTTGTAAAGGGCCTACTTGATGGGTGAAATGCAGAACGGATGTACATAGATACAATTTAAGTTGTCTCATAAGTTTAAAATAAGATACCGTCTTTTCTCTTTCCTTGATTAAAATTATTTCCATTATTCTGAGCAGTGTATTTATTTCCCAATTAAGCCCATTTTTTATTTTTTTGATGCGCGCAATGAGGCACGAATTATTATATTTTTAAAATTTAATACTAATATAACTTTCATACAAATTTTATATGTCTCTCCACCACCTTGTCAATTTTGTATATTCGGAAATAATTTTTTCTTAGTTTAATTTAACTTTTTTTTTGTTAAAATGACCACTTAATATCTAAATTGTCAGATTGAAATAGGCTGGAATTAAAAGGAAACGATTTAGTCATAAGATTAGCGTATTAAATGTTTGTCTCCATTTTTGTTAATTTCGTAACTCAGGGTTAGTAACGACATTTTGGGCACAATTACAACAACAATTCTACCATTCGATTGTGTTTTTATAAAATGGCATCATTTTCTCAACTTACGTCAAAATATTGACATTAAGATGGCCGTATTTTGCTTCGCAGTTCGAGGTTGGTGTATGACACGCATTTTGTTAAATATCAATATCAGGGTTAATAACGCGATTTTCCTATTTCCGGTAAGTGTAATTTGTCAGTTATTTGCTGATTTTTCTTGCGTAAGAGATATAATTACCGCTGGGATATAAGTTATTGTCAAACCAATAGCGATTTTGGTAGCAAATATTTTTGAAGTTAGGATTTCTCAGTTTATTTTATCAGTTTCGTAACGTTTCGTTACTCAACGAAACTGAGCTCTCAGTTTCGTTACACTAAGGTCTCGTTCATATGAGTTTGTGACATAATACTGTTTTTTTTAACATTAGACATCAAGTAATATCCAAAATAGTAAATAATATGTATTAATTAATTTAATACTAGAAACTAAAAAATATATTTTAATGTTCTATGAAAATAATTTTATAAAATATAATGAGATTATTAAACATAACACAAACTAAATAGCGGCGTCTTCTCCTGGCTGGCAGCATCTTCTCCCTGGCTGGAGCGATGTCGTCTTTCTTGCTGGCGGCATGATTGTTTGCAGATAACATTGATTTTTGACAAGGTTTTTGCAATTAGTACAAAAATATACAACGTGTTAATGAATTAGCGCAAAACCTCATACACCCCAACTGATTTATAACAAAATAATTAGATTGAAACAATAATTCCATTATTTTGATAGTTAAAATTTAAAGTTATTCGCATTTTAAGTTTCGAGGCAAAAATGATTTGCTATCATTTCAGCACTAAAAGAAAGCGCTAACGTACTCATGTATACATTTTAATAATCTTGTTTTGGTAGTAAGTAGGGTGAGTGTGCCCGTGCGGTGGGTTGACATCGGGTTCAGAAAATTTTAAATTTTGCAAACAAATTATTTAACATTTTGAAAAAAAATTCCTATGTTGAAACCATGATAATTCGATTCTGCTCTCGATTCTAAACAAACTACTTTCTAGTTTTGCGTTAATTCATTAACACGTTGTAGATGTAAGTTAATTAATAAAGTTGATTTATGCCATAAATATTTTATTTATTTTAATGCTTATGTGATCTCACCCTTACCTTATCAGTTTCGTAACAATTTATCAGTTTTATTACAATCTCAGTTTAATAACGATTTCGTTACGGTACATCTATTCTGCATTTCACCCTGATGACAGTTTGACATTGCCATGTGAAAATCTATATTCTTATTACTTTTCTTTGTTTTATGAGATTCTGGTCGACCTATACAATCCGTCACATTATCTGTGCATCTGGCATCGATACGTTTGGTTCTGCTTCTGCATAAAACCGTGTGTACAAAATTGCAATATCAGTCAGTTAAGCAGGATTTTCTGTTTCCTCTAATACCCTCCTAAGTGGGATCACACACGATGACGCATGACGGAGAGGCAAACGTCAGTCCGTCATTTGTGAAGCAAGGAGTTGTATGAAACCGCACGTAAAAGCACATTCGGTGCGTCAATCCGTCACCGTGTGTGCTTCTACGTGCGGTTTCATACTACTCCTTCCTTTACAAATTACGGACTGACATCTGCCATTCCGTCAATGCGTCATCGTGTGTGATCCCACTTAGGAGGGTATTAGAGGAAACAGAAAAAATTTTTAACAAAAAAATAAAACCGACTTCAAAACTCAAAAAGTATAAAATAATATTACAGCCGATGAATTTTAAGTTAGCTATCAATTTGTTTTATCGAAGTCGCTGTCAAGCCTGTATGATTCGAGACTGAGCTTGCAGTATTTTTTTTGTGGCTAGGCTTGACACCGACTCCAATAAAAAAAAATTATAGCTAACTTAAAATTCATCGGCTGAAATATTATTTTATACTTTTTGAGTTTTGAAGTCGGTTTTATTTTTTTGTTAAAAATCTTTATTTCATAATTTTTTTGTGGTGAAATACATTAGTTGAATTCTGGATATCAGCACACACAAAGGGTACATCGATACGAAGCAAACTTTTCAATCGCCGATGATTTGCTGTCAACTTTTGAGGAGTTCTATTGTGTAGCTCCGAAGTGCGTCATTAGATCTTTACTGAATTGAAATGGGACCACCTTGGGAATATACCCTTTCTAATAAAAAAAGAATTATCAAAATCGGACTACTCTGTAGAAAGTTATGCGTGTTCATACATAAAACAAAAAAAACAAAAAATATACGCGTCGAATAGATAACCTCCTCCGTTTTTTGTTTTTTCGTCGGTTAAAAATCCTGCTTAACTGACTGATATTGCAATTTTGTACACACGGTTTTATGCAGAAGCAGAACCAAACGTATCGATGCCAGATGCACGGATAATGTGACGGATTGTATAGGTCGACCAGAATCTCATGAAACAAAGAAAAGTATCCCACTTAATCTGATGGATCATGACACAACTACGATCAGAGGCGGGGTTGCTAGTTCCTGATTATGAATCTTGTACACCAAAATTACTTTTTTTTATTTTATTACTGATGTGTTTGCTCTTGACCTCAATCCAGTCCTCAGGACGAAGATGGGGTCGAAGATGTAGCGAGCTTACCCAGAAGATGCCTATTCACTCGTATTTTAAAGGAATTCGGGTTGTAAGTGCTCGGAAATACTGACGCAGGCAAGGCATTCCGCTCCTTGGCTGTGCGCATTATAAAACAACAAAATAGTACAACATAAATTAGCCTGGAGATCTTCCGTTTCCTAAAAGCAACTTTGATTCTTAACCAATAAACTTAAATAATCTTCTTTCAGATTGCTATCAACATCAATGGATTCAAATGAGGAGAACCACGGCCCGATTGAGAACTCAAGACCTCTTGTGGCATTTTTCTATATCAGCTACATTATTGTCATTGCTTTCTTCATGGTAAGTGCATAGCTTTGGCTGGAGCACTGGTTTACCTTCCTGGTGAGGGTAAATTTAGGATATATGCTGTGGAACCACCAGGGCTATACTATACCGTTCCGTAGGCAGAGAAGCCCACTCCACTCTGCCATTCCGTTGTAGACTTTCGAAGTGCTTTCTCGGTTTATTTTCACCGGACTGTGTGCGTCATTCGCACATTGATGGGTTAAAATATCCAGAGTTCTGTCGCTGCCAATTTTAATATATTAATAATATATCTTGCACAATGTCATACAAATCATCTAGTCACATTTAAAATACCAGAATCTAGCCTGGACTTGTATTATGATGACTAGACAACGATATAGAATACATATATAGATACAAACATCCATGACTCGGGTACAAATATTCATATTCATCATACAAATATTTGTCCATTACGGGATTCGAACTCGCGACCCTCGGCACAGCAGGCAGGTTCTTCACTTCCGACTGTGCTACCGGGCCGTCTAATCGTATCTAATTCAATGAGCGGTAGGTACATATCCCTTGTAGCCAGATTATAGTCCACCACCTTCAATTAAGTCCACCACACATGCTGCTCAATGCAGCGATACGTGATGTCAATCATCACGATAATTAGAGAGAGATTTTTCACGATTTTTTCTTGAAAGCAATCGGTTTCAGTGTAGATGACAATTTTACGTTTTGTTCTCAGGTGAATATCTTCGTAGGTTTTGTCATAGTCACGTTCCAGAAGGAAGGAGAACAGGAATTCAAAGATTGTGAATTGGATAAGAATCAAAGAAACTGTATAGAATTTGCTTTGAAAGCGAAGCCAGTAAGAAGGTACGAATAAAAATATCACTGTATCAAACGGATCATCCGTGCCTTGGTAGATACTCTATATTTAGCAGTGGACAATGAAAGGCTGATTGGTGAAATATTTTTTCTTTGAAAGGTACATTCCAAAACACCGCATCCAGTACAAGACGTGGTGGTTCGTGACGTCACAGCAGTTCGAATACGTCATCTTCTTCTTCATCGTACTAAACACCATCGCCCTCATGATGAAGTTCCACGACGCTCCCGCTGATTATAAAAAGGTATTTTTCAAAACTGAGCAATAATTAGATTTTTCAAATATATTTGCTAAATACAGGGTGTAACAAAACACCCTAGTAATACTTAAGGGGGTGCTTCAGACCATCAAACAGAACAACTTTCACTATGGGGCCAACATCGAGAAAAATAAAAATAAACAGCTGTCCCGTACAAAAGTGCAGTACCGACTCGACTAAATTGTATGGGATAGCAGATTTCTTTTATTTTTTCTCGACGTTGGCCCCATAGTGAAAGTTGTTCAGTTTGATGGTCTGAAGCACCCCCTTAAGTATTACTAGGGTGTTTTGTTACACCCTCACCCTGTATAATATTTGGTTAGATAATTAGATAATCTGTGTGGCAAGTTCTTAAGTATTTATTATTATCACTACATAGTATAAAACAAAGTTGCTTCCCGCTGTCTGTCTAGTATGCTTAGATCTTTAAAACCACGCAACCGATTTTGATGCGTTTTTTTAATAGATAGAGTGATTCAATAGGAAGGTTTATATCAGCATTGCACCCGTGCGAAGCCGGGACGGGTCGCTAATTTAATATAAAGAGTCCGGCTTAGAATTATATCATCATCATCATCATCAGCCTATAAACGTCCCACTGCAGGGTACAGGCCTACCCTCAAGGAGGGTGTATGGGCATTAGTCCACCACGCATGCCCAATGCGGGTTGGTAGACTTCACATACACATCAGAATTTCTTCTTCAGTGTATGCAGGTTTCCTCACGATGTTTTCCTTCACCGTTTGAGAGCGGTCGGTTTTACGAATTTAGAATTAAGTATAATTATTATTATTATAATATACAACGGTTTTAGAATTAAGGATATATATAAAGGATATCATCCACCAAGTGTCATAAATTTTTGAACCGAATGTGTAAGTCCGATCAAAGAAGAAAAAAGTTATATTCTGTTAGATCTTGAAGTCTCTAAGCATTTATTATAATGGAACCAAAGCTGTAGAGCCACTTTACATTTGGAACAAAAATGTATGAAACCTTTAAACTTATAACTAAAAGATGTTTAAACTATATACTTAAAGTAATGTATACGTTTTTTAAATCGAATATAATTTTGTTTACAGGTCCTCGATTTCATCAACATGGTTTTGACAACCGTATTCATGCTGGAGTTTGTGTTTAAATTGGCTGCATTTAGGTTTAAAGTAAGTGAAAAGTTACTTGTTAAATCTATCAGTGGAGACCCTATAATTATTGACTTTCTGTTAGTTATTCAAAGTTCTAATAATATGTCAATAGCTGTTGGACTTCCAAATAACATAAAATATTTTTCCATATAAGATATAAATTGATAAAAACTATCTTTTTGCAGAACTATTTCGGTGATGCCTGGAACACAACAGACTTTATCCTAGTTGTTGGAAGTATTATAGATATAGTTGTAACACAAGTTAATGAAAATAAACCACCTTCGATGGTAAGTGACATTAAAATTGGAGGAACTCTTGAAGACCCCATTATTCACTCTTGCGCTAACGATTGGCTTGATTCCGAAGAATTTATGAATTATGAAAAGGATTTTTTTCGTAAAAATATTGTATAGAAAATTTATGATTATCTGATTTGATTTATAATCATTGTCTCTAATAAAGTAATATTTTTCAGGGTAATGTGGACGTTAAATCAAGTAAAGAGGTATGTATCAACTGGAACATAATATTTTCAACTTTCATGTCTGAATACTATACTAATACATACAATACTATACTAAGTACCGTAACAAGAAAAATTATCAATGTAGCGTAATTTTATCCGAAAATGTATAAGTTCAATTTAATTCAAGTATTTGAATAAGAAAAAACTATTTAAAAAGGCTCTCTTTCTAACGAGCAAACTTTCGCAACTAGCCATCCCGCTTCAATTGAAAGCAAGATCGCAGCAAAAAAACACATTTTTCATCAATATCTTTTCTCTTGGGTGTTTGGGGAAAAATCCATCGGGTAGAAGCCCTGCTATAATTATTTACCTTTCAAATGATGGTATATTCAGAAGAAATGGTGTAGGGTGATTCTTGTAAAACTGGTTATAAATCTGAAATCGAGCTTACTTTGCTCCTCTTTTCTATCGAGAAAATTTAATAGAATCGTGTTTTCAACGGTTAGATGCCCTGCAGAAAGAACGTATCTACACTGTTATGTGAACTATATATATTAAATGTAATAATTTGGTTATCAAAAATCGGTTCGAAAACAGACAAAATAGGTATGACCCCCTCTTAATCTTGCATTGAAGTGGATTTGTATTAAAAATGGGAACCTCGCTGGTAGAAACGAGAATATACACTGTTTTAGGTAGGATTCTTTAAAACTATATTGGAAGGGAAAATAGAGGGGAAGAAGGGCAGAGGAAGAGCTAGACAAAGATATTTAGCACAAGTGAAGGAAAAGGTTGATGTCGTGTCGTATCAAGAACTCAAGACACTAGCGGAAAAGAGACAGGATTGTAGAATACTACACCTACAAGAGCGATATTTAAGAGGTCTTAAATGAGAATGATGATATTCAATTATAGACCCAAATTTTTACGTCCCAATTTTGCTTGTGGTTAAATTGTGGTGACACATTCACTAAACATGTTATGTTATTTTTATCGCCATAATATGAGGCTACACATCGCCTACCTATATTTATTTACCATTTTCTCTACCCTAAGGTTGCGTGGAAGAAATATCTTTTTAGCGATAAGACCTCTTACCGTACCTGTACTCTTACTTACTGTACCTTCTTATTTCTAGGACTTAATTTCTTTTTGTTATTTAACAGGGAACGTTGTTAAAATATATCACATTCTTTCGATTATTCCGAGCCATGCGACTTATAAAGCTGTTGTCGCGAGGAGAAAGAATCAGGACTTTGCTGTGGACCTTCATCAAATCGTTCCAAGCGCTGCCTTATGTAGCCCTACTTATAGTTTTGCTGTTCTTCATCTATGCTGTGGTGGGAATGCAGGTATGTTATATTATTTCGTGTTTCTGCTATCGTCTGGAATTAATCTTTAATTTCATACATCATCATCATCATCTCAGTCGATGGACGTCTACTGCTGTACATAGGCCTCCCCAAGGATCGCCATAACGACCGGTCCTGCGCTGCTCTCATCCAACGGGTTCCCGCCGCCATCACCCGTTTGAGGGGCTTGCCCACTCTGCGTGTAGGGTTCAGTTGATCCCCACACTTGTATTAGCTGGTGTATAGTTGTAGTTATGTGGTAGAGTTGTTGTAGAGCACGCAGAGAAAGATGTTGAATGTTAAGAAGTTTATTACGTAGTTAGTTACAGTAAAATGATTGGCGCTTCTTTCCCTTAGCTGTCGACCGTAGTATGGTTCGACGCGAACTCGATAATAATGTAAAATATTATAACTAAAGTAAAAGCGCACGCGGCGGAAAGCAAGTTGCCGCGTGAGCAGAAACTGCACGGTGTCAGTAGTGAGACCGTACACTGCGCTTTCCGGTACGCGGTCGTCACTCGAGAACTTTTCGGCCCCATCGGCCATCGGTTCTGCGAGCAATGTGCCCAGCCCACTGCAACCTAAGTTTAGCAATTCTTTGGGCTATGTCAGTTACTCTGGTTCTTCTGCGGATCTCTTCATTTCTGATTCGATCTCGCAGTGAAACTCCGAGCATAGCCCTGTCCATTGCCCTTTTTTTATTTCATACATAATTATAATATTAATTGAAACGTTGATAATTACGTTGATAATTTAATTATTTTAAGGAACATTGGAAATAGGGACAATTTTTGAAGACGAACAATTTTAAACCAAGGAAACCTATGTGGTTCAATATATTTTTGGGAAAATTATTCTTAAATAAGCGGTATGGGAATGCAGTTCAGACCCCAAGTGAAATCATGTTTTTTTTTTTTATCAAAAACAGCTAGAAATCAATCAATAATTACAAAATTGCATACTAACCCATTACTCTGCAATTTTGTGTATATCAAAAATGAAAAAAAAAACGTCTTCCACTCAATTGAGGAAATATCAAGAAAGTCAGCATTCTATGCACAGCCCGGACACTGCATACAAAAAATTGAATTTGACAAGATGACGACACGACAGCACATGCGAAACCAAAGAAATTGAACCTTAAGTCTTCTTCGTAGGTAACGAGTAACCAGTGCGAGGGAACCAGAGGGCGATAGAGGGGGTGAGGTAAAAAGTTGGTGGGAGGAAGGGAGTGTCCGTACTGTATCTAGTAATAGATACTCTTTCTTATACTGTGTTCTATGGACACCAACTGAGAATTCGGTTGCAAGACCTTTGGTTTGACAGCCTTGCATCAAGTGTTTATCAATAAATTTTAATTAAACATAATTATTATCCTTTTCAGTTATTCGGTAAAATATCACTCGATGATCAAGTGCTGTCGGATAACAATAATTTCCAAACGTTTGGGAATGCTCTGATGGTGCTTTTCAGATCTGCTACAGGTAATCAGATAATCAATATTAACTAACCAACAACCAACCAACCAATAACCAACCTCTAACAACCAACCAACTAACCAACCAACCAACCACTCCAACCACCACCCACCCACCCACCTCCACTCCTCTATCAACCATTGTAATCCTATCTTACTTATTCTCGTTTATAATTAAAATTTAATCGCGGACGGGACTTGAACCTGCAACCAGTTAAACCTTGGCTTTACTTTCGTTCAACGACCCGGTTGGTGTAATGGTTGCCACGTCAGACTGCCAAACTAGGGTCCTGGGTTCGAATCGGGATTTAATATGTTTGTGCCGTTGTTGTATGAACCCCCTAACAAAAAGCCTAAGGTGCTGTTTAAACAGAAGTGACGTGGCGCGGACGTGTCGCGGGCGGGGTGCGGCAATATAAACCTTATAGTACGTAGCATAGCGTTGTTTTGAGAATTACGTCCGCGCCTCCAGGCGACGTCGCCTGGTGGCGGGGGGTGCGCGATTTTCCTTTACGACAAAAACAACGCTATGCTACGTAACATAACGTTTATATCGGTGTTACTTTGACTATCCGCCCCTGCCACACGTCTCTTCTGTATAAACTGCACCTACGGCTTACTTGGGATCATTTCAATGCATGTGCCTGTGAGCGTCATTTATTTATATTTATTTAATTAAGATACCGAGACTACTACGTCAGAGAACTGGCACCGTCTACTAGCGTTTTTTTTTTCAAACTACCAATTCACAAGTCCAAAGTTACAATGGAATTAACCCTAGCAAAACCTTGTACACACGGCGACAGGTCAGATTACCCTGTTTGGACTTTAAACTATTAGAAGTTGAACGCTGCGAATCGTGCGAAAGGGTGCGGTATGTTGTTGTTGTTTCGTCTCACAGCACGCTGCGCCCGCGCCGGCAGCCGCGTCTATGCAGGCTCTCTACCGCACAATTTTGTGTTTTGTACGTAGTGTAGTTATGGGTATATAGGGTGCGTAATCTGATGTGTCGCCGTGTGTACATAATTTAACAATTTGGAATGTTATTCGTCAACAGGAGAAGCTTGGCAAGACATAATGATGACCCTATCACGGAAATTAGACGAGAGACCGAACGATCCCCTGCCTTGCATCAAATCAGATATGGAATCCAACGTCAACGCCACTGAGAACCCCGATGACAAAAACTGTGGAACTTTCATGACATTCCCTTATTTCATATCGTTTTCTTTACTTTGTACTTTCTTGGTAAGTATTTACGTATACTATACATTTTAATGTCAAAGCAACTATCTACCTACCTGGATAGATGGACGAATGGCTGTGTGAGTCAGAATAGAGGGTGTGAAGAGAGGACCAATGAAAAAATGGATGGATTGTGTGAATGATGATTATGTGTAATAAAAAAGACTAAAATATATCTTTTAGCCTTTTTTACACATGGAGGATGATGACATAATTATTTCACCGACCCCAATTAAGAGGGCTATCGGAGTCCAGTGGCGCCCTCGTCACAATAATAAAGATTTCACAATAAAGAAAGCCTAAGTTAAAAAAGTGCTCAACAGGTAAACTACAAAAGCCTTCAAGCTATTGTTATACAATACTTTTATGGGTTCTAAACATTCCACTTTTAGATAATTTCGAATAAAAATAAAAGCGACCGTTTTTTTGTGCATTTGTCGGCACTTATCGGCACCCTAAAACTTCGAGTCCTGTGTATAATTGTGAATCTAACGTGAAATCGTAGGTAATTTAATGAAATAGTGTTAGTAAGTATATTTCACAAAATTATCTACGACTTCACTTTAGATTCACTAATTATTCACAGAGCACGAATTTTTACCCAGAAGATTGTGCCGACAAGTTCCCAAAAACGGTTCTATTGCCTCGCGTCACGTATCTCTTTCTATTATACAGTGGCGCCGCTAGGTACATCTCGCTCTCTCAGCTATCAGTTCCTCTAGACCTTTAAAAAACCTATAAAAGTATTCTATGAAAATAGCTTGAAGGCTTTTGTAGTTTATCTGTTGAGCACTTTTTTAATTTAGGCTTTCTTTATTGAGAAATCTTTATTATTGTGGCGAGGGCGCCATTGGACTCAGATAGCCCTCGTAATGAGATAAGGGAAGAAAGCAAAGATCACCCTGCTTCCATTGCTAATGGAATCAATAAACAAAAAATGTATGTGAAAAAGTAGAAAACGATAATTATATGGGAATCAGTTTTATAATTTTCACGATAGTACCTTATTCAGGTACAGGGAAAGTACTTTCATACATTTTGGGTAACTCTTTAGTAATATCTGTGATTCTATCAAATGGTTCTTTGATTGAGTATTATTAGAATAGAATAAGAATAAGAATAATATTTATTAATGCACAAAAGCCATTATACAAACAGAATTCTTATAAATAATTGATGCAATAAAAGTTAAAATACTAGGCTGGGTTTATTGGTAGATACAGCTGATGCCATGAAAGGCAGGGACTACCTGCCTGAGATATTGACACCAGCTATAACTGTCATGTAATAAATTAATAAGTCACATTGCAGACAGTAAAACTTATTGCACAATTACAATAATTTTATTGTACTAGGAAATGTGTGGTTTGTATGTGTGAGTGAAAAAGTAGGTGTGTGTGTTAATGTGGGGGTGTGTGCGTGTGTGAAAGTGAGGGCGAGAGAGAGGGAGAGATAGAGGGAGAGAGAGAGAGAGAGAGAGAGTATTTTGTTATTGGTAATTCGGGGGGGAGAAGAAGAGTTTCTGTTTCATTGTAGGATAGATTTTGTAACCACAATTTTAAGGTGGTTTTGCATAGTCTATTATTAAGACTGTGTATGTTTAACATGTGATATTATTGCTTAGAACGACTAACAGCATTCTAATCATCAATTGGTTTATTATTTCTCAGATCATCAACTTGTTCGTAGCCGTCATTATGGATAACTTCGATTATCTGACTAGAGACTGGTCTATTCTTGGACCTCATCACCTCGACGAGTTTGTCAGGTATATTAAATTTAACTTAAATAAATAAATATCTTGGACAATGTCACACAAATTATCTAGTCACATTTAAAGTACCAGAATCTAGCCTGGACTTGTATTATGATGACTAGACAACGATATAGAATACATATATAAATACAAACATCCATGACTCGGGTACAAATATTCATATTCATCATACAAATATTTGTACCTTACGGGATTCGAACCCGCGACCCTCGGCACAGCAGGCAGGTTCACTACCGACTGTGCTACCGGGCCGTCAACTTAAATAAACATCTGAAGCTAATTTAAGTCAAAATTCCAAAATAAAGATTATATACAGGGTGTAACAAAACACCCTAGTAATACTTAAGGGGGTGCTTCAGACCATCAAACTGAACAACTTTCACACTGGGGCCAACATCGAGAAAAAATAAAAAAAATCTGCTGTCCCATACAAAACTGCAGTACCGACTCGACTAAAATGTATGGGATAACAGATTTTTTTTATTTTTTCTCGATGTTGGCCCCATAGTGAAAGTTGTTCAGTTTGATGGTCTGAAGCACCCCTTTAAGTATTACTAGGGTGTTTTGTTGATATAATTAATGAATGAATATTGATATAATTTCCAGCAAGAATTTTAATTGATAAGTAACATTGGTTTTAACAGTGGTTTTAACTGTTTTTAATTGAAAGGCCAATTTACTTATCAGTTTGTTGTTAAAATAAACCTTTTGTTTGGTTTTCAGACTTTGGAGTGAATACGATCCAGATGCAAAAGGAAGAATCAAACATTTAGATGTGGTCAATTTACTTAGAAAAATAAGCCCTCCATTAGGTAAGAAAATAAAAACTAACTAGTCGTAATAAGAGGAGCTAAGGGTTTCTGTTTTCGATATTTTTGAATATTACAAGAAAAATGTTTATCGATACTTACATCAAAATCGAAAGCCCGCTTATATTCCAAGATCCGACTGCCACTGGTACACACAGAAAACAGGTAATCATAAATGACGTGATTTCCGCTTAAAATTGAAGGATTCACTTCAAGTTCCTACGGAGCATACTGATATCACCATAAAGTACGATGATAACATTGTTGCTGATGATAACGGCATTTAAGATGACGTGTCACCATGACTTTAGTAGAACGAGCATACATTATATGATTGTTTCCTACTATTTATCGATGACATCCTCATATCTCTAGTTATGTCCTATTATTTTTCCTACTATTTTCCTTATAAGAACATTCTGTAATAGTATTTTAGTAGGATTCACGCATCATGTTCGTGGCCGTCATTATGGATAACTTCGATTATCTAAAAATATAAGTAACTAGCACATAATTTTCTTCATCGTATTTTCAGTGATATTTCTTCATAAATACAATGACACCGTCATTGTGTTTTATAATTATAATCTTAATTATACATATCATATAAATTTATTGGACAGCGGACCATTTTCTATTACGTAGTGTTATTATTTGAAGAAGACAATATTATTTTATATGACCAATTTTTACGATGATAAGCATCATAATTTTGCATTATTTACCCAAAAAATTAGATTCCATCGTAACACATTTCTCTTATCATTATACTATATCATTCTCTTATTTTAGGACAACGCGCATTATTTTTGATCAACGTCAGGATATTTTAAGATTACACCAAAATGACATTTCTCTCAGTGTAGAAACCCTATTTTTTAGGACCTTTCCACTGGAGTATGCATCATTGCCTTAACAAATACTGTAGAAACGTTGTAGTGACATCTTAGTCTATTAGATAGCCTAAGCCTAATCTATTGGTGTATTCGAACATCGTTAGGAAACCTGCATACTGTATGTGATGTCTACCAATCAGCGTTGTGCACGCGGGTTGGACTAACGCCACCCTCCCTTAGGCCCACCACACACATCCGGAATAAACCTGATTCGGAATTAGATTCCGTATGGAGTGTTGCCGCTTTCAGAGACTTTTTCACTAGATCTAGTGATTTTTTGATGCCTTAGGTGGCATATTTTAAAAAGATTTTTAATAGTAGGCGTTGATGGAACGGTACCGTATCGTGACGGTGCAGTTGCGACGTCGTTACGGTATTAAAGTTGCGAAAACGCCTACGCTCAAAAATCGCTTGTGTGATAATGGTTCATGCCATTTTGTATGCAGATTATGTCTAATGTTGAAACTATCGGTAGTTTTTTTATATAGTTGCATTAATATTGGAATACAAATTACAAATCATCATCGTTACATTCGTAACGTCATGAACTCATCACATAATAGTAATTATCATGTATAGAAATTGTTTGTTTCGTTTTAATAATTACCTAAAAATGAAATTATTGTCATTCATTTGGCGTTTCATACATTTTTACTTTAGACATTTTTTAAATAGCATTTTTAGTTCTAGTATTTTTTCTAACTACACCAACACTGAATCCTGAATCAGGATTTCGGATAGCAATTCCGTCGGTGTGTGGCGGACCTTAGGGTCGGCTTATGCCCTGCAGTGTGACGTATATAGGCTGATGATAATGTTGATATTGTTTTATATAAACAACAAAACAAACAGGTATACAACAACAACTAAACAATTTTTAACTTAATTTATACAGGTTTCGGTAAACTATGTCCCCATAGAACAGCGTGCAAGCGGCTGGTGTCCATGAATATGCCTCTTAATTCTGACGGCACGGTAAACTTCAATGCAACGTTGTTCGCTGTCGTTAGAACACAGTTGCAGATAAAAACTACAGGTCAGTATCCAAATCGTTTTTTTTCCAAGAACGTAATTAGTTACAGTATAATTATTATGATAATTATAATATGTCTATATAAATATTTATACAGGGTGTAAAATAAAATGGTACACTTACTTAAAGGGGTGCTTCAGACCATCAAACTGAACAACTTTTACTATGGGACCAATACTGAAATCGCGAAAAAAAAATCCACTGTCCCACAAAATTGACTGAGGAACGCTGACTCCTGATGCACAGGTTTTAAGTTACCTAGACATTAGTCCATTATAAGGGTATTATGTACAACTTGATAAAGATATCTGGTGCATAACGTGTAAAGTGAAAACCATTGTACTTCTTTTTGAATAAAATTTTATTTATTATTTATTAAAACGTTTGCACATAACTCAACTGAAATGTATGGGACAGCAGATTTTTTTTCGCGATTTTGATATTGGTCCTATAGAGAAAGTTGTTCAGTTTTGATGGTCTGAAGCACCCCTTTAAGTAAGTCTCCTATTTAATTGTATACCCTGTATATTATGTATGTATACGTGGGCGATTGAACTTTGCTCGTTAGAACGAGTTTTTCCAGAGTTGACACCTATCTAGACCGATTTTTTGTCCCCATTAATCTGAAAATTTTTATCAATGTCTTCTAGAACACGATTATGGATGAATATCATACATATAATTATATTATTTTATATTGTATTGTATACTTAGTATATTTTATTGATCCCTCAATTCTTTTAATTTTGAAATGTTTAGTGATTTAGACGTTAAAGCTATACAAATAAAACAGGTGTAATCGACGACTGCAACACTGAACTTCGGGCCATTATAAAGAAGGTATGGAAGAGAACGTCTCCCAAACTCTTGGACCAGGTAGTACCACCCCCTGGGGACCCCAACGAGATCACAGTTGGCAAGTTCTATGCCACCTTCCTCATCCAAGACTACTTCAGAAGGTGGGTTCAGTAAATCATCACCTCTTTTAGTTTCCTTCGTATAGAATGAAACTGTTTCTTTTTGGGTTAAGTCTACAAAATGACCGGTTCTAGAAATGACTACATACTCTATTCTGCCATTTCAAGGCAATGGATTTTGAATTTCTAGATCTTAACATACAAAATAGTGTTGCTGCTCGATAGTCGACTATACAGGGTGCAACAAAACACCCTAGAAATACTTAAGGGGGTGCTTCAGACCATCAATCTGAGCAACTTTCACTATGGAGTCAACGTCGAGAAAAAATAAATAAAATCTGCCGTCCCATACATTTGAGTCGAGACGGTACTGCAGTTTTGTATGAAAGAGCGGATGTTTTTTTCTCGATATCGATGTTGGCTCCATAGTGAAAGTTGTTCAGTTTGATGGTCTGCAGCTCCCCCTTTAGTATAACTAGGGTGTTTTGTTACACCCGTAAATACGATTCTAATACTTCTTCTATAGGGTCCTTCTTAATATGCTGACACTTTTTTAAGGGGATGCTCAGACCGTCAAACTGAACAACTTTCTCTATGGCACCAACATCGAAATCGCGAAAAAAAAAAACAGTTCGCCCATACAAAACTGCAAACTTACTCGTGTCAAATGTATGGGACAGCTGATTTTTTTCGGGATTTCGATGTTGGTCCCATAGAGAAGGTTGTTTAGTTTCATGGTCTGATCATCCCCTTAAAAAAGTGTCAGCATATTAAGAAGCACCCTGTATATGTATCGATTTTATCGGTAGTCAGGAATTAAGTAGTCGCGATTTTTGCACATGAACTTTTTTCCAGAAATTGATTTCATGACTCTTTCATCAAAGTGTATATTCATTATGGTACTTATTTCGAATAGCACCGTAACTAGGTATATTAATACAGTATAACTACAGTAGGTACTGTACGAAACTACATTATAGTGTGTATTATTTTTATTAACAATCATTCATAATTATTATCATTTATCAAGTTTCACACTTCTGTACCGGTTTGCACAAGTAGTTAGACAATCATCGATTCAATCATATTCATTTGTTTTTATACATATTTTTACTATAAATTAATGTCATAATTTTTGTTTTTATAGGAACCATGCGTAAGTCGATACCCAAGTTTTTAGCAAGTCCCAGCAAATATTTATCATACCCGCTGTATTTTTAAGCTTGAAACCCTTGGTTTTGTACCAGTTTGTTATTTTTCCAAGGATGCTGCTTATAAGATTTTATTCCTTTTTCAGAAGATTTTTTTTAGTTGGGAATTTCTCCTTATAAAGAGATGCAATTGTTTGTTTGATTACATTTTTTATTTTCAGCCGAATTACGCTAATTTTGTTTTTAAATGCAATTTAGTTTTTTCAAATGTCATTTTTTTTAGTTTTTTGCCAAATTCCATTTTTTTTTCAAATCCCGTTTTTAAGCATGTTTTACAAATCTTCTCAAATTCCCGAAGCATGTTTTCTCTGCGTTGACTTTAGTGTTTTTACAATCACTTGCTTTAAATGCGCACAAAAGTTGTTCGTTTTCCTTTTCTTGAGTGTTATGCGTGAATTCACTTGTGTTAATCAAACGATTTTTTCTGCATGTGTCTACCCTATCAAAGAATTTTGTACAATTGGCTTACTTAACATATTGTACAGATATACAAAATGTGTTTTTTTTTTTATACAAATCCAAACGGTTTGGAGTTTACAATGAGAAGACATGTTTTTGGAATTATATTTTGTCTCTTACACAAATTCGTATTATTCAGAATGTTTTGCTATGAAAATATAGCCTGGGGTAATTGCATCTGTGGGGCACTTTAACTTATGGGGCAATCTTCTTGGGGAGTTTGGTTGGTTTGCCATCGTGGCGAAGAGACGGGAATAATGACATGGTTTTTTAATTTTTTGAGATATTAAATTAAAATTTATTGTGTTCACTGTTGGTTCACTGTCAATTAAAACTGACCACTAACCAGTGCACTAGTTCTTGACACTTGAGTTTGCCAGTGTTATGTTAGCGAATTGTGAATTCCTATTTAGAATATGCAATATCTACAATATTTCTGGTTAGCTTCTTAATACATACAGGTGTGAGCATAATGCTTATATGCCAATGCCATAGATGCAATTACCTCAGCGAATTTACCCCTATTTTCTAAAATGCGAAAATCCACAATACCTACGATTACAAAATTGGGAGCTTTATGACAGCTAGATTAAACGTAGTTCAACATGCTTCGATAGATGGCGTTGGCTTGACCTTATTTATTTTATTTTTATTAAGTATGGGTTTACTCTTGACCTCAATCCAGTCCTCAGGACGAAGATGGGGTCGAAGATGTAGCGAGCTGGGACCGAAGATCGTTATTTAGGCTGAAAAAGTTAAAGTAAATGCTCATTCACTGGTTCAGACGAATTTGTTGACGGAGTGTCTTCACATTGTATTCTTGCTTATTTAAAAAAACAATTTATTACTATTTTATTTGCTCTCGGGCTCACTCCCCGTCACACTGGATATAATTTCGGTACTACTAGTGACACGTGGATGTTCTGAGTTTTCAGAATATCTCTGATTAACCCTCGAGGCATATAGTCGTGAACATAATGCTATGCTTATTTGTACTTTATTAATAGCAAGAGCCATCGAGCCAAGAGACTCATCGACGATGATGCACTCGTCGAGACTAAGTTACATAGTCTGGAGCACCGACGATTGGTCGCTTGTCTATCGGTATTCTATCGGCTACACTTCGGCGAATGTGCCCAGGAGTTACATGACCTGATTCCACCATACCCCTTCCATCATCGTACGACAAGACGTAGTGCGAGACTGCATCCATACGTTGTCGATATTCCAACAATCCGCACAAATAGGTTCGCATCCTCTTTTATAATGAGAACCGCCCTGCGTCTGTTTTCCCAAGCAAATACAATCAGGATATTTTTAAAAGAAGAGTAAGTAGGCTTTTTCTGGGCGAGCGCGCTACATCCTCGGCTTCATCTACACTTTCCATCAGGTGAGCTGAGGCCAAGCGCAAACCCATTACAAATAAAAAAAAAAAAAGTTCAATCTATCATGCATCAACGCCATCTATCTTGCCATTAGGAACTTTTTAATGGCTTTCGGAAAATCCCTCATCACCTACTTTTGACAACTTTTTATTTTCCACCAAAACTAACTGAAACCAAACGTGAAGGTTCCGAAAGAGAAAGGAGCAAGCAGCCCAGGTGACCGAACAGAGCAACCAGATGACGCTGCAGGCTGGATTGAGGACCTTGCATGAGGCAGGACCTGAACTGAAGAGGGCTATATCTGGCAATCTGGATGAGATTGTGGCTGAGACCGTGGAGCCTATGCATAGGGTATGTTGTCCTGAAAATTTTGGACTTTGGATCCACATTTCAATGAAATAGATAATTTCTACCTCAATTTTACTGTTCCGTACCAAAAGGGTACGTAGGTACCCTATCCGTCCGTCCGTCTGTCAGTCTGTCTGCCTTACCTATTTAGGGCTGTAACTTTAGAACAGTAATATTTAGCTAGATAGTTGAAATTATGACAGATTTAGAACAAATAATAAAAATGACAAAAAGTTAAAAATGGAGGGTCCTTATACAAGAAACTAGTTTTTATCAACGTTTTTTCTTCTCGCTCTATCGTAAAAACGGTAATACATACAAACGTGAAACTTGGTGCGATTATAGAGCAAACTCTACACAGTATAACAACAAATAATAAAAACTGGCCAAGTGTCAGTCGGTCTCGTGCCGTGCCGTGGTCCCGGAGAAAAAAAAATGTTTTTGTAAGATAACATTTAATGTTGTGTTGTGTGTGTGAGTTGCCAGACTCGCACTTGACCGGTTTTATTTGATATTTGCAATAGTCCCAATAAGATTTTTAGACAGGACAATGTCTGTTGGGTCTGCTATAGTTACAAAAAAAAAATTAGATGCACAATTTTTAGGCACCAAATTCTCGATTTCAGGCACAGCGAGAATGCACTAAGATACTTTTTCCTTTTGGTTTTTCCATTTTGGCTGTAAAGTACACACGGCGACACATCAAGCTATACAAAACCAACATAAGCTGGCCGCGCGTAGGTCGAGTACCTAACGTATAACGTCGCGCGGCCAGCTTATGGTGGTTTTGTATAGCTTGATGTGTCGTCGTGCGTACATCTAAATTTTTTGTAAGTGATCGAAGCACATTACATAAAATGTTTAATTAAAATATTTGGTTTTGAAACTTTTTAAAATATTATTAATATTTATTGATGTATTGGTAAGTACATAAAAAAAGGAGGCTGGATCATAATTATGCTTTATTTTCCAGCGTAACCACACGCTCTTCGGGTCAGTATGGACAAGTATAAAGAAACATGGCAGGGAAAGCTTCAATATTCCTCACTCGGCTAAACATAAACCTAATGGTAAGTTTGATACTTAGAATATTATAATTAATATTTGATGTGGCTTAAAAAGTAACGATAAACTTGTTAAGTAATATAACTTCGTTATCTTAAAAATGTGCTTTAAAATAATTGTATAACTCAATACAGGGTGTTAGGGTAAACAGTTGCATTACTTTAAGGGGTGATTGTACCCATGATACTGAACAACTTTCCAAAAGAAACCTATAGGAAATTCGCAAAAAAAAACGACTTTTCATAAAAACTTTCGATCAGCTGATTGCATTTATTATGGGAAGTCCAAATTTTTTTTGCGAATTTCCTATAGGTTTCTTAGGGAATGTTGTTCAATATCATGGGTACAATCACCCCTTAAAGTAATGCAACTATTTAACACCCTGTAGATACAATACAGAAAACACGGACACATAATATGTTTGAATCACGTATGATTCAGATGATTAAACCGAACAATTATTATTTGGTTGTAAGGGCTTGGTCAATGCAATGACCAATAGCTACTGCGACCTGGACAGATCTAATTGTAGCTGTTACCCTTGACCTAAAGGTCATTTCCTTGGCCCACAGACTCCATGAAATTTAATTCATTCGTGTTAAATGCTTTTGGAGGGGAGATCCCTAATGTCAGTAGGTGTTATTACGTACCCACCCCCACTTTGCATTCGCAGAGGTGTATGGGCGTTTCCTCTGCCTCACAGCAGAATCTGCAAGTGGATGAATCAACAAGCCCCATTATGTGTAAATGTTTGTTTAACTTGCAGTAAACCGAACAATAATTTACACAAATCAATAATGTTTTTAACATTTTGTACAAACAATGAAACTTTGTTCACAGGCACACACACACCACAACAGGGTCCTACACTCAGTAACATGATGAGGAGAGAACTGGGCATGGACGGACAGATACCTGAAGAAGATCCGTTAGTATAACCACAGAGTACTATAATTAGTAATTACTAATGTACATAACTATGGAGGTGCTAGTGGGAATGTTCCTCCATTGAAAAGGGAAGATCTTCCACCAGGCTATGTGTGAAGCCTGGGGACCAGCCGAGATCCAACAGTTCTTAGTTGGACATTGGTACCGATTCGGACTGTGCCACGACTTAACTTTACTAAATTTATTCCTGTCACTTTCTAAAATAAGATTAAGAAAAGAGACAGAAAACCAACAACTGACTTTAGTGCTGTCAAAGTGACGTTACACGCCCAAAATAAGATGCCATCATAATGTACGCCATCTTTATTATTATTTTATTTATAAATTAAATGGACTCTTGCTTGTGCGTTAGCACTGCATTTCCGCCAGTGTCAAGTAGTTTATTGGGAGAAGCTATTCCAATCTCAGGGATTGTTTTTGGACAAGAACAAGAAGAGGTTGAGGAATGTGGAGCCTCGCGGCAGACACAAACGCGACGCGCGAAACCACGCGAGACGTGTACTCGGGTTAGTTCCTGCAACGTGACTCTACGCCATCTATACGTGTAACGTCACTTTGACAGCACTAAAGTCAGCTGTTGGTTTTTTGTCTCTTTTCTTAAGAGGGCTATCGCAGTCCAGTGGCGTCCTCATCACATTAAAAAAGATTTCTCAATAAAGAAAGCCTAAATTAAAAAAGTAATTAACACGAACACTACTAAAGCCTTCAAGCCATTGTTATACAATACTTTTATAGGATCTAAACATTCCACTTTTAGACAATTGCGAATAAAAACAAAAGCGGCCGTTTTTTTTCTTTTTTCCCAATTTGTATGTTTAGACCTTTAAAAAACCTATAAAAGTATTCTATGAAAATAGCTTGAAGGCTTTTGTAGTGTTCGTGTTAATTACTTTTTTAATTTAGGCTTTCTTTATTGAGAAATCTTTTTTAATGTGACGAGGGCGCCACTGGACTGCGATAGCCCTCTTAATCTTATTTTAGAAAGTGACAAGAATAAATTTAGTAAAGTTAAGTCGTGTCACAGTCCGAATCGGTACCCTTGTATACCTACAGGTCGGACAGTTAACATTATAGCAACATGATCAATAGGATCTGTCCTTAGATATAATATCATCATTTGGGGTAATGGTACACACGTCCAAAAGGCATTTATAGCACAAAAAAAATGTATCAGAGCAATATGTAATATAAGCCCACTCGATTCATGTAAACCTTTTTTCAAACAACTTGGCATCCTAACATTGCCTTGTATGTATATTTTCGAGATCTGCAAGTTTGTTAAGCAACACCCACATCTTTTTAAAACTGTTTCTGATGTCTGCCCTAAGCGCACTCGGTATCCAAATAGACTCGTTGTAGATTATTATCCCAGGCTAACTTTAAACCAGAAGAATTGTTACTATATGAGTATCAAAATATATAATGAAATTCCCGAAAGCTTTAAACAACAAAACACCAAATTAATGTTAAAAAATTTATACAGATGGCTAATATTTCATAGTTTTTATAGCGTTGAAGAGTTTTTAAATTTTAAATAGTTTAATGTAACATAAATATAGAATGTTAATAATTATTGTACCTCGTTTTAGTTTTAAGTTGTTACACATGTGCATGCTGTTGCTACAGCTGGACAGAAGAAGCTTATATTTTTTATATTTTACCATCTTTTGTATACCTGTTTTCAAAGCAAATAAATAATATTTCTATTTCTATTTCTATTTCTATGAAAACGTTCTTAGGAGACCAACCCTAAATTTTTTAGTATTTTACTTCTGTTCTGTCAAGTCTGCTCCCATAGAAAAAGTTGTTCAGTTTGATGGTCTGAACAAACCCCGAAAAATTATAAAAGTGTTTACAAAATCATCACTTGGTGATATTCTCATTTCCCTACTAAATGTTTTTGCGTTTTCTGAAAGTTCTAATAACTCGACCTCGGTTAACCCCTTAGAGACATATGTTCCTTATCAGTAAGAGAATCGAATGGGATGAAAAAAAAGTTTTGTGAAAATTTCAGTTTTTCTCGACGACTTCATTTTTTCAAAATCGGTGAATGCACAAGTAAAACACTCCAAATGTTAGGGTTAGTCTCCTAAGAACGTAGCTATAATGCTACTGCTATATGCTTCTGGTAGCTGCCCTTTGTGTCCCATCTTAACTTTCCACCCTGTATATGTATACAGGGTGTTACAAAAGTAAAAATAAACATTTCAAACTTTTATGGGGGTTGTTGAGACCATCAAACTGACCAACTTTCACTATGGGACCAAAATCGAAATCGCGCAAAAAAATTTTTTTTGTCCCATACATTTAGCTCGAGTAGATCTGTACTTTAGTAAGGAACATCGCAAACGGATCACATCATGGCGATTATGGCAAATCTCTCCCCCTTTTTGGAGAGGCCTATGTCCAGCAGTGGACGTCTATCGCTCGATATGATGATGATGATGGAACATCTGATTTTTTTTTCGCTATTTCGATGTTGGTCCCATAGTGAAAGTTGTTCAGTTTGATGGTCTTAATCACCCCCTAAAATGTTTATTTGTATTTTTGTAACACCTTGTATAGATAAGATACATTAGCATAGCATATTCTAGCATATTCTTACGACTATATTCCCCGAGGGGGTAGTCAGAGATATTCTGAATCTTCAGAACATCCACGTTTCACTAGTAGTACCGAAACCATCGTCGGTAAGATACATTAAATACAGTCAAAAGTAAACTCATGATTGAAAACCCACTTAAAATGAAAGTAATAATAATTAATATCTCTGACTACCCCCTCGGGGATTATAGTCGTGAGCATATGCTTATGTAATAATAATTAATGTTTGCAGTAAATACGAGGAAGGGAATCAAAGTGAAGAAGAAATCGCGATGCAGCCCCTTCTCCACGGAAAGGACTCCGAGAAAATATTCAGAGTTATCGAGTAAGTTCTCTTTCTTCTCTCAAGTTCAAGTTAACTGTTTCTTCTAGACTCAGTAGATAAATACAGGGTGGAAAGAACGAGCTTTTTCCTATTTCATCCCATTAATAATTGCTAAGGTCCAGGAGCGTGCACTCAGGGTAGACACAAATACAGTAAAACCCTAATAATTTCTAAACTAAAAGCATTTTGTTCACTAATTGACTTTTTATTGTTTAACTACCTGTATTTAAACAAATCTAAGTCATTTAGTAAACCATATGCTTTTTAGTTTAGAAATTATAACGGTTTCACTGTCTTTTGCCTACCCGGAGTGCAAAACACTAATAATTTCTAAACTAAAAAGCATTATGTTTACTAAATGACTTTGATTTGAATAAAATACAGGTAATTAAACAATTAAAAGTCATTTAATAAACAAAATTCTTTTAGTTCAGAAATTATTAGGGTTTAGATAATGGTACCGATTCGGACTATGCCACGACTTAACTTATTTTATGAGGCATCTTATTTTAGGCGTGTAACGTCACTTTGACAGCACTAAAGTCAGCTGTTGGTTTTCTGTCTCTTTTCTTAATCTTATTTTAGAAAGTGACAGGAATAAATTTAGTTAAGTTAAGTCGTGGCACAGTCCGAATCGAGGCCACTGTATTTGTGTCTACCCTGAGGGCACGCCACTAAGGTCTCCCCAAGCTTTTCCAGCCAAAATTATTTTCACAATGCTTTTTTCCTCCCTGTACTTGAGGAATTTTCACATAGGCCCATTCGACCAATAAAAAATACGATTAGTCAATTCGGCCACCGTGTCCACCAGGAAGCCGAGTTGACTAAAAAGCTACCTCTTCAAGGTATTTGATGTGGCTTCAAAAGTAACGATAAACTTTTTAAGTAATATAACTTTGTAATCTTAAAAATGTGCTTTAAAATAATTGTAAAACTCAATACAGGGTGTTAGGGTAAACAGTTGCATTACCTACTTTAAGGGGTGATTGTACCAATGATACTGAACAACTTTCCCTAAGAAACCTATAGGAAATTCGCAAAAAAAAATGTTCAACTTTTCATACAAAAGTTCGATCAGCTGATTGCATTTAGTATGGGAAGTCCAAAAAATTTTTTACGAATTTCCTATAGGTTTCTTAGGGAAACTTGTTCAGTATCATGGGTACAATCACCCCTTAAAGTAATGCAACTGTTTACCCTAACACCCTGTATACTTAATTAGTACTTATTACTGTATAATTTTAGTTCTTCTGTATTTCGTTGTGTCGTGAATCTTTTATATGTTTTGTTTATTTTAATCATGGCACATTAAAATAGGTCAATATTTTCACTGAGACGTTATGCAGTTGTCGAAAATGGTAGGTATTCTATATTCCTTAAAGTTCTGCTTAGTTGTTAAATAGAAAAAAATTTTCGTAATAATTTAAGACAATCGAGTAACAAAAATCTTCTACATGGTGAAATTGAAATCATTGGCATCCTTTTCAACTAAGGGCGGAGCGTAATTTTGTGAGTTGTGATTCACAAATTTTGAGTCCGTTTCATATAAAGGCTATAAAGGTCATAGACAATGCATTCCCGAATTTTATATGAAACGGACTCAAAAACTTATATGAAAATAGCTTGAAGGCTTTTGTAGTTTATAATAACACTTTTTTAATTTAGGCTTTCTTTATAGAGAAATCTTTATTATTGTGACGAGGGCGCCACTGAGCTTGTAATAGGCCTCTTGAAATGGATAACACGCTAGTGCTGCCCTCTCTGTAGCTTTTAGTTAATCAACATTAGGCACGGATCACCGAAAAACTATTGCATGGGAACTACGTTACATCCCACGGGATAAACGGAGTTCCGATAATTAAAAACAGATGGCGTGCGTTGAATACTAGGATACTAGCAACTAGTTTATTTACTATGATACTAGTTACCAAAGTATATGATAGTGTAGTATATGTAATTAGATACTAGTTTTAAAAAAAAACTTTTGATCTTCGGTGCGCTCCTACCGACGACCAAAAAAAATCTTTGCTAGTTTTATTGCCTTATTCGAGTTTACCTGCGACTTCGTCAGCACAAATTGTAGCTATCAAACAAAAAAGTTTCATCGAAATCGATTTATTAAATTTAGCGTGATGCTCAAACAAACCAACAAACAGACATACAAGAATTCTAAAAAAGATGAATACTATATTTAATTATTAATTAATTAATTACTACCGTAACCAACGATTTTTTTATAGCCCAAAAAAAATCTTTGACGGTAATTATGAATCTATCTAGGTAATAATCTAGACGACTGAGCTTTGCTCGCTAAAAACCTAGTTTTTCCATGCATGAAACCTATCTAAATCGATTTTTTGTCCCAATAAACCCCTATTCTGAAAGTTTTAACGAAATCGTTAAATTCGTTTTGTATATAGAACGCGATTATAATACAAACAAAATGTTGTTCTTTTAATAGTAGGTATTGTATATTTTAACTCTACTATTGAAAAGTATAGTTAAGTTATTAATTAAATAGACATCTGTATAACGTTAGTGAAAAATGTTAACGTTTGCAGAAAAACGTCCAACGATTTAATGCAGAGTATGAAAAACAGCAGTAAGTCAGTTTTAGTGTGTTGTGATTGCATATTTATTGTTTGTATATATAACGTTTATTATATTTATATAACAGTATTGTATATATAAATATAATATTATTGGATATACCCTTTCACGTTACATACTGAAAGGTACGTACGTATTCACAATACGAAATATTTGTACTCTTTCAGTGTGAGACGGATTTTTTGTTTATTTTTATGTATTTGTTTGATATAATTGTAGGTATAAACATAAAGAGAGTACCTATATGATGTATATACAGGGTTTTTGTATACTTAAATGCGTTACATATGTTTAGAGGGTGCTTCCGACCATCAAATTGAATAACTTTCACATTTATTGTAGTTATTTTTTGGCCATTTCAACGTTGACTCTATACTGAAAGTGGTTCAATTTGATGATTTGCAGCACATCGTGAAATATATGTAACGCATATACCAAAATTTACACTCTATATAACAATATGCATAGTATATAAATTTTATATATTTTTTTGATATTATTAAGTATAATAGTAATTATAATATTATCGACTAATACATTTATACTGCTATATCCATATTAAATCGTATACTAATAATTTAACTACCTGTAAACTAATAAACAAGCTTAAATTGAATGATGCAACTAAGTAATTTACTGATGTTTTTTTGTTCTTTCTAACCAGCTATATTTATGGAGCAATCGTCAGATTTTCTAACCTAAAATAATCTTATCGAATAAATAATAAGGAATTGAGAATGGATTGATTGAATGTGTGGTTAAATAAAAGAAAGTATTTTCAAGCCGCGAAATTGGCTGCTTGCAGCAATATCTATATAATAATTTAGAAAGATGCATATCTCAACAGTAATTTTGACATTTTAAACTGCTGAACTCAGCGAATGAGATTCAAAAATCGCACTCCTGGAGTGAGATTTTTGAAACTCTGACCTTGAATATGCAAAAATTACTATGGATATGGAGATTATGCATCTTTCTACTGCTGATTTAACTTTCAAAAATTGCACTCCTGAATAGCGATTTCTGAAAATCATACGAGCAACTTGGCTGTAGAAAATGTCAAAATTACTATGGAGATTATGCATCTTTCTACTGCCAAGTCGCTCGTATGATTTTCAGAAATCGCACTTCTGGATGGTGATTTTTAAAAGTCAAATCAGCAGTAGAAAGATGCATATCTCCCTCCCTGAGTGACGAAACCTGAGTTCATCAGTTCATCAGGCGCACTTTGGGGAGTCAGCCTCGACAGCATATTGCTGACTGGCTAATCTTTACACTCTTATAATCTAGATAGGTATATTATCATAACAAGTACTGTAAAGAATCAGCAGGCAGGTTTGCTACCAACTGACCTATTGGGGCGTCTACTAATAAACAAACAAGGAGGGGTCATACAATTTGAAGAGAACTTTTATCTTTTTGTGAAACTATTATCGATGCATAATATGTGTGTTGTAGAGTTTCTGGCCGCATCTTCTCTCAACGGAACACCTTCCGACGCGGTGATAGAGTCAATAAATGACGTCAAAAAGCTATCTATATGATATTATTTTGAATAAAAAAATTTGAATTTTGAATTTTTGAATAATATTTGAATCCGTATTCCGGAACTCTTGAAAAGATATTATAATAATGCTATCTTTTTATATTTATGTTTAGGTCGTGACAAAAAGCCGATACGGAACAACCAAGTGCCTTATTGTGTGGAGAATCCAGCGGAGAATCTTATCACACGAGTAAGTACCTATAGATCTTATTAATAATGATATGATCTACCCAAGAAGGACAACCTACCCGTTGAGACATAAGTTTCAATATGCATGAAAAGCCGATATGGCTGAAGAGTTCTCGAGTGGCGACCACGCGGTTGCACCGGAAAGCGCAGCGTGGCTAGGCCCCGGAAAAAGTGGACCGACGACCTGGTGAAGGCGGTGGATGAGGGCAGCGCAGGACCGCGAGTTGTGGCAATCCTTGTAGTTAAGACAATTTTGGTAACCGTCAGCTGCAAGGCTGATTCAGTATTCATAGGGAGTAGAGCATCTCTGTGATGGGGATGGATCAGGTCTGCCTGCATAACTCCAGTTGGTTTAGGAGTTACAGCCGTTAAAAGGTCTGTATCAAATGAATAATCAGCTGCAAGGCTGATCATAGGATATCATTGTAATATGCATCTGTAAACAGTACAAAAACTGTCGTGTTCAGTCATTAGGGTTAGGAGATACACCATTCAAAGTTCTACGCCCTATGAATACTGAATCAGCCTTGCAGCTGATGGTTACCAAAATTAAATTCATAGGAGACGCCTATGTTCAGCAGTTGACGTCTATCAACTGATATGATGATGGCACATGAAAATGTCGTCGACGCTTATAAGTACGGTGGTCAACGCTTTCGACATTATCATTTTAATTCTATGCTAATCTCTAAAATCTGATGGTCGAAAAACATCTGCAGTGGCCGGCAAACATTGGACAACCATTCTACTTGGCGTGAAAATGAAGAGGGGTATACCTAGCAGTGGGGTTTAACGGGCTGATGAAATATCTAAAGAGGTCTTCGGAAAATTTAAAAAGCTGGAGCGCTTTCTGGAGATGCAGAGATAAGATAAGATAAGATAAATATTCTTTATAAGAGATGTCAGGAGTAATGTCATTTCTATTGTACAGTGCAAATGAAGTCAGCTGGTCCTTGCCCATTGCGTACCGAGGGGGGGCTTGGTACGGCCATGCTTAATTTAATACTGTATTGTTTCTGCCAGGTGTTGACCGAGCAAGGACTCGGGAAGTACTGCGACAGGGATTTCATCCAGAGTACCTCACGTGAGATGCAGGAGGCGCTCGACCTCACACAGGAGGAGATGGATTCGTAAGTATATAATATAATATATCTCAGCCAGTCCCAGACCCAGACGAAAAAGATAACACGAGAGAAATCACGCGGGGTAGAAGCCGCCAACTAGAATTATGGGTCAATGATAATTATAAGATGGGTTGATTATAGTGACAGCCTAGCAAATACTGAAACGGTGAACTAAGACCATAAAACTGAACAACTTTCACTATGGAGCCTACGATGTTTGCATCGATGCTGATTTGCGACTGAATCGCGCTGCAAAAAGTCACAATGTGTAAAATGCCCTAATCCAATTACCCCAGTGTTTCTCACTCTAAAATTGGATTTCCTCATTTGCCATCTGATTCTGGTACACCTATACATAATTATGTATTATTAATACATAATTATGTATACCCATAAAGTTATTATACCTGTCGGAATAGAGTAACTGACATGAGTTGTCAAATGAAACCGTTTTTTGTGCATTTGTCGGCACTTATCGGCACCCTAAAACTTCGAGTTCTGTGTATAATTGTGAATCTAACGTGAAATCATAGGTAATTTAATGAAATAGTGTTATTTATTTATTTATATTTCACAAAATAATCTACGACTTCACTTTAGATTCACTAATTATTCACAGAGCACGAATATTTACCCAGTCGATTGTGCCGACAAGTTCCCAAAAACGGTTCTATTGCCTCGCGTCACGTATCTCTTTCTATTATACAGTGGCGCCGCTAGGTGCATCTCGCTCTCTCAGCTGTCAGTTCCTCTAATGGTATTATTACTGCACGTTCAATTCTGATAAAATATTTTGTTGTTATTGCAGTGCTGCCAACCAAATAATTTTGCAAGAGAAGACAATGAGCCAAGCTCAAATATTACCAAATAATGTGGTAAGTGCGATTTAATAACATTTATTAAATTGGAAATAATAAATAAACATCATTATAATGATGATGATGAAGTTTATTTAATTTGGCGATGATTATAATAATATAATTTAATTTTACTTCAGTATAATTATGATAGAATACCTACACCCCACTTTTTCATTACCATAAACATGTGAAGAGTAATAATGAAACTAGAAAACATTCCCTGAAGAACAGGGGTCGAAAAATGAGTTTTTTTTTTACTCGGTTCCTATCTCATAGAAAATCGATCGGCTAGACCAATACAACGTGTTAATAAATTAGCGCAAAACTTCATACACCCCAACTGATTTATAACAAAATAATTAGATTGAAACAATAATTTCATTATTTTGATAGTTAAAATTAAAAGTTATTCGCATTTTAAGTTTTGAGATTAAAATGATTTGTTATCATTTCAGCAATGAATTAAAGCACTAACGTACTAATGGATACATTTTAAGAATCTCGTTTGGGTAGTAAGTAAGGTGAGTGTGCCCGTGCGGTGGGTTGACATCAGGTTCAGAAAATTTATAATTTTTATAAAAAATTATTTAATATTTTGAAAAAAATTACCTATGTTGAAACCATGATGATTCGATTCTGCTATCGATTCTAAACAAACTACTTTCTAGTTTTGCGTTAATTCATTAACACGTTGTATACACGCTTTATGAAGATTATACGACCAGGAGTGAGATTTTAGAATCTCATACGTTGAACTCAGCAGTTAAAAATGTATGGAGATACGCTACTTTCTACTGCTGATTTAACTTTCGAAAATCGCACTTCTGGAGTATGATTTTTAATGTCAAATCAGCAGTAGAAAGATGCACGTCTAAATAGTAATATTGACATTTTTTTTCAACTGAACTTTTGAACCATAGATTTATATTATATATTACTAGCGTAAGGATAGGCCCGTCAGAATATTTTACAAAAACCTTCTTCATAGAAACAAAAATTTGCGCCATCTGTCATAACTGGTATACGAACTATATCGTGTCATATATTTTCGAGTGCTCTAAACTGACATTTTTCCTTGCATTTTAGAGCCAACGAACTGGGGACAATAGTCAAGCTCATAGGCCATGTCCTTACGCTAGTAATATATATGTCTCTGTTTTGAACTCAGCATTCAACGAATGAGGTTCAAAAATCGCACTCTTGGAGTGCGATTTTTGAAACTCTTTCTTTGCTTTTTCTACTGCTGATTGGACTTTCAAAAATCGCACTCCTGAAGTATGATTTTTGAAAGTCAAATCAGCACTAGAAAGATGCATATCTCCATAGTAATATTGACATTTACAACTGAGTTCAAAGAATGAGCACAGAGTAGGTACTATACGTTGAGTTTCAAAAATCGCACTCCTGAAGCTAATTAACAATTTCCTTCATTTCAGGAAAGCATTTTGTCTAGGCAGTACCATCCCTTCCATCAACCTCCGATGCAACCTCCACCGAGAAACAAATAATAATAATAATGTTTAGATTTATGGATTTCTACAGTTATATACCTATGACGTCTGGCCGCCTCATAGGTTTATTTTTGTCCTATTTTATAGGGCTCTGAAGCGAGAAGGCTTGCTTAGAAAGGGAAGGAACGATTTTTGATGAAATATTTTGTAAATAGATTTTGTATTTCTAATAATTGAAAATTGCTTATTTTATTAGCTTTGAAAAGGAATATTTATAATAATGTAATTTTATAATAAATTTTATTATTAAGATTACTTCGGAAATGTCCTCTAGTTTATTATATGAAAATTTATGAAATATTTGCAAGCATATTTTACATTTTAGGGGAATAAAAATGAATTCTAAATTTTAACTAAGCGCTTTTAAAGAAAAGATTTGATATAAATATCCATAAAACATAAATAATGAAAGATATTCTTTATAAGCGAGTTTCTTTTAAGTACTATATTATAAAATATTTATTATATTGTAAATAATTAAGAATAAACTTATTCATTAATATGCGTGGCAACGTGCCTTATTTATTGGAAATATAATGCCAAACAATAAAAAAAAAACTTTTTCGTGCCAAAATATTTCATTACTCAAAACTTTTGTTCCACTATTGTTGTCATTGTTTTTTAACTTTGTTAATTTGGTATATCATTTTTTTTGGAGGGCTCGATCGATAAACATTTCGAGATAATTTTTATATTCTATGTTAAAGATTATTAAAACGAAAAGATAACAGATATTTTTAATAAAATAATAATACGTTTTTTTAAGTGACCGAGTGACGTCACTCGGTGCTTTGTAAAACTCCATGGTTAAACTTAAAATAACTGGCCATTAATAAAAAATAGTAGATTGCACATCAAGGGCAGGAAAGTACGAAAGGTCTCAGGTCTCATGTAATTATTGGCCGAGGCGAAGCTGAAGTCAACAAACATGTAATCTGAAGCTTTCTTATTTACTTCCCGAGGTGTGTATTCTATTTTTCTCCTCGACGGAGGCGGAAAGCGGCAACTTCGTTAGCGCAGCGGGACGAAAGTTGAATTTTCCTTCCGGAGGGAAGAAAAATTATTTACAATGTCAGAATATCGGACATTTGATGCTTGCCGTTTCTGTTACCGGCATAACCGGTGTATTTTTTTTATTTTGGTGTCCATAGGTTTTCTCCAAGGAGTTTAAAATATTTTCTCGCGACCGTTAGAGATCACATATAGAAGCATTTAAAGAAAATTAATTTATAATGTTGATAAACTTAATTAATGCCAAAAAAAAAACTAATTTATTCAAATGATGTCTTCTATCCGTAAAAAATACAAAATAAATAGATACAAAAAGGAAACTTGATATAAGTACACAGTATCGAATTATGTTTGAATTATTAATTTGTATAAAAATTTTAAATACTTGAGTAAAATCTAGTCATATTAGTATAATGTTGCTTGCATGCGTTATTATATTTAAATGAATGTGTGTTATCAAAGGAAATATTATTTAAACGTTGTATTTTGTATGAATTATATTTGTTATCGTAAATAAATTGTTGCAATGATTGTTTCTTTTTCCTGATCCATTACACAGTAGGTACATCATCATCATCATCAGCCTATCATCGTCCACTGCTGAACATAGGCCTCTTCCAAGGCGCGCCACAAAACTCTATCCTCGGCCTTCCTCATCCAGTCGCTCTCCGCTACTTTTTTTAGGTCGTCTCTCCAGCGGGCAGCAGGGCGTCCGACACTACGCCTACCAGTTCGCGGTCTCCACTCTAGAACTCTGACACCCCACCGGTTTTCAGTTCTTCGGCAGATATGACCCAGTAGGTACACTGGGTTTTTAAGAGGATCATCGGTCAGAAGATATCATGGGTACAATCACCCCTTAACCTGGGGGTGGAACCTATTTTGTCTGTTTTCGAACCGGTTTTGTTTTTGATAACCAAATTATTACATTTAATTTATATAGTTCAAATAACAGTATACGTTCTTTCTGCAGTGAATAACCGTTGAAAATACGATTCTATTAAATTTTCTCTATAGAAAAGAGGACCAAAGTAAGTTTGATTTCAGATTTATAACCAGTTTTACAAGAATCACCATAAACCATTTCTTATGAATATACCATCACTTGAAAGGTAATTAATTGTAGCAGTGATTCTACCCGATGGATTTTACCCCAAACACCCAAGAGAAAAGATATTGCTGAAAAATACGCGATCTTGCTTTCAATTGAAGCGGGATGGCTAATTGCAAAAGTTTGCTTGTTAGAAAGAGACGCTTGCAGTAGGGATACCTATCCTTAGAGTGATTCAACTGTTTACCCTGAAGCTGAGGTGAATGAAAAAATGTCATGTATTACCAATTTAATTTTGTGGTTTTAAGACATGTTCACTCCAATTTTTCGTTTGAGTTATTCATCGAATCCTCACAAGCTGCATTTTTTGAGTTCTTCCAGTCTATTCGATATTTCAGATTTCAAGTCTTTTATCAACACTCGCAGTTCATCGTTCTCAGGTGCTTTGTCTTCTTCAATTGAATTATTCTCATTACACGTATCAATATTAAAATGTTGTTCAGCTTTATTTTCTTCTAGGCAACTTTTCTCCAGTCTATCGATTGCACATTCCATAGTTTCTACATTCATTTGAGTTATAGTCAGTTCTATATCATAATTGCGTTCAGATTCTTTTATTATAGTATTATTTACATTCGCTGTAGATAATTCGACTATTTCATCCTGAAGTGTTTTTATATGATTTTCTATAGAGGTGATTTTTTCATCTATATTAGTTTTAGATGATTCATCTGTTGTTTCGTTTAGTGGAGACTGTATAGTGAGCCTTCTTGTGCCAAGCCCGTCGTCGTTGGAAGTACAATCAATCTCCACTTTCAGATCATTAATCATTGATCTGGCCATTGTGATCATTGGTTTGTTTGTTATCAATGTTTACAACAATCATACCTTTTCATTCTCTCTTTACACTCTAATACCTTATTTCTCTTTTTAATTAATTCACAAGGATCTGGGGTCGGTGGCGGTGGAGGGGGCGGTATGTATGGACAACCAGGCCAAGGGAGATCCGGCTTGGTAGCGAGGACATCTAAAACGGCGTTACATCTATCTTGAGTTGTCCTTTCTCTGGGTACCACACATACTATTATATCGTCGTATTTTTTTACTGGGACCGGTATGTTTTTTATCTTCTCTCTGCAGATTCCTAGGCAGACCACTGGCTTCGGAGGTGGTGGCGGAGGAGGTTTTGGACAAAGTTTTATGCCAGCTTTTAATTTTAGTCTTATGCGTTGAAGTTCACATGGGGTAGGTGGTGGAGGAACGGGTGGCGGGGGTATATCACATATCTTTGTATTCATAGTCCGTTTGCACTGCTCTTTTTATTATTTGAGAGTTTATTTGTTAATTTTTTGTGCTTACGGTTGTTTTGAATTGATTGTCCATTTTGCACTCATTGCAGATTTTTGAAAGTCATAGTCAACATATTTTCATATCATTGCATGTCTGGCCAGGAGTTGGGTTTTATTTTGCAAGATTATTTGTATAGGTAATTTTGAACGGCAATAAAATTGTATTTAGGAATATTGCCATAGAGTACTTAAACAAAGAATACTTTTTTACTGTAAAACTGTAAACAAGAGGGTAATACACTACCAAAGACTACAGTTTAATTACCAAGGAATATAATACTCCCTTTAATTACACTACCAAGAGAGGAATATTATAGTCCGAGATCCAACCATTAGAAAAAAATATACTCCTAGATCCAACCGTAAAATTATGCACCTATTTCATAGGCGAACGAAATGTGATCCTAGTGTATGTTTACACAGGAGTTAATTCAACGCCGCCAAGTTGCCTAGAAAAATCCTGCCGCAAGTACCTTTTCCATTATGACTTTTGGTAACACTTTTTCCACCTGTCTGTTAGGGAAGTAAATGAGGTGCCATCGGGAGACTGATCTAAAGAACTGGAAAAACTAACAGACAGATGGAAAAAGTTATACCAAAAGTCATAATGGAAAAGGTACTTGCGGCAGGATTTTTCTAGGCAACTAGGCGGCGTTGAAGTAACCCCTGTGTAAACATACACTAGAATCACATTTCGTTCGCCTTAGAAATAGGTGCATAATTTGACGGTTGGATCTCGGTCTATTAGCCAAAGAGAATGTAGCTGGTAACAGAGTAGTATATTCCTTGCTGATAACAAAGAATAGCTGTCACAAGTTGGTCACAAGGATTTATGCCAGCAACTGCCAGCATCGAGTTAGAGACAATACCTTACAATCTTCTTGTATGCCCGTAATTACCCAAGATTTCAAGAAGCTTATAAACCTACCTACAGAGATGGAGATTGCATTACAAACATCTTTTCGAAGCCAGAATCTATGACCTTTATGACGTCACTGATGTTTCCCATCTCATTTCCCCTTTACGTTTATCCTTAGATTAAAAACTTTTCGCTTAGGTACGCGTTCTATCCAAGAAGCTTCAAATTTGCCTATGCGTTTATCTTTGAAACATTGATAAGAGAATTGTTTTTAATCTAAGCTTTGACATGAAGGCAAGAAGCTTGAAATTTTCCCTCTGTAGGGAATTCATTCAATGACAACTCCATGTGAAGAGGAAATGAGATGGGAAACATCAGTGACGTCATAAAGGTCATAGATTCTGGCTTCAAAAAGTTGTTTGTAATGCAAACTCCATCTCTAGGTATGTAATCTTCTTGCAAGATTTACAACAAATCATTGACCTTTTGCTTAAGGAGTTCTGCTCAAAATTGGCTCAAAGTAATTGTACCTAAACTTTGGTTCTGCTCCTGTTAGATGACAGGGACAGGGGTGAGAGCAGGAAGCTGGCATAGGTTAAGTACATAGGGTGTAACAAAACACCCTAGTAATACTTAAGGGGGTGCTTCAGACCATCAAACTGAATAACTTTCACTATGGAGCCAACACCGAGAAAAAGCAAAAAAATCTGCTGTCTCAAACAAACCTGCAGTACCGACTTGACTAAAATGTATGGGAAAGCAGATTTTTTTTTTCTCTATGTTGGCTCCATAGTGAAAGTTGTTCGGTTTGATGGTCTGACACTCCTTTTAGTATTTTGTTACATCCTGTATAGGTAGGTATGCTTGCAGTTGTAGATATGTATGAAGTTGTAGGTATGTATGTAGTTGCAGATAATATTATGCAGTTGCAGGTAACGTATGCAGTTGCTGGTTACGCATGCAGTTGCAGGTAAAATATGCAGTTGTAGATGATGTATGCAGTTTTTTACTCAACAAAAGAAGGATGTCCACTTTAAACCTGTCAAATAATTGGACAACTATTAACTGATATTGACAGAGTTTATAAACAAATGTTGCCAAATGATTACCCGGCTTTAAGTCCTATAATTCAGTAAATTTGTACTCAAAAGGGCCCCTAGTGGGAAAGTTTTGGGGTAGTTCTGATTTCTTTCATTCTGTAAGTATTTTGGGGTGCTGAATCCGAATCTGAGGTTTGCTGACAAAATTTCGTGACGCGACGAAAAATTTCTGTTTTATCCGGAATTTTGCTTAAAAACTCGAAAACTACCAACTTTTAGTAATAAATAGGTTGTTTACAGAAATTAAATCTGACAAAGTTTTCTACAAAACTTAATATTTTTAATCAGCGACCCCAAAACCCCCGGATACAAATTTTCAGTCGATTCGGTGAACCTTTTAAAGCTGCTTTGGTCCATGGCAGCCATCTTGGATTTCGCTATTATGGATTTTTTTTATCGCCATCCAAATCTGACCAGGGTCCTCTATGACATTTGTTTGAGGTCCGTAACCCTAGCTGTCGTAGTTTCCACGGGCCGTTGACATCATCCGCCAGGAGTCGATCTTCCGAGAAAGTCAAAATTTTCCCTGTATCACCAGAGCATCCTTATGATGATCCTTAAATGTCATCCCTGTACCGTAGGGGGAACCCGCAGATCAATTTTGAGGTATCTGGTCGATCCCCATTTTTCATACATAAGGAGATGACCCTGGATGAGTACTTGGATAATTGTTCGCCAGGTTCCCGCCTAATAAAATGATTTCGACTATCAAAAAAAGGATGTTCTGGTGATAAAAGGAGTGTTTCGACTTCCTCAGAAGGTCGACTCCTGACGGATGAGGTCAACGGCCCACGGAAACTATGACAGATAGGGATATTGACCTTGAACAAATGTTATAGAAGACCTTGGTCAGATTTGGTTGGCGGTAAAAAAAAAAAAAAATGGTGACATCCAAGACCCATCTTGGATTTTTGCCATGGTAATTTCAAACGCCAAAGCAGCTTTTGTAGGTTCAGCTAAATCGACTGTAAATTTGTATTCGAGGGTTTTCGGAGTCGCTAGTTAAGAAAATGAAATCATTTTCTTTTTATCTTCAACTTTCATGATGGTCGCCATACAAATGTCATAATTTTTAAAATGCTGTTACATTCTCGGCCTTGTAGCTCTGAAAGGTTAAGTCCTATGACAAAAGAACATACAACTAGTTTTGTAGAAAATTTTGTGAGATTTAATTTCTGTTAACATGTCATTTACTAAAAGTTTATAGTTTCCGAGTTTTAAGCAAAATTCCAGAAAAAACAGAAATTTTTACAATTTTTTCGTGATTTTGTCAATGTTGCGTCACGAAATGTTGTTAGCAAACCTTAGATTCGGATTCAGCACCCCAAAATACATATAGAATGGAAGAAATTAGAACTACCCCAAAACTTTCCTAGTAACAAATACAATTTGACTGAAGTACTACGAGTATTAAGTGCCAGTTGTACCATTGATGGTACTACTGGCACCACTTAGTGCCAACTGTACCATTAATGGTACTTCTCCATTGTAATTCTGGTCCGGTGGGGATTGGACATCTATTAAAAGCGGGGTTTTTGATCCTTTTCTTGGATATAGGTACTGCAGGGTCACAAGGATGATGGTTGTGAGTTTTCAAGGATGGTGGTAGGTTCGACCGAGACCTGGCTATAAATTTATACAGGATGTAAGTGACAGCCTAGCAAATACTGAAACGGTGAACTCAGACCATCAAACTGAACAACTTTCACTATGGAGTCTACCTCAGGAAACGCGAAAAAAAATCACCTGTCCCATACAAAACTGTGCTGTTCCTACCAGACTCAAATGTATGGGATAGCTGATATTTTTTCGCGTTTCCTGAGGTTTTCAAAAATTCAAAATTATTCAAAATAATATCATATAGATAGCTTTTTGACGTCATTTTTTGACTACCACCGTAGGCTAGGTAAGCTAGGCAAATAAGATAGTGGGAACGCGATCGCACGCGACAGCACCGGCAGTATTGCGACCTTTCTCGCTATAGAAAATGACGTTCCTGAGTGACAGAAAAGGAGAGAGCGTGAAAAAATGCGATGCGGGGCGCCTGATGAGGATCAACCCTAAAGCAGGCACTTCACTCTCGCCAGAACTTCTCGGCGGGAACTTTCAGAAAAATTATTACGGCTTATTAAGCACCTACTAACATAGTTTACATAAGTGTGTTACTAACAAAATGAATCATGGTTATTTGAATAAATACATTTATTATTATTATTATTGTATGTCTTACGTTCCGTAATCACGGGCAATTAAGTCCCGGACCTTTGGAAGGCGTGCATGGGGCCGAAGCCAACATGTAGAGGCCCGTTCAAAAGACAAGTTAATCTAAATGTAAGGGATACACAAATGGCGGATACCATCTCCGAGCGTACAACATGATACCCACGGGGATGGTCCCCGCCATTTGTGTAAAGACTATTGGAGAACGGCGCTATGGCCGCGATGGAAAAATAAGGTCTTGGGCTATGGAGGTGAAAGTTGGATGGATGGATACTGGGCTATGGGAGGAGACTAACGGACGCCTGCCATGACAACTAGTCTCAAAATTGTAAATAGGGCAGGCGGTGACTCGCCGACTCGTCGAGTGGGCCCCATAAAACGGCCGCACGCACAAAGTGCGACAATGGGGCAACATCTCATTGAGCGGCTGAAGGTTGTCGAGAGGTGCGGCTCCGGTTTCACCATCGCGGGGTTTACCCCCGTGAGCGGGTTTCCCCGTTATTACGCCATTACGTGCAATACACTTCCAACCTGGAGCATAGGTTCTGCTCTTGCGATTCCACTCTGGACGGCCAATTAAGGCAAGCCAGAGGTAGGGGGGTGTGTTACTGTGTGTGTGGGTGTGGGGGTGTGTGTGTGTGGGTGTGTGTGTGTGTGAGCGCATGTCTGTATGGTCCCCCTGGATAGGGGTACGCGGTGTCGCCACTCACCGTCAGCTCGCCACAAGCTGCCCCCGCGGGGTTATTATTATTATTATTATGACGCCATGAGAACAATGAAGGGCATCCACAATCTCGTTCTCGGCCGGCTGTTCTCGGCGAGAATGTAGTGCCCGCATAAGGGTGCCTGTCCATTGAAGCTGTGCGAGCTGTGTAGCTGTGTTTTTTAACCAATCAGGAACTCGGGCGAGGCGCGGTCGATCTCGCCCAAGCCCCTGATTAGTTAAAAAAACAAAAAAACACACCTACACAGCTCGCACAGCTCGCACAACTTCAATGGACAGGCAGCCTAAGACGTAGAAAAATACTTACGGTCTAAAAATCGGATCTAGATAAGAAATAGCGGAATGATAATTTTTCGTACACAGATATTCGATTTTTTTTATTTCTTATTAGGTGATACGGCATGGACTCAGTAAAGATGTGTTAGATTCACGATTTTTACATGGTTCAACACATTGTGGTGACGCATCATCCCTGCTGGAGTTCTTTGTACTTGTTGTCGATTTCCCATTCATCTTACCAATCTTTTTAATACTTTTCTTCTCATTACAAAGAGTGGCAGGATTAATTTTACAGAGGTGTTTCGAAATCAAATCTTCTGGACCGGGACACCTGATGACATTAGAGTCTGGGTTCTTTACTCTTTGAATGCAGAGTGCTACCTCTGGACATTTCTGTTTCTTTGGCTTTCCAGGGACGCACGGCAATGGAGGATCGCATGGGTGAGGTGGTTCTGCCCTTGTGCACCTACTAACATCGAGGTGGGCTCCTGATTTGCATCTTGCTGGAACAGTAAAGCAGGTTTTGTAATTTTAATTAGCTACTTTTGACATCAGATTAGGAGTTTTCTGACAGCTAGTAAAACGTAGTTCAATATATACCGCGATAGATGGCGTTGCCGTGAAATGGATGTGAGAACGGAAATTTAGGCTAAAAAACAAAAAAAATGCATGTCACTAAGAGCTCTTACAGACGAGCGACGATTTGCGGTTGCCGTGGGTCGCAGAGCGTCGCGCTTTTTGACTTTACGGTGGCCGTGGGTCACGACCGTAAAGTGTCGCTCGTCTGTAAGAACGCTTAGTCAGACACAAGTATCGGTGCATATTTTTCTGTTTAATTAAAAATACGAACTTTTAATACATATATAATTTGTATTTTAATTCTTGGATTGTGGATGTGTTGTGCGACTAGAATGGATAGGACCTTTGACAGAAAATTGCAGTGTAGGGTAATAGATTCTCGTATAATTGTAACGCAAAGAGACGAGTGTCATGTTATGAGACGAGTGTTAGCGCTCTCACAGACGAGCGACACTTTGCTGTCGCCGGGTGCCGCGGAGGGTCAAATGTATGAGCGCGACGCTCTGCGACCTACCGCGACAGCAAAGTGTCGCTCGTCTGTAAGAGCCCTTAAGAGTATGAATGTGGATGGCTGTGGTAGGAGAGGAAGGCCGAAGAAAAGATGGATGGATTGTATGAAGGATGATATGACTGTGTAAGAAAGGAGTGAGTGCTGAAATGACGGCTAAAAGATATTAATGGAAGAGGATGACATATTGCGCTGACCCCAAATAATGCGAAATGGGCAAGAGAATGATGATGTACATAATTTAAATTTTTCAAGGTTGCTCATTTATCTGGCGTCAACGCCATCTATCGAGCCATCTGGAACTAATAAGTCGGCTTATCGCAAGAAGTCATTAACGACAAAAAGTCACTAAGTACAGCTGACCATACTACTGAGTTCACCGCGACGAGTACTAATAAGCAAAATATAGTTCTTCAAATTTCACCTTTATCGACGTATATCGCAAGAAGTCATTAACGTCAAAAAGTCACTAAATACAGCTGACCATACTACAGAGTTCTCCGCGACAAGTATTATTATATACAAGCAAAGATCATCTGGATAGTAAATCAAATTTCGCCATTATGAGGGCTATCGGAGTCCAGTGGCGCCCTCGTCACAATAATAAAGATTTCTCAATAAAGAAAGCCTAAATTAGAAAAGTGCACACTTGACAAACTACAAAAGCCTTCAAGCCATTGTTAACAATACTTTTATAGGTTCTAAACATTCCAATTTTAGACAATTGCGAATAAAAACAAAAGCGGTCGTTTTTTTCTTTTTTCAATATTTGTATGTACCTTTAATAAAAAACCTATAAAAGTTATTCTATGAAAGTAGCTTGAAGGCTTTTGTAGTTTGTCAAGTGGTCACTTTTTTAATTTAGGCTTTCTTTATTGAGAAATCTTTATAATTGTGACGAGGGTGCCACTGGACTCGAATAGCCCTCTTATGACCTATGTATAAAGTCCATATACCACTACAGACAAAAATACTATGACAAAATAGAGGGCTGGCAGTTACCTTCGTCATCGTATAAGCTTGGCGATTCAAAGGGGGAATGCTGCCAGCGTTCTAGAGACCGTCCCGCAGGGAGAGGCTTTGGAGGAGGTTTATAGATTGTAGGTATAGAAATTGACGAAGCTTGTTGCAGATATATGGGATGTATTTATTGACAAAGCCTGTTGTGGATGTGAGTGGTGTACCTATTACCTTTGACGAAGCCTGTTGTGGATGTGAATGTTGTACCTATTGCCTTTGACGAAGCCTGTCGTGGATACGCACTTTTCCCCCATGGCAAAATTAATTATTTGTTTTCTCGAGTTTTACAAAAGTTAATGACCTCTTGCGATAAGCCAACGTATTTTCTTTTTTAATGTCTTTTGGAAAATTCCTCATTATGTTTCCATAAGATTGAAAAAGCTTACTGTCTTCGGGAACCATTGGATTCTTAAGACGTTCCAGACACACGTTTGGTATAGGACATTCTCCTTCTCCCTCGTCAAATGGGTTGCACGGAGGAGGTGGATCACAAGGATGCGGGGGATCAGGTCGAATGCAACTTTTTATTTCTATACGATTTGCAAATGGCATCTCGGATTGAGTCGCTGAGAAGAGATAAGAATAAGAATAAGAATAAGAATAATATTTATTAATCACAAAAAGCCATTTTACACAAGGATTACTAATATAATTTTGTTGCTCTACATTTAAATATTAGGCTAGGCATATTGGTAGGTACAGCTGATGCCATGAAAGGCAGGGACTAGTTAACATTTAACGTTAACAGGGATAAGTTAATATTAGATTGAAGGCAGCATTTTATTAGCAGCAGCTAAGTATTTAATTAGTTGTGCAACGTGTTAATCCAACTGATTTATAACAAAATATTTAGATTGAATTTCATTATTTTGATACTTAAAATTTAAAGCTATTCGCATTTTAAGTTTTTAGGCAAAAATGATTTGTTATCATTTCAGCAATTAATGATTTTTTTTAATTCGCAGACGCCATATTAAAATAATATAGCCTATGTCACTCTCACGATTTTTACAAATCTAACGACACCTTATACGTTTAAATCCATAAAGCCGTTTAGGCTGTAGGGCGTTCCAAAGAAATAGACATACAAACATATACACATACATACATACATGCATACATGCTCGAAAAACATAACCCTCCTTCTGGCGTAGTCGAGTAAAAAGAAATAACGTGCTCACCCAAAGACATATATATTACTAGCGTAAGGACATGGCCTATGAGTTTGACTATTGTCCCCAGTTCGTTGGCTCTAAAATGCAAGGAAAAATGTCAGTTTAGAGCACTCGAAAATATATGACAAGATATAGTTCGTATACGAGTTATGAGTATGACAGATGGCGCAAATTTTTGTTTCTATGAAGAAGGTTTTTGTAAAATATTCTGACGGGCCTAAAATCTATGTGCTCACCATAAAATCTTTGATATAATTTCCGATACTTCTTGTCTTAGAATTTATTTGTGTTTATGATGATTATGGCCATCATCATTGTTGCAGCAAGGATTTTCAGCTGAACAAGTGCAATCCCTCTTCACATGGATCTGCAGGGCTTCCTTTGGTTTATCCATGTCCTCGTTTGGCATGACGCAGGCCAGGCACTTCAATTCAGGCAGTTTCTTCTTTTTGCATGATTTGCCGCAGGGGTCATTTTCTGCCATGTCTGATTTTTAGGATTTAGTTTGTCGTGGTTACATTTGGTGGATATCAATTTTGGTTACGCTATTGATTGTTTTTGAAATGAAACATTTTATTATTTTAAAAATAATGGCCGGTTATTTATTCGTTTGATTTTTGGCGGAGAAACGTCATAAATTGTTGTTTAACATGATTAAATTCTCTTTGAAATTTTGAAATGAATTTAGAATGGCCAGCAAGCCAAATGCACAAGGAGTTCAAAGCCACAGAAGAGAGAATCCGGAGAATCCCGGAGCATAGATTGCAGGTATCCCTAGTGCAAGCGTCTCTTTCTTACAAGTAAACGTTTGCAATTAGCCATCCCGCTTCAATTGAAAGCAAGATCGCAAAAAAACGTATTTTTTCTCTTGGGTAGAATCGCTGATATAATTAATTACCTTTCAAATGATGGTATATTCGGAAGAAATGGTGTATGGTGAGTATTTGTACTGGTTATTAATCTGAATTCGAACTTACTTTGGTCCTCTTTTCTATCGAACTTTAATTGAATCATGTTTTCAACGGTTAGATTCACTGCAGAAAGAACGTATATCTACACTGTTATTTGAACTATATATACTGTTATTTGAACTATATATACTGTTATTTGAACTATATAAATGAAATAATTTGGTTATCAAAAACCGATTCGAAAACAGACAAAATAGGTTCGTCGTTGGATTAGAAAGGGACAAACCAACAACGATGATTGTAATAAGACCGAGATCCGACCGTAAAATTATGCACCTATTTCATAGGCGAACGAAATGTGATTCTAGTGTATGTTTTACACAGGGGTTAATTCAATGCCGCCAAGTTGCCTAGAAAAATCTTGCTTCTTGTTCAAAGAAGTAATTTTTATAACCTGGCAACCCTATAGTTGCGGCAGATTGAGAGGTGACCACCCTAGTTTTTCCAGGACTTTAGATCAATCTCCTTCCGATGGCGCCTCATTTACTTCCCTAACATACAGGTGGAAAAAGTTATACCAAAAATCATAATGGAAAAGGTACTTGCGGCAGGATTTTTCTAGGCAACTTGGCGTCGTTGAATTAACCCCTGTGTAAACATACACTAGAATCACATTTCCTTCGCCTATGAAATAGGTGCATAATTTTACGGTCGGATCTCGGACTATAATCGGATCTCAGCCTTTGAAAAGCTATTTGAAAATAGAGAATTCACACGCTCCCCCTGGATTTAAACTGACTTTCTACGAAGGCAGGAACCATTGAACCACTGTAAACAAGGAGGTTGGCTGCAGATCAAAGATCAACCAGCAGAACCAGATCAAGGAATATAATACTCCCTTACCAGATCCCTTTCTCTTTGGATCTTTCGTTAAAAAAATTACTTTCTTAAAGTCCACGCAGATGGAGTTGCGGGCAACCAGCTAGTAATCTTAGATCAAAGTAAAATTAATTTACTTTGATCTAAGTAAGTAAATACAAAAAACTTTAAATTTATTTAAAACGAAAAGTACAAAGTGCGTATCCACTACAGGTTTCGTCAAAGGCAATAGGTACAACTTTCACATCCACAACATAGACACGCCCTTTCATAGAAGCAACATGTTCCACTTGAATGCGGTTTCCGAACCGCATTGATGTTCCCGAGTTCATTTCGTCACTATGGCAATGACAGACTGCCATGTGCCATTTTGTGTTATTTTGTATGACATGTTGCTTCTATGAAAGGGCGTGTCTATCGCTAGAGTTTATGTCAGTGTCCACAACAGGCTTCGTCAAAGGTAATAGGTACACCACTCACATCCACAACAGGCTTCGTCAATAAATACATCCCATATATCTGCAACAAGCTTCGTCAATTTCTATTCCTACAATCTATAAACCTCCTCCAAAGCCTCTCCCTGCGGGACGGTCCCTAGAACGCTGGCAGCATTCCCCCTTTGAATCGCCAAGCTTATACGCTGACGAAGGTAACTGCCAGCCCTCTTATCACCAGTGGACTCTATAAGGCGCGCAGATATGTCTCTCACAGTATGTTCTCATAATTATGTTTATGTAACAGACCTGGCTAGGCTATATCCGTAGGCGGCACGTTACGGGTTGAGGGGGGAAGGGTATACATACAGGGTACTTCTTAATATGCTGACACTTTTTTAAGGGGATGATCAGACCATCAAACTGAGCAACTTTCTCTATGGGACCAATATCAAAATCACGAAAAAAAAAATTTACAAAAAAATAAAAACCAACTACAAAAGTGAAAAAAGTAAGAAATAATATTTCAGCCTAGTACTTTTACGTTCGAATCGAAAATCAATTTTTTTATCGAAGTCACTGTCAAGCTGGTTCGATTCGCGACTGGGCTTGCAGTATATTTTTGGCTTGGCTTGACACCGACTCCAATAAAACAAATTAATTTTCTTATAGATTCGAACGTAAAAGTACTAGGCTGAAATATTATTTCTTACTTTTTTCACTTTTGTAGTTGGTTTTTATTTTTTTTGTAAAAAATTTTTTATTTCATAACTTTCCGTGATTAAATATGTTAGTTCGACTCAGATATCAGTTATACACGCAAAGGGTACATTAAAACAAATCAAATGGTTTAATCGCAGACGATTTGCTGCCAACGTTTGAGGAGTTCTATTGTATAGCACCGAAGCGCGTCATCAGATCTTCACAAAATTAAAAATTAAAACCGCCTTCAAAACCCTAAAAAGTTAAAAAATAATATTGCAGCCGATGACTTTTTCGTTCGCATTATAAGAACATTAATTTGTTTCATCGAAGTCGCTGTCAAGCCGATTCGTGACAGGGCTTGCATTAGTTTTTTGGCTTGGCTTGACACCGACTTCTATAAAACAAATTAATGTTCTTATGATGCGAACGAAAAAGTCATCGGCTGCAATATTATTTTTTAACTTTTTAGTTTTTTGAAGGCGGTTTTAATTTTTTGTTAAAATTTTGTTTATTTCACAATTTTCAGTGGTGAATTCATTAGTTAGATTTAAAAGTAATGCTTCAAATGAACAAACGCACTAGTCGGCACTACGATTTTCGAAGGTTCCCCTCGATTTCTCTGGGATCCATCATCAGATCCTGGTTTCCTTATCATGGGACCACCCTTGGGATATCTCCTTACCAACAAAAAAAGAATCATCAAAATCGGTTCATAAACGACGAAGTTATCCGCGAACACACATTAAAAAAAAAAAAAAAATATATACGGTCGAACTGAGAACCTACTCCTTTTTTTGAAGTCGGTTAAAAATGGGACCACCTCGGGAGTAAACCCTTTAAAAAAAAAGAATTTTTTAAATTGGTTCACAATTGACGAAAATATTGGTGAACATACATAAAAAAAATACATACAGCCGAACAAAGAACCCCCTCCTTTTTTTGAAGTCGGTTAAAAATCTACTGTCCCATACATTTGGCTCGAGTAGGTTTCAAAGTTTTGTATGGAAGAGTTGTTTTTTTTTCGCGATTTCGATGTTGGTGCCATGGAGAAAGTTGTTCAGTTTGACGATCTGATCATCCCCTTAAAAAAGTGTCAGCATATTAAGAAGGACCCTATATACAGTCCCCCCATTAATATTCTTTGCTTTTAGTTGGCACAACGTTGGCACCATGTGAATGAGCCTTATATGCAGGTTTGGGGGATCCTGGTGAACTGATGTGGTTCACTAGGGTCTCCTGGGGGATCGGGCTAGGAGATCTTAGTGGCCCAACCCCAAAATGCGACGTTTGACGCACGCATAATGGAGTTTTGTTTAGGGTACAATTACGTTTACAGGGTCCTTCTTAATATGCCGACACTTTTTTAAAGGGATGATCAGACCATCAAACTGAACAACTTTCTCTATGGCACCAGCATCGAAATCGCGAAAAAAAAATCAGCTCATCCATACAAAACGGCAAACCTACTCGAGCCAAATGTATGGGACAGCAGATTTTTTTTTCGCGATTTCGATGTTGGTCCCATAGAGAAAGTTGTTCAGTTTCATGGTCGGATCATCCCCTTAAAAAAGTGTCAGCATATTAAGAAGGACCTTGTACAGGGTGTAACAAAACACCCTAGTAATACTTAAGGGGGTGCTTCAGACCGTCAAACTGAACAACTTTCAATATGGAGCCAACATCGAGAAAAAAATAAAAAAGTCAGCTGTCCCCATACATTTTAGTCGAATCGGCACTGCAGTTTTGTATCGGACAGCGGATTTTTATAATTTTCTCTCGGTGTTGACTCCATAGTGAAAGTTGTTCAGTTTGATGGTCTGAAGCACCCCCTTGTATTACTAGGGTGTTTTGTTACACCCTGTATACTCTAGCTAAAGAAAATAATCCTGTACCTATTTCATCAGTATTTGCGATTTTTCTGTAAAAATGTAGTTTTGTCGGAAAGAAAAAACAGCAGAATTTCTTTTACATCCGTTTATGGCTTAGTTATATTTTCATCAATTTCATCTTGAGTATTCTGTATTTGTCTGTCTTCCACATTCGCCCCCGATGTACTTGGACCCTCATCGCTAAATAAAGCATAAATCTTGTCTCTTATAGAAGATAGAACGCTACTTATTGACCCTCCGGTTCTAGGCTTTTCAGTCAAAGCATCAGTGAATGCTTCTTTACTACTGTTACTAGATTGAGACATTTCTGATATGTTCGTAGAAGAAAAATTTTCTGCCGTCGGTTGGTCATATTTAGAGCTAATTTCCCGTTGAAAGAAATTATTACAATTGTTACTAACAGTGGATACTACAGAAAATACTTTAGAAACGACTTTTCTGACGAATCCTTGTATACCTTGTTTGTTTTGATCATCATCATCTTTGCTTTGGCTGCTGCTAAAGCTGAAATTTGAAAATGACGTATTTGTAGGTCTTGGTGGCTGAGGTGGGTCTCCACTTAAGCCAAAAAACTTTTTACTTTCCGTTTTGAATTCTTCTAATGTCTGTTCGAAATTCATCGCAGTCGTGAATGCTTGGTTGTATATACAATCTGCAGTTTCTTTTGCAAGATCACTGATCGAAGGTTCATTATGTTCAAAACTGCAATCTTTGGTTCCCTTTTTTACTTTTTTAATTAAGTCTTGGGCAGATTTTTTTAATTTGTCAAAAGAAGGGTCGTTGTAAACATCAGAAGTTATTAAATTGTTATAAAAGTCATTAGCGGCACATTTTAATGTATTCATAGTTTTGTAATGAGCGTCTAACATCTTCTTTTCGATTTCATCGCATTCAGTATCAGGTTTGTCTTTTGGTGGACAAAGAATCGGTTTAATAGCTTTGTCTTCTTTCGGTTCCCGAACATCAATTTTAGGACAAGGTGAGTTCTCCTGGTTAACTTCAGTCCACTCTGTACAAATCAATCTGGTTCCATCATCTAATTCAATTTTCGAACACTTGTGACTATCAACCGGTTTATCCAGACATCGAATTATCTTTTCTTTGGGATCCATTTCTTTTAATTTTGTACATTTGTAGTTACCATTTGCGGGGCACGGTTTCCCCTCATCCTTTTTTTCTTCAATGCATTTTCCTTTGAAAAGACATTCAGTACAGGAATTAATTTTAACTTGTATGTCTTCTAAAACAGAATAATTATAGTCAGGTTTGTCTGGAGGGCTAGGAGTTGGATGGCAGACTTTGGGCTTTTTAGGTTCATCTTGAACTGGGTTGTCTGGAGGGCTTGGAGTTGGATGACACACTTTGGACTCTTTAGGTTCATCTTCAACTGGGTGAGGTTTACTTAAGCATACAGGAGGCTTTTGTTCATGGCACTTAAATCGTACTTCGTTATCATCGGGTTTGGGACATTCCGAATCAGGTATAGGTTGTTCTGTGCATTTAAGCTTAACTTCAGATTTTTCTGTTTTGCAGTCTACTTCACGTTCTTCTGTACACTTAAGCTTTATTACTGATGAACTTGATTCGTTTTGATCCTGTACACATTTCAGCTTTGCTTTAGATAATTTCTTTTTGCATTCTAAGCTGTCATCAACATTTTTTTCGCATTTTAATTCTGTGTCAGGGATTCGTTCTTCCGTACATTTGAATCTTATTTCATTTTTTCCATCAACGACTTCTGTACATTGTCTGCATTTCAATTTAACACCTTCTTTTTGATTCTTACATCTGATACGAATTATGACTTCTTGTTGATTTGATTTAGTATTGGAGTCGGGGGTCGGGGGTTCTGGAGGAGGTGAACTGGGTGGTGCTTTTCGGCAGCAACGTGGTGGAATAGGGGGAGGGGGTTCTGGGCAGCGAGGGGCTGGTGGTGGAGGAGGCGGTGGAGGCGGTGGAGGCGGTGGCGGTGGTGAACAGCGAGATCTTGGTTGCGGCTGTGGACATCCATCTTTCGAAGGTGACATTTTGAACAACGACGATGGTATATTAGTGAAATCGAAATCGTTTATTCCTGAGGAAAAATCTGATTTTGAACTATCAATAATGTTGTTATAAGTATCTTCTCTCTGCTTGGGATCGTAGGAATGCCTAGGCAAAAGCATTTTAGGCTTTAAAAGCCCATCTCTTAAAAATGATGAATTGTCTTGAATTATATTATATGAATCTAATTCAGAATCTGGAGTATTCGTTCCTTTGTCCACATGATCTTTGTTTTTGAAGATGTTGGTACCACTATCGAAATACCCATCAGGGAAATCTGGTTGGTAATCAGGAAAGTCGTTTTGACTGGAATCGATATCTTCCTTGATTTCACTTTCAAACTCTGAACAATATGACTGTGGTGCTTTTAGGTATGGTTTTGCAATATCTCTACAGTATCTATGCCTTTTAGCGGTCGCATCTTCAGTGTCTTCAATTTTGCCTTGCTTTACTATAAAATAAATATATTACGTGCCTTTTTTATTTTGTGTACTAATTGATATTGTTTGAAGAGTTGTACTCTAACGGTTTTTGTTCCAGTATAGTGCCATTCCAGTATGTTGCATATCTTTTGGTCATCAAGCTTAGTCGCCTGGCTTTCAGTAGATCGAATGGATTTAAATAAACTGTGAAAGATTATATCAGATGCATTTTGTGATATTATTATGTCAGTTGAATTCATAGTACATACTTAGTTGACTTAGTTTTAGCTCTCAGAAAAATTGTATTCTGGGTAGATCATGGGTAGATATGATTATTTTTTGTTTGGTGGTTCATTGTAAATGATTGGATATGATCTAGTTTTGATTGAATCCTAACTGTTTTAATTTCCATTTTTGGTTGTTGCTTACGGATATTACATATTTACTAGTCGCTGCAAGATTTGCCGGATAATTTCTGTTTTTGAAAGATTTTTGGCAATCTGACTGACTTTGCTGACTGACTTTTTTTATTGTGTGATATTTTGTCAATGTCTTGTTGTCCAAGGAGTGCATAATACTACAAAAATAAAGAAAATTTATTATGGTCGACCAGAATCTCATGGCATAAAAAAGAACGGGTTGTACTCCGGGAGTGCCGGCAGAAGTGAAAACTAAGAGATCTTACGTCTTACGAATTGTCACCTGACGACACGGTCCTGACGCGAGTTTAACATTTTTTACCCATTCCAAAATGTTACGTCACGTCTTACGAATTTTCGATCAGGTCACGTGACGTCAAGGTCCTGACGCGAGTTTAACATTTTATACCCATCCCAAAAAGTGCACAACGCCGCAAGAAGTTTTCATTTCAAAAAGTGAAAAAATATAAATTATAATAGTAAATTTTCTATAACTTTTTAGGGTTCCGTCTGTACATTGAAGATATTAACAAAAAAAAAGTTACGATATGGTTTTTAGGATTTTTTTTATTTTTCGTCTGTCTGTTTATTTGTTTGTGTGTTTGTTTGATTTATCGAGCATCACGCAAAAAACTACTGAACCGATTTTGATGAAACTTTTTTATTTGATAGCTTATGATCTGACTTGAAATCTGGTTGGTTAAACCCTAGTTATAATTTGTGCGGACGAAGTCGCGGGAAAAAAAGTACTCTTTGGTCGCGGGTTAACTCATTGTTTCTTAAAATGTGTTTATTAACCTTTTATTAACGCATATAAGTATATGCGTTTTTGTTACTTTCATCCGGTGCCTTGAACGCGTCTGTGCGTTCGTTTAGTTAGCAATTTGAAAGTGCGGCACCTGGTGAAGTCCAGAAAAGAGGACCGGCAGTATTAAATAATAATCATAACATTTAATCAAAATTGCTTTATTTCAGATTTAAAATCAAATTCCAGGTTATATTAGACATCTGTTTTTGCTAAGATCTTCTTAATCACGGATAGAGGAACATATATCTTCTGCAGCTTGGCAATTTGCTTCGGATTCGTTTGAGGAACATTCATCTTCTTCGCAAGGATCATCTTCATCAATACATTCGTCTTCAGTAGATTTGCTGTTTTCTTCAACACATTCGGGTATTTCTTCATATTTGTCACAAGGTATGTCTTGTTTTGAAAATGACATTGTAAATGTTTCTTGAGGAGTTTCATCTACAATTTTGTTTCTATTTGCTGAACATGATAAACCGGAGGTCGGTTCTTCCTTACAATCGTATTTGGTTTCAGTCTTTCCATTTACAATTTCTGTAAATTCTTTGCATCTCAGTAGTATACCTTCTGTTTGATTTTTGCATTGAACACGAATAATTACTTCTGATCCGGAATACTCGGGTTTCGGAGGTTCTGACAATGGTGGTGATGGCAAAGGGCATTGTGATACTGTAGGTAAGGAATGTGATGGACAGCGAGGTGATGGAGGTGGTTTTGGACATTCTCTCGGAGGAGACATCGGATTTTTATAAAGGTATTATTTCCACCAAATTAGGCTAGTCTGGGATATTTTTATCTTTGATCTTAGGTTTTATTGACAAACTCTGAACAGAACAACAGTCCTAATTTAAATAAGGCAGGTAGTACAGTATTTACATCCTTAAGCAATACCATTTTCAACTTGAATTTCTCGCATGGTTCTGGCTATCTTCATATTGAAGGAGGTCTCTTTTTACAGGGATCTTCTTTTGGATATTTTTAGTACCTTAAGTATAATTGCTTATTTGAGAATCAGGATCAGGATTAGTGCTCTGCGTGTCTTCGTTGGTATCTTCAACACCTTTGGTGCTATTTCTCGAGATGTCGTTTCCGCAATCTCCGGATGATTTACGTTTTGCTTTGATTTAATTTGAGGAAAGAGTTTTACGTATGTATTCTTAGCGGTTGAGTCGTAGACTCTATTTCTTCAAGGGAATGTCTTTTGTTCTATTTACTAACTTTGACCATGTAGAACTTTCCGTAGTTTGATTTCAGTCTTGCCATCTATGACTTTTGTATATTGTCGGCATCATAGTATTTTAACATCTCTTTAATTTTTTTGTCTGAGACGAATGACAATTTCTTCTGGAAATTAGGCTTTCGTAAGGGGCACTTCTGGAGGAGAAAAAGTAGGAGGGCAGTTAGTAGACAGAGTAGTAGTAGTCTGTGGACACTGTCTCTCGAAGAAGACATACTTATCGGAAATCGATGGTTTATTAAGAGAGTCTTATCGAAATCTATATCTTCTTTTGATTTTTATTAGTTGTTACCAGTTTTACTATTTCTCTATGGTATCTTTACCTTTTAGCAGTAGTAGTATACTCGTAGCCGCAGCATGTTTTACATTTTGCTTCAGTTTACGATAAAATATTACGTGTATTGCTGGTTTCGAAGAAGAATTATTTTAATATGAGGTTCAACAAATTTTGAATCACATTTGAGAAGGTTTCTTTTTGCAAGGATCTTCCTTATGACATGTTTCTTCATTTTTCTCAGGACATCTTCCTCTTACCGTTGTTTTACACGTAGCATTGATTGGCAGATCGGGACATTCCGGTGCCTCATCTTCTTCAATGAATTTGCATTTCCCTTCGAATTTTTCCAAACAAGGTTTTTTATCATAATCTACTTTTGGTGGCGGAGGCTTAGGAGGTTCTTGCGGACATTCTGGTCTTGATTTATTATGACTCGCTGAACCTGACATTTCAGGTAGAGTTCGCTATAATTATGACGAAGTTAGATACAATATTGATAAATCTGATTTTTTAATCTTGCCTCTACTGGATTTCAATTATAGTCTTCATTATGAAATTGCGGAATGATTGGTTTATACAAAAGAAATAAAGCACCACAGGAAAAAAAAGATCACCAGCTTCAATTTACTATTTTCAATGTATTTTAAATGAGCAATTTAACATTGCGATCCATTTTTGTTGTTTTTGACTTCGTTTTTTACGAAAGTAATTTTTCTTTTTGTCATTGAGATTTTGAATGATAGCCAACGTCTTGTTCCATAGACGAAGAATTTTTCTTGTTCTTAGCCAACGTCAAATTTATCAGCGTAAGCGAAAAGTTTTTAATCTAAGATTATGGCGAGTTTTTCTGTGATGATGATCTTATTCTTTCATTTCAAGGGGGCACCGAGCCTATTTGTACTGCCCTTAATCGTATTTCGTTTATTTCTAAACAATTAAACATTTTTTTCAAAAAACAAGCATGTCATATTGTAGACATTGCTGATATATTGAATAATATATCGGGTCATTGCGGATTTATTTTTAATATATTTTTAGTTATTATATGATAGCTACAAACATAATAATCCGTAATGTTTCGATAAATTGAAAGCCAATCATGACTACAATGTGACATTCTTGATTTTTGTAAATGTTGTTTGTTTTGAAATAAACTAAATACGATTGAGGGCAGCACAATAGGCTCGGTACCCTCTTAATCAAGCCAGCGTAAGCGAAAAATTCTTCGTCTATGGATATTAGACAATACATATGCCACCTTCCTACTCTTAACCAGTACTTATTCCAACTTCCTTATTTTTTGCCAGCTTCCTGATTTTAATATTCAGTTAGAGATAGCGCGCACGAGCAACTTTTGTCTCCGCAACTAATTTGTCTCATGACACCTGTGTTTGTCTCTCATAACGTCTAACAGGTTTGTGGGAAAAGTCTCCCGTCTGCCCAACGTCTGCCGCGTCGTAACACTAATGTCTATGGTCGTTACATGCGCGCACTTTCATACAAACCCGTAGACTTGATGTGAGAGACAAACACAGACGTCATGAGACAAATTAGTTGCGGAGACAAAAGTTTTTAGTGTGCGCTATCTCTTAGGTGCTGTTTATTTATACAGAAGAGCCATGTGGCGGCAGCGGATAGTCAAAATAACAGAATATTCAACCTTATAAGTAGAATCCAGCATAGCGTCGTTTTTGTCGTAAAGGAAAATCGTAGCTCTCCAAACGACGCTATGCTGCGTACTATACGGCTCCCGCCTAGGGAGTATTATATTCCTTGCTATACGGTTTATATTGCCGCACCCCACCCGCGTCATGTCCGCGCCACGTCACTTCTATTTAAACAGCACCTTAGAGTCAAGTAACTACGCAGCTAATCTTCTTGACTGCAGCTTTGTTTTGCCCAGTGACTTCAATCTTCGAACAACGACTTTGTCAACAAGAAAATAACAATTGACCACGCAGAGACTTATAGGTGGCGCTATAATCCAAAGATAAAGTAGCACCAAGCACTCTCCACTATCAAACTGTACAAAAACATGTATCGTCAACCCTTACAGTCTCACACAGATAGTCATAAGAGTGACAGAACTAGACAGATATAGTCAATCCTTGCAGTCCCACACAGATTGCTATAAGAGTGACAGAGCTAGATAAACGTCAATCTGTTACGTATGTTAGTGAAATAATGTTGCCCATTATTATATTTTCTTCTAATTAGTAGAACTTTTTTTCTTATCATCTATTTGTTTTTGGAAGACAAACAGTTGTTGACAACGAAGAACGACCACTTACCATACATTAGAAAACCTGTCAAACAATTTTTTATTTTGTTGAATTATACAGTTAAATATTGATATAGAAAAACTATAGGTATATTCCATTTACAATGGTAGTAATTTAATCTAATTTTATAATGCGGAATATTAGTTAAATCGAAAAAAAATGTTGAGGTTATTTGTCATACATAATGATTACCAATCACTTTGCCAATAAGACGATTTAGGACTAAATTATAGGTAACGGGCGTGCGAAACGCTCGTCAAACGCGCGTACTCTCAGTTTGCTTTTTTTGCGATGCACTGAAATGTAATAGTATAAGAGATAAGTGTACTTTTTGCAACCATCAGCAGCAAGGCTGATTCAGTATTTATGGGGTGTAGAGCATCTCTGTGATGGGGATAAACCAGGTCTGCCTGCATAACTCCAGTCGGTTTAGGAGTTACTGATGATTAAAGGTCTGTAAAAAATTAACGATCAGCTGCACGGCTGATCGTATGATATTGTTGTAGTATGTACTGTAGCAGTGTGAACAGTACAAAAACTGTCAAGTTCTGTCAGTCGGTTTAGGAGATACAGCCAGTCAAAGTTCCGACCTTTGAACGGCTGTATCTCCTAAACCGATTGATGAACCTTGATGAACCATGTCAGTTTTTGTACTGTTCACATAGCTACAGTGCATACTACAACAATAACATACGATCAGCCTTGCAGATGATCGTTAATTTTTTACAGACCTTTAATCATCAGTAACTCCTAAACCGACTGGAGTTATGCAGGCAGACCTGGTCCATCCCCATTACAGAAAAGCTCTACACCCCATAAACACTGAATCAGCCTTGCTGCTGATAGTTGCAAAAAGTACACTTATCTCTCGGAATATAACTTATACCTATTAGTTGCCTAACAATAGTGAAAGTAGGATCGATACTATTGTGACCCTGAAACGCTAAAAAGCTATAATGCTATCGAGAGTATCAAGTTACTTTATGACAAATTGATACTATTCATAACTCTATTGCATCTTAATACTGTCGATAGTATCAATTGTTTTAAATCAATCGAAATTATTGATAGTTAGGCAAGACTAATAATGATCTTGAGTCCGAGCGTCGCGTCACGGCGCGGCGCACGCCCTACGAACGGCAGCGATTGATGTAATTCGTTGCATAGAAATTCATACAATTTCGAGCGTACAAACGCAGCGTTCTACCTACGGACGCATAATAATTCGGCGCGTTAAGTAGATATAATTTGGTCCTTATTGATTAATCAAAGACTTCTATTATAAAGAAGTCTCTGACCAAGAAGCTTATATACTATATAAGCTTCTTGTCTCTAACTAAAATAGCTTTTGACCAAGAAGTTTCGCATAAGATAATCGCTCTATGTATTTCTGACATAGGTATAAGTTCCGTTTCGCGAGTTAGTTTATAGTGAAATTGTATATAAAAGCAACAAGCAATGTGAAAATAACTTCAGAGCGACATCGTGTTTGCTTGTAATGGAACGAAAAAAAGAAAGAATGTTCATAATGGCTGCATTCAAATGCAGAAGTGCGATTTTTGAAAATCATACGAGCGACTTGGCAGTAGAAAGATGCATGATCTCCATAGTAATTTTGACATTTTCTACTGAAAAGTCGCTCGTATGATTTTCAAAAATAACACTTCAGAACAATTGTAATCAAGTGGCTATTTTTTGATAATCATTTTAATTTTTCCACACTACATTATTTTATTTGAGTTGCTATTTTTGAAATAACTAAAAATAAGCGATTTTTTGAAGAATATAATTTTGTTATAACGATTAATAGTTGTCAAATTATTTGACAGGTCTAAAGTGACATCCTTCTTTGATTGTCCATCCAAGTTGTGAACAATATATAAAATTGGTAGAAAATTCACTATTTGCTTCTGACAACACTTTTAAAAAAAACTGTCATGTCTGTCATGGAGCGCGATTTTGAAAAATGTAAAAAATTATTTGTTTTGAACCAAGACAAATAGTACTTTATTATCACCGGAAAGTTTTGAATGTCGGGGATTAAAGGGCAGATAAGTTTACTTCATTATGTCGGATAAGAAGTGTTGCGTTTCTGGATGCTTTGAAGCTGGTGGTACGTAAAAAAGTAGTTATGGAAAGATTCTGGTTAGTACTTATTTTTATCTAGTTTTCTTGTTTAATATTGACCAAACTTTTTTTTTTCAGCTTCTCATCCAACTCTTCACCTATTTCCGAACCCAACGAAGGACCCTGACCGTTTAGATTTTTGGATTGCATGTGTTGGGGGACGTATCCTTGAATTACCAAAGGAACATGTTTACAAGTACCTATCGTAGAGTATGCCATGCCCATTTCGAACGAAAGTTTTGTTGCCGGTATAACAGACTGTCTAATATACCAGTTGCTGTGTAAATAATGGTGGTCGAAGGGTTTTCTTTTGTTACAAGCTCAATAATGTAACTTAACTATATAAAGGATAGGTGATAAAGTAGGTACTTTTATTAGTTTGTGTCCGTATAGCTAGCGTACACATGAAAGGGATAAGTAAGACTGGGATAAGTGCCAATAGGCCAGTCATTTTACGGTTTGACCCGGGAATAATTAAGAATTGCATTTTTTTTTCGGTATCTTAGATTAAATAAAAAAAATAAAAAGAGATTTATTCACCAGAAAAAAGATACAAAGATTAGCACTATCATGAACATTTCCTGATTGAACAGGGGGAGCCTCAGCACAAATGCTGTTTTGCGGTCTCTCCCTTTTGTATGTACAATTTTAACATGCTTTTAATACCATTCATTACATACCTACACTATCTATCCTACAGTTGTAGAGAAAACGACAATTATAAAAATATACAAATAAATTAGATACCTAGAAGCTCACAGCCTACATGAAATCATGAGAGGAACTATCATATAACTTGTACAAAACAACACACACATTACTATCAGGTTCCACAATACATTTTCAATATTTGGTTGGCTTATTATTATATTATCAATAGGTCCTTTAATAAATATCAAAACGCGCTGCTAATAGGATGCATAGCCGACGCGAGCGCACAGGGGCCCCGGCCGGGTGGACCGCGGAGTGATAATGCGAAGGTCACGTCGCACGTCCCACCCCGCCTGCACCCTCGAGAGCACCTTGCGAAGCATCATCGTTATTCGTTCTTTGTATCACTACATGCATACACTTTATGTTTCTAATATGTATACAAGATAATTAGTAAAAATATACTAAGTGTTATTAAAAAGAAAAATATCTCTTAATATTCTAATCTACATAATAATTTCGGTTATTTAACCACGGCTGAATGCATAATTTTTTCATTTTTATAATGATAAAATAGAATAAAATTATTATTTCTAAGGCCATACACGCTTTACATATGGAATTTATATTTGTATCTTCTGAAAAACCATTGAAAATAACATAATATTTTTTAACAAATAAACTACAACAAAACATTGTAAATTTTTATGTAAATTTTAATGTTCAAAAATCACTATTAAGTCTAATTGAAATGAGGGCTACAGATTTATTTCTGAATAAAGCGTACACATTTTCTGAGGCTAAGACGGCTTGCGTTAAAAATGTGTACGCTACCTTGACGTCAAGCTAGTGTACCAGGTAAAAAAAATCGATATCTCGTGAAGTACAGAGGCACTATTTATTTGACCTAGGTACTAATTAGGCACTATTTATTGGAACTAATCCCAGCCAGATCCCTTTTATGTGTACGCTAGCTATACGGACACGAATGTTTGGTACTTGTTATGTTTTTGATGTAAATTTTATTGTTCCCCAACAATAAATATGTCATGACAAAAATAATGTTTTTATTTGTTTTCAGGTTCCATGTAACTACTTGTTAACATCAGTCATTCATATAATAGGTATTATATTATGTTATGTTTTTGAAGCGTTTACGCAACGATAATTGCTTTAATTTTCTGTGAATCCTTACTGATGTTAACATAAAATACATGATACCTATTAATTATAAAATAACTGTAACTGTAAATATTCATTTTTTTATAAAATTGAGAAGCCCGCCATCCCCGCCATCTAGCGTAGGCGAAAATCCTAGGTTTGCCACAAACATTAAGATATAGATGGCACGGGACACGTTCCCGTGCCATCTATATTGCCACAAAAAACCGCAGAGATATGTCTCTATTTCCGGTTATAATAAAGTACTCAAGTACTCTTTGGTTTTGCCTGCTGGATCATGTATGACAAAGAACACATAATTATCATTCAAAAACACATTATAATCCTGATGTATGGCGGCCATGATAAAGTGGTGAACAGCTTATGAAAAATTCAGTTTGTTTATTATTAGAAGATACGAATCTAGGAGAAACTCCCAAAAATGACCCAAATCTACCAAAAATAACCAAAAACTACCAACAAGAACCCAAATGTACTGAAATTTAAATTTGTATTTTTTTTTGTATACTCTCGTAACATTATACACACGTCTGACCACTAGACGCGCGCGTCCCGCTCCGTTGACGCTGTCCTTCTGCGTTGTCTTCTGCGGTGGTAAGCCAGCAACACTTCGACCCAGTGGGATCTTTTGTGTTAGCCCCAATACTGTTTGCTTTCTTAACCCTTCAAATACATGTCAAGTCAATGAAGGAGGCAATACCATTGAGGGGAAGAAACCTAAGATCTCTCGGTTTTGGATATCTATCCCCGAGGAGGCTCATGCATTTAGCCGCCAAGACATCACAGTCACAAAGTATATGTTCCATGGTCTCTTCATCTTCTCCGCATGTTCGGCAGCTGGGATCTAGGGTGAGCTTTTGCGCTCGCTTTGGTCGTACAGGTTTGAGCGCTGCTTCTTGAAGCAGCGCTTGCGAGTCTTGACTCGCAAGTGCAAGTTATAGCTACGAAGCAAATACTAGCTTATCTATGCTACTAAGCCAATAGATGGTGATACCAGTCACTCGCGCAAGAGCAATAAAATTATCACAAAGACTCAGCATAATTTGACAAGGTCCGACTAACAACCGTAGGACAACGGCAGGTCATGGCATCACACCTAGCCTGGCGGAAAAATTTCTCTTTTCAATGGAGGAACCTTCCACCTCAGTTTTTCCATAAGATGGACACCCGTCTAAGAGCAGCTAAGCATGCACAGATACCCCCAATAGATATCATGATGTAAATTTTGTACAGGCCCGAAGTCACAATTTTTGCCGGTAGGTGAGGGAGGGCGAAACAATGCAATGTGATTGGTCATTTCAAGGTCACACTACTCCGAGCTCGCACTACTCCGTTGCTTATATCAGTGCAAAATCATAGATGTGTGGCGCGCGTCGGCGGCCTTGTATGCGGTATCTGTTGGGGGTAATCTGTGTAAGCATGGGAAAAATTGAGCAAAAATTATCATAAATTCATAACATAATTTTTATTTCGTAGTGCCAGATTTCGGGTCGTCTTTACACTTCTTTGGGCAAATATTATCTGGAGGTCCGTCTTCTTCTGGACATGGTTCTTTTACCACTTTGGGAGGGCAGGGATCTGGTACAGGCTTGGGCTTCTTGCAAGGCGGTAACTTACATTTTTTTCTTTTTGGTTTTGCTGACATTTTGGAAAAACGTAGTGCTGGTTTGAAGGTATTTTTGGAGAGGCTAGAATAAGATTTTTTTTCTTGTTAGGTTAGGTTGAATTCCTGCAATTTATGTTTTATTGATTTAAACACATAATCTGATATTAATATTAGTCTCCATTAAGGCTCTTTTACACATAACGTTGGATTTTACTCAAAATCATGTTCAAAATCATGTTCAAAATCGGCTCTAATTCTCTAAATTCTTTTGTATTTTCTTAGTAAATACATGACGTGTACATGACTAAAATAGTTTGTGACAAGTAGCTTATCTATGGTTTGTGATTTCCTTTCACGTCCAATATGTACTCTTGTTTCCTTTTGATGGTTTTGACGTTTGCTGTGTCAGATTATGGTCAGATAATTTTTCATCTATGGGCATAGACGAAGAATTTTTCGCTTATTCTCTTTCTACATCTATGGGTCATATCGAAGGTGGCTTGAAGGTGGCCATAAAGGTTTGTACATCTTTTCATGCACTTCGGTGTATTCAAGAAGCTTGAAATTTTCCCTGGTGTACGTGTACCTATTGCATAGATTTATATATTTTGACCTATTGTAATACAGAAGTCTGTGACGTGTTACGTGTACCTACCACGTACCTACTTGTCCTTTACGGAAAAGATATCGTAGAAACTTGGAACTTGTGCATTAAGGTGGTTTCAGTCCATACAAACGTTTGACGCACAATACGCGTAGACGGAATTAATAAAAGTAATATTTTATGCATGAAAAAATTGTTTAGAAAATCTAGATGTCTCGTCACAAATAACATTTGCAATTTATTATATAAAAATTTCAAAGCAAAGCAAGCATTTTATATCTTCTTAATTATATTATAAATTGCATTATTCATGATGCGACATCCAACATCTAGATTTTCTAAACTATTTTCCCATATATACAAAGTTACTTATATTAATACCGTCTACGCGTATTATGCGTCAACGTTTTGTATAAAATTGACCCCTCTGAAACCACCTTAATATAACGATATTACTTACTATTTCCCGTATAATTATTTCATAATTTACTATACTCTTTGAAGATATGCTTCATAGATGCTTAATTTTTTATTATTATTACAGTTTGGTTTCCTCTTGACCTCAATCAAGTCCTCAGGACAAAGATGGAAGCCGAAGATGTAGCAAGCTTACCCAGAGGAAGCCTATTCACTCGTACTTTAAAGGAATTTGGGTTGTAAGGTTTCGGAAATACAGGCCAGGAGTGGAATGCAGGCAGGGCATTCCACTTCTTGGCTGTTCGTATTATAAAAGATTCTGAAAGGCGCTTAGTGCGAATATGTGGGATGTTTAGCAAGTAGGGGTGATATCCCGCGGTGCGCCTGGTTGTCCGATAGTAGAAGAGGGAAGGCGGAATGAGCTCATGTAGATCCTGGGCACAGTCAGACCGACAAGCAGGCTGTGGTAGTGGGCTAGGCTATGAAGTAAAACCGAAGACTCATTTTTATGAAGCAGTGGATATTTTGACCTCTTGTGCTTTTCTACTCTCCTGGTATATATCTCAGGTTAAGCTCAAGTAGTAGGACCAATATTAGTTTCCTAGTTTTTATTCCGACCGACTGTACAATTTTTGCTATGAAGAGAAAAAGTCACTGCAGAGAGACTCACCGCAGAGAGAATCACTGCAGAGAGAATTCGATGCAGTAAGAAATCACTGCAAAGGTAACAACTCGGTTATTCGGGGTGCAGCACACGATGCTAGTAACTATTACTCACTACATCTTCACAAGTTTTTAATTACTAACAGAACTTGAAGGGTATATTCAGACAATAAAATTAAACAACTTTTTCTAAGGCCTCGTTCAGGGAGATGCGCGGCGCTAGGTGTGGGCAATTTATAAATCTATGACAATTTGACGCGTGTGACAAAGCTTTTGTGTTTCCGGCAGCTAGCTCCGCGCACTGCGGCATCTGAAGCCCCGCTTCTCCCTGAACGTGGTCCGAAAAACGAAAAAAAAAAAACAAAAAGAACTCAGCAGGGAAAAAAATTATAAAATTTTTATTTCATGAGCAGATAAAATTTGATTTCAAAGCTAGTGGTGTTTCTCGTTTTCAGTATCCAAATCACAAAGGGTTGCCTTTTTGGGCACTTTTGTCCCTTTATAATATATGTATGTTTGCTTTTTTGTTTCGGACATGATTCATTTACAATCTTTTTGGGGGGTCAGGGTCCTGGTGCTTGGAGCTGTGGCTTGTCGCAAACCGGTTTACCTTGATGACAATTTTTTTATGTTGCTGATATCTAGGGAATTTTTTTCGCTGGTAATTTGAGAGAAATTTCCTTGAGAGACTCTTAGAATAATTTTTAATTTATGAGAAGATAAAATTTTATTTCAAAGCTAGTTGTCCTTCTTATTGTCAGTAACCGAATCACAAAGAGTAGCCTTCCTTGGGCACTTTTGTCCCTTTATAATTTTATGTTTGCTTTCTTGTTTTGGACATGATTCATTTAAAATCATTTTGGGGGGACAGGGTCTTAGTGCTTGGGGTTGGGGCTTTTCGGAAATCGGTTTAAGCTTGTCACAAATGCATTTTTTTTGTTCTTCAGATATCTTGGGAATTGTTTGCGCTGGTAATTTGAGAGGAATTTCCTTGAGAAACCCTAGAATAGTTTTTATTTTATGAAAAGATAAAATACGATATCAAAACTAGTGGCCTTTTTTAGTGTCAGTATCCGAATCACAAAGGGTTCCATTCTTTGGGCACTTTTGTCCCTTTGGAATTACATGTTTGCTTTCTTTATTTGGACATGATATACCAGTTTACCTTGGTCACTATTATTTTTTAATATTGCTGATATCTTGGGAATTGTTTTCGCTGGTAATTTGAGAGGAATTTCCTTGAGAGACTCTTAGATTTATTTTATTTTATGAGGAGATAAAATGTGATTTCAAAGCTAGTGGTCTTTCTTATTGTCAGTAACCGAATCACAAAGAGTAGCCTTTCTTGGGCACTTTTGTCCCTTTACAATTGTATGTTTTTTCTTATCTTGTTTTGGACATGGTTCATTTACAACCTTTTTGGGGACACATGGTCCTGGTGCCTGGGGCTGGGGCTTGTTGCAAAACTGTTTACCTTGTCCATCTTTTTTTTTTGGTGTTGCTGACATCTTGGGAAATTGTCGTGCTGGTAATTTGAGAGTAATTTCCTTGAGGCTCTGGTAAGAGTTGAATTAAAATACTTTTTCTTGTCAGGTTAGGTCATTTTTAAAACTTGATGTCAATCTTGATGTACTTATTTTTGTATTTATTGATTCAAACGCATGATCTGGTATTAATTTCAATCTCAATTTCTGGTTAAGCCTTTTTCACTGATAATGAATCATCTTCAAAATTGGTTCATAATCTCATAATTTTTCTTGTACCTATTTAGTTTGCTATTTAGCAATTAAATATATTCTTTGCTATTTAGTTTGATGGTTTGACTTAAAACGTCGTGGAAAAGTCGTCAAGCGAAAAAAAAAGTCTATGGCTTAGATTAAAAACTTTTCGCTTACGTTGGGTGTGCGTTGCTATAGACAACACAATTTTGTGTCTAGCAAAATAGAGTTTGGGCTCGAACGCTTAGTTATATTGAAGGGATTCATGTTCTTCTGGGTCTGATGATGACCAGCTCCATAAAAATATTTTCAAAGGGATCTCGGCTTCCATCGAAGGATCTCTGCCAATATCATACTAGGCATATCGAGCATATTGAGCTTCAGCTCAAATTCTTAGTTTAAGTTGCTACGGCTTTTATCTTTAGGATTGGATGATGACCATAGATATATTATAAACATAAAGGTATAATATCTTTATGATTATAAAAGAACAAGATGCACAATCTCATATAAAATCATAGCAAATTTTTGTCCGAATTGACACATACTTTTTAAACTTTTGCAAAGAGATTGAAATCACTAGACTTAAAAATTCTTCGTCTATGTATCAATGGAACATATACCTTATTTTCCAGGTATAAAGTTGTAAATAATTCTTACATGTCTTCTAAAAAAAATATATTTTTAAAACAGCATTTTGAAAAAGGAACAAGATGTCATCTATCAGACGATGACGGGAGTGGTATTTTTGAAAGTCACACGTTCAAATAAGCAGTAGAAAATGACAAAATTACTGTGGAGATCTTTAGATCATCTTTCTTTCTAATGCTGATTTGAACGTCTGACTTTCAAAAATCGCACTCCAGAACAGAGACAAATTATAAGCCACACAAAATAAGTATGAGTGCTGTAGGTTGATACTAGTTCGTGATATTTGACTATTAAACTTAGTCGTATTATTTATGTTTACAGTCAGAGAGGTAGCGCGCAAGGAACATAGTAGCGCGGTACTGAGGCAAGAGGAGGTACTTTTATTCGAAAAGTACCTCATTCGAGTCTGCCATTTTTGGACCACTGATTGTGTATCTTGTTCTGTAGGTATAATATATCTATGTATCTTTATGATTATAAAAGAATGATGACATATTTTTGAAGGGATCCCGGCCAATATCACACCAAGGAGTATCGAGTTTGGGCACAAATCAGGTTATCCCATAAACATATTTAGTAGTATAATAATGTCTATGGGTTATCCATTACTTACCGGACACCCTGTATAACAGAACCAAAGAGTACTTTATTATAACCGGAACAGAACTCAATGGTCCTCATTTTTATTATTGGTGGTTGGGCTATTGCAAGCAAGGGTCGTTATGTAACACTGCGACCATCGCTGATCTTTTGTGTTCGCCCCAAGCTCACCCATATTTTACGCATACCTCCGAACTTACGGTATTTTCTTTTCATTCTCGGGAATGCAGGTTTCCTCACGATGTTTTCCTTCACCGCCGAGCTAGTAAATGATAAATACAACCGTACATAATTTCCGAAGAACTTGGTGGTACGGGCCTGGAATCGAACCGCGTCCTCATGATTGAGGCGCTAGCTCTCTTCCGTATGGGCTATCATCGCTCTCATCATGGTCCTCATGCTTTCGATGCAAAAATGAGCGAGTAATCGAGGTGGGGCATACAGACAGACAGAATGGACGTAATGTATAAGGGTTCTTTGTTTAACTACGGAACCCTTAAAATCCTGTATGTTGTGTCCTGCTTGTTTCTGTTTCTAAAGCTTGTAAAATGGAACTAAAATTAACTACAATTAAAAAATAAAATTATACCAACAAATAATTATAAATTCATATGCCTTTATTTCGTACTGGTGCGTTTGCCTTAAATATACTAAGTACAAATTAAACAAAAAAATGAATTTTCTTCAACTATTATTATAAAATGACGTGAGATTTATCACTTACATCGATATGCTTTCAGAAAAAAGCAAGTTGTAAAAAATATAAATAAATGAAAAATAAATAGGAAACATTTTACAAAATATTATTGAAACATTATTGTATGAGTAGATTGCAATGTTATTAGTGAGCGATTTTACAAAGTTAAAGTAAGTTAAGTTAACCTACGCGACGCTGATTCTTTTTATTAGTGTTCCGTACCAAAATTGGAAAAACGGAACACTTATGGGATCAGCTCGGTGTCTGTCCGTCCGTCTGTCACAGGCATTTTTCTCAGACACCGTAAGACATAGGAAGTTGCAACTCGGTACAGATATAGAAATTGGTGGTCCAATATCATAAATGAAGTAAAAAAAACAAACTTTTTATATTGGGGGGCAATTTGGGGAGTAAGAAAGAGTAAATAAAAAAAAAAAATTTCTACCCTATGGTGTGGGGTATCAATTGAAAGCTTATAAAAATACGAGTCTGAAAATATACTTTCCAAATTTTTTATAAAAACATTGTATAACAAAATTTTCAATTCAATCCGAGAAACCTCTATTTCAAAAAATATAGCTGAAAAAAATCATGAACATCAGAAATAATATGTAGATGGCGAGAAAATTATCAGGGTGGCTCTAACTTGGATAGTTTTTTTTCTATACCCAAAAAACGAACACCAGTAGGTCCAGTGTAAAATGATCTTCAGTTACTGTGTGTATACTAAGTAAGTGTCAATTTATAGTGGTATCATCAATGACCCATGTTTAAACAACTGGTAGTACGGAACACTAATTGCTCGAGTCCCGACTCGTACTTGACCGGTTTTTTATTTCTTTACTTCATTTATTTTGTATGGAATCAAAATTAGGGAATTCTTTAAGGCCCCAGTAGCTTGAGTGCGCGTGGTTTTAAAGCAAGAAAAACTACTTTTGGTAACTTTTTCTATTACCATCTAGTCCATCTACACCAATTGGACATGAATCACTAGAAAGTAAAAATCTAAAAAAAACGTCTCTTTAAACAGTTTCCAAATTAGCAACATGTAGATACAAACTTGTTCGCATAGAGAATCCACGCCTTGTTCGTAAACAAATATTTGAATAAAGTTGCAAGTGTCAACTACCACTTAATAAAATCCCTCACTAAATTTTTATGCTTCTTTGGCGATACATTATTGCTTTTATAAAAAATAAACTAGATTCTTATTTATTAATTAATACACTGGATTGTACTGATATACCAAGATTTTTTGACAAGATCAGAAATATATTATAATGTAATTAAATTTCATGAAGGGATTGTTTTTACCAAAATCTTTTCCATTCGGATATGACTATGCTCGCAAGTTGGCTGACTTACCTATTTCCATCCATAATCCAAACTGATTTTGAAACTGTCCTCGGTCCTACTATTTCATCAAAAAATCTTGGTATACCTAACTTCATAGACATTACAATATTTAAGAGCCCAGTTCTTATACATTTTCATACAATCATAATTCCAAACATATATTTCGTAACTGCTATTACCTATGTAATCGTTAGTATTAAAGTTTTTTTAAATTACGCAATCACTATTTAAAACTAAAATGAAATTAAAAGGGTTGAAAATTTATAAAAATAATTTAAGAATTAATTACAGTGTATTATCGTTACATCGACAATACAATAAAGAAAATACAACTCTATTAACTTGATAAATATAATTTTTGTTAAAATGTTTTTTGAGTTTCAACTTGCACAACCCTAAAGGCCGATTAACCCATATAATATATAGCTATAACCCATATAATACCTATCTGTATAAGTATTTCAGTATCTTTTATACTCATATTATGAAAACCGTTGATTTATTATAATTATAATAAATAAAACAAGATTGGAACTGCGTTTGTATGACAGACGTGATCACTGGGCCCTTAAGTCTTTGGCGATTCTCTAAACTGTATGTCTTTAATGTTTTGATTACAAATATTTAAAAAGCATGCAATTTAAGGGGCAAGTGAAATCAAATAGGGGAAATACATTTAAGTACTAGGCAATCATTATTTACAAAAATAAAATCTCAAAAAAATGAGAAAAATAATTCAAATGGACGGAAACGATAAGATTTTCAACTAATTTTCACAATAATATAATAAAAATAATTATAAATCTAAACAGATTTGAACATATCAAATTGTATATATATTATTTTATGGCATACAACAATAAAAGAAACCATCTTTAAATTAAAAAAGAATAACTTCAGAATTTGCTGTATACGTTACTAGAAACTAACAATTTATAAAAAGTAAAAAAAAAAACTCAAATAATCTCAATGTAATTTCAAAATAATCTATACAATAAAACTAATAAACATTATGACTTGCGCACGGACATTTTGTTCGGGATATTTAGTTTTGTAGAGCATTATAAATAACTAAGAAATACAACAATAAAAAATAAGTTACACAACTTATTTGAATATTAACAATTTGTTTCGTTAACTTTAATAAGATTTTCTGACATTGTGCAAGGACAGCTAGAAATTATAAATAATTTTTTACATTTACAAAAATTAAAATATTGTCACAAATAATTTTGACAAAAATCACGATACATTTTGTATTTAAAAATTGAGGTAAAAGAAATAATTGCCTTACCACTAATAATGACATTAAATGAATTAAGTACATTAAAGGTTCATTAAAATACATTATTTACATCTTACATAATATTAATGAAGGTTTATTAACACTTTGGCTCTCTCATTCAATTAATATTCATTTCATAACTAAGTTTAATAAAGCAATGAGTATAAATTATTTGCTGGAATTATAACAGATCTTTGATTTCGCCATTGAGTTTTCCAACACTCGTCATATAAATCCTCTAGAATTTGCTTATTTACTTCAAAATCCAACTCAGTGGAAGATGAGTGAAATCAGAGCGTGGAAGATGGAAATTTCCACAGTCACTGGCTGTACCCCCTAACCTTTGACTTATCTAGTCTATCTGGAAACTTCTCCCACAATAAAATTTCACCGTCATCTACTGGGGTACCTTGAGTTATTGTCAATTCGGCGGACATGTATCACTTTCGTTATACAGTCATGAGAAAATAGATTCTGTTTTTGGTGTACAAACAAAGAATATTAATGTTATGTCATAAGAAAACTCGGAATTGGAGGAAGCTACGTTAGTACGATCAGCCTCAAAACGATTCAAAACGAAACACTTCAGTACTTATGACAGAAAAAAACGGTAAGAATACATTATTTTGTGGCAGAATCAAGAAGTTTGGATTGTATAGACTATTGTGGCCGAATAAGGCAGTAATATAATATTAACTAGTACTTATGATAGAACAAAAGAGTAAACATACGTTATTTTTGGAGCCGAATCAGAAGTTTAGACTTTTGTGACCGAATATAGCAGTAATATAATTTTAACTCGGACATAAAAGAAGATTTACTTGAAAGTAGATCAATGTAGTGTTTCAAAATACTGACGGCATTTTTAAATTAGATATACAACGAGGTGTGAACAACTGCAATGGATAAAAGATCCTTTGTTTTCTGATGACGATTACGAAAGATAAATTTGCAGATTTTGGAGGATTTAATATATGAACGTACTATTTATAATTCTTGAAATCTCTGTAGATCTCAAAGAAAATATTAAAAGTCTTTATACAAATTCAAAAAGCCTAAAAACAACGAAGTTCATAGAGCTACTAGACACGCTGTTTAGAGTGATCATTTTTATGTTTCAAGACATTTGAAGAAAGTCGAAAAGCTTTATACTAAACAGCGCATCTGTAAGTGCCATACAAATTTGCAGAAAAAGACATTGACCTCTGAGTAACATGATATCGTTTAAATTTACACGTTATGTTGCTATACGATACTATAATATATTTTCAAAGTACCGTAGCAAACGGACAAAAGTGGTATTCAAAATCGCTAAATTTTTTATTAAAACTTGTGTCAAAAATGTCGGGGTCAATAACTTTTTATGAAGATTTATCTAGGACCCACCAATAGTAGTATATCGTTGTTCAGAAAGCAAAAGAGACTGACTATACAAAACAAAGTAAACATCGAATACCGTATTGTACATTACATAATATTATATTAATTTATCTACATTTAAGTCGAGATTGTCTAAAGGAATGAACTGGTTTTCAACTAAAATTCTCACAGAATGTGTTTTAGAGTGTCTTTTATCACTTTTGTTCGTTGTGGCTCGCCGATAGCTATTGCTCACACGGCGTCCTTTGATATCTGTGAAAATAGAGAAATTGGGTTTAGTAAAATTGGCATCATCATTAACCTGCCTGCATTGTGGCCTGCCCAATATAAATAAATTAATACATAAATAACGATCACATTGTAATCATTCTCATGATCCATGACTCATACATTGTAATGATCCCAAATTAAGCCTTAGGCTTTTTTGTTATGGGAACCATATACAACAACAGCACACACATATAACATCCATGACCGAACCGGGATTCGAACCCAGGACCCTGGCTTGGCATTCCGGCGTGGTAACCATTACACCAACTGGGTCGTCAATATGTATGCCTTTTAATGTTGTTGTATTAGAAATTAAGTAATTTTCTGTTTGATAACCAATGAATCTTCATTAAACTTATAGGAAATACTGATACGATACGAACTATATACTATTACCTATTCTGTGACGATACTCAGACTGCGTCTTAGTATCGTGTGGTTTAGAATAGACTGCCAATGTCTACCAGTATTTCCTATAAGCTAAGGATAAAGTTTCTTATACAGCGTTTTTGTTGACTAAACTATTACCATGTGACGCATCATTTTACCCTTAACCTTCAATATGCCAAAAGAGTAGTCTTCTATTCCGGGGCCTTGCCCCGGGCGGCACTTTACTAGGGGCGGCAAATTGGATTGCAGAGAAAAGTCGAGCTCGGTCCACTCGCTCTGTTTCTGTTTTAATTACTCTACCTAGACATAATCCTAAAGAATTCTGACCACAACAGCTAAGACGTGGTACTAAAAATTTCGAGCACGCTTCGCTTGATCCATACCTAGCTTTTACTTTAGCTACTTTGTATACAGGGTGAAATTGATATCATTGGCATCCTTTTAAACTAAGAGTCTACCCATCAAACTGAACAACTTTTACTATGGGAGCAAACCGATCAAAGCAAAAAAAAAGCAGCTGTTGCATACATTTGAGTCGAGTAGGCATTGCAGTTTAGTATGGGACAGCAGATTTTTTAGTTGCTCCGATTGGTTTGCTCCTAGTTTGCTCCCATAGTGAAAGTTGTTCAGTTTGATGGGTAGACTCTTAGTTTAAAAGGATACCAATGATATCAATTTCACCCTGTATGTTTCGTACGTAAAAAGCTCTGGCTCTAAACGATTTGTACCGAGGAGAAAAGTCGAGCTCGCTTCGCTCGCTCTAAGTTTCTATTTATGCATAGATAAATCAAAAGATGTCTGACCACAACCCGAATTGAAGTGTAAAAAAAATTTCGAGCTCGCTTCGCTCGCTCAGCTATTTTTTGTGTAGGAGGCGGCAAAATCAGTCTTTGTCCCGGGCGGCGGAAATTCACGCTACGCCACTGTGGTGTGTGCTAGGTTATCAATATTTCTGATCCTGAAATAGGATTATGGTCGTAAGTTTGTTTATATGTATGTATTGGCTATGTGCGAAGTGGGTGTTGGAAACTGTCAAGTCGATCGCAGCGCACGCTGTGCCAGAAATTTGTACTACTGACGGCGAAACTGTGTCAGATTCGCTTGAATCTATGCAAATCCGCACACTCATTCAATTCTCAAATATTTAAAACAGCAAATACTAATACTAAAAATTTGGCAGGGATGTTTTTATTGCCATCTAGGTGTGCACAAAAAAAAGATTTTTCGCAATTTAACCCCCAAAGGTGTGAAAACGGGGGTGAATGTTTCTATGAGAATTTCGCAACATAGAATGGGAATTTCAGCCAATTAGGTATTATAATATTTTTAATATCGACAATATTGCTCATTTATTTAGTTTTTACTATATTTTAATATAAAATAACAAACTTTATCCTAACATTTTATGTGCAAATAATCTTAGATAATTTAATAGTAAGGACTGGCCTTGCGGTAGCATTTCCCCTCTGCCACTGTATTAGATCAATTAATCTTTCACTAAACGAAAGAACTTCTTCACTTCTTCTTTCTTCTTCTTCTTTTTCTTTCTTCTTTCTTTCTTTCTTTTCTTTCTTTTCTTTCTTTGCCTATAATAGCAAAACAATAATTTTGAACTTAGAACGTTTGGGGTTCGCACGATACTACTTTTCATGATTTTTAACATTCAAAATTAGAATCTAAAGTTATAGGGAATAAAATCCAAAGTTGCGGATTTCATGTTACCTCGCCCCCCGCAAAAAGTGGCAGAAAAATTTGATAGGAGAATGACACGCGTTACGCGTCCATACTATTAAATTGTCTAAGGCAAATAATTCACGGGGCCGGGTTGCGCTAGATGGCGCTAGTGTCGTGCACATAGTCAATACTTACCATTCAATCAATCTTCTCTATCAACCTCCTTCCCGTACATATATTTACGAAAGAAACGCATACAACATGAGCATTGAAATTTACAATGGGTTACCGGATAGCATAAAACTGCTAGATGGGAACATATTTAAATCAAAGTTAAGTAGTTGGCTTTTGGAAAATTGTTTCTATAGTATTAATGAATACTTAAATTATAATGTACATCATTGAATGATAATATAATTAATATTTTTGACTATTGTATATGTATAATGTAATTAGGATGACTTTTGTAATTCATAATGTAGCTCGACCATATTTTAAAAATTTGTACACCTGCACGCAGGTTGAATATAATTGACTGTCATAAAACTTGAACAACTGTAACCATATTCTATGCAAATAAATATTTGATTTGATTTGATTTGATTCTATAAACTCTACCAATCGCTTCAAAAACATCCACCCTTTGCACAGTAAAAAGTGTTCGCAGTGGAATCACTTAAATTTAATGCCCTGTAAGTTATTCCCTGTCCCATGGGAGTGGTCCATTCCCTTTGTCGGGACCCTGAGGGAAGGACAGTACAAATGATAATGTTTTCGAGGTAGTGTTTTTACTGGCAGATTAATTTATTGCGATGTGATTGATTTCAATATTCTTTTCACGTGTAGATTAATATAAGGACTTGTGCAGTATGTGCTGTTGGCATTGAATACCACCAGATATGTGTTTTTTTAACGTATGTACGTAATACAGACTGCTCTCAAAACGGTGAAGAAAAACATCGTGAGGAAACCTGCATCACGGACCTGGAAAAAAGACGAACGGAATCTCGTCTAATCAAAAGTGAAGCACCCATTTATATGAGTGTGCGTGCTGTCGCCCTGTCGCGCGGTACATAATGGCGGCGGGTAGTCGGACCTGCACTTAGAACTGGCGCGTCTGTGTGAGTGTAGGTCCCTTGTAGAACAAACGAAATTGTAGGACCTTGCATGCTTCACCTCTTTTTAGAGTGACATTACGTCCGTCTTTTTTCAGGTCCGTGACCTGCATACGCTGGAGTAGAAATTTTGATGCGTATATCAAGTCTACCAATCCGCTTATAGAGCCAACATCGAAATCCAGAAAAAAAAATCCGCTCTTTCATACAAAACTGCGTCTCGACTCAAATGTATGGGAAGGCAGATTTTTTTATTTTTTCTCGACGTTGGCTCCATAGTGAAAGTTGTTCAGATTTATTGTCTGAAGCACCCCCTTAAGTATTAATAGGGTGTTTTGTTACACCCAAGTATAGGCTGGTAATGATGATGATGATGAGACAAGTGTTACAAGGAGCGACTAATATCATTCAGTATCGCAATATCTCCGATATCTACACCATCTAGAATATTCTAGAAACACCATTAGACTACTTCCTTGATCGTAGCGGTTTGTCAGATTCAGGAGGTAAAACTGTAGAGTCTGTGTTTAACGCAAGTATTTTGCGTACCTGACTGCTTTCATAAATAAGTTTAGTAGTTATTTATGCGATCAAAAGTTCAGAGCGGCATAAAATTGATTTTGTCACAAGTCTACCTTTTGATCTGCCCTCTGGGGATTTCACTATCTTTATTTGAAAATAAAACAACTTGACGAGTTGACTTGAAGAATTGGGTGAATTTTTTCGAAGGCATTGTTTTTATTTCGTAGTTTTGACAAAAATGTAGTGTTGAGTTTTTTTAATGTTTGGGAAATCATTATTGTGGGATGTAAAAACTACATAATACATATATTTTACATAATTCGCTTTTTCCACAGTGTGTGTGTGTGTGCACAAGTATTTAAAACTTTCAAAATATGACAAGTATTTTATTGGGACATTTTTAGATCGTTGAATTGATTTTGCAGTTATCTATCAATCAGATAAAATATGTTAACTTCAGCGATATTTTATCTTATGTAACCACATAACGAAAAAATGATATGATTATGATTATAATTAGATTAACCTATAATTAGCTTTTAATTATTGATCCAGGGTCCTAACTGAACTAGAATAGTCATAGACTGACCATTGATCTTAAAATTTCACGCCGCCGCGTTAGCCCAAATATAGTCTAGATTCATGTTGTAATATTTAAGACCTTAATATACCCTATTCTGCCGAATAAATGTGGTCTATTTTATACTATATTTTATTACTGAATTTCAAGAACAATACTTGACATAAAAAATGAATACTGATTAAATCACAAGTGTTAACACACATCCCAAAAGGCACTGCCTTCAATTCCACCTTTCCACCAAAACCAATACGCCATTAAAAGCCAGATTTCCAAATCCTTTACACCTCAGCTCAACATTAACTGGTTTTGCCCAGACATAAAAGATAGAACCCACATAACATGAACTCTTTCAACCGTGACGCACATAAAACGTTTGAGATTTATTCAGGTAGCACCGTCATTTGTTACCCTGTGGTTGTTAAAACGTCCGATGTTTAACGGCAGTAAAACACTTGGAAAAGTGTGTAAACCAATAAGTAATCCATGGACTTAGAGCCATGCCGGATAAAGCCCGCGAAATGGACAGCATTAAATTTTATGAAAGGTAGGTACTGACATTCCAAAACCATGAAGAAAGACCCTGTACGAGTATTAAGGGCGGGGTCATTCAAAACTTATATAACCATACCTACTTAATAACTTGATCGATTTTTAAAGCATATTTATGCCCGTGGCACTTGATTTGACAGTGTCTAAGATATATTTTATAACACTTACTACGTTGCTGATCGGGCACTGATTAAGAGCAAATAAACAACGCTAGTCTGTCACGTGATGCGACAAAAACAAATATTATTTTGTAGAAGAAACTGATAGAAAAAGGCCATGTTTGCCAGTAGCTTCTTTCACCTTCAGTGCAGGGGGCAACGTTTCGATTCCCGCCCTCAAGGGGACGGACGTCAAGGCCAACTTATTACCTTTGAGTTTTCAGAAACTTATATAGGATTTATAGCAACACTGGCTTTTCGCTACATTCTTCAACTTCAAAGTAAGTCATTGTGTCTTCTTTGTAGAAAAGTGTTGACGGGCTCATTACCTATGATAATGGATGGCGTTTGAAAACTGCTAGTGAAAATGTGGACTGTATTCTGAATATGGTATATTTGGAACAACTCTGACTACCCCTCGTTGAATATATTAGTAAGAATGCTACGCTACGATACCAGTATTATCATTTATCAATCACACACAGTCACATTATAAGAAGTGAAAAGTACCAACTTCTCCAGATTATTTTGCAGGGGAACATTTTGGGAAGACGAAAGTCTGGTAGAAGAAAAATCTTCTTACTTAAGAACTTGGTTCGATATGTACACCACCTCTCTATTCAGGGTTGCAGTTTTCAGGGTCCAAATAGCCCTAATGATTGTCAACTTCCGATAGGAGTTGATACCTCAAGAAGAAGAAGAAGAAGACGTGTACTATAATTATAATACTTACCACGGTGTTTCTCTGAGAGATCACATCAGAAGTGATACGTAAGAGAACTAAAGTGGTTGACATAGCTCAGGAAATTAGCAAGCTGAAGTGGCAATGGGCTAGTCATATCTGCTGAAGAACTGACAACCGATACGGTGTCAGAATTCTAGAGTGGAGACCACGAATTGGCAAGTGTAGTGTGGGACGCATGAAGGCCTAGGACATAGTTTTGTGGCGCGCCTTGGGAGAGGCCTTGATTTAGTAGTGGACTATGATACTTACCACTTGGTCAGTAGTCCTGTGGCAGCGGAGTGTGAGTAGGGACCTCCGTATGGTGAGTATTGGGAATACGGAGCCGCGTACGCATACTCGCTCGCTAGTGTCGTCGTACCTGTAACAGATATTGATAAGAGTTACATTTTAAGAATTATGGAATGAGATTGCTTTTACAGTGTTTTTGAGAGCGAAACACAAGCCACACATTGACACGATATATTTCTATTATGAAATACCTACAAAATAAAGTAGTATCTGCCTTCCCCAATAGGAATTGGGAAAGGCGTGACGTTATAAATAGATGACAATAAATTCTAGTAAACCATACTAAAACAGTATGCTTACCACCCCTAAAAGGGACTATGGTCGCGAGAATAGAAAGCTTTGAATAAGCGAACGCGAACCAATGTGGGTTCGCGTCCTAGATAAACCCATATAGGTTTTCGTGGGACGAGTTTCATTTTTTGTGTTGTATTATTTGTAATGTCTTTTTTTTTTACGTGGCCTGTTCAGTGTCCCGCTGCTGAGCAAAAGCCTCCCCTTTTACTCTCCAATATTCTCTATGGTGTGCCTAAATGTTTTCATTCAATAAAAAAAAGATGATAAAGTTATTATGGTGTCAGCTATCGATGTATGTTCTGATGTGATGATCTTTTCCTGTCAACATTCTATTTTCTAAACCTTTACTTCGAAAAACTCAAATATAAAACACAGAAACATTGCACTATATACATGAAATCAGTGACAGACACGCCTTTCAAGGATGAGTAGAATTTACATAGCAACACGCCCCCACGCGGTATAACGATCTTTATACGCGTAACCACTCTCAAACGCCTCCCCCACAAAGTGACAGTTTAATATTTATATCCAAAATAAGCCTACGAACCCGTTTGAAGTAAAGCCACTTCTGTCCCATCACAGTCGTGTTATGGTTCGTTACGCTTTCCAGACAAAGCCGTATGATTTTCCCCCTACAAAACCCCCCTAAAATTATTTGCATACCCCCGAATGAGCTATTAAAGATGTCTGCCTCCCCTAAGCAGATTGCGGTAGATTAAAGACCAAAAGCATAAAGAGTAGTCCCAAACACGATCCCTGCGGTACGCCATTTTAGAATCTCTATTTAATATGCATAAGTGCGAGATCTCGGTGGTGGTGTATGAATTTTATGATGTTATAACGTAGAATGGGAAGTGGGTCCGAGAAGAAAATTAGATTTTCCTCAGAGTGCCTTGGAGTGGCGTGCTCGACTTTGTCGAAAGCTTTCGTAAAGTCGTCGGGTTTTTTTACAACGTGATTCTTCAACTCTCGGTCACTTTTGTTTTCGCTTTCGATTGTTTTATTATGGCGCGTTGTTCTTGATCGTCTTTATTGCGTTCGTAAGCCAAGGGAAGGGGAGGGGGTGGGTAGAGGATAATGAGTTGTTTTGTTTGGAAATTTTAAGATAAACTTTTTCATGACATTGCTTATTTAATGATCTTGACTTTTCTACGGTTAAACACTAATAAAAATTTATATTTTCTTGATAACCTTGCACACTAGTTTATTTAAGCGAACAACATTTTACAACACCCCCATAGGTAAAGCCTAGACCCCAAAAATTGTGTTACATACAAGTTACAACATCTTTAAACTTTTTCCATATACAGGGTGCAAATGACAACCTAGCAAATACTGAAACGGTGAAGTCAGACCATCAAACTGAACAACTATTACTATAAGCCTACCTCAGGAAACGCGAAAAAAGTCTGCTGTCCCATATAAAACTGCTGTACCTACCCGACTAAAATGTATGGGACAGCAGTTTTTTTTCGCGTTTCCTGAGGTAGTCTCTATATTGAAAGTTTTTCAGTTTGATGGTCTGAGTTCACCGTTTCAGTATTTGCTAGGCTGTCACTTACACCCTGTATAGATGACTTTTACATTTGTATTAAAGTGATGGTATTTTACCGGTTGAATATTAAATTAAAAACAACTTTTAGAAACACGAATATGTTTTTTTTTTAGATGCTTCGTAATTTATATTGTGTCATACTTGATATGACACCATAGTGTCTTCGTGTCTTCTTGTGTCTTTCCTTGGTATGTAAGTAAATAATTACGTACGTAATTGAGAGACGTGACCATCATAATAACTTCTTAATATGCCGACGGTTTTTTAAGGTAATGATCAGACCATCAAACTGAACATCTTTCTCGACGGGAGCAACATCGCAATCGCGAAAAAAAACTACTGGTCCATACAAATCTATAATCCTGCTCGACCCAAATAGGACACAACACTGAATATTTCCCTCTTATTCTTCTGTGGGACACAAGATTTTGGTATCGCGATTTCGATGTTGGTCCCAAAGAGAAAGTTGTTTAGTTTGATGGTCTGATCATACTTCTAAAACCAACTGCATATTAAGTTGGACTCTGTATATGTCTTATCAAAAACGGGACTGCTAGTTAAAATATATTTTACACTTACCATCATAATGCGCGTACGGCGGGTACGGGGGTGCTGGAGGTTGAAGCACGACTAGTGCCGCCGCATCGGGACTCGCCGCCGCTGACGGGGGTTCCCCGCCTGCGCCGCCTACTGAACCCGTCGAGTCGTTTGTCGCTGTGGATTGGGGACTCATTTTAGTATAGATAACTTTATTCAAGAGCATCGGTGGTTAGGACAAGTATGGACACTTAGTCAAGATGGTCCAAGGAACTTACACGATTTGATCCAAATGAGTTTACTAACTGCTTATGTAAAATATCGTGAGACTGTGAGCTGAAGAAATTTTGATGCGAATGTGGATTGTGATGTCTACAGGGTGAAATTGATATCATTGGCATCCTTTTAAACTAAGAGTCGACCCATCAGACTGAACAACTTTTACTATGGGAGCAAACCGATCGGAACAACTAAAAAATCAGCTGTTCCATACTAACCTGCAATGCCTACTCGACTCAAATGTATGCAACAGCTGATTTTGTTTTTGCTCCGATCCGTTTGCTCCCATAGTAAAAGTTGTTCAGTCTGATGGGTAGACTCTTAGTTTAAAAGGATGCCAATGATATCAATTTCACCCAGTATATTCAAGGTAGGCCTGTGCTCTAGCATTGGAGATGATAATGGCTGATGATGATGATGACGAGAAGGTGGTAAAATAATTTCAATTGTTTTCAAAATCGGGTAGGCTGTATCTGGGAGGCAGCCGCCATGATGTGAAACACCTTTTAGCATAATGCTCACGACTATATTCCCCGAGGGGGTACTCAGAGATATTCTGTAAACTCAGAACATCCACGTTTCACTAGTAGTACCGAAACTCTGTCCAGTGTTACGGGGAGTGAGCCCGTCGCCACTTGTAATGGACAGTAGGTAAAATACATGCCTCGAAATTGAAGCATAGAAGTTTCCTCACGATGTTTTACTTCACTGAAAAGCCTGTGGTGTTACAAAATCGAACATAAATTCCGGAAAACTCATTGGTACGAGTCGGCCTGGACGGGGATCGAACCATCGCCTCACGGCAGGTAAGGTTACTCGCCACTGGACCGTCACGGCTTTTATCCTTTGACTACTTATCTTTTATCCTCTAATAAATCCTACTTCTAATCTAAACTATTATAAAACTGTAACAGAAGTGTGTCTGTACCATAGACATTATTATTCTACTACCGTGAGTAGACCAAGTAAGTGTGTGAATGAGATTCCGATCATAATGAAAAAAAACTACGAGTGCGAAAGAGATTATAATATAATTGCCGTGAAACCATTTTGAAACTATTTGGAGTCTTTTGGAGTCCTGTCAACAAATTATCTCTCGTTATTTTATTGATTTAATTTAAATTTATTTTGTGTTTTATAAGACGAATATAAAAAAACATTATGATATCATGTTCTGTAATGGAGTACAGTGTAAATTCCACCAAAAACCCAAATAAAGAGACGTTACAAAGGTAAATAGGATTAGTACAGTACTACTTTCACAACACTTTTTCTCATATATTTTATTCTTAAAATTATTTCGTAATACATTCATTATATGCAGTAAACGTCCTATTTTCTAAATAATATATCATTTCAAATAATTATGTGTAAGATAAAAAAATATTGTGTACGTGAAAAAGAAACCGTTTCGCATAGAGATTGTCCAAAATCTAATCGATATGTCGATAGTTTTGAAATTTATTTTTCTAATCTACCACCTAACTCCCTCCGTTCATGTCACGTGAGATTTTCTGTTATTTTTTTTAACTTATTGAAAGGCGGATTTAGCCTGGCCAAATATTGCCAGAAAATCTCTGTCCGAAAAATTCTTACACGCCGATTTTGACGGAATGGTTTTACTAATTGCGACATTATAACATTACTATTTAGCATGTCCATAACCCATGATACATACTGACAGATTGACAGATTTATCAAAAATCATTATTCCTCTCTTTCGACACATAAAATAAGTATAATAATTTAGCGATATTTTGTTGCATTGCACAGTGTAATATCGGACCCTAAAATCGAACGTGGCCCATTTTTTGCCAGAAATAGATAGTTAATAAATACAATTTGAACACAATAGTGAAACTCCCGATTCCATATTGGAAATCCGAATTTAATAAAAGCGAACTAAAGTCCTTTAAGAAATATTACTGATTTCCGGATATTTTCTGAGGAATTAAAAGTAACAACTCTAACCCAAACTTTAAATCTATAATATTATATTAGAGAGTCCATGGAATTGGTTGCTAGTTTTTTTTACCCGATATGGTTGACTTCAGTGAAAAAAATAAAGAAGAAAAATATTAAATAATTAATATTTAAATTTCTACGACCTGCACGAGTCTCAAACTATTCTTAAAACACGTGTAAATTAAAGGTCTTTCGACATGTATATGCAGCAAAGCAGTAACAGGTTTAGATATTTAAATTTTTTTTATTTTCTGATATCCGGCATAAAAAGTAGGCGATTTTCAGATTTTTTTTGTCTCTCAAACTATAAATCGCAGACAATCGGGAGTTTCAATCTTGTATTCAAAATGTTATTAACTATATTTCTGGCAAAAAATGGACCACGTCTGATTTTAGGGTCCGATATTACACTGCGCACTTATGCACTGTGCGACCGGGCCAAAGTAATGCTTAATATTATTGACTGGGTAACTTCGTAACTTCCAGATTTCCTGCAAATGCAATAACGATACAAAAAATGGGTACGAATGTCAAATAGAATACGCTAGGAGCCTAAAACAAATATATGGTATGCAGTCGACATTTCAAAGAAAACTGTTTCGTGCCACGAAATCACCGATCGGCGTCTTTAATAGAAAGGATCTATACCTACTGAATTTGTCCCGGTGTTGGTAGGTGTTTATTCGTTATATGTGGGCGTCCAAACATAAAGGGTTCAGTAGTGGGGTATAGAGTTAAGACTAGATTCGGAATCTAGAATAGTCAATTGATAATATTGATTAATAAAATTTTCAAAAACTGGCATAGTTTTTTTTTTATCTGACATTTGTAGTTGAAACTCTGAAAAAGCTTGTTTTGAGAAAAAACATTTTTAAACTTCGATAAAAAACACTTCTACTAATTTGTTACATAGATTTTGATTTATTAATGTAGATTAAGATATTCTGCATGAAATCCACATATAATTATATGTGAAACTTTATAAAATAAAAAGTTACGATCTAAACAAAGAATTGATACAAAGTTTAGTAAAAAGGTCCACTTGTCGTTGTTTAGTACAAAGTGAGTAAATACGACCACATAATGTAATAAATAAAAAAGCAAAGTTAAGTAAATTATATTCGTACTCTATTTAAGAACTAACAAAATAACAGACGAGATCTTTTTGATTATAATTTGAACAGAACACTGAATCTTTAAAAATTACATAAAAGGTGACGTATTTTCTTGAACTCGTATTTTTTTTTAAAATTCTCCTTTTAGAAGAACTTAAAATAGTTTCCAGTTTTTAGTATTTATATTCACATATTCACCATTGGTTTATCTAGTGAAATCATAAAAAAATCTGTAAAAAGTACTTTTGTTAATTCTTTTTAATCGAAAAAACGGCACACGCACGCACTTTTCGTGGGGCTGGGCTGGGCTGGGCAATCGCGTTTTTCATAGAAAATATTCGTCTGAACCTATGGCCCCTTAAGTTACAGTTTTATAACAGTGTAGGTAGATAGATTGTAGCCTAGCCGATTTAGACTTCATAATATAAAAATATAATAGTAGTAGTGACTACTATAATTATTGATGTGACATTGACGTAATCGCGATTATCGGTATCAAAATCACATCGACTACTAAGTAGTCGATAATCTGATATCGATGGTTTTGATATCGATAATCGCGAATACGTCAATGTCACATCACTAGAACTCACACTCTTATCAATTTCGCACATATTGACATTTCGGTTTCGGTGATGCGATAATGAGGAGTTCCTTGGTCTACTCGGAAGTATAATATGTTTATGGTCTGTACATTGAAGATATTTACAAAAAAAAGATTACGATATGGTTTTTAGACTTCCCTGATTCCAAATCACCAATTTTTGGATTTTTTGTCTGTCTGTTTGTTTATTTGTTTGTTTGTTTGTTTATTTGTTTGTTTGGGTGTTTGCTTGTTCGAGTATCACGCAAAAACTACTGAACCGATTTTGTTGAAACTTTTTTTGTTTGATAGCTTATCATCTGACTTAAAATCTGGTATATAATTTATGCGGACGAAGTCGCGGGTTAAAGCTCGTATATTATAATCGCGAATGTTAGTTTGGATGTATGGGTGTTTGTTACTCTTTCACGCTAAAATGGCTGAACCGATTTCGATGAAACTTGGCATACATATGTGTTATGTAGGTAGATCAAGATAACGATGTGTGGGTTGTTTTGAGCTCTGTATGTACCGCAGTCCATCAATACACGTTAAAGTGAAAGCCTGGTGTTTTATTTAACAGTGACGACTGGATGGGATTTACGACGCATTTCGCTCATGATTGTTGTAATTAAGTGGTGGACGGACTATCGGTCAAGTTAAAAACAAACAAAAGAAAAACGATCGAAATGGCTAGTGGAAAGTTAAGCGAGTTTGACGTAGTGAACGGCAACTGGTGTTCATATTGTGACCGACTAGAAATGTATTTCCTAGTCAATAAAGTGACTGAGGATCTAAAAGTTCCCACGCTTATCTCGGTGATTGGTGATGCGGCCTATGAACTGATGATGAATCTGAGTAGTCCAAAGAAGCCCTCAGAGTTAAAGTTTGAGGACGTCAAAAAGATGATGCAATCACATTTAGTACAAAATACATCTATATTAGCAGAACGTTACCATTTTCGGCAACGGCGGCAGCACGAAGGGCAAACGATATCAGAATACGTAGCTGTGTTAAAGAAAATGGCAAGATATTGTGATTTTGGAGCGACCTTGAACGAGAATATAAGGGATCAATTTGTATGCGGTCTGATCAAAGAGGGAATGCGTCAAAGGCTTTTTGCGGCAGATGAAAAGATGGATTTAGAAACAGCAGTTAAATTGGCAAAGACTATCGAAACAGCGGAAAAGGATTCGATGAGCATACAAGGCGGGGCGTGCGGTAGCTTCGGCCACGCGGTAGGCGAAACAGTGTCACGTGACCCGGACATGACGTCACGGTCTAGACGATCGTCGAGTCAACGGTTCAGCATAGATAATATGAAGCATTTGGAGGAAAATTTGCATAAAGTGCATGTTGGGGGAGCATGCAGCGCATGTGGGGATCGACGGCATCAATGGAAAGAGTGCCGTTTCCGTATGTACGAATGTGATCACTGTACAAGGAGTGGTCACTTAAAGCGTATGTGCCCGGAGCTGATGGCCAGCTCGGGCAGTGGATACGGAGCAGGGCGAGGCGCGCCGCGCGGCGGAGGGCCGGCAGGCGCGCGCCGGGGACGCGGCCGCGGCGGAGCTCGCTGGCGTGCCGGAGGCGGCGGCGCCGGGGCGCGCTGGCCGCACCACGTGGCGCACCAACACTACGTGGGCGACCAGGACAGTGGCTCGCCACAGACGACAGACGATGACTACGATGACCAACCGGTCATGCAGATGTCATTGAAGGAGTACAGACCGGTCAGTTTATTACTTTCTGTAGGAAATAGTAGGTTGAACATGGAAATTGATACGGGGTCTGCCCTGTCATGTATCAGTAAAGAGGTATATGAGAAAGAATTCGTTCGAGTTAAACTTTTACCTTGTCAATTAACTATATCATTTTATGATGGCACCAAAGTAAGACCCCTAGGTTATATAGAAGTAAATGTTAAATACAAAAATGTTGAAAAGAATTTAGATTTGTATGTGATAGATAAAGGAACCACTACCTTATTAGGTAGACAGTGGTTGGCAGAACTCAACATTGAGATACCGAAATTCACTCTGAATAAAATAGATAGTGTGGAAATGGACAAAGATAAACTTGTAAACGATATAATTTCCAGATACAATGAGGTGTTTGACGGCGGGCTGGGGCGTTTCACCGACGGAAAGGCTACATTGAGGGTTCGCGCGGACGCGGAACCAGTATTTTGCCGCGCGCGGCCGCTGCCCTACGCGCTGCGCGACCGCGTCGACGCCGAGCTGGATGCCATGCTGGCCGCTGGCGTCATCGAGCCCGTCGACTGCTCGGACTGGGCCACTCCTCTGGTAATCGTGAGTAAAGCGGACGGAGGTATCCGGATATGTGCAGACTTCAAGGTTACATTGAACAGGGTTTTAGCGGTCGACTAGTATCCGTTGCCAAAAATAGAAGATTTACTTTCAAATTTAAGCGGCAGTAGGTATTTCAGTAAATTAGATTTATCTCAAGCATACAACCAGGTAGAACTAGATGATTCGAAACGATACACGGTTATAAATACTCATCGCGGGCTATTTATGTATAATAGACTCGTATATGGCTTAGCTTCGAGTCCAGGGATATTTCAGAGGGTCATGACCAATTTATTGAGTGGTATTCCAAATGTCGTAGTATTTTTAGATGATATTTTAATTTATGGAAAGACAGTAGACGCTCACTTACTCGCAGTGAACAGAGTACTCGAAAGATTGCAGAGTAAAGGATTGAAAATCAAACTCGAGAAATGCACATTCTTTACAGAAAAGGTAAAATATTTAGGATTCATAATTAGCAGAAACGGCACGGAGGTAGACAGTGAAAAAATTCAACCAATTTTAAACATGGAGGAGCCCAAAAATGTATCGGAACTGCGGTCGTTTTTGGGAATGTTAAATTTTTACGGGAAATTTGTAAAAAATTTAAGTTTTTATGTGAATCCACTTAATACGTTACTACAGAAAAATAAATATTGGTCATGGGGCAAAAGTGAATCACTAGCATTCGAAACGGTAAAACGCCTCCTGGCGGAGACCCCGGTGCTGGGGCACTACGACGCGTCGCGGTCTCTGGTGGTGACGTGCGACGCGAGCGCGGGGCTGGGCGCCGTGCTGGCGCAGGTCGACGCCGCCGGGCATGAGCGCCCCGTGGCCTACGCGTCGCGGGCACTCAACAAGGCAGAAACAAACTACAGTCAAATTCATAAGGAGGCTTTGGCGATAGTTTACGCAGTGCAAAAGTTTCATCAGTACCTGTTCGGCAGGGAATTCAAATTAAGAACAGATCATAAACCTTTACTGAGTATATTTAATCCATCTACGGCGATACCGAGTATGACGGCGAGTCGCCTGCAACGCTGGGCGATAACTTTGTCCGCTTATAGATTTAATATAGAATATGTAAGTTCAGATAAGAATACGGCCGATGCATTATCGAGAATGATCGCTACATACAGAGAGGAAAGTGCAGAGGCGCAGGATAGCGGCCCAGAACAAACTTACCTTCATTTCGCGTCAGAAGCATTGCTCTTAGATAATAATATGCTAAGGAAAGAAACAAGTCGCGACCCTTTACTCAGTCGCGTTTTAGGATATATCAAAGAGGGATGGCCTAGCGATGTAGAAATTAGAGAACTAAAACCGTACTTTAATAGGAAGACGGAATTATATGTAGAACTAGGTTGCATAATGTGGGGGCATCGAGTGATAGTTCCGAATAGTTGTAGAGAGAAAGTTCTCACAGAGCTACACGACTCACATATGGGCATCGTTCGAACTAAAAGTATAGCTCGTAGCTATGTGTGGTGGCCTGGTCTCGAAGAGGCGGTGGAAAATAAATGTCGCGCATGCACAGTATGTGCGCAGACTGCAGATGCGCCGGCAGCACATGCGCCGCGCAGCTGGCACTGGCCTGATAGGCCGTGGAGACGTCTAAATCTAGATTTCTTAGCAGTATCAGGAGTGACATACCTGGTCGTAGTAGACGCATGCAGTAAGTGGATAGAAATAGCCAAAATGACGACAACTACAGCCTCGAGCGTCATAAGTAAGTTAAGGGAAATATGGTCTCGTTTTGGTATCCCAAAACAGGTCGTCAGCGACAATGGCCCACCGTTTGCGAGCGAGGAGTTTAAAAATTTCTTGCACTCTAACGGAGTCGATCATATGTTTTCGGCACCTTATCACCCATCCTCTAACGGAGCGGCGGAAAGCGCGGTGAAGATATGTAAAAAAATTATAAAAAAAGCGCAAATACAAAAACAAGATGTAGACACGGCCCTTTGTAGGTCGTTACTCGTATACAGAAATACAGAGCACAGCACTACAGGCGAGTGCCCGGCGCAGCTACTGCAGGGTCGGACGCTGCGCATGCGCCTGGACTGCGTGAAACCAGACCGTGCGGGACACGTGCGCGCCGCTCAGTACCGCCAGCAGCAGGCTGCGGGGGGGGCGCATCGTGCGATAAGTGACGATGCCCACGTCTGGTATCGCACATATCGGCCCGAGCATAAATGGGCAAAAGGTAGGGTGATGCGACGCTTAGGTGGTACCGATTATGAAATAGAAACGAATGATGGCAAACGGATACACAGGCACATTGATCAGATCAAACGATATACGGAATGTAACATGTTGGTTTACCCGCCGCTCGCGAACAACGAGTGCCTGTGGCAGCATCGTCGTCATCGGCGCCGACGCGTGAAAGCGGTGTTCCCCGCGGGGGCGGCGGTTGCATGGGCTCTCCAAGGTTGGCTCGAGTCGAACAGCCAATAGACAACCCTAGCTTTTCGGTCGGTGAAAGTAGTAAACAGACGCGAATTCGTAAACCCCCAGTTCGTTTTGGTTTTGAAATAGATTAATTTTTTTTTATATAATTCAGTATTAAGCCATAATTATAGTGTGGACAATAATAATACTATAATAGTTATAAGATAGTACCGTAACATATAGAAATGGGATAAAACAAACATAATAAACATAACTAGTCTTACATCCTACCTAGTTATTTAGGATATCGTGTGGATGATTAAAAAAAAAAAAAAAAAAAAAAACAACATAAAACTAGTGACAAGAAGTATCATCTATTATGGTATGGGTGTTTTATTTTTATAACTGAGTGTCAATGTCAAATTTTTATATGGGAAGGGGTAGAAGATGTTATGTAAATCAAGTAAAGTCGAATCCCAGGGGAACCAGCTGTAATAGAAATTAAGAATGCCATACCTTGTTGAGATACTTTTTTATTACTTATCTTATTATAATAGTTTATCTAGAATTACTTAGTTGTAAGGGTGTAAACATTTAAGGGTGAAGGTGTTATGTAGGTAGATCAAGATAACGATGTGTGGGTTGTTTTGAGCTCTGTATGTACCGCAGTCCATCAATACACGTTAAAGTGAAAGCCTGGTGTTTTATTTAACAAGATGTTCTTATCCCAGAATAATATTAGGCTACATATTATATGTCCACGCAAACGGAGTCGCGGGCAAAAGCTAGTAAAGGTAATAAAATAATACCGGTAATAATACAGGGTGTAACATAAAATAGGACAGATACTTAAAGGGGTGCATTACACCATCATACTGAACAACTTTTCGGACCAACACTGAAATCGCAAAACAAAAAATCCGCTGTCCCATACAAAACTGCAAGTATAACTCGACTGAAATGTATGGGACAGCTGATTTTTTTTTCGCGATTTTGATATTGGTCCCATTGAGAAAGTTGTTCAGTTTAATGGTCTAAACCACCCCTTTAAGTAGCTGTCCTATTTTATGTTACACCCTGTATAGGTGCTGTACTTCTAAAGTAATAAGATATTTTTCACAACATAATACAAATTGTAAACAACTCAAGCCCCCATTTCCAAAACTGTGAAAAAGAGAAAAACTCTATGCGGAAAAAAATCAACATTTTGGAGCGAAAAACTGCAGTTTTCGTATTCCAGTCCAAACAACAAATTACCGCAGTGACACGACAAAACCGAATAAAATTTGTTAGTTCGAATTCGAGCAATGCTTTAAATTGAACTCTGCTATAGAATGTGCTTTTTGTGAATGTAGAACTCGTAATTTATGGCGTGGTTTTGATTCATTTGTGCATTTACAAACTTTTGTTTTTAGGGTTCCGTACGCGAAGGGTGAAAACGGGACCCTATTACTAAGCCTACGTTGTCCGTCCGTCCGTCTGTCCTACCTATTTAGGGCTGTAACTTTTGAACGGTAATAGCTAGACAGTTGAAATTTTCAAAAAATGTGCGTTATTTCGGCAGATTTGCTAAAAACGTCAAAAAGATAAAAATTTAGGGGAGTCTTCATACAAGCAAATAATTTTTATCAATGTTTTTTATTCTCGCTCTATCGTAAAAACAGTAATACATAAAAGTGTCAAACTTGGTATGATTATAGAGCAAACTCTAGAGTATAACAACAAACAATAAAAACCGGCGAAGTGTGAGTTGGTCTCGTGCTAAAGTACCCGGACAACAAATTTTTTTAATGTTTTTAGTGGTGTGGTATGGAACACTTGGTGCGCGAGTAGCCTGACTCGCACTTGACAGATTTTTATTTACAACTAGCTGTTGCCCGCGACTTCATCTGCGTTACAAGGATAAAAAGTACCCTATGTGTTAATCCAGGCCATGGTCTATCTGTATGCCAAATTTCATCAAAATCCGTTCAGCAGTTTTTGCGTGAAAGCGGAACAAACATCCATCCATACATACTTACAACCTTTCGCGTTTATAATATTAGTAGGATGTATGCATACGTCAAAATGAGCTAAAAGTAATCATAATATCTTTTTCAAAAACTATAGCTGTGAGTAATATTGATGACCACAATCTTGCGGTTGGTACACCGGAGGTCCGTTGCCATGGGAAAAGGCTTTTATTCATCTTTGATATTGATACTATCAATGAAATGGAGTTGTGTGAGTGTTATTCATAAATAAGTTGTTTTACGTCTATGAGATAAAATGCCAAGGCGTATTCATTCTTGATTTTAGCGCCTGGGTTTTCGCGAAAATATAAAATTTTCTCGAAAAAAAAAAATTTAATTTACAGGCTGTTAGGGTATGCACATGGTACAAATTTATACTGCGCCTGGTATTCTCTTCCGACCACGAGACTGACCACGTGACTAACCCAAGCCTACGTCATCATACCCTTTTACCATGTTTAGCGGCCATTTTTTGTGACGTAGGCTTGTGTCACTATGGGAATAGAAGACCTTGTTTTTTTAGACTATGGGTATGCATGAGATTGGGCGCACGAGCAACTCTTGTTTCCCCAACTAATTTGTGTCTCATATCAAGTCAACGGGTTTGTATTTGAAGTCTCCCGTCTGCCGCGTCGTTACATGCGCGCACTTTCATATAAACCCGTAGACTTGATGTGAGAGACAGATTAGTTGCGGAGACAAAAGTTGCTCGTGCACGCTATTTCTAAGGGGTAATACTGAACAACAAAACGAAACGAAATGCGGTAAGAACCCGTTAAAATGTTTAATTCTAGATACTGAACAAGTTTTCAAAAGAAACCCGTAGGAAATACGCAAAAAAAAATTTCGACTCTCCGTACTAAATGCTGAAAAATGCTCTCTCAGCTGATCGAACGTTTGTATGAAAAGTCGATTTTTTTTGTTCCTTATTTCCTATAAATTTCTGTGGGAAAGTTGTTCAGTATCATGGGTGAAATCCATTGAAATCACACCTCTTAAAGTATAAACTTACCCCTCGAAACGAATAAACTTCGTCACTTGGGCAATGTCATTTCGTTCAAAGAGTCTCTGGGCAATATTTTTTTTTTTGTTTTGAAATACCTAGTTATGATTGGATTTTATTTTTGTGCCTTTTGTATTTTTTTCTCTGTATTTTACTCTTTATGTCTTGGTGTAAAATAAAGTATATTTGATTTGATTTTGATTTGATTTTAATAATTCCACAGCTATTATAAAACACTCTAAGTAACTTTTATCCTAGCCAAAAGAACAGTGCCTATCGATCGTCAATACGTCCTAACTATAACACTAAACAAAGTCAATGACCTTACGAAGTATATCCTACAAAGTATACTGAGAGATACAATAGAGCTAGATCACAGGTGATCCATGGATCACGTTACTTGCGCACGCGTCTTGTGTTACTGGGTGTGGTCCATTCATGGGAGGATGTGGTTGGGTTTTGATTCCAATGATTTGTTTTTGATTTAAAACTGTTGCATCTGCCGGAAGAAATCTCTTTAGAGATAAGCTTGTCCTTTATATAGGGTGCAACATAGCATCCACGTAATTTTAAAGGAGTTGTTTAGAGGCTAAACCTGGTCTAAACTTTATACCATCAAACTGAACAACTTTCACTATAATATAGACAAAGTCAAAAAAATTATAATTACAAATCATTTATCCCATATTTTATGATGTATTTGAGCAGAGTCAGTATTGCAGTTTTGATTGAAACAGTTGATTATTTTTCGCGTTTTCGAAGTTGGCTCCATAGTGAAAGTTATTCAGTTTGATGGTCCAAACAAACCTTTAAAAATATTACTAGGGTGTTTTGTTACACCCTGTATATGTCTACCATTAATCGTGTTATCTGAAACTGTCTTAGACAATTTATATAGGGACTCGCCTTGCGGTAGCATTTACCCTCTGCCACGGTATAAGAACAATTGATCTTGTGCATTTACACCCAATTTTATACCTTATCACTAAACGAGACAGCCTATAATTGCGAACCAATAATTTTGAACTTAGAACGTTTGGGGTTCACACGAGACTACTTTTCATGATTTTTAACATTCAAAATTAGAATCTAAACTTATGGGGAATAAAATCCAAAGTTGCGGATTTCATGATACCTCGCCCCCCGCAAAAACTGGCAGAAATGTTTCTTAGTAAAATGACACGCGTAACTCGTCCCTATATAAATTGTCTAAGGAAACTGTATAATAAAAGTCTTTGAAATTGTAGTCGACGATCCGATTGTTTGTTACAATTAGTAGAAATTCATTTTTAAGGTGTTTTCAGCCCATACAAACGTTTGACGCACAATACGCGTAGACCGAATTAATAAAAGTAATATTTCATATATGGCAAAATAGTTTACTAAATCTAGATGTCGCGTATCAAATAACTTTTGCAATTTATAATATAATTACGAAGATATAAAGCTTTGAAAATTTTGTATGAAAAATTTCAAAGCTTTATATCTTTGTAATTATATTATAAATTGCAAAGTTATTTGATACGCGACATCTAGATTTTCTAAGCTATTTTTCTATATATACAACGTTACTTATATTAATACCGTCTACGTGTATAAATTGTGCGTCAAAGTTTTGTATAAAATTGACCCCTCTGCATCCGCCTTAATCCTTTTTCACGGGGCGTCCACCCGGTTTTGAGTAACTTTGTAACCATTTTATACATTAACTATGGCACTTTTTAAGCAGAAAACTAAACTAAACAATCTACAGGATATGAGAAGTGATGTGGTTTTTCTCGAAATCTATTTTAATTAATAAAACTAAAGAAAATCGAATCCAAAGTCACCCCTTTTTTTCCAGTTGTAACAGTTTTACTCTTACATTGTTGATCAGAAGAATATGAAAATTTACAACATTCTTCACAATACAATATAGAATGATTTGGTTTTCTTATTTTTTGAATATTCATAAAAAATCATACAGGTTTTCAAAGAAAACTGAAAATTCTGACCGGACCCACGCAATTGAAGCGGGATGGCTAATTACAAAAGCTTGCTTGTAAGAAAGAGAACCTTGCACTAGGGAGGGAGAGCCTTAAGTTATGTAACGTTTTATAAAATTCCTTGCAAAGCTTTAGCTAGTAACAGATACTCTTTCTTATACTGTGGCTTTACTTAGTTTAATTGGAAAGTAATCATAAACAGAAAGTAACCCAGACCTTTAAACAGATGAGGAGGAAACCACAAAAATGCCTACAAGAAACAGTTATAACCTCCGTAGACAATAAGGCTCCCCGCAGACGGGCCACCGACCACACGCGACTAGCTACGGACTACACAGAGCCAAAGGTTAATTTGTAACAGATACATCACTTCCTTAGAAAACGATAAATTCTCACGCTGTTGTTGTCTTCTGCCTGACGCTAGGCCTATGTCCGTCTCTCGGCCATAAGAACCGAGAAAAGCACCTACGCTTTGGCGCATTGTAAGCGTATGCGCAATCTAGACTTCTGCTACTCGCTCCAGACGGCAATGTCAATGACCACCGACGATGACTGAGGTGCGCCACTGCCAAAGTTGTAGCCACATCTGGCTTCAGGCCAGACGCATGTGGCTGTCGCCAGTGGCTAGTGTGTAGTGAAACTAAGGGCCATCGCTCAGCGATGCAGCGACGCGACTGTGTCAGGCTTGTCGCATATTTGCAACGCGCGACAGAAGCGATACAGTCACGCGTCAGCATCCTTACTGTATATCGGTTTAAACGCGCAACTGTACCGGGCGACATCATCGGAAGAAAGGGAAGAGCAGAGGCGGGCTGTAGCGATGCTGCATCGTGACTGTAGCACGACTGCATCGCGATAGTAGCTATACAGAATCGTGTCTACGTGGACTACGCGTACGTAGCCAGCGACGGCATCGCGATTATATCGCGACAGTATTACCGCTGTATCGCGACAGTATCGCGACCGCATCGCTGCAAAAAGTCGTCGTGGGCGATGTCCCTAAGGCGCGGTTTATACAGAAGGGACGTGTGGCGGTGGTGGATAGTCAAAGTAACACAATATAAACCTTATAGTACGTAGCATAGCGTCGTTTTTGTCGTAAAGGAGAATCGCGCCCGCGCCTCCAGGCGACGTCGCCTGGAGGTGCGGGGGGAATTCTCCAAACGACGCTATGCTATAAGGTTAATATTGTGTTACTTTGACTATCCGCCACACGTCTCTTCTGTATAAACGGCGCCTTAGCGCTCTCACAGACAAGCGACACTTTGCGGTCGCTGGGTGTCGCTGTCGCGGAGGGAGGGTCGCTCTCATAGATTTTACGGTCCGCGACACACGGCGACCACAAAGTGTCGCTCGTCTGTAAGAGCCCTTAGAATGCCATAGTGCACTAGGGCCAATGGCACGCAGTTAGCTATCAGGGCGTGACAAATAATAACATAATAATAGTTGTTTATTCAGAAATGGTAATTTTGTATGGTGAAAATGGTAGGTCTGTATCCGTTAGTTTAGCTTTGTCACGAGCTTGATTACCTACTTAGACGGAAACAAAGTATTAAGTGTTTAGGTTGTTGAATAACGGAGTTTTCAATTTTGTTTTTACGAATTGGAAAGGCAGACTTAGACGATGGGCGAGAAAAAAATTTAATTACTGAACTGACCTATTAAAGTGCAAAACAAGAAATGGTAAATGCTTAGACTACTTATTATAAGGACCAGCCTTGCGGTAGCATTTCCCCTCTGCCACGGTATAAGATCAATGATCATGTACATTCAACATTCAATTTTATAACTTATCACTAAACTAGACAGCCTATTATTGCGAAACAATAATTTCGAACTTAGAACGTTTGGGGTTTACACGAGACTACTTTTCATGATTTTGAACATTCAAAATCAGAATCTAAAGTCATAGGGAATAAAATCCAAAGTTGCGGATAACATGTGGGAAATGCCTTTTCGTTCGCTCCAGTATAGGCTCAGATTTCACTAAAAAGTGCGATCCCCTTATATCTCTGAGTATGATATTAAAAAAAACTCAAAAGACGCGCTTTTATGAGAGCTTCTTCTTCTTATCGTGTGGGCAGAGCCCTGGTGTCAGAGTTTTTTCAGACCGCCTTACGGCCTCTGACGTAAGGCGGCCTCCTCTGGCTCTCCTCTGTTTTTATGTAACGAATACTACCACCAGAGATAGTAGCCGGGACCAACGGCTTAACGTGCCATCCGAAGCACGGAATCATTTTTCTTTTCAGATAATCAGGTGATTCAACCTGCAATGTCCTAACGAACTGGGGAAAAACGCACAAAGTGACATATCACTAGGTGTCCCCCGTGGGCATCGAACCCACGACCTCCGTGTCGAGAGCCCAATGCTCTTAACCATTAGACCACGGAGGCAGTTATGAGAGCTGTAAGGTGCAAAAATTCGAGAAAGTCAAAAACGAAAAAAGTTATGGCTGAAATAGTGAAAAAAATTAAAAAAAATCCGAATTATTGATTATGGCGCTTGATATTTTGGAAACGAAGAATGATATCAAAAATTTTACCAAAATTCCTCTGGACAATTTAGTCAGTTATAATTTGAGCCTAAAACAAAGACGAGTTAAGGGTTTGCCCAACCTTTTAGAGAATTTTTTTTTTCGAATTCCGTAGATTCATTTCCAATGTGCTCGATAGTCATGTGAGGCACGAAATCTGTGACTTTTTGGAAAGAACGGAGGGAGGCCTTTTGCCCATTACTGGGACAGTAATGGCCAATAATTATAATAAATAATAAAACTTTGTAAAGAAAGTCCTCTAATAGTAGAAGTAATAGACCAAAAGTTTTTACCAGGCACCGCAGTTGGAGCAAAGTTTCTAACCACCCCGGAGGGGTATGCGGTCGTCAGCTTATGTACGTATGTATTACCTATTAACAAATGAACGAAAAATTTTAAGTTTATCAGTTAAGAGTGTGTTATGTTGTGTTTTGTTTCCAAAAAAAAGTTACTTTTGGGGGGAATAGTTGTCTGATTGTGCATGCCTCACGAAAAAACTACCTACTGAAATAATCAGAAATGAGTTTTCACAAGAGAATATTATGTAAGGCTTCGCAAATCAAAGTTGTCACTATTTTGAAAAATTGTTTCATGCTAACATAGTAAAAATGGAGATGCTAATTAGATTAAGAGGATATTAAGAGTCATTTTGGAGTTTATCTTACGAAAATTCATTCACCCGTTTTCTACAGATAGGAGCGGGACTTGGTGTGTTTTGAAAAAGATTTTTGTTCATTGAAAAACCTGTAGCTGATATTTTCATAATCAGCTTATTCCCTTTCATTCCCCCTTTCCTTTCCCTTTCATTTGATACCCCACACGATAGTAGATTTTATAAAAAGAAATTAATAATTCCATACAGGAAATTGTAGACGTCAAAAACAATTTTTTGGACCACAAAACTTGCCGGCAACATCAAAACTATACATCCTAGCAACCTCAACAATAAAATCAGAGAATTCAAACCGCGGTACACTTTGCAAACGAAATACCTCATCCTGCCTTCTCTATTAGTGGTACGTTGATACGAAGACAACGACAAAAAAGCAATAATTTCTTACATCAGCTACAGTTATGAAGCTAGAAACTTACCAGAATGCGGTGTATAGTGAGGATGAGCTGCATGCTCGTATGGCGCATCAAAAAGTTCGCCGTAGTACCCTGTAGCGCCAGCAGCAGCGCCACCAAGCTCCGACAACAGCTTGTACTCGTCTTTTAGACTCCATTTTGATGATGACCAGAGCTAGAAAAGAAGTTCAGGATTAATAGTGGTGACGGCAGATGGTTCCTTTCACAATAACTTCGTGACGAAGGTTGGGTATACTGGAGAAGAAGGTGGCAGATGCTTCCTCTCACGATTACTTCGAGACGAAGGTTGGGTATACTGGAGAAGAAGGTGGACAAGGGGTTATTGAGAGGGTTTTTGCCAAAATGATAAAACTTAGCAAGCGTCTTAGCAAAGCTGAAGATGCAATGGAGGAAATTCATATATTTATTTTTCTACTTCTCATCTTCTTTATTGGGGTTTAAGACCGATTTTAGTGCCCCGGGTTCACAGGACTTGATCGTCCAGCGTTGCCAGTGGTTGCCGCTGTTGATCCTGGTTTACAGGAGTTACGGTTGTGGGAATGATTTGTGGGCTTAGACAACAGGTGTAATGAAATGGTTGCCTTATTAGCCCGGCAATAGAAACTACCGTAATGCTTTTCAATTGTCCTTATAAACCTAGTCTCTGGTAATAGACAGCATTGCGAGGGCGAGGAAGTGATGTAACTAAAGCCCGACCAGAAAAATATTGAAACATATAGCGGAAAATCATTGGAACTAATTTTTGTACTTGGAACACTGACAATAAAGGTTACAGTCGATTACAGCGCCCAAACCAGGTTTTTTATATTTTTGGTCAGGCTTTGATTATATTTCAGAACTCCTAGTATCATTGGTTAAAGACAAAACAACGAACCAATTTTAATGCCTCCATTCATTCTTTGCAGACAGACTTACATTGTCTACAAGCAAAATTACATCGCTTCAGCGTTAACAGTAAACAAATCCGCCAATAAATCTCATACTTTCCACGCGTGTGCACGTAATGGCGGACGTAACCGCCATTCGTCAGGACACAAGATGGCGGCTGAATTTACGCGCCAATTCGCGCCGGATTACCAACGGTTTTGTGCTAACCGCTGTGTTAACTCGTCGGCTTTAATGGCTATCTGTTTCGGCGATTGGTTGTTAATTATTGGGTTTTTTATTGAAAATGTTTGGCTAGGTAAAGCGAATTTTTGCAGGGTCTTACAACTTTGGACCAATCACAGCCGATTTTCAGTAAACATAACTTTAAGTCTAAGTTTTTAGTTATGTCTTTTTTATTATTGTTGAGAACAGGCTTTGATAGACGCCGTTGGTTCATTTTTATAGTTCCCTATCAATGCCAACTTTCTTTCTTTTCGTGTCAATGGTTCTTCAGTGGTGTTTTTATATTTTATTGGCCAAGGGCCTGGTTAATAAACGCGACAATGACAATTTGACAATGACAATTCAGAGTACATTGCTGAGAATGCTAGGATACATGAAGCATTGCAAGATTAGTGTCATTAGTAACCAGCTCTGAATTGTCATTATCAAATTGTCATTGTCGCGTTTATTAAACAGGGTCCAGGTGTAGTCCAAGCCTGATAGCGTCAGATGTATCGGGTACAACGGACTTTCTAGGAGATGATCGACTGGATAGGTTCGCCGTAATCACACTGTGTTAGGCCCATAATCTCATCCATCCCCATAATTCCAAGTGCATTCACGAATCGTCGCGTCAAAAGCCTATCGACGTAGCTTGAAAATACTCAGACAGCAGGATCACATACTCTACCAGTAGGGCCTGCTGTCTCTCACTCTTAGGCTGGCCGTCGAGACACTGCTTTGTATAATCTGGGGACGACTTGTAAGGAAATAATCTACCAATAGCGAGCTCGCTAGATCACGTCACAAGGCAACTGAAACGCACCTATTGGTGGTTTATTTGATCGCACGCTGCCTCGTTATCTGTTACATCTCTGGTCTCTGGTATTCAAGAGTGGAAGCGTGGAAAGCCTGAAGGATGATTCTCTAAAAAATATTGTAAATACTTACGTTAGAGTAAATTTGATCGCCGTTATAATGACTTCTTTGTCTTTTGACATCATCTTCTGAATGGCTGTTGAAGTCTCGATTTTCATCTGTAAAAGAAAATATATTTTAGTAAAACATCAATTTATATTCATTATCATCAAGAACTGCGATCTTTATCTCATTTATTTGGAGTTGGAAAGAAATGTTATTTCTATGCCGTTGGGTGGGCGCAATGCCTATGCATCCATATTGCATTAAGGTTTTGGCAAAAGTCATTCCACCAGCTTGAAGCCAACCCTCTTTAGAAAGGGCATTGTTGCCGTCCATATAAAAAATCGGCCAAGTGCGAGTCAGACTCGTGCCCGGAGGGTTCCGCACCATCATACAATATTACCAAAATGTTTAGTTTTCTTACATCGAGATCCTTAACGCAAGTCCGACGCACATTTGACAGGTTTTTATTATTTTTTGTTTTACTTTAGAGTATGCACTATGCTTGTATGCATTGCTATTTTAACGATAGAGCGAAAACAAAAAACCTTGAATAAAACACGTGTCTTGTATGGGAAGCCCACTTAATCTTTTACTTTCTTTTTTTTAATTTTTTTATTAGAAAATCCAGCATACAGAATATGTGAAAATGTCAACTCGCTACCTATCACGGTTCAAAAGATACAGCTCTTTAAAGCTAGGACGGACGGACAGCGTTGGCTTTATGAATAGGGTCCCGTTTGGGTACGGAACTCTAAAATTTATTATATTCTGGAGACGAATACGTATAACTTTAAAGATTACCTCTACAGTCAAACTGATACCCAATAAAAAAAAATAGTTCAGGAAACAACCAAGATGAAATACATACAAAAAAAGTTCCAATATAAAGTATTGGAACAAAATTGTGAAGTAATACATTATAATAAGGTCGCAATTTGTGCAGTAAATTTAATAGCTCAGTAAATCTTGGTGGTTACGCTCAGTGGCCACCACTATAGCTGAAAGGATAATAGGGTTGCGATGGAATTATCGAACATCGATATCGGTAATGATGAGTTTGTTTCAAAGATGACAATGTAAACTAAAAACGGATACAACATTAATGACTTATTGGATTCTTACTATGCAATGCATTTTGTGACTTGCACTAAAAAAAGCGACTAAGACATACATTGTTTAACATTTTATTTTCGTAGGTTTCAAATCAAATCAAATCAAATCAAATCAAATATAGTATATAGGTATATCCACTTACACGTCATCATTTCTTTCATTAGCATTAGTTTCTTGGAATTTAACCAACTACAACTGCAGACTTAGTGTGTGATGTTCTTTTACATGGTGGCTAATAGTTTTAGCATTATTTCTTATTACAATGAAAAGATATTGTGGTAGCTAGTTTGTATGAGATCTTGACATATCCAAAGCTTGCTCGAAATTAGTCAAGAGATTATTTATAATTAAATTTAATCTCTGCAACATTTTGAAAACAAGTTTATTTCTCCATGAATTTAATTTTTATAAATTATTCATGAATAGCCAAATATTGAGTGTCGGTATCAAATTTAACTTAACAAAAGACATTTCCCAAACCCGTTTCACGATCTGACACGATCGAAAAGGATAATTTCCATTTCGTATTTAATGTTCGTGTATAATTTTACCTATCATACTCTTTGTATTTGTTCTTCGATCATACTCATTCGTTAGTTGTGAAACGATTTGAAACGAATACAGTTCGTCACACGGGCATTGTTTTTTATCGATATGAAAGAACATCTCTAAACGAAATTTTCGGGGACACAAATCGCGCGAGTCAACGTTGGTACCTACTTCTATACTTTCAGTGTCATTAGTTACAACTTGGTCCTTATGTAGTACATACAAAGAGTTTATTATCATGTAAGTGGACCCAGGCGGGCCGTTGTTCAAACAAGTTTTGTTAGGATGGAGTTTAATTTTAGTTAAATGTGTAATCGTAAAGAGTTGGCTGAAGTTGGGAAAATTTCGTGGTTTTTTTTTTGTTAAGCGTAGGTTTCTGGCTTTCTGGTAGGAAATGGAAGAATTTATTGCTGAAATGTTCTGTAAGGTACAGCATATGTAAAGTGAGAATATTTTTAGAAGAAATTAACAGAATTGTATTTTTTTTTTCAATTTTAACCCGTCTTTAAAAGTTAATAATTATCTACTAACTATAAAATTATAAAATAGTCTGAATACATATAGAGGGCTAATCCATAAATACATACAGGGTGTAAACTTTAATGCGTTACATACTTTAGGGGGTGCTTCAGACCATAAAACTGAACAACATTCACTATGGGACCAAATGGAAATCGCGAAAAATTCAGCTGTTCCACAGAAAACGCCAATAGGGGCTCTACCTAAATGTAAAGCACCCAGAAACACCTCCCAAAGTATGTAACACATTTAAGATTACACCCTATAAATATTTACGCAGATAGTGCTCAACCCAACTCTGCCCATTGTTACAAATATCTAGTGACCCTGCCCGTTTTATTGGATAGTGCATCAAAATAGAAGTAATTAAGTTTTCAAAGAGTTAGGGAAAATTGCTAGACTTTTAGTGGATTTAAAGTAAAATATTATTGTTCAATTTGTATAGCAAATTAATTATGTAGACCACATGTAGACCAAAAACAGGAACGGCCCTAAAACATATCCTCGGGCTACACCTATTATATACATTTAATAAAATCGCACTAACCCTGATCTTCATGCCGTTTCCTCTTCAAGCCCTGAGCGTTACCGTTGTGGAGACCCTCAACCTGCTCGATGCCGAGGATACCGTTGATGCTGTAGCTAGTATTCGTGACATGCTGGTCCGTGGTCGGAGATAGCACTGACGTGGTCCCTGGTGCGTTGCCCGCGTGGGTTATTACCTGATATTGAAAAAGTAGCTTGATGAATGTGCTTACTTAGATAACGTATGATTTTTAAAAGAGTTTAGACTCCATAAAAAACTTGGGCACCTATACAGGGTGAAATTTATATCATTAGCATCCTTTTAAACTAAGAGTCTACCCATCAAACTGAACAACTTTCATTATGGGAGCAAACCGATCGAAGCAAAAAAATCTGCTGTTGCATACATTTGAGTCGAGTAGGCATTGCAGTTTAGTATGGAATAGCTGATTATTTTTTTGCTCCGATCGGTTGTTCGGTTTGATGGGTAGACTCTTAGTTTAAAAGGTTTCTAATGATATCAATTTCACCCTGTATAAGGAGTAAAAGCACTAACGAAATATCCGGTATCTCTGCTTATCGTGTGGGTAGCAAGCCGTGTTGTCAGAGTCTTTTTTAGACTGCATAAGGCCTCTGTCGTGGTATTTATGTAACGACTACTACCATTAGAGATAGCAGCCGGGACCAACGGCTTACCATGCCATCCACGGAAGCGACGGACGTACGTACGTACAAAGCACGGAATCATCTTTCTAATCTGACAATCAGGTGATCCAGCCAGCAATGTCCTAACCAACTGGGGGAAAACGCACAAAGTGACATATAACTAGGTGTTCCCCGAGGGAATCGAACCCATGTCCACCATGTCAAGAGCCCAATGCTCTTTACCATTGTCTTTGTCACGGAGGTAGTCCGTATCAAAGACGACAAGAGGCTCTCATTCAACTCCCTGCTGAAAACAGGTTTCGTTTTTCCTATTCCTATGTCCTATGACGGTCCTGTGACTCCTAAAATATCTTCAAACCATAGAAGTGGTCTTTCTGACTTCCGTCCGTCCCGTGGCCACGGGCTATTTACGATGTTGACTTGATCCACCGACTATCATCCTTTGTAGTCATGTGTCCTGCTCATCTTCACTTCAGTTTTATGATGCGTTTATCCACGTCTACGATGATGGACTTCGTCATTATCATCATCAGTCTATTATACGTCCCACTGCAAGGCACAGACCTACCCTCAGGGAGGGTGTATGTACGTTAGTCCACCACGCAGGCCCAATGCGGATTGGTAGACTTGACATACATCAGAATTTCGTCTTCAGCGTAGCAAGTTTCCTCATGATGTTTTCCTGGATGGACCCGTTGATGGACTTAAAACTAGTCTATCTCAAAACCAGTCTTATCACAAATGCATAGGGTATAGGATTAAGGTACTAACGGATACGACGCTGCCTTGCGCAGAGCTGATCTCCTGCTCCTGCTGCTGTTGTTGCTGTTGGTTGTGAGCATGCTTTGCTTTCTCCGCTGCTTTGTTACGTACGATCCTGGGGACAAACACAAATAATTATAACGAGCTTTTACCCGCGACTTTGTCCGCATAAATTATACAACGTGTTAATGAATTAACGCAAAACCTCATACACCCCAACTGATTTATAACAAATTAATTAGATTGCAACAATAATTTCGTTATTTTTATAATTAAAATTTAAAGTTATTCGCATTTTAAGTTTTGAGGCAAAAATGATTTGTTATCATTTCAGCACTGAAAGAAAGCGCTAACGTACTCATGGATACATTTTTTTAATCTTGTTTTGGTAGTAAGTTGGGTGATTGTGCCCGTGTGGTGGGTTATCATCGGGTTCAGTAAATTTTAAATTTTGCGAAAAAATTATTTAATATTTTGAAAAAAATTACCTATGTTGAAAACCATGATAATTCGATTCTGCTCTCGATTCTAAACAAACTACTTTCTAGTTTTGCGTTAATTCATTAACACGTTGTATACCAGATTTTAAGTCAGATGATAAGCTATCAAACAAAAAAAGTTTCATCAAAATCGGTTCAGTAGTTTTTGCGTGATACTCGAACAAACAAACACCCAAACAAACAAACAAACAAACAAACAAACAGACAGACAAAAAATCCAAAAATTGGTGATTTCGAATCAGGGACATCTAAAAACCATATCGTAATCTTTTTTTTGTTAATATCTTCAATGTACAGACACACTTCTGTTACAGTTTTATAATAGTTTAGATAAATATTGATTGTATACAACGTGTTAATGAATTAACACAAAACTAGAAAATAGTTTGTTTAGAATCGAGAGCAGAATCGAATTATCATGGTTTCAACATAGGTAATTTTTTTCAAAATATTAAATGATTTGTTCGTAAAATTTAAAATTTACTGAACCCGATGTCAACCCACCGCACGGGCACACTCACCCTACTTACTACCAAAACGAGATTATTAAAATGTATCCATGACATGAGTACGTTAGCGCTTTCATTCATTGCTGAAATGATATCAAAACATTTTTGCCTCAAAACTTAAGATGCGAATAACTTTAAATTTTTACCTATCAAAATAATGAAATTATTGTCTCAATCTATTATATTATTATATTTTCTATTATATTATTTTGTTGTAAATCAGTTGGGGTGTATGAGGTTTTGCGCTAATTTATTAACACGTTGTATAGGGTCCTTCTTAATATGCTGACACTTTTTTAAGGGGATGATCTGACCGTCAAACTGAACAACTTTCTCTATGGCAGCATCATCATCATCATCCAGTCGGTTTAGGAAATACAGCCAAACGTCCGACCTTTGAACGGCTGTATCTCCTAAACCCTAAACCAACCGACATACCATGTCAGTTTTTGTTCTGTTCGCGTAACTCTTAAACCGATTGGAGTTATGGCAAACCTGGTCCATCCCCATCACAGAGATGCTCCACACCTTCTGAATTCTAAATCAGCCTTGCAGCTTTTGATAACAAAAAGTACGTCTATCTCTTATACTATTACACTAATAAGACCATTTCGTTACAACACTCGGAGTAAGCGATAATCAAATTGCAGAAATATACCACTTTCAGATACATACTTAGTTTTTACTCTATAACTATAATATTCATTGCGATGATGACATGAATATTCCATTAAAAACCAAAAACTGCTCTCATCAATAATCTTTGTATAGGGTGCTCTGAATCAAACGGCACGCGTCGCTACATCCTTTAGCAATATACAGGGCGCTCGCCGCGATTTGTTACGCATCCTGTATTGTTTATGAGTTTGTGGGTTACGTTTTTTGGTTGGGGGCCTTTTCGCAAATTAGTTTTGAATTTTTTTTAAACTTTTTAAGTGAGATTTGAAGTAATGGAAAGTTAGTACTTAGTAAAAGTTAGACATGAATTTCATTTATATTTTGTGTAGAGATAATACAATTATTCGTTATAAGCTGGCCCTGTACCCGGACTTTCGATGTTCGATATATCGCCACTGTTTCGGTCCGCACTTCATTGGAATAGAGTTGACATTGGAACATAAACGTTCACGCAATTGCGAAGTTCGAATGTGTGTGTGTAAATAGATGCCCTGGTTATAAGCTTGTTTTCGGAAAAAGAAACTTTGCGGCCACTACACAACTATAGGGTAACGTGTTTAAGTTCTCTGAGGGTTTAACTCCTGGTTTAACTTTTTGAATAGAGAGACGAATCGAGTGGCAACATAAAGTATTTACGTAGTAACCAAAGTTACTATTAAATAATCTGGAATATCCTGGGAGATCCTGGGATATCTGGGATGTTTAGTATACTATATTTGTTTTTAAGTAGTTTTTTTGTAAATAAAAATATGTATAGATATAGATTTAGGGTTGAACCTCATCTGGCAGCACCGTATCTCTTTTTTCTGTCGCTCCATCCTTTTCTGTCACTCAGGAACGTCATTGGTTAGAGCAAATAATTAAGATAGACGGAACGCGATCGCGCGCTGCGGCGGTGCTGCGGCATGCGATCGCGTTCCGTCTACCTTTTGCTCTAGCAAATGACGTTTCTGAGTGACAGAAAACAATGGAGCGACAAAAAAAGGCGAAGCCGTGCTGCCAGAGATGAGGTTCTACTAGGGTTCAATTATGGCCTAAGATTATAGCAAAATTTTTGCCGCAAAAATCTTCACGCTGTACCTTACTTGGGAAGCTGGGACCCAGCACAGGCCAAAATATATTACTTACATATAGACTACAAAGTCCTTCTTAATACGCAAATCACGACAAAAATCATTATCGGGGTAGTCGGTAACTTTTCTGCAACATCCAGCTTCTTATAAATAATACGCAGTTAAAAAAGTTAATTGCCAATCCCAAAATCCTGTATGTATGCAATGATGACGTTTATTATTTTCGTTTCGCGGCCATTTTGCCGCCATAGTGGCTTGACAGTTCATTTCCCGCCATGATTGATAATGGCGGCCGCGCGGTGAAATATGGCCAGTATCTTCAGAGTTGACATATGCAAAAATTGTTTTACAAACTTATCAAAAGGTCGCGTAAGGGTCGTAATTGAGTCATCAGTTGTGCTGAATAGGGATTTTGTTTGATTGATTACATCTGTTTGTATTTTGTTAGAGATGATGGGAGAAGAGAAAAAAAGACAATATTTACTTTAAGAATAATTATATTAACCTTTGAAGCTCCTTTAAGAGCTGATACTATATTACCTATGTGTTCTTTGTATGACACCTGAAAATCACAATTTCATACATATTTTCAAATTTATGAACTGTGGGTCACAAGTGATGCTTGGGTGCCTGAGATATACATCATCATCATCATCATCATCAGCCTATCATCATCCACTGCTGAACATAGGTCTCTCCCAAGGCGCGCCACAAAACTATGTCCTCGGCCTTCCTCATCCAGTCGCTCCCCGCTACTTTGTTAGGTCGTCTGTCCAGCGGGCAGCAGGGCGTCCCACACTACGCCTACCAGTTCGTGGTCTCCACTCTAGAACTCTGACACCAATAATGTCTGGTCTTGACAATTTTACACTATGTAATGCAATATTGTATTTTAATTGAACTTTGTATATTTTGTTTTGTTTAAAAGATGTGTGTTGTAGAGTTTCTGGCCGCATCTTCTCTCAACGGAACACCTTCCGACGCGGTGGTAGAATCAAAAAATGACGTCAAAAAGCTATCTATATGATATTATTTTGAATAAAAAATTTCGAATTTTGAATTTTGACCCCATCGGTTTTCAGTTCTTCGGCAGATATAACCAGCCCATTACCACTTCAGCTTGCTAATTTTTGGAGCTATGTCAACCACTTTAGTTCTTTAGTTTCTGATGTGATCTCTCAGAGAAACACCGAGTATTGCTGCAGCTCTCTCTATAGAATTACATAAAGAATTGTCATATTCAGTGGTGATAATGTGATTATTTGAAATTTCAATACCTACTCTGTATAAATGAATTCTTTTCATACAATTTTATATTTGATTATTTGAAAAAAAATTAAATCCTTTTCTTCTTATCGTGTGGGCAGAGCCCTGGTGTCAGAGTTTTTTCAGACCGCCCCTTACGGCCTCTGACGTGGTTTTTTTATGTAACAACTACTACCACCAGAGATAGAGATAGAAGCAAATCCTTCTGAAATCATAATATTATACAAAACTTTGTTGTAGCGACATTAAAACACTGCATCCGTTTCCTTCAAAATCTCTGGTTTCCTTTATAAATGCAAAATTTGGCGGTATCCGCAAAAAGCTAAAACATCCGTTTCCGGAAGGGTTACCCAGTCGAGGTCATGTTTTACCCTAATATTTTATTACGTACCTACTCTTTTCTTTACAATTGGTTTATTGCAAGTTGTTTGTATACCTAATGAATGGTATACTATGTCAGGATAATCTAGTTGCTAGCCGTGCTTTTTGCAGAGAGCAGGTAATTTGATGTCAGTTTGAACCAAATTCCTACCAATTAGATTTTTTGGAACAAAAATTTTTGATTCCACTGGTTTTTCGTTGAAAGAAAACGTGAAACAATACTCTTCAATTCTGAGAGTGTAGCTAATATTTGTATTCACTGTCTATAAGTGATTGCCTACCTATGATATCTACACCACTGTGTAAGAAAGAGTATCATTAGCATAGCATATGCTCACGACTATATTCCCCGAAGGGGTAGTCAGATAATAATATACAACGTGTTAATGAATTAACGCAAAACCTCATACACCCCAACTGATATATATCAAAATAATTCGATTGAAACAATAATTTCATTATTTTTGTAGTTAAAATTTAAAGTTATTCGCATTTTATGTTTTGAGGCAAAAATGATTTTTCATCATTTCAGAAATTAATGAAAGCGCTAACGTACTCGTGGATACATTTTAATAATCTTGTTTTGGTAGTAAGTAGGATGGGTGTGCCCGTGGGGTGGGTTGACATCGGGTTCAGTAAATTTAAAATTGTACAAAAAAATTATTTAATATTTTGAAAAAAATTACCCATGTTGAAACCATGATAATTCGATTCGGCTCTCGATTCTAAACAAACTACTTTCTAGTTTTGCGTTAATTCATTAACACGTTGTATAAGAGTATCTCTGACTACCGTACCGTACCGTATACGGTACGGACACTACCGGCCCCCCACCAATATATCTTACCCCCTCTGGCAGAAAGCGTGGCGGAAAATAGATAGTTATGTATTCCTGTCTCACTCACATTTATTCAGTTCAGTACCACACAGAAAGAAAAATGATTCCGTGCTTCGGATGGCACGTTAAGCCGTTGGTCCCGGCTACTATCTCTGGTGGTAGTAGTCGTTACATAAAAACCACGTCAGAGGCCGTAAGGCGGTCTGAAAAAACTCTGACACCAGGGCTCTACCCACACGATAAGAAGAAGAAGTACCACACATGCTTACTTCATCTTGCCAGTTTTTCCCAATTTTGTGAAGTGACGGCCAAGCATGATTAGGTACATTGAATAATTATGTAATTATAGAACAGACAAAGCGAACAAAATCTGTGCACCACGATCAGCAGTGCGGGGTGCGCACCCGGCACAAATGCTAAGTAAGGTTGAGCCAATTAGCTTAAACAAGTGTTACAAAAAATTTAGTTTGGGTGTCGCCTCTAGTAATGGACTAGGTACACCATTTTCATTTTGTCTCTTTCTACAACCTTCTTTGGAACATATTTTTCCAATGGTTATTTTCATCTTTCATTAAGGAAATGAATAGAATTAATCAATCCCCAATTCACACGTTGACACATTTCTCCCTAAAAGGAATGTAACCTAAATTATCCTACCCGACAAATTATTCAGTTTGCGAGCGGCAAAAAAAAAATCAAATGTCAAAGTGGGGTTGCCAGAATTATGGCTTCAATTACCCGGCGGGCGGCGGGTGCTCGATTAAAAATGTCTTGACGTTTCGCAACTTCGCGTTTTTGCTTTTTTATTTTATTGTTTTGGTGAGGGCAGTTTTATGATTATGGTTCTGTTGCGTTGCCTTTTAAATAGGTATTATAAAAAGTAACATTTTACACTTCAGTATGATGATAATGATCTAGATAATGATGATGATTGTTCATGACTAGTTTGGATTAAATACTAGGTACATACTTCTCCCATACCAGAAGAGGAAGGATATTCTTCCAGCATGGGTAGCATGATAACCCGCGATAGCCGTGATACGGCTTTATCACGTCTTTTATCTCGTTCGTTCGCGCGCAAACGAAGGAGATAAAAGACGTGATAAAGCCGTATCACGGCTATCGCGGGTTGTCATGCTACCCATGCAGGCCTGGTTTAACGCCGAGCTATCTTTTTTACCCCTTCGGGGAATATAGTCGTGAGCATAAAATATGCTTAAGCTATCTTTTTCAATTTGCTATTTTTTTTAAACCGCATGATTGACTTTCCATTGTGTTTGGATTTTTGTCCGTTTTTGATATCAAACTGGTCAAGTAGATATTAGGTATGAGTAGGCACCTCTCTTGCTTCGTAACAAAGTAATATTTTTTTCTAAGAGTTTTACTTGCATAATTCGGTGGTATGTCGATTTTTTTTTGGTATTTATATTATAAAAAATTTTACGGATAGTAGGAATAATTTTAAAAGCAATAAAGATTATGATTTTAAGAAACTAAATTATTTCCTTGTGCGCTTCATGAAGTTGATAAAAATTTTTTGAACTATTTTGATCTTTGATCTCAAAATGCAAAAATGGTTGCGGGAAAATCATTCGAACTTCACGGAAAAAACCTTTGCATAGATGTAAAAAATTAAAAAAATCACCAACTTTCTCTTTCTAACTCGATGTCGGTAGCAGAAAAGGCAAATATCAAATGTCAATTTCTGACATTGTATTTATTTTTTTGTAATTAATGGCCAGTTATTTTAAGTTTATCATGGAGTTTATAAAGCACAGCGACGCCACTCGGTCACTTGAAAAACAACATTATTTTAATAAAAATATTTATTACCTATGCATTGTTTTTTCGAAAATAGTGTTACCTATTGATACAATTGTTTTGAAATGGTTTTCGATTCAACCCTAAAAAAAAACTTAGCATACGGAATTCTCCGACGTCTTTTTTCTTTTCTTCTACTTCCCGGACGAAATCGTTTTCCCAAAACTTCTCACTTCTACCTATGCTTCTACCCAACTAAGCTCAAGTCATGTGACCACATTTCAAGTTCCGACGGCCACATTACGGCCACGTGGTCGCCACGCGGTCGCCACGCGGACACTTTGGGGTGGAAATCACCCTTGTATTGAGCTAGGAATGGGTTTAAAATTGACTCTTGGTGCTTTGGTATTTCTCAACTTTTAAATTAGATTGTTTTGATAACTTTTAACTGATAAGTAATTTAAAAGAATATTTTATGTGTATTTAAGAGTTCTTCCATAGGTTGTGTGGAAGAAATCGCGATAACGGCATTTTTACCCTTACATTCATATTTTTCTGTTATTGTTATTTGTTATAATTCTAGCGTGCAAGTTAGGCTCTAGACAGGCGGACTGCATTTCAACTGCAATCCAACCGCAAATTGCAGTTCATGTGCAGTTTCAATGCAGTTGACACGATTGCAATAGAACTGCAAACCAACCGCGCAGTCCGATTGCAGTTTAATTGCAGTCGGCGTGCAGTCGTGTAAACTGCACACCGACTGCATTCAAACTGCATCCGAACTGCACCATGCGCGGGAGGGCGGAGCATGCGGGCGGGTGTATTAAAGTAACTAAGTACAATTCAAAGATAAAAAACACTAGCGCGTAATGTTTCGATAAATTGAAAACCAGCAATGACTCAATAATGTTTGATAATGTGTAATTCTTTGTTTTTTGGAAAAATATAAAAAATAAAACCGGTCAAGTGCGTCTGGCTACTCGCGCACCGAGGGTTCCGTACCACACCACCACAGAACACAACATTATTAACTTAGAAAAAAAAAGGTTTTTTGTCCGGGACCTTTAGCGCAAGACCGACTCACACTTGGCCGGTTTTTAGTATTTTTTGTTATTTCGTAGAGTTTTCTCTATGATCACACTAAGTTTGACGCTTTTACGATAGAGCGTGAAGAAAAGACGTTGATAAAAACTAGTTTCTTGTTGAGAACCCCCCTTAATTTTTTACTTTTTGACATTTTTATTATTTGTTAACAAATCCGCCGTAATAACGCATAATCTGAGAAAATTTCAGCTATTACGGTTCAAAAGTTACAGCCCTAAATAGGTAGGACAGACGGACGGACGGACGGACAACGTACGCTTAGTAATGGGTCCCGTTTTCACCCTTTGGGTACGGAACCCTTAAAATGCAAAATACGATTGACTGGAGGATCGATGCCATCATTATGAAAATTCAAAAATACATACCTTTAAAATGCCATAACTAAAAACTAAGAAATCCATTCAAAACTAATACGATTTAACCCCCCAAGGGCTAAAGATTGAAACTGTTTATTGATGCCAATAATCCTGGTTTATTGTTCAATAATGGACCCCTGAGTACTTGCAGTCGCACCATAAGGGTTGAAATGGACCGGGGTGGCTTTTAGGTATTTAGTTTTAGCACTTCAAATAATGTTTTTGGGTATACCTACTAAATTTTAACAGGAAAAGGACGTTTATAAAAATTATTAGAAAAAAAAAGCATTTTTTTTGCGATTTCGATGTTGGTCCCATAGAGAAAGTTGTTCAGTTTGACGATCTGATCATCCCCTTAAAAAAGTGTCGGCATATGAAGAAGGTCCCTGTATATTTGGAAACCTATCAAACAATTTTGTTTTCTCTAATAGTGAGCCCGTCTTACACATGGCCGGTTTTTATTATTTGTAGGTATGTTTAGTTCAAATTTGACATATTATAATCATCGTGATGTTTAAAAATCACCTCGTATGCTCATGACTATATTCCACGAAGGGGTAGTCAGTGCTTTGACTTTGACTTTATAGCAGAGCCATTAAAATAAATGATAAAACACTAGCTGTTTTCATAATTCTGTATTAATTATTGCAGTTATCTTTTAACCGATTACGAGAACAAGGCAAATTACCGCGCTAACCTCTCCAAACTCGAGTGTTGCCACCAAACAAATCCCCATCTGCAATTACGCGTAGTGTTGCCAGATTAGATAAAATACCCCCGGATACGGGTAGTTATGTTATTGGCTGTTATCGAATGTTGTCAGATTTTATCTGACCGGCTACCGTTTATTAAGTTTTTTTATCTGTTTGATTATTGGATTTGTTGGTTATTTGACTTATTAGTTGAGATAGGTTACGTGTTTTTGTTTGATATAAACATTTATTTCTTTACGGCTATATTATAATACTGATTGCTCTGAAACGGTGAAGGAAAACATCGTGATGAAACCTGCATATACAGGGTGAAATTAATACCATAAGAGTCTACACATCAAACTGAACAACTTTCATTATGGGAGCAAACCGTGCGGAGAAAAAAATAAAATCAGCTGTTGCATACATTTGAGTTGAGTAGGCATTGCAGTTTAGTATGGGACAGCTGATTTGATTTTTGCTCCAATCGGTTTGCTCCCATAGTAAAAGTTGTTCAGTTTGATGGGTAGACTCTTAGTTTAAAAGGATGCTAATGATACCTATCAATTTCACCCTGTATACAGGGTGTAACAAAACACCCTAGTAATACTTAAGGGGGTGCTTCAGACCATCAAACTAAACAACTTTCACTATGGGGCCAACATCGAGAAAAAATAAAAAAAGTCTGCTGTCACATACATTTTAGTCGAGTCAGTACTGCAGTTTTGTATGGGACAGCAGATTTTTTTATTTTTTCTCGATGTTGGCCCCATACTGAAAGTTGTTTAGTTTGATGGTCTGAAGCACCCCCTTAAGTATTACTAGGGTGTTTTGTTACACTCTGTATAATAAAATAATTCTGATGCGTATGTGAACTCTACCAATGCGTACCATATTACGCGAATGAGCGAGCAAGCTTTTGCTGGTTTTGTTCTCGGCACCTACCACAGCTTTGATGTAAAGACCTAAGAAAGGCGTTTGCTTGTGTCTAGCTCTACATTTCTGCCATTATCGAGTCAGTTTTTCGAGCATCGTAATTTCAAGGATTTTTTTATGAACAAACACCTAAATGGCGGTGCCTTGTGGCCAGCACGAAAATGCACTCGATCTATACAACTAGCGTAGGTGGACATGGTGGACCGACGACCTGGTGAAGGCGGCGGGAACCCGTTGGATGAGGGCAGCGCAGGACCGGTCATTATGGCGATCCTTGTGGGAGGCCTATAACCAGCAGTGGACGTCCATCGACTGAGATGATGATTATGATACAACTAAATTGTGAAAAGGTTTTAACTGTAATGCAATGTAATACATTTGTTAAATAAATAAAAACTATTCGCAAATCCGCCACGCAATTTCATAAGCAACCTCCTCCCTCAAGTAACTCGTTGTTCCATCGAATATTCCCAAAATCTCCAAACATCATTATCTTAATCGAAAAACCTTGTAACCCATAACCGATCATAACCAAACAAAAGGCTAAAACCTCCGAAAAATAAGAAAAAGACAACAATATTACGATTATTGTAGAAAAGGCAATAATTCAATGGATGCGAGGGAGGATATCCGGTGCGCGCGGAGCACGTGTCCTTACTTCCGGAACGGCCATCTTTATTTCCCCCCCCCACCCTCAGCTTCCTGTAAGCTCTTCGTTCCGTCACGCAACCCCTTGCTTGGGGCCATGAAATTAGCGGGTCAGTTTTTATAATTAAGGATGCTGGGAACTATTGAAATCATTCAACATTAATTTCGATGTCAGAGCCATAGAGAATGTTGCTTAGTTTGATGATCAACCACTTAAAAACCCCCAGCAATGATCCTCCATATACGCAATAAGCCGTGGTGGTCTAATAGAGTGTAATGTCTGCCGTGCAGAAAGCGATAGTTCCAGGCCGACTCGCCTACTTTTTTGAATTTACGTACGAGTTGTAACACCACTGGCTTTTTTCTTAAGGAACACATCGTGAAGAAACCTGCATGCTTCCATTTCTAGGCATGTAGTATTCCCACTGTCTGCTATAAGTGGCGACGGGCCCACAACCCGTCACACTGGTCGGACAGATTTTCGGTACTACTAGTGGTGGATGGTGAAAGGTGGATGTTGCGAGTTTTTAAAATATCTCTGACTCGGGGAATATAGACGTGAGCATATGCTCAGTTTGTCTATATGCCCTTTCTCAATCAATCTCATTTTTCCACATATAGAAACTTTGGATGGATCTTAATTTTCGTTGTATGAAATTTATCTGAAATGCCTGGCTGCGTGTGCACGAGGCCGAGATGTTTCAGATTGGAGCTATCCTATCTGAAACATCTCAGATACTTTTTCGGTTTTCTCTCATGACCCCGTAGCTCCTCAGCTATACAATTTACGCCCTGAATATGAGAGCGTTCAAACCCTCTGAGCACCAGGTCCATATAAAATGGAATAAAAAGTGTCCTAGAATAAGCATTTTCTGTTACTTCCTCGATAATTAAAGTCAAAATAAAAGCGTAAGTAGAGTACCTCGATTATTTTATAGCCACACGAACTACTTTTTCAACACTCAATCAACCGAACAAAACTACACCTTAATGTAACACAAAAGGGTTGCAAATACAATGAAGGTAACTCTCAAAGTTTTAGCTAAGTTTTCCTAAAAGGGGAAAGGTTTGGGGTAAAAACATTTTTGGAAATGTATTGTTGTATGTACTGTACGAGTATTTATGTTCAGGGAAATCTACTAGGTTTATTCTGGTTACGATTAGGCTTAGCATATTCCAAGAATAGAGATGTAACTTTTGCTTTACCTTTTTGGGTCGTAACAAACTTTGCTACCATGCTTTATTTAACGTTTACTGCTACCAAACTATCTTCTTAAACGACGGAAAAAAAAAACGGAGGAGGTTTTCAAGTCGACCCATAAATTTTTACGCCTGTACGATTCGAGACTGAGCTTGCAGTAATTTTTTGGCTAGGCTTGACACCGACTACAATAAAACAAAATGATATTCTTATAGAAGCTAAGGTAAAATTCATCGGCTGCAATATTTATTATGTTTTACTTTTTGAGTTCAGAGTACTTGAGTACTTTTTTAGTTTTTGTTTTCAGTTTTGAAGTCGGTTTTAATTTATTGTTAAAAAAAAATTATTTCAAAATTTTCATTGGTTTGTACATGTAAAGGGAACATGAACAGAACACGAATCATTTATTTCAATCGTCGATGATATGCTATAGATTTCGGAGGAGTTCTATTGTCTATCTCCGAAGCCCTTTACCAAATCTTCACCAAATTAAAATGGGACCACCTCTGAAGTATATGACCTAAAAGGGAACATGAACACGAATCATTTATTTCAATCGTCGATGATATGCTATAGATCCTTGAGGAGTTCTATTGTGTATCTCCGAAGCCCTTTACCAGATCTTCACCAAATTAAAATGGGACCACCTCTGAAGTATGACCTACTAAACAAAACAAAGAATTATCAAAATAGCACTACTCTGTAAAAAGTTATGCGTGTTGATACATACAAAAAAACAAAAAATGATTTAAGTATGCAGTGGTAGCAAGTTTCACATTTAGCATAGGTACAGAATAATACGCATCGTAAGCGATGCGCTTGCTTGATTTTTGCCAATCGCACCAGACGGCAACTGTACGAAGGAATAACAACACTGAGTCAAGCTTCATTGGATACATTTTTGCGCGTACCGTATGGCAGTAGGTAATTAATGCGGGGAAACTTATCGTTATCTACAGGAAGTGATGTATCTGTTATATTAGTAACTAGTAATCTGTGCCATACTGTCACAATTAAAACCAATAAACAGTTACTCCGTAATTCGTAGCCTCTAATACCGACAGCCAATAGAAAGGGTAGTGAACTGTAACAAACAATATCCATTGCTTACCATACTTCCTGTCTTGACCCCTCTGTGACCGTTAGTTTGACAGCTGATAGGTCATTCTTTTGTTTATAGTTAAACGGTCTTACGTCCTCTTGGGACCAGAGAAGATCGAGAGACAACAGTCAGATTTTATCATTTTTCCCCATCCTGATAAGCCAGTCAAATTCAAATTCAAAATTTTTTATTCAAAATAATATCATATAGATAGCTTTTTGAAATCATTTTTTGACTCTACCACCGCGTCGGAAGGTGTTCCGTTAAGAGAAGATGCGGCCAGAAAGTCTACGACACACATCTTTTAAACAAAACAAAATGTACAAAGTACCTACAATTAAAATACAATATTGCATTACATAGTGTAAAATTGTCAAGACCAGACATTTTGGTCATTCAAATAATCATCGAGTTTATAGTAACCTTTTTTACAGAGGACTTAAACTTTTTGTCTGGTAAGTTTAGAATATCCTCTGGTATCTTATAACTATTATAAAACTGTAAATTTAAAAAAAGAATTTAGTTTGTTTGTTCAAGTATCACGCAAAAACTACTGAACCGATTTTGATGAAACTTCTTTTGTTTGATAGCTTATGATCTGACTTAAAATCTGGTGTACAATGTATGCGGACGAAGTCGCGGGTAAACGCTAGTCTTATTATAAAAGCGTATACAGTGCCCCATGAAAGATGTGTTGACTTTACTGAGTCGAAAATGTGGAAATACTAATTTATTTTTATTTCTTGTATTGTAATTATGAACGTCACTGTTTTTAGTCAGTTTTGAAAAGGACCGTAAGACCTGGGTTCAGTTAATCCAGTTCAGGATACCTCGACAAAGTGACATTCTGTTGGCGTTGACGCTAGTAGAAATGACAACATTGTATGGACTTGACGTATGGTGGCGAAAGCAAAACGTCAAAATGTTTCGATCGCCAATAAAATCAATGATGATGATGATGATGTCAAATCCATACATTCTGTCATTACTACTAGGTTTACGCCAAGGATCTCTTCAAGTGGGGTCTGAGGGAGTCACCAATGTGTGACTGCGGGGCACCTGACCAGACACCCATGTTGTAAATAAGTACACTACTCCGTTTACCTGCTGGTATTGAAGACTTCATTTGGGTTAACGCCGTCAGTGGAAGACTGGCTGAAATACCTTGATATCAAATACCTTACCTACCTCCCAGGATCCAAGCATGAAATTGACAATGCCATACGATATGATGGTGAACTACTGAAGTGTTGGCCTGAGTTTGAGTTGCATTGAGATGATTGGAAAATAGCTTTGCTCAGCAGTGTGACAATTTATTTTTAAGGGTTTAAGCAACGCAACGTAGTAGGAACACTACACTGTGCTCTACAATGCAGCGATGTTGGGCCGAAAACCGCAAGATTACCTAAAGCGTTGGCTATGGAGGGAATTTTCCTCCATTAAAAAAGGGAAAACCTTCCGCCCGGTTAGGTGTGAAACCTGGGGACCGGCCGTGGGCCAACAGTTCTTAGTTGAACCTTGTATATATATATTGAATCTCTGTGATTATTTCTCTTGCGCGATTCATGTCTTGTATACAATTGTGAACCTTATATGAAGCAGCTAACAGGTTACCAATGTGACGTCGCAAGTTGTCTTACGTGCACATTTGCGAGTACGACCGCAGCGCCATCTGTTACCTGCGTTGCTATAACTTGTGGGTGTTGACATCTGTGACAAGTCCCCACAAGTTTGTCGAATGCATCAAGAGTCTGCCAGGAGTCGCGTGGCTAGAGGGCTTTCGAGTGGACGTCTGTCGTTGGCTCGCGATTTAAGTAGCCACGCGGCTCCGCCATTTTATGTCGGTTTCGAGTGGGTTTCACTAATTGCTCTTTTTAAACTAGATACTGGCAAAATCTACCAAGGAAACGCCATTAAACAAAAATAGAATAGAATAGAAGAGTCTGCCAAAATATCTACGCTCTGAATCTCAGCATGGAATGATAATAAGAAAAATAATCCTCACCTATTTATACTGGAAACTGAAGGCACATTGTCCTGGCTGCAGATCCCTTCACTCAGCAGTCTATCCCTGATCTCCCACGCGAACATCGTTGGGTTTTCTCTCTTGTACGCCGCGATGGCGTCGACAACAGGCGGTGTTGCCACTTTTGGCTTTGAACCGCCGATTACCCCGGCCTTGAAGCTCCCTGTTTCGTAGTACCTGAAACAAGGGTATTTTTAAATTAGTTTTTAAGAAAGTTTAAACTGGATGATAACAGTAATGTCGTTTTTCATGCTGGTATTGAAAAGTAAACATAATTTGGCTTTTTTAATGAAATGTGGTTATCTACACTAATATTATAAAGAGGAAAGATTTGTACCTATTTTTGTATGTTTGTATGTTTGTAATGAATAGGCTCAAAAAGTACTGGGCCGATTTAAAAAATTCTTTCACCATTAGAAAGCTGCATTCACCCTGAGTAACATAGGCTATATTTATTGCTAGAAAAGATTAGACGTCCACCTGTGCGAAGCCGGGACGGGCCGCTGCCGGGCGTATGAATATAATGATGTATGTAGATATTTAGTGTTTGAACAAGAACTATAGGTAATGTCATGAATATACAGGATCCTTCTTAATATGCTAACACTTTTTTAAGGTGATGATCAGACCATGAAACTGAACAACTTTCTCTATGGAACCAACTTCGAAAACGCGAAAAAAAAATCAGCTGTCCCATACATTTGGCTCGAGTAGGTTTGCAGTTTTGTATGGACGAGCCGATTTTTTTTTCGCGATTTCTATGTTGGTGCCATAGAGAAAGTTGTTCAGTTTCATGGTCTGATCATACCCTTAAAAATGTGTCAGCATATTCAGAAGGACCCTGTATGTGAAAAGCACAAAAAAGCTAATTGCGATATCATGTCTTCAGTTTCAATATTGATATAAGTTCGGAAATAATTATTTGGTTTTAACTTATAGTTCCTTTCCCCCCTAAATATAAACTAAATTAAAAAAAAAATCCTACTCAAATTCATAAACTTTCGATCCTAATTTCTACTCGGGGGTGGTCAGGAAATAAAAACGGAGGTGTCAATACGAAGCCAAATGGTTTTCTCTAATTTAAATATTGTATACAGGTACCTCATGTTTTATTTAAGTCTGCTAAAAAAAATCGTGGTGGTCCAGTGGCGAGTAACCTTGCCTGCCGTGCAGGAGGCGATGGCTCGATCCCCATCCAGGCCGATTCGTACCAATGAGGTTTTCGGAATTTATGTACGATTTGTAACACCACTGGCTTTTCGGTGAAGGAAAACATCGTGAGGAAACCTGCATGCTTCAATTTTGAGGCATGTATCCTACCTACTGTCCATTACAACTGGCGACGGGCTCACTCCCAGTCACACTGGACAGAGTTTCGGAACTACTAGTGAAACTTGAATGTTCTGAAGTTTCAGAATATCTCTGACTACCCCCTCGGGGAAAATAGTCGTGAGCATATATGCTAAAAATTGATATTGGTAGACTTATCTGAGATTAATACCGTTACCGACTTCGATACCGTTTGACCGATTGTGATGAAACTTTGGTAGGTTGTTGTGCGCATGCCCGAGAAGGTTAAATGCCAAAAAAATAACGTGTTGCAACGCATGACAGGCACAGTTATAATGACACAAACCATGAAGAAGAAAATGACCAAATCACAACCAAATCAATATCCCTTTAAAAATCACACCATATTGCCTCATCACAGCAAGCTACACTTATTCCCAAATCAACCATAAACTCCCTTCCGAAGACGGGACACTACAGTCCCGATTTGATACAATACGGGACAATGTCGGGACAATAACAAAGCACACGCCCCCGGTCCTAAGGGACGTGGCATTAGGACTTGACGAAAATTAAATTTCGACTCAATAAAATAATGGGGATGTATTATGACAATTTGATTATGAAATGGTGGTGGTTGGATTTTTGTTATAGGAGAAACCTTGACTATTCAGAAAATGGGAGGCATAGAAAGTACTCAGATAGGAAAATTTAAAATAGCTGCGAATTGATAGCATTTAACCGTATAGATCTACAAAAATAGATTTTTTTATTTTTTGTTTTCATAAAATTAAATCTTTAAATGGTGTCTCAGACAGCTTTAATTTTTCTATCTTGAGCATAAAGGTATCATATAATATAGAGGAACTGACAGCTGAGAGAGCGAGATGTACCTAGCGGCGCCACTGTATAATAGAAAGAGATACGTGACGCGAGGCAATAGAACCGTTTTTGGGAACTTGTCAGCACAATCGACTGGGTAAATATTCGTGCTCTGTGAATAATTAGTGAATCTAAAGTGAAGTCGTAGATTATTTTGTGAAATATACTAACACTATTTCATTAAATTACCTACGATTTCACGTTAGATTCACAATTATACACAGAACTCGAAGTTTTAGGGTGCCGATAAGTGCCGACAAATGCACAAAAAACTGTTTCATTTGACAACTCATGTCAGTTACTCTATTCCGATAGGTATAATAACTTTATGATCTTGAGAGTCTGGGGTTAAAATTGTCATAATTAAAAAGTTACGTTGGGTCCAAAACTTATTTACGCCCTCTCAAAATGCACCCTTTCGTTTTTAAAGTGCAGGGTAGTTGGTGGATGATATATTTTGCTACTTTTTGTCGACGGAGCGATTTCTGATTGGATTTATTGTAATTGATATTGTGCACTTTTTATTGTTCCTTAATGTACCTCTACTATTTTCAATTTCGAAGATTTTGAACATAGTTATGTATTTATTTATGTTTTTTTCATTTACAGGAGACAAATCTTACAAATAGCCTGATTTAGAATGAAAAACCTAATTAGCCATAGGACAGGTAATCCTAGTTTGGGAGCTAGGAAGTTTCGTTGTATTACAAATAAAGGTTTTTAATTTTTAGGGTTCCGTACCCAAAGGGTGAAAACGGGACCCTATTACTAAGCCTACGTTGTCCGTCCATCTGTCGGTCCTACCTATTTAGGGCTGTAACTTTAGAACCGTAATAGCTAGATAGTTGAAATTTTCTCAAATTATGCGTTATTTTGGCGGATTTGTTAACAAATAATAAAAATGTCAAAAAGTTAAAAATTAAGGGGGTTCTCAACAAGAAACTAGTTTTTATCAACGGTTTTTCTTCACGCTCTATCGTAAAAACGGTAATACATACAAGCGTCAAACTTAGTGTGATTATAGAGCAAACTATACAGAATAACAACAAATACAAAAAACCGGCCAAGTGTGAGTCTGTCTTGCGCTAAAGGTCCCGGACAAAAAAAGTTTTTTTCTAAGTTAATAATGTTGTGTTCTGTGGTTGTGTGGTACGGAACCCTTGGTGCGCGAGTAGCCCGACTCGCACTTGACCGGTTTTATTTGTATTTGTCTCCTAAAACAATCTTGACCCTCGGGTCGGAATCCGAGTATCTGGATACATGGTCAAAGCCATAGCCTCACAATTTGAAATCGTAATAAACTAAAAGTGAACCGTAGTTAGTAGTAGAACCGTAGAAACTCACTGTTTCTGAAAGTATGTTGGACCTCTGAGCAAGTCTCTGAATCTTTACCTGATTTCTGGTGGGAGAAGGTCTGGTGACTTGAATTACAAGTATGTGTATGCAAGCAAATATACATATTTACTTAGCACCTTCGAACACTTTACATATTTAAATTGATTTTTAATTTGTTTTTTGGTAGTTTTGTGTTCGTGGTGAGAGAAAATAAAGTTCGGTATAGTATTTAACGTGTTTATGATAGAGCAAAAAAAAGTTGGATTAGGTCGGAAAAGTTGTAGCAGAGTTTTTGTATTCATACGTGTGTATTTTTTATGTAGTTTCATTTATAACACTATAGCTTTTGCCCGCGACTTTTGACTTCGTCTGCGTGGAGTTTGGAAAACCAAGTATCCTATGCTACTTCTAATACCTCCAAGAATATGTGTACAAAGTTTCATGATGATCAGTTTAGTAGTTTTCGCGTGAAAGCCTAACAAACAAACTTACATTCACATTTATAATATTAGGGATTAATAGTTTAATGATTATACAGGGTCCTTCTTAATATGCTGACACTTTATTAAGGTGATAATCAGACCGTCAAACTGAACAACTTTCTCTGTGGCAACAACCGAAATCGCGAAAAAAAATCAGCTCTTCTATACAAAACTGCAAACCTACTGTATGGGACAGCTGTTTTTTTTGTTATTCCTATATTGGTCCCATATACAGGGTGTAACAAAACACCCTAGTAATACGGGGGGTAGGGGGTGCTTCAGACCATCAAACTGAACAACTTTCACTATGGAGCCAACATTGAGAAAAAATAAAAAAAAATCAGCTGTCCCATACAAAAGTGCGGTACCGACTCGACTAAAATGTATAGGACAGCTGATTTTTTTTATTTTTTCTGGTTGTTGGCTCCATAGTGAAAGTTGTTCAGTTTGATGGTCTGATCATCCTCCTAAAAAAAGTTGGACCCTGTATACAAGAGGAAAACTGGTTTAGCCTGCGTGTTGTGACTAGAGCAGTAACCAAAGCGAATAAAATGTATGACAAAGACAAAGACAGAATGCATGGAAATAACGGTCTCTAGGGAGGAGGGTACTACAGACTCTTGTATTAATGTGTTGTCTCGACGCTACATACTAATTCTGGTTAGATTGATGGTGCAGTCAAAATAACATGATATTCATTATCTTTGGATACGATACGTGCGCCGAAAAGATTTCAAAACATCGTCTTTTTAGTCCGTGTAAAGTTGTTTGTAACAGACAATTTCTCGAAAAACGAAATTGTTTTTTTCTTTTTAGGGTTCCGTACCCAAAGGGTAAAAACTGGGCCATATTACTAAGCCTACGTTGTCCGTCTCCGTCCATCCGTCTGTCGTACCAATTTAGGGCTGTAAATTTTGAACCATAATAACTAGACAGTTGAAATTTTCACAAAATATGTGTTATTACGGCAGATTTGTTAACAAATAATAAGAATGTCAAAAAGTTAAAAATTAAGCGGGGTCCTCATACAAGAAACTAGTTTTTATCAACGTTTTTTCTTCTCGCTCTATCGCAAAAACTGAAACACATACTAACTTCGAACTTGGTGTGATTATAGAGCAAACTCTACACTACTCTACTCTACTCTACAAAAAATACAAAAAACCAGGCAAGTGTGAGTCGGTCTCGTGCTAAAGGTCCCGGAGAAAGAAAAAATGTTTTTGTAAGTTAGTATGTTGTGTGGTGGTGTGGTACGAAACCCTCGGTGCGCGAATAGCCCGACTAGCACTTGACCGGTTTTTATTTGACAATCTTGATTCTGTAGGTAGTTGCGGCGCCCGCGAGTTTGTACATACCATGCGCAGACCACTGAAATACAGGATGTAAGAAAAAGTATCGTTAACCATTAAACCACATATTCTACCCATCAAACTGAACGACTTTTACTATGGGAGCAAACCGACCAGAACAAAAAAAGAACAGCAGTTCCATACGTTTGAGTCGAGTAGACATTGCAGTTTAGTATAGGTAGTATAAAAACCATCTGCTACTGGAGAAAGTGCTTATTTAAAAGAAAATTTTTAAATAAAATAAGCAAAATTCATTACTGTAGTCGAAATTGAGTATATTACAAACAACAATTTAAGGTAAAGGTATGAGAAAGTGTATGTTAATTCTGTTATTAAGTTATAGATAGTGCAAACTAATTAAGCCCGTATCTTTACCATCAAAAACAACGTAACTAGAACAATTAATTACTTACATAAAACCTTAATTTGATGTTAATAGAAACCAAAAATATCGAGAGCGGCATACGATTAAACAGAAAAGACTAGGAAAAAATGTATATACATAAATAGAGTTCCGTGACAGACTAACTAACATACAACGCCCAGCCGAAACCACTGAAAACAAAAACATGAAAACCAGAATACATAATCATGTAGAGTGGGGGTATATCATGAAATATTTTTTTTTAAATATAACCTCCTTTTTAGGGGGTGAAATGGAACGAAAATGTTTGTAATCCACACGTGAAAAGTGACGGGCAAAAGCTGTAATAAAGAAATAAAAAAAATACCTTGGATATTTTCACAGATTACATAGGCCCATTCAAAGTATTTACCAGTATCTAGCCTGGACTTGTATTATGAATATTATGATGACTAGACAACGATAGAGAATCGGACCAAAAATTACTTCCCATGTCATACGAAGCGACTAAGGGGTATGGTTTTTTAAGCACCTTTATAGACCACAGGCTAACCAAACTTCACAAAAACATTTTTTTTAGCTTTTTGATGTCATTTTTAATACTCTACCACCGCATCGGAAGGTATTCCACTGTAGAGAAGATGCGGCCAGAAAGTTGATCACTTGACACTTAAATATATTGAATTATATTGAAACCATCGTCACAGTATAAGAAAGAGTACTAATACCTATGTACTCGATTTTTAGTGTGGCATGCATGACGAAACGTGTTGTGGATTGTTTCCTATGTACCAATTTGCGCAATAAATGATGACTACCTATGTACATCGTACAGTATGGACACTCCCTGCCCCCCTCCTATGTTGACCTCACCCCCTCTCGATGGTACGGGTGGTGAAAGACAGTATGCAGTAGTCCTCTCTCACTAGCACTCAGCATACAAATAATGCTAGCTTCTTGTCAGTACGAGCTTGTTTATATGAAGTGAAAAGGGTGTGCCTTCGGTATGCTACAGGTGAATCTTACGTACAACAGCACGCTATTTAAAAGACTAGTTAGTTAGTTGTAGCAAAGCTTCTGATCACCCGGAAAGGATTTGTGGTGTGAGTTTATGCATGTATGCATGCATCAGATAGGAATAAACGGATATAATCCAGTTAGTACAGTATAAAGCCGGTTAAAACTGGTTAGAACCGCACTTAACTAATTTCGCGTAAGGGCGTGTACACGGCGGGTGTTTTGCGGAATTATTCACAAACGCTCTCGAGATAAGTCAATTATGAGTGTGATCACACCCTATGTGAGAGTGTATTGATGTACAGTCGCTTACAAAAGTTTTACATGTTATTTATTTGATGTCAGTGGACTTGCGTAGGTATGCCTATGTGAATTTATTTACTTAAATATAATAAATATTAGGTTACACCAATTATAATTGTAATATTACTACTTTATAGGTTGATATAAAAAACTAAAATATAAAATTGAAATTATTTGATGGCCTCGTTGATATCTTTTACTCTACCTTAGTATCTCGTAGCCATCCATTTGGTATCCTGTTAGTAATTTCATTGTTAGTTCTTACCAAATTGAGGAGTAATTTGGTAGGTACCAAATGAATGGATATGTTCTAAAGAAAGCCGGGTAAGAGTTGGCTTCGCTGTTTAATACCTTGGTCTGCAGAAATTAAAAAACAAAACTGTCAAAGTCAATAGAAAAGACAGCCAGGCAAAGGAATCCATCTCATTCATCCTAACTTTGTATTATATTTATTAATTAACTCGACAATTAACAGACAGAAAAATCTGAAAATTGTATAGGCATAAGCTTTAAATTGCATAACCTCCGAACGGTTTGCGAATTCTTGTACCTTTCATAAAATGAAATTTTTAACTGCCCGTTTTAGTCCAATCAACTTCTCTCTATTTAAAAAAAAACATAATAATTGTTTATTAGCGAAATATTTGTATTTATGTCTTAGTCTTGTGACACTTATTATAATAAACTAAAACCCTTTGTTACATCTCGGCTCATTAAATATGAACACCAAACAAAATTAATAAACAATCCCTACTAGCGTTTTAGAGTTTAAGAAACACTTATTTTATTTTATGAACACTTCTCCACACGACTGTACAAGGGTACAATGAACAAGGGTGACTATGTTCAGGGGTCCGTGGGGACTCGGCTAACATTATAGTAATGTTAGCTCTCAGAGGGTTCCGTACATTTGTGTTTTGGGGTTCACTAATGCGCTCGGAATGCTCTTTTTGAAGTTTTTATGAAATTCAACATATTTTATGTGATTTTGGTATTTTTAAGTTTATCTTTGTATCAAGAAGAAAGTCAGTCTTTAAATTAATTAAGAAAGAGCAAGAGAATGATGATGATGATGACATTTTTTAAACACGACCTACAAATTAATTTCTGTACCTGTTGGTTTGTCAGATTTCCGTTAAATTCAGTGCTAGGATTCATTAAAGATTTGTATGGAAATCTTTGAGTCAATGTAACTTTGAATTTATACATTTTAACGAAAATCTGACAAACCACTGGCACAAAGAGTGGTTTCTAGATCGTGTTAAAAAAAAAATTGACTTTAATTGGTTAATATCCAAAATATAATTAAACTTTGTATCGTTCGCCAACAAGTATTATGTACCTCAGTTTAGTATAGATACGTAGGTACTTTAATTCGAAGTTCAAAATCAATTTGTGTTCAGGATATCAAACATATTGGTGATCAAGATAGCACTACGAGGGGTTGATAATAAGCTGAACATGGCTTATACGGCTTATTGAAGCTTATTCAAGCTTAATTGGCTTATAAGGGCTTTAGTTGTTATTCTATAGTTATGATATTGTAATTTTGTCTATGAGTATGTTGAGGCTTGTAATTGGAGATTGGTTGAACAGATATTAATGTGGTTTTTAATATCTGCAGGGTGAAATTGATATCATTAGCATCCTTTTAAACTAACAGTCTACCCATCAAACTGAAAAACTTTTAGTATGGCAGCCAACCGGTCGGAGGAAAAATAAAATCTTCTGGCCCTGTACCCGGACTTTCGATGTTCGAATTACTAGGGTGTTTTGTTACACCCTGTATATTGGTCCCATAGAGAAAGTTGTTCAGTATGATGGTCTGAAGCACCTCTTTAAGTAACTGTCCCATTTAATTTTACAACCTGCATACTACTTATATTACAAGTCCGTGTGGTATCGGCTAAGAATAGCACCATCCCATTTCCTCCCATGGGTGGTGTAAAAGGCGACTAAGGGATCGGAGGATGGGCAGCAGCATCCTCTGAGTGCACACATTCAATCCAACTGCGATCGCCAACCCGCCTGCCAAGCGTGGCGATTATGGCAAACCCCCCGTTTTACAGGAAGGTCTATGTCCAGCAGTGGACGTCTATCGGCTGATATGATGATGATGATATTTCAATCTACAATTGTTTTTAGTGCCATACGCATATCAGCACAGACAAGCTCTATAACAATTTTAATACTCTTTATATCAGTACGTTACAAACGGAAATATACGGTCACCGTCACGCTTTCTGCGTACACGGTACTACTATAACACGAATATAGACTCTATTGTAAGGCAATAAAGAACAAGGTACAGACAGAAAAAAACGAGTAATTATACGGACGCAGGACTGGTCTACTTTCATTTATGCTGTGATTTTTATTTTGTTCGTTACGATTCTTCCTTTATGTGTGGGTTTTTACATGGAATTGGTATACCTATCTCTTTTGCGTTGTTAATATAATGTTAATGTGTGAATAGGATAGATATACACTGACATGCGTGGGAATTGTGGGAACTATCCTACTGATTTCGACGCATAATGTCCTAAAACCGATAATTGTCTTAAACTCATAATGACATACTCTCAAAATGACTTAATCGCAAACTGACCTAAACGCGAATTGACCCAAACGTAAAATGACTTAACGTAAAATGACCCATTATTTTGATAGCCAGAGAACGCAAAATGATCTGAATGAATGAGTCGTAAATTATAATGTTAAATTATAATTTGCTACAAACAACATTTCTAGCTTCGATCCCAAAATCCCTTGTAGTTTGTAGGAGTTTTTAAATCTTAAGGATTATTTTATCCACACAAATACATTTTCGAGCTGCTACAAAATGATAGACTCTCGTGGCGAGCCAGCACGTACTCAATACGCGACCGCCTACTAATAGACTTGCAACGCGACTCCGGCATTCCTCATCCAGTATGGAAATTATCAACTTCACGAAGAAAAAATACAACACACGGGCCAGCAGCAGAACGTTTATGTGTGTATTATATTTACTTATAATATTATAGATCCCACCCAGGCGAAGCTAGAGGGGAGTTGCTAAATATACTACAAAATTCTAGTAAAAGTGACGTGAGTTCTCTCTCCATGATGGCGCTATCTATTGGCGAAGGGTAGATAAAAAATCATTCTATTCTATTTTATTCATCTACAAAGATTTATGCTCTCGACGCATAATGAGCTAAAACCATTTTTTTTCTTAAACTCATAATGACTTACTCTCAAAAAGACTTAATCGCAAACTGACCTAAACGCGAATTGACTCAAACGTAAAATGACTTAAACGCAAAATGACACATAATTTTATAGACACAGAACGCAAAATGACCGGAATGAATAAGTCGCTTATTGAATGACCGCAGTCAGAACCATTTCTACGCATAAGCACTTACTTACATAAAGACCTCATTTTATCAAGGCGAAAAGTCATAAACTCAACCTACTGAGCTTAAGTTTCACCTCAACAAAAAACATTAGTATTAATATAGTGTTTATCTGGGTACAAATTTTTTGTGTTTCATGTAAATAACGTATAGGTATTTCAACCATTCAAAGTTCCTGCTAAAGAACAGTTTTAAAACGTTAAAAAAAACAGCTCACTCCGCCGAGGTCAAAACAAACAGAATGAAAATAGGGCGCACAAATAAATTGAAAGGTAGCGCAAGTCCCATTCAGAGCGATGTCCGGCGTTCCCCGGGGACTAAGGATGCGAGTGTGAAATCCCGGGATTCAATATTTATCTGTTAAAAGTGTTTGCTTTTGTTGGTAATTACTTTTTGGGTTCGATTTATGTGTTCTTAAGTATCTTTCGATTTAACTGAAACATTATTGTTCATGCAAAAAGATTATTTATCACATGCTTTGAGAAGAAAAATACAGTGAAAAAATTTGTATACATTTCTCTATTCACTGTATGCTTTAGTTTCAAATCAAATCAAATAATTTATTGCATGAATTACAGGTGAATTATAATTACATATTAATGTGAATAGAAAGCAGATGTTCGGCTACAATCAATTGGTGCTCTGCCGTAACCCTACCTTAAGCAGATGTATACAATATCCTAATATAAATAATAATTAAAAATCACAAGTTAATAATTTCAAAAAATAAACGATGTTTTAGAATTTGATACTTAAAACTTAATTAACACTAAGCAATTTCAAAAAATATAATAAAATACTATTAAGTTTTGAGGCGAAGTGAGTATACTTTATCTCAAGAAGTGGGAATAGGTATTGTATTGTATGTAAGCACTATCAAACAATTTGAATCATTACCTACCGTAGAAGCTTTTCACAGCAATCTATTTGCTGTCACGTTTAAGAGAAGCTTAATGACGTTAATGCACGTGATTGTGAAACACTGGGTCAAAATTCAAATTGGTCGATTGTACTCTCCATTCAAAGATGAGATGGTGAGCGGAGTGTGGTCACTACCTCTGGAAATATAATCGTAAGCATAATGCTTACAGAATAAAGTTGTTCACTTATTGAAACTAAAGGTGCTAACCATGTTCTAACTAGGTACCTAAAAACGACTTCCAAGTACTTTTTTTTATTTCTAAATGAATTAGAACTTCGCCGTTGTTCATTCGTTCGTATATTTTTACTTTTTAGTGTCCTGCCTTTGACGAAGTTTGATTGAATCTGGTTTGATGAAACCGACGTTGCTGATTTGTATATTCCGTTAAACTTGTTTTTATTTTTCAAATAAATGTAGAGGTAGGTATATTTGTTTCTAAGCGTCTTGGTTTTCGAGTTTTTTCAAGATGTTCAACGATAGATGATAATGTTGAGAGAAAGAAGTAGTTCCCGGAATTTTTTTAACCCGGGATTCGAATCCCAAAGAGACTACCCCATCCCTAGACAACTGTTTTCAATTTAAAACAGACAATAGCTTCTGTCCACCGCTCGATCTCATTCAAATTATTGTGTATTTATTAACGAAATTATATCGTTTTAATCTCGTTGTTATATCTAGTAGTTACGAGTTGAATTGTTTATAGATGATACAGATTGCTAAAACAATATTCACTGTTCGTCGTAAAAGTACCTACATTTGGCGAAACATGTTGCAGATAGACATTTTGCCTTTTTGACGAAGCGTACCGCAGATCTGAAGTTTCTTCTATTTTATGCATTTAATTAAATAATTACTTCATATACAGGGTGTAACAAAACACCCTAGTAATACTTAAGACCATCAAACTGAACAACTTTCACTATGGGGCCAACATCGAGAAAAAATAAAAAAAATCTGCTGTCCCATACATTTTAGTCAAGTCGGTACTGCAGTTTTGTATGGGACAGCAGATTTTTTTAAAGTATTACTAGGGTGTTTTGTTACACCCTGTATTCACATACTACTAACTTTTGCCCGCGTATTCGTCCGCACCAGTTCTCGTCATCGTAGCGAGATAAAATATAATACCAGTTTTTAAATACAAAAGTTTCATCAAAATCTATCCCTTTGTTTTTGCGATATGCTCGAACAAACAGACAAACAGAAAGAAAGGAAAATTAATCAAAAAATCTGAGATTTGGAATCAAGAACACCTAAAACCACAAATAGGTAACTTTTTTGTGTAAAAATCTTCAATATATTCACTCACATGCATGCTGCATGCTGAAATTTCGAGGCATGTATTGTACCCACTGTTATGTAGTTATATACAGCCTAGCAAATACTGAAACGGTGAACTCAGACCATCAAACTGAACATCTTTCACTATGGAGCCTACCTCAGGAAACGCGAAATGGGATGGGATGGGACAGCTGATTTTTTTTTGCGTTTCCTGAGTTTGGCTCCATAGTGAATGGTCTGAGCTCACCGTTCACGTTACAGGGTGTAAGTGACAGCCTTGCAAATACTTACAGCCTGTATACTCTTTCTTATACTGTGCCACTGTCTATTACAAGTGGCAACGGGATCACTACCAGATACATCACACTGGACAGAGTTTCGGTACTAGTGAAACGTCATCCACGTTCTGAGGTTTCAGAAATACAGTAGAAAGTTTATATTATGTGCTTATAGAAATCTTTACTAACTAATAACATTAACCATAGAAAACAAAGAACATCTAATTACTTAAAATAAACTGCTTTAAGACCATGTGGTTAAGTTAAACCCGGAGTAGATTACGGCAGTTAAACATTGGTTAACCGCAAATGAGATGCGGCGTTTAGCTTAGCAGTAGATTTGTTGCTGGATTAACATGATAAGTTTATCTACTTTAGTTAATTTGGTGCTTTTAGGTTAGTAAATCTAGTTTCAAAGTTGCAAACAAATAAAAAATTACGAATTTTTTGTCTTTAGGAGTCCGAATCTAGCATCTCATTTGATAATGGACACTGTTGGTTGCGGGTCTGCTGACAGAAATCTCTTCTCTTTAAAGATAATCTCGCTCTTTTAAAATTATTTTCTATTGTTTGGCATTAATATACAGGGTGTAACAAAACACCATAGTACCTAATACTTAAGGGGGTGCTTCAGATCATTAAATTGAACAACTTTCACTATAGAGCCAACTTCGAAATCGCGAAATAAAAAACAGCTGTTTCATACAAAACTGAAGGATCGGCTCGACTCAAATGTATGGGACAGCAGATTATTTTATTTTTTCTTGGTGTTGGCTTTCATAGTGAAAGTTGTTCAGTTTCGTGGTCTGAAGCACTAAAGCCAGCCAGCCTTTAAGTATTACTAGGGTGTTTTTTTACACCCTGTATAAACACTAGCTCACTGTTAAGGGCTGCAGTCTCCAGGGTCCAAATAGTCCTAATGATAGACAACCTCCGATAGAAGATGCCACCACACGAAGAGGAAGATGCAAGAGAAGCATGAGCAAGACTCATCATTATCAGCCTTTATACGTCCCACTGCAGAGCATAAACCTACCCTCATGGAGGGTGTTTGGGCTAAGCATGCAAAATGCGGAGGGGCCATGCGTCTTTCCTTTTGGCATATTTAAGATTTCAGTAAGAGAACGTATTAAGTTGTTATAGAGTCTCTATATGGCTCTCTATAATAAAGAGCTAGCTTTTGTTCCACAAATACACTGAAAGAAACCATATCCCTTAGTTACACTGAAAAAAAAAATTGTTTACTTCAACCAAGATCTTGTTTATGATAATCATACATCATGAATCCATATGAGCCTGTCAACATCATGACTTCTATGACTAAGAGAACTTTGTTAAACGAATTTGGCTTGCTGTTACAACTACTTTCTTTTTTTTAGTAAACAATAATAACGTCATTTCAATTATTTTGGTGCTAATTAAGAGAAAATACTTCTTAGTTGGCTCGCATTTTTTTCAGTGTACCTCGTGCGACAACCACGTTAAAAGAATTAGCCGGTACCACACCGCTACATAGGAATGACGTATCAAGTTCTGATGAGTGGCAAGCCTTTCACCCACAAAGACACTGAAAGAAACCATATCTTTTAGTTGCTTCATACGACACCCACGAGCAAATATATGGTGGTCGAACCACGCCGCTACATGGCCACACTGAACCACCGACTCCAAACATAAAGCTAAAACACAACATCATTAATCTCACAGAGCTAACTACACCAATTACTTCTAAAAAACAGTATTGTACTGTTACTGAGTGGAACAAACAAAAGAAAATGACATAAGTGTATTGTCTAGCGGATGCAAGATCACAAAACCGGCGCACGCGCCGCTGTGCTCACTGCGCGGAACGAAAACACACATACATGTATAAAAAGAGTTTGTATCGTGGTTTAGAATAACATTTGATATAGTTTTGATTCTATGTATGCTCTAAGGCCGTAGATAGAAGGGGGGGAGATAGGAGCGGTTTCCCATTCCGTCAGATTCGGGAAAGGATGAGAGAGTGAATCTGTGTTTAGTATACGCACTTACGAATGAAAGGAAAGGACAGTGGGCAGCAGTGGTTCAAGAGTCCCCCCCCCCCCCTCTCCCCTCCCATAAATGGCATACTACTTTCGAAAAGGGGTCTAATAAATATAATTTTTTTTTATACAGAGTGTAACAAAACACCCTAGTAATACTTAAGGGGGTGCTTCAGACCATCAAACTGAACAACTTTCACTATAGAGCCAACTTCAAAATCGCGAAATAAAAATCAACTGTTTGATACAAAATTGCAGTACCGGCTCGACTCAAATGTCGGTATGGGACAGCAGATTTTTTTATTTTTTTCGACGTTGGCATCATAGTGAAAGTTTTTCTGTTTGATGGTGTGAAGCATCTCCTTAAGTATTACTAGGGTGTTTTGCGGCGGCACCAATGTACGGCACCAATATCTGTTTGATAAAAAAGATACAGGGGTGTTTTGCGGCGGCTTTTCATACTAATGTTAGCATTAAAAATTTTCACCGCTTTTTTAAATCTTCATATGGATTGGTATTATGTTAATTATTATTAATACAAAAGAACCTTTAGCCCTTAGCATCTCGTAAACTCAAAACGAGAAAATCGGTATTCCATCCTGAAATTGCCATTATAATACACGTGAGCCTTTCTACTGTTGCACGCTTAATAATAACTTTTAGTAGTTGTAGCTAAGTGTCTGATCACCCCGAAACAGATTATACCATTCGGGACACCAGGGCAATGCCCACACGATAAGAAGAAGATGTCAAAATTATTTCTGCCTAAAACGACCATGTAAAAATCCAACATTTTTTTTTCTTGAATATACCTATATTTTGATGTCGTTTGCACATCATGTACTATCGCGGACTTTTCCGCCTGACCACCACTAGGCTCATTTTTGCTTGCATACTAAAAAATAAAAGCGATGTCTTACCCCGCCCTATTGATGAATAGACCAATTAATAATAGTTTCTAAACAATAAATTTTGGGTGAAATTATGCGATTTTTTTCTTAAGTGGTCAGGCAGAAAAGTCCCCGATAGTACATTAGGATATCCTCTAACTGTTCCTACCTGTGCCATAGCTGGGGGCTCTTGGACCAGTGGCCATACAGTTTTGCCCAGTATCCTTCTAATAGCGCGCGAAATGATATTGACCGTACGGGACCACGTTCGATAATTTTGACGCGCTTGTAGCCAAGGAAGCGTCCTTCAGTCTCCTAATCGGCTTGGAGCGAGATAGAGAGAGATTTAGTAGCACCCTTTGACTACCACTTAGATTTTTTTATTAATAAGTGACTTGTAGTTCTGACGGGGACTCTGATCTGATCCGCGCAAACGAAGATTGATGACCGAATTCATTTTCCTGGTCGTAATGTATTCACTTCACCTCACGATGGGGCCGAAAAGTTCCCGAGTGGCGACCGCATACCAGAAAGCGCAGCTTTGGTAGGTCCCGAGGTGGACCGACGACCTGGTGAAGGCAGCGGGAACCCGTTCGGTGAGGGCAGCGCAGGACCAGTCATTGTGGCGATCCTCGAGGGAGGCATATATCCAGCAGTGGATGTATATCCGTTGAGATAATTATTTGAATTAACTATTATGAATGAACTCACCTAGATAGTATCTTCGAAACGCAGCCATGTGAGACGCGTAGCTGACGACTAATGTCGCATGGTCGAACCCCGCTGTGGGCCAACTCGACTATCCTCTGTCGCACCACGTCGGGCAGTGGTCTTCCGTTCACAAATACACCTCCTAGTTGGTTGACGCCGCCGTGGCCTGAAAGAAAGAAGTTCATTTGAACATAGGAAGATGGTACAGGTTTTTGGTCCAAGCCTTTGTCTCTAGCATTCTAATTCTTGACTTCAGTTTGCCAATGGCCTCGATTCGGACTGTGCCACGACTTAACTAAATGTATTCCTGTCACTGTCTAAAATAAGATTAAGAAAGGAGACAGAAAACCAACAGCTGACTTTAGTGCTGTCAAAGTGACGTTACACGCCCAAAAACGCCTTAAATAAGATGGCGTACATTATGATGACATCTTATTTTGGGCATGTAACGTCACTTTGACAGCACTAAAGTCAGCTGTTGGTTTTCTGTCTCTTTTCTTAATCTTATTTTAGAAAGTGACAGGAATACATTTAGTTAAGTTAAGTCGTGGCACAGTCCGAATCGGGGCCAATGTCAAGTATGAAGAAAGAAATAGTTTTTTAGTGATAAGACCGTCTATTTTTGTATCTTCTGCATTTCCTGTCCGATTACGCTTTGTATAGGTTTTTTTGGTTTAAAATATAATTGTTTTTTATTCAAACTGCGCTTGGCGCAGGGCTTTGGGTTCGGCATAATCGATTGAAGAAAGTAGTGATTTACTAGAGTTATTCTCACCGCTATTTTTGGTAATTTAGATTGGAGACCAGATGTCCTTCAATTAAGTAACCACCAATTAGCCTTAAGTCCCTCCTAAACATTGTTTTTTGGTCAATAAATAATTTTAATTATTTATTTATTTTATTCAATCGTTTTCCGTTTTGTTCGTTTCAGATTTAGAATAACTATCATAAGGTAAACACAGATTACATATTATCATTTATTTATGTTTTAAAGATTATTTATTGATTTTAATCATTTATTTATCTGACAAGGTTACCTAACACAGATTACATCAATAACATTTAAGTATTTTTTGTAGATTATTTTCTACTTAGTTAATACATTTTTATTTTTAATTTGTCGTATTTTCTATTTTAATCTTTAAATTAGGTCAGGAATTAAACAAAGAAGTCCGACATGTTTTATATAATTCGAAAGTTTACACTAATTTAGAAAACTCTTGTTTAATGCTAATTTAAACATTTTAAACGGCATTTGCCAAATAAATAATTTTTTTTTTTTTTTTCCAAAATATCAAAACACGTCACCAATACAGACTAAAAGAGGTAAGTATAATGTATTATTAATGAACCATTGAGAGACCGGCCATGAACCGGGTATCGACCGGGCACCCGGGTGGAACCGGGCATGCCGGTGCGCAACCGAGCAAGACCCTCCAATCGATGACGGTTGCATCAGTTGTTGGATTTTGACCGGTTCTGTTATGGTTTCATTAGAGATTTTAACCGGGTTTTTGTATTATACAACGTGTTAATGAATAAGCACAAAACCTCATACACCCCAACTGATTATAACAAAATAATTATATTGAAACAATAATTGCATTGTTCATTATTTTGAAAAAAAAAAAGACGTGGTAGTTCAGTGGCGAGTAACCTTGCCTGCCGTGCAGGAGGCGATGGTTCGATCCCCGTCCAGGCCGACTCGTACCAATGACTTTTTCGGAATTTATGTACGATTTGTAACACCACTGGCTTTTCGGTGAAGGAAAACATCGTGAGAAAACCTGTATGCTTCAAATTCGAGGCATGTATCGTGCCTACTGTCCATTACAAGTGGCGACGGGCTCACTCCCCGTCACACTGGACAGAGTTCCGGTACTACTAGTGAAACGTGGATGTTCTGAAGTTTCAGAATATCTCTGACTACCCCCTCGGGGAATATAGTCGTGAGCATATGCATGCATGCATTATTTTGATACTTAAAATTTAAACTTATTTGCATTTTAAGTTTTGAGGCTAAAATTATTTGTTATCATTTCAGAAATGAATGAAAGCGCTAAGGTACTCATCGATAACTCATTTTAATATGGGTTGACATCGGGTTCAGTAAATTTAAAATTTTACAAACAAATTATGTAATATTTTGAAAAAAATTACCTATGTTGAAACCATGATAATTCGATTCTACTCTCGATTCTAAACAAACTACTTTCTAGTTTTGCGTTAATTCATTAGTAACACGTTGTATACCATTATTAACTTTAGACTTTTATACCACATACTCTACCCATCAAACTGAACAAGTTTAACTATGGGAGCAAATCTGTCAGAGCAAAAAAAAATCTGCTGTCTCATACAATTTGAGTCAAAGTGTTTTTATTGCAAAACTATAATATAATACTATAATACTATAATATATAATACTATAATATACTAGCGGCCCGTCCCGGCTTCGCACGGGTGGACGTCTAATCTTTTCTACCAATAAATATAGCCTATGTTACTCAGGGTGAATGCAGCTTTCTAATGGTGAAAGAATTTTTTAAATCGGCCCAGTACTTTTTGAGCCTATTCATTACAAACATACAAACATACAAAAATAGGTACAAATCTTTCCTCTTTATAATATTAGTGTAGATGTAGTAGGTCGAGTAGGTATTGCACTTTAGTATGGAACCGCAGATTTTTTTGTTCTGACCGGATTGCTTACATAGTCAAAATTGTTCAGTTTGATGGGTAGAGTAGGTATGTGGTTTAAAGGTTTAAAGGAGGAGGTGACTTAAGGAGGAGCCACTGAATACGTAATAAATATAAAGTCTTAAAAGATATAAAATTAATAACGTAACTAACATCACTATCACTACATAGTATAAAACAAAGTCGTTACCCGCTGTCTGTCTGTCCCTATGTATGCTTAGATCTTTAAAACAAAGCAACGGATTTTGATGCGGTTTTTTTAGTAGATAGAGCATAGACATTATTATTCTACTACCGTGAGTAGACCAAGTAAGTGTGTGAATGAGATTCCGATCATAATGAAAAAAACTACGAGTGCGAAAGAGATTATAATATAATTGCCGTGAAACCATTTTGAAACTATTTGGAGTCTTTTGGAGTCCTGTCAACAAATTATCTCTCGTTATTTTATTGATTTAATTTAAATTTATTTTGTGTTTTATAAGACGAATATAAAAAAACATTATGGTATCATGTTCTGTAATGGAGTGCAGTGTAAATTCCACCAAAAACCCAAATAAAGAGACGTTACAAAGGTAAATAGGATTAGTACAGTACTACTTTCACAACACTTTTTCTCACATATTTTATTCTTAAAATTATTTCGTAATACATTCATTATATGCAGTAAATGTCCTATTTTCTAAATAATATATCATTTCAAATAATTATGTGTAAGATAAAAAAATATTGTGTACGTGAAAAAGAAACCGTTTCGCATAGAGATTGTCCAAAATCTAATCGATATGTCGATAGTTTTGAAATTTATTTTTCTAATCTACCACCTAACTCCCTCCGTTCATGTCACGTGAGATTTTCTGTTATTTTTTTTAACTTATTGAAAGGCGGATTTAGCCTGGCCAAATATTGCCAGAAAATCTCTGTCCGAAAAATTCTTACACGCCGATTTTGACGGAATGGTTTTACTAATTGCGACATTATAACATTACTATTTAGCATGTCCATAATCCATGATACATACTGACAGATTGACAGATTTATCAAAAATCATTATTCCTCTCTTTCGACACATAAAATAAGTATAATAATTTAGCGATATTTTGTTACATTGCACAGTGTAATATCGGACCCTAAAATCGAACGTGGCCCATTTTTTGCCAGAAATAGATAGTTAATAAATACAATTTGAACACAATAGTGAAACTCCCGATTCCATATTGGAAATCCGAATTTAATAAAAGCGAACTAAAGTCCTTTAAGAAATATTACTGATTTCCGGATATTTTCTGAGGAATTGAAAGTAACAACTCTAACCCAAACTTTAAATCTATTATATTATATTAGAGAGTCCATGGAATTGGTTGCTAGTTTTTTTTACCCGATATGGTTGACTTCAGTGAAAAAAATAAAGAAGAAAAATATTAAATAATTAATATTTAAATTTCTACGACCTGCACGAGTCTCAAACTATTCTTAAAACACGTGTAAATTAAAGGTCTTTCGACATTTATATGCAGCAAAGCAGTAACAGGTTTAGATATTTTAATTTTTTTTATTTTCTGATATCCGGCATAAAAAGTAGGCGATTTTCAGATTTTTTTTGTCTCTCAAACTATAAATCGCAGACAATCGGGAGTTTCAATCTTGTATTCAAAATGTTATTAACTATATTTCTGGCAAAAAATGGACCACGTCTGATTTTAGGGTCCGATATTACACTGCGCACTTATGCACTGTGCGACCGGGCCAAAGTAATGCTTAATATTATTGACTGGGTAACTTCGTAACTTCCAGATTTCCTGCAAATGCAATAACGATACAAAAAATGGGTACGAATGTCAAATAGAATACGCTAGGAGCCTAAAACAAATATATGGTATGCAGTCGACATTTCAAAGAAAACTGTTTCGTGCCACGAAATCACCGATCGGCGTCTTTAATAGAAAGGATCTATACCTACTGAATTTGTCCCGGTGTTGGTAGGTGTTTATTCGTTATATGTGGGCGTCCAAACATAAAGGGTTCAGTAGTGGGGTATAGAGTTAAGACTAGATTCGGAATCTAGAATAGTCAATTGATAATATTAATTAATAAAATTTTCAAAAACTGGCATAGTTTTTTTTTTATCTGACATTTGTAGTTGAAACTCTGAAAAAGCTTGTTTTGAGAAAAAACATTTTTAAAGTTCGATAAAAAACACTTCTACTTATTTGTTACATAGATTTTGATTTATTAATGTAGATTAAGATATTCTGCATGAAATCCACATATAATTATATGTGAAACTTTATAAAATAAAAAGTTACGATCTAAACAAAGAATTGATACAAAGTTTAGTAAAAAGGTCCACTTGTCGTTGTTTAGTACAAAGTGAGTAAATACGACCACATAATGTAATAAATAAAAAAGCAAAGTTAAGTAAATTATATTCGTACTCTATTTAAGAACTAACAAAATAACAGACGAGATCTTTTTGATTATAATTTGGTGACGTATTTTCTTGAACTCGTATTTTAAAAAAAAAATCTCCTTTTAGAAGAACTTAAAATAGTTTCCAGTTTTTAGTATTTATATTCACATATTCACCATTGGTTTATCTAGTGAAATCATAAAAAAATCTGTAAAAAGTACTTTTGTTAATTCTTTTTAATCGAAAAAACGGCACACGCACGCACTTTTCGTGGGGCTGGGCTGGGCTGGGCAATCGCGTTTTTCATAGAAAATATTCGTCTGAACCTATGGCCCCTTAAGTTACAGTTTTATAACAGTGTAGGTAGATAGATTGTAGCCTAGCCGATTTAGACTTCATAATATAAAAATATAATAGTAGTAGTGACTACTATAATTATTGATGTGACATTGACGTAATCGCGATTATCGGTATCAAAATCACATCGACTACTAAGTAGTCGATAATCTGATATCGATGGTTTTGATATCGATAATCGCGAATACGTCAATGTCACATCACTAGAACTCACACTCTTATCAATTTCGCACATATTGACATTTCGGTTTCGGTGATGCGATAATGAGGAGTTCCTTGGTCTACTCGGAAGTGTAATATGTTTATGAGATAGAGTGATTCAAGAGGAAGGTTTATATCAGCATTGCACCCGTGCGAAGCCGGGGCGGGTCGCTAGTTATTATTAAGACATGAGCGTGGTCTGAATTAGTTATTAAACATAGTGTAAGTTCTGTTACAAAATAAATTAAAAAAAAAATAAGTTTTCGTCTAAGATGTGATTTTATTGCGATTTTTAGAAAAAAATTATCGTGATGCTGAAGTCTACAAACCCCTTTTAAAAATTTAATGTTTCTACCGATTTTATGAGCACCCAAAATATGGTTTATTACCTTTTATGTATGGTTTAATAACAAAAAAAACGTTGGTATCATAAAATGTTTAAAACCTCCCCAAAAATGAGCTACTTGCACCCGGATAAAAAGGTAAAAATATCATCTTACAAGAAACACTTTCTCAGCCTTCATACCCGGGTGGGGGAGGCACTAGGCGTGACGCCCGGATCGATCGGTCACGCCCAGCGACCCGGGTGAATCGATACACCCGGGTACCGTACCCAGTTTGTTTTGATTTTAGGATATTGGCTGCGAATTGTGTTTTGCGAATATAGTTGAAGTTGGTTTTTGATTATGTAGTACAATTGGATGCTCACGAGACAGTGTTGGCATGCGTGTGTAAATTAATAATACTATGTTATATCCTGTTGATAAAAACTATTGTTTTGTATGATGAAACCACATAATTTTTAACTTTTTGACATTTTTATTATTTATTAGCAAATCCGCATTAATGTCGATATTCTGTGAAAATTTCAACTGTAGACAGTTGAAATGTAGTTTGAAAGTTACAGCCCTAAATAGGTGGGACAGACAGACAGACGGACGGACAACGTAGGCTTTAGTAATAAGGTCCCGTTTTCACCCTTTGGGTACGGAACCCTGAAAACACATGTCCACTCAATAGCCTTCTGTTCTTGCTTAAGGCGTTACCGAGCCTATTGTGCTGCCCCCAATCGTATTTTTTTTATTTCTTGACAATTAAACAATATTTCGTAAAAACAAGAATGTCACATTGTAGTCAGTGCTGATTCTCAATTTATCGGGTCACTGCGGATTTTTTTTTATAATGTTTTTGGTTACTATCCTTAAAATCGCCAAAAGTGGCAACTTTTGGCGGTTATGACGATAATAGCTATAAGAATAAAACATAAATACGTATTGTTTCGATAAATTTAAAACCTATCAGGACTACAATGTGACATTCTTGTTTTTTGGAAATGTGGTTTAATTGTTTAGAAATAAAAAAAAATACGATTGGGGGCAGCACAATAGGCTCGCTGCAGCCTTAACGAATGGATATACTAGTAGACCTACTCTGGTTTAGATACAACTAAAACTATTAAAGCAATCAAAAGATAGAGCCTAAAAACAAAAACACAAGTCCGCCCTTGTTTTCAGGGAGTAATTAACTTTAATGAGGGACAAGATGGCGCGCCGGAAGTCGAAGCGCTAAGCCCTTGTAAGGGCGTTGTCTCATTGATGTGACCGTAGAGCGTCACGTGACTCCACGTCACGTGACTCCCGTCAGCGCCCGACAAGAGTCACGTGACGCTCTACGGATGTGACTATGAGGATTTTGAGGAATTGTGGAGAGGAGGAGCTATACAAAAAATTGTTTGAATATGAGACTGGAAGTTGGGTTAAAAAAGTTAGTTAAAAACGTTACGTCTAATATGTTATCGTCATCTTCCTAGAAAATAAATTGTAATTGCTAATGAAAATTGGCCAGAAAGCGAAATACGGATGGCAATAATAATTAAAAAAGATGAACCTATGAAATAACTAATTTTTCTCCACAACCAGAAATAAAGCAGTTTACAATAAACACGTAGGTAAGTACCTACAGGTGTGATTGTGGGAGACTGGTGTTTAAAATAGATATATGAAGAGTACACCTGAATATTTTCGATTCACCATACGCCCATCCGCAGTGAGATTTTAGCATCCTTTTAAACTAAGAGTCTACCCATCAAACTGAACAACTTTTACTATGGGAGCAAACCGATCGGAGCAAAAAAAAAATCTGCTGTTGCATACATTTGAGTCGAGTAGGCGTTGCAGTTTAGTATGGGACAGCAGATTTTTTAGTTGCTCCGATCGGTTTGCTTTCATAGTAAAAGTTGTTCAGTTTGATGGGTAGACTCTTAGTTTAAAAGGATGCCAATGATATCAATTTCACCCTATAGTTTAGAATTTATATATAACAATATCTTTCTAATCTTATATGGATCAAGTATTACAGTGACATTCTTTTATAATACACACACAGAACAAGCATCAAAAATGCTTCTGGTATAATGAATTAAATAACGTGTCTGGGATTTTTCAAAAATTTATGAATTAAATAATTTGTCTGGGATTTTTCAAAATTTTTAATTTAGCTTTTTATTCGATCCATACTCCCTAGTATGTATAAGTGTAACAACACCTTTACCTGCCCGGTAGTAGGCAGGTGTTCTTACACAAGTCCCGATGTTCCCGTTTCCCCTCCCTTGTTACAGTCTCGAGAAAAATAAGCAATTGTGTTAATGAAAATAGGAAAATATATATTTTTGATTCCATTTCTTCGTAGTAACATTCGTATTTAGAGTTTATTTTAGGCAATGTGCGGTTTAGAATCAATGTTTCTATACAGGGTGTAAGTGACAGCCTAGCAAATACTGAAACTGTGACCTCAGACCTCACCGTTTCAGTATTTGCTAGGCTGTCACTTACACCCTGTATATCTACTTTATGTGAGAAATTGTACACCCAAGTAAACAATTGTGACAAAGACGAAAAAAAATATTCAAAAAGTAGCTGTCCGACATATTTTGAGTCGTGAAGGTGCTACAGTTTTGTGTGAAATGTACAGCATTTTTTTTTATTATATCTAATTGAAGAAAGAAACAATTTTTCATAAAAAAAAAATCATTAAAGTAAAGCAATAGGCTACTTGACAACTAGTCAAATCAGCTACTCTTTATCGGACGTCAAAACGTGCGCTTTGTATGAACATTAAAATTTGTACTAAATAATGAGTTGTGACATCATTAACATTTCATTACTTTTTAAAGTTTATCTTGTTATTAAAAATAGTATTCAGGCTAAAAACTCAATGAAAATGGGAGTTTAGCGTTATTTTCTAACCTTATTTTTATTAATTAGGTACTTAGTCTTTTTATTTGTCCAAATTTTCATATTTGGTACGTTTTGTTTTTTTTATACCTCAAACAGTTTTTAAAACGGGATAATGTATCCTGTAGAAGCAGTTAGTTTAAATGTTAGGTTATCTTTTTATTTCTCCGAACTTTCTTTTTTTTTTAGTTTTGTCCCCTGTACCTTAAACAGTTTTTTAAACGTGTTATCATGTAATTGGCGCTGTATAATTTAAATGTTGTTGTATTAGAAATTAAGTAATTTGCTGTATGATATCCAATAAAGATAAATTAAATTAAATTAAAAAGATAAAATTAAAATATAATATTGTATGTAGTCAAATACCCAATTGACAACATTTCATTTTCAGAAAGGTACCAAAATTAGAAAACCATTTGAAGATTATGTGATTCAAAGCTTATAATTATCAAAATTTTTCAGATTCAGAGAACAGATTTTTCTATCCATTATTTATCGTGTTATTTGAAAAATACTGAAAAATAAAATATAGGTTGAATGAGATTATATTCCTTTGCCTGCTTGGCTTTTCTATTGTATTTGACAGATTTTATTTTTAATTTTATTGCGGCCAAGGTATTATAGCCATAAATCCTACATATTTCAGAAAATTCAAAAGTAATATCGGTCAAAAATTAAATCGGAAAAATACATATCTCTTATTTTTTAACCTTTTTTTATATTTTTCATTAAAAACAGGTGATTAAAAAAATGACGACATATATCTGCGTATATCTGAACTTAATGAAATAGTTAAAGTTATAGCAAAGTTTCCGAAATTAACTTCAATCCCATTCATCAATCCGAATGATAATAAAATAAAACTGCACAAAGTAAATCAGAGGGCCACAAATGCAAACGTCAAAAAAGCCGAGAATGGCGACCGAGTCCAATTTAAACTCGGAGGGGACCACTTCCGCTTCCTCTTTGCGGGGGAATTTCACATTTAAATTTAGAACGTCCGAGTTTCTCTGTGATTTGTTGATGGTTTAGACGAGTTGAAAATTGCTGTCTGGTTCCTAGGTTTAGTTGTAATTTAAGCTCTATTTTAGACTCAATAGACTAGACTGAAAATTAGTCAAATCAGCTACTCTTTATCGGACGTCAAATCGTGTGCTTTGTACTAAAAACTGAATTATGACGTCATCAATATTTCATTACTTTTTAAAGTTTTGTAATTAAAATTAGTACCTATTTTAAAAGTTTATTTTGTTATTAAAAATAGTATTCAATCAAGCTAAAAACCCAATGAAAATGGAAGTTTACTTTATTTTCTAACCATTTTTTTATTGAAAAGATAAAATAAAATACATTTTTATGTAGTCAAATAGCCACAATTTCGTAATACGCTATTTGACAACTAGTCAACTAGTCAAATTAAAACGCACGCTTAGTTTGAAAAATTGCCTTACTAAACTAAAGCCTTACTATACAGGGTGAAATTGATATCCCTAGCATCCTTTTAAACTAAGAGTCTACCCATCAAACTGAACAACTTTTACTATGGGAGCAAACCGCTCGGAGCAATAAAAAAATCAGCTACTCCATACTAAACTGCAATGCCTACGCGACACAAATATATGCAACAGCTGATTTTTTTTAAAGCTTGTCTTTAGTTTTTATCAAAATAAAGAGTTGCTGATTTGACTAGTTGAAAACTCACGGATTACACTTCGCGAATACCAAATTGACAGCTCGCTGATATTTAAACAGATTGTGAATAAAGAATTGCATAGCGGTCGTTGTGGCAATCCTTGGGGGAGACCTATATCTAATAGTGGATGTCCATTGGCTGAGATGGTGATAATAGTTTATAAGAAAGTATTACGTTGTAGAGTGGTAACCCAACTGGCAGGCGTAGTGTGGGACGCCCTGCTGCCCGCTGGACAGACGACCTAAAAAAGGTAGCGGCGAGCGACTGGATGAGGAAGGCCGAGGACTGAGTTTTGTGGCGCGCCTTGGGAGAGGCCTATGTTCAGCAGTGGACGATGATAGGCTGATGATGATGATGATGACGTTGTAGAGTTTCTGTACCTTCAACGCCTTAAAAACACTGACCATTTTAGTGCCATTCTATCTCGAATGCCTCTGTACTTCAGCAAAATTGGTTTTATCTTTTATATTATAACCTAATAACCTTACAAACAAGTTAAATGCATTCTCAATAAGCACGTTACACAGGTACAGGATACGTCATGCGCCAGCGCACCCCCTCCAACAAATATTCTGATTATTAACATTCGCTCCGTGTTGACCTGCGACTCTTATGTGATGGAATTTAATTCATTAAACGAATAATGCAATGGTTACTCGTAAAGTAGATTTTGAGGGTGGGTTTTTCGGGGTCGAAACTATGTAAGTACTTACCTAGTTGGGTCTTACTTCTAAACTAGAAAAATCAAAGATGCGATCAAAATGTATTAAAAAGTTACTATTAAGATCTATGATATTCTTCTTATCGTGTGGGCAGAGCTTTGATGTCATAGTTTTTTCAGACCGCCTTACAGCCTCTGACGTGGTTTTTATGTAACGACTACTACCACTAGAGATAATCACCGGGATCAACGGCTTAACGTGCCATCTGAAGCATGGAATCATCATTCTTTTCAGACAATTAGGTGATTCGGCCTGCTTGATCTATGATGTAGATGTGATAATGACTACGGGACCCGATCATGGGTCCGACACGCTCTGAGCAGATTTTAAAAAAGAAATCTCTCTACTTTTATAGTAGTCTGCTAAATATAAATACATAGTCAGACCTTTCTTTCCATGCACCTACCAACCCAAAGATAATCTTAAATACCTACTATTATTACCTAGTACATAGATAGATATTTTAAAAGTTTTGTGTGAACGAGTGCATCGAAGCAAGACTATGTGCATGTCCTTGATCCTGCCTATGGTTGTCTGAGGTCATTATAGTTTATGGTTTTATTATGGGATTTCATGGAGCTATTAGCTTTGTATAAAATACATAATCTGCCTACATGATTCATGTAGGTAGGGTATGTCGTCAACATCCTATATACAGGGTGTTCGGGTAAATAGTTGCATTACTTTAAGGGGTGCTTATACCCATGATACTGAACAACTTTCCCTAAGAAAGCTAAGCTGATCGAATTTTTGTATGAAAAGTCGAATTTTTTTTTGCGAATTTCTTATAGGTTTCTTAGGGAAAGTGGTTCAGTATCATGCGTACAATCACCCTTTAAAGTAATGCAACTGTTTACCCTAACATCCTGTTTATTTTGTTTTGTTTAAAAGATGTGTGTTGTAGAGTTTCTGGCCGCATCTTCTCTACAATGGAACATTCCGACGCGGTGATAGAGTCAAAAATTACGTCAGAAAGCTATCCATGTGACATTATTTTGAATACGTATAATACTTTGAGCGAAATCCACAAAACAATTTTTAAACTTTTTTATGTTGTGGCCGGCAATCAGGATTCTGTACTTGGACAGAAGACAGCCTTTAAATTTACGACATTCCAAAAAACGCGTGTAACAAAAAAAAAACATTTTCCCAGAGACAATAAAAACTTTTTTTTCACTAAATTCAAGATGGCGGCACAGTGGCGTCGGGCACGCATCCGGTCCGCGTATGTTAATGCCGCTTCCTCTCGGCAGGCCGTTGGTCTCTCTGTTATAAATATTGTGGAAAGCCATATAGAAATTAGGTATACATTTGTAGGTAGCTTTAGAGGACCTTAGTCCTTTAGAGGGTATAAAGCAAATGACCAAAATTCTGGTCTTGACAATGTTACACTATGGTAGGTAGGTATTGTAATTGTAATGCAATATTGTATTTTAATCGTACTTTGTACATTTTTTTTTTTTAAAGATGTGTGTTGTAGAGTTTCTGGCCGCATCTTCTCTCTCGACGGAACACCTTCCGACGCGGTGGTAGAGTCATAAAATGACGTCAAAAAGCTATCTAGGTATTGCTAGGTGAATAAAATTTTTTGATTGATTTTGATTTTAATCGCCAATTTTAGATTCGAATTTCACATGACCAAATCAAGGCGAAATAATTAAAAAAGACATGCATATTTCCATCACATCTGCAAGGTCTTAGGTACTTACATCGATCAAAAAAAATTCAATGTTCAACCTTATCATCCCTTATTATCGCTTTGAAAATGATGAATTATACAGGGTGTAAATTAAAATGGGACAGCTACTCAAAGGGGTGCTTCAGACCATCAAACTGAACAACTTTCTCTATGGGACCAATATCGAAATCGCGAAAAAATAATCCGCTCTTCCATACAAAACTGCAAACATAACTCGACTGAAATGTATGGGACAGCAGATTTTTTTTTCGCGATTTCGATATTGGTCCCGTAGAGAAAGTTGTTCAGTTTGATGGTCTGAAGCACCCCTTTAAGTAGCTGTCCCATTTTATTGTACACCCTGTATACACTACTTGTTTTTAGGTTACACACTAACAGGTTATTATTACCTATTAACATAACTTTAATGGTGTATTCAGACAATGAAATTAAACAACTTTCCGAAAGGATTATGGGTCGAAACACTAGAAATTTTTTTGGAACTCCCATAGAAAATCGATTAGCGAATCCGCTCTTTTGTATGGAAGGTCTAACAAATTTTCTCGTTTTTCGACCCATGTTCCTTAGGGAAAGTTATTTAGTTTCATTGTCTGACCCTTGGTCCAGTGGCCATACATTTTTTCCCAGTGTATGTTACTATATATTAAACTAGCTGTTGCCAGCGACTTTGTCTGCGTCACCCGGATAAAAAGTAGCCTATGTGTTAATCCAGGCCATGGTTTATCTGTATGCCAAATTTCATCAAAATCAGTTCAGCAGTTTTTGCGTGAAAGCGGAACAAACATCCATCCATCCATATTTACAAACTTTCGCGTTTATAATATTAGTAGGATATCGAAATACACAGCAACTAATAACAAAATTTCCTAGCTTATATACGGCCCAAAGTCCAAACCCTCTAATTATATACCAATTATAACTTTACATAACTAAATGTAAATAAACCTTATAACAAGAAACTGAATAGATGAACACGCAACCAACGGGTTAGAGTTACAAAAGACCTATTTCTAACCTGACCACCTTTCTAAAATCTCGACAATTACAAGCAAAACTTGTTTCAAAACTTAGATTCAGTGATATATGCGTATACGCATGGCGGCAACCAATCACAGATGAGCATTGAATGTGTGCGTGAGTGTTTACGTACGAGCGTCCGACGCTAAACGTTACATGCATGTGAGCTGTGATATATGACGCTTTAAGCTTGTGTGTATATAATTTGTCTCGTATTACTCTTTTGCGTTTGGTTTTTGATTTGTAAACTGGATTTTGTGCTTTAAGGTTAAGAGTTAAGGTGTTTAGAATGGTTTTAGAGGAGGTTTAATAAGTTGTAATGTTGATGTCATTCACTCCCCATTGTATGTAGGTGCGGCAAGCGTCTTGCTATAGTCATGTACCTACCAATTTTGAAGTATAATTTCGTGATCTATGACATGTAACGTTGACTCATAGAGTTTTTTTGAGGAAATAGTTTAGTGCCAATTTTATTGTCTTTTTTTTAATTTGAAGACTCGTGCTTTACGGAATTTTAATGGCGTTATGGAGTCATTAACTTTTGTATTTTCACAGTATGTGAGTTTCGAATGAATGTCCTTACTTATTTATCTTCTACACCTACCCAGGCTACCCATAGAATAGAATAGTAGATAGGCGAAAGGACGTTTGCGGAACTTTCCTTTCAAGTCATCTTTTTTATAGTGTTATCTTGTCTGGTATCAATGGGTTCAGTACCTATGACCTTCTGATCACAAATATATGAGATGAAAAGCGCTCAGACTGTGTGGGTAGAAACTGTGACGTCATGAAATTGGGCATACAAGGTAAAAAATAAAATACGTTTAATCATATCGGAGTACCAAATGAAAGAGATTTACGAGTAAATTACAAATATATAACATAGAATAACATTTTCACTACTTGGGTGAACAAATTATTCGAAAAAGTAAAAAAAATTTGCAAATTCTGAGTTGACTTTGAACTACTGTAGATTATAAACGACTGGATTTTTGTTTAATATGTATCAAATGTCTCAGAATACTCATCTCACTATCTGTAAATATTGTACCTAATAATTTGGTAAACTTGGCGAGTCTCTACATTGTAGGTAGGTATCTACTACGGTAGCACCAAGTACTAGGGTGGATCACTCAATATATGGAAAAATTTTTTTTTCTTTAATCTTCCTCGGCTAGCATGAAGAAGTTGTGACACCTACCTACCATTCATAATATGAAATATGAAAGAGATACATTAATATTTAGTACTGCCCCAAGCTAACGGAACTTGTAAAAAACACTACAAAATGCCATTTTGTCTACTGTAATACCTATGTTTGTGCATTTTGTACATGTTTCGTTAGCTTGGGGCAGTACTAAACATTAATATATCTCTTTTATATTTTATAATATTATGAATGGTAGATAGGAGTCACACCTTCTAAATGCTAGCCGAAGATGATAAAAGAAAAAAAAAATTTTTCCATACATTGAGTGATCCACCCTACTAAGTACCTATCTACTTAGGCTGGACAAGCCTTCTTCGTAAATCAGTCTATCAGTGAAAATCGTATTAAAATCCATACAGTACCTACTTCCTTTCTGAAATAAGCTTACAGACAGACAAGACTCTTCTTTGTATAAAGAGAATGAAACCTTGTCATTTTCTAATTGCTCTCTACAGGGTGTAAAATAAAATGGGACAGCTACTTAAAGGGGTGCTTCAGACCATCAAACTGAACAACTTTCTCTATGGGACAAATATCGAAATCGCGAAAAAAAAATCTGCTGTCCCATACATTTCAGTCGAGTTATGTTTGCAGTTTTGTATGGGAGAGCGGATTTTTTTTTCGCGATTTCGATATTGGTCCCATAGAGAAAGTTGTTCAGTTTGATGGTCTGAAGCACCCCTTTGAGTAGCTGTCCCATTTTATTGTACACCCTGTATAATTTTTCACAAATTCCTATTTCTATTTTCCTGTTCCTTTCCTTTAGATAGGATAAGATAAATATTCTTTATTTGCACACCAAGAACCTTTTCCAGCCTATTCCTAATCCTTTTAAGTATTTTCCTTTATTATTTGATTTGAAATAGCACAGCATGGTCAACATGGCTGTAAGGTCAACACATCTTAAATTCATTGGGCACTATAAGATACCAGAGGTTATTCTTAATAGTATAAGAGATAAGTGTACTTTTTGCAACCATCAGCAGCAAGGCTGATTCAGTGTTTATGGGGTGTAGAGCATCTCTGTGATGGGGATGGACCTTTGAACGGCTGTATCTCCTAAACCGACTGATAAAGCAGCAGTTTTTGTACTGTTCACATAGCTACAGTGCATCTACAACAATAACATACGATCAGCCTTGCAGCTGATCTTTAATTTTTTATAGACCTTTAATCATCAGTACCTCCTAAACCGACTGGAGTTATGCAGGCAGACCTGGTCCATCCCCATCACAGAGAAGCTCTACACCCCATAAACACTGAACCAGCCTTGCTGCTGATGGTTGCAAAAAGGTCACTTATCTCTCGGAATATAAACTTGCCAGACAAAAAGTTCAAAAGTCCTCTGTACGAAAGGTTACTATAAAATGGCTGGTCTTGACAATGTTAGGTACACTATGTAATTCAATATATGTATATTTTGTTTTGTTTAAAAGATGTGTGTTGTAGTTTCAGGCCGCATCTTCCCTACAACGGAGCACCTTCCGACGCGGTTTTAGACTCAAAAAATTACGCCAGAAAGTTATTCTATTTGATTTATTTTGAATATATCATGTTAATAATAAAAAAAATATTTGTAAATCCTATTGCATTTCAATTAAAAATAGGTACCTAGTCAGATACGTTCAGATCACGTGGTTTCTTAAGGCTCTCCTTCCCTAGTGCAAGGCTCTCTTTCTTACAAGCAAACTTTTGCAATTAGCCATCCCGCTTTAATTGAGTGGCTCAGGTCAGAATTTTCCGTTTTCTTTGAAAACCTGTATGATTTTTATATGAATTCTCAAAAAATAAGAAAACCACACCATTCTACAGGGTGTACAATAAAATAGGACAGCTACTCAAAGGGGTGCTTCAGACCATCAAACTGAACAACTTTCTCTATGGGACCAATATCGAAATCGCGAAAAAAAAATCCGCTCTCACATACAAAACTGCAAACATAACTCGACTGAAATGTATGGGACAGCAGATTTTTTTTTCGCGATTTCGATATTGGTCCCGTAGAGAAAGTTGCTCTGTTTGATGGTCTGAAGCACCCCTTTAAGTAGCTGTCCCATTTTATTATACACCCTGTATATTGTATTGTGAAGAATATTGTAAATTTTCATATTCTTCTGATCAACAATGTAAGAGTAAAACGGTTACAATTGGAAAAAAAGGGGTGACTTTGGATTAGTTTTTCTTCAGTTTTATTAATTAAAATAGATTTCGAGAAAAACCACATCACTTCTCATATCCTGTAGATTTTTTTTTTTTGCAACAAGCATCGTCAATACAATAAATAAATCCGCACATGCGTCGTCAAATAACTTAATCTAATCAAATAAACCGCCCCGCACCATATCCCGCCCAAAGGTACCCATGATGCTGGCTGCATTACCTCTCTGGATAGCCAGCTCCTGTAGATTGTTCAGTTTTGTTTTATGCTTAAAAAGTGCCATAGTTAATGTGTAAAATGGTTACAAAGTTACACAAAACCGGGCGGACGCCCCTTAATTTTTTTCCTTCCTGGTACATTATAGTTATTTGGTTGGATCAAGGATTTTAATAGGTAGGTAAGTATTCGTAGTTCAAGCGGTCCATTGGGAACGTCATTAGAAAATTCGTGGGCATAAATAGCCGAAATCGATCAGAAAGGATATCTGAAGGAATCTAAGAGGAATCAAAAGAGGTTTCAACGTGAGTTTCAAGACACAAACTGGCAAGTGCAACCTGCACGAGATCGAGAAAACGTGTCTCTCTCTCGAGTAGGTTTGCAGTTTTGTATGGAAGAGCTCGAGAGGTGCCTTAGAGAAAGCAGTTCAGTTTGACGGTCTGATCATCCCCTTATAAAGTGTCAGCATATTAAGAAGGACCCTATACAGGGTGTAACAAAACACCCTAGTAATACTTAAGGGGGTGCTTTAGGCCATCAAATTGAACAACTTTCACTATGGAGCCAACATCGAGAAATAATAAAAAAATCTGCTGTCCCATACAAAACTTTGTACCGACTCGGCTAAAATGTATGGGACAGCAGATTTTTTTTTTCTCGATGTTGGCTCCATAGTGAAAGTTGTTCAATTTGATGGTCTAAAGCACCCCCTTAAGTATTACTAGGGTGTTTTGTTATACCCTGTATACAATGTTTCTGCTTTTAATAGCTAAGCTAGCGGAGTTATATTTTTTACCTAAAGAAGAAGGTAAGGTAACCTACATTTCTTGTCAAAAATAAAGCGCGTTGATTTATTCAGCACTGGTTAAAATGTGATGTAATCTCTGAACAGACCAGCATCAGTAGTATGCGGTTTTCATATTATTGTGTAAAGCAGACAAAATCTTTTTACAAAATGGCAGGGTTTTTTAAAACATAGAGCATCGATTTTGTTGAGTTTTTGCAGAGTTTTTGAGTGTGAGTTTTCTTTACAGTAGAGTGGGCTACTAGGATATTTTGAATATATCGATAAAAAATATAGACAGATCAGAATTTTGAATATATCGATAAAAATATCGACAGAATTGTGGGGACTTGCTACAGATCAGCACCCACAAGTTATATTAACCTATCTCGTCCGTGGAGATTCTAAACACAAAAGATTTGTTATTGTCTTAGTCACGGATCCGTGACATACACAGACGAAGGGTTAAGGGATTGTTTTAGAACCATAATCTTCTACAAATCAAACAGTTCAGTTCACTGACAAACAATGCACAGCCAATGACGATAATTTATAGAAACATGAAATTTAGAATACCTACATAGTCTACAGAAGATGTGAGGGTGCACCAAAAATGATTTGTTGTTGATAAAGTCGGTGGGTAGGTAAGTTACTTGTAGATAGTCAATTAGGCATGTTGTTTGCAACCTTCCGATTTTTCTATTGTTATATTTTTATTTTTGGTGCTTTTGCGGTACGGTCTTCAACACTGCCATAAATGATCTCTGGAATTGGCTCTCTAATAGCCATGCTTTATTCTTATTGCTGTCTCCCGTTTGCAATGAAGGCAAGTCGGATATTTCTTTTTCCTACTCCTCCTATCTTCTTTGATTAATTCATTGCGGGTTCCAAGACAGATTAGAGTCATCCCCCGGGCTCGCTGGACTTCATTGTCTAGTGTTGTGAATGGTCGCCGCTGTTTATCCTGGCTTACAGGAGTCACAGCGGTGGGAATATGTGGTGGGACTATGCCTGATTAAAAAACAACCTTCAGATGTTTCAAACCAACTTAATTGAATAACCAAAGAGCACGTTAGGTATATGTATCCAAAATTCCAAACAATACATGGCGTAATATCATCGTATGTCACAAAGCGTACCCAACATCGTCCTATCTCAATCTAGCAATTTGCCTTCATATAATCGACACATGGAAGACAACGGCCCACAGCCATACAGCCTCTCAATTAAACAACGCATGCCCGCAAATTCGAACTTCGAACGCACACAAGTAAGCCACGCCCCGCCTTCGAAACCCACCAGCCAATCAGAACGCGCCGGTCGCCCTCCCGCGACATTCCGGCCGCGCCATTGGCTGACACCATAACGATCTCAAATTTGGAGGGAATTTTTGGGTGTTTTATGAAATCTCGGGGCTTCGCAGACGTGCGGTGGATGTTATGAGGTATTTTATAGTTGCATGATTGTACGAGGTTTTTATGTTTGTCGTCGTTATGATAATCTCGTTATGGATGGAACCGGTCGTTGTTTTTACATAATGGCATTCGGGATTCGAGGCTTTTTATTTTGATAAAGAGGATGAAGATTGGAAAAGTGGTCTTATTCAGGCTTTATGGTGGTTTCATATAGTTACATTTTTGCTGGATATAGGTATAGTTGATAGAAAAAAAAATGGTGGAGGAAAATCTAACGTATTCGGAAAAACCAAATTATCTCTACTTTTCCAAATAAACCTACCTATTAACCTGTACTATACTTCATTTCATTTCATTTCATTTCATTTCATTTCATTTATTTATTAGGCACATAAACAGATCACAGTCGTAAACATTATAAAAAAGTACAGGAAATGGTTTTAATTCTAGACGTGATCCAAAACAATGTGCACAGCACGATCGGTAACATTTTAGACAAAACTTAGGTTGTTTTACTTTTTGATTACATTTAAATGCTTTTAGATCAATTTTCAAGTGAAAAATTAATTTAAGAAAATAGGCTACACAAATAAAACAGTACTTACAAAGAACATGAAAACATTTAAAATCTAGGAGGGGTGGAGGACATTTTTGAGATTTCTTTTGAAACGGTTAAAGGAATCAAAAACATCGATGCTCGAATCAACTAATTCATTGTACTGGCGGCACATTCGGGTGATAGGGTTATAAAAGGAAGTGTTATTTTTGTAGACTTGCAGTGAGAAAGGCCTGGGGACGCGACATCTGTAGTAAATATTTATGTTGAGGAACGAGAGCAGCGCAGGCGAGTCTATGGTTGAGTGCAAAATTTTGTGGAGGCAAAGTAGGTCCTGCTGTTTACGCCGGGCTTCAAGAGATTCAACTTTGAATCTTTTGCGCCTTTGATTATAATCTTTTAGGGTGCCACTGAGGTATAATTTATATGAAAGAATAGCGAGGCATTTCTTCTGCACACCTTCGATTGTCTGAGTGTGAACAGCGTAGTATGGTGACCACACTGTTGAACAATACTCGAGTGTACTTCGTACGAGGCTGTAATAGAGACAAAGAAAGCTGCCAGGCTTCTTAAATCCCTTGGTAGTTCTAGTTATAAATCCTAGTAGTTTGTTACCCTTCTTTACTATCTGCTCGTAGTGCGGGCGAAAGCTGAGCTGTTCATCGAAGAGGACACCGAGATCCTTTGCCACTGTCTTACGCTCCAATATTTGAGCCGAAAGCGTGTAGTCAAACATGACTTTCGCATGCTTCCTTGTAAATGAGATGATGAAGCATTTGCCAACATTGAGAAACATCCTGTTTCTCGCGCACCAATCTGATATCTCATTGAGATCACGTTGAAGCGCGAGACAGTCGCTGAATGAATTTATGAATAGGTATCTCACAAATCACAATGCCTTTGCTCAAGGTTAAAAACTTCCTAATGTAATAAGATAAAAAACCTTATATCTTATCATATATTATGAAGTTTTTTATATACCTTGAGCTAATACCTATTCCCTAAGTGCAAGATCTAAAATTGTCTTTCAGGACTATAGGTGTAATTTTACAGGTTGGTCCTAAAAAGTGAATTTTGTCTCAATATAGATTGTTGTTTGGACTTCGATTAATTATTCAATTAGGTAAAGCAATGATTCTTAATCTAAGGCAACATAATATGTTATTATTATTAAAGTCCAAAACATTATCATAATTAACACAAATTGATTTCACAGGACCAATGACTGAAAGTTGCCTAGTAAGGACAAGTTAAATAATCTTCTATATCTACTTGTGACTGACTGACTGACAGAAAATCAGAGAAGATAAAAAACAAGGAATTTGTACCTACAGGGTGTAAAATTTAATGGGACACTTACATAAAGGACAGAAGGATAATTCAGACCATCAAACTGAAAAACTTTTAATATGGAACCAACACTGAAATCGCTGTCCCATACAAAACTGCAAAATATAACTCGACTGAAATGTATGGAACAGCAGACTTTTTTTGTGATTTTGATATTGATATAGAGAAAGTTGTTCAGTTTGATGGTCTAAAGCACCCCTTTATGTAAGTGCCTCATTAAATTTTACACCCTGCAGATTCAACAAAGGACGTAGGGGTGCACTAAGAAAGTATTTTTTTGATAATTTCTCGCAACCGAAGTAAGTACCTAATTGTTCGTCAGAAAAAAAGTATCTACCTAGTAGGTAGGTAGTAGGTATAATATACTCACATGTATAATATTCCATCATGTTTTGATTGTATCGGTAAGCGGCGGAGAGGTCAACACCGCCGCCGGCCCTCAACCCAAAAAGGGCGGCAAAAGTAGCTTTACTCTGACCCTCCAGCTTGAACAATTCACTTCACTTTTAACAACCTATTACAAATCACTGTTACATTCATAAGTGTACTATAAAGAACTTTATTAAGTCATTTAAGAAGTTTTGTGTGCACTATAAAACACTTTACGCCGCCATTTTAAAAGTTCGAATTTTGAAATTTAGTGCGCAGCGTCACCGTTTGATTGATTTATCGATAAACGTTTTTGGCATGTTTTTGTTTTATTCACTGATCAGATTTCACTGGTTCAATTTTTATTTTATTATGTAACTTTATATTTCAAAAACCATTTTGATAAATGTAGGTACCTAATTAATTAAATATTTGGTTGAGCGTTTACGTTATAAAGATTAATTAAGGTAGGTATAGAAAATGTTTTGCACTGCCTTGATAGGATGTTATTCGAAATCTATCATTTCTATCGACTAGCTTTCAAAGCCTTTCAAACCCAAATCACTCTCAGCACCAACGCAACGACTGATTGGTCTTACTGTTAATCTCCGCAGATAAAAATAGAAAATTAAGTACCTACTGACTACTTAAAAAGACCTATTTGTAGAAACTACGATAGTTAATTTCAATGCACTAATGGTTTCAAAGAAAAAGCCAGTAAACACCGTGAAAGTAGCATGAAAATCGCCGAACTTAGACTCTACTATTGCTCGTTGCAAAGGCGATTCGTTTGGAATAATTTCGCCGGTTTTTGGACGATTTTCCGGTGTTTGATCACCGGTTTTCCGGTTCGATAGAGGCAGGTGGGTCCAATGCTTCTCACGAGAATATTGTTATACCTTTTAATGGTCAAATGGTCATAATGAGGAAGTTAGGAATTATTTTTGTTTTGCTTTTTAAAATTTTTATGGGTGATTATTGATTAAGCCGTGACAGTGTTTACGCGATAGATTATTTGGGTTATAATTAAGTTTTTTATTAGTAATTTTGATTGGAAAGGTACAAGTTACCTTCTCTTTATCATAAATTATACAAGAGTATTTCAATATTATGTACCTAACTAACATATAGACATAGATCAAAGTTAAAATATATTATATTTGCATAAAATATGTATATGTAGGTAGATAAAAAAGACTAATAAAAATATAATTTATTGAGAGAAAACGCGTTTTGTTAACAAGGATAAAATACTTTTCGTAAAACATCGAGCATCACGTCCGTACTAAAAGATAAACCTTTGAATGAAATAGCCCAAGAACCCGACAGAAAAATTTTAACACATGCCTTACCTACTGAATTTTAAAATATGTATACCTACTTAAATCTTAATGTCTCGTTATAAAATAATTGTCTGAAGTGGTATAATTAGAATTAAAGCCGCTTAAATTACCTGAACGTAATAATAATAAAAATAAATAATAATGGTAATAATTATTCTGATAAAAATTAATAAGAAAATAAAAGTAAGATTATAGGTAATAGAAAAGAGAAAGAAAGAACAGATTACAGATTGCGACGGAAACGTAAACTTTATGGCGAAACCAAATATTGAGCTATTTAAAAATTATCGATATTATTATTGAAAAAAAATAAGCACATCACTATTTAAGAAAAATAATAAAAATCTGCGAAATCCAAAACACTTTTTGATTCCGTAATTTTTTCGCGAATAACAAAACCACTTCACAACCGCGATTTCACAAATCGTAATCAAATGTCCTTTTCCAGATTAAGAAAATACGTCTTAATCAACCGCTGGACGGTTGGGTACAGATGACTTAGTCTTGATTTTGAGGTATATTTTACGGTTGGGTCGTTCAGAATCGATGGATTGTGACAAGAGGATCGGTTTTCTGATATCTTAGCTGTCCACCTCCGTGGGATTGTCGTGTCTATTTTTTTAATTACGAAACACGTATTCGAATTACAGCCTGCTAAAAATAAGTTCATTTTACAGTAACATAAATATCAGAAAATAATGATTACTTTTTACTTTTTGGGCTATCGCTCAGAATAGTTAGGTACCTACTAAGTACCTACCTACTTATACCTAGTTTATTACTTTTCTATTCTCCTTTACATTAATATCAAGCCAATAAGTTTTTATATTCCACATAAATCAAGTTAATTTTTATAGTCACTTTTTTTAATCCCCATAATTTCTTCTTCAGAAAATGGGCGTTTCCTTCCTGCGTCCTTTTTAGGAGTTCCCTGGATTCTCAAATTCTCACTTGGGCTCAATTAGGCATTTTCTGGATGTCATGCTACTTTCCATCAGGTAATATCAACAAATGCATAAAACCTATCATAATTTTAAGAAAACTCTTGGCTTCCAAGACACATTTTTTATAGTTTCCTTTATGAGTTTCTTATAAGTATTTTATATCCATAACTATGTAATAAAACTTTATATAAGTTCACACGGCTGGTTTCTTGTTGTAATTTGACACTGGAGCTCTGATTTAGACGGGTAGGTATCAGAATTACATGCCGTATTATTTTCATGTCATATAAATACGTAGTTTGATAATGTGTATAAGTTTTATTTCATATATTTCGAATTAAATTTTTTGTAGGATATTTAAATTTAAATAGACGGTAATAAGTTTAGGTAGTTATTTAAAACCACTTTTGAAATATTACTTGGTTTATGGAAGTTATCTATTACTTTTCAGTCCCTGAAAATAATCTACCGATAATTCAGTAGGAGATATTGTGAAATTAGTTAGAATTATTTTGACTATTACTTCAAAATAAGGTAACAAAAAATCAGATTTTTCCTAACAACCACAACCAAGAACAAAACATTTTCTTTTTGACACATTTCACAGCACAACATTTGCAAAAAAAATTTTTAGTTGCAAAACTGATCACTTAAAATCGATAACTGATTCAATTAAAAACCTTTCACATCACTATACGCGATAAAAAAGTGTACAATCAACACTGAAAATTCAAATTGCGAATAATTTGAAAATGGAACGTCATCCCGTCTCGCTCGATGGACCGCGCAGCGCGCCGCCAAAATACGCTCTACGCGGCACGTGGCATCGCGCGCGGGACGTCGCGTTCGGATACTTGCTGGATGAGGGGTGAGATTTTGTGTAACGATTTTTTTATAAGTCATGTAAGATTAGTTGGTTGTCTTAATTTGTGTTTTTTTTAAAAGTAAATCTTCTTTAAGCGCAACTAGGGAGTAATTCCGATTTTTTTCTGACGCTCAGTTTTCGCTATTCAAAAATACAAAACGTCAAACGTCAAAGAAGTTTTACTTCAATCGCGTGTAAAGATTACACGTACTTACATACTTTTTTATTTATGATGAATGGACTTATGCTTGTGCATTAGCACTGCCCGCCAGTGTCAAATAGTTTGTGGGAGTATCTATCCTAATCTCAGGGATTGTTTTTGATTAAAAACAAGAAGAGATTGCGGAGCCTCGTGGCAAGGAAAAATGCAAACCGCGTGGACACCACGTGAAAAACAAGCGCTCGCGGTGAAACTTGCAACGTTACTCGACTTGTATTGTTATGGTATGTGAAATTGATTCCTGCAAAATATTTTCAAGATATTAACGAACTCGTACGCACACATACCTACCTATAGGTAATAGGTACAGTCAGCGTTACAGTCAGCGTCACATTAGGTATGTGTGCGTACGAGTTCGTTAATATCTTGAAAATATTTTATAGGAATCAATTTTAGCTATAGGTATGTGTGCGTACGAGTTGCGTGGTGGAGACAACCCACACAGCACAGAATATCTACTAGATAATTATCTAGTAGATATTTTGTAGACACTTAGATATTTTGTAGATATCTATTGGACATCTTGTAGACATTTGTGCTGTTGGGGAAGTTAGCTACAAGCTTACACGCACCTTAAGGTATGTACCTAAGGTAACTAGATAATTTACGGCCAGAGTATTTCCAAGTCATGACATAGCCAAGCCTAGCCAAGGCATAACTACTATAATAATTAATATAATTACTATATGCTTGAAAATTATTGCTATCATAACGGTTGTATCTACACGTGATAATAAAACTTAACGTGCCATCCAGAGCATTAAAGAAAAACTATTTTTTCCATCACTGGCTTTGATGCATGAATAACATTTGCTCAATGTTCATCCATACAGCTTTACGTTTTATTATAAAATACCTATATTCCAATTCAAACTCAAATTAAATTGTTTTTTGGTTTCGCGTTGTTTGGGTAGTTGAGGGTTGAAAATTTTAAACATTTTTAAACGGTTGTATTCAACATCAAAACTGTCTAATAATCTATATCTAACTAACATTATATTCTATATCTAACTAAAATGATCTCCTTAATTTATTGTAGGAAAACATTAACTGTCTAGATGAGGACTTTATAGTCTCAGTCTCAGAAAACGATTTTATATAAAAAACTAGCAATAAAAGGTATCTTATTTAGACCAACAACGGCGTCCGGGTCGACCCAGGAAGAGATGGTGGGATGACCTATATAAATTCGATGACCAATGGCTAGAGATTGCCCAAGACAGGCACGAGTGGAAGAGTAAGGGAGAGGCCTTTGCCCGGCAGTGGGATGACATAGGCTAATAAATAAATTTAGACCAAAATAAATAAAAGGATAAATCTATTCTTCTTGCACAAATTATTATCTAATAAATATGTGAAATAAGAAAATCTCTATGGATTAAATAATTCACCAACTAGCAAACAAATCCGAACGCGGACCCGTGACGTCACAGCCCATCCCTCCGCCCTCAATTTTGTCATCTTCACTATCTCCCTCACACGATAAAATGATTATCTATAACCCGACCAAATTGAGAATGATAATGACTTTTACCGTTCCTGTTATTTTTATCGTCCAATAACTTTTGCGTAATATTCTGCTTTGCTATTTTCGTAAGCAAGCCGTGATAAGGAGCAGTGGTGGTCCAGTGGCGAGTAACCTTGCCTGCCGTGCAGGAGGCATTAAATAATTATGTACAGAACAGACAACGCGAACAAAATCTGTGCACCACGATCAGCAGTGCGGGGCGCGCACTGGGAGCGTCGCGATGCAGCACGCACCCGGCACATGCTAAGTAAGGTTGAACAATTAGCTTAAACGAGTGTTGCTAAAAATTTTGTCAGGGTGTCGCCTCTATCTAGTAGGTAGGTACCTCAATGGATTGGGCGTACTTTATCTTGCATGACTAATTTGGAATGGAGGACTTGAAAATGAAAAATGAAAATTTTTTGACAATGAAAATGAAAAACTTTATTGTCACATTTTTTCAATAAGGAGACTTAACAAAAAAAAAACTTCACCAATAGAAGTATTCTTTCACCGCTTGAGAAGATTCGAACCTGTGTCCTCATAATTGAAGGTCAATGCCTCTCCGCAAGTCGTCACTTTATATCTTTACACATCGATTAAATAAAATAGCCTACGCCTACATTAAAATAATTTATAAAACATTACAATATGCACGCGGCTTTAGATTTATGCCACAGAAATGATGAGTTAACTAACCAAAACCAAGCTCTAAAGTGTATTACCCTTCTCACTTTAGCATACGTTGTTTATGTCGAGGGAAAAGGACGGGAATACTCTTTGAGTTCGTGATTTTAGGATTAGTAATATCTTTAGATAAGCTGATATTTTTACGAATTGTGTAACTAATTTTGTCAAAAGTCTATTCTATTGAGTCAGTTTGTACTATGATATTAAGTTGACAAAAAAGATCCTCAATCTTATACAGGGTGAAATTGATATCATTAGCATACTTTTAAACTAAGAGTCTACCCATCAAACTGAACAACTTTTACTATGGGAGCAAACCGATCGGCGCAAAAAAAATCTGCTGTTGCATACATTGAGTCAAGTAGGCATTGCAGTTTAGTATGGAACAGCTGATTTTATTTTTGCTCCGATCGGTCCCATCAAACTGAACAACTTTTTCTATGGGAGCAACCATAGAAAAAGTTGTTCAGTTTGATGGGTAGACTCTTAGTTTAAAAGGATGCTAATGATACCAATTTCACCCTGTATAAAAATGTTGGCTTATAGTTATGGAACTCATGTCGATTTGTTTCTCATAATCTGTAGATTATAGTGGTAATATTAGCTAAACCTCATCTAAACGGAGTGTCGCGTAATCATAGTTGGCGCACATCTTGGTAAATGCGTTGGTTTTTTATTTTTATTTTTGTTTAACATCTAAGATGTTCCTATACACGCATTGCTTTAAATGTGCCGTTTTAAAAGGAAAAAAGAATCTTGACAAAAAAAAAACGGTGCATTTTTTATATTTATTTCATAATTCCGTTTGCATTTTTACCTAATATTTCGTCCGAATACTATAGTAAATTTAATTATGGTTTTAGAGTGTAATACCATAAATAAACGTAACTGTTTGTGTTTGTGGGCCTACAATAAATTGACTCCTTTATGGTAAATTGTTAATGTTCGCAAAAAAAAACTACACACGACTCCTTCCCATTGGTATAGGCAGAGACAACTGTCATAAGAAACACGTTTTCAGATTTTATTTGCTGACACCTTAGGTATTATCATATTATATACCAACTAAGTATATTACCTGCGATCAATACCTAATATATTACCTAAGCATAATAAATCATTTATTATATTTAGCACAAAGACATCCACTAATGCACGATATAGTGGAACTGACAAATTGATCCTACATTCAATAATGTATTTATTATAGTGAACACGAAAACTGAGAACTTACGAACATTTTCAGGAAAAGGGAAGATCTTTCAACCGACTCAGTTGGACTTATGATTAATTACCCCGTCGGTGCCAGTATGGTCTACCAAACCAGAAGACCTGGGTTCGAAGTTTTAATCCCGGTTCGGTCGTAGATCTTAATGTTTGTATCATTGTCGTCTGGTTTCCATATTTTTTTTTTTTTTTTTTTTTTTTTTTTTTACTATCGATGGGTTTGCTCTTGACCTCAATCTAGTCCACAGGACGAAGATGGGGTCGAAGATGTAGCGAGCTTACCCAGAATGGTACTGGCACTCCTGCACACAGACGGAACGCAGCAAGCTGCTTGGCGCCAGGCTCCAACAGGAGGGTGGTCGCGAGCCAGGCGGCTCCTTGCGGAGCCTACCACACCGCTGTGGGGGATCGTTCAGCCGCCACCACAAACTTCAAAGCTTGTGATGCCGTTGCCCGGGGTGGACCGCTAGGAGGTAGATCCCCAACCACCCCAAAATATAGTAGTATATATATTTCAGTATGTCCTTGGGTAAGCAGAGAACAAATCGTTACCTGTGATTATCCTAACTTTCCCTAGCTTTTTTCAATATTCATCAGTCGTCAGTTCGTTTAATGCACTCGAAAATCTTTTCAAGATTTTATAAGCAGGCCCTATTCGTTTTGTTACTACTTACTTATTCTTTACTTTAAGGAACGTTCGTGACTTATTGCTAGCTCAGGCTAAGTTTGTCAATAAAGGTGACCTTACTGAAGGCTATGCTCCTACTATATTTGGGATAATGATCTTAAGTATACCACAGGTTGCAAATCATTGTCTTAAGAACATCGTAATTACGGTGGTCTAACCCGAAATGCCGCAGTTTTCATAATCATAATGTCTTTATTGCTTTCATGTGGTTTTACAAGGTCTTAAAAAATAATTAGTACAACACATGAACCCTGGTAGGGCACTGCAAAATAATTATACCTTAAAACTATTAAAATGAATGAATAAACTTTCTGATTTTTGAATACCAAAATATACCAACATTACAACAAAACAACAAATTTGGCAACAAAAGAATCGATATTTTTCCGACGGGGTCAGTTTTATTGCTACCTGTAATCTTAATTTTATATACTTAAGCAAGTCTTTCAAATCAAATTAAAGATTGAAAAATTCAGTCTCGGGCGGGACTTGAACCCGCACCCTTCCAAACCGGGGAAGTGCAGTTCTATACCGTATGAATTTCAGTTGTAATTCTGAACTTGCGGGTTGGCTAGTTTGTAATAGCTGCCAGTAGATGTCGCTCACGTCCCCTCAAGACGCAACAGATTGAAAAATTCGTTCTCTGGCTAGTGGGCTCGGTAGCGAAATTGGATAACGCACTTCCCCGGTTTGGAAGGGTGCGGGTTCAAGTCCCGCCCGAGACTGAATTTTTCAATCTTTAATTTGATTCGAAATAGCACAACATGGCTGTAACATGTTCAAAATCAATAATATTTGAAGTCTTTCAAACTTGCTTTTTTATTGTCTTCGTATTGAATATTGTTCCTAAGTTCACTGTTTAATAATCAGACACTAACATAAGTTTATATATTGAATGATGGAATATGTATAGTGGTTAGTGAAACGGTTCATTAGATAAAATGCTTTGTTAATTATACGTATTAACATACGCTAATCATTTGTTATGTTATGTTATGTTATTTGAAGTGAAACCCAATTGCATAAGGTTCAAGGTCCTTTTAAACTAATTCAAAATTTTATCAAGGAGTCTATCAAACCATCGAACTATAAAAGCCACTTACACAAGCGTCTTTGTATTTATATACTTAGATAGCTTAGCTTGGTCACCGGTATGCTTAACCTTAGGATAAATTTCACCTAAATAGCATTAATCTATGTATAATAATTAAGTTCCCAAATTGTATTTTCTAGTGTTTTAAGTTTAACATGGAATAAATTTTTATTATTATTTATTATTATAAAACTCTGTCTACGTACGTATAATTTAAACAAAACACCTTTCCCCGATGAGCATCGCGCATCGGTCGAAAAATCGGCGAGAAAAATCTTTTGGCCTTCCATACAAAAGAACAGATCAGTTGATCGATTATCTACAGGGTGTAACAAAACACCCTAGTAATACGAGGGTGCTCCAGACCATCAATATGAACTTTCACCATGACGCCAACATCGAAATCGCGAATAGAAAATTCGCTCTTTCATACAAAACTGCAGTACCATCTCGACTCAAATGTATTGGACAGCACATTTTTTTTTTCTCGACGTTGGCTCCATAGTGAAAGTTGTTCAGATAGATGGTCTGAAGCACCCCCTTAAGTATTACTAGGGTGTTTTGTTACACCCTGTATACTACATGTTAATAAATTAGCGCAAAACCTCATACACCCCAACTGATTTATAACAAAATAATTAGATTGAAACAATAATTTCATTATTTTGATAATTAAAATTTAAAGTTATTCGCATTTTAAGTTTTGAGGTAAAAACATGGTAAAAATGATTTGTTATCATTTCAGCAATGAAAGAAAGCGCTAACGTACTCAATACTCATGGATACATTTTAATAATCTTGTTTTGGTAGTAAGTAGGGTGAGTGTCCTCGTGCAGTGGGTTGACATCGGGTTCAGAAAATTCTAAATTTTACAAAAAAATTATTTAATATTTTGACAAAAATTACCTATCTTGAAACCATGATAATTCGATTCTGCTCTCGATTCTAAGCAAAATAATTTCTAGTTTTGCGTTAATTCATTAACACGTTGTATAGGCAACCAAAAAAAAAATTTTTTGTTTGACCCATGTTCCTTATGGAATTTAGATTAGTTTCATTATCTGATCACACCCTTATTTTTTTTTGTTTTGCAGCGAAATCGTGAAGAAAATAAGCTATCTCATACATTTGGGTTGAGTAGGTTTGCATTTTGAATGGAATTAAGCTGTTTTTTTGTAGTTTCAATTTTAGAGAAAGTTGTTCAGTTTGATGGTTGATCATCCCCTTAAATACCGTCTGCTAAGAAATACCCTGTATCTGGCTAACACCAAAATCGATTAATTGATTACGAAATTCTTAATTAGCTAAAAAAAAGAAAAACGCCTGTAGGTATAATCTGATTGGCTGTTTAGTTGTCAAAATTTAAACTAAGGCGGTTCTAATCAAGCGGAACCGGTTTACGTATAGTTGTCTCTTTTACGCAGAGATTTTAGGGTTCCATAGGAAAAATGTGTAAAACCTTTAAATTATTGTTCTTCATAATGTTATTATTTTATTTTTTTTAAAGTTAGACACCCAACCTTCGTAAAAATTATTTAAACACAAATTAAAAAATAATAAAAAATATGGATGAAATTAATACTAAATAAGTTATATTTAGCATACCCTGGATAATTAGCTGTTACAAATGAAAAAAACGGATCCAAGCAGCAAAACAAAAAATGCCATACGACATGATGAGAATGGAAAAAAATGAAAAGAAGAGGTAAGCATGTGCGATACTGCGTGAGTGCATTTTACGCCACGATCCTGCCAGAGGGGGTGAGGTAAGAAATTTGTGGGAGAAGGGAGCGTCTATACTGTATGGTAGTACTAGATACTCTGTCTTATACTGTGGTCACAACTCACAGCATATAGGACGCCAGAATAGTAAACCTCTGAAATTGAAACTAACTTATCTTAATTGCATTGCAAGCGAAATAACATAACAGAAATACTCTTTAAAATGCATGCCAAGAATATAAAGCCGAGGAGGCGATGGTTCGATCCCCGTCCAGGCCGACTCGTACCAATGACTTTTTCGGAATTTATATACGATATTTTTTTTTTTACGCTCACAGGCACATACATTGTAATGATCCCAAGAAAGCACTATTTATAGGCTGTTTATTATGGAAACCATACAACAACGGCACAAACATATAAACATCCATGACCGAACCGGGATTCGAACCCAGGACCCTGGTTTGGCAGTCCGGTGTGGTAACCATTACACCAACCGGGTCGTCGCACCACTGGCTTTTCGGTGAAGGAAAACATCGTGAGGAAACCTGCATGCTTCAATTTCGAGGCATGTATCCTACCTACTGTCCATTACAAGTGGCGACGGGCTCACTCCCCGTCACACTGGACAGAGTTTCGGTACTACTAGTGAAACGTGGATGTTCTGAAGTTTCAGAATATCTCTGACTACCCCCTCGGGGAATATAGTCGTGAGCATATGCTATGCTATGCTAAGAATATAAAAGATAATATGAACGGAATGTTGATATTCTGCAAAGGTCGAGAAATAATACTACTCAGATCTCCGAGGGTTAGTCTGTTGAGGGGAACGTACGACTTAGTTGATTTTATACTTTTTATGCAAAGACTAGGTATTATTTTATTTAGTGATTTTAATAAATTATGACATTGACGTTAATAAGGTAAGAAAGTTCGTACCTAATTAATAAGATAGTTAAAAGTTCTCGTTACTATGATAATAAAAAAATTGTACGGAACCATAGGCTTCATTTAATTAATCAACGTTCCTACAGCTATTAGTTAAACTGTAGATACCTACATAAACTACATAACTGTTGTTGTGTATAAAATTAATTGTTTATTTCCTAGTTTTAATTAATATTTAACTGTTTTTTATACTAAACGACAACATCTTAAAGACCTGGCCCTGTACCCGGACTTTCGATGTTCGATATATCGCCACTGTTTCGGTCCGCACTTCATTGTAATAGAGTTGACATTGGAACGAAAACGTTCACGCAATTGCGAAGTTCGAATGTTCGGGTAGAGGTACTGGGCCTATAGACAAAGTAACATTCTATTCTATTTTTGTTTAATGGCGTTTCCTTGGTGGATTTTGCCAATATCTAGTTTAAAAAGAGCAATTAGTGCTTGTCGTTGTACGGTAATGTATATGGCGATCTCAAAGCCCTGTTTTTAAGAGGAGGTCATACCTATTTTGTCTGTTTTCGAACCGATTTTTGAGAACCAAATTATTACATTTAATATATATAGTTCACATAACAGTGTAGATATGTTCTTTCTGCAGGGCATCTAACCGTTGAAAACACGATTCTATTAAATTTTCTCGATAGAAAAGAGGAGCAAAGTAAGCTCGATTTCAGATTTATAACTAGTTTTACAAGAATCACCCTACACCATTTCTTCTGAATATACCATCATTTGAAAGGTAAATAATTATAGCAGGGCTTCTAACCGATGGATTTTTCCCCAAACACCCAAGAGAAAAGATATTGATGAAAAATGCGTTTTTTTGCGATCTTGCTTTCAATTGAAGCGGGATGGCTAATTGCGAAAGTTTGCTTGTTAGAAAGAGAGGCTTGTTCTACTAATACCCAGCCTTAAACAAAAACACACGCTCGAAACCGCCATAAAATGGCGGAGCCGCGTGGCTACCTAAATCGCGAGCCAAACGACAGACGTCCTCTCGAGAGCCCTCTAGCCACGCGACTCCAAAGTAACATTTCTATTGGCGTAGAAGCTAGTAGAAATGACAGAATGTATGGATTTGAAATTGGCGATCGAAACATATTGACGTTTGCTTTCGCCACCATACGTCAAGTCCATACTTTTTTTGTTTTCTACTTTCGTTAAAGCTAATCGAAAGATACTTTGTCTAGGGGCCAAGAAGTGCTATTTTTAAAATCACACTTTTGAATTCGTATACGAGTGATGCATAAACTCCATGCTTATTTTGACCTTTTACTATACAACGTGTTAATGAATTAACGCAAAACTAGAAAATAGTTTGTTTAGAATCGAGATCAGAGTCGAATTATCATGGTTTCAACATAGGTAATTTTTTTCAAAATAATAAATAATTTGTTTGCAAAATTTTTAATTTTCTGAACCCGATGTCAACCCACCGCACGGGCACACTCACCCTACTTACTACCAAAACAAGATAATAAAAATGTATCTATGAGTACGTTAGCGCTTTCTTTCAGTGCTGAAATGATAACAAATCATTTTTGCCTGTAAACTTAAAATGCGAATAACCTTAAATTTTTATTATCAAAATAATTAAATTATTATTTCAATCTAATTATTTTGTGATAAATCAGTTGGGGTGTATGAGGTTTTGCGCTAATTCATTAACACGTTGTATATCATTTTCACCTCACAAGCTCGGAAAGATTCTGTTTATCATTCGAAATCTGAGTGCAAAAGTGTATTTTATCCGCTAGCGTGGAAAGAGTTTTTAAAATTCGCAGAAAAATTCGAATCTTTCTATTCAATAAAGAAAAACAGCCTAAACAAGTTTTTTTTTCATGCTGTTTTCGTGCTGGCCAGTGCGATTATTCTAAAAATGAGGTTGGCGCATTGAAATTTTCCTCGCTGTAGTGAGGTGAAAAGTTGTGTGTTGCGCTCGGCAGCAAAGTTATTCTGCGTCTCGTACCTTTGAAACCCTCGCGACGCTCAGGATTCCATACAAGTACTCGCGCCAAAAAGCAACTTTGCAGCCTTGCATAACAAATAACTATTGTAACGTATGAAATTCAAAAATAGCATTCTAGTCTACTCTAATCATATTCATATTCATTTATTCATTTATTGGTTGCTTTCATGGGTACATAGGTTCTTAATAACTTAAAATAGTTCCATACATGAAACCCGGTTGGGCACTACAACATATGGGCACTATAACGCTATCATTCGAGGTATGACCACAGATTATTTAATAGTTACTACCGGTATGACACTCAATAATAAATTGGTTCAAGTTAAAATACGCACGGACGACATGCCATATACCAATGAGTTTTGAACTTATGTTACGTATGTAAAAATCGATTCTCATAAACGACAATTAATAAAAACATGACAAAAAAAAAAAATTGTTAAGCACTCAAAATGCCGACTTCCGTTCGAAGGCCGCGGGTTCGACTCCCGGCGCGGAACTAATTGCGATGACTGTCCACACTCGAACAGGTTTGGGGTTGACTCTTGTGAGAATTGTCTCGTTTCACTTTTAACTTCGGACATTTAGAAGTTATAATCGACTCAAACATACATAAATTATACAGGGTGTAAGTGACAGCCTAGCAAATACTGAAACGGTGAACTGTCAGAGTTCACCGTTTCAGTATTTCACTGGTTCCGCAAAACCCAATCTATACAGGGTGAAACTGATATCATTAGCATCCTTTAAAACTAAGAGTCTACCCATCAAACTGAACAACTTTTACTATGGGAGCAAACGATCGAACCAAAAAAAATCAGCTAACCCATAATAAACTCCAATACCTTCTTCTTCTTGTAGTGCCATCTCCTATCGGAGGTTGGCTATCATTAGGGCTATTCGTACCCTGGAGACGGAATACCTACTCGACTCAAATGTATGCAACAGCTGATTTTTTTGTTGCTCCGATCGGTTTGCTCCCAAAATTGTTCAGTTTGATGGGTAGAGTAGGTAGGTATGTGGATTAAAGGTTAATGATACTTTTCCTTACACCCTGTAAGGAAACGCTGCTTAATATGCTGAGACTTTTTATAAGGAGATGATCGGACCGTCAAACTGAACAACTTTCGCTATGGAGCCAACATAGAGAAATTTTAAAAAAAAATCAGCTGTCCCATACAAAACTGCGGTAGCTACCGACTCGACTAAAATGTATGGGACTGCAAATTTTTTTTCTCGATTATGGCTTCATAGTGAAAGTTTGTCTGTTTGATGGTCTAAACCAGGATCTTTAGTATTACTAGGGTATTTTGTTGCACCCTGTATAACACCTGCCAGTCAGTGCCAGTTCATTTGTTGTTAAGTAACTACCAAAACGTTTAAACCAAACATCACAATCAACAATACATCAACACCCCATCTCAACTAAAAGAGATGCCCAATTATTAAGAAAAAAAGGAGACCATAGACAATAAAATCCGTGTGTAAATGTCAATGGAAGTAGTTCCCAGGGAAGTGGCTGCGGTCAGACGGTGTCGATTTCGATGCGCGGGCGCAGAGCAGCAATCAAGGGATTTACTTTTACCTTACACGTAGCGTAGGACGCTTTCCCGCGGTTTTGATTCTGAGTTATTGATCACAGATGTTTACGCATAATATCTTATTGAACCTATGTCCTAATATAAAAGAGAGATTGACAGTGACAATGAATGTTGGTGACACATAACCTATTTAGCATGTTTAGCATCTTTAGTAACCAGCAATGTACCCTGAAGTGATACATCTGAGAACTAAAGTGGTTGACATAAAATTATCAAGCTGAAGTGGCAATGGGCTGGTCATATCTGCCGAAGAACTGACAACCGGTGGAGTGTCAGAGTTTTAGAGTGGAGACCGCGAACTGGTAGGCGTAGTGTAGGACGCCCTGCTGCCCGCTGGACAGACAACCTAATAACAGGTAGCGGGGAGCGACTGGATGAGGAAGGCCGAGGACAGAGTTTTGTGGCGCGCCTTGCGAGAGGCCTATGTTCAGCAGTGGACGATGATAGGCTGATGATGATAATGATGAATTTACAATTGTCATTCTAAATTACAATTACAATTGTCATGTTTATAAAACGGGGCCCTGCTTATTCATTCACTGGCTGATTCATCACGAACTCTCTAAGAACTATAATTTGTGGAAGCTCTTTTAAGGTGTTGCTTAGAAAAGTTTCTCATTCCTCATCCTCAATGGCATGTTCATGATAGACGCGGACTTTCAACCATGATGATTCGGGTTCGAATCCAGTAAAATCTGTTTTTGAATCGTTCATAAATGGACAAGCATCTTTCCTTTTTTTTTCTTATTGCTGTCTCCCGCTTGCAATGGAGGGAAGTCGGATATTTATTTTTCCTACTCCTCCTATCTTCTTTGATTAATTCATTGCGGGTTCCAAGACAGATTAGAGTCATCCTCCGGGCTCTCTGGACTTCATTGTCTAGTGTTATGAATGGTCGCCGCTGCTGATCCTGACTTACAGGAGTTACAGCAGTGGGAATATGTGTTGGGCCTATGCCCCGAATTTAAGCATCTTTCGTACATGCGCCCGCGTCGGTTTACCAACACTTCCATTTAGATTCGTACAATTTTCTTTTCGCGATTTTATGTTGGTCCCGTAGTGAAAGTTGTTCAGTTTGATGGTCTGAAGCACTTCCTTAAGTAACTAGGGTGTGTTGTTACACCTTGTACGTATAAGTGTCTCTTTTGTATAATTGCATACTTTTATAATTTTTTGTTATTACGATCGTGAGATAATCTAATCCTCAATAAAAACCTCAAAATCAAATTCATCATTCACAAAACACCTAACAAACTAACCATATATTTTTATAATACTGTCCACTCGACAAGGTCTCCACTCAAAATCCTTATAACCACTCTTATAAATCACATAATAGCTTGATTCACATAACTTCCTCAGTCAAACAGACAATGTCTCCCGGCAAATAAGAGCAGGCATGCGCGCGCGCAGGCCATGCCGGTCACGCGCGTCGAAAGCGAAACTTGCAGCTGTGGTAAAAAAAAACAAAACGTGTTGACGGCAAAAGGTACGTATGGCTTTTTTATAATACGACTCGATATGACAAAGGCTGGCTCAGAGATTTGGAGTAGGTTGGAAGTTCGTTATGAAACTATAGCGTAAAGCCTATCATCATCACCATTATCAGCCTATACAGGGGCCTTCTTAATACGCTAACGGTTTTTTAAGGGGATAATCAGACTATCACTACTACCCTCGGGGAATACAGGGTGTAAGTGACAGCCTAGCAAATACTGAAACGGTGAACTCAGACCATCAAACTAAACTAACGGAACCTACGTCAGGAAACGCGAAAAAAAAATCAGGTGTCCCATAACTACATTTTAGTCGGGTAGGTACAGCAGTTTTAGTTTTAGTAGGTATAGGGCTCTATAGCCACGAGCGTAAGTGCCGCCAAGACGCTGCTTAAATCATCTGTTACAGATGAAAAGGCCTATGATGATGATGACAGCAGTTTTACATGGGACAGCTAATTTTTTTTCGCGTTTCCTGAGTTAGGCTCCATAGTGAAAGTTGTACAGTTTGATGGTCTGAGTTCACCGTTTCAGTATTTGCTAGGCTGTCACTTAGCGCTCTTACAGACGAGCGACACTTTGCTGTCGCGGTGGGTCGCAGAGTGTCGCGCTCATACATTTTACGGTCGCGCGACCCTCCGCGACACCCGGTGTCGCTCGTCTGTGAGAGCGCTTACACCCTGTATTAGTCGTGAGCATATGCTTATGCTAATCACTTACTAACGACTATAACGAAAACGTTAACGTTAACGTTATGACTGTAACGAAAATTGATCGGTTTCATGGTCTGAAGTAATCTACCTAACGCACGATACCTATAAACCACTGCAGGGCACTGATATACCCTCAGGGAGGATGTTTGAGAGTTAGTTTACCACGGGTAGGGTGCCCAATGCGAATTGATGAACTTCGCATGCGCAGCAGAATTTCTTCTTCACTATATTTTTCCATCACCGTTTCTCCGTCTATTTATTATCTATGAGTGTTAAAGAATGAAAGGAGTCAATTTATTGTAGGCCCACAAACGGTTACGTTTATTGATGGTATTACACTCTAAAAACATTATTTAATTTATATATACGAAAGATTGGGTAAAAATGCAAACGGAATTATGAAATAAATATAAAAAATGCACCGTTTTGACTTTTTTTGCTAAGATTCTTTTTTCCTTTTAAAACGGCACATGTAAAGCAATGCGTGTACCTATAGAAACATCTTAGATACGAAAATAAAAATAAAAACCCAACATTTCTTACCAAGACAAGATGTGCACCAACTGCGTTTACGCGACACTCCGTTTAGATGAGGTATAGCTAATATTACCACTATAATCTAGAGATTATGAGAAACAAATCGACATGAGTTCCATAACTATACGCCAACTACGTATAAGTTAACATTTTTTGGGGTCCTTTTCCCATAGCTGGAGAAATTATCTCTTTTATTACAATTCCTTATATTTCGAGGTCTTAGCTGGAATAGGTATTGATGGGTATACATAACTTTTGTAATGTACCAGAAATTTATGGTAAGTGTATAAATGAATATAAACAACTTTCTCTGAGGAACATAGATCGAACAAGGAGAAATATTTCTAGACCTCCCATTGAAAATTAATCGGCACTTTAGTTTACGAGGTCAAACAATTTTATTTGTCTCATTTTTCGACCCATGTTATTACAAATTGTCTAAATAATTCCTTGCTAAATTCAGTCATGTTCTTATGTTTGAGTAGATTCACTGTTGAAAATATTTATTTATTTATTTAATATAACACGTGATAGTCTACTATCACATTACAATATCGATACGTCATCTATGTTCTCATGATCCATTCAAAACAATTTCACTAGCCACGTCTCCGACAAACCGAGCGAGTGAATGGACAGTTTTTTGTGCGAGTGCACTTGCCCAAATCACTGTGAAATTAGTTGGTGTGATCGGTAGACGCGACGTGGTGAGGTGAGGCGGCTGTATTGGCGGGTTTAAAGTAGATGCACGGAATGATTATGGTCCTTAGTAGCTGTATTATATCGTAAAGGCGTAGTAACAATTATTAAATCTTTTGTAAAAGTTACAAGTAAGTGCTGAAATCCGGACATTTGGAAGGTTTCCGTTAGGAGACAGTCCTAATAAGGAAACACGCATTATTTAAATATATCAGTAACATGTGTAAAATATTCGAAGTATCTATCTATGATAAATCAATGATTAAATACCTATTCGGTTATTATTATTATTAAATGATAGGCTGGTGTTGATGATGACGATGTACTTATAAAAAATTATGCAACTATTATCAGACCGAGATTGCCGCCAAGTTGCCTAGAAAAACCTTGCCGCAAGTACCTTTTTCATTATGATTTTTGGTATAACTTTTTCCACCTGTCTGTTAGGGAAGTAAATGAGGTGCAATCGGAAGGAGACTGATCTAAAGTACTGGAAAAACTAGAGTTGCCACCTCTCAATCTGCCGCAACTATAGGGTTGCCAGGATAAAAAATGACTTCTTTGAACCTGGCAACCCTATAGTTGCGGCAGATTGAGAGGTGGCAACCCTTATTTTTCCAGTACTTTAGATCAGTCTCCTTCCGATTGCACCTCATTTACTTCCCTAACAGACAGGTGGAAAAAGTTATACCAAAAATCATAATGGAAAAGGTACTTGCGGCAAGGTTTTTCTAGGCAACTTGGCGGCGTTGAATTATTAACCCCTTTATAAACATACACTAGTATCACATTTCGTTCGCCTATGAAATAGGTGCATAATTTTACGGTCGGATATATGGAAGAGGCAAAAAATACAGCTGCTATGTTTGAAAAATATCAAGATTATTGTGATGTTTAAGATTCTGCTCCACGTTTCACTAACAGTTGAACCCTACCCTTATTGATAATGATAAGTCTACACATAAATGTTTAAAGTAATCAGAATAAAATGTAGGAAACATTGAAATAATGCTCCTCGAACTTAGCTCAGTCACGGAATATACAGGGTGAAATTGATATCATTAGCATCCTTTTAAATTAAGAGTCTACCCATCAAACTGAACAACTTTTACTATGGGAGCAAACCGATCGGAGCACAAAAAAAAGCAGCTGTTCCATACTAAACTGCAATGCCTACTCGACTCAAATGTATGCAACAGCTGATTTTTTTGTTGCTCCGATCGGTTTGCTCCCATAGTAAAAGTTGTTCAGTTTGATGGGTAGACTCTTAGTTTAAATGGATGCTAATGATATCAATTTCACCCGATATAAGAGTATACAACTCAGTTTTGAAGTTTTGACTATTTATTTAATTATTGAGGGCTGGCGCTTTCCTCGCTCAACGGATCAGTCTAGCCATTCAGCGAGGAAACGCTGCCAGCATCTTGGCTACCCTCCCGCGCGGTCCAAACCTGCACCATATTTTAGGTTAAGTTAGTTTTAGGTTCTCAATATTTTTATTTATTTTTAATGTAGGTACTTACCCACTTTTATTTGTTTTACCAATAAATAATTCGTTACATTATTGAGGTCTATTCAAATATCTAATACAGTGAGTTTATTAAGCCAGGCGTAGCATGGATATTTCCACTTACTGCTATCTCAATATAGATGGCGTTGGAAAAAAGGAGAAAATTTTTATTATTTGGGAAAACCCTGAAAACCAGTGAAAACGGATTTTCTCAAAAGACGTCGAGCAAAATTTTTTTGCCCAGGAGTGCGATTTTTGAAACTCATTCGTTGAACTCAGAAGTTGTAAATGTCAAAATTACTATGGAGATACGCATCTTTCCACTGCTGATTTGACATTCAAAAATCATACTCCAGGGGTGCGATTTTTGAAAGTCAAATCAGCAGCAGAAAGATGCGTATCTCCATACATTTTCAACTGCTGAGTTCAACAAATGAGATTCAAAAATCGCGCCCGAGGTAGGTACTTATGTTTTACTTGAGTAACCAACCTATGTTTTTTATTAATATCTTAAGTTTTTCCTATTGCAATTGAATTTATAAAGGTAACATAATATTTGTGTAAAAATTTTACAAAGAATACATTTTATGCCAATCGTTAAAGTTGTCCATAGATATAAGTTTTTTTAGATCTGCCATGCGTAAGTTATTGTAGTAATAGATTTTTATTTAGATTTACTTTCTCTTAACAATACATAATTACCTACTAAGTCAAATATAACACCACAACAAAGTTATATTTTATTTTTAATCGAAATATTTATCTTATTTCTTTCTTTATAAACCTAAAATTGCGAAATTATTTATCAAAGATAAACTTCTAGATTCAACATAATGTTTTTGTATATTAAATATGATAAATTCCAATAGAAAAACAACGTACCTACAAACTGAAAGGCTTGGACCAAATAAATAAAAAGTAGTTGTAATTGTACTCACCATCCCCACTCTGGTTGCTGCTGTGCGCGTGGTACTGCTCATCTGAAAAGTCGTACTCTACGTCAGATCAGACACATCTGCTCTCGATACTATTTATTGGCAACAAACTGTAATGGAAAAATGGTTTCTTTTTAAAGTTTTCTATTGTTGAGAAAGTTTTTTTTATTTAAATAACATCTCCTATGATTTTATGAATTATGATTGTAATACAGGGTGTAAACTTAAATGCATTCTAATTTAGGAGGTGTTTCAGACCATCAAACATACATGTCCAATATGTCCGAGCAGCCATTCGGATGCATGAAACAGAAGAATGTTTTTTTTTATTTCATTTCAATATGGACCCCTGGATAGTGGAAATTGTTCAGTTTGGTGGTTGGGATCCCCAAACTAAAGTATGTTAATTTATAAAATACACCATGTATATATATATTTTTTTTAATTTTCCGTGAAAACATGAATTAATTTAAGTAATAATATTTATAAATGGTAATCAATAATTGTGAATTGGCTTAATGTAAATCAAAGAACGTGAGAGTCTTTTTAATACAAATATAACTTCAAAACTAAAAACTTCCATCAAAATCTTCACCAATTCACTTGCTCCATTGAATTCACAAAAAAAACAGTTAAAACTTTCAGTACTCTACGATATCTAAAACTATACCCACCTCCATTCCGATGATCGCCCATCATGTCCTGGCTTTGCAGCGTTGGTGCATGAATCAGCACCTTCTGCTGAGGACTATGAGGGTCAATACCTTCGACTTCCAGCATTGGAGCGTGCGGTTCGTACCCGTGCACCACCATCGGCGGCGCGTGAAGATCCATTCCGAAAATTTTGCACTTCACTATTTAACAAAAAAAAAAAATTGTCTTCGATTTTCAAATGTTTAAAATTCACTTGGCAGTATTGTGGCACTAGTTTTTCTTGAAATCGTTGCTTTACCGTGTTCGTTGATTTTGAAAACTGACACTTCTGTTTGCTTTCTAACTCTGTGGTAGAATTTTTGTTTTTAATGTTATTTTGCACTGATATTGGCACTTTTTTAACTTAAAGACTATTTTAGAGAATTGGATGGAGTATTTTTGTAATTTTCTGGAACTTTTTTGGTAGTTTACGTAAAGTCTTGTTTTCACTTTTACTGTCACATCGTTACGTCACTGTGCTTTTAGTTTTTTTTTCACCGAGTTTTCTTTTTTCTCTGCCGTAGTTTCACCATTTTGGTTCGGTACCTGGAAAGAAAATAAACACTATTTAGAATTTTAAAAATATCTACAGGGTTGCTTACTTTAAGGTATGATTTTAACTATGATACTGAATAACTTTCCATAAAAAACATTTAGGAAATTAGCAAATTAAATGTTAGACTCTTCATACAGAACGCAACCATCTATTTCGCTTTTAGTGATAAGACCGCCTTTTTCATTCTTGTTTTAAATTGTATTTGTATTTTCTTGGTGTGCAAATAAAGAATATTCAATTCAATTCAATTCAAAATTTGAATTGAATTGAATTGAAATATTTATCTCATCTTATCTATTTCTTCTCATGGTATTATTAGCTCGTAGTGCTCGTAATGACTTCGATTATGCTGTAATATTGTAAAAAAACCCCTAGTCGCCTTGTAAGACACCCACGAAAAAATCTAGTGGTCTATACGTCAGAACAACAAGTAAATATGTGATTCACATTTCCCTGTACTTTTGGTGGAAAGATGAATAAAGGGTGTTAATTTAAATGCTTTACAAACTTAGATATTAAATAGGGTGCTTTAGAACATCAAACTGAACAACTTTCAATAAGGAGCCAACATCAAAGTCGCGAAAAACAGTCAAATATTTTCATACATTTGGGTTGAGTAGCCATTGAACCTTGTATTGAACAACAAGCATTTTTATCGCGATTTCGATGTTAGCTCCGCAGTGAAAGTTGTTCAGTTTGATGGTCTGAAGCACCTCCTTTAATATACAGGTTGTAAGTGACAGCCTAGAAAATACTGAAATGGTGAACTCAGACCATCAAACTGAACAACTTTAACTATGGAGTAACCTCCTCAGGAAACGCGAAAAAATACTGTACCTACCCAAGTAGATTAGCTCAAGTATATTTGTAGTTTAGTATGGAACATCGGTTTTTTTCGAGATTTTGAGATTGGTTCCATAGTGAAAGTCGTTCAGTTTGATGATCTGAGTTCACCGTTTCAGTATTTGCTAGACTGTCACTTACACCCTGTATAACGCATTTAAGTTAACACCCTGTAAAACAAAACATCTTCTCTTCCGTAAACCTTAAAAGGGATGCGTATTTTCATACAGATCTATAACAAAAAATGCAAAACAATGCAACAATACGCGACATAACCTTAAAACCTCCGCGAACGCAAATATAAATCAAAAGCAAGCTTCCGTTCTGCAAATAAAATGTGTATCTATTATTTTAAACAAAATCCCAGAGTCCGCGAGTTCGTGCCCTGCGCTGGGCATTGTTCTACTGCGCCGTGTGGATGTACGAACATTATGTAGGCGGCAAAAAGACAGTGCGGGATTTTGTATGAAGGGTAGATGTTTGCTCCAGTATAGGCTCCGATTTCACGAAAAAGTGCGATCCCCTTATATCTCGGAGAGTTGTGAAGATATGATATTCAAATAAAACCGGTCAAGTGCGAGTCGAGCTACTCGCGCACCGAGGGTTCCGTACCACACCACCACAGAACACAACATTATTAACTTAGAAAAAAAGTTTTTTTGTCAGGGACCTTTAGCGCGAGACCGACTCACACTTGGCCGGTTTTTAGTATTTGTTGTTATTTTGTAGAGTATGCTCTATAATCACACTAAGTTTGACGCTTGTATGTATTACCGTTTTTACGATAGAGCGTGAAGAAAAAACGTTGATAAAAACTAGTTTCTTGTTGACAACCCCCCTTAATTTTTAACTTTTTGCCATTTTTATTATTTGTTAACAAATCCGCCGTAATAACGCATAATCTGAGAACTCAATCTGAGATTTCAACTATCTAGCTATTACGGTTCAAAAGTTACAGTTACAGCCCTAAATAGGTAGGACAGATGGACGGACGGACAGACGGACAGACGGACGGACGGACGGACAACGTAGGCTTAGTAATAGGGTCCCGTTTTTACCCTTTGGGTACGGAACCCTAAAAAGCTCAAAAGACGCGTATTTACAAGAGCTGTATGGTGCAAAAAGAATTATTTGAGAAAGTCAAAAACTAAAAAAGTTATGGTCGTACCCCACAACATGGGATAGACGAGAAAAAAAAGTCATCCCCACTTCACGTGTAGGAGAGGTACCCTAAAAAAGAATATGTTTCAATATTTCATTTTACCACTTTGTTGGCGTGATTAATATGTATACCCATGCCAAATTATAGCTTTCTAGTACTAAGCATATCTGAGCTAAGCCGCGGACAGACGGACAGACGGACAGACGGACGGACATGGCAAAACTATAAGGGTTCCTTGTTGACTTCGGAACCCTAAAAAATGTACTATCATGAATAATGACGTCATTGTTTTTCGACGTCGTTTCGATACTTTTTATAGTTTATCCTTTTATTAAAATAAAAATAGTATTCAAGCTACAGAATTACTGAAAATGTAAGTATAGCATTATTTTTAAACGTATTTTTTACTGAGAAAATACAACTAAAATATATTTGATGCAGTCAACTCAGCCTTCTCCAAATATTCATAACTCGTTCCTGTAGGGCTACCATGAGTTGCTATAGTAAATTCATTAAACGCAACTAAATTCGTTTTCGTAAATTATTTGTATTGAATTCAGTACAGCGCCTCTGGCGGATAGTTATGTAACTAAAATTTGACTAAAATCCGCACCATGAGTTGCTGTAGTTGACTATCGCCGTTAATGTAACTAAAATGACACTACACTTATTGTAGTTCCCATACAATTTCGGCACCATGAGTTACATATTTGACAGATGTCATAGTAATTTACTATAACGAAAGTAGTTGCGGCTGTCACCTAAATTTTTCTCCGTGAAACAGTTTTATTTGTTGAGTTTTTTTTTTCAAATATGTCTACAAGAGTATATTTTGCTTGGAGAATGTTAGCAGAAGCTGAATCTGAGGACGAATGGAATATGCAAAGGAGCTACAGTGTTCATATGCGCGCACAAAGTCAAAAGGACCCTTTTCGCCCCCTCACCTCGTGAAATTCATTAAGTGTGCAGTATAACAACTGAGGGTACTGATGGGGCTGCCAATGTTCCGTAGTGCTTCCAATATGTTTACGGAGGCGCACAGTGATGGGTTCCACGCGATAATGCAAAAGCTGTGCATCTCTGCTGGGCCGTTTGTGCTGCAGCCCTAATAGCCACAACCTGCGTTCGTTGGCAGACATATGGTACTCCCCAATGCTGCAACAATGGGTGCGCTTGCATGCCACCTTGTAACTACCCACATCATTGTTTGATAGGGAATCTTTTGTTATTATTGTTTTTCAGGGATCCGTTTTTATTATTACCTATTACTAAGCCTACATTGTCCGTTCGTGCGCCCGTCAGTCCCTTTGTTCTACCTATTTCGGGCTGTAACTTATGAACCGTAAAAGCTAGTTAGTTGAAATTTTCACGGAATATGCGTTATTGCGGCGGATTTGCTAACAAATAATAAAAATGACAAAAAGTTTAAAATTAAGGGGGGTCCTCATACAAGAGACTAGTTTTTATCAACGTTTCGCTCAATCGTAATAACGGTAATAGGTGCAAGTATCAAACTTGGTGTGATTATAGAGCAAACTCTACAATTTATAACAACTAATAATAAAAACCGGCCAAGTGTGAGTCGGTCTCGTGCTAAAGGTTCCGGAGAAAAAAATGTTTTTGTATGTTGGTGGTGTGGTACGGAACCCTCGGTGCGCGAGTAGCCTGACTGGTACTTGACCGGATTTATTTATTTATAACTAAAATAGTTTGGAAGATCATTGTTTTACTAACATTACTTATATGCATATGGGTTATCTGAATAATAATTTAATTTTTTATTTAATTTAGACTTTCCTATTAAATAAATGACTTATTATTATTAGTTAGTTTTATTATTTTACATACGATAAAAAGAGCATTATATGCGTTTCCACCAAATCACTCAAAATGCAAATGGTGCTAAGTCTCACAAAGTCACGCCATAGATCAAACTGTGATTCACTGCACCTTATTTTCTTTTTTTCTTTTTGATTGCAAGTCCAGCTAGATTCTGCTACTGCTACTTTAAATCTTCTTCTCTTCCTGTCACTGTGGGGTATATTTAGGGCTTGGATAATAGCTCTCCACCGGTTGCGATCTTGGACAGCACTGTAGATATCCCCTCAGGTCATGTTAAGGCTTTTGGCTTCAACTTTCACAGAGCGGCGGCGCCAGGTTATTTTAGGACAGCCTCTATTTCGTTTGCCTGGTGGGGGTGGGTGTCATGGATGGGTGATCGTCTCCTTAATGCATGGCCTAGCTACTGCCACCTTCAGGCAAGGATCACTTTCTCTATACACTGCTCACTCGTCCGTCTCCATAACTCCTCGTTTGAGATGGTGTTTGTTAAGAAGATCTTCAAGATTTGCCTGATGCATTTATTTTGTTGATGAAAACTTGGAGTCTGTCATAATATTCTTGCGAAATAAATTGAAATTGAACTATAAATCCGATTTCAATCAAAACACATAACACTCACAGATCACTATATAATTGTACTTAAAACGTAGTGATTATATTCTCTTTGATTGTACTGACATAACACTGTTAGAATGAAAACGTAAAAAACTCCATGCAATGCTTACAGTAACAAACCTTTTTAAGGCCTATGGGTAATTTTTGTATGGAAGGTGGAGTCTTTTTTTTTTGAAGCGGCCAGTTACCAAATATTGCAGATATTTTAGGGCTATTATTACCTTACATTATTATCAAAAAAAAATTGTCCTACGGTGTAACGTTTCGGAGATATTTAATGTTAAAGTTTTAAAAAAATCACTCTAAAAAGCTCATTAATTGTTACCCATTTAGGTTTCTTTACTACTTTATTTGTTTTTATAGCCCAGAATTATTAGTTTTACCCACTTAAGTACCCACAATATTTAGTTCGTGACCGTATCAGTGTACAAACTTATACTAATTTAAACGAGCGACCGCAAATTAGCGAGGATTGCGATGTATTCCTGCACAAAATATGCGTGATGAAGTCACAAATAATTAGAACTAATAATTCTGGGCTATAAAAACAAATAAAGTGGTAAAAAAACCTAAATGAGTAACTTTTAATGATCTTATTAGAGTGATTTTTTAAAACTTTAATATTAAATATCTCCGAAACGTTACACCGTAGGACCATTTTTTTTTTAATAATAATGTAAGCAAAATGTAAGGTAATAATAGCCCTAAAATACCCACAACATTTGGTAACTGGCTGCATGAAAAAAAAAGACGCCAATATTACCCATACCCCTTTTCGTATTACTTTATGGTATTAACACAATACTTTTTAAATTGACTTTTTTTGGCTTTGATCTAAGAGGAAGGAGCAAGAAGGTTGAAATTTGGGAAAAAATTTCAACCTTCTTGGAAAGGAGTCTCTTTATTCCAAACCAAAGAGACTCCTTCCTGTTAGACTTTGATGCAATAAGTCGTAATAGTGAAGACGTTGAGCGAATAGATAACATATAATTCGCACCATGAGTTTCATCGCACGCAACGAAAATCGTTACGTATAGACGACAGGCACTATAGCTCATGGCGTTCCATGACTCACTTCACACTTATCGATGTGTCTCTTTCTAATTGCCTATTAGAAACAAGGATAGCAAAACTGGCCAAAATCTTTTGAACCCAAGCCAAAAAAAGTAAATTTAACCCTAGAGTGCTCGCGCTATGAGCATTTTGCCGCCCGCGTCAAAAAATTAATGGTATTTTGTAAACGATGCATTTGTAAAAGTCAAGCGTCCCAGTAGCTGCCCCTACATATCTCACCTCCCCATTTTAGAAATTAGAAGAAATTGAGTGCGCGGGTTACCTCACGAAGAAAGGGTTGTTGTAGGTGTGTCGCGTTTGGCGGCAAATTACTCACTGCGCGACTACGCTCGTAAGTAAAATTCATTTATGGTTTTTTACAGTACGTTTAATTATTATTAGTTTCATCGTGTTTGTTGTTTTTTTGATGTAAATATAATAATAATATATTTATTTACGTTATTTTGTCTAATTATTGGGTGTTTTTGTTTTAATTAGTTGATTTAAAAAAATAGGTGAATGATGTGTGAGGTATAAAAAGTCGATACTAATACTTAGCATGTTACAGAAACCAATGAGAAATTGATTTTTACCATCGGAACATCTGAAAATACCCTCAGAAAGAGAAGGTATAATATGAGCAGTGGTCCATCCAAGACAAATAGAAGGACCAAAAAAGAGTGCAATAGATGCGCAAAGTTACTGTGCAACGAACACTTCATGTACACACAGCGACACATCAGGTTACGCACCCCATATACCCATAACTACACTACGTACAAAACACAAAATAGTGCGGTAGAGAGCCTGCATAGACGCGGCTGCCGGCGCGGGCGCAGCGTGCTGTGAGACGAAACAACAACAACATACCGCACCCTTTCGCATGATTCGCAACGTTCAACGTCTAATAGTTCAAAGTCCAAACAGGGTAACCTGACCTGTTGCCGTGTGTACTATCGGGGACTTTTCCGCCTGACCACTTAAGAAAAAAGTCGCATAATTTCGCCCAAAATTTATTGTTTGGAAACTATTATTAATTGGTCTATTCATCAATAGGGCGGTTTAAGATATCGCTTTTATTTTTTAGTATGCAAGCAAAAATGAGCCTAGTGGTGGTCAGGCGGAAAAGTCCGCGATAGTACATGTGTCAGGACTATTTTACTGAAACACATGCCGTAGATGAAGAAAACATTTAATTTTCTTATTAGGCTTAAATATTTTTTATTTTATGCGTATTGAGATAAAGATGTTACTAAAATTCAAGAAAGGACATCATCGGCATTTTATAAATTGTTGGTCCAAATGTGAAAGTGCCGGCCAACAAAAAATAATGCTATATTCTGTTAGAACTTGTCCGTCTAAGCATTTATTATTCCAAAAACCAAAAGGCACGTTAAAAATGTAAAATTTTATTTTATTTAAGTAGGTAGGTAGGTTGTAACATAAAAATCATTTTCTATATGAGCGGCAAAATGCTCCCCACGCGATCACTCGCGTTTCACGGCAGGGCGCGACTACTCTAGGGTTAAAACGTATTGTGTCAACACCATACATAACATATAGTACCTACGATTAAATCAAAGAGGTTCGTTACTATGTAAGCATGGCATTGTTTACGTTTTTAGAGTTCCGTACCCAAAGGGTAAAAACGGGACCCTATTAGGTACTAACGGTACTAAGCCTACGTTGTCCGTCCGTCCGTGCGTCCGTCCGTCCGTCCGTCCATCCGTCTGTCCGACCTATTTAGGGCTGTAACTTTTAAACCAAAAGAGCTAGTACTTAGTTGAAATTTTCACAGAATGTGCGTTTGCGGATTTGCTAACAAATAATAAAAATGTCAAAAAGTTTAAAATTAAGGGGGGTTCTCAACAAGAAACTAGTTGTTATCAACGTTTTTTCTTCTCGCTCTATGGTAAAAACGGTAATATACAGGGTGTCCCGTAAACCGACTTCAACCCGGCGCATGCTGGTAGGTTAGGTCATGACTAAGCGGAATATCAAAATTTGGCTTTGGTAAAAGTGGCTTAGTTTTCGAGATATTGACAGTTTTAACACAGATACTGCATAGACAATTAATAGCGGGGTGCACTCAAAATAGTGAATAAGGTAAAGAGTTTCACGAATTTCATAAAACTGTCTTTATCTCGAAAACTAAGGACCATTTCCTAAAGTAAAATGTTGACAGACTGATTGATTGATTGACAGATATTTTTATTTTAGTGTATTCTGGTTAGGCATGAACTAACGTATCAGCATCCACCTGGTTGACGTCGGTTTACGGGACACCCTGTATGCAAGCGTCAAACTTTGTGTGATTATAGAGCAAACTCTACAGTATAACAAAAAAATAATAAAAACCGGCCAAGTGTGAGTCGGTCTCGCGATAAAGGTCCAGGAGTAAAAAAAATTTTTTTTACGTTAATATGTTGTAGTGGTGTGGTACGGAATCCTCGGCCTCGATGCGCGTATAGCCCGACTCGCACTTAACCGATTTCCAACAAATAGTTACCATGTCACGGAGAAAAATTAAGGTGACAGCCGCAACTACTTTCGTTGTAGTAAATTACTATGACATCCGTCAAATATGTAACTCATGGTGCCGAAATTGTATGGGAACTACAATAAGTGTAGTGTCGTTTTAGTTACATTAACGGCGATAGTCAACTACAGGAACTTTACTCATGGTGCAGATTTTAGTTACATAACTATCCGCCAGAGGCGCTGTATGGAATTCAATACAAATAATTTACGAAAACGAATAAAGTAGACATACTGCTATCCTTGTTTCTAATAGACAATAAGAAAGAGACACATCGATAAACGGGACCCTGTTTGTAATATCATTGTTATAACATTATTATGCATCTGAGTTATTTCAATAATAAATGATGTGATTTAATTTAATTAAGACTTACCTAATTTAATAAACGGCTCTATTATAGATAAAAGCTTTATTATTTACATACAACATACAATAATAAAAAGAACATTAAATGCGTTTTCACCAAATCACTCAAAATATGGAAGCATCGCCATCGGTACAATTTCGCGATTCCATGAATGGTTCTAGAAGCATGTTACTGTTCTAACTATCACACAGTCACGCCATAGATCAAACTGTGATTCACTAGACCTCATCTCATCTTTTTGTCTTTTTGATTGTAAGTCCGGCTAGATTCTGCTATTTTAAATCTTCTCTTCCTGTCACCCCCAATTTAGGACTCTCCACCGGTTGCGATCTTGGACAGCACTGTAGATATCCCATCAGGTCATGTTAAGGCTTTTGGCCTCAACTTCCACAGAGCGGCGGCGCCAGGTTATTTTAGGACGGCCTCTATTTCGTTTACCAGGTGGGTGTCATGGATGGGTGATCATCAGGCCTCCTTAATGCATGGCCTAGCTACTGCCACTTTCGATTAAGGATCACTTTCTCTATACACTGCCATAGTGTAATCAAACTAGTGAGCGCGCTCGGCGGCCGCGACAGGCCAATCGTGCGCGGTGAGTGGAGGCCCGGGGGAAGCGTGTCCTGGTACCAATTTACCTACGCGCGGTACCAATACTGCCGGTGCTTCACCCCCCAGCAAACCGCGCAAGCATAGATCCACCGCGACCGCTAAGCGCACCCACTATTGTTATAATTACGCTATGACACTGCTCACCCGTCCGTCTCCATAGCTCCTCGTTTGAGATAGTGTTTGGTCAGAAGATCTTCAAGATTTGCCAGAGGCATTTGTTGATGAAAACTTGGAGCCTGTCTGTGACCGCTTTACGGATGAACCTAATGTAATGATACTATAAATGCGACTAGATAATCTGTGTGACAATGTTCGAGATTAATAAATATCTTATTTTCTTAACATTCTTGCGAAAGAAATTTAAATTAATCTATAAAACCCGCTTCAATCAAAAACACATAACACTGTAAGAATGAAAACGTAAACAACTCCAGTGCAATGCTTACAGTAACAAACCTTTTTAATTTAAACGTATTACTTTACGGTATTGACACTATACTTTTTAAATTAGCTTTTTTTGGCTTGGACTCAAATTTTTTTTAGCTAATTCTGCTATCCTTGTTTCTAATAGGCAATAAGAAAGAGACACATCGATTAAGTGTGAAGTGAGTCATGGAACGCCATGAGCTACAGTGCCTGTCGCTGGCCTGTCGTCTATACGTTAACGATTTTCGTTGCGTGCGATGAAACTCATGGTGCGAATTGTATGTTATCTATTCGCTCAACGTCTTCACTATTACGAATGTAGCCACGTCAGTTGATTTTACTATCACAACTCATGGTAGACGTACTGGTACATACCCAAGTGCAAGTCAGGACGCCTTTTGTTCCATATTCACTGAATCCGTTTTGAATACTAGGTAGGTACTCTATGTAGTCTAGAATACTACAGTATTATACTAGTGTACGATCGTCGTAGTAAATCGGATTTTTACATCATTTGTAAGTCAAATTAAACACAAAGTATTGGTTGAGCGGGCTCATTTTCCGCAACTCGACGACTTACATACATACATACGCCACGCCTATGTCCCACTACTGGGGTAGGCAGAGACAACAGATCGCCACATGCTACGACTCTGACACACATCTCTCGCCTCCTCAACATCCGTAAGTTTCTTCATACAAGCTCGTCGGTCCGGGTACATTTTATTTGGCCCTTCTTCAGTACGCATCCGATTTGGTCAGCGTACGTGCGCCTAGGGCGACCCCTTTCAACCATTCCATTCGAACTTGCCTTGTAAATTTCATACGTCAACCTACTTTCGCTCATTCTTTCCACATGGCCAAACCACCTCAACATGCCTTTTTCAATCCTGGTCACTATCTTCTTTCGGACCACATCTTTCTCTAATCACGCTATTCCGTATCCGGTCCTTCAAAGTCACACCACACATACTACGCAGGGACCGCATTTCAACAGCATTTATTCTAGAGCTTCTTCAGCTACTTCTGCCATACCCAACTCTCACTGCCATACATTAAAGTTGGTGCCAACTCACCGTCGTGAACCGCCAAACGAGCCTTTTTAGGGTTCCGTACCCAAAGGGTGAAAACGGGACCCTATTACTAAGCCTACGTTGTCCGTCCGTCCGTCCGTCTGTCCTACCTATTTAGGGCTGTAACTTTTGAACCGTAATAGCTAGATAGTTGAAATTAATAAAAATTTCAAAAAGTTAAAAATTAAGGGGGGTTCTCAACAAGAAACTAGTTTTTATCAACGTTTTTTCTTCACGCTCCATAGTAAAAACGGTAATACATAGCGTCAAACTTAGTGTGATTATAGAGCAAACTCCACAGAATAACAACAAATACTAAAAACCGGCCAAGTGTGAGTCGGTCTCGCGCTAAGGGTTCCGGACAAAAAAAAGTTGTTTTCTAAGTTAATAAATGTTGTGTTCTGTCGTGGTGTGGTACGGAACCCTCGGTGCGCGAGTAGCCCGACTCGCACTTGACCGCTTTTATTAGACATAGTTTGACTCTTCATGACGGTGTGCAAGACTCCATTGACCATATTTCCAGCTTTCACTCTTCTCTCTCACTCGACGACTTACGCGCCTATTTTGCGTGAGGTTTCAATGACTACTCCTGCCATCCCAGCACCTCCAGTGTTATAGTTAAGAGCATTGATCTCTTGACACGGAGGTCGTGGGTTCGATTCCCACGGGGGACACCTAGTTTTTTCCCACGTTGGTTAAGTGTTGGCTGAATCACCTGATTGTCTGAAAAGAAAGATGATTCCGTGCTTCGGGTGGCACGTAAAGTCGTTAACCGTAGAATTAGTGTTGCGCATCGATAGGCGACAATCGATAGTATATCGATTATTAAAAATACAAATATGATTTAAAAAAAACAAACATGATTTTATATCGATAGCGGCCTCTACCCGGACATTCGAACTTCGCAAATATGTGAACGTTTTCGTTTCGATATCAACTTTGATTCCCATGGGGGACACCTAGTGATAGCTCACTTTGTGCGTTTTTCTCCAGTTGGTTAGGACATTGCAGGCTGAATCACCTGATTGTCTGAAAAGAAAGATGATTCCGTGCTTCGGATGGCACGTTGGTCCCGGCTACTATCTCTGGTGGTAGTAGTCGTTACATAAAAACCACTTCAGAGGCCGTAAGACGATCTAAAAAAACTCTGACACCAGGGCTCTGCCCACACGATAAGAAGAAGAATTCGCGATTTCAAAAATATTTCTATCCACTTCAGTTACTTAGGTACATCCTCTAACTTCAAACTTCAAAAACTTTATTGCGACACAGGTAATATAAAGGTGGTGAACAGTATTTTAGATAGAGCTCTGTGATCTGCCCATGAGCATGCAATATTTAATTGGAGAGAGGGCATGCAGAGCATTTACTTTACAATTCTACAATTACAATTACAATTTACAATTGTTTAGTATACCTACATAGATTATATTACATTATAGTTTCTACAGTCCAATACTAAGTAGGTACATTGATATATTGTCAATATTAGAGAATAAGGTACAGATGGTTAAAAATTACAAATAAAAGAAAATATTTAAGGATTATTGATGTCAAAATTACATTCAATTAATTAATAATGGTAACAACATCAGTCGAAATTACAACAAAAACAATAACAAATGTCAGATAATTATAAAATAGGTAAAGGAAAAAAATATAATATATATAATCATTATCAATGTCAACAAAATTTCAATGATTTCTACTAGTCTCTATCTATCCCCACGTAAATTTAATTAATTATCCTGAGAGCTATAATATTCCTGCAAGCTGTAGAATGCTCTATCAATAAGATAAAGCCACAGTTTCGTTTTAAATTGTTCTAAATCTGTACAGCGCCTTATTTGTGGAGGTAATTTGTTGTAAATTTTAGGTGCCTGCACAAAGAAGCTGTCGCGATACAGTGCAGTTTTTGAGGCTTTAGGGATCAGTTGATCGTTACGTCTTAAACTAGTTACGTGCGAGAATAAATTCGAGTGGCGGCGAATAAACAGGCATGTTTCATAAATATACATTGATGTCAATGTAAGAATTTTTAGTTCTCTATAGGTCATCATCATCATCATATCAGCCGATAGACGTCCACTGCTGGACATAGGCCTCCCCCAAAATGGGGGGATTTGCCATAATCGCCACGCTTGGCAGGCGGGTTGGCGATCGCAGTTGGATTGAATGTGTGTATTCTGCCCATCCTCCGGTAGATCCCTTAGTCGCCTTTAACGACACCCACGGGAGGAAATGGGGAACCTCTATAGGTGTTTTTGTTCAATTCATTATCGTCCATGCGATTTTATAAAATTCAAAAACGAGAAACCAACTCAACGTTTTCGAGACAAACCGACAATGACCTTAAAATACCTGTTATAAAGTAAAATTTTCCACGTAAACATAAAACGGATTTCCTGCAACACAAAATCAGATTACTAAAATTGTGTTACCGATGACTCATGACATGACTAATCTTTACTGTAGCGATTCAAAAATGATTTATAAATAACTAGCTGTTGCTCGCGACTTCGTCTGCGTTACCCGGATAAAAAGTACCCTATGTGTTAATCCAGGCCCAGAAGTGCGATTTTTGAAAATCATACGAGTGACTTGGCAGTAGAAAGATGCATAATCTCCATAGTAATTTTGACATTTTCTACTGAAAAGTCGCTCGTATGATTTTCAAAAATCGCACTTATGGTCTATCTGTATCATAAAGGTATTATACTACGTAAGAGAGACAGTGACAGCTGAGAGAGCGAGATGTACATAGCGGCATCACTGTATAATAGAAAGAGATACGTGACGTGAGGCAATAGAACCGTTTTTGGGGATTTGGAGTCCTGGTAAAAATTCGGTTTCTGTGAATAATCGTGAACCTAAAGTGAAATCGTAGATAATTTTGTGAAATATACTAACACTGTTTCATTAAATTATTCACGATTTCACGTTAGATTGAGAATTATACACAGCATTTCGCGATTTCGAAATTTTCGAAGTTGGCTCCATAGTGAAAATTGTTCAGTATGATGTTCTGAAGCACCCCCTTACGTAAGGAGAAAAGTTCAGGAATATTATGCCCGTTCGGGGAAATGGCCGTTCGGGTAAATGTCCGTTCGGGGAAAAGGCCGATCGGGGAAATGGACGAAACCGGGAAGTGGACGTTCGGGTCCATAGTGGACGTTCGGGGAAAAGGTCGTAACTGACCTGATCCCTCCAAAAAATGTCCAAAAACGGTTACATTTGACAACTCATGTCACTTACTCTATTCCGTAAGGTATAATATCTTTATGATCTGTATGCCAAATTTCATCAAAATCCGTTCAGCAGTTTTTGCGTGAAAGCGGAACAAACATCCATCCATCCATCCATCCATCCATACTTACAAACTTTCGCGTTTATAATATTAGTAGGATAATTAGTTTGAAAGAATAGGGCGCTAGAATAGTCGAAAAATAAAAAAAATATGACTTAATATTGTAATTGACACGTTCTAAAGGCCATTCACATAAATATAATAATTAAAAAAAACCGGTCAAGTGCGAGTCGGCCTTGCGCACGGCGGGTTCCGTACTACCATACAATAATAATGTCGACGAAATCAGCATTTCGTATTCCCCTGTTTCCTCCTCCAAAACTAAACAGATTTTAATAATTCGTTCAAGAATAATATGAGAAAGACTTTGCTATATGTCTGTCTGTTTTGCTTTTAATGTTTGTGTCTGAAAACGGGCGGTAAAATTGGTATTTTTCGAAGGTCCCTAGTTCTTACAGTATATGTGATATTATTTCGAATAAAAAAAATTTTATTTGATTTGATTTGTATGGAAAATACCGTACCCGCCTATCCTCTTAAATAACCTGTCAGTTTACCCAATAATAATTTTAAACAAGAAAAATACTCCGTATTCTCAAATCCCCCTTAAATATATATAAAACCAAACAATGTCTGTCCATCTTTACACAAAAAGGTTACCCCGATGCGTCTGCGCAAGGCTATGGGAATTATTTGACGATACAATACATTGGGACACACACGGCCGAAGGAACCGGTGATACGTCCGTAGATTTATGTTAGCTACTACATTTGTACGTATTGAGATCATACTTCTCTTCAGGATTGTCAAAACTTCGCTAAAACTACCTACATTTTTTTAATCGTGCAGTTGTAGCAACCTGAATTGCGATTTTTAAAAATCATACGAGTGAATTGGCAGTAGAAAGATGCATAAATAATCTCCATAGTAATTTTGACATTTTCTACTGCCAAGTCGCTCGTATGATTTTCAAAAATCGCACTTCTACCTTCAGTCCAGAGTTCACTAAGCGTCACGTCGCTGTCAAAAACATCGACGAGCTCACAAATGTAATATCCTTAATAAATAATATTTATCTTATCTTATCCTTCTTGCATCCTTCAGATCGTCGAAGGTTTTATAATAATATGAGTTCAAAATTCAAAATTCATAATTTTTTATTCAAAATAATATCAATTTCAAATATTATTGATTTTGAACATGTTACAGCCATGTTGTGCTATTTCGAATCAAATTAAAGATTGAAAAATTCAGTCTCGGGCGGGACTTGAACCCGCACCCTTCCAAACCGGGGAAGTGCGTTATCCAATTTCGCTACCGAGCCCACTAACCAGAGAACGAATTTTTCAATCTGTTGCGTCTTGAGGGGACGTGAGCGACATCTACTGGCAGCTATTACAAACTAGCCAACCCGCAAGTTCAGCATTACAACTGAAATTCATACGGTATAGATGACACACCCTGTTCCAATTTCAAATATTATTGATTTTGAACATGTTACAGCCATGTTGTGCTATTTCGAATCAAATTAAAGATATATTATTATTATTAATAATATTAATATAATATTATTAATAATAATATTATATTATATATATAATATTATTATTATTTTATTTTTTGATTATTATTTTTATTTTCTATTTCTTCCCCGGTTTGGAAGGGTGCGGGTTCAAGTCCCGCCCGAGACTGAATTTTTCAATCTTTAATTTGATTCAAAATAATATCATATAGATAGCTTAATTGACGTCATTTTTTGACTATACCACCGCGTCGGAAAGTTGACACATGACATTAACCATAGGGAATACCGAATTGTCAACTCGTCGATGTTACAACTAGGTTTCAACGACGAATTATTTTAGGTTGTGACGATGTTTGCGCTTTGTGAATTGCATTGCTGGTCCAATTTAATTACACTATTAGCACACCTTGGACACTTAGCTGTCATTTCATACAAATTGAAATTTTTTAAAGAGGAGGTATGCATGTGCGATACTACGTGCGTGCAAACGAGAAAGGAATACGCATTTGCTTAACACTGGTAATTGCACGCGAACAAACGAAATAAAGGGCGTGAAATAAACCTTATCACGTGCATAATGCTACGGCCTCAGCTGACGGTGTCAGAGGTTATAGATGTACCGAGTGTAGGAAGCAGAACGGCATAAGTCAATATCTCTCAACCACAAAACATTAGCGCATGTCTTAATAATTTGACTGTACTTAAAGCGTTGTAAAATCAGAAGTGCGATTCACTATGCATCCCATCGCTGTCAAAAACATCGACGCGCTTGCCTCCTTCAGATCGTCGGAGGTGTTATATGAGTTTGACACATGAAATTGAAAGCTCGCCTTTGTTTCTACGACGAATTTAAGGTTGTGACAATGTTTGCGCTTAGAGAATTGCATTGGTGTAGTAATACCGAGTAATTCAATCATATCATTGTATTTCTTAATTACCTACAAACAATGCTTATTTAATAAATAGATCTAATTAGAAAAAGATCACTATCACACCTCATTACGTTTTTATGACAAAAAAAATCAAACTTAATACTAATTAATCAAGATTTATCATCGTATTTATCATGACACCTCACTACCGTGTGTACTGAATTTCCCACACATTATTCACACAGTATTTGACGATGTATATCTCATGTATACAAATGTATATAATTGTATTTTAGCGACATATTGCTTAGCTCTTCGTATAATTATAGTACAAAGTAACGCTGGTTTGTTTGCTGTCCAAAAAATCATATTTTTTTATTTTCAATTTGTACTCCTTTAGGACGAGGCATGTTGCTAGTTTTATACAGGGTGTAAAATTAAATGGGACACTTACTTAAAGGGGTAATTAAGACCATCAAACTGAACAACTTTTACTATGGCACCAATACAGAAATCGCAAAAAAAAAAAATCGCTGTCCCATACAAAACTGCAAACATAACTCGACTGACATATTGTATGGGACAGTACCTTTAAGTAAGTGTCCCATTAAATTTTACATCCTGTATAGCATTAGTATACATGTTATAATATGTGAAATTGGGAACTCAAACATACTGAAAACCCGTTAATCCCATTAAAGTTGAAACCCCGTTAAAAATGTTTAATTTCTTATTATAGTAGGTACTCTGTGATTTCATTTAAAACAATAATCGCGTAACTCTCAAAACATATTATCCCAAAAACACTATTAACACAAGGTTCCTCTGGATCTAACAATTCCAAAATTTCTCACACCATTACAACAATCATTTACTAATCAGGTGTCAAATTTTACTCACAAAAAACCAAAACAGTGGCCACACTACTAATTTTATAAAAAAATAAAACTCTAACTTTTGGAACACGTGAGAACGAGCCTTAACGAGTGTCAAATACAATAAAAATATGTACAGGGTGCTTCTTAATATGCTGACACTTTTTTAAGGGGATAATCAGACCATCAAACTGAACAACTTTCTGTATGGCACCAACATTGAAATCGCGAGAAACAAATCAACTGTTCCATACAAAACTACAAACCTACTCGAGCCAAATGTATGAGACAGCAGTTTTTGTTTTCGCGATTTCGATGTCCCTTAAAAAACTGTCAGCATATGAAGAAGAACCCTGTATATTAATTTTCAGGGACGGCAAATGCCTGGTTGACACCTAGCTTAATATTCTCAATTTAATTTAATTTAAGTAATTTAATGCTGCTTACATAGTTGATAAGATCTACTAACACAAATGGATAAATAATCATTATGGTCCGAAATAAACCAGTAGCTACCATTACGACATGGTGCTGCTCAGTCCATCAATGGGAGGCCTGAAGCAACTGTTAAAGGTTTGTGAAACCTATGCTGTGGAGCACGGATTAAGATACAATGAGAAAAAGAGTGAGTTTATGATTTTTAGAGGAAAAAACAAACAACCTAACTGTGTACCGTCGCTTACTCTTAATCAAGTTGTTTTGAACCGTGTTTCACAGTTTAGGTACCTTGGCCACATTGTGACCGAAGATTTGAAAGATGACCTGGATATCGAGAGGGAACGTAGGGCTTTGTCGGTTCGAGGGAATATGTTGGCACACAGATTCACCCACTGTACTGTTGATGTAAAGCTAACACTCTTTAGAGCTTACTGTCAAAGTTATTACACGTGTGGTCTGTGGGCCAATTTCACACAAAAATCGTACAATGCCCTAAGAGTCCAATATAATAATATCCTCAGGGTCCTGTTGGGGCTCCCACGATTCTGCAATGCATCTGGCATGTTTGCAGATGCACATACAGATGACTTTTATGCGATTATACGCAAAAAGACCGCATCTGTTGTGCGCAGAATACGGGGGAGCCCGAACAGAATCTTGAAGATGATCGCTGATCGGATGGATACAGCTATCCTCGGTCGTTTCATCGATCTGCATGTGAGAGGTGTGGATCGGTGAACCGATCCAATTAATAATTCTTTGTTTGTTTTATATGATTATACTAATATTAGATGTAAGCTTGTGCTACTAACAAAATATGGGCAATTCTTAGTCTGAAATAAAACATTTTTATTTTATTTATTTTATTACGACAAAATACAATTTAACGGCAGGTTCTTTCAAATCGACATGTTTTTGTTTGAGTCTTAAGGCATGAAATAATCGTTGTTTTAATCAAGAAAAAATATATTTTGTTGTTTATGAACTGTTCTTGATTATTTTTAGGTTCAAAACACGATAGTTATTACTTATCTCGATCATAAAACCATGCAAAGATAGGTAAGTTTATGACTTTTTTTCAAGTTTTACTCAAAGATTATTAACGCTATAAATAAAAAAATGCACTGAAAAATAGGAAATGACACTGTCTATATTATTCTGAGGCTAGTTTTTACCCAAAACATCAAAGAGAAAAGATATTGATAAAAAATACGTTTTTTTGCGATCCTGCTTTCAATTGAAGTGGGATGTTTAATTGCAAACTTATGCTTGTAAGAAAGAGACGCTTGCGCAGGAATAACCTGCCCTTAATGTGGCATACCATCTAGTAACCTAAATAAAAGACAACCTTACTACAATAAGGAAGTTGGTAGAGTTGTATCAAGGTTTGTGGCTACCCCGAATGATCGCGAGTTTATGAATGTATGAAAAATATGGAAATATATATTCATTAGAGCATCTGACGATAAAATCACATCTGTGGCGATACATTACTGATTTCAGTAACAAAAGCACTGGGAAATAAATCCTTAGTCATCTTGTAGGTATGTATTAGTGTGTAGAGTAGCCTATTCTTTCGGAAACCTTATGTTACGGATACATAGTAATTTTATTAAAGTAAAAATCAAAAATGGCTGCCGACAAAATGGCGCGTATAAATTCTCGAATGGACAAAAAACGATGACATTGAACCGAACGTATAATCGTTACGTTAACTGCCAAAATGTTAGACAAAGGCATATTTAATTATTGTTAGGTTTACCATGAGTTTGTGATTAGGTTAGGATATTTTAGAACAGGGGACAATTCAGGTACATTTCTGGTTATTTTATGGCGTTGACGTTTATATTGTTATTCAATAAATAAATGAAATGAAATAAAATGAATAAACAATATGACTTAGTTCCTGAAATTGTCAGTAATGTATCTCAAATCGTAATTATAAATAACAAATGTCACGTTTTATGAAATAAGCCCCAGGTAATGGAAAAGATCGAAAGTTTCGGATCAGGAAATCAACGTAAAAAGTGTCAGGGATTATTATTACTATCCAATTGACCTATTATGGAGATATTTTAATTAGTTGGCTTGTATGACATCTAATACAAATAATTTTAAAGAATTTCGTAAAATAATGGACGAAGGAACATCGTGCTGTGATGAAATTGTATCTGGGGCGCCAAGGACCTCGAGGAACTGGAGGTGCTAAGACTCACTTCGGACCCTTGAGCCAGTGCAGAAAGTATATAAGTAATAAGTATGTAAATAATTATAATTATATCGTTATTTTGATCTCAAACTGATTTTATGACGCTTTCATAGCAGATAACGATTTTAACAACAAAAAAAAACTCTTACACAAGGGCCTGCTGCGCTGCACAATGGATTGTCTTTAATTGTCTTCCTTACAACTAAACTATTTTTAAAAGTCTTGTAGAGACCCACCAAGTGTCAAATATTGTCATCATCTTAGCCGATGGATGTCGACTGCTAGACACAGGCCTCCCCCGAGGATCGCCATAACGATCGGTCCTGGCCGGTAATAGGTATGGCCAGTTTTTAAAAATTAGGAATATCCTGAAATCCTTGCACCTCATGGTCAGCTTACTTAGCTACGTGAATAGAACCAGTTTTAGCCTGTCCCGACCTGTCCATCGCTTTATATACAACACAAACTGAGGTTTCAAGGACTCTACATAATATAAAAAAGAAAACTCACACCCGCATTGTTCAGTTCTTAAAACTAGACATCGCTAAAACATTTTAAATATTTGAATAAACAAGGTCACTTCAGAAGTACACAAGACATGCGACTATGATCCCTTTTGGGGTGGTAAGAATCCATGCTGCATGTGGTCTAATGGTTTGGGCTCTTGGCACGGAGGTCGTGGGTTCGATTCCCACGGGGGATACCTAGTGATATGTCACTTTGTGCGTTTTTCCCCAGTTAGTTAGGACATCGCAAGCTGAATGACCTGATTGTCTGAAAAGAAGTCAGTTTTTCTGATTTGTATGAAGTATAAAGTCAAAGTCTGAAACTCCAAAATTGCTAACAAGTTAACAGCACACAATGGAAAGGTTAATTTCCATTCTTCTTATCGTGTAGGCAGAGCCCTGGTGTCAGAGTTTTTTCAGACCGCCTTACGGCCTCTAACGTGGTTTTTATGTAACTACTACTACTACCAGAGATAGTAGCCGGGACCAAGGGCTTAAATGTCATCCGAAGCTCGGAATAATATTTGTTTTCGGACAATCAAGTGATTCAGCCTGCAATGTCCTAACCAACTGGGGAAAAACGCACAAAGTGACATATCACTAAGTGTCCCCCTTGGGAATCGAACCCACGACCTCCGTGTCGAGAGCCCAATGCTCTTAACCATTAGACCACGGAGGCAGTTATTCAGTATCATGGGTACAATGATACAATCACCCCTTAAGTAATGCAACTGTTTACCCTAACACCCTGTATACGAAAGTCCCGGAAAATGTTTAGTATGCTATTGAGTGATGGCAAGTCTTGCCCATTAATATCAAGTTACCTAAAAAGCCAATCCTAACAAAACAAGATTTCTTAAAATTTATAAATTATTATTGAAAAAAGAGTTTGTTTCGCAACGACTATCCAATTACCACTGAACCGTAAAGGATAGAACGAAAACTGAGTTATTTTGTAAACAATACCAATTTTACGGTAGATTTACGCTTTACCCCCTGTACTGCGTAAGCGCAGGTTTTTAATGGGGCGATAATTGGGGGGTTTGGGTACTATGATTTCTCGATTCCAACTCGACTGAAAAAAAGAAATTGTATTCAGGGATGAATATAACTATAATAACTAACATATAACTAACTAAAATATAACTAAATAATAACTAAAATATAACTAAGTAACAAAATAAAATAAAAGTAGCTTAAGGGGCCATAGGTTCAGACGAATATTTTCTATGAGAAACGCGATTGCCCAGCCTTCCGAAAAGTGCGTGCGCGTGCCGTATTTTCGATTAAAAAGAGTTAACAAAAGTACTTTTTATAGATTTTTTTTATGATTTCACTAGATAAACTAATAGTGAATATGTGAGTATAAATACAAAAAATCTGAAACTATTTTAAGTTCTTCTCAGGTGAGAAAAATGGTTAAAAATACATGAAAATAGGTCATCTTTGTGACGATTTTCTATCGAGCGAAGTAATTCCAATCGTGTAAGTATTCAATATATGATTTCACTAGATAAACTATCCAAGAATACTGAGGTATGATTCTGGTTTCGGTAAATTGTATAAATCTAGTCGAAACATGAAAATTAAAAGATGCCTCCAAGGCGTTTTGTCCTACCATAGCGTCTTAATAAAATATTTTCAATAATATTTACACTCAGTCAAAGAGCCCCGGGTCATACCGGGTGCAAAGGAGCCCATGACGCTTGTCGCGTTGGATGGCAATGGACATCGATCAACAAGGCGAGGGCTTTAATAATAATGTACCTACCTATGCATAATGATTATGTAGTGAGGCATGCATTATGCTCACGACTATATTCCCCGAGGTGGTAGCCAGACATTGAAAATTCAGAACATCCAAGTTTCACAGTTATACCAAAACTCTGTCCAGTGTGACAGGGAGGGAGCCCGTCACCACTTTTAATGGATAATGAGTACACACGGCGACACATAACATATAAAACCAATATATACTCGTCCTACGCGCGGCCAGCTTATTGATGACTTTGTGTCGCCGTTTGTACAATACAAGCAACACCTAAATAGTGATGAAACCATAAAAGTATTATACTACGGAATAGAGGAACAGAGAGCTGAGAGAGCGAGATGTACCTAGCGGCATCACTGTATAGAAAGAGATACATGACGCGAGGCTATAGAACCGTTTTTGGGGATTTGGAGTCCTGGTAAAAATTCGGTTTTTATGAATAATTGTGAACCTAAAGTGAAATCGTAGATAATTTTGTGTAATATACTAACACTATTTCATTAAAATATCCACGAATTATACACAGAAATTGATTTTTTACCCTGCCGAGGACTCCTGAAAATGTCCAAAAACTGTTACATTTGACAACTCATGTCACTTCCTCTATTCCGTAAGGTATAGTAATTATCTTTATGGATGAAACTCAAGTACCTACAAATTAATAAATAAATGAATTGTGAACCTATTCTTTTTTTGAAGTAGGTTAAAAATTACTACATTAAATATTTGCAATTTAAAGTACGGATAAAATAATTATTCAAAAATTGAATTGTTTGTCCGTCTATTTCTTGGAGCATCATACTTTAATCGATGTTGACGTTGTTTCCGCTGTTTAATCACTTATGGTCCTTACAATTGTAGTTTTTTTTTTCTTGGTAATACTCCTTGGTAAATTATAGGTATCAAAATTTTCTGCAAGTGAAATTTCACTATAAAAGTAAGAGTCAATATGAAAATTTATAAACTCACTATTTCCTCGCTGTAATTTACCAGCTATTTAAACTCAAAATAAATGGTACCACTTAAACTAAATAACTTATTTTAGCCCCCTATAAGTCAAATGTTATTAACCAGGTTGAGAATTCCTATACATTACCATATAAAGAATGCTGTAACTCTTATATCAACTGTATAGAGACGAAAATCGCTTAGTCTGAACTTTGCATAATAATGTACTATAAATTATGTATCCTCAATAAAGCCCTACAATAGAAACCGTATGTCAACACCATAAGGATACAAATCACTTGATCTGAGAGACTTGGAATTAATACTTAAAAGTCTACCCCACGTAAGCTTTCATAGCGTGACGATAAACGTTTGAGATAATTAATGGGGTTATTTGAATTAAAAAGTGCAGTTTAGCGAATTCCGGTAGAGGGTGGCTAGTGAGTATTGTTTTATGTGAGGGAATTAGATAGTGTAGATTTATGGTGACCACACAGTGCGCTTTTATAGGATAAGTCTATTGTATTTTATAAACAAAGGTGTATACTTAAATGCTTTATTTACATAAAGTAGTGCTTCAGTCCATCAAACTGAACAACTTTCACTTTAAAAACGACATTAAAATCTGCTAGGAAACGGTGATTTTGAGATTTGTTCAATATGACATCTGCACAATATACATATAAGGTCCTGACTGGAGAAGTGCTAATGTTTGAATCTCACACTTTCAAAATCATGAAATCTACGTAGTAACTTTGACATTTTCTTCTGCAGATTTGCACGTGTGACTTTCCAAAATACCCAAAATGTGAAAACGGGACCCTAAGCCAAGCCTACGCCTAAGCCTACGTTGTCCGTCCGTCCGTCCGTCTGTCCTACCTATTTAAGGCTTGTAACTTTTGAACCGTAATAACTAGACAGTTGAAATTTTCACAGAATATGCGTTATTATGGCGGATTTTCTAACAAATAATAAAAATGTCAAAAAGTCAGAAATAAAGGGGATTTTCATACAAAAAACTAGTTTATATCAACGTTTTTTCTTCTCGGTCTATCGTAAAAACGGGAATACATACAAGCTTCAAACTTGCTGTGATTATAGAACAAACTCTACAGTATAACCACAAATAATAAAAACCGGCCAAGTATGAGTTGGTCTCGTACTAAAGGTCCCGGAGAAAACACAGTTTTTTTAGTTAATATTTTGTGTGGTGGTGTGGTACGGTACCCTCGGTGCTCGAGTAGCCCGACTCACACTTGACCGGTCTTTTTTAAGTTTGAATCATATCATTATCTTTCTACCCTTATTATATTACTACAGACAGAGTTTCGGCACTACTAGTGAAACGTGGATGTTCTGAAGTTTCAGAATATCTGTGACACCCCCTCGGGGAATATAGTCGTGAGCATATTATGCTTATGCCTTATTCTATTACTATTGGTTGATGCCATATGTCGTCTTCTTTCATTCATCTTTTTAGCCGTCTTTTCAATATTCACTAGAAATAAAATAATACAGGGTGTAACAGAACACCCTAGTAATACTTAAGGGGGTGCATCAGACCATCAAACTGAATAACTTTCACTATGGAGCCATCATCGAAATCGCGAAAAAAAATCAGGTCTTTCATACAAAACTGCAGTACCGACTCGACTCAAATGTATGGGAGAGCTGATTATTTTTTTCGCGATTCGAAGTTGGCTCCATAGTAAAAGTTGTTCAGAATTATGGTCTGAAGCACTCCCTTTAGTATTACTAGGGTGTTTTGTTACACCCTATATACAGGGTGAAATTGATATCATTAGCATCCTTTTAAACTAAGAGTCTATCCATCAAACTGAACAACTTTCACTATGGGAGCAAACCGATCGGAGCAAAAAAAAATCAGCTGTTGCATACATTTTTGTGTCGAGTAGGCATTGCAGTTTAGTATGGAACAGCAGATTTTTTAGTTGCTCCGATCGGTTTGCTCCCATAGTAAAAGTTGTTCAGTTTGATGGGTAGACTCTTAGTTTAAAAGGAAGCTAATGATATCAATTTCACCCTGTTCTGTTTTACCACATCTTTCACACATTCCATCCACCTCTTCATAGATCCTCCAATCTTCATGCATCCATCGATGAACTAAAAAAAGGTCATTAACTAAAGAAATACGTAATAAGACCTCATGAACCTAACCTACAAAAATGAACGATACAATAAAGTGCCAGTTCACACGGCACCCGCGCCACGCCACGGACAAAATGTCTAGGTCGTGTGAACCCGCGTAATATTATGTCATATCATATCAATGGGCGCGAAAGGAAAAATGCTTTTACTTTGGCTTTTTCTGCACTTTTCTCAAAGAACAATAGGTACGTTGACGTCAGAGGTTGCGCTTGCGCATTCGAGTTTATAGACTTATTAGATTTTGCTCGCGACTTCGTCTGCACCGGCTTCCGTCATCGTAGCAGAATAAAATATACACGGTGTATAAAATCACCCTAATCATATATTCATAGATATACAGGGTGTCCCGTAAACCGACGTCAAACCGGTGGATGCTGATAGATTAGTTCATGCCTAACCAGAATATACTGAAATAAAAAAAAATCAGTCAATCAATCAATCTGTCAATATTTTACTTTAGGAAATGGTCCTTAGTTTTCGAGATAAGGACAGTTTTATGAAATTCGTGAAACTCTTTACCTTAGTCACTATTTTGAGTGCCACGGCTACAAATGCTCTATGCAGTATCAGTGTTAAAACTGTCAGTATCTTGAAAACTAAGCCACTTTTACTAAAGTCAAATTTTGATATTCCGCTTAGTCATGACCTAGCCTATCAGCATCCGCCAGGTTGACGTCAGTTTACGGGACACCCTGTATATTTATTTTTAGAGTCTAAACCACTCCTATAAATATGATTAGAGTATCTAAACTTTAGCCTATCAAACTTAACAACTTATGTCGAAAAAAAAATCTACTGTTGAAACAGCAGATTTTTTTAAATTCTCAATTTTGGCACCATAGTGCCAAATAGTGCCATAGTGTAATTCGTTCAGTTTGATGGTCTAAATCGCCATTTAAAATATTACAAGGGTGTTTTCATTACACCCTGTATACCCACCTGTTTTTACGTCTCATAAGCATTTATATTACAATACAAAATAATTTTATTTCTCCACATATTTAACAGCTATCTTAAGATTTTAAACAAAAAATTCTTCATTAAAATCAGTCTAGTAGTTTTCGCGTGGTGCTCAAAATTTCAAAATTCCGGGATCTGGAGTCAGGGACACCTAAAACATACTAAAAACATCATGCAACTTTCTCTAAAGTCGGTGAAAAGACGTTAACCGATAAGGCAGGAAATGCCTTGGGGTTGTAAAGTCTGTCATAAGGGGATCCGCACACTGGTTACTGCATACTTAGTTTTTGTAACGACTGTGGCATTTCGATTTGTCTAACGGTTTCCTTGAGAAAGCCATTATTTCAAATTATTGTTAAGTAGGTAATAGGAGGTCGGCAAAATTGAAAAAAAGACGCTTAAGGCTTGGTATTAGTAGAGCAAGCCTCTCTTTCTAACACACAAACTTTTGCTATTAGCCATCCCGCTTCAATTGAAAGTAAGATCGCAAAAAACGTATTTTTCATCAATATCTTTTCTCTTGGGTGTTTGGGGAAAAATCCATCGGGTAGAAGCCCTGCTATAATTATTTACCTTTCAAATTATGGTATATTCAGAAAAAATGGTGTAGTATTCTTGTAAAACTGGTTATAAATCTGAAATCGAGCTTACTTTGCTCCTCCTTTCTATCGAGAAAATTTAATAGAATCGTGTTTTCAACGGTTAGATGCCCTGCAGAAAGAACGTATCTACACTGTTATGTGAACTATATATATTAAATGTAATAATTTGGTTATCAAAAATCGGTTCGAAAACAGACAAAATAGGTATAAAATAAATAACGCTCACAGGCACATACATTTTAATGATCCCAAGGTAAGCCTTAGGCTTTTTGTTATGGGAATCATACAACAACTGCACAAACATATAACATCCATGACCGAACCGGGACAAAATAGTTATGACCCCCTCTTGAGGAATGACGGGTTCTGTTTAGTCTATCTATATTATTCTTTTCAGTGTTCGTTGAACTCTTTTGTATGAGATTTTAAAAAAATTGTTTGTTAATTTTAGTGGTGTTTTTTTCACTCTAGAGGGGGAAATTGGAAAAGAAAATGTTCTATCCACTGACCTGAAAAAATAAAATAAAAAAAAAACAACTACTTTTAGACCAACAATGACCAATAGTATTAGCAGCAATACGACTTATGGAAATATATGATTAGTAAAAATTACAAAAACGAAACTCCTGGTAGTCCGCAAATTCTTGAGCAGGATATTTGTATTCTATAGAATCTCTAAAACGCAAAAAAAATACAAAATAGGAAAAGGAACATCTTTTGTTAGTAAAATATAGTTAATTATTCATTTAATTGTCCAATCAACATTTTTTTTTTGTCCTATTGTATTACAATCAGCCAATTAACTGATGGGTGAACGAACTGTGATGTCATATTGCCACACGATAACACTACCTATAGTGTTTAGGTATTCTAGGTTTACAGACACAACTTGAGTTTCTGCTCTCCCTGTTATTGATATAGTCGTGAGTATATCTATCTTCACAGTTCCGTGACTGAATGACAGACAACGCAAATCCTAAACCAAACATTATAATATCATTGCCTTAACCACTGACGATAGTAAGTATGTTTGGAGTGGAGTACTAATCGTACAGAGGATGTAGGGGTATAGAAAAGAAAGGATTTTTCGAAAATTAGCCCCTGGGGTGGCCCTGGCCTGGCTCATGGCCCTTGGATCCTCCTCAACACAGTAGAATCAATCTTGTTCCTCCCGCATTCTCTCTTAATTCTGCTGCGGTTTCCAATTCGTCACTATGTCAAGATGGCATGGTATGCTATGGTACCTATGTTTGTTTATGCTGTGGTGACGATATGATGATGTTCCCCCTATTACCTCTAGACACATCTCTTTGAATAAATTCTAGTTACCACACCGTCTTTTAACGTACACCAATCTGACATAGTCAGTACAATTATACTATCAGTTTAAAATGACAATGTGCATGACCTTGAAGGGCCGTTCGATAACTTCTTCTTCTTAAATTTTTGGGGTGGTTGGGGATCTACCTCCTAGCGGTCCACCCCGGGCAACGGCATCACAAGCTTTGAAGTTTGTGGTGGCGGCTGAACGATCCCCCACAGCGGTGTGGTAGGCTCCGCAAGGAGCCGCCTGGCTCGCGACCACCCACCCTCCTGTTGGAGCCTGGCGCCAAGCAGCTCGCTGCGTTCCGTCTGTGTGCAGGAGTGCCAGTACCATTCTGGGTAAGCTCGCTACATCTTCGACCCCATCTTCGTCCTGTGGACTAGATTGAGGTCAAGAGCAAACCCATCGATAGTAAAAAAAAAAAAAAAAAAAAAAAAAAAATTCACTCGGTTGTAAAGAAATATAGACTCTATGTAAAGGAAATAATCATTTGAATGACTCGAGTGAAGTTCGTGTGATTGAGTGACGTCACATTTGCAGGCGAGGTCATGCACATTGTTATTTTAAACTGATAGTACGTACACTTAGCTTTTGCTGACGACTTTGTCCGTGTGGATTTCAGAAAACGGTTTTCTCTTGAGGCCTGCATACGCTGAAAAAGGAATTCTCATGCGTATGTGAAGGCTAATAATCCACATTGGGACGCGTGGTGGACTAACGTCCATACGCCCTCCCTGAGGGTAGGCCTGTGCCCTGCAGTGGGACGTATGTATGGGCTCACAATTATTACGAATGAAATTTATTAAACCTTAAAAAAATCAAACATTACAGTCCATCAAACAACATCCTATCCTAGAACGTTATAGCTATTAGCAACCTGTCGAGGGGTTACTACCCTAAGGTCGTTACACCCACCTGCTCGCGGGGGGAGGGGGAGGCACCTGACGTAACGGCGCGCGCGCACGTGCCGCCTTCGCGCCTAAATAGGGTTGGTAGGGGTTGTGATTTTTGCCAGTACAGAGAACTTGTATCAAAAGTATTTTTCTAAAGTTTGTCAATCAATAAAAATGCAATAATGAACAGATTTTAACAAAAAAAATTATACACAAAGGTAAAGTAAGTATAAAGAAATTATTGTAATGGTAAATTCATGTTCTGAAATAAATTATTTGATTTAATTTTGATAAATGGTGTGAAACGAAATGTTATTTGGAAAGACAATCTGCGAAAAGCGAGTTGAAGCCATATCACATTTTTGATGCGATTTTAAAGCGTAGGCAATTTCGTAATTGAATCGTCGCGATTTTTACACAGAGTATAACGCTGAGTATAAGCTACAGATTCTAAGCAGCGTATAAAGCTACGATATCGTCACGACTCCGCCAAGATATCAGCAATGCAATTCACTAAGCGCAAATATCGTCACAACCTTAAATTCGTCATTCAAACATCGGCGAGCTGAAAATTCGGTATTCACTATGGTTATGTCATGTGTCAAACTCATATAAAAACTTCGACGATCTGAAGGAAGCAAAAAGGAACATTTGTGAGCTCGTTGATGTTATTGACAGCGATGTAACGCTTAGTGAATAGGGATGATGACTGATCCTGGAAATTCATATCTTATAACGAATTCCAAAAAAAGGCTAAATTCAATAACTAAATGCTTAAACGAAATTACAATCAAACAGAAATCAAAAAAATTATAAGCGATTGAAATACGTTTTTATCGTCTTTTATCTCTTTCATTCAAAACAGATGTTTTTGTATGACACTTCGTTATTATTTGTATTAAAATACGAGGGTATGACGTCACTCCCTTTATATCTGCCTCTCGCTCTAACCGTAAATTTTAAACACTTATATTTCGGTTATTTTTGAAGATATTAAAAAATCTGTTTCACTTTTGTTTTTAAGATATCAAACAGTTTTTATAAAGAAAAAAAAATTGTCATCATCCCTATTGTACTCCAGAAATATCGCTGCGTATAATAATATAAAGTAATTTTCCTGACATCTATTCTAGCAGTGGTACACTCTAAGCAAAAGCACACGGCGAACATTTTAAACACAACAGAAATTTAAAATCGCCAAAAATAACGTAAAACTAAACAGTGATGTCAGATATGCAAATGATCTCACATTCCCACACATACGGCACCTGTTGTAACAAGTTAACATATTCATGTGTTTTACAATTTAAATTTGTGGCAACCCTAGTCGGGGGTGTGCTGTCATTTTAATTGTGGGTGCATTGAAAGTACTGTGGGAATTTTTTATGGCTAGATTTAGAATTTAAGTATAATATTTTGAACTGGCGGAACCTATACGTAGTTACTTATTATTAATCTGTGGTTTTAGCTTAGAAAGGATCACACGATTCTTTTCGTCGGTCTTGTATGAAGCTACTAAGGGATAAGCTAATTAATGTAATTCATTTTGAAGTTGTGTTTTTATATTTTGTTACAGATGTGTTGTTGTTGAGACGCGCCATCTTCTTTACTTGTATCTTTTTGAGGATAAGATAAATATTCTTTATTTGCACACCAAAATACATAAAAAACACAATAATAAACATGAAAAAGAAGGGTACAAAAGGCGGCCTTATCACTAAAAGTGATTAGAGGAATAAAGGTACCTTTGAGATGTTAATTACTTTGAATAAACAATTTTAGATTACTTACTTATTACGCTAAAAGACATAGATGCACTGTAAAAAAAGACAAAAAAAACCTTTTTTGTTTAGCAAAAAAGAAACCTATAATATTATAAATATGAAGCGAATTAGAAAAGTCCGCCTAAAGATATTTTGTCTTTGTTATTTTGTCAATATTTTTATTTTATTTCATAAATGTCAAGTATCAAAACAAACATACATAGTGTCGGTTGCAGAAACGCTCATTAAAGTTAATCCTCCATTAAATCTCTTGTCACTTTTTGTTTTGTAAACGTAGTAAAAGCTAGCAAGAGCTTTAATGGAGGATTAACTTTAATGAGCGTTTCTGCAACTGAGTGATAGTACAACAAATAAATAGAAAGAACTCTTATAATTAACGTAACCTGGCCAAACTAGTGAATGGATTAGACTGAGACGTTTCCACCAAAGAGTGTCTAATTTAGACCAAAGGATACTCTTTCTTATACTGTGACCAAAGTAAGGCTTTTTTATATCATTTTATTATAAAATTTTCGATAAAATTGCAACATTATATTTTTTTTAGGTCCTAAAGTTCTGTGTGAAAGTGACATTGAGTTGCATAAACGCAAAAACCGCAAGATATAAGTTATAACCCCTTACCACAGGTGTGCGGCGCACGCTTAACCCTCCACGTGTTACTAGTGATTTTTTGCGCTAAGCGAAATGTCAACTCGGGTTATTGAGTTTGTTAACCCTGTAGACGACGGCTTTGTTTTAAAGATAGTGGTTTTTGTTTAGGTGATTTTTTAATCACTTCCCAAATTTTCAGGGGTGGTTGTTTATAGTAAATAAAATTATTTTTTTTTATTTAAAATAACATCACATAGATAGCTTTCAGACGTCATTTTTTGACTCTACCATCGCGTCGGAAGGTGTTCGGTTGTAGAGAAGATGCGGCCAGAAACTCTACAACACACATCTTTTAAACAAAACAAAACGTAAACGTAACGTAATATGATATGTTAATTTCCGACTCCGTCCGTGGGGTGAGAGCCTATGGTGACCCGTCACCCAGATCTACAAAACACTGTGTTTGTAGTTCTATGGCAGGAACCAGTCTCTTAAATAATAATATACTTAAGTCTATTGTCCTTAGATTGTCCTACATTGTCATCTTTGTTAACTAATATTATGTGTGAGAAGAAATAAAGAAACATTTATTTATTTATTTTATTTTAAAACAAAACATGCAAAGTACAATTACAAATACAATACTTATTGAATTACATAGTGTAACATTGTCAAGACCAGAAATTTTGGTAATTCAAATAATCATCGAGTTTATACTAACTTTTTTCACAGAAACCTTTTTTAAAAGTTGTTCAGTTTGATGGACTGAAACCACCCCTAAAAATAAGTGTTTAATTGTACAAGCTGTTTTGATATGTCTTTTCTCTCCGCAACGCGCCACTGACGTTCTCAAGACATGGTATCCAGTAAGTTAATCCCTTTTTAATAAAGTAGGTAGGTTAAATAAAACTAGTTTTCACTGACATGTCACAACTTTTTCACACTATTTTTGCAAAATGTCAACAGTCTGGTCAACAGTATTTTAACCTTTTTTTTTATAGACATTCTACAATTTTCGCTATCGTGATAATGTGCTGACTTATTAGGTACTTCAAATAAGACCGATTTTATTGCTTATTATGTATTAAGCCTAGTTCAGACTGGTTGAGTAGATGGTAGAGTCGAGTACAGTACCATAGTGACATAATAATAATAGTGGACCGGTCGCGACCTCTAAGCTATCCATTGACTTACTAATTAAAAGACACCTCACCGGTTAAGTATACAATTCTGGAAAAAAGTATCCCTAACTTATTTAGATATAGATGAAAGTACGTGTTTAGAACATAAACTAAAAACATTGTAGTTGTTGAAATTATTTTTTCCGTTTGCTTGCGTAGTTAAGATAAGATTAAGATTCTTTACAAACTCACACACAAACTCAAACTCTTCTCTTTTATTTTTGTTTTAGTTTCTTTTTCTGTTTTTTATTTTATTTCGTTTCTTAGTTTAGTTTTACTACGGCATTAAGGACGTGCGATAAATCAGTCGATCAAACGAAGACTGGCGTGCAATTGTTACTCTTTGCGTTTTGTTACCTTTTTGATTGAACGTGGACCCGGCGACGTCCATTAGATGGTAAGTCAATGGACCTACCCCCCCTCCATATGTACTGTGTAACAGGACCATAGCAACATTATATAGTCCAGTACAGTATTCGACTCGACCGTCTACTCGACCAGTTCGAACAAGGCTTTGGAGAAAGTTGCAAGTGATAGTTTTTGCTTTGTAGCTATTATTAAAAGGTCATTTAAGGAGAATAACCAGAAAGGGGTAGAAATTGGCTTCTTTATTTACTACTCATATTTTTTTATTATGTTTACTTTTGAATAAAAAAAAATTTTTTTTTCTTTGATTCATTTACTTACTTACTTAGTTAATTAACTTAATAGATTATACAGTGTGTAAGTGTTGACCGTTGCATTACTTTAAAAGGTTTATTGTACCTACTTATGATATTGAACAACTTTCTCTAAGGAACATTACAGGGAATTATAAATACAGGGGATTGAAAGTCTGCACGTTTCCATACGTTGGAGTCGAGTAGGTATTTCAGTTTAGTATGGAACAGCAGATTTTTTTTGTTCTTACAATAGTAAAAGTTGTTCAGTTTGATGGGTCGAGTATGTAGTTTAAAGGTTAAAGATACTTTTCCTTACACCCCGTATAATTCAGAACAAGGCTATTACCAAAAAACCGCCTTTTCCCGCCAAATCCGCGTTCCGTTACAAACCGTTTCGTAATTACACACAGGAGGTTCATTTTTTTCTAAACACTCACCGTATCATTGTCATCGCAGGAAATGACTTCACCCCTTATAATTGTAAAACACGCGCCAAGAAATTTGAATAAAGAACAATTTGTTGAATGGTGCCATGTGCTGGGTGATTAGTTTTAGGGGTGCGTAGGATGTTGCCTTCAAACAGTTCCGGTTTAGGATGGTGTCTTTACGAGGAGACTATGAGATAAAGTGACGACTTCATAGCCTAGTTGGTATACGAAGAAAAATATTTAGTACATGTGACAGCAGAAATTTAAAAAAAAAATAGCTGATTCTACTAGAAAATTTGTTGTGATGAATCTAATTCTTTAGTAGGTATACAGGATATAAGGAAAAGTATAACAACTTTTACTATGGCAGCAAACCAGTCAGCGCGAAAAAAAAAAATTAGCTGTTCCATACTAAACTGCAATGCCTACTCGACTCAAACGTATGGGAAAGAAATTTTTTTTGTGGTCTGAGAGGTTTGCTTCCATAGTAAAAATTGTTCAGTTTGATGGGTAGGCTTTGTGATTAAAAGGTTAATGATACTTTTCCTTCGAAATCGCGAAAAACATCTGCTGTTCCATACAAAACTGAAAACCAGATGCACAGCTGATTTTTTTTACGCGATTTCGATATTGGTCCCATAGAGAAAGTTGTTCAGTTCGATGGTCTGGTCATCTCCTTAAAAAGTGTCAGCATATTAAGAAGGACCCTGTATGTAAAATGTCAAATTCACTATCTATTATGTTATTCTATACAACGTGTTAATGAATTAGCGCAAAACCTCGTACACCCCAACTGATTTATAACAAAATAATTAGATTGAAACAATAATTGCATTTTTTTGATAGTTAAAATTTAAATTTATTCGCATTTTAAGTTTTAAAACAAAAATGATTCGTTATCATTTCAGCACTGAAAGAAAGCGCTAACGTACTCATGGATACATTTTTATAATCTTGTTTTGGTAGTAAGTAGGGTGAGTGTGCCCGTGCGGTGGGTCGACATTGGGTTCAGAAAATTTGAAATTTCGCATATGAATTATATAATATTTTGAAAAAATTTACATATGTTGAAACCATGATAATTCGACTCAGCTCTCGACTCTAAGCAAACTAATTTCTAGTTTTGCGTTAATTCATTAACACGTTGTATACTTTCTTATTCGATTTTAAACTTAATTAATAATCAATCTTTATCTTTTACGTTGTATTCTTTGTAGCAATTTCGAAAATAAAAAAATCAACCCATATCAGACTGTATAAGCATCACTTTAGAGTACATATTAAAATGAACCATAGAATTACAACAGTTGGTGTTACAAGTGTGAAATTAAATAACAGTTAAGATCTGAGAAATTATACTTAAATTATAATTTGAGAATTATGAATTTTATGATACGTATTTATTTCGCATCAATTTTGTTGATAACTTCCTTTTGATGTCAATTATTGATGGATATAATATTAATGTAGCTATTAAAATAACTGAAAATGAACTCTAGAGCAATAGTTGAAAGTTTACTTTAAATGTATCTTGGAAAGTCACGCTGATTATCTAGTCCCATTTAAAGATTCAAAATCTAGTTCAGACTTCTATTGCAGTGATGACTAGAAAAAATCATAGAAACCATTATAATGTACGTAAAATTTAAATGCGTTCATTATTTTAGTGGCTTTTTCATACCACCAAACTGAATAAATTTCACTATGGAGCCAACATCGAAATAATCAAATCAAATCAAATCAAAATAGTTTATTGCTTTCATGTGTTAATTACAGATAGTATGAGGGGTTTGCAGTACATCATGAGACCCTTTTGGGTATAGCAACATTAGTGATTAGATACATAATTACAAAGTTTACAATCAAGTCTTAAATCTAATAAAGTTTACATTATTTCCATTTACGTTTATGTGTTATTATTTATAATTTCAACATTCAATTAGTAATTAAGTATAGTTTTAACATTTTCGTCATTTCAGTAAGTAGGTATGTATTTTATAATAATTAGTGAATTTTAAAGCTTATATTTTTAAACATTAAGTATGAACGTGCAACGGTTGTGTTGTTCTCATAGATATATTATATATACATATATCTATAGTAATTATTATAGTAATTATTACTATAATAATAATATAAACTATACAGGACAAATCAATTTGAAGATTGAATAAAACCGGTCAAGTGCGAGTCGGGCTACTCGCGCACCGCAGGTTCCGTACCACACCACCACAGAACACAACAGTACTACCTCAGAAAAAAAAAATTTTTTGTCCGGGACCTTTAGCGCGAGACCGACTCACACTTGGCCGGTTTTTAGTATTTGTTGTTATTCTGTAGAGTTTGCTCTATAATCACACTAAGTTTGACGCTTTGTATGTATTACCGTTTTTGCTATAGAGCGTGAAGAAAAAACGTTGATAAAAACTAGTTTCTTGTTGAAAACCCCCCTTAATTTTTAACTTTCTGCCATTTTTATTATTTGTTAACAAATCCGCCGCAATAACGCATAATCTGAGAAAATTTCAACTATCTAGCTATTACGGTTCAAAAGTTACAGCCCTAAATAGGTAGGACAGACGGACGGACGGACGGACAGACGGACGGACGGACGGACAACGTAGGCTTAGTAATAGGGTCCCGTTTCACCCTTTGGGTACGGAACCCTAAAAATGTGTCTCCGGTGTGACTTGAACCCGAATTATCCGCTTGATTTGAAATAGCACAACACGGCTGTAACATTTTTTATAAACAATAATGTTTGAGACTCTGTATAGGTAAGAACACACCCTAGTAATATTTAAAGGGGTGGTACCATCAAACTGAACAACTTTCACTATGGAGACAATGTGTAAAAAAAATACAAAAATCATTTGAGTCGAGTCGTACTTCAGTTTTATATGAAACAACAGATTTTTTCTCGCTTTTGGTTCCTTAGTGACAGTTGTTCAGTTTGATGATATGAATATTACTAGGCTGTTTTGTTACGTCCCGTACATAATAACTACAGAGTGTAACAAAACACCCAATACAAACAATACTTAAGGAGGTACTGCAGACCATCGAACTGAACAACTTTCACTATGGAGCCAACATCGATATCGAGAAAAAAAAATCCGCTCTTTCATAACATAACTGCAGTACCGTCTCGACCCAAATGTATGGGACGGTAGATTTTTTTTTTCTCAACGTTCGCTCCATAGTGAAAGTTGTTCAGTTTGATGGTTTGAAGCATCCCCTTAAGTATTACTAGGGTGTTTTGTTACATCCTGTATAGTAATTGTATTTTCTAAAATTATATCAGAAATATAAAAAAATATTAACTGAGCAAACGGAGGAAGTCTAAGTTTAAAAAAATAGTACCTATCTTAACTCTCAGAAATCTAAAAACTAGACTTATCTAAGCAAGAAACTAGGAATACAGTAATCATTACTAACTTCCTTGTAATCATTTATCGAAACAAAACTCTTTAAAAAACCACAATCTTAACCTGACACTTAACAACAAAAACGTCAAACTATTTTCAACTTAATATAGAAACAAATACAATTCAAAAGTTAGTTTCCGAGCAGAAACATTTAAGTTTGTTAACATCAGCTGATTGCAAGGGTAGGTTAAATTGTTTTTTCTTACTTTCAAGTTGAAAGGGGAGGACTTTTTATATGTAATATTCATTTATAACGGAAAAACTAGCAGGCACCTGTCTTAGTCAGTTAGAGGCCGTTGACCTCGGTTAGGTATCGTTAAAATCTTTAAAAAATGATGCAAACATTTATTTGAATGTAATGAAACTTTCAAAAACATGAACCAAATGATGCAAACTTTTCTTTCAATGTAAACTTACAAATAATTTACATAAAAAATCTGAAAATATTTATGTCTGAAAAAGGCTGTATGGGCTCGGTCCCTTTGCCCATAGTCTTGTTTGATATTATTGACATAATATGCATAATATGCATTTTTTTACTGCCCTTGGAAAAAACCTAATTGAAAATGAAATATAAAAAAACCGGCCAAGTACGAGTCGGGACTCTGTAAATTAGTGTTCCGTACTACCAGTTGTTAAACATGATGGATAACAACCACTATAAATTGGACTTACTTAGTATGAGGTCACATAGTAACTGAATAATTATCATTTTACACTGGTGGTAGTTTTTGAGTATAGAAAAAAAAACTATCCAAGTTAGTGCCAGCCTGATAATTTTCCCGCCGTCTACACGTTATTTCTGATGTTCGTGATTTTTTTTTTTTTCATATTTGATACGGCTATTTTTGTAAAAATAGAGGTGGGGACTGCAATTTACAGCAATTGAAAATTTTGTTAAGTTTTAATTAAAAATTTTTAAAATATGTTTTTAGACTCGTCTTTTCATAAGCTTTCAATTGATACCCCACACCAATGGGTCCCATGTCAAGCAAGTCCTCTGTAAAAAAGGTTACTATAAACTCGATGATTATTTGAATGACCAAAATGTCTGGTCTTGACAATTTTACACTATGTAATGCAATATTGTAATTTAATTATTGAACTTTGTACATTTTGTGTTTAGAGTTTCTGGCCGCATCTTCTCTCAATGGAACACCTTCCGACGCGGTGGTGGTAGAGTCAAAAAATGACGACAAAAAGCTATCTATATGATATTATTTTGAATAAAAATTTTTTGAATTTTGGATTTTGAAATGAAAAAATATTTTTTTATTTACCCTTTCTACCTCCCCAAATTAAAAATTTAGTTTTTTTTTTTACTTCGTTTATGATATTGGACCAGTAATTGCTTTAGAAGTGCCGAGTTTCAGCTTCCTATGTCTTACGGTCTCTGAGAAAAATGCTGTGACAGACGGACGGACGGACGGACAGACACCGAGCTGATTCCAAGTGTTCCATTTTGCCAATTTTGGTACGGAACACTAAATGATGTCAACGAATACAGTAAACAAACAATTTATATGTAGAGAACAGAATACCTTATAAAGACGTCAGCAGACAGTTGTGGCCCTAGGCTAGGTGCAGACCGCAACCCAGATCGCCTAGATTACATGCTAGACCTAAGTAAACATTGGGTTTGGACGGAGACTTTCTTTTGTTTTATACAACTAAAGGTTTCGTGTTACTGGTAAGACTTCTTTAAAACGTTTTGTTGACTATATTGGACTAGTGCCTATGTCACTTGTTTTAAAATTATAATGACAGCTGTCAAAAGATCGTGTTTTTTATTATATTTTTTATATATTTTATATTCTTTTTATTTTTTCATTAGTATGTATTATTATTATTTATGATTTCTATTTTGCCCTTATAACATGTCTAGATTTATTATAAAACTAGAGTTTACCTGCGACTTCGTCCGCACAAACATACCAGATTTTAAGTGAGATCATAAACTATCAAACAAAGTTTCATTAAAATCGGTTCAGTAGTTTTCGCGGGATGCTCGATCAAACAAAAAAACTGTCTGTTTTTTTGTTTGAACGAGCATCACGCAAAAACTACTGAACCGATTTTGATGAAACCTTTTTGTTTGATAGCTTATGATCTGACTTAAAATCTGGTATATAATTTGTGCGGACGAAGTCGCGGGTTAACGCTTGTACAATATAACTATACTAAAAATGAGCCTTGCTAGAACTGTGTTCTTAAATCCATAAAAAGACTGTGCGTAAAAAGTTGAACCAAACAAAATGTCTGTGGGTAAAAAGTTCAACCAAACAAAATGTTTGTGTAAAAAGTTCAACCAAACAAAATGTTTATAATTTGTTTGGTTGAAGTTTAATATTATACCTGTCTTAATTAAAATCAAACTAAAATACATCTAAGCCACACATTACTTTCTTTTAGTTTGCGTCAGAAATATTTATTAACAATTTAGAGGTTTCAAATATTATTGATTTTAAACATGTTACAGCCATGTTGTGCTATTTCGAATCAAATTGAAGATTGAAAAATTCAGTCTCGGGCGGGACTTGAACCCGCACCCTTCCAAACCGGGGAAGTGCGTTATCCAATTTCGCTAACGAGTCCACTAGCCAGAGAACGAAATTTTCAATCTGTTGCGTCTGTTGGGGACATGAGCGACATCTAATGGAAGTTATTACAAACTAGCCAACCCGAAAGTCCAGCATTACAACTGGAATTCATACGGTATGCACCTACTCACATAATTGGACAACAATGACAATTGGATAACGCACTTCCCCGGTTTGGAAGGGTGCGGGTTCAAGTCCCGCCCGAGACTGAATTTTTCAATCTTTAATTTGAATTTAGAGGTTTAGAGGTTAGGTCAGAATCAAATCAGATCTAGGCATAGATTTATATATATTGGATCTAGGTAATATTTAAAAAACTTTGCATTGTTTTGCGCTCCTGAAAATTTCCATACCTTGAAAAGTCTTTTTGTTTTCGACATCAGAATTTTGCATCTTGATTCATATGATTTTTCTTATAGTTACAATCAAATATGCACATGCACACAGCCTTACAACAAAATGAGAAGCAATAACTTTCTCAAATAATTCAGTATCGGAGCCTTTATAACGGAAAGGATCTCGGGTAACTGGTCATTTTATCACATCTAGTTAACCTATTTGTTGTACTTTGGGTGCTGAGGTTCCAGGTTTGGAATATACGACCTTATTTCTACGCCCGCGACTTTGTAAGCGCGGACCACTGACTATCTAACAAAATAAAGTTTTTAATCTAAGAACAAAATAAAAGGGCTGTCACAGATATTTATTTCCTTTTCGTATTATTTTGGTTTTTAGGGTTCCGTACCCTAAGGGTAAATAGAACCCCATTACTAAGCCTACGTTGTCCGTCCGTCTGTGTAACTTATGAACCGTAATAGCTGGGTAGTTGAAATTTTCACAGAATATGCGTTATTACGGCGGATTTGCTAATGAATAAAATAAAAATGTCAAAAAGTTAAAATTTAAGGGGGTCCTCATACAAGAAACTAGTTTTTATCAACTTTTTTTCTTCTCGTTCTATCGTAAAAACGGTAATACATACAAGCATCAAACTTGGTGTGATTAATACAGGGTGTAACAAAACATCCTAGTAATACTTAGCCCGTGTGGTGTCGGCTAAGAATAGCACCATCCCATTTCTACCGGTGGGTGTCGTAAAAGGCGACTAAGGGACCTACCAGAAGATGGGCAGCAGCATCCTCTGCGTACACACATCCAGCCGAACTGCGATCGCCAACCCGCCTGCCAAGCGTGGCGATTATGGCAAAACCCCCCAACATGGCAAGTACGCCCTTAACACGGCCCCCAGTCCCCGGCGGCCCCGCTATTCCTGGCTACGGTAGCGGTCAAGGTAACGGCGGGGCAGGGGGTGCGAAGAATCTCCGGAAGAGATCCGGCTACCACAACCGACAACAGCTGCACCTGGCAACGTTCAACACACGTTCACTGCGGACCGACGAGTCGCTCGCTATACTCGAGGAGGAACTGAGCAGGATACGTTGGGATATTGTTGGATTATCTGAAGTCCGAAGAGAGGGAGAGGACTCGATAATCCTCAAATCTGGTAACCTGCTCTATTTCCGAGAGGGCGAACTAAAGTCCCAGCACGGTGTCGGGCTAATGGTCCATAAGTCTCTTGTGAACAACGTGGAGAAGATCGAAAGTGTGTCGAATAGGGTGGTGTACCTTATACTCAGAATAACCAAACGGTATTCGTTGAAGGTTATACAGGTATACGCCCCGACTTCAGAAGAGAAATACGCCGACGATGTAGAAACTATGTATGAGGATATCTCTAGAGCCATGCATAGTTCTAAAACACACTTCACGGTGGTCATGGGAGACTTCAACGCGAAACTGGGCAAACGAGACGGTGAAGAGATGCGAGTGGGAAAATTTGGGTATGGACGACGGAACAAACGGGGCCAACTGCTGGCTGGCTTCATGGAGAAGGAGGGACTCTATATGATGAACTCCTTCTTTAAGAAGCGGGAGCACAGAAAGTGGACCTGGTTGAGCCCGACCGGTACAAGAAATGAGATAGACCTCATCATGTCGACGAAGAAGCAAATATTCAATGATGTCTCTGTGTTAAACGCGTTTAAAACCGGAAGCGATCACCGTATGGTAAGAGGCACATTGAATCTTAATATCAAGCTCGAAAGATCTCGTCTGATGAAGTCTACGCTCCGTCCAGTACCGATCCAGATCCAAAACCCCTGTAGTTTTCAGCTCGAACTCCAAAATCGTTTTGATTGCCTGGGGAGTAGCGTGGACGATTACAGCGATGGGTTTGTGGAAACTGTCCATGCGGTCGGGTCCAAGTTCTTTAAGACCCGTCGTACAAATAGAACTAAGAAAATCTCAGACCCTACTCTTAAGCTCATGGAGGAAAGGCGCGAGATGATTCTGCAGTCTTCAGATGATGCGAATAAATACCGGCAGCTCAATAGGCAGATTTCAAAGTCCGTGACTTGCGACCTGCGTCGGTTTAACACCGAGCGTATTAAGGAGGCTATAGAGCGGAACAAAGGCTCCAAAGTTTTCGCAAGGGATCTGTCTATTGGGCAAAGCCAGCTATCAAAGCTGAAGACTGAGGATGGCAGAATCGTATCGTCCAAGCCTGAGCTTCTGAGAGAGGTTGAGAAGTTCTATGGACAGTTATACACGTCAACACGAAGACCCGCTACAGATCTGGCTAACGACCCAAGAGCTAGATTGACCCGGCACTACACAGAAGATATTCCGGACGTCAGCCTGTACGAGATTAGTATGGCTCTCAAACAGCTAAAGAACAACAAGGCGCCGGGTGATGATGGGATTACGGCCGAGCTTCTGAAGGCGGGTGGAAAACCGGTCCTGAAGGCCCTTCAGAAGCTGTTCGATTCCGTCATACTCGAGGGCAAAACGCCGCAGGCATGGAACAGAAGTCTGGTGGTGCTCTTCTTCAAAAAGGGCGATAATGCCCTGTTGAAGAACTATAGGCCCATTTCCCTTCTTAGCCATGTCTACAAGCTGTTTTCGAGAGTCATTACGAACCGTCTCGCGCGCAGGTTTGACGATTTCCAGCCTCCCGAACTGGCCGGTTTCCGAAAGGGCTTTAGCACTGTGGACCACATACATACGCTTCGGCAAGTTATACAGAAGACTGAAGAGTATAACCTGCCCCTTTGCTTGGCGTACGTGGACTACGAGAAAGCCTTTGATTCGATCGAGACTTGGGCTGTACTGCAGTCTCTTCAGCGTTGCCAAGTAGACTACCGGTACATCGAAGTGCTGAAATGCTTGTACAAAAACGCCACTATGTCAGTCCGACTACAGGACCAGAACTCGAAACCTATCCTACTGCAGCGAGGCGTGAGGCAGGGAGACGTTATATCTCCGAAACTGTTCACCGCTGCACTGGAAGATGTTTTCAAGGTTCTGGACTGGAAAGGGCTAGGCATCAACATAAACGGCGAGTACATCAGTCACCTTCGGTTTGCCGATGATATAGTCATCATGGCGGAGACTATGGAGGAGCTCAGTCAAATGCTCGATGATCTCAGCAGAGCCTCCGAACGAGTTGGTCTGAAAATGAACATGGACAAGACGAAGATCATGTCAAATGACCATGTTGTACCCACTCCTGTAATGATCGGAAACTCTGCGCTCGAAGTTGTTGACCATTATGTTTACCTGGGACAAACTATTCAGTTAGGTAAATCCAACTTCGAGAAAGAGATCAACCGTCGAATCCAACTCGGCTGGGCAGCGTTCGGGAAGCTACGTAGTATCTTCACGTCCCAAATACCGCAGTGTCTTAAAACGAAAGTCTTCGATCAGTGTGTGTTGCCAGTGATGACATATGGAACAGAGACGTGGTCGTTCACTCAAGGCCTCATAAAAAGGCTGAAAGTCACCCAAAGGGCAATGGAGAGGGCTATGCTCGGAGTTTCCCTGCGAGATCGAATCAGAAATGAAGAGATCCGCAGAAGAACCAGGGTAACTGACATAGCCCAAAGAGTTGCTAAACTTAAGTGGCAGTGGGCGGGGCACATTGCTCGCAGAACCGATGGCCGGTGGGGCCGAAAAGTTCTCGAGTGGCGACCGCGTACCGGAAAGCGCAGCGTGGGTAGGCCCCTCACACGGTGGACCGACGACCTGGTGAAGGTGGCGGGAAAACGTTGGATGAGGGCAGCGCAGGACCGGTCGTTATGGCGATCCTTGGGGGAGGCCTATGTCCAGCAGTGGACGTCCATCGGCTGAGATGATGATGATGATGATGAATACTTAAGAGGGTGCTTTAGACCATCAATCTGAACAACTTTCAGAATGGAGCCAACGTCGAGAAAAAATAAAAAAAAATTGCCGTCCCATACATTTGAGTCGAGACGGTACTGCAGTTTTGTATGAAAGAGCGGATTTTTTTTTCGCGATTTCGATGTTGGCTCCATAGTGAAAGTTGTTCAGTTTGATGGTCTGAAGCACCCTCTTAAGTATTACTAGGGTGTTTTGTTACACCCTGTAGAGAAAACTCTACAGTCTAAAAACAAATCATAATAATCGGCCAAGTGTGAGTCGGTCTCCCGCTAAAGGTCAGGGTGAAATTTTATTTTTCTAATTTAATATGTTATGTGGTTTGGTAAGGAATCCTCGGTGCACGTGTAGCCCAACTCGCACTTGACCGTTTTGTTTTGTATGAGCCAAACATTCGAATTCCTTTTTGCGTGATTTGAGTCACAAACATAAAAAAAATCGAACATCATTACAAACGAAACAAATAAAACCTAACCTACCTAATTTGCAAAAAAAGTCAAAAATCAAAATGAAACAGGAAACCATAGCAACTAAAACAATCATAGTTTGAATGTGGTTACAATAGATCAATCTCTCGATCATTATCAGGATGGTCCAAGCAGGTGCCTTTCAACCGCAACCGCTTCCGTGCGAGTTGACCCTAAGACTTAGGGTCGATTTACACGCCAGTTACTTTACGTTGTTTATTTAAGACGTGTGTTAAATAAAAGGGGTGACCTCGTTGTAATTTTAAGGGTTCCGTACCCAAAGGGTGAAAACGGGACCCTATTACTAAGCCTACGTTGTCCGTCCGTCCGTCTGTCCGTCTGTCCGTCTGTCCGTCTGTCCGTCTGTCCGTCCGTCCGTCCGTCTGTCCTACCTATTTAGGGCTGTAACTTTTGAACCGTAATAGCTAGATAGTTGAAATTTTCTCAGATTATGCGTTATTGCGGCGGATTTGTTAATAAATAATAAAAATGGCAGAAAGTTAAAAATTAAGGGGGGTTTTCAACAAGAAACTAGTTTTTATCAACGTTTTTTCTTCACGCTCTAAAGTAAAAACGGTAATACATACAAGCGTCAAACTTTGTGTGATTATAGAGCAAACTCTACAGAATAACATCAAATACTAAAAACCGGCCAAGTGTTAGTCGGTCTCGCGCTAAAGGTCGCGGACAAAAAAGGTTTTTTTTTCTAAGTTAATAATGTTGTGTTCTGTGGTGGTGTGGTACGGAACCCTCGGTGCGCGAGTAGCCCGACTCGCACTTGACCGGTTTTATTTTTGTAGTTGCTTTTAGTCCGTGTCGACCCAGGAAGATAATATGGTGCAATGAACTGGATTTTGTGGAACAGTAAGTGGGAGGCATTTGCCCAGCTATGGAATGATAAAGGAAAAAAAAACGTGAATATTTTGCTGTTCGAAATTGAAATATTAAATTTCTATTAGTTGGTACAAAAATGAGCTAGAAATTGCTTACCAATGAATTGTACCAATTTCTAGCTCATTACGATGGATTTGGATAAAATCATAAGGCTGCCTGTCCATTGACGCGAGCTGGCTGTGCGAGCTGTGTAGCTGTGTAAATATTAACCAATCAGATATCCGACCGAGATCGGCCTAGCTCCTGATTGATTAATATTTACACAGCTACACAGCTCGCACAGCCAGCTCGCGTCAATGGACATGCAGCCTGAAGTTATTCTACCTTCCGGAATAGAGGCATTGACAGCTGAGAGAGCGAGATGTACCTAGCGACATCACTGTATGATAGAAAGAGATACGTGACGCGAGGCAATAGAACCGTTTTTGGAGCTCTAGAAGTTCAATAAAGTCATCAAATATAAATTATATGTATTCTTCTTGTTCCTACCAGTAAAAGAAAAATAAAATCATTATAAATAACAATCGTAATCGATGTTCAATATTGTATTTTCTAGTAACTATAGCTGTTTCTATAGTCTAGTGATGTGATGCTAATTATATCGATAGTCGATAAACGTTAAGATAAGAGATTTATCGATAGAGTAAGCGACTTCATAGGTGCAAGTGACGAAGTGACCGTCGAAGTTAAACAAAGCTGGCCGATGCATGTTTTTTTTTTATGGGTGACCTTTTCAGTAGTTTTTAATCTCAACAGCCTCTATGGCTCAAGTCGTAATGGCATTTCAGTAGCCCAGGTCCTTAATATAAGAAAGCCGCGGCAACAAAATTGGTATCTTTGTCTTATCCTGATTCAAAGACTTATCAGTGAGTGAAAATGTAGGTACTTGATGTTGTAAATGTGATCGAATGGCACCAACGTCATAGATAAATCATTATCTTGTATCGTATTTATGATTGTGTTAATAAATATGTGTTCTGATTGCGAAAATTTCGTTATAAAGCGACAAAACTCCAACTTTGCTGCATTATCAATTCTACGCGGAGTTGAACGGGAAAAGCTAGTTTGTTATCGAGTTTTATCTTAGACTACTTATATCGGGACGCGTAACCACGTGTCATTCTACTAACAAACTTTCTGCCACTTTTTGCGGGGGGCGAGGTAACATGTTATCCGCAACTTTGGATTTTTTTTCCTTTAACTTTAGATTCTAATTTTGAATGTTCAAAATCATGAAAAGTAGTCTCGTGTAAACCCCAAACGTTCTAAGTTCGAAATTATTGTTTCGCAATAATAGGCTGTCTAGTTTAGTGATAAGTTATAAAATTGAATGTTGAATGTACATGATCATTGCTCTTATACCGTAGCAGAGGGGAAATGCTACCGCAAGGCCGGTCCGGATATAAGTAGTCTAAGAGTTTTATCGATATGCTTATAGATAAATGTGTACATCCCTAGTCTAAACCGCACAATTAGCGGTCTGTTTACGATTTCCAGCCGCTACTGCCTTCGTTCTGACCAAACTAAACAAATCTTTTGATAGTAAACGAATGAATAACGTTTATTCCATAGAGTAAGAAGAGATGGCATATCGGCTTGTTTCTATAGAAAATGTTGTCGCCAACAAAGGGGGTGAAAAACGGGTGAGGGGAAGGGTTAACATTTAAATATGCTACTTCCCGCTATTATGACGTCAGGCCCAGTTGAGTATCTGTGCACAGTTCGATACAACATCTCTACCCCAGGGGAGCGCGTTATTTTCTCTATGGTTTATTCTAATAAGTATCTTTTAGATGTAAAATAAGAAATTAGAGAATAGAACGTTTTTTCAACGATTATCTTCATTTTTAGGATTCCGTAGTCAAACAAGAAACCCTTATATTATACTTTCGTCCATTCTGTCTGTCTGTTTGTATGCTCAATTGCTTCCTCATTTTTAAGCCTATTGAATCGAAGTTTGGCATGAAGACAGATAATAGTAACCCAAAAACAGAAACATGGTATTTGGGGCCATAGGTTCAGAAGAATATTTTCTATGAGAAACGCGATTGCCCAGCCCTCCGAAAAGTATTTTCGGTTAAAAAAAGTTAACAAAAGTACTTTTTATTGTTTTTTTTTTTTATGATTTCACTAGATAAACTAGTGGTAAATATATGAGCTAAATACCAAAAATCTGAAACTATTTTAAGTTCTTCTTGATAGAAGAAAAAAATGATGAATGATTTTTCTCGTGATCGAGAAAAATGCTTAAAAATACAAGAAAATACGTCATCTTTGTGACTATTTTCTATCGAGTGATACTTCTAATCGTGTATTCAATGAGGATCCGTAACGATTTTTGTTTTGAATGTAGTATTAAAGTAAATTAAAAATCCTGAACATTGGTGTTTTTATTTTTTTCCTACGACCAAAAATGAGCGAGCTACGATCAATTGAATGCCGCATCTTTTGGGCGGCCAGTCGGCCAAGCGGCGGAGTGCGTGACGTCACGGGGCATTACTACGTACCGGTTACAAGGGACTTTAGCATTAAAAATGTTATATCTCGGATATGGTGCGTCCTATGTCGAAAATTTATAGAACCAAAAATGATCTCGTGGATGTGTTCTACAAGATGCGTACATAAAAAGTGGTAGTCATGCAGACATCTTACATTTTATATAATATTTTAAGTCCTAGAACCAATGTTAATTTACTACTAGAGCCCACGGGGCGGCTCGAATTTACGGGTAGGGAGGAGGGGGGAGGTGTGCGGGGTGGGGGAGATAATTTGGTAATTGACTTGGACAACATAAACGACCTGGGGGTCAATCGCGCTAATTTTGAACGATACTACCAAAACAAAACCACAACCAAAATCGTTACGTTATGCACAATTTGTATCGCGCTAATTATATTAACGGTAACGATTTAGCTTTTTTTCGGAAGATACGTTGTCGTAACGTTCGATGTCCGTTCGATCGAATTTTCTGGCGTGGTAGGTGCGTGGTAGGTTCGTGGTAGGTGCGTGGTAGGTTCGTGGTAGGTGCGTGGTAGGTGTATGGTATGTATTGTGGTAACTTGAAACGTTAACGGCTTAAACGTTTCGAGTTTGGTTTTGCTTTGGTAACGTCAACGATTTAACCGTTCAAAAACAATAGCGCGATAGCATTTTTACATCAGCTAAACCAAATCTAAACCAAAACTACACCAAAAACGTTCCGTCCAAACGGTAAAACCGTATAAAATAGCGCAATTGAGGCCCTGAACAACTCGAACAACTCAGGCAACTCGAACAACTTGGTCAACTTGAACAACTCGAACAACATAAGCCACTCGAACAACACAGAAAACTCGAACTTGGTCAACTTGAACAACATAAACAACTCGAACAACAAACCACTCGAACAACATGAACAAAATAAATAATTCAAACAACTTGGCCAACTTCGTCAACTTGGAAAACATAAACAACTCGAACAACTCAGAAAACTCGAACTCTGACAACTCGAACAACTTGGTCAACTGGAAAACTTGAATAACTTTATCGGGACCAAATTGTTCGTGTTGTTCGAGTTGCCTAAGTTGTTCGAGTTTTCTGAATTGTTCGAGTTGTTTATATTGTCCAAGTTGACGAAGTTGGCCAAGTTGTTTGAGTTATTTATGTTGTTCAAGTTGTTCGAGTGGTTTATGTTGTTCGAGTTGTTTATGTTGTTCAAGTTGACCAAGTTGTTCGAGTTTTCTGAGTTGTTAGAGTTGTTTATGTTGTCCAAGTTGACGAAGTTGGCCAATTTGTTTGAGCTATTTATGTTGTTCAAGTTGTTAGAGTGGTTTATGTTATTCGAGTTGTTCAAGTTGACCAAGTTGTTCGAGTTGCCTGAGTTGTTCGAGTTGTTCAGGTCGTTTATGTTGTCCAAGTCAATTACCAAATTATCTCCCCCACCCCGCACACCTCCCCCCCCTCCTCCCTACCCCTAAATTCGAGCCGCCATGGGCTCTGGTAGTAAATTAACATTGGTTCTAGGTCTTAAAATATTATATAAAATTTAAGATGTCTGCATGACCCCCACTTTTTATGTACGCATCTTGTAGAACACATCCACGAGAACATTTTTCGTTCTATAAATTTTCGACATAGGACGCACCGTATCCGAGATATAACAGTTTTAATACTAAAGTCCCTTGTAACCGGTACGCAGTAATGCCTCGTGACGTCACACGTGTCCGCGGGGCATTTTATTTTCGAGCACACTTCAAAATTCAATAACTTTGGAATTACTGGACCGATTTTCAAAATTCAAGAAGCATAATCATTGGTAAATAATAAAGAATAAAATGAAGCACAGTTTTAACGGATCTGCCGTAGCATTACGGGACCTCATTGATGATTTCACTAGATAAACTATCCAAGAATACTGAGGTATGACTTTGGTTTCGGTAAATTGTATAAATCTAATCGAAACATGAAAAATAAAAGATGCCTCCAAGGTATTTCGTCATAGGGCCTTAAGAATAATTTTTTTTTATCATAAGCCTTTATACCACTGCAGGGCACAGGCCTAACTTCAGGGAGGGTTTATGGGCATCAATCTACTACGCGTGCCCAATACTAATTGGTAGACTTCACACACGCATCGGAATTTCTTCTTCAGCGTATGCAGGTTTCCTTACGATGTTTTCCTTCAGCGTTTGAGAGCAGTCGGTATTACCTACATTAGATAGAAACACTCATTGGTACATGGCATATCGTCCGTGCGGATTCGAACCCGGACTCTCATAATTGAGTGTCCATACCTCTCCGCAACGCGCCACCGGCGCTCTTATATTCGATGAACATATAGCATTACTCCAATTATCCTAACTCAGGTAAAAAGTCCAACGAACTGTAAAAAACTGATCAATACACTCATCTATACCTCACCGTCGCACGCGCACTCATTGAAACGTCTTCGCCGGATGTTCCGCCATGCTCGCTCGACCGCTCCAAATTCAAAACGGAGTCGTTTCCGGTGTGACGTCACCGGCCGCCATTTTGTCGTCTGCGCTCGCGCCGGCACGGTGGGAAATGGGAGCGAGTAAAATGAATTTCCCGTAGGAAAGGATGTAAGATTTGTTTCCACCTTTTTTCTGTTTAATGTAAAAAGTTCTGGGGATTTTTTTTATTGAGAAGTAACACAGAACAACACAGAACAGTTTTTGTTATTTCTCTACGGTTATTGTATACAGGGTGTAACAAAACACCCTAGTAGTACTTAAAGGGGTGCTTCAGACCACCAAACTGAACAACTTTCACTATGGAGCCAACATCGAAATCGCGAAAAAAAAACCGCTCTTTCATACAAAACTGCAGACCGTCTCGACTCAAATGTTTGGGATGGCAGATTTTTTTTTTCTCGACGTTGGCTCCATAGTGAAAGTTGTTCAGATTGATGGTCTGAAGCACCCCCTTAAGTATTACTAGGGTGTTTTGTTACACACTATATACAAATACATTAAGTCGACCATAATCCCTTTCGGGGTCGACAGAAACATTACAACTATCAACAAACTTTTTGCACAACTACATGTGCAACTGAGCCTAAGCTCAATTTTAGCATATTGACGTTTTCAGAGTTAGGTACCTATTTGGGTTCAAAGTCAAAGTCAAAATAATTTATTCAATACAGGAGCTTGGAGCCCACGGATGTAGCAATTAATTTAACACCCTGTAATATCTGTATTCGCGTTCTTACAAACGGTTCTACCGATTGGGATGAAAGTAGGTTTTAGGGGCAAAATTGGTATAATTTCTGGGAAAATTCGTTTTCAGCAAACAGAGCTCGATAGCTCAGGTACTTATCATTAAAATAGGTAATTTAAAATAATGACGACTTTTATACAAAGCGAATAACATAAAAAACCTAAGCGTAAACAATTAAACGACCTTCCTACCGAACTTGGCCTAGCCTCGAATTAGTTAAATAGATAAACTCTCGTAATCTATTCAAAGAAAATCGATTTTCGGGTTATATTCTGTGTAACTAATTTCAACCTAAGTAGTTGAAGGTTTATTATTATAATTACATAATATTTTCATCATCGTCAGCCTACGCGGGGTAAAAAATGCGTTACACACTTTATGGGGTTTTTCAGACCATCAAACGGGACAACTTTTACTATGGGACCAAATATGAAATCGTGAAAAAAAATCTGGTGTTGCATATATTTTTATCGAGTAGCTATTATCATTTTCTGTAGAACAACTGATTTCTTTTTCGGGATTTCAATGTTGGTCACATAGTGAATGTTGGTTAGTTTGATGGTTTTAAACATCCTAAGCTAAGATATAAGTATAGGGTGAAATTGATATCAGTAGCATCCTTTTAAACGAATCCCATCAAATTGAACAACTATTTTTATATGGGAACAAACCGATCAGAACAACAACAAAATCAGCTGTTGCATACATTAGAGTCGAGTAGGCATTGCAGTTTAGTATGGAACAGCTGATATTTTTTTTGCTCCGATCGGTTTGCTCCCATAGTGAAAGTTGTTCAGTTTGATTGGTATACTCAATCCTTTTAAACGGATAAGGATGCTAATGACATCAATTTCACCTTGTTTCATCCAAAGCGGATTGTTGCACTTCCTCGTGACATTTTCCGTCACCGTTTGAGAGCAGTCAATATTACGTACCTATTCGAATACAATAAATTTAAAATAGCGTGTTTTTTTTATTAGTATCACTTTTTTTTTGTATACAAAAAAATAATAAATTATAATAAAAATATGTTTTCATCGTCTTCTACAAATACCATAGCGTTTAGTATAATAAACTAACTTAAAACCTGGAAAACCAAGTCACGGTCACTGGCCCACTGATCTAGAGATGACCCTATTATAACCTGCGACAAAAAATATGGCCATCACTGACCATCCCTGGTTTACGAGCAAAAACCGTGAGGTCAGATTGGCAAAGAGTTGTTTTTGTTAGCCGAGGCCGTAGGTTTCTTTGCGCAAGTGCCCCGAATTGTTAGATAAAATAAGCTGTTGAAACCCATAACAATAACTTTATTGAGCAGATATTAAATACTTAAAATATAATTAAGAGAAGTTTATTCCGAGAGCGCAAATGCGTGCCGCATACAAACGAAGTGTGGTGATATTTTCAATACTATTACAGTCAATGGAATTTTTCAGAAACAAACTAGAAACTAATCTCTATGATTTTATGAAGTCAGATTTTCGTTAAAATATAGTTTTAATGCTCGGATTAATTTAAGATTTGTGTGGAAATCTTTGAGGACCTGTAACTTTAAAACTATAAATTTTAACGAAAATCTGACTTCATACAAACACAGAGAGTAGCTACAAGCTAGTAGTGCGGATTTGCTTAGATTCAAGCAAATCTGACACAGCTTCGCCGTCCGTAGTTCAAATTTCTGCCACAGCGTGCGCTGCGATCGACTTGACAGTTCCCAACACCCACTTCGCACCAAGAACATTGTATATAGTATCCTAAACCAAGGTGGACCAAACTCTCGAATTTCGTGGAGAATGCAAAATAAACTCTAATTTTACGTAATAAGTATTAATTTCCTTCAATGTTGTTGTAGGCTGACAACCAAGCAAATGTGAGATAACCAGAATACTCGTGTGTCTCTTTCTAACGTGTTGCCAACTTATTAAGCTACCACTTTAGAATTTATTGTAACAAAAGAGGTATGTAAATTAAAAAAAAAATTTTGTTTTGAAAATTCATAATTTAAAGTATATTAGGTATTGATAATTTTTATTTGTTTTACACTAATTTTGTTCAATTTATGACAAAACAAATAAGGCAAGTACAATACTTTAGTGTATTATTTCAAAACTTTTAATGGCAACTCTTTGGTGTTATGAGAAAATATTATTATGGCGGACATATTTGAAAAGTCATAAAATAACAAATTAAATTGTTGTGATAACTGATAATAACATTGTAAACCTTCGAAACGGACAATTTTTTTTGGGTTACTGGATGCAAAAATGAAATTTACCCTGGCTGTGGGTTTTCTTTCCACAGGTTAGATATTTTATTGTTTCGCTAAACTTTTCTTAACTAGGGTGACCATTGACAATTTTGGCGACCTATGTATTAAACACAACATAAATTTAAACAAGTTGGAACAGCATACCTATTTTAATAAAAATCGAAACAAGGTATTATTAAACTGTAAAAGAAGTGTGTCAGTACGTATTGAAGATCTTTACTTGAGTAGGATTACGATATGGTTTTTAGGTTTCCCTGACTGCAAATCAACCTTTTTTTAGAATATTCGCCTGTCTGTTTGTTTGTAACAGCATCACGCAAAAACTAAGGAACCGATTTTGATGAAACTTTTCTTGTTTGATAGCTTATGATTTGACATAAAATCTGGTAAGTACGTATTGGTACTGACGTGTTAAGGAATAAGCGCAAAACCGCATGCACCCCAACGATATCAATGTACTGTACCAGTACTAGATACGGTGTTCAGTAGGAACTGCATGTTACTCTGCAATGCGGTGTACAAACCGCATTGATGTTAGTTTACTCTATGCTAATGGGAATGACAAACCAATCTGAATACAAATCTGTCAATTTTTTCAATAATCATTTTAATTTTATATTGATGTATTTAAATTAGTTATCACTATAAAAACCGCCTGAAAGTTGTTTTACGGGATACTTTTATTCGAATATAAGGTAACTATGTAAAATTATAAGGATATGTAATTATTAATTTAAATTTTAGAAAATAGGTAAGTCTATTAATTTCCTCAAGATTGTGTAAGTCCATTACTTTTTGTCTCGTTTCGGCACCCAAAAAGCGACATTTAAGGAAAAGAGACGGGTATTAATGATCATAGATGAATCAAGAGACTTAAATCAGAGGACACAAAATAGGCACAATACATGCACAATATAATGAACTAAAGGCGGGTGCCAGACGAGGATTGAAATTGAAAATGACGCTAAGATCGTTCATATTTGAGATTATATCTTTATACTTGTTCATGGGAAAAAAATTAATGCGAAAACAATTATTTGATTTACCTTTTACCTCGAGATGAAAAAGATTTATTGACAGCTAAAGTCATCATCGCGACTTAGCGTTTTAAATTCTCATTGATCGCGACCAGGCACAGTGGATCCTTTGTGGAACTTTTGATTGTGTGAACTGTGAACAGATTACTACGAAACAAACATTAAGATAATCAGTTAAAAAAGATACACAAATTACATAATACTATGCGAATGAAAAGAAAAATAGTAAGGGGACCACGGAGATGTAAATCTCGTTGTTAACCGCCAACCGGCACAGTGGATCCGTTCTGAAAAAAGACGGACTTAGGACCTGAAGTCGGAATTTCGTGATGATTTTTTTTTAAAGAAGACATAATAACTATCCTAGTAACTTTAATTCTTTCAGTAAAATCTATGGGATGTATGGTTTATGAGAAAAATTTTTTTTTCATTTTTTTTGTATGGAGAAGAACACCTTTTATTTTATTTCTTGACTTGGTTCAATTTGGGACGGGATTGGCTTACGTTTTATGAAACACCAAATAATACTGGACCCAAAAAAATATATAACTAGTGCAGTCACTTGCAGCGAAGCGAGAAATTAAGTGTCAAAAATTTCATTTTTTTTCGCATATTTTGCAAAGAGTGCACGTTTTTGCCAAACTTTTTGTATATTTTCATGTACCTGCTGCTAAATTAAAAATTTTAATGTCATTTTTAGGCAGAAATAATCAAGATGACAGGTACTTTTTTTTTACTTTGCTGATTTCGTTTTTGTAATTAAAGAAAAGGGACTACTATCGTCAAGGAGAAATAGATTAAGATGGGTGACCAATCCTGCCATCGCAAATTGAAACACATAGTTCTTCCTTTCACAGTCAAGTGACAGGATAAGAATGAATACCTAATTTGGGTATATTAACAGCACAATGAATAATTTAAAGTCATTCTTATCTATGTGTTCTATGACTATGTGTTTCAATTTGCGATGGCAGGATTGTTCACCCATCTTAATCTATTACTCCTTGACCGATAGTAGTCCCTTTTCTTTAATTACAAAAATGAAATCGGCAAAGTAAAAAAAAAATATCATCATATATCATCTTATATATATAATATATAATATATCATCTTGATTATTCCTGCCTAAAAATGACATTAAAATTTTTAATTTAGCAGCAGGTACACGAAAATATACAAAAAGTTTGGCAAAAACGTGCACTCTTTGCAAAATATGCGAAAAAAAATGAAATTTTTGAAACTTAATTTCTCGCTTCGCTGCAAGTGACTGCACTAGTTATATATTTTTTGGGTCCAGTATTATTTGGTCTTTCATAAAACGTAAGCCAATCCCGTCCCAAATTGAACCAAGTCAAGAAATAAAATAAAAGGTGTTCTTCTCCATACAAAAAAAATTTATAATTTTTTTTCTCATAAACCATGCATCCCATAGATTTTACTGAAAGAATAAAAGTTACTAGGATAGTTATTATCTCTTCTTTAAAAAAAAATCTCCGTGGTCTCCTTACTATTTTTCTTTTCATTCGCATAGTATTATTTAATTTGTGTATCTTTTTTAACTGATGATGATGAACTGATGTTTGTTTTGTAGTATCTGTTCACAGTTCACACAATCAAAAGTTATGAATAAGTATCTAATTCTACAGGTACGTATTTCAGTGGTCTGTACGTAAGTAGTCGAGGATGCCCAGATAGTAGGTATAATACCTAACATAAATATGAACTGTCGCATCTGTCTTGGCCGGTGATGCTCTTTGACCAAATTATTGTAGTTTCTGTTTTATGTAAACTAGATGGCACTAATGTTCCCAAAGAGTTTTGGAACAACTTGTTTGTTTGAACGTGCTTGTCTATCGCTAGAGTTTATGTCTATGATGCACCCCAACTGATTTATAGCAAAATATTGATTGAAACAATAATTTCATTATTTTGATAATTAAAATTTAAAGTTATTCGCATTTTAAATTTTGAGGCAAAAATGTTATCATTTCAGCAATGAATGAAAGCGCTAACCTACTCATGGATACATTTTAGTAAGTAGGGTATGTGTGTCCGTGCGGTGGGTTGACATCGGGTTCAGTAAATTTTATTTTGAAGAAAGAATCATATGTCGAAACCAAGATAATTCAATTCTCGATTCTAAACAAAATACTTTCTAGTTTTGCGATAATTCATTAACACGTTGTATTATTTTTGCGGATGAACGAGAACAGTCGCTGGTAAACTCAAAATTAATTTTATATTTATATTTTTTTAGTCTGAGTTTACCCCTAAAAACATTTTCAGAATAAAAAGATAATATCGAATCCTCAACGAGATGGTAAGAAACAGGCTTGAATAAATGCATATTAGGTATCCCGTCAAATTTGAGAATGAATGGACTCCCTAGTTAGAAAGGGACACACGAGGATTTAGGTAATCTCACTTGCCCCGGTGCCAGCACCGTAGTGTACAATCTAGTTACTATACAAAATTTTTGCTTCGCACATAGCCAATAGTACAGTATTTGAATACTGAATGGAAAAAAAAATTATAGACAAATACGCCTCCACCATACCACAGATTAATAATAAGTTACTACCATCCGGCATAGTTGTAGCCAATGTGAATATAATACTATGGTTAAACCTTGTATCCACTAGGCAACGCTCAACATGTTTGGCACCGTTGCAAAACAACGCGCGACGCCGCGGAACTTCAACTTGACAGGCAATTGACGACATTAATTTTTTTTAACCACCTGTTATTAATAAAAAATATAGAAAAAAGGTTAAAAAATAAGAGATAAGTATTTTTCCGATTAAATTTTTGACCGATATTCCTATTTTTAATTTACTTTTGAATTTTCTGAAAAACGTTGGATGAATGGCTATAATTAAAAATAAAAGCTGTCAAATGAAAAGTCAAGCAGGCAAAGAAATAAAATCCCATTCAACCTCTTTTGAATTTTTCAGTAGTTTTCAAATAACTCGATAAATAATGGATAGAAAAATCTGATAAGTTTGATATTAGCTTTGAATCACATAATCTCCAAATGGTTTTCTAATTTTGGGTACCATTCTTAGAATGAAATGTTGTCAATTTACTTAGTGGCAACGTTGCGCGTTATTTTGCAACGTTGCCGAACATGTTAAGCGTCAATTGTTGCCAAGTGGATACGAGGCTTTAAAGAAATGATAAGGCAGTAGTTTGGATATCTGTTGAAACATTAAATGTTAAATTCTTGAAATAATTTCCCATAGAAGTGACACAAAAACTATTATCAATAAATTCCTAGCGGACTCGACAAATTTTCTCTTAATTATAATATTCATTCCAATGAATTACCATTGATAACCCTTAGTTGGTAGTAAATAAGATCCATATTGGTTTGTCACGTAGTCTAATAGTTCTAGGTTAGTGATATCAAAACTAAATAGTATAATTCACCGTTTAATTGTTACTTCATCGAGAGATCACGACATCGGTGGTTTTATTTTGTTATAATGTCGGCATAACCGATGGATTACTCAAACATTCGTTTATGAAGTGTTCAAATACTAAACAGAATATTTAAAAATAAGTTTTCATCATCATCATCATTGTTACTTCCACCAATGTAACTCCTATAAACCAGGATGAACAGCGGCGACCAATCAAAACACTAGACAAAGAAGTCCAGCGAGCCCGGGAATGACTCAGAACACGTTCGTGATGAATTTAAATAAAAAAGATATAAGAGAAGGAAGATAAATAAATATCATAATTTCTTTCATTACAAACGGGGAGAGCAATAGAAAAAGCATGGCTTCAGTAAGCCAAATTCAGTGATAATTTATAAATATAAATATCTTGGACAATGTCACACAAATCATCTAGTCACATTTAAAGTACCAGAATCTAGCCTGGACTTGTATTATGATGACTAGACAACGATATAGAATACATATATAGATACAAACATCCATGACTCGGGTACAAATATTCATATTCATCATACAAATATTTGTCCCTTACGGGATTCGAACCCGCGACCCTCGGCATAGCAGGCAGGTTCACTACCGACTGTGCTATCGGGCCGTCCGTATGTCCGAGTTGAAGACCCTACCACAAAAGTGTAACAAAACACCGTAGTAATTTTTAAAGGGGTCGTTTAGACCATCAAACTAAACTGGTTTCACTATGGAGCCAACATAGTGAAAGAATTTTAAAAAAGAAACGCCTATTTCATACAAAGATGCAGTACCTAATCATATAATATAAGACCTTTATACTGTACATGAAAGCAATTAATAAATTTAATTGAATTGAATTGAACCTAGTCGACTCAAAAATTTAGGTGTTATCTCCATAGTGAAAGTTGTTCAGTTTGATGGTCTTAACCACTCCTTTCAATATTACAATAGCGTTTTGTAACATCTTGTAGGAATACCAATCCCTTTCAGTTTTACCAGACAGTATCGTACTTCTAAGTCGTAACAATCAACCAGTTGTCCATCTAATCAAAACAAAATGAACCCAACTATGACGGAACCACCACGCATCAGAACCACCGTACCGAACCACTGAGCCTACAAGACCAGCTGACTTGGACGCAGTCATCGAGCGAATCAAACAGCCGACGTCCTGCGTGCATGGTTCAATTGAACCACGTGGAGGCAGTCAAGCTTCAGGGTGGAAACGAGGCATGTCTGCTCAGTCACTGAAGAAGGTTAGTGTACGTTCTGTATCATTGTTTTGTTGTTCCCGTTTAGGAATACACCACAACACTTTTGCTTCTTCTTCTTATCGTGTGGGCAGAGCCCTGGTGTCAGAATTTTTCACCTCTGACGAGGTTTTTATGTAACGACTACTACCACCAGAGATAGAAGCCGGGACCAACGGCTTAACGTGCCATCTGAAGCATGATCATTTCTCTTTTCAAACAATCAGGTGATTCAGCCGGCAATGTCCTAACCAACTGGGGAAAACGTACGAAGTGACATATCACTAGGTGTCTCCCGTGGGAATCGAATCCACGAGCTCCGTGTCGAGAGCCCGAGATAATTTTGCTGTATGTCATGCATATGAGTAAAATACCCCACAGAGAGAACAGCGCGTCTAGCATATTCGCGGACGCTCATATCGATGGGTTACCCACTACGCCACGCTGCAAAGGGTTCGCGCCAGCACCAATAGTATCCTGACTGTGGTTTCAAGTAAATACTGTGACAGTGGCTTTATTGAGCAAGGGATACAATACTTACAAGACTTGTACTATAATAGAAATATGGATGTTATGTCTGAAATAAATAATTTTTATTTTATTTATTTATAAAGTTTCTAACTAGCGCACATAATGATCAGGGTTTAATAAACGCGACAATTGACAATGACAATTCAGAATAAGCACGGCGACACATCACTGGCCGCGCGTAGGTGGAGTAACGTATAACGTCGCGCGGCCAGCTTATGTTGGTTTTGTATAGCTTGATGTGTCGCCGTGTGTACATTGTTGGTTAGGTTGGTTACTAATGACGCTAAAGCGACGAATGAGTCCTAGCAATCTCAACAATGTAATGTACTCTAAATTGTCAGTCAATTGTTACGTTTTTTAAATAGAGACTTGGTGATGCCCTCGTCCGATTGTCCACTGGCCGAGCAGGTTTTTCCACGGGCGATATGTTCATCCGTCAGTGAAACGCACACACCGGCACCTTGTTGTAGTGCACATAGCTTAGTCACAGTATAAGAAAGAGTATCTATTACTAGATACAGTACGGACACCCCCTTCCTCCAACCAACTTTTTACCTCACCCCCTCTATCGCCCTCTGGTTACCGCACACTGGTTCCTCGTTACCTAAGAAGAAGACTTAAAGTTCAATTTCGTTGATTTTGCATGTGCTGACGTCATCTTGTCAATTTCAAATTTTAGTATGCAGTGTCCGGGCTGTGGCTTAGTCGTGCGATTATATTAAGCTTTATCTCTGTGGTGTATTTACTCATGTCACAACTCATGTGGCTTTCCAATATCCATATTCCAACCTCTACTTACAATAACTAAAATTAGCATTAGTGTAGTCATAACTAAATGTAACATTAAATTAACGAAACATACCTATGTAATAACATACCTATGTAAAAGTAGAAATACCTAATTGGTCCGCGAATGTGAACGCCCCTTCCCCAGATAAACCCTTACAGGTTTTCGTGGGACGGGTTTTTGTCCTTGTTGTGTTTTGTAAATTTCTTTATTCAATAAAATAAATAAAAAAAAAAAAGCTAACAATATTTCAGAAAACCTGTTCAAAGTTCAAACCAGAAAACGTCAAATTCCAACTATTGACACGCTAATGAAAACAACACAATCGAATCGAGTGGTCACACACATGTCATGGTCTGGTACGATCAGCTGAGTCCAGCGATCCAGCCCACTGGCTCAGCGTGATATAGCCCACTGGTTCACAGATTCAGACCACTGGTTCAAGTCTCGCATAGTAGCTCCGAGTGAATGAGATGCGTGTTTATTCGTGGCAGCGTGAAGGTCCTTTGACGTTTCTTTTCAATTGCCGTGACTGGCGAAAGCGGGAAGGAAAGTGAAGTTTTTATGATAGTCCTTTTGAAGAAAGTGTAAACGTGCTTACTAAAAAGGCTACTACACACATGCCGCTGGCAACGGCTGCCAGATTTTCACTCAGTTGCAGAAACGCTCATTAAAGTTAATCCTCCATTAAATCTCTTGCTGTCACTTTTTGTCTTGTTGACGTAGTAAAAGCAAGCAAGAGATTTAATGGAGGATTAACTCTAATGAACGTTTCTGCAACTGAGTATTTATCACGCGAGCACCATAATTTTAATTGACAACATTTCATTTTAAGATAGGTAAGTACCAAAATTAGGAAACCATTTAGAGATTATGTGATTCAAAGCTACGGTATATCAAAATTATCAGATTTTTCTATCCACTATTTCTCGAGTTATCTGAAAAATACTGAAAAATAAAATAGAGGTTGAATGAGATTTTATTCCTTTGCCTGCTTGGCTTTTCTATTGTATTTGACAGTTTTTATTTTTAATTTTATTGTGGCCAAAGTATTATAGCCATAAATCCTATGATTTTCAGAAAATTCAAAAGTTAAATTAAAGATAGAAATATCGGTCGAAAATTAGATCGGAAAAATACGTGTCTCTTATTTTTTAACCTATTTTTATATTGCTCATTAAAAACAGGTGGTTAAAGAAATGAAATGTTGTCAATTGCACGGCATGCTGGGATACCCGCCGGGCATGGTTATTGGCCATCTCTGCGCCATTGTATGTATAGGCTACATAATATTCCAGGATCCTGAATCCTGCTGCAAAGTAACTACACCCACAGTCATACTTAGGCTATGATATACATTCCAGGGGAGACATCACATGCTTTTGATGCTTGAAGGGTCGTTTGAAATAAGGTTGCCAGTAGATTTTATAAAATTATATTCAGCCATGTTGATGAAATTATACAAAATCGACTCGTATGATACATACAGGCAAAAAAAACTCGGCAACAAATCAAACTGTATCCAATTATACAGGAGGATTCCAGGATACATAGAGGATACAAACAGCCACCAAATTATACAGTTTTTGTATCCAATTATACAATCTGGCAGCCCTTACCTAGGTAAGTACTATGAATAACAACGTATAGAAATGTAAATCAAGCTGAAAAAGTGGCACCAAAAAAACTGTACCGTGTTTTAATGCCGCCAAAACTCATACAAAATGACATTTTTCGTTAGGTGCCAAAAATTTTGTTAATTTTGTTTAGAGTTATAATTCTTCTATAGTTATTCTTATTCGTAGCTAGCTTTTTGTAAAAACACCACAAAACTTTCTTATCAAACTAAAAGGAAACGCAGCTTTTCTATTTATAAAGCACAAATTATGTGCCAAATCCCTATTATATCCCTAGATAGTCATTGATATCAATGCGCCGGCGGCGGCGCGGTGGCGATAGCTCGGACGTTTTAGAAAGTGCTACCGTGCACCATTGTGTTTTTATACACTTTTTTTAACAGATATAAAAAGTAGACGAAAGGTGCCGTCGCTGATCGTTTTAAGAAATGTTATTTAATGAATTTAACTGCGATCTCGAAGTGATTCCGTATGAGGCATTTTCCAAGATTAGTAAAAGCGAAAATATTTTTAAGAATGCAACGACACTACCAGAATTCGAAAAATTTTTTTTTTGGTGCGTACCCCTGTATTTCTTTTAGTGCGTGCATTCCTAATTATTTTAGTTTGATTAAAGTTGTTTCTTTAAATTTTTCAGGATATCTCATCATTTTATTTAAGAGCTACGCTCTTGTCGGTGGAGTATTCACCAAATCTGTCTCTTTTCCGCAAGTGTCTTAAGTTCTTGACTACACGACGTCAACATTTTCTTACGAACCTATTTGTGTACCTATGTTATAGATAAAGCTGTCTAGGTATTCCTCTACCTCTCTTCTGTCTATTTTTTTCAACTTTTACTATGGGAGCAAACAAATCTAAGCAAAAAAAAATCTGCTGTTGCATACATTTGAGTCGAGTAGGCATTGCAGGTTAGTATATGGGACAGCTGATTTTTTAGTTGCTCCGATCGGTTTGCTCCCATAGTAAAAGTTGTTCAGTTTGATGGGTAGACTCTTAGTTTAAAAGGATGCTTATGATATCAATTTCACCTAGAATTTTTCGTGTTGTTACAAGGGTTCGATGATTGTTTTCTTCGGTTGTCTTTTATTTAGAATACCTATTTTTTCTTTAGGATAGGACCACAAGTACCTAAGCAAAGTTTTGTAATAACATTTTATTTTGGAGGTACCTACACATATAAGGTCATCATCTTCATAATCATCCCAGCCGATGGACGTCCACTGCTGGACATAAGCCTCCCCCAAGGATCGCCACAACGATCGGTCCTGCGCCGCCCTCATCCAATGTTTTCCCGCCGCCTTCACCAGGTCGTCGCTCAAGGAACACGCAAGCTATATAGCAGCAGCATAGTAAAGGAAATTTCCTTTATGCGGCTACTGTACAGCTGCTATATATTTTACGTATTCCTTGGACGGTCCACCGTGTGAGGGGCCTACCCACGCTGCGCTAATGGTATCCACAAGTAATTAATAGTGTTTTGTAATGTGATTTTGGAGGTACCTATTTAGTAGATATCTAATTGCATAAAATTGATCTTTGGTGTAATCATTCTGTTTTTCAAAAAAATTTACACATTCTACAGAGTGTAAAATTAAATGTTCAAACTGAACAACTATCACTATGGAAGTAGAAATTGTGAAAAATTTTAGTTATTCTATAGAAAACTTATTATGTCAACGGCCATTCGACCCAAAAATCATCATCATTCATCATCAGCCAATAAACGTCCTACTGCAGGGCACAGGCCTACCCTCAAGGAGGATGTATTGGGCGTTAGTCCACCACGCGTGCCCAATGCGGATTGGTAGACTTCACATACACATCAGAATTTCTTCTTCAGTGTATGCAGATTTCCTCACGATGTTTTCCTTCACCGTTTGAGAGCAGTCGGTATTACGTACATAAGGTAGAAAAACTCATTGGTACATGGCATGTTGTCCGTGCGGATTCGAACCCGGACCCCCATCATTGGGAGTCCATACCTCTCCGTAACGCGCCACCGACGCTCTTACCAAATATATGAAACAGTTTTTATTGTTTTCGCGATTTCAATTTTGGTCCCGTTTTGTAAAAGTCGTTCAGTTTGATGGTCTAAAGAACTTTAAAGTATGTAATGTATTTAATTTTACACCCTGTATTTCTTCAATTCCTCGTATACACAGATAAATAATAAAGATAATAGCCAACAGAACACCAGTAAAGCCATGGGAAAGACATAATGCTGAAACAAAGGAGTTACCTAGACCCCTATCCACAATAGTTCCCACACTTGAACTCGATTAGATAAAAAAGTTATGTTTTCACTTACGTGCGCTTATGTAAGTTGTTTGGTGAGCTTTTGTGTTTGTTAGTCGTTTTATAAGGATATAAGGAATATATTTAGCTTTGTATATTAATTAAGAGGATAGCCCAGTACGGTTTTTTCCATACAAACGTATTCATATGTTTTCTCCCTGGATAATGTCACTAGAGCAAATATTTTTTTACCATACTATCTATGACATCTCTGCCATGTCCTTTTGTTTTGTTTTTTGTATTAATTAATTATTGTAAGAATTAGGTACCTTCGAAAATGACCAATTTTACTGCCCGTTTTCAGACACCCAGTAAACAAATTTGAAGAATATAAACAAAAAAATCAAAATATACAGATATAGCCAAAGTCTTCTTCATATTTTTTTTGAAAATTTATTAAAATCGGTTTAGTTTTGGACGAGAAAACAGGGGAATACGAAATACTGATTTTGTCGTTTTTTTGTATATAAAATCGGTCCGAGCTGCAGTTTGCTCTTTCGAACTCTAGTCGGCGGGATGAATGGGTGGGGCGGATCGGACAAATACATATTCAGTCTGAAAAGTGACCTATTCTCCAAATTAGCATTTCAGCCCGCTTATCCTCTTAAACACATACACATTGACTGGGCAGAGTTATGACATTGCTAGTAAACTGTGGATATTCTAAATGAATTATTTATGTTAAACTTAAAATTTCTGGGAAATTATGGTTGTGAGCTTAATATTATATTTCTAATAAGTTAATCGAAATCCTAGGTCTTAGTAGATACTAAGATAAATGTTAAGATTAGGGGAACGCTACGAAATTCTGATGCGTATGTGAAATCTACCACAATCCTCATTGGGCATGCGTAGTGGACTAACGCCCATACATTCCCAGAGGGTAAGCCTCTGTCCTGCAGTGGGACTTCGACGTACATAGGCTGACAATCTTCTTCATCTCATCGTGTGAGCAGAGCCCTGGTGTCAGAGTTTTTTCAGACCGCCTTACGGCTTCTGATGTCATTTTTATGTGACGACTACTAGCAGAGATAGTAGCCGGGACCAACGGCTTAACGTGCCATCCGAAGCACGGAATCATTTTTCTTTTTAGACAATCAGGTGATTCTGCCTGCAATGTCTCCACCGTCTCCCTTTCATCTGCGGGGGACGAGACGCAGACTGGGTTTCCACCCTTATGTCGTTGACCTACCAGCAATTCGCACGAAGAAGTTTGCTTCTTCTTTTATAATGCGCACGGCTAAGGAGTGGAATGCCCTGCCTGCGGACCTGTTCCCTGAGCAATACAACCTGGGCCTCTTCAAGGCGAGAGTGAATAGGCACCTTTCTAGGTAAGCATGCTACATCTTCGGCCTCATCATCACTCAACATCAGGTGAGATTGGGGGCAAAAACTTACCTATCACACATAAAAATAAAAAAAAATGTCCTAAACAACTGGGGAAAAACGCACAAAGTGACATATCACTAGGTGTCCCCCGAGAGAATCGAACCCACGACCTCCGTGTCGAGAGACAATGCTCTTAACCATTAGACCACGGAGGCACTTAGGCTTACAATGATGTAGTGTTTCAGGACATGTTAAATGGTGATAGTTCTTTATATAAAGCAGTAAAAAGATTGAAAGCGACTAAAACACCTTCGTAACACTAATTATAAAGATTTTAACAATACAAGTCAGGTATCTTTTGAAAGCTGATGGATTGATTGCGCCGATTTACGTAAGTAACAGTTTTTTTAACCGACGGTATTTGGAACGAATTGTTACCTTGTTTTAAAGTACTTGGAGGTCTAAATATAACGGTTGCAGTTTTATTATTATATACTAACAGTTGTAGTGGAAAATTTAAGTATAGTACTACAAACTTATAACTACATTGTAGTTAAAGATTTTTGATTGTAGTGGAAGTAGTCTGGATTAAAACTAACATGGACAAAAGTAGTTTCGTTATGTCAAGTTTTAACATTATGCAACATTATTGTTCGACGACCCGGTTGGTGTATGGTTACCATGCCGGACTGCCAAACCAGGGTCCTGGGTTCGAATCCCAGTTCGGTCATGGATGTTACATGTTTGTGCCGTTGTTGTATGGTACCCATAACAAAAAGCCTAAGGCTTACTTTGGGATCATTACAATGTATGTGCATGTGAGCGTTATTTATTTATTGTAGATTGTAGAGTATGAACAGTAGAAAAATGTTATAACTACATTGTAGTCTTTAAATTGTAGTTTTGAATTTGTTCATTTTAGTAACGTTAATTTAAAATGAGAAATAGTAGTTTAGAATTGAAGACTACACTGTTCCTCTAAGTTAAATTATCAACTTAATATAAAGGATTATTCTATAAATAAGTTGCAATGATAATAAAAACAATTGCTTCACAGTTTTAGTTGAATACTAAATACTTAGATCAAAGTAAATTTACTTTGATCTAAGACTAATTATACGAGAAAATGGTTATGGAACTAGTAGAATGGACAGTGGCTTTGCACGAACTTGCTCTCCTTTATCAAAATTATTTATATCTAAAACTGTCCTCAATAAATCTTCAAGGTAATGTTGAAAATTGAATAAAAATCCATTAAATTCTCCACAGTTGGTATTAAGACTTTTAGGTAGCGAGATTAGGTTCGCATTCATAAGTAGAGTTGAGTTAAAATGACTTTAATTTTGCAGGTAATAAAGACAAGTTTTCAGTAATCGCCGAAAATGATTGTTTTGTATAGTCATTCTCAATCAATACCTAACACGTATACAACCTAAACTATTTCCTAATTTAGCACATTCATTCTTTAGTCAGATTCTTATTAGATTCAACTGGGAAATTCGCCTTAAAATTGCTTAAAAATACTTGCTTAAATATTTAAGTTAAAAAGAAACTGAGTTATCTGTTTCATAATAAAAAAGAAACAATAGTTAAACAAGAACAGCACATACCGAAGCCGGAAAAATCGTGGACCGAAGCAAATTCACGTAACAAACTTTTTTACGAACGACCAAAAATTAAAATGCGAAATAAAAACTTCTTTCTTCGAAAAACTTTCTTTAAAAACCTGTCACTTAGTTCACAGTCAGAATATTTGACACTTGCAACACAGCACTGGTTTTTTTTCTATTTTTTAAATACAAGATGGCGCGAGTCGGCGTCCGTCCGCGCCGCCGTTCGAAACACAAATGCGGTTGACTGGAACAGAAATCCACTCCCGCGCAACGAGTTTGTTTCTTTCATGTGCTGTATCGTACATATGTGAGTATATGCTTATGTAAGGAGCGTCCTTATATAAAACGTCGTATATAATTTAGGGACGGAAAAGCGTGATTACCGTTCAAATTTCGTGATGTTTTACGATGACAGTTTTGGTTTAATTAACTTTGTTTGAGGATGTTTTTTGAGGGACAATTTGTTTGGATTTTGGCCTCTAGAAGAAACTTACACATTATAAGTAATAAATTCAAGACCATAATCTGTTTCAAGGCGGTCAGAAATTTTGATATAACTACAATCTTTTTATGTGTGCTGTTGCAGAAAGGCTCTAGATAAAATGTATCCGAAACCGACGAGCGTATATGAAACAACTTATACTACAGGTGGTTGAGTTAAGGTAGTACAAACGAAATAAGGTAAAGCAGACCATCAAACTGATCAACTTTCTCCATGGGACCAACATCATCATCATCAACAGCCTAAATACGTCCCCAGCAGGGCACATGCCTACCCTCAGGGAGGTATGGACGTATGATCACCACACGTACCCAATTTGAATTGGCTGACTTCACATCACAATTTCTTCTTCAGCGTATGCAGGTTTCCTCACGATGTTTTCCTTCACCGTTTAACAACATCAGAATCGAAAAAAAAAACAATTGTCTCAACATTTTTGACAAGTTAGTTAGCAGTTTTGTATAGAAAATCTTGAGAAAATCCGTTTTCATTTTTGCTATTTAGTCGTTGGTCCCATAAAGAAAGTTGTTCAGTTTGATCGACCTCTTAAAAACCGTCAGTGTATTAAGTTGGACCCTGTACGTTTGTATATGTATGATGTTTTGTTATTTTACAACATAATGACAATAAAAAAAAACCTTCAGATTCGTCAGGATTTAATTTTAAAAATGTAATTGTGTTTTTTGTTTAACCTCTTGAAAATAGGTACTTTTAACTGTTTTTTCTGTAACTAATGGATTTTTCCAGCCAGCCATCTTTTCTCATTCTTTTTTATATATTTCTAAATGTTTATAATTAGACAGTGTTTAATTAAGACGACTGTCAAGTGCGATCGTTAATTGCAAGCTAATGATAAGATGGCGCGATGAGTTGGATGCCTATTGCGACGAATGGAGGGATATCGCATTGAATAGAGAGATGTGGTAGAGTTAGGGGAAACCTTTGTCCAGCAGTGGGATGAAACAGGTAAAAAAAGAGATGAGTCATTCTGATCCACTCTTTTATTGACTACCTTTTGCGAGAGAGAGTCATCCCCCGGGCTCGCTGGACTTCATTGTCCAGTGTTCTGAATGGTCGCCGCTGTTGATCCTGGTTTACAGGAGTTACAGCGGTGGGAATGTGTGGTGGCTGGTGGGGCTATGCCCGATACCATTTGCTCGCAAATTCATCTGTGTTGAGGTTAAAAAAGCATACTCTGGGTTCGTCGGTAGCGCGTTGTGGAGAGCTATGGAAACTCATTCTCGATGTCCAGGTTCGAATCCGTACGGATAATATGTCATGTACCAATGAGTTTTCTAACTTATGTACCTACGTAACACTGACTGCTCTCAAACGGTGATGGAAAACATCGTGAGGAAACCTGCATACACTGAAGAAGAAATTCTGATGCGTATGTGAAGTCTACTAATCCGCATTGCGCACGCGTGGTGGACAGACACCCTCCCTGAGGGTATATAGGCTTGTGCCCTGCAGTGGGACGAGATGATTATGACAGTCTGGGTTAATCTAGAATTCTAGATCATAATACTATCAGTTTTCCAAAGAACGTATATATCAAGATCGGACATTTGGACAGTTCAGAAAAATATTGCATACCAAATCATCCCTTAGTCGCTTCGTACGACGATCTTATATCACGTTAATATAAAGAAGGAATGACGGTGGTCCAGTGGCGAGTAGCCTTGCCTGCCATGCAGGAGGCGATGGTTCGATCCCCGTCCAGGCCAACTCGTACCAATTCGTTTTTCGGAATTTATGTACGATTTTTAACACCACTGGCTTTTCAGTGGAGGAAAACATCGTGAGGAAACCTGCATGCTTCAATTTAGAGGCATGTATTATACCTACTGTCCATATAAGTGGCGACGGGCTCACTCCCCGTCACACTAGACAGAGTTTCGGTACTACTAGTGAAACGTGTATGTTCTGAATATTTAGAATATCTCTGACTACCCCCTCGGGGAATATAGTCGTGAGCATAATTATGGTATACATATAAAGAAGGAAAATGCAATGAACATAAACACTCAAGCCATAGCACAACTAGCTGTAAGTTAAGTATTATAAGTACAGTGAGCAAATAACAAGGTTAGAACAAAACTTTCTTTGAAAATTGTAGCCCTCGTTGATGTCTTTTGCTCTAAGAAAGTTAAAGGCCAGGAATTTTGTTTAAGTTTAATTAAATAATTACGATAAATTCGTGTGGTATATTATTAAATAACATAAGGGTGCCCAATTATTATCTGTGGTTGTCGTACGAGGTGACTAAGGGATTAAAGGTTTCTTATCCGGTGTCTATGTGGGAAAGGCTAGCCACCGTTCACAACTTGTATTGTATTTGTATTTATTTATATACCAAATACATGAATAGACACGACATATACAACGTGTTAATGAATTAACGCAAAACTAGAGAGTAATTTGTTTATAATCGAGAGTAGAATCGAATTATCATGGTTTCAACATAGGTAATTTTTGTAATTTTTTTTTTGTAAAATTTAAAATTTACTGAACCCGATGTCAACTCACCACACGGGCACACTCACCCTACTTACTAACAAAGCAAGATTTTTAAAATGTAGCTATGAGTACGTAAGCGGTTTCATCATTTCATTTCATTGCTGAAATGATAACAAATCATTTTTGCCTCAAAACTTAAAATGCGTATAACTTTAAATTTTAAGTATCAAAATAATTAAATAATTGTTTCAATCTAATTATTTCATTATAAATCAGTTGGGGTGTATGAGGTTTTGCGCTAATTTATTAACACGTTGTATAATACATCACATAAACCAAAAGAGATTCTTCACATGTTATTCCATCCTGAAATTTAAATTGCTATATTATGTGAGCATTTCTACAACTAAGTTGGTAGTTGCTGCAATGGTTCTGGCCACCCCGAACCGTCACCGTCACCGTTCCCTATACAGTCATAAGTTTATGTATGTACGAGCTTTTACCCGCGACTTCGTCCGCATAAATTATTTACCAGATTTTAAGTCAGATGATAAGCTATCAAACAAAAAAGTTTCATCAAAATCGATTCAGTAGTTTTTGCGTGATACTCGAACAAACAAACAAACGAACAAACAAACAAACAAACAAACAAACAGACAGAAAAAAAATCCAAAAATTGGTGATTTGGAATCAGGGATATCTAAAAATCATATCGTAATATTTTTTTTGTAAATATCTTCAATGTACAGACACACTTTTGTTACAGTTTTATAATAGTTTAGATTAGATGTATAAATATGTAAAAAAACAATAATACAAAATTACAATGCATGGTATTAGAAGCATGAAAATTAAGATAATTTTTTGTTTTTTAACTAATACAGAGTGTAACAAAACACCCTAGTAATACTTAAGCGGGGTGCTTCAGACCATCAATCTGAACAACTTTCACTATGGAGCCAATGTCGAGAAAAAATAAAAAAATCTGCCGTCCCATTTGAGTCGAGACGGTACTGCAGTTTTGTATGAAAGAGCGGATTTATTAATTCGCGATTTCGATGTTGGCTCCACAGTGAAAGTTGTTCAGATTGATGGTCTAAAGCACCCCCCTTAAGTATTACTAGGGTGTTTTGTTACATCCTGTATACGTATTATGGAGCCAATACTGGCATTTTGTATACATTAAAAAAAAAATGTTTTCAATATTTCTTCATTGATTCCATAATAAAAGTTATTCAGTTTGTATGTAACGAAATTATGTTTACATCCTGTATACATAAACCACAGAAGTGAGAACTCGGCTTCGATTATACACAATTAATAAACTAAAATCGGAGACCAGTATCGCACCACAGATGAAAATTAATTAGAACTAAAAAGCTTCTGAATAAAAAATTGTGGAGACAGGTGGATGTATTGTTGTCTCGCTCTAGCTTGATGATTGGTAATTAAAGTCATCCCTTTCTACCGGAAGACTGGTTTGATGGGTAAAGTGTAACGGCTGGTTCTCGTAACTGACTTTTGTTTTGTCAGTGGCTCTCAAAGTTTATTAAAGTTTTTTTTTACAGTGAAAAATAATTACAAAGTTTTAAATATGCATAATGTAAAGCATAAGGAATTATGCTCACGACTATATTCTCCGAGGGGGTAGTCAGATGTATTCTGAATCCTCAGAACATCCACGTTTCATTAGTAGTACCGAAACTATGTCCAGTGTGACGGGGAGTGAGCCCATCGACAATTATAATGGACAGTGGGTACAATAAATGCCTCAAAATCAAAGCATGCAGGTTTCCTCACGATGTTAAAGGCCTAATTACCAATTAAAGGTATACACAATATTCTCTTTCGGGATGATCAGCAACTTTACTACAATAACCATCAATTATACAGGGTGAATTTGATATCATTAGCATACTTTTAAACTAAGAGTATACCCATCAAACTGAACAACTTTTACAATGGGAGCAAACCGATTGGAGGAAAAAAAACTACTATTGCATACATTTAATTGGTCTATTTAGTAGCAACTCGATTCATGTAGAAATATTAAAATATATGTAATGTTAAATACGTATGTGGTGTAGGTACATAAGTAATTACAGACAATAAAACTAGAAATATTTGTGAATTAAAAATATTATATTGTAGCCGTGGTGGTCCAGTGGCGAGTAACCTTGCCTGCCGTGCAGGAGGCGATGATTTGATCCCCGTCCAGGCCGACTCGTACCAATGAGTTTTACCAGAATTTATGTACGATTTGTAAAACCACTGGCTTTTCGGTGAAGGAAAGCATCGTGAGGAAATCTGCATGCTTCAATTTCGAGGCATGTATCGTACCTACTGTCCATTACAAGTGGCGACGGGCTCACTCCCCGTCACACTGGACAGAGTTTCGGTACTACAGCGAAACGTGGATGTTCTGAATAGAATATCTCTGACTACCCCCTCGGGGAATATAGTCGTGAGCATATGCATGCATACAAAATTAGAATTTAAATAACTTAGAAAGACCGAAATATTAGAGAGATACGATTTTTTATTCTAAACTTTGAGAAGCACATTCTGAACAAAGAGCTGGCGGCGCACGCGCCGATACTAGATAACTGAGTACTTAATGATACCATTTCTATCCTTAAGTTTGTGTATGGTAAATCAACAAGCGTTATTTGTTCCAAAGGGGTATGGGTAAAGTAGGTATCACAAAAATTCCAACTGCAGTCTCTGTATAGCTGCCGGAAAGCACAGCGTGGGTAGGCCCCCACAAGGTGGACCGACCGACGATCTGGTGAAGGCGGCGGGAACCCGTTGGATGAGGGCAGCGCAGGACCGGTCGTTGTGGCGATCCTTGATGGAGGCCTATGTCCAGCATTGGATATCTCTCGGCTGAGATTTAGTGTCCCACCGAAAGACTATTTTTGACCGAAGCCGAAGCCAATTGTTCGTTGTAAATACAAACAGTATCTTATTAAAATTCCGTATAATTATCATCGTCCACTGCCGATCATAGCTGACAATAAATTGTATAAGTTGTGGTTGCCTATAAAAGGGTTAGCACCATGCATGTTAAAGATTATGATATTCGTTAAAGAATTGTGTATAACCTGTTAGTAATCCTAATAAAAGAAGAAAAGCCGCCTACCTTGGTCATATTTTGAGGAATGAGCGATACCATACCAACTGCTCCAGACGGGCAAAGTAGAGGGCAAAAGAAGCGTCGGTAGGCCACGAATGTCGTGGCTCGCGAACCTAAAAGAGTGGACAGGTATCGCCAGCGTCGAAGAGCTGTTTCGTTTGGCGAGAGATAGACAGAGATATGCAGAGCTGACTGCCAACCTCCAGTAATGGAGAGGAACCCGAAGAAGAAAAAGAATCCTCATAAACAAATCAAAATTGAAATAGGTGTCTCCCAAGACGCGCCACAGAATTCTACCCTCGGTCTTCCTCATCCAGTCGCAAATAAGATGAAGTGGCAATAGGCTAGTCATAATTATCTGCCGAAGACCTGACAACCGATGGGGTATCAAAATTCTAGAGTGGAGACCATGAACTGGCAGGCGTAGTGTGGGACGCCGCGCCGCCCACTGGACTATGTTATAAATTGCATAGGAGCCGTGGTGGTCGTACTCGTACTATTATAAAATTGTAAATTATAAAAAAACAGCTTTGTGTGCTTGAACGTGCATCACTCGAAAACTAAGTACTGAGCCGATATTGATGAAACTTTTTTTTGCTGGATAGCTTATGATCTGACTTAAAATCTGGTATATAATTTGTGCGGACGAAGTAAGTATATAATTTGGACATTTAAATTCGAATATTGATCAGATAGAGCTTGTACTTGTTGAAGTTTTCTCAAAGGTGGTCAAGTCAAGTAAGTTCACAGACAAACAAATAATAAGTAATTATTATTAGTAACTCCAGGAGTGCTGGTGAGGGGAAGACGCCGCACAATTATTGTACTTCCGTTCCAGGATGTTAGGGATGTGGTCGGGTGAGTGAAATGTCGATATCGATACTTTTGTGTTATTGTCAGATATACAGGGTCCTCGCCTTAATATGCTGACGGTTTTTTAAGACGACGATCAGACCATTAAACTTTTCTCTATGGGACCAATATCGAAACCGCGAAAAAGAATCACCTGTCCCATACATTTAAGTTGAGTAGGTTTAAAGATTTCTATGAAACAGCTGATTTCCATTTTGTGAAATCAGGCTTTTCATAGAATTTTATTTATGGGGACCTATAATATTAATTATGGGGATTGATTAAGATTTAATTAACGAAGCATGTTGCAGGTGCCTATTATTGTATTTGTTTTTTTAGTCTTAGTTTGTCGAAGCTTGCATGCTGATAATTTTTGTTTTTTTAGAATTAGTGCCTTTGAAGTATGTTGCGGATGCATTGATAATGTTTCACTGTTTTGACGAAGCCTACGTTGCTGATTCGAACATTTTGTAAAATATTTTTTTTTCGATTAACTAAAATTTTTAAGACTTTAAAATATTACTTAAGAGGGCTATCGGAGTCCAGTGGCGCCCTCATCACATTAATAAAGATTTCTCAATAAAGAAAGTCTACATTAAAAAAGTCCTCAATTGACAAACTACAAGAGCCTTCGGGCTATCTTCATAGAATACTTTTATAGGTTTTTTAAAGGTCGAAACACACATTTTGAAAAAAGAAAAAAAACGGCCTCTTTTGTTTATATTCGAAACTGTCTAAAAGTGGAATGTTTGGACCCTATAAAAGAATTGTGTAACAATGGCTTGAAGGCTTTTGTAGTTTGTCAATTGAGCACTTTTTTAATTTAGGCTTTCTTTATTGAGAAATCTTTATTAATGTGATGAGAGCGCCACTGGACTCCGATAGCCCTCTTAATTCTTTCGAGTAAATAACCACTAAATCTGACTTCTGAAATAATATCAATATTAAATTAAATCATGGATAGCACATAAAATAAAACCAAAGCATATCAGATTTTTTGGAGATAAAATATTAATGATTGTCATACCACTCTCAAATCTCAAAGAACAAACTTACGAGTACCTAAGTTTAATTACAAAATCTTTTGTTACCCAATTTTTTTTTTCTTAACAACCATTGGTTTGAACCATAGCCTTGTAGATATTTACAAATCATCGATAACAGATAATATTAACATCGATATCGACATTTCGCGTACAACACTATCCCCCCCAACCCCGTCTGCGCACGCGGCGGACCGAGACGAAGAAAGTAACGTCGTGTAACGGCCGGCACTCACTTTGAATTGTAGCAGAACCCTACGGTGGGACTATGGGCATAGTAACAGGTTGTTACCACTGGGATCAGTTGGAAAGGATATCATCCTGGTTTCATACATTTTTGGCCCAAATGCAAAGGTGCTGGTCAAAGAAAAATTAAATTATACAGGCTGTAAAATTAAATGGGACAATTACTTAAAGAGGTGCTTCAGACCATCAAACTGAACAACTTTCTCTATGGGACCAATATCGAAATCAGGGCCTCTACCCGCACATTCGAACTTCGCAATTGCGTGAAGTTAATCGCCTAATAAGAAATATATCGCCACTGTTTCGTACCGCACCTCATTGTAATAGAGTTCTATTACAATGAAGTGCGGTACGAAACAGTGGCGATATTTTGAACATCGAAAGTCCGGGTACAGGGCCTGCTTTCCCATGCATTTCAGTCGGGTTATGTTTGCAGTTTCGTATGGGACAGCGGATTTTTTTTTCGCGATTTCCGTGTTGGTCCCATAGTAAAAGTTGTTCAGTTTGATGGTCTGAAGCACCCCTTTAAGTAATATTATCTGACTAAACATTTATTATTGCACCGCATGCAAACCTCGTACGGGACCCGACTGTCAAGCTAGCTGATTTTGAAATGGACCGTAAGACCTAACCAGTTCAGAACTAACCATGGAAGGACGCAACTATCACCTCTACAAGTGGGGTTTGAGGGAGTCACCGATATGCGTCTATGGAGCACCTGACCCCCATGTCACAGTATAAGAAAGAGTATCTATTACTAGATACATAGATACTCCATTCCTCCCACCAACTTTTTACCTCACCCCCTCTATCGCCGTCTGGTTACCTCGCACGTTACCTAAGAAGAAGACTTAAGGATCAATTTCTTTGGTTTCGCATGTGTTGACGTCATCTTGTCATTTTCAATTTTTGTATGCAGTGTCCGGGCTGTGCCCATGTGGTAAATGAGTACACTCTGCGTCGTTTCCCCGGTGCAATTGAAGAACTACATAGGTTAACCCCGGCAACGGAAGACTGGCTGACACAATACATCTTGACCTCGAAATCGAATATTCCTTGGGGGGCAGATATGCATACATAAACTCACGGCCGTTCTGGATGGTCAGAAATTTTCATAGCATGGAGTACCAATGTTCTAATTTGTAAACAAGTCCTGTAAATACCTATTGGCTATGTGCACGACACTAGCGCCACACTAGCGCGGCGTACTGACAGAACTTTTTCGGGCAGCCGTGAATTATTTACACTATTATAGTACTGTAAAAGTCTGTGTTTGTTCGAGGATTCGACTAAACCTACTGCTAATATTACTGGACCGAATTTGATAAAACTTTTTATATTTAAAAGCTTATTATTAGTTTTAAAAGCTAGCTTATATTTTATTCCGGTACGATGACGGGAGCGGATGCGGACGAAGCCACGGACAAAATCTAATTTGTATCGGAATTCCCATATAAACTTTTACCTCAGTTTTAACACCTTTGGGGAGTTAAAATGCGACAAGCCTTTTTTAAGTGAGCATCCCATGCCAAATTTTAAGTTTGTATTATTGACAGTTTTGGAGATTTGCTGATTTTCATAGATTCAAGCAAATCTGACACAGCTTCGCTGTCAGTAATACAAATTTCAGCCACGGCGTGCGCTGCGATCAACTTGACAGTTTCCAACACCCACATCGCACATAGCCAAAAATCGGGTATCCTATATCAGGGACGCAGCCGCATTGGAGCACGTGAAATGTCTTGTACCGAGTAATGGCTTCACTAAATAATAGAATAATGCTGGTAGGTACTTACTATATCTATACTTCCAAAGTAATAAGCGATCTTTGACATATGGTTTTTGCAAGTGACCCCCTGCTAGACTGCTAGCTGCACTGTTTTCACGTAAAATATATCTACAATATCAAATTCAGCAACTAATATTAAAACTAACGTTTAGTAACGTTTTCGAAATGTATTCTTGTAACTATTATTACGTACTTTATAATAGCTATTGTGTTATGTGCATAGTCTTTCGTGGTTATCTCCAATCTCATCGTATGCATTAGCTAACTACGCTTGTTGCATATTAAAATATTGTATACTTCTAACTAAGTATTTGTTTTTTGTTTTCAGTTAAAAGCGATGAAGGGCGCGTTTACTTTCTCATAAAACTTCTTTAGCGGCGTTGTGCACTTTTTGGGATGAGTAAAAAATATTAAACTCGCATCAGGACCGTGACGTCACCCTGATCGAAAATTCGTAAGACAAAAATTGGTAAGGCGATAACGAAAGATTTTGTTAAACTCGCGTCAGGACCGTGACGTCACGTGACATTCGTTCTGCCGGCACTCCCGGAGTGCAACCCGTTGTTTTTTTTCGTAAATATAATGCACTAGCTGTTGCCCGCGACTTCGTCTGCGTTACCCGGATAAAAAGTACCCTATGTGTTAATCCAGGCCATGGTCTATCTGTATGCCAAATTTCATCAAAATACCGTTCAGCAGTTTTTGCGTGAAAGTGGAACAAACATCCATCCATACTTACAAACTTTCGCGTTCTTCTTCTTCTTATCGTGTGGGCAGAGAGCCCTGGTGTCAGAGTTTTTTCAGACCGCCTTACGGCCTATAATAGGATAATATTCATCAAAGGGGTAGTAGTGAAGGTAACTAGTATAACAGTATTCTCAATTTACAAATATACAATACGAGCTTTTACCCGCGACTTCGTCCGCACAAATTATATACCAGATTTTAAGTCAGATATTACGCTACCAAACAAAAAAAGTTTCATCAAAATCGGTTCAGTACTTTTTGCGTGATACTCGAACAAACAAACACCCAAACAAACAAACAAACAAACTAAATTCTTTTTTCAAAAATTTACAGTTTTATAATAGTCAAGACAAATACTCAATACCATGATCCCATTTTGGGATTTCATTCTAGTTTCTGTTTTGTCTGGTTTTAATAAAACCAAATACTATTTAGCATCAATCAGTACATCCTGCCAGTGATGACCTATGGTGCCGTTACATGGACCCTGACGATAGGACAGGTTCATCAATTCAAAGTCTCTCTGGTTGATATTACCCAGAAAACTGAAGAGGCATGAGTTGGACATATCTGTCGTAGAACTGACAACCGATGGTGATTAAGTCAAGAGTTCTAGAGTCGTAGTGAGTCAGGTGTAGTATGGGACGCCCAGTTGCTTGCTGAACAGACGACAGACGACCTAAGAAAGGTAGCGGGGAACGACTGGACGTAAACAGTTTCATATTTTCGATTAAAATGATACGTAAATAATGAAATATTCAATCAAAAGAGGCGTTGGCATCTTTTTTATCATCTTCTTCCTCTTTATTATTTTAAAGAAACACTTTTTGACATTTTGACCTTTATTCGTACAGACCGTAACGCCATCTATTGATCCACTAGAAAACCAAAAGAAAAACGCTCATTACGTTTTATTCCAAATTACATTTTTCTATCTTACTGAAGATAGAAAAAACACTGGGGTTAGGGAATTCGTTGTCTGCCTCTTTTTAAATAATTGTCACTGTTGCGGGTTTGCTGGAAGAAATTACTTAAGAGATATAAGGTCGTCCTTTGTAAGTAATGTCTATTCTATTGTTTCTGTTCATTTGTGTGTACAATAAAGTGTTATAACATCAGTCAGGGTGATTGAAAGAGACAGGGCAAAGCATAATAACATACCCAACGAGTTAAATATGTTAATGAAAATATCATTTCTTAGTGTTATCTACCTGCGCGCTCATTAAAATATTCAAATCCATTTCAACTTTTTTTTAAACCCAACTTTTATGTTCATATAAAAAATTTGTTACATAGAAGGAAAACGGCTTGTATCATAAAAAAAAACTTATTTTTTTCATCACGATAAAAATCACTGCATTAGTCAGAAATGGAACAGCCGAGTAAAGTACGAACATTAATTACATATACGAGCTTCAAGTGCGAGGGAGACGCCTATAAAATGATGTGCGAGTGAAAAAAGGATGGCAAGAGTCATCTGTTATGTGGTGTGCGCACGCGACGAGTTTTTGTACTCACACTAACACACTTACACACACAAGCGAGAGTGTGAGAGTGTGGGTGAGTGTGTATGTGTGCCTTAACGGAAACTTCTACTGGGTACATATATGATTGATGTCAGACTTGACATTATGGTTTGATTGTGATCTCAAAATTACTTTTTGAGATAAAAGCCTTCAATTAGGTTTATTATTGTAATTTGTGAAAGTATTTAATACAGGAAATATTAAATCCTATAGGAACTTTGGGGCTACAAAAATATGGGAATTCTATGAAAATCATCTACTCAAAATTTATGATCCAAAACAATATCACATCAATAGCTGTCTATTCTGACGTCATTTTTTTTCTACCATCTCGTTGGAAAGTGTTTCGTTGTAGAGAAGATGCAAGAAAATCTACAATACACTTCTTATATACAGAGTGAAATTGATATCTTAAGCATCCTTTTAAACTAAGAGTCTACCCCATCAAACTAAACGGCGATCGGAGCAAAAAATCTGCTGTTGCATTCATTTAAGACGAGTAGGCATTGCAGTTTAGCATGGAACACCCGTTTAATTTTTTTGCTCCGATCGGTCTGCTCCCATAGTAAAAGTTGCTCAGTTCGATGGGTAGACTCTTAGTTTAAAAGGACGCTAATGATATCAATGTCACCCTGTATAAACAAAGTACACACGGTGACACATCAAGCATTACGAAACCAAAATAAGCTGACCTCGTGTAGGTTGAATAACGCATTATGTCGCGTGGCCCAGCTTATGATGGTTTTGTTGAGCTTGATGTTTGTGTCTCCGTGTGTACTAATCAAAAACAGTATTGAATTACATGGTGTAACATTTGATTGTCAAGATCATCATCTGAGTCGAAAGATATTCACCGATGGATATAGGCTTCCGATTGCGCTAAAACGACCGCTGCCTTCATACAACGGGTTCCCGCCACCTTCACCAAGTCATCGATTCATTTGTAGAGACCTGGGCCTGCGGAGTCCAAAGCCCTGGAAGTTATTTAAAGAAATGACTTCCTGGTTAGTCGATGCTAGAGGTGATCAGAAAGTTGACGCGAACCTAAAACAGCGAATAAGCATCGCCATCCAAAGAGGAAACGTGCCAGGACTCTGGGAACCCTTTCAAATTACAGTGAGCTTGATGGTCTATCTGTAGCTGGTTCATCAGTCGATAAGATCGGTTCCCTATCTGCAGTAAGACCCTTTTTTTTCTTCTTTTGTAACACAAAACATCAAATACATATTAAAAACTGATTTAAGTTTCACATTGAATTTCGTACAGTAGCCTATTCAAGGACTAGCCGACTAGGACGTTTCTGTCATTAATAATTTATAGTCACCTAAACTTTTTATCAAACATATTCAAAATACCCCGTAGCGTTTAATCGGCCAGAAAAATATACAAAACATATTTTGCTGCTCAACTAAAGTGGGATTGTGCGCGACAATATCTGCCGCACGGATCCGGAGACCACGATGGCTACAAAATGGGTTCCATAAGATGGCCGATGTCGGTAAAGACCCAGGAGAAGATCGAACAATTACTTGGATATAATTCGTTCAGAAACCTATTGGCTATGTGCGAAGTGGGTATAGGAAACTGTCAAGTCGAGCGCATGCCGTGGCAGAAATTTGTACTACTGACGGCGAAGCTGTGTCAGATTTGCTTGAATCTATGAAAATCAGCACACAAACTTAACACGAAATCTCCAAAACTGTCAATACTACAAACTTAAAATTTGGCTTGGAAGTTTGTATTGGCATCTAGATGCTCACTTAAAAAAGGCTTGTCGCATTTTAACCCCCCAAAGGTGTAAAAACTGAGGTAAAATTTTGTATGGGAATTCCGATACAAATTAGATTTTGTCTGTGACTTCGTCCGCATCCGCTCCCGTCATCGTACCGGAACAAAATATAAACTAGCTTTTAAGACTAATAATAAGCTTTTAAAGATAAAAAGTTTTATCAAATTCGGTTCAGTAGTTTTGGCAGAATCCTCGAACAAACACAGACTTTTACAGTTCTATAATAGTGTAAATAATTCACGGCTGCCGGAAAAAGTTCTGTCAGTACGCCGCGCTAGTGTGGCGCTAGTGTCGTGCACATAGCCAATAGGTTTCTGGACGAATTATTCCCGGCACACCGCTTTCCCGTTACGCCGTTTCCCTTTACACCGCATCCCTTTACGCCGCTTCTCTTTATAGTGATTCCCTCTACGCCGCTTCTACATCCTGTACAGTTCACGAACGATTTTTTGTGTCTCTGCTTTTTTTAATCATCATCATCTTTTATAAAATCGGTCAAGTGCGAGTTGCGGTTGGCCTGAGTTTGCATAGGAGAAGCTGTTCTTCTCCAAACCTCCCTAGGAGGAAATTTGTCTAGCAGTGGAACACAGAGCAGATTAAAAAGAAATATTTACGGACCTAAAATGCACCTCAACTTGTAGCAAATTATTAAAGAAGCATGTTTTAGAAATTGCAAAGAACCGGTGCTTTATGCATTTGCTATTGTCTGAAAAAGATTTCCTATTCGTCGTAACCTTTTTAGGGTTCCGTACCCAAAGGATAAAAACGGGACCCTATTACTAAGCCTACGTTGTCCGTCCGTCCGTCCGTCCGTCCGTCCGTCCGTCCGTCTGTCCGTCCGTCCGTCCGTCTGTCCTACCTATTTAGGGCTGTAACTTTTGAAGCGTAATAGCTAGAGAGTTGAAATTTTCTCAGATTATGCGTTATTGCGGCGGATTTGTTAACAAATAATAAAAATGACAAAAAGTTAAAAATTAAGGGGGGTTCTCAACAAGAAACTAGTTTTTATCAACGTTTTTTCTTCACGCTCTACCGTAAAATCGGTAATACATACAAGCGTCAAACTTAGTGTGATTATAGAGTAAACTCTACAGAATAACAACAAATACTAAAAACCTGCCAAGTGTGAGTCGGTCTCGCGCTTAAGGTCCCGGACAAAAAAAGTTTTTTTTTCTAAGTTAATAATGTTGTGTTCTGTGGTGGTGTGGTACAGAACCCTCGGTGCGCGAGCAGCGACTCGCACTTGACCAGTTTTTTTGCTTCCTATCTGTAATTACTTCCCTGTTCACTGTTAGATGAAAATAGTTCGTCTAAGCTGGGTTTGGAATTCTGTGTCGGGAATCTAGTAACATAATATTTTCCACAGACTTTACTCGAATTTTAAAATCTGGCTGTAGATTTTGAAATCAGAGTGAAGGTATGCAGATGTGATCTTCACGCCTTATTCCGTGAAAACATTCTTAAACCATCAGATAAAATAGGTGTTCCATGGGTAGGTAGGTATATACAATTACTAATGGTACACCTAGGTGAAGTACGCAAAAAGTTGAGCGTGACTCCTAGGTGGACCATTGGTAAATATAAAAAGTTTACCGTGGAATACCTAGGTGCCAAAATAGCTCTCTCCTAGTGAGATAGAGATAGACCAAACCTTTGATCTTTGCAAACATTTTTTTTTTGTGTTTAATGGCTCTGGATACTATGTCCTTTAAAGCCATATCTACGTTAAATTCTTCATAGGTATTCTTAATTTTGATGATAGATGATAGATGACAATGAATTTTAAGCCTCGAAACGTTGGTGTTCGACGTTTTGACGCTTCTTTGGAGTTTTTAGAGACAATCGAAAGTAGCCGGAAACGTAGAAGTCCACAGGAAAAAGGTGAACCGACCGCTTTGCCGTGCTAAAAATGACGGAACACTTTTCCTGTTTACGACCCGTAGGTACACCATCATATTTCACTGAACTGTATATTGTTCACTTGCTTGACACTTTGTTACGTAAAACAACACCAATCTTACGAACCAAAACAAAATATGTAGACTCCAAATGTAGATAACGAATGCCCGCCAAAAACTCCTTAGAAACCTCTCTACCAACACCAACATCCACATTCATTGTGATTCCAAAATCATCATTCTCTTGCTCATTTCCCAATATTTGGGGTCAGCGCAATATGTCAACTTCTTCCATTCATATCTCTCTTGTTCGTCTATTCAGCACTCACTCCTTAACATATCATCCTTCACACAATACATCCAATCTTTTCATCGGCTTTAATCTCCTACCACAGCCATCCATATTTGTGATTCCAAAATATTTAGACAATTTTAACTAATCTTTTTATAACCAGCTAATACCGTTTACCTCAAACTTCTTTATGAGTAAGGTTTAATACCAAGACGGTTAACATATAAGTGTGTTGACCGACGCTCGCTTGCGCAGCGCACGTGCCGCATTTATTTATCAATTACGAGCGTTGGAGATTTGAACTTCTCGCTCTGTCAGCCAACTGTGGCCAGTCGGAACGGCGCCCGCTATGTACAGGTGAACGCTGTTTTATGCTGTTAGTATCTAAGGACCTGTTGTATCCTGCCCTTCATGCCGGGAAACCTGCATGCTAAAGGAGCTTCAACGCTATTAGTGCCGCGTTAGTATCTGAGGACCTGTTGTGTGCTTCTTTCCTGCCCGGACACCTGCACGTGAACGGAGCTTGGTCGTTGCCGGTAGTGCTATCTGTGTGGCAAAATATTGGTCTAGAAAAATTTAGAATAATTTGCCATCGAGTCGAAAAGAAGAGTATCTGAGTTGAAATGGGATTGGACCGGCCATATCTGTCATTTACCTCCAGATAGATGAGCCAAAGTTGGACCACCTTGGATCCTGGAGACTGGTTGTCGCCATCAGGTCGATATAGCTGGCGCAAGACAGGGATGCATTGAGGATAAAGCGTGAAGCCTTTGACCAGCAGTGGGATGAAATAGGCTAAGGAAAAAAGTGTCTGATTCCATATCATCATTATTATTATGGAACAGTAGCTGCCGAGTCCTCAACTCTGCCCATAGATCCTTAGAGTTGGCTTTCTAATAACGTTAGTTTTATATACAACGCTATCATGTCTCCTGTTCGCAACGGAGTCGGATATTTATTGTTGTTTTTCCTCATACAAGGCTCTTCTTAACATGCCGAAGGTTTTTTAAGGGGGTAATCAGACCATACATCAACAAATATTTTTGACTAATGCAAAAAAAATCATCCGTCCCATTTTCACCATTTCGCACGTTCGTGTTTGCTTCCCTCATTTCTTCGATGATAAATCTTGAACTCAAAAATGACAAATTTAATTGAAATTTATGCTTTAATGTATCAACTTCCACTCAGGCAGATTATAAGTGTGTCAGTCCAATGCCACCGGACTTAAAGACTTCTTCCTCATCATCACTCCGTATCCACCTACTGCATAAACCTCCTCCCTATTTTGCCAACAATTTCGGTCCATTCACTGGTTGTCTGGAAGAAATCGCTTTTAGTGATAAGGTCACCTTTCATACCTTTCCTGTTGTGTCTTTCGTATATTTTAGTGTGCTAGTAAAGAATATTTTATCTTATTTTAAAAAACAAGCTAACTTCACTATACACTATACAGTTCGACTGTACCTACCTCGGCGCGCGCAAGTAAGGCACACTTATCGCAATTTTTTTTATTCTCTCCACAATTACAACTACGCATGTGTGTATGTATGTATTGTATGTATATTGTGAAAATATAAGCTTGCTTGTGTGGGTTTACTGTTAACAAGAAACCTGCAATGAGGATATTGTTTAAAGTTACATTATGTTGGATAGTTTTTACCGAATCGTCTAAGAATATGCGAAGTGGTTGACATAGCTCAGAAAATTGCAAAGCTGAAGTGGTAATGGGCTGGTCATTGTTACATACTAAGAAAAGAGCGATGACTGAGAATTATGCTTTATTCGGCAAAAACTCAGATATGGAAAACAACGAATAATTAGTATTGACACTGACAAGATCTTTTTCGTCTATTCTCCTGACATATGGAATGAAGGAGATTCATATCATTCACCCCCCCTTTTAAGATGTTTCGTAGTCGTGGAGATACGATGGAGGTCTACGCTCCCGACCCGAGCGTCGAGGCTGAGGGGTTTCAACTGCTGGCTCTGAAGAAGGGCCTTCATGGACCAGGGGTGACTCCTCAGTGTCTGGGGTCAAATACTCGTCATCAGAATTAATGTCTTCCGTGACTGGGCAGGGTGCTAGCGATCTGTTTGAGACCGCCGTTTCGCGTCCATCAGGTAACCTCACGAATGAGTAATCTGGATTGCTCTGCAGCAGCTGGACTTCTTCGATTGCGGGGTCGTACTTGGAACTTCTCACATGCTTTTTCATAAGAACTGGCCCCTGAGAGAGCAGCCACGTTGGCATAGATTGGCCATTTGCTGAACGTCTCGGATGATTAAACATTCTTTCGTGTGGCGTCGCGTTTGTTCCAGTGCACAACAATGATCTTATTGAATGGAGCGCCACAGGAATAGCTGATTCCCAGTTTGCGATGTCCTGGTTGTTGGCGCGAAGGTACAGCTGGATGGTCCTCCACAGAGTCCCATTGAGTCGCTCCACCAATCCGTTCCCTCGCGGATTGTAGGGGGTAGTTCGGCTGCATGCTACTCCCAAGTTCGTGAGGAAGCATCTTAATTCATCTGATAGGAATGAGGCTCCCCTATCAGAGTGTACGTATGCTGGCGTGCCAAATAGGGAAAATAATTCTTTAAGGCATTTAATTACAGTTCCCGATGTCATATCCTTGCAGGGGAATGCGAACGGAAACCGGCTGTACTCATCTATTATAGTCAGTATGTAGCGGTTGTGGCTGTTAGACGGAAGGGGCCCCTTAAAATCCATATTCAATCTTTCGAATGGCGCGGTAGCCTTGATCAGCTTCCCTTCGTTCTTTATATACCGCGGTTTTATTTCTGCGCATACCGGGCACGCCGCTGTCATCCTCTTTACTTCTTCAACAGAATAAGGTAAATTCTTCGTACGGATCCAATGTACCATCCTTGCTATACCCGGATGGCACAGGGAATTGTGTAATTCTAAGAGTTTGCCTGATGAGGTGATGAGGCCATTAAGGTGAGCACACACTCGTGAGAGTGCATCAGCAGCAAGGTTCTGCTTTCCGGGTCTATAAATTATGTCGTATCGATAACAAGATAATTCTAGGCGCCATCTTTCAATTTTTTCATTTTTTATTTTGCTAGAGTGAGTCTGGTTAAACATGTATGAGACTGATTGTTGGTCTGTGATGAGTATGAAATGTCTTGCGATCAAATAGTGGCGCCATTTGCGCAGGGCTTCGACTATAGCACTAGCTTCCTTTTCTATAGAGGGTTGCCGGCGTTCAGAGTCGTTCAGCGAGCGTGAAAAGAAGGCTACAGCCCGCCCTTTTTGCGATAGAGTGGCAGCGATAGCAAACTCCGAAGCGTCCGTTTCGACGGTTAGTGTTTCTTTCTCGTCTATAGCAACTAGCGCAGATTTAGCGACGTCAGCTTTTAGATTATTAAAGGTATTAACCGCGTTTTCAGAGAGTGGAAAAACTGTTTGTGTCAGTGGTTTGATCTTTGCGGAGAAATTGTCAATCCATTTAGAATAATGTGCGAATAAGCCAAGGGCTCGTTTTAAGGTGGCCGCGTCCGACGGAACGGGCAAGTTAATCAGAGGTTCGAGACGAGATTTGTCGGGTATAATTGTGTTTTGGTGAATCGTGTAGCCAAGGAGATTGATAGATTCAGTGCCAAAGATGCATTTGTTCATGTTCAAGGTAAGTTTATATTTTTCAGCAGCTTCCGTGAATCTGCGTAAATTTTCGTCGTGGTCTTGTTGATCCTTCCCACAGATGGTGACATCGTCTAGGTAGGCAAAGGTTCCTTTCAATTTCTCAGTGCTTATTATAAAATGTAGTGTTCTCTGGAATGCGGCAACTCCGTTAGTGACGCCAAAAGGAATCCGTGTGAACTGGTAAAGGTTACCACAAGCTTCAAAAGCTGTATAGATTTTCTCTTTAGGAAGGATAGGAACTTGGTGATAGGCACTTTTCAGATCAATTTGACTAAAATAGTTATATTTGGCGACTTGCGAGACAATAGAATCGATACTCGGTAAGGGGTAAGCATCTAAGTCAGTATAGCGATTAATAGTTTGAGAATAGTCAATCACCATGCGTTTCCTGTGACTGCCTCCACCAGCAACTAGAACTTGAGCTCGCCACGGAGAGATGCTAGGCTCGATCACCTTATCTTGTAAAAGGTTAGATATCTCGTTTGCTATGAATGCCTGGTCTTCCTCTTTGTGACGTCTTGAGCGAATCGCGATCGGTTTTATGTCAGGTGAAAGGTTTGTGAAAACAGACGCTGGCGGGACAGAAGCTTCAAGTACGTTACAGATCTTCAATGGTTCCTTGTCACCACCGAACTGGAATTCTAAAGACGAATGGTTCTTCAGAAGGTCATGTCCGATTATAATGTCAGCACAGAGACCGTTTACGATGAGTAGCGGTTGATGTTTGTAGACGTAGCGATCGATTTGTATTGTAGCATAGCATAGTCCATCGACATACGAGACATGGTCGACTGAAGCAAGGGTTACAGCTTGTCTGCAGGGTTTTCTTTTTAGGTTCATCGTTTGTGCGAGGCTGTTGTCAATAAAGCTGATAGAGCTGCCTGTGTCGACTAAGGCATCGGCTCGATAATTGTTCACAGTTATAGGTATTGTAGCCTTGCGTAGGCTTGAAGGCGAAGCGGCTGATATAGCTGACAGGTTGGAATCTTGAGATTGAGATTGAGAGTTATCACTTAATGGGATAGCAGCGTTAGTGTTACGTTGCGTAATACCGGAGCTACGACAAACATTAGCGAAATGGCCTTTCTTTGAGCAGAGTTGGCATTCTGTGTGGTACGCTGGGCACTTTATTCTCTGGTGAACTTTGCCACCACAGAAGAAGCATTTCCGAGGACTGTTCATAGAATTTACGGCTCCGAGGTTCTGTTGCTGTTGTAGTTCTTGTGTGATCGGTTCTGTGACCGCATTGAAAGAGGCAGGGCTAGTATGTGAGTGCATTAACTGAGACGTGTCTTCGGCACATTCGAGAGAAATGGCTAAGTTCAAAGTTTCTTCTAGTGTCATCGTGCATTTTTCCAGCAATCGTTCTCTTATCTTGTTTGAGGACAGCCCGGCGATGAGCGCCCCGCGAATTGCTTCGTTTTGGTATTGATCAGCTGTCACTGCTTGAAAATGACAGTCATGGGAAAGTAAAGTGAGAGTCCGTGAATATTCTGAAATTGATTCTCCTGGCTGCTGTTTTCTTGACGTTAGCTGATGCCGAGCTAGAGTAATGTTCCGCCTTTTTTGGTAGGCACTATCAAGTATGTTTATTGCTTGGTTATATTCGGTGCATTCTCTTATGAAGTTAAATATAGTAGGCGAGATGTGATTTACGAGAAGTTTGTACTTTACAGTTTCAGTGGCAGGAGTTGCCTCTTCAGACAGAAAGTTTTCGAAAGAATACCGCCAGTGTGTCCATTTCAGATCCGATCCAGAGGCGGATGGCTCCACATCGAATCGTTCAGGTCGTAGGTAGCGAGCCAGTCCCGACGACAGTGGGACCGTGGGTTTTGAGTGTTCTTGAGACATTTGCTTTCTTCAAATTAATTTTATTTGCCGAATAAATTGTTACATACTAAGAAAAGAGCGATGACTGAGAATTATGCTTTATTCGGCAAAAACTCAGATATGGAAAACAACGAATAATTAGTATTGACACTGACAAGATCTTTTTCGTCTATTCTCCTGACATATGGAATGAAGGAGATTCATATCAGTCATATCTGCCGAAGAACTGACAACCTATGGTTTTTACCGAATAGTCTAAGAATATGCGAAGTGGTTGACATAGCTCAGAAAATAAGCAAACTGAAGTGGCAATGGGCTGGTCATATATGCTGAAGAACTGACAACCGGTGTCAGAGTTCTAGAGTGAAAACAGCGAGCTGGCAGGCGTAGTGTGGGACGCTCTGCTGCCCGCTGGACAGACGACCTATAAAAAGGCAGCGGGGAGCGACTGGATGAGGAAGGCCGAGGACAGAGTTTTGTGGCGCGCCTTGGGAGAGGCCTATGTTCAGCAGTGGACGATAAAAGACTGATGATGATGATGTGAAGCTAGGTTTTATTTCTTAGGTCACCGAGGATCTTGTGGAGCTAGAGTTGCGCCCAACTGGACTTAAAAGAGGAATAGCGTGTTTTGTTTTAATAATAAACCTCTACATATTTTAAAATACCACCTCTACTTGCACATTTCGCACTCAAGGATGACATTTGTCGTGTGGTTTATAGAATGGATCACCCCATTTCTTCCCGTGGGTGTTGTATTTACGAGGTGACTTAGGGATAAGTATGTTGGCGAAAGGCCAAGCGTATTATCACAGTATTACTATAAGCCTTACAGTATGGCAACTCTCAATTTTGGATGAATAATTTCAAGGTTTATATCTTCTTAATTGTACAGGGTGTTCAATAAAATGGGACAGCTACTTAAAGAGGTACTTCAGACCATCAAACTGAACAACTTTCTCTAAGGGATCATTATCGAAATCGTCAAAAAAAAAAATCTGCTGTCGCATACATTTCAGTCGAGTTATGTTTGCAGTTTTGTATGGATAGCTGTCCCATTTTGTTGTATACCGTGTATTATAAATTGCAAATGTTATTTGTGAGGATGAAATATTGCGCCAACCCCAAATAATTTAGATTTTCTAAACCATTTTTCCATATATAAAATATTACTTATAAATATCAATGCCGACTACGCGATTATGAAATTGACAACTCTGCAACCACCTTAAAGTTTAATGATACTTTTCCTTACACCTTGTATACAACGTGTTAATGAATTAACGCAAAACTAGAAAGTAGTTTGTTTAGAATCGAGAGCAGAATCGAATTATCATGGTTTCAACATAGGTAATTTTTTTCAAAATAAGAAATAATTTTTTCGCAAAATTTTAAATTTACTGAACCCGATGTTAACCCACCGCACGGGCACACTCACCCTACTTACTACCAAAACAAGATTATAAAAATGTATCCATGAGTACGTTAGCGCTTTCTTTCAGTGCTGAAATGATAACAAATCATTTTTGCCTCAAAACTTAAAAAGCGAATAACTTTAAATTTTAACTATCAAAATAATGAAACTATTGTTGCAATCTAATTATTTTGTTATAAATCAGTTGGGGTGTATGAGGTTTTGCGTTAATTCATTAACACGTTGTATACCGGTTTGTTCCCATAATAAAAGTTGTTCAGTTTGATGGGTAGACTCAGTTTAAAAGGATGCTAATGATATCAATTTCACCCTGAAGGTACAGACTTGTGGAACAGACAGACAGATCGACAAGTCGTCAGAAAACGGTGGAAGACTTTAATTTACAATATGTATGTATCAACTCAGTGATACTAAAAACCCCGACGATGTTTCCTCACGATACACTGAAGAAATTGTAACGAACAACGATATATCATCGAGTGCAGTCGGCCGGCAAAATTAGCTATTAATATGCGTTCACATCGACGCCATTTTAAATTTCCTACCGGTTCCGAGTCTATCAAAGAATAGGTAACATATCAGATAAGATACTGGACTTATTTCGATGGGGTTCAAAGAGATTATACCTAAAGGCATAGAGGGAGCCATACCATTGAAAGAATGTCCACTTTTTTGACGTTTGTGTTTGAGTGTGTGGTGTTAAGTTGTATGGACAGAAGAGAACAACTAGACCAAACAGTAGGCCTCGCATGCCACCTCCGAGAAAACGATAAAAAACGAGATGTGCCTCCATCTTTATTATTTTACATATGCCGAAAAAAGCGCGCATGAAGGTTTTCTCGTTTAAGGCTGGGTATTAGTAGAACAAGCCTCTCTTTCTAACGAGCAAACTTTCGCAACTAGCCATCCCGCTTCAATTGAAAGCAAGATCGCAAAAAAAAACACATTTTTCATCAATATCTTTTCTCTTGGGTGTTTGGGGAAAAATCCATCGGGTAGAAGCCCTGTTATAATTATTTACCTTTCAAATGATGGTATATTCAGAAGAAATGGTGTAGGGTGATTCTTGTAAAACTGGTTATAAATCTGAAATTGAGCTTACTTTGCTCCTCTTTTCTATCGAGAAAATTTAATAGAATCGTGTTTTCAACGGTTAGATGCCCTGCAGAAAGAACGTATCTACACTGTTATGTGAACTATATATATTAAATGTAATAATTTGGTTATCAAAAATCGGTTCGAAAACAGAACAAATAGGTATGACCCCCTCTTAAACGCTTTGTCGTGGTTGGCATGCTAGCCCTGCCGAAAACTGCCCTTATGTTACAGTATAAGAAAGAGTAATTACTAGATACAGTACGCTTCCTCCCACCAACTTTTTACCTCACCCCCTCTATGGCCCTCTGGTTACCTCGCACTGGTTACTCGTTACCTATAAAGAAGACTTTAGGTATTTATTAGAAAATACGAATGTATTTTTCAAAACCTTCTAAGTAGACGAAAATATTTACACCATGTTTGAAGTATTTATGATGGTAAAGCCTTAAATATGTGCAAAAAATATTCATCATCAGGTTTTTTTAGAATGAGATAATATCTATATTTTGAAATTGGAACTGTTGCTGACGTAATTTTTTTAAATTTTGGTATCCTTAAGCTCAAATTGGCTCTTCAATATTATAGCGAAAAAAAAATGCAATTAGTAATTAGTCCCGGCTCAAACCGTAAAATGACTGGGCTATTAGGGAACGATGTTTAGTTTCTTTAAATGAATACACCCCTAACGTTAATCTAGACCGAGATCCGACCGTAAAATTATGCACCTATTTCTTAGGCGACTAAAAAGTGTTTCTAGTGTTTACACAGGGGTCAATTCAACGCCGCCAAGTTGAAAAATCTTGCCGCAAGTACCTTTTCCATTATGATTTTTGATGTAACTTTTTTTACCTGTCTGTTTGGGAAGTACATGAGGTGCCATCGGGAGGAGACTAATCTAAAAAAACTGGAAAAACTAGGTTGGCCACCTCTAAGTCTGCCGGAACTCTAGAAAAAATGACTTCTTTGAACCTGGCAACCCTATAATTGCGGCAGATTGAGAGGTGGCAACTCTAGTTTTTCCAGTTCTTTAGATCAGTCTCCTTCCGATGGCACCTCATCTACTTCCCAAATAGACAGGTGGAAAAAGTTATACCAAAAATCATAATGGAAAAGGTACTTGCAGCAAGATTTTTCTAGGCAACTTGGCAGCGTTGAATTAACTCCTGTGTAAACATACACTCGAATCACATTTCGTTCGCCTAAGAAATAGGTGCATAATTTTACGGTCGGATCTCGGAATATTCCGGTAATTAAAAAATTGTGGTACTATTATGTTCGTTCCAATCTATGTCTAACTTACTCTTTGGTTGTTTTATATTTGCCGGAACAACTGAACTTATTTCACTCACTATCAATTATATTGCAATAAATTACAATTTTATATAATTATAGGTTGTATGTTAATTTTCTGTGTATTATATTAATCATATAAATTAAAGTAATTATTTACATAATTACTTTAATTAAAGGGTAAAAATAAATTTTCTCATCTTTTCCATCAAGACTGTTAAAATGAGGGTTTTTCTTTTCTTTTTAAAATTAATTCCTGCTAAACTCAACAGATGACTGTCGTGCAAAATCATGTCAAAATCATATAAAGGCTGTATGTGTCTGCCTTATTTTTTTGAAGTCCAAAGGATCGAACCCATATATATACCTACAGCCATGTCAGACGTAAACAGTAAAAAAAAATCTATTAAACCGATTCGCAAATATAATGAAATATTCTATTAATTTAATATGTTTTGGCATTTTTTTTTTCCTCTTTATCGCGCCCCAATCTTTATTCGCGCAGACCTTAGCGTCATCTATCGATTCCCTAGAAAACCACAGAAAAAGTTTCTTTATTGCATGGACTTTACTCGGTTGAAATATTATCGGAATCACCCTTTAAATATTTGTCATTATCGTATTAAAAAATAATAGTGTATACAGATATACATTAATATCTTTTGATGTACTTACGCTCAGTTGCAGAAACGCTCATTAAAGTTCATCATCTATTAAATCTCTTGCTATCACTTTTTGTCTTGTTGACATAGTTAAAGCTAGCAAGAGATTTAATGGAGGATTAACTCTAATGATCGTTTCTGTAACTGGGTGTTAGTCACTTCATTTAAAAGTTCCGTTCCGGGTGGCGATTTTCACACTATTAAATAAATTACAAAATGTCGAAAACGATCAAACTTATATTTTTTTTTGCATTTTTCCCTGAACAGGTATAAAATAAACTGACCTATCTCCTATTTTCAGCTTGACGTTTAAATTTGGTTTAAATTTGAGACATCCTGTATATTTAAATTCATTTGTCCCGCGGTAGCTCCTTTTATCATTTTGGTCCATATATACAACGTGTTAATGAATTAACGCAAAACCTCATACAACCCAACTGATTTATAACAAAATAATTAGATTGAAACAATAATTTCATTATTTTTATATAGGTAGTTAAAATTTTAAGTTATTCGCATTTTAAGTTTTGAGTTAAAAATGATTTGTTATCATTTCAGCACTGAATGAAAGCGCTAACGTACTCATGGATACATTTAAGAATCTTGTTTTGTTAGTAAGCAGGGTGGGTATGCCCGTGGGGTGGGCTGACATCGGGTTCGGTAAATTTAAAATTAAAAAAAAATTTATCTAATATTTTGAAAAAAATTACTTACCTATGTTGAAACCATGATAATTCGATTTTGCTCTCGACTCTAAACAAACTACTTTCTAGTTTTGCGTTAATTCATTAACACGTTGTATAGGTAGGTACTTACCAGAAAAAAAGTTGCCAACCATATAGGACAGGGTCAATGTGCATTTATTACACATTGTAATAAATTATAATCCTATCTATCCCTATTCGACCACATTGTTAGGTACTTCTATGTGACTTTTATCAGGTGAGAACGTCGCCAAGTGCTTGGTTATCATGATGCACCAAAAATGACAACTGGCAAGGAAGACCTTGGACACAGTGGGTGCATGGAAATCGATTCAGTAACTGGCACTGATTACACTTTCTCCATGCAGTTTCTTCGTTTCAGTAGTATGGAGAAAGTATTCAAATTGTTTCCTGTTTTTTGTTTACAAAAAACAAAAGATACCTACTTTAACAATAGTACATTGCGTCACACGATTGTTTCAAAACCGCCATCTAGCGATTGTGATTGAAACATGCACAATTGAAAGTATTTTTAAACCACAGTTAGCCTCTAATGCCAATGCTGGTTGATGCCAAGGCTGTGAGTTGCAACTGGTTCAGTACCCTGTCTGTAGATGGCGCTCACTCATAAAAGGCTAATAACGATTTCTACCTAGGTGGCGCCACAAACAGCAGGTATAGGTCTAACCAAGGGATTAAACTTAGTTAAATGTAGTAATTATAGTACTCTATGGTAAATTGTTAGCTGGATTCAATGACTGGATTAAACTACAGAGTGTAACAAAACACCCTAGTAATTCTTAAGGGGGTGCTTTAGACCATCAAACTGAATAACTTTCACTATATACACACTACATACACTACACACTACATACACTGTATACACTACGAGAAAAAATAAAAAAATCCCATACATTTTAGTCGAGTCGGTAAGTACTGCAGTTTTGTATGGGATAGCTGTTTTTTTTTTATTTTTTCTCGATGTTGGCCCCATAGTGAAAGTTGTTCAGTTTGATGGTCTGAGTTCACCGTTTCAGTATTTGCTAGGCTGTCACTTACACCCTGTATAGATCAATGGACTCTCGTTTTGTGCGTTAGCACTGCATTTCCGCCAGTGTCAAGTAGTTTGTGGGAGAATCTATCCCAATCTCAAAATACTTAAGGGGGTGCCCTTTAAGTATTACTAGGGTGATCTCGCTACGAAATCGTTTTGTGATACACCCTGTATAAACTTAATATTCCGCCAGTAATACGATTTTTTCGATTACGCTTATTTAACCCGTTAGTCGTATTAATCTAAGGATTCAGGGTAAGATCTACCCGAAACCGACGAGCATGCATGAAAGGTCTTATGAATGTGGAGGAAGCTAGAGAGGTATGTCAGGATCGTAGCAGGTGGCGTTCCGTTGTCTCTGCCTACCCCAGTGGGAGACAGGCGTGAGAATATGTATGTATGTATGTTCAGGGTAAGGCAAAAGTTATAACCCTAGGGGAGCGTGTAAAATGTCAATGGTTATAATACAGGGTGAAATTGATATCATTAGCATCCTTTTAAACTAAGAGTCTACCCATCAAACCGAACAACTTTTACTATGGGAGCAAACCGATCAGAACAACTAAAAAATCTGTTGTCCCATACTAAACTGCAATGCCTACTCGACTCAGATGTATGCAACAGCAGATTTTTTAGTTGCTCCGATCGGTTTGCTCCCATAGTAAAAGTTGTTCAGTTTGATGGGTAGACTCTTAGTTTAAAAGGATGCTAATGATATCAATTTCACCCTGTATAGTCTATCAAAATTCGATCAAATATTTCGACATGAGTCCAGTGGTCCCACAGCGAAAGTTGTTCAGATCGATGGTCTGATCATCCTCCTAAAATAGTATCATCTTATTTTGTTGGACTTTATATTGTGAATATTATCATCATCACCCTCTATACTACCCATCGATGGGTAGGTACATGCCAGTAGATATGTTAGAAAAGAAAACGAAATTATTCATTATATACATTTAATTTTATTCTTTTCTCAAAATAACAAAGAATTTAAGCTAAAGGTTCAGAACCGAGGATTTAAAGTACATTTTAAATTTCTATAATTAAAAAAAAGAGTTCTTTACTTAATTCAATCGATTACATGCATCCACCACTAATTTCTGTTCCACGTAACAAGTCCCATATCAAGCACCTTATTAACGCTGTGTTAAAGACGAAAATAGCTTGATTCGTGCTTCTTACGTGAACCCAAGCTAAACACGTGACGTATATCCCCAGAATTGGTCCGACTATTAAATTCACAACTCTATCTTTGCCTTCATTATCATTCCATTGCATATTTTGTAAATTAATACGTTTCTCCAACGAAATCAATATTAGATGCGCTTTTAAGAACAGCTATTCTCCAATATTGTTGGGTCTTTTCTACAGGGTGTTGGGGTAAACAGTTGCATTACTTTAAGGGGTGATTGTACCCATGATACTGAACAACTTTCCCTAAGAAATATAGGTATCGGAAATTCGCAGAAAAAAACGACTTTTCATAGAAAATTTTGATCAGCTGATTGCATTTAGTATGGGAAGTCCACAATTTTTATTTCGAATTTCCTATAGGTTTCTTAGGGAAAGTTGTTCAGTATCATGGGTACAATCACCCCTTAAAGTAATGCAACCGTGTACCCTAACACCCTGTAGAGATAGTTGTTCAGTTTGATGGTCTGATCACATTAAAAAACCGTCAGAATTATTAAGAAAGACTATTTTTATTGTGTACTTTTTAGCAACCTATTTTTTATAGGTCAGACTAAAATTACCTACTGGTAAAATAAAAACAAAGATATACATTTTCCTATGTAATCTAGACATTCTTTTTTGTTCTATACAGCGCATCTAGTACTGTTTTATTCAGGGTGATTTTCAAAACGTAATTTATGCATGACGATGATTTCAAATTCATCGAGAACAAAGATTGTTTAAACTCCCTTAGTATGTAAAAACAAAAATCTCTTTTTACTTTTACTAAATTAGTTTCCATCGAAAATTACGTTTTGAAAATGTCACCCTGTATCATCATACCTTTTAAAAAAAAGTAGGCAAAGCTATTGGCCTTGTAAAATTGATAGTTTTGAGAATCAACCCTCCACAGTAAAGCAAAATTTTTCATAGAAAAATTCGATATTATACTAAAGTTAAAAAAAGTAATATTAACTGTGTTAAAATGTAGTTATATATTACAAGACCTTTTGTCTTAAAAATCATTAGTTAATCAAGTTCAATTTTTACTTAATTTATCCACTCAGTTACATCTGAAGAGGTTATTGAGATACTATAACAAACAATTTAAAACTATTGTGAAATAAATAAAAATTATAAAACAGGACAGTAAACTTTTGGGTCGAAATTAAACAAAGTATGAATCAATAAAAGTATTTACAATTTGTTTATCTTCGTAAATTCTGGGATAACCAAATTATCCAAAATACTTTACCATTAAACAAACACAAACACACACAAACTGTTCTGCAGTTTGGCGAAATGTAATGTAATTTGTACCGTTTGTAATTCTGAAAATAAAATAAAAATTAAAAATAAAATAAAAATATTACCCGGTAAAAACATTACCTAAAAAAAAAATATTACCCGGTAAAAACATAACATAAATTACCAGTAAAAACAATGAAACAAAATGCAGCGCCCTGGGAAAAAATACCGAATAGTGAGCAATTAATTCAATTACTCTGAAAACGTCATCTGAACACCGATTTCATTTATAAATTATTAAATACTTTATAGATTAATGTCAACCGATTAATAGTAAATATTCTGGACAATGTCACACAACTTCTAGTCGTGAAGTTCCATTAATCAAGATCCGCCACTCATTATTAGCACGGTGACTCCTGTATACTGGGTGAAATTGATATCATTAGCATCCTTTTAAACTAAGAGTCTACCCATTAAACTGGACAACTTTTACTATGGGAGCAAACCAATCGGAGCAACAAAAAATCAGCTGTTGCATACATTTGTGTCGCGTAGGCATTGCAGTTTAGTATGGAACAGCTGATTTTTTTGTTGCTCCGATCGGTTTGCTCCCATAGTGAAAGTTGTTCAGTTTGATGGGTAGACTCTTAGTTTAAAAGGATGCTAATGATATCAATTTCACCCTGTATAGGGGTCAACAGTGTCTACCATTCACAACACCAGACAATGAAGTCCAGCGAGCCCGGGGGATGAATTTAATCACAGAAGATTGAAACAGGAACACCGAAATTTCGACATCCCTCCATAAGTAAACAGGGTGTAAGCGCTCTCACAGACGAGCGACACTTTGCGATCGCCGGGTGTCGCGGAGGGTCGCGCGACCGTCGCGCGACAGTAAAATGTATGAGCGCGACGCTCTGCGACCCGCCGCGACAGCAAAGTATCGCTCGTCTGTAAGAGCCCTAAGTGACAGCCTAGCAAATACTGTAACGGTGAACTCAGACCATCAAACTGAACAACTTTTACTATGGAGCCTACCTCAGGAAACGCGAAAAAAAATCAGCTGTCCCATACAAAACTGATGTACCAACCCGACTAAAATGTATGGGACAGCTGATTTTTATCGCGTTTCCAGAGGTAGGCTCCGTGGTGAAAGTTGTTCAGTTTGATGGTCCGAGTTCACGATCACTTACATCCTATCCTGTATATGTAGACAGGGTATCTATTCGTCACGTTCGTTACAACATTTTCTCTATATACTGACGATGTTTAGGGGATGATCAGACTCTCAAACTGAATGACTTTCTCTTTGAGACCAACATCGAAATTGGGAAAAGAATATCTACTATCCCATACATTTGGGTCGTGTAGGATTGCAGTTTTGTTTGAAACAGCACATTTTTTTGTTCACGATTTCTACCTTGGTTCCTTATAGAAAGTTATTTAGTTTGACAGTCTGATTATCCGCTTAAAAAAACTTCAGCATCGAAGCCGGCATTTCTACGCAAGGTTCATTGCCTAGTTCAAGACTATTGATTCTCACCGTGTGTATCACTGTCCACAACATTAATATATTAATATATATTATATTATATAACATATAACTCAACACGAAGGCCTATTATATAGCTTTGCAATATAACAAAAATTCTATTTATTTCTGTCATATTTAGTTCAATATGATCTATTCTGCGAAACTGTCTACATAGGCCTTTCTTTAATACTTATATTACAATAAAAAACAATATTATATAAAGAGGAAAACCGAAATATCTATAACAGCCATAAAAATCACAGGGATAGAATAAATTAAAATGATTCAAATTTAATATTTAACATTCAATGTACAATATTAAAATTTAAATAGTATTCAATTACAGTTTTAACAATGGAACAGCAGAAAAGAAGGAAAACAAGACATTTTCAAAAATTCAACTTGATTCTTAAATATTTAAACTTACTAAATACCAAATTTATTGATTATCATACTTTAATAGAAATTGTGGCAATATTTTGGAAGAGAATTTCAACATCGAATTCGGTTTTAAAACTACAAAATAAATATACAAGGTAAAGCTCACAATGCTACAGTAATTGTCACCACATACCCCACTTGAAAAAAATTTGGTTTCCATCACCATCATCTGCCTATATTTGTATACGTCCGACATGACAAACTTACTATTTCACACGTGAGACTCTTTCTTTATCTTAAATAAATAAAGTTTCTACTTTCTATACAAAATGGCCAAGTGAGTTTACGTTTCACATATTAAAATATGACTTAAAAACTTTAATGCGTAGTCGATTGTAACAAAGGATGGATCACATGGTTTCAACTATTGTACCACTGTTACCACCCTGTATCCTACTTTGAATACCACTTTAAAACGTATGCATCCAATGCAATTACACTCACTGTTAATTAATTATACATCTCATCTCCTTAACACTATAAATTTAACAGATAATTTTAAAATAAATCTATAGAAATAACCACATTAATTCCTCTATCTATTCAACACTTCCAAACTATTGCATTCATAAGACGTCCATAGCTAGTTATAACTATATTTTCATACAAAGGGTCACTCTACCAAGACAAAACTTGTCATCCATAATAATAGGATATCCCGCTTTCATCGATCAAAATTAATTACGCATTCGTTTTCTATAGTATTTTCCAAAATCTTTTAAGACGCTGATTGAACAAGGTTTTTACAAATTAAAGCAAAACTTGAAAACTATAATATTATTCAGTCCTTCTTACTGACGGGTTTTAAACGGATGATCATACTATCAAACTGAAGAACTTTCTCTATGAGATCAACGTCGAAAACAAAAAAAAAACTGCTGTTTCACACAAAACTGCAATCCTACTCTTCCTAATTGTATGGGACAGTAGATTTTTTTACTCGATATCGAGTTTGGTCCCATAGAGAAAGATGTTGTGTTTGATGGTTTGGTCATCCCTTTAAAACCGTCAGCATATTAAGTAGGACCCTGTATAAAGAATCTATACCTGAACAAGATTCGTATACAGGGTCCTTCTTAATATGCTGACACTGACTATGAAACTGAACAACTTTCTCTATGGAATCAACATCGAAATCGTGAAAAAAAAAACAGTTGTCCCAAACGTTTGGCTCCGAGTAGGTTTGCAGTTTTGTATGGAAGTGATGATTTTTTTTTTCGCGATTTCGATGTTGGTCCCATAGAGGAAGTTGTTCAGTTTGACGGTCTGATCATCCCCTTAAAAAAGTGTCAGCATATTAAGAAGGACCCTATATAACTAAATATTTTAAATTTGCAATATTTTTTTTCCTCTTTCCGTGCAAAATATAAAATCGACGTCTTCCATGTAGGTATAAGAAAAATATGACCACGATAAGATAATCTTATTTGTACCTTAGTGGTCACTGTATTTCAAGTACACACGGCGACACATTAAGCTATACAAAACCAAAGGCCGCGCGTAGGAAGAGCAACGTATTACGTCTCGCGACCAGCTTATATTGGTTTTGTATAGCTTGATGTGTCGCTGTGTGTACCTATTGTATGGTTTTTGGTGTGCAATAATGAATAATTGATTGATTGAACAATCAGAAATTTTTCTTGCTGGTTTTCGTAAACTTTGTTATATCAAATATTGTTCAGCTGTTAGTTTAGTAAAAATGATGAGCAAAATTTCGTTAATTTGCTAAAACCTTGTTACATCGCGACCAAGGTTATATTCATCGATTTGACTATTATCATCTAAAATGCCTATGCTTCACTAACACAGAGCAACAATTTAATAATGATTATTTAGAAATAATCGATCTCGAAGGCACTAGAGTTCTAGTGAATTGAAAACAAACAACATTATATAAATTAAAATTACAGAAATTTTCACAAAACATTGAACTTTAACAAGTTATACACAAAGTCAAAATTAACTTTGAATCTTTACCGTTCAAATTCACTGGTATTTAAACATTAATATAACTGCCCTATGATATGACTCAAATAACTATTGACTATACTGAAATTTGAAACCTATTTTTTGTCTTTTCTAAAAACACCACACTTATCAGGAAAAGTCAATTCAAAGAGTTCACATCGTTGTTTAGACGCTGTTTCGATTCGATCATTCAATTTAACATTAAAAATCTTAATTAATACTGTTCACTTTATAACTATTATGGATAAAGGAAATCTACACGGAGAGGATACGAAATAATTTGTTCCAACAAAGACACAAAGAACTATTTTTTAGTATTCGGACTCACTCTCCTATGTAGAACATTCTAGTTTACCTTCTCTATTTAAACCACGCCTTATTTTAGATATATACATTACAATACTATTATTCATAGTGATACTTTACCATAAACTATTAACAATATTTTATTAAATAAATTCCACCTTCAAGACAATGACCAATATAAACGGAGAAAAAAGGAACGGAAAATATTTACCGGGGAATATTCTTCATGCTCGGGAATATTTTCAACATTATCGGTAAGAACTACAGTAAGTACAAATCTAAAATAAGAGCGTAGTCCTCACAAATCGACAAGTACAAATCTGATATTCTCTTATTAGGCAGTATTGTGTTGCTTAGACGTTAAAAATTACACAGATTTCAATAACCTAATAATTGTTGCTTATCCGTTTGGCGGTCCTAGTCAAAGTGCTAGCTTTTAGGCTTAGGGCAACTGTCCTGTCTTGTCTAGAGACAAATTCTTGTCCATAGAGACAAATTCTTGACCATAGAGACAAATTCTTGACTATAGAGACAAATTCTTGACCATAGAGACAAATTCTTGACCATAGAGACAAATTCTTGACCATAGAGACAAAGTCTTGTCCATAGAGACAAAGTCTCATTACACGTAACTCTCATGACTTGTGGACGGGTTCTAGAAAGACGCCTCTACTAGATATGTCCCGTCCATGGCGACGCCGGTTTGGTTGCCTTGTACAGTGCTCCCGGCAGGAATGTATTTACCGCATGCTTGCTGTAAATTTCAGAGAATATAACGTATTAGTCTATTGTTCGAAAGGCAATAGCTATATTTTTCAGATAGTCTTAAATATAGAGAAGATACGTGACATTCTCAGGGCAAAAGGACCTTGTAATTGTAATTTGTGTAGTATGGAGCTATTAATCGAAAATCGAAATACTCTCAATAAATATTGAATAGATATCTGGGAAACCAATAACTAAATCCCTTTTCCCAAAGAACATCACATAGATTTAGCAGAATTCGATTATTACGTAAAAATATAGAAGCCATCCAAAAATGACATAACTAGGAAAAGTTCTTCCATCGTTACGCATTTTGATCAGTTATTTGTTTATCCATATTTTCAAGATATATTATTTCTGCTTATTATTAAAATATCCTAATTTTATCTGCTTATGAACTAACTAAACACCTTTACAAGAAAACTGAGCTTTATATTTTAATATAATTCCAAACATTACGTAATCTAAAGAGTAAGGTACAAATTTTGAATATGATGTAGACGTCATATTCAAAATTAGTATGTAAGATATATCAATTAAAATATAAGCTCAGTTAAAGAGTAGGGAGTAATAAGACGTACACATCACAAGAATAAACGCTTCAAGCTTAACATTTATAAACAAGCAATAATTTAGGTATATGGGTCCATAACAGTAGTGGCTGAAGAGTATCACATTTTGCATGAAAGCGAAACTTTTCTTTAGACGATAATCGCTGAACATCATTGGCGCTTAATATAGGCCACAATTATATAAGGTTCGGGATTAAACAAGTTTTATAATATTATGTTATGTATACCTAATAGAAATGACAATGGTTAGAATCAGGGACGTTTAATATTGATTGCTAAATTCCCGACTCTTACAAAATGGCAATGATGTTTTAGCGAAGATCGCATCGTTATTTCCATTATAATACCTTTCCAAATTCTATTTCAAAGTAGTGAGATTGCACAGAAATAAATGGAAATTAAAAAACCACAGACACAATACCGATTAACTGAAATATAAAACGATAAAAAAAGTGTACAAAACGTGAAAAGTGGCCAGTCAGCAGTGATTTGTATATGTGTAATGAATTTTGTGTGCTCAAAACATGCCAATTTGTAAAAAAATAAACGTTTTTGTTCAAATAATGTAGACCCATTAGCGTGTAATGTATGTGGTAACTAAAAATTGTAGTCTGGAGTACCGTTCTCATCATATTTCTCTTGAACTTCCTTCAAACTTGTGAGTTCTTGAAACAAATCAGCATTATTTTAGTCAAGTACAAGTAAGTGGCTTAGCAATTCAAACAGATCTCGACTAATATAAGTTAGCGATGATTCTATTTAGCGCTAACATCCACAATATATCGTTGTCTGTAAAATAGCGTTTTTGAAATCGTGTTATTCCAGTTAATATGTATCTTAAATTTGAATAGAAGGTCAATAAAATATTCTAGTTTCGATTTATTAGGTGTTATATGATTTAACAAATATATCAATTTCACATAAATGGAACAACACGTTTTTTTAAACGCCCTGTCGATAGTTTCATACTGCAATTTTGATTTATTTTAATACTGCCAATTTGAGAAATGTGTGCAGTGTGTTGGCATTATTGTTGAAACAGTCTGTCGTGATAGGATCTTGTTCCAACCTTGCAAATAATTACTAATTGTACTTCACATTTACAACACTCTTGGGATCTACTGGTCACCTCATTCCCCTTCAAAATTCCCAAAATTACTTACCATACCTCAAGAATAAGGTGACATAAGAATACATTTTACAATAAATAGTTACACAAAAATATACACATTTATTTGTACAATATCTGCACTTTACAATACAAATAATAAACACTGCCCGACACATCACAGCATTTTCATAGCGCAAGCTAACAAAATAATAAATGTAATTACATTTAAATACGACATTTACAAAGATAATATTGAAAAATATAATTTTATCAAGCAACAGTATTTTAGCAGCCAACACCCTGCAGACATTTAAAGCCTCCATTTTTATTATTTCACGGCTATTACCACACAGCGAAATAAATATCTTAATACCTTACATAAAAATTTAATCTTTGTCCAATTTTCAGATCCTAGCACGATTTATATTAATTTAAATGATTGACCTTCTGGAAATTACATTCCTAAGAATGCAATCAAGTCTGTTGAAACAAAATTCCCAGTTTTCCCAGATTACTCCCAAATAATCGCAGTCGATATATCAATATAATTGGTAATGTTAATGTCTTTTAATACCAGCAGGTTATTTGCTGTCATAATCACAAAATGTTATCTAGAACTAAATACATTAATTTTTAACTAACCAAAACTACTTCTCACTTCTGTATTTTCAGATATATTCCCAATAAAGTCGCCAAGTGATGCCCTGACCTCGCTGAGTGGTAATACCGTCTCACATACTGGTAGCGGTTCTTCACTGGGTGCGGCCGAGACGGAAGTATCCGAAGGCCGAGAGGTCGCTGTGTACCGCCGAACTCCTTTCATCCGACCTTTTCTACTCGAGTCTAAAAGCAGGACCTGTCAGAGCCAATTTGAGACTGAGATTTTGAAGAAAGATATTTTATCGTCTAAAATTTTAGCTAGGTCATGTATAGGTAAACAAATTGTCTGTGTTTGTGAATAATTGAAGATTAGAAAACTCATTGGGTTAGACTGAAAATAACTAAACTTAACTTTGTGAGTGTAGTGTATAGAGTACAAAACTGATATCAGCTTATAGTTATATAACTAAAACTAGCAAAATAAATACAAGGTTTAACAGAAATAAAAATCATACTTTTACTCGAAGCCTAAATAAAGATTTTACCCAAAAACTAAGAGATAAATAGTGCTAAAATTCGTTAACTAGCTATTTACTTACTATAAAAATATATGACCATGACTTTATCCCCGAAGGGATAGTCAGAGTATTCTAAATACGTATATCATATCTAGAATATTCACATTTTCACTTTTTACTGACCATTATCATATTCAAACCTAGTATTATAAAAATTGTCGGTGACCCTAAATCGAATAATAGTAGCAAAATTATGAATGACAATAACTACTATCCTTCTAAGTACCTACAAAATATAGAGATTGTTAATTAAATCATTTGCAAATAATATTCTAATGAAAATAGAAAATTCTCAATAGAATATTCCTATGTATGAATTCCCTGAATTCCCGAGAATTCTTTCCATGATTATTCTAAAATGATTCCCAAAAATATATTTTTTGGGAAAATATACCTAGTAATAAATTATTATTATCAGCTAGCTGGATATGCGAGAATTTTTACGGCAGTAAGCTTTTTGTTTTACAAAATTTTGTATTTTTAGCAGTATAGCATGAGCGAGCGGCCACATTACAATTTAGCCACATTTTGGGGCAAGCCACAACATTAGATTGTGGTAAATAGCACAATCATATTTCTATGGCCATCACTAAAATTACATGTTCAATTTTATTTACATTACAGTTTTCTAGCCATAGAAATAAACAAGGTGGAAAAAATCGTATCTTTTTTTAACCAATTTTTTTATTATATTAAAATTAATATGTATATCATAAATTACAATAATTATTTAAGCATTTTAATAGGATCTTATCACGTTTGTATTTGAATTCCTCTAATTTGGTGTATTATATTATTCGGGAACTCAATTTAATTGCAAATGTGTTAAAACCAATGTACAATGTAGAATGTAAATTACTCATTAGTAAAGGAAAAAAAGCAAAAGAGCTTTTTTTAAAAATAAACGCCAAATAAAAGATACGGTTTTTTCACACCTGCTTTGGAGTCCACATTGCACAGTGCTGATTTTTTTAGCACATTTAAAATACCTCTCTTCTAGGGCACGAACTAAGTCCGATTGGACTCACGCACCGTACCGAACGACGTCGTTTCTGTCCCAAAAATAATTACTTGACAACTGTAGCTGTATTTTAAGAAATATGAAGCCTTAATATTAAATTCTTAAGGGATATTTTAGTAAAACAGATTAATGTTAAAATTGACAGATTTAATTCAGAGAATACAGCTTCCGTACGGCACATGCACTAGAAGTAACGCAACCATAAGATGTTTCAGAAAACTATTGAATAAAATTCAAATATTCTACAAAAAAAGGCAATAGGAGAAATTAAGCCCAAAATTATATTAGTTACTTTGAATACATTACCTTATGCCACACGAAAAACTAAGTCGGTACTATGTTATTCGATGAAAATTTCATAGCATTTTGGGTCTCTACAAATTGAAACTGTCTCTAGAATCCCCGAGTTTTGGCCCGTGATTTTTTTTGGATTATGCAAATCTCAGATTCACAAATTGTTTTAATTCCCAAATTTTTGATCACTTTTTCTGATGAGAAAACTGAACAACTATTACAATGGAACATTGTGAGTAGATTGCGACCCCTTGACAGCTATCTGTGATTAAAAACTGCTCAGGGTACCTACCCAATATAATTTCTCTCATACAGTCTTTGAGAACGACACGGTTAATAATATTAAAACTAAAATGAAACATTTCAACAAGTTTTAAATTACTGAGAACTCAAATAATTACAAAAGCGTTAAGATAGGGGATACCCCAGAACCTTTCCATCACTGCAACCTTCAACTCTCCGGACACGAGAGATCTCCAAAGCATAGATTATTTTAACAGTGACTAGCTACGTAAGAGCACATTGAAATATTTTTCCCTAAGTCCAGAATAATTACAAAAATCTGCTTCAATAAAACCGTACCAGACGCAACAATTTTCTTTGTCAAGACAATTTAATAAACAACAAATTTAAAACCTACAACACAATCAGTTCTATCACCTGATATTTTTGAGGGCAGCAGCCGCAGCGAGCGCAGCAGGCCAACAGCGCAGGCGCGCGCCCCGAGTGCGCGGGCGACGCGAGAGGCGATGGTGAGCCTGGCCGCTTCGCCGCACCGTTGAATGGATTCTCCATTTCAACGAATTCACGATCCTGAAAGGAGATTTTTAAACGTTTGTTAGATTAGAACAAAAATATATGTGTTATTTGGAGAATTTGTTTGATGATTTCCAATTAAGATTTGTTAAAAGTTGTGTTTTGGGTTTCAATCTTGATTCAATGGACTTTCTACATCTAATGCAACATATTAATATTTCTAAAATATGCCTAGTTTAAGACATTTTGATCGCGTCTTCTTCATAGCCATAACCATCTTTCGATGGAGTGGTAAAATACATAAAACCATGACATCAAAAAGAGAATGTAACATCGATACATTAAATAAATGATGCTGAAAAATTATTTTCAAACAAAACGGGGGATTTTCAAAAAGAGAATGAGCAGATTAAACAGGTCTAGGAATTAGACTGACTGTTATAAAGGATTTATATCAATGAATGTTAAGAACTGAGTCCAGACATCAACTCTTAAAATACGATACCAACAATTATTAAATACACACCAAACATTTAATACACAAATCAAAAACACCAATCAAAAAAAGATTACCTCTATAACAAAGACTTTAAAAGTTGTTTCTGACGGAGAAGTAGCAGCACATTTGAAATACCAATACAACTATTGAACATGCGCTTGAATTTCAGTAACTCCATAAAATCATTGTAATGATATTTTGACAATACAAAATATGCTGCGCTGCAACTCTAGTCTGAAAAAGCTCTTAATAATTTGACAAAATCTAAGGCCCAATCCAACATAAGAGGCGCGGTGCGTCGTATCGCGGTCAGTTGGTAGTCTTAACAATATTTATTTGTAAACTTAAGCTCTTGATATGTATGGTTCATATAAGAATGACGTTTGGACTTTTGAAGATCAACCAAGAGAGAAAAATATAACAATAATAATAATTTCAGATAATTTGGAGCTTTACTGAGACGTATTGAAAGAGTAGAAGAAGACAGGAATATAGTTGAATAGAAACGTGAAAGAATATAAAAGGGGAGCAAGACGAAAGAAAATATAGATTAAATTGTTTGGAGAACCACGTGTAAGAAAGGAGTGAACACGGAAAGGACAGCTAATATACAGGATGGAATTGATATCATTGGCATCCTTTTAAACTAAAAGTCTACCCATCAAACTGAACAACTTTTACTATGGGAGCAACCAAATCAGAGCAAAAAAAAAATCTGCTGTTGCATACATTTGAGTCGAGTAGGCATTGCAGTTTAGTATGGGACAGCAGATTTTTTAGTTGCTCCGATTGGTTTGCTCCCATAGTAAAAGTTGCTCAGTTTGATGGGTAGACTCTTAGTTTAAAATGATGCTAATGATATCAATTTCGCCCTGTAGATATGTGGATGAATATGACAAATTGTATCGACCCTTCTAGCGTAAAAAGGGCAGAACGAGAATGACGATACAGGAGCTAAATATTATTTATACATTAATTTTACAGACGTACCGCACCGCTCTATGGAAATTAGACCAAAAATAATATATGAAAGATTAATTCTTTGTCATGCAGGGTTTCCTCACGATGTTTCACTTCAAAGCGGGCTAAAACCCATTCACGATAGCAATGCAGATGATTTGGGGACGTTTAAAATATCCACCAACCCGCAGTGGAGTGGCTTTCTGGACTACGCTCCAAGCTCTCGCCTTGTGGTGCCTGTGCCCTGTAGGAGGGATATTGGCTATTAAATCAGGACTATTAAAAGTACAATCCATGCACCATCGAGACATTAAAAAAATGTATAGTCAAATCATGATACAAATTCGATTTGCATACTGTGATGAAGAATGACGTTTTGTTGATGAATGTTTTCAAAGTTGCTTTCACAATATGGACGATGAATCACAGAACAAAGCGTTTGTGATTTTGATTTGATTTGTCGGAGTATAAATACCTCACATGTTATATAAAATGAAACTCATCAAATTTTATGTATATCTTCAGCTCATTATATTATACTTCGTTCCCAATTTTGAAAACAATAATATTATGTTTAAAGTAACAGATGGAAGGAAAACATCGTGAGGAACATCAGACGTATGTTTACTGTCTACCACCAACCAATGAAACAGCGTGATGGACTACGCTCCCTCTCTGGCTGTGAAGCGAGACTGTGCCCTGCAGTGGGACGTATATTATAACTGTTTATCTTACTTCAAACGTCTGATTATTTTAAGAGAAAGAAGAGCAATATATCGCATGTAAAATCTTGTACAAGCCAATTATTTTACAAACAAACTTGCGAGGCCAAAGGATGATATCGCAGTTGAAAGTTGTCTCTTATTTCCTATTGATAACTTTTCCGCTTCCATACATAGTATCAATTGCCCCGATCATTCACTGTGTGTCAAGCCTTGCATGCAATGCCATGCATCATGTTACGTTTTGGTCTCTTCGATCATCTTTACAGAGTGTATCGCTCGTCGGCTGTAGCAAATAAGACTTCGTTCGTGATACTCAGTGAACTATTGATATGGGGTGAATGATCGAGCTAAATGATATGGGTGTGGACGCAGCTCTATGAACAATACTGTGAGTTTACTCCTTAGTAGAATAGACAGGATAAGAATTATAATAACTAGCCAAAGCACTTGCGCAGAAGAAAATGCAACTAATGTTGTATTTGAAACTAAAATTAGTTTTGCCGAAGTTTTTGGCATTGTAAGCATAATTGTATTCCCCGAGGGAGTCGGTTGATCGAAGGTTTTCAGAAATGATATCGTGAAGCTAACTTACGCAATAAAAGGTAAAACTGATAAATGAGAGATAACTTCACTGTTAACAATCTCAATCTCGCAATTGAACAAGAATCTAGATGCGATATTAAAAACAAGAATGCACCAAAAGTTTTCTCACCGTAGTGCGCTCCAAACATCTGAGTAGATGATGGTGTTGCAATTCGAAAATGTCTTCGTCCCGACCGGCGTCGTCAAGTTCCACTCCTGACTCCTGGGCAGCCAGACGAGCTTCTGCTGCTTTCTTCTTGGAGACAAACGCTGCCCCCGATGAGGCTTTAGCGATGCGTATGCGCGCAAGGCGGGCTTTCTGGAATTGGAGATTAATACATGTTATTGAGGCCGCTTTATTTGTAGTAGTAGTAATATTTATTTGCCAGTCAAAGATACATTGCATATTACATATTATTAATTTGATCACTGCACTAGGCTACGACTGTATCGTGGCAGATGCTGCAGTTATGTGGTAGCAGAGGAACTGGGTTTTTGTAATAAGCAAACTTAAAAGATTTTGGTTTAGCCAGTGAAATAAAGGCCTCTCTCAGAGGCGATACGGGTTTCATGCTTAGATCAAAGTGTTTCATGGCAGTTTCTTCCATGAAAAACCACAGCCGTATCAACCGCGTAACATAGCAGATTTGCATTTTCTAAGTGCGGATTTGTAATATCGTTAATATACATTATGAAGAGCGTTGGGCCCAGTATACTGCCTTGAGGGTTGCCAACGGTTACAGAATTTGTATTCGGAAGTATATGATAGTTTTCATAAAAAGTACATATTTGTTTGTCAATAAGCCCGCGTGGTGGCTGGTTTAGAATACATCACCTTAATTTTGACATTTTGTTTTAGAACATGTAGTCTAGCTCACTCCTCAATTTTTAAATTACTTTAGAGTCGAGAAAATGAAGGAAAATTATTCCGAGAGATAAGTGTACTTTTTGCAACCATCAGCAGCAAGGCTGATTCAGTGTTTATGGGGTGTAGAGCTTCTCTGTGATGGGGATGGACCAGGTCTGCCTGCATAACCCAAGTCGGTTTAGAAGTTACTGATGATTAAAGGTCTGTAAAAAATTAACGATCATCTGCACGGCTGATCGTATGATAATGTTATAGTATGCACTGTAGCTATGTGAACAGTACAAAAACTGTCACGTTCTGTCAGTCGGTTTAGGAGATACAGCCGTTCAAAGGTCGGAACTTTGACTGGCTGTATCTCTTAAACCGACTGACAGAACTTGACAGTTTTTATACTGTTCACATAGCTACAGTGCATACTACAACAATATCTTACGATCAGCTGTGCAGCTGATCGTAAATTTCTTACAGACCTTTGATCATGAGTAACTTCTAAACCGACTGGAGTTATGCAGGCAGACCTGGTCCATCCCCATCACAGAGATGCTCTACACCCCATAAACACTGAATCAGCCTTGCTGCTGATGGTTGCAAAAAGTACACTTATCTCTTATACTAAATGTTCTTATCGTCAAAACTTTAGATGGTAAGAAAATCTCGACTCCCACTTAAGGCCCGAGGGTAGTGGCTGAAAATAAGCGCTAAGCGGGTTCACCCCCATGCTAGTACAAGCTGAACCTCGACCTTTTATCTCAAATAGATTCTACTATATGCTGGAGATAATGCATGGTTTTTATTACTAAATTTTAGTATAAAATGCGCTTTTAAAAATGTGTATGGAGGTGCTACTTGGGAATGTTCCTCCATTGAAAAGGGAAGATCTTCCACCAGGCTATGTGTGAAGCCTGGTGACCGGCCGTGGTCCAACAGTTCTTAGTTGGACCTTGTATATATATCGAATCTCTGTGATTATTTCTCTTGCGCGATTTATGTCTTGCATTCGATTGTGAACCTTATTTGTAGTAGGTTACGAGTTACGTATTTACGATGAACGTTGTCTTTGTATGGAGCATATTTCCGCGAGCGACGGTATCGCCATCTGTTGGCATCTTTGCTATAACTTGTGGGTGCTGACCATCTGTAGTAGTTCCCCACAGGACTCCCCCCTCAGACCGGAGGTCGTTGAGTAGTTCGAAGTGTGCAGTCTGTATCCATGTAGTGTAGGTGCAGGGCTCCAGTCAAGTGAGTCTGACGAGCGATGTGCTGCGGTGTGTGTGCATCTGTCAGGGAGGTCAGTCCTGATGTGATGCGGGCGAGTGACAGGCGTGGAGAAGGCGAGCAGGACTGCCACGTGGAGGTGAGCTCAGACACGTGGGCTGCGGGAGATCCTTCTATGCAGACGCTGACTGTCGTTGAGGAAGCTGCAGGCCCTGGAAGCGGTGTGAAGACAGCTGCGATGGACCTGGTGCGGCTTCGGGTTGATGGCGTGACTGCTGCTTGTTTGACCTGGTCGAGGGGGTGAAGGGTTGGTTGAAGCTGGTCGTTGCTGCTCTGCGGTGTTCAGGTTGCGATGTTCTTTGTCGAGGGTCACCAATATGGAGGTGCTACTTGGGAATGTTCCTCCATTGAAAAGGGAAGATCTTCCACCAGGCTATGTGTGAAGCCTGGGGACCGGCCGTGGTCCAACAGTTCTTAGTTGGACCTTGTATATATATCGAATCTCTGTGATTATTTCTCTTGCGCGATTTATGTCTTGCATTCGATTGTGAACCTTATTTGTAGTAGGTTACGAGTTACGTATTTACGATGAACGTTGTCTTTGTATGGAGCATATTTCCGCGAGCGACGGTATCGCCATCTGTTGGCATCTTTGCTATAACTTGTGGGTGCTGACCATCTGTAGTAGTTCCCCACATGTGCTACAGTTTCAAATTCAATAACGCTAGTTTTAAAGGTCGACATCGTAGGCACCTATGGTTTAATACCTTAACGTGATTTTCACTAGGGAGTCATCTGTTCGGTCGTATGAGTATTAAGGAAGAGTAAGTAATAGCCCAGTCATTTTACGGTTCGAGCCGGGACTAATTACTAATTGGTATTTTTTTTCGGTACAGTATTTAAGAGCCAATTTGAACTTAGAAATGTACCAAAATTAAAAAAGAATCTCGTCAGCAACAGTTCCAAATTTAAAATTTTAGTATTATCTCGTTATGAAAAAACCTGATGATAATTTTGTTTTGCACATATTTAAGGCATTAAGGCAATACATACTTCAAACATGGTGAAAATATTTTTGTCTACTTAGAAGGTTTTGAAAAATACATTCGTATTTTCTAATAAAAACCCCTTTTTTTAAATTTCAATGCCTATTTTATTGCTAAAAATAATAGATAGACAGATAGTCTTTTTGTCACTAAATAGTACCGGTTGCAGATTAAAAGTCCAATTAGTAATTACTTCCCACCTCTCCTAACAAAAATCCGTAAAATGACTGGGCTATAAGTACTACATTATACCAAGTACGAACTCTTCCTGCCCCACATGTTAGAGATGCGACTTTATTACCGAAACCAGAATCTGAAAATAAGATATTCCTTTTCCTGTATGGTATGCTAATGCAATTGCTTTCTCGATCTGTCAATTTCTGTGCAAAATATACTCTACAAATATATTCTACTAAAATATCTATTGTGTACCTTAACCACATAAAGCGAACCTAGAATCCACATTGTGGTCGCCACCAATTTTGTTTATATGAAATATCCTGGTAGTTTTTTATTCTGTGCAAAAGGGAACTAGAATAGAAGCAATCACTTACCCTTTGAGCCTTTCTCTTATCAGCTCGTTGATTCTGATGGTAGATTCAGGGCCGTATTAAACCATTTACAGACCCCTAGACAATGCATGTCCCAGGGCCCCCCTATCTCTATACAGGGTGAAATTGATATCATTAGCAACCTTTTAATCTAAGAGTCTACCCATCAAACTGAACAACTTTTACTATGGGAGCAAACCGATCGGAGCAAAAAGAAAATCAGCTGTTGCATACATTTGAGTTGAGTAGGCATTGTAGTTTAGTATGGCTGATTTTTTTTGCTCCGATTGGTTTGCTCACATAGTAAAAGTTGTTGTGTTTGATGGGTAGACTCTTAGTTAAGGATGCTAATGATATCAATTTCACCCTGTAGACGTAGTAATAATTTTTTTTCCCAGTCACTAAGTCAATCAAGTCAAGACTTATTTTTCTTACGGGCGACGGGATCCCTATGTGGCGCCGAGCTCATAGGCCAAAGTTTCCTTTATAGATAACCCGGTGCTGGGTAGATTTTTGAGTTGTGTCAATTGTTCAGGGCTTAGCAGTAGGTAGGTACTATTTACTTTATGCTACACAAACCAGCATGATAGTTCGACGACATAGTGACGGTAACATGTTCGCTAAATGGCAACAGGACCGTCAGGCGCAATTAAAGGGAGACATGGCAGTGGTTTGAAGTTTGCTGATTTGATTAATGCAAAAAGGAACAAGAATAGAAGCAACCACTCACCCTTTGAGCCTTTCTCTTATCGGCTCTTTGGTTCTGATGATAAATTCTTGAGAAGTTGGACACGATGACGGGCACGGGCAGGGCGATTACGAGTACTCCGGACAGAGAGCACACACCACCGACGATCTTACCCGCTATTGTACCGGGGACCATGTCACCGTATCTGGAAAGATGGAGAAGTTGATTAGTGTTGGTTTATGAGAAACAGAAAGCTTTAGAGAGGAAAATGCAATAGAATTGTCAATATGCATATATTATAAACATATGCTATAAACTTTCAGGAAGAATATAGACACTGCCTGTGATATTCCTAGTTTATTAGTTTAGTTACAAAGGCGAGAATATTTTGGTGGGCCTATAATATCTACAGGGTGAAATTGATATTGTGATTGATATCATTGGCATCAAAACATCAAATTATCACGAAAATGGGACATTCATGACAATTTGCTAGTTCACGTCAATTTGTTCAAAAATGACTTTGGCGTAAGCTTCCAGAAGAATTTATTATTCTGTGTTGTTCTTGGTTCACTGGAATTACAGTGGCGAGAAATGTGTGTTGTGTATCACACCATACCATATTTATTTATTCATCGCCGACAACAGCGAGACCTCTGCCTTTTCACAAAATAAAGATGAGAGAAAGCCGAAACATAAGTAGGTATAGGTTTCACTGCGAGACTTCGGCTTCTTCACAAAATAATAATGAGGGAAAGCCTCTCTAATAGGTTCTGTGGGTCCTTTGAATAACGGTCTAACTCAACTTAGGTCCAAAATTAGTTTTTGATGCCATAATACTTCTTTTTTTTCTGTACAAAACGGTGTTACTAGAATATTGATAGCTTTAATAATTCCGGAGATCGACTTATAACAAAACGGTTTAAGTCCATTTTTTTATCGTGCACAATGGTTGAATTAGAGTTAAATCATAAAACCAACTTAAAATTACGTGAACATGGATTTATTTCGACTTACATCCTTCGACACAATTTATTTTGTTTTGTGGAATATGATTTATCTGAGTTAAATCAAATTTCGCAAAACCCTTAGTACATAAAAATCGAGTGTAAAACGATAAGGCAAGAAAGAGCTTTGCAGGTGTTATCGGTTGTAGAGTGCACGGGCATCTGTGTACGGAAACTGACTTTATCCGTCGGGAACGCTGCACATCTCACCAAAAATGTATGTCAAATAATATGAGTATAGTATATGAGTTAAACCGTCCATCACCAAATATTTTCATTGCTAATGCAGAGAACTCTAATGAGTCAGATTTTTTATTTAGTGGGAAATAAAACCACTTAGCATGAATACAATCTGGATATTTTGTGTCAAGTATTAGTGTTTCGTTTCGGCTAGCGTATGCCGAACCGCACTGTAAACATAGGATTGTGCGTAGAGCTGTAATCCGCAGTTCTTTGAAGTGAAACTTTTTTCCCTAAAATATCTGATAGGTACGTTGGTATTTTGAATAATATGACACTAAAGCGGACCGGATATAGATCGTTTCTGTATGACATAACATCAGACTGACCAAACAAATTCGAGGCATAGAATCGGGAGTTCTAACTTATTGAGTTTTTAAGCATGCGGCGCTTTAGGACTGGTTTTTATAGTGGGTTTTGTTTAATATTTCACTTTCCCGCATAACTACTACAGCGCGGCGTTATCCGCGTTGCGAAATTATAGTTTGCATGCATATTATGCATCTTAGCGAGTATTACCCATTATAAAGACGGCCCGATAGCACAGTCGGTAGTGAACCTGCCTGCTGTGCCGAGGGTCGCGGGTTCGAATCCCTTAAGGGACAAATATTTGTATGATGAATATGAATATTTGTACCCGAGTCATGGATGTTTGTATCTATATATGTATCCTATATCGTTGTCTAGTCATCATAATACAAGTTCAGGCTAGATTCTGGTACTTTAAATGTGGCTAGATAATTTGTGTGACATTGTCCAAGATATTTATTTATTTATAAAAAAAAATATTTAAAAATTACTTACCCACTTATAACAACATCAACATTTTTCCTAAAAATTTTCTTATTTTTGTATTACTTAAATTTAATCCGAAATATGATGGACATTAAAAGTTAAAACAGCGGGCTCAAAAAGTGCAATTTGCAAGTTTTTGTTTCATTTTTCCAAAAAAAATAATTATTATAATTAAATCCATATGCACAAAATGTTAGCTTTGTGATAAAGAATTTAACTCAAAAAGCACTTTGTAATTTTGTGATGAGCTTGTTTTACCTAAATAAAACTACTTCTATAAATTCTTTTTGATTCAGTTTACAAAGTAAGTTAACTGGCGGTGTGTATTTCAGAAAGATATGAAATTAAAATGAAATTGAAGATTAATATAAACCCCTTTACACCGAGGTTATTGTGCAGTGTAAAAGGCACTAACTCAATTTAAATCGTAATGTAACGTATCTTTATTTGTGTCAAAAGGTTTAATTCAACTTCTAAACGAAATATCTCCAGGACAGTAAGTATTTCAGAGACAAGACCATGTGATAATAGAAGAATTTAATATTATCTACAAGATACAGTGATTTTCTTTACAAAATATGAAATAGTTTTCGAGAACAGAATTTTTTTTGCCAAAAAAAATTGTTTTTAGGCTCTCCTGTAATGTTGCACTTTTTGAGTTGGATCGTTTTTCACCGGACACACAAGTATCTATTAGAGAGGTATCTATTAGATATCTATTAGAGATAGGTATCTATTAGAGAGGTCGGCTTTCCCTCATCCTTATTTTGTGAAGAAGCTGAAGTCTCGCAGTTGTCGGCGATGAATAAATAAATTATGGTTATTTAGCTTTTATTTAGCGATTCCGTTGACGCTTATAAGACGACCTCAACCTAATTGAAAGAATTTATTTGAAAACACATCATAAAACAAGACATAAACAGTCAAATGCTAAACATTATTACATTCATTTCGCAAGCAGTTCCGAAAACTTTCATTAATAAGTTTACATAAAACTAGGGTTACCAAATAACTGGAATTTTCCTGTCATTGTCTGGAATTTTAGCCCTAAGTCAGGAAATACAGCGGGATTTGGAATTGTCAGGAATTTTTTGATTGAGGAAGAACAAATAATTTAAAATATTTTTATTAATTCGACTGTATTTTTTACTCTTATTTGTTAAAACATGCAGGTGTCCTCGCGATGTTTTTCTTCACTGAAAAGCTAATTTTGTAAGTTATAAGGAGCGTAAAAAATTGTCACGTGACACGCTCGCCTATAGATTGTGCACGGTCCAAGCTGGTTTTTCCACGAGCGACGTATAGGCGAAGTCGTCGATGAAAAGTTACGTACACACCGCTGCGCTTTGTAGTAGTTTAATTATCGTATCGCGATTGTATGAAACTTTGTCTCTGTTGGGGTGATTAAATAATCATGTGCTATACTGGATCACAGCTTCTTCTTTTGATTATTTTTGACGGCCCGATATCTCAGTTGGTAATGAACCTGCCTGCTATTCAGTGCAGGATTACAGGTTTGAATCCCGTAAGTGGCAAATATTTGTATCATGAATATGAATATTTCTACTCGAGTCATTATGTATTCTATATCGGTGTCTAGTCATAATACTAGTCCAGGCTTGATTCTGGTACTTTAAATGTAACTAAATAATTTAGGTGACAATTTCCATGATATTTATTTATATGGTAACCCTACATAAAGCAGACTTTTACGAGCTCACCATTGGAGCTCACACGTTTAGTTTGGGACTGGTATTGCAAAACAAATCGTAACGAAATGATGTAGTTATTTTACGTTATGAAATACGCGGGAAAGTTTAGTTAAATATTTTCGGTATTTAGTCCAAGGATGTATTGTTGTTTTTATTTACCACGATTATGGTTTGTTGATTGTATAGAGCAACTGTAATTACCATTATTATGGGGTGAATTGGTAGTTATTTGGTGTATACAAATATAGGTAAATCATTTATTGCAGCCATGGGTTTAAAGGATGTAATAGTTAGTTGTTGGCTGGTTAATTTTATTGTAACTAATAAACGTATTATTTGTAGTTATAATTATTATGAATTAGTTGTAGCAAAGTAACTAGTATTCAGGGTGTAACAAAACACCCTATTAATACTTAAGAGGGTGGTTCAGACATCAAACTGAACAACTTTCACTATGGAGAAAACATCGAAATCGAGAAAAAAAATCCGCTCTTTCATACAAAACTGCAGTACCGTCTCGACTCAAATGTATGGGAAGGCAGATTTTTTTTATTTTTTCTCGACATTGGCTCCATAGTGAAAGTTGCTCAGATTGATGGTCTGAAGCACCCCCTGAAGTATTACTAGGGTGTTTTGTTACACCCTGTATAGTATAGTATAAAGTAATATGAAACTAATATTTAAAAATTACAATGAAATCATAAAACGAATAGAAAAGTAAAATATTTGTGTTATAAATTAAAGTCAGTTATAACCCAGTAAAATTAGATAAATCAGAAGAAATAATTTCCGGAGTTTTGGAACTTTTTTTAAACGTTCCTTTGGTACGTAATATTGAAGAAAAAAAAAAGTCCTGGTGAGGGAGGGGTGAGCTCGAGGAAGGGGGGGGCTCTAAAGGTGACTTTTTTCAGTTATTCGCTTATTTCTTGAAATCTGAAAGTCGTATTTAAATATTTTGTATGGAAAAATTAAACCTAACAAAATTTCCTACAAAACAAGTGGTATGCATTTTTGTCATAGGACCTTTGAGGGCTAAGGGGCCAAGAAAGTAACGGAATTTCAAAAATTATGAAATTTGTATGGCGACCCTCATGAAAGTTAAAGATAAAAACAAAATGATTTCATATTCTTAATCAGCAGCCCCGAAAACCCCCAGATACAAATTTTCAGTCGGTTCAGGGAACCCTTAAAGGCTGCATTGGCGTTTGAAATTTCCATTTGAGCCATCTTGGATATCGCAATTTTGGATTTTTTTCACCGGCAACCAAATCTGACCAGGGTCCTCTATGACATTTGTTCGAGGTCCATAACCCTATCTGTCATAGTTTCCGCGGGCCGTTGACCTCATCCATCAGGAGTCGACCTTCCGAGGAAGTCAAAGTTTTCCCTGTATCACCAAGGCATCCATATGATGATCCCCAAATGTCATCCTTGTACCGTAAGGGGAACCCGGAGATCAGTTGGAGGTATCTGGTTGACCCCCACCTCCCCCCCTCCCCCCCACATAGATATTAGAAAAATACCCGTATAATTGTTCACCGGGTTTCCCCCATTCAACGCAAAGTAAAATTATTTTAGGGATCATCATAAGGATGCCCTGGCGATAAAAATAATATTTCGACTTCCTCAGAAGGTCGACTCCTGATGGATGAGGTCAACAGCCCGCGGAAACTATGATAGATAGGGTTATGGACCTCGAACAAATGTCATAGAGGACCCTGGTCAGATTTGGTTGCCGGTGAAATCCAAGATGGCTCCAATGGAAATTTCAAACGCCAATGCAGCCTTTAAGGGTTCCCCGAACCGACTGAAAATTTGTATCTGGGGGTTTTCGGGGCTGCTGATTAAGAATATGAAATCATTTTGTTTTTATCTTTAACTTTCATGAGGGTCGCCATACAAATTTCATAATTTTTGAAATTCCGTTACTTTCTCGGCCCCGTAGCCCTCAAAGGTTAAGTCCTATGACAAAAATGCATACCACTTATTTTGTAGGAAATTTTGTTAGGTTTAATTTGTTTATACAAAATATTTCGATACGACTTTCAGATTTCAAGAAATAAGCGAAAAACTGAAAAAAGTCACCTTTAGAGCCCCCCCCTTCCTCGAGCTCACCCCCCCCTCACCAGGACTTTTTTTTTTCTTCAATATTACGTACCAAAGGAACGTTTAAAAAAAGTTTCAGAACTCCGGAAATTACTTCTCCTGATTGGTATATTTCAGCTTAATTTTACTGGGTTATTATTTGTGTAGGCTCTCACGAATGTTAGGTTAGGTTCAAGTTAGCATAACACACAAGAACAGATTTTAAATTACAGGTAAGTTAACGTGGAACATTTTATTTTTGTTTAATTACGATTATGCTCTCCCTCTCACCCTTAGAGGAGGTCTTTGCCCTGCAGTGGGATAGTTAAATATGAGACGATCAAACTAAACAACTTGAACCAAATGATAATTTGCACAAATTGCGAATTGCACGAATCGCGAATTGTACGAACAGCGAAAGTGAACGAATTGAGAACTTTACAAACTGAGCAATTGTACCAACTGCACGTAATTCATATTAACTGTGGTAGCCTGTAGGTAGATGTAGATTTTGTAGATGAACACCAAATAACATTATGGCAACAAATATTTTGTTTACCAAAATAAGTTTTGACTCCCTAAACACTTTACCCATAAAACTACAAAGAGCACCAAAAAAAGTAACGTGGACCAAAGAGCGAATGTATAAAATAGTAAATCTGCATTGCAAATAAAGAAGTATTTTTATAACTGATAAAGTGATGCTTGAACTTAAAAATGTAAACCACAGCCAAAAGTAAATGTTCACCAAAGAAGTTTGGCGGAAGACCATATAATGCGAGACCCAGACATATAGGTCCCATACATGAATGAAACTTAGTAATACGTGTAGAGTGAAACAAAACTAACAAAAAAGGAAATTGGTTGTAATCTGTAGAAGTTGAGGGAAAGGTATTTCTCCTTATGATACCTTTTGTATCAAGTGTGTGAAACTCATAATCTTTCTTATTAGGTAGCCCACTCAATCTTCTACGCATTCATTGTGTTTGTTTTAATGAAAATTCACGATAACCGTATAATATTATGATAATGGAATCAAACGAAATCACACACACTATCAGTTCAATAAAGCCAAATACGTTCTGTAACGTCCAAAAACTATCTCAGTGATAATATTAGATGAAAATAGCTGTCATGTTTGCGTTTTGCTACTGCTTTTTGGATGATTTGTCTATTTTACTAGTAATTTCTACTTTTGAACCCGGACTTCTAGAGGTGAGGGAGTTTTTTTTTTTAAATGCCTTAATTTTTTCTGTTTATAATAATTATGACCGCCGTCCTGAAGGGCTTTTAGTTTTCGTAAAAATGGCTGGGTCCAAATTCGCCAAAGTTCTTTAGTACATCCAATTTACGCGCTAACGTTACCCAAATACCTAAACTACATAGCTTGCAATAAAATGTACTGTATACCTAATAATAGGTCTAACAAAATTAGGGCTCGAAATATAATTTTGACTAAGGGCATCGGTCAAAACCTTTTTGCAGTCAAAAGTGGTTTTGAGGTGTAAATTGTCTGTATTAGATTTGGTACAATGTATGTTTGGGACAGCAGATTTTTTTCGTGTCCGTTTAGCTAGCGGACACAAATGTCAGGAAGAAGGATAGATGTCCATGTGTCATGTAGATGTGATGTGTTCCATTCCATTAGAATCGTTACGACCTGAACACGATCAGAAATTCTGAACCGCTCAATTTTTAGACGAAATTAGAATCTTGCGCAGATCAATGACTCAAGAACCAATGCGTCAATTTGTGTTGTCTGGCCATCAGACTGTACACAATGTTATAATTATAGTCTTACTACAATGTTGCTTTAGATCACAGAATGTATAACAGTACTACACACAGAATGGTAGCTAGTTGCTCACTACAGTCAGAGAAGTTCGCGCCCGATCATCCCGTGTGGCACATTCGTCACCTACAAGGTAAAAAAAACTAAAGCGACACTTGTTGAAATGGTGCTTCAGTGTTTTTACCTTGGAGGTGACGATGTGTCGGAGGAGGTGAGGTAGGAACTGTGTTTTTCAAAGTTATCTGAGCTGCGACCCGCATAAAATTCTAAAAACCGACCAAAAACCTACGAGTTGGACTTGCGCTCGCGGATACATAAAAAAAAAATCGTTTGGAAAGCGTAGGCTTATGAATAGGTTCCCATTGGATACGGGACCCTAAAAAACTGACACGAGCCCCCTACGCTTCGAACTTTGTCTTCATCATCATCATCTCAGCCGATGGATGTCCGCTGCTGGACATAGGCCTCCCCCAAGGATCGCCATAACGACCGACCTGGTGAAGGCGGCGGGAAAACTTTGGATGAGGGCAACTTTGTCTTAATTAATACAAAATAAAATCAATCTCGTCCAAAGGATATCACTGGCTATTCAGAGAGGCAATGCAGCCAGCATCATGGGTACCTTTGGGCGGGATATGGTGCGGGGCGGTTTATTTGATTAGATTAAGTTGTTTGACGACGCATGTGCGGATTTATTTATTGTATTGACGATGCTTGTTGCAGAATGTTCCCGTATTTGTGGGTCGGACGACGCTACTTCTGGCAGAAAAATTTAGATTTTTAGTGTGGCATGCATGACGAAACGTGTTGTGGATTGTTTCCTATGTACCAATTTGCGCAATAAATACACCATTTATTAATACAAAACATATCCCAATTCAGTTCAGTATACATAAACTGTGATTTTGAGTAGCTTGAGTATATCTAAACTAGGTATTTCACAGCCACCTGGCCCAGCTTAATATTCTTTAAACAAATAACTGAACATCAAAACCGAACTACAATGAAATTACAAAGTTTATGCCTTATACCGGGTGTAACTTTCAAGGTGTGCAAAAAACCACTAGCTTTTAATTACTAACAAAATTTTAAAGGTGTATTCAGACAAAAAAACTAAACAACATTCTTTATGGAACATGGGTAATTAATATTTTTGAACCTCCCATAGAAAATCGATCGGGATCCACACTTTCGTATGGGAGGTCCAATATTTTTTTCGTTTTTTGACCCATGTTTTTTCGGGAAAGTTGTTAAGTCTCACTGTCTGAATACGCCCATACAATTTTGTCAGTGAATTAATAACTAAGGGTTCATACCATACTCTAAAATAAAACAAAACAAAAATAACAGGCCAAGTATGTGTCGGGTTTCGCGCAGACGGTACATTACCCTTGGTGCTGCCAGTCGAGTCTAACTCGTAATTGGCAGGGTTTTTAGGTTTTATGCGAGCCGCAACTCAAATTATTATTAAAGTGTTGTAGAGTTTCTGGCCGCATCTTCTCTCAACGGATGACCTTCCGACGCGGTGGTAGAGTCAAAAAATTACGTCAAAAAGCTATCTATGTGATATTATTTTGAAAGAAAAAATTTGAATTTGAATTTAATTTGAAAAAAAAACTGATCTAGAGTACCTGCCTCACCTCCTCCAAGGTAAAAACACTGAAGCGCCATTTCAGTCTTTTAACCTTAAAGCTGAGCTGTTCCGTACAAAACAGCTGTTTTTAATTTAACAGTTTTCAGTTTTACTCCAGTAGTAAAAGTTGTTCACTTTGATGGTCTGAACCGCCCCTGAAAAAGCCTATGTCTAAAAATGGTGCCTTTTTCTTTTTTTAGCGCGGCCATCAATCAAACTTGAATATTATAGTTCAGAATAAAGATAAAAATAACACTTGTTATTACAAAATATATATCGGAACTCAGTCTGAACTGAGATATAAAGGCTTGAAGTGCACGTAATGGTAATATTTGCAACTTCAAGCCTTTATATCGCAGTCCGGACTGAGTTTAGGGATATCAGAGGGATATACATGTTAATAAGTTTTGTTTGTTACTTTATTCTGAAATAAAATATTCAAGTTTGGTTGCTGGCCGCGCCAAAAACAACTGCGAAAAATAAGGCACCAACCTTACAAACAAAACCCGCATTGTCTTTTGGAAGGTCAGAGAAAAGTCACCCAGTATAAATAAAAATGAAATGGTGTTCGATGGTAATCGCGTTCTCAAGGTGTACGCTTAACAGATTTAGCAAATATTTTTAATATTCCATTGGACTATACGTATAAGGTTTTAGGGTGAGAGAAAATAATCAATCCTGTTTTTTTTTTCTATTATAGATGGGTTTGCCCTTGATCTCAATCCAATGCGCAGGAAAAAGATGGATGGATGTAGCGAGCTTACCCATGACAAAGAAAATATACACTACCGCGAAAAGAAGCGACACTCATGCATGTGTGCTCGTAAAACCGCTCGCGGCTATGTGTGCGGGTCGGGCGAGCGAGGGGGGGTGCGCAGTATGCGAGCGGGTGGGAAAACATGTCATTGACCTTTTGAATTACATGGTTGCTCTTGCTCGCACGACTGCACGACTCGGCCGTTGAAATAGGTAAATATTTTCTTTGATTCTGCGAGCGAAGCGTGCGACGCCGACCAATATACATAGACCATACACTATATAGTTATATTTTAGTTTTAGGATAATTATGTTCAGTTTGCTTTGTAACTGATTTGTAATACCGAACTACCGAACATAAATAATATAATGACACAGGCTTAGATTAAAAACTGTTTACTATATCTATGGACACAGGTTAGTTCAGGGGAGAGTACATATGTTCCTTGGTTCAGGGTTAGTTTAATTCCAAAGCACAGCACAAAAGAGTAGGTATACAATTAGAAGGAGTAGGTACTTAAAGAGGTAGCTACTTTTCTCAAATAAATAAATGAGAAAATTATACCGTAATTTGCAAGTATACGTAGCAAAACATTTTTTTTATTCAATACTATTGTAATACATAGTTACAAGAACGATTTTAATTATTCATTTTATCGTAAGTGACAAGGTATTCATTTTATCGTAAGTGACAAGGCGTGTATGACCGACGCTCAACTTACGATAAGTTAAATATTCAACAATTTCATTGTAACCGACAAGTACTGACATGTACAAATGAACATGTTTTGCAACTTACGATAAAATTTTCTCAATTTAATAAAATCGTAAATATCTGTGCCTTAGCCGTCTGTGTAAAAATATGGATATCATAATCTAGAGATTACTTGAATAAACCATATTTGTCACTTACGAGGAACTTAGTTCTTACCCAGGAACTGTTTGTGTGAAGTTAAAAAGGACATTAAAAAATATACCTATAGCTTTTTGTTGTTAGTATAATCATAATCAGTGCTCCGCCACTCTTGTTTGACAGCTGCGAAAAGTACCTACAGCATCGGCGCCAATTAGGTTTATCAAAATATTTTTGGGAGGCCTAAATCGAAAACTATTTCGAGATAATTGTCTCAATAATTGTCGCGGGATATCACAATTTCTTGGTTGACATTCCACATATCCGCACCAAGCGCCTTTCTGAATCTTTTTTACCCGACTGCGCCAGAAGGAGGGTTATGTTTTTCGAGCGTATGTATGTATGTTTGTATGTCTATTTCTTTGGCACGGCCTACAGCCTAAGCGGCTCGATGGATTTTGACGTATGATGTGTCGTTAGATTTGTAAAAATCGTGAGAGTGACTTAGGCTATATTTTTTTATTATGGCATCTGGAAATTAAAAAACGAGGGGGAATAAATAATTTTTATTTGTAAAAATTTACAATATGGGTATCAAATGAAAGCTAGTAAACAGACGATTCCAAATATGTATACAACGTCTTAATGAATAAACTAAAAAGTAGTTTGTTGAGAATCAAGAGCAGAATCGAATTATCATGGTTTCAAAACAGGTAATTTTTGACAAAATATTAATTTATTTGTTTTTAAAATTTTTAATTTACCGAACCCGATGTCAGACCACCTCAAAAGCACACTCACCTTACTAACTACCAATACTAGATTATTAAAATATATCCATGAGTACGTTAGGTAGCGCTTTCATTTATTGCTGAAATGACAACAAATCATTTTTGCCTCAAAACTTAAAATGCAAATAACTTTAAATTTTAAGTATCAAAATAATGAAATTATTGTTTCAATCTAATTATTTTGTTATAAATCAGTTGGGTTCTATGAGGTTTTGCGTTAATTCATTAACACGTTGTATATTGTAGTACTTTTATGCTACCATTTCGACATAGGACTAAAAAGTATGAAATAAACCAAATTATTACGAAAAACAAAAAACCCGACTGCATAAAAAAACTGTTAGCTGAAAAGAGAAAAACAAGCTCTATAATCACTAATCAGCTATAACAACATTAATTAAATATAATTTGAATGTTATTAGGTAGGTATTGCAGGCGAGGACAAACCAAAGGAAGGTACCTAGGTATGTATTATACTTAATTCATCTTTGTCCCCGTTTGCGATACCTACCTAATAACATTCAAATTATATTTTACTTAATGTTGTTATAGCTGATTAGTGATTATAGAGCTTGTTTTTCTCTTTTCAGTTAACAGTTTTTTTATGCAGTCGGGTTTTTTGTTTTTCATAATTTATAATGCGCACAGCCAAGAAGTGGAATGCCTTGCCTGCGTCAGTATTTCCGAGCACTTACAACCCGAATTCCTTTAAAGTACGAGTGAATAGGCATCTTTTGGGTAAGTTCGCTACATCTTCGACCCCATCTTCGTCTTGAGGACTGGATTGAGGTCAAGAGCAAACCAATCAGTAATTAAAAAAAAATAAAAATATTTTCTATGTCAGAAATTTCAAAATGAAAAGATTACAGATATTTTTAATAAAATAAAGTCGTTTTTCTGTCTGACTAGGGACGTCATTCGTTGGACCTGTAAACTCCTAGGTAAAATAAAAATCAACTTAAAATAACTGGCCATTAAGAAAAAAATATAAATATATTTAATATGTCAGAATTTGACATTTGATGTTGCCGTTTCTGTTTCCAGTTGTAAATAAGTAAATTTAAAAATGACGTACTTAATATAGGTAATATTTAATGACGATTTTACAAATGACTAAATACGAGTTATAAATTCTTTGTTGCGACATCAATATGTATTAAATTCAACCTGATTATATTATTATCCAAATTATTGTCAAATTTTAAGGCATTATTCTAAACCTAGAAATCGATGAATGTAACACACAAACTATTTATTTTATTTTGAAACAATCGAATGAAAATTAATTACTTTAAATTTTAATGAATTGGAATTTACATACTACATGTTTATTCTAATCGTAACTTCTTACTCATTACTTCAAATTAAAATACATTTATCCCTTACGATGTGATTTTAACGTTTTATCGTGTCGCTTGTAAGAAACAATATTTTTGTAGGAATACCTACTCGATTCAAACGTAAGAGACAGCAGATTTTTTTTTGTTCTGAAAGGTTTGCTTACATAGTAAAAGTTGTTCAGTTTGATGGGTAGAGTATGTGGTTTAGAGGTTTAATGATACTTTTCCTTACACCCCGTATACACCACTAGTTTTAATTACTAACTACATTTTAAGGGTATTTTCATTCGAATATATAAAAAACCTTTCGTGCACCCCTACGCAGAAAATTTATTTCATAATTCTGTCTTCAGCGATTTAAGCTGTGAGCTATTTGTCGGTCAGTCAGCGGAACTGTTTTATAAGTATAGATGAATAAACAACTAAACGCAAAAGACAGCAATAAAATTTTATTTTGAGTGACAAATTCAGCGGGCAAAGCTCAGCTTACGATCTTCCTAAAAACGCTCGATAGAAGCGATGAATATGTTCCATACCTTCTATTGATTTTAATGTAAGTGCCTAAGCGTACAGTGAATTTGTTTAATCAGAGAAAAACAATCGGAGTTTAGTGGTATATTTTCAGGGGACTTACGACAAAATGTCCCTTACGACATTTGAAACGCAACTTGAGAGTTGTGCGCGTCGTATGCTGAATTTGTCGCTTACGATAAAAACATCAACAGTGGAAATTGCAAATGTCGTAAGGGACATTTTGTCGTAAGTCCCCTGAAAATACCACTGAACTTCGAATTTTTTTCTCTATCGATCTGTATTAAATCATGTTTTGATATCCCTTAAAATGAATGAGATACGAGGCCCATCATTTTGTAGTAAGTTAAACTTTATGTCGTATAAGCAAGGAAAATTTCAACCTTCTTGCATATAAGTAAAAGTTTAGGTTCAAGCTCTAATGTAATTTTTTGAAACGTCTTAAGTCTTTATAGTTGTTACCAGCTGTAATACACAAACTAATTAGAAAGAACTACCAGTAATACGTTGTAAGTAACCCACCTACAAAATAATTATATTCTTTACAACATAAATTCTGTTAAAATAATTTTAAACTTGAAATGAACATTATTAACAATTCTAATTACTTAGTGTCATCCCCAGAGTATTAGTACCTATGTCTTTTATTATTTCCTTGCACCAGTGTAAATAAGGTTGTCTGGAAGAAATCGCTTTTTAGCGATAAGACCACCTTATTTGTAATTCTATATCTTTATTCAAATGTATATTTTGTTTTTTTCTGTTTCTGTTGTCTTGTTGTGTGTTGTCTCTGACTACCCCCTCGGGGAATATAGTCGTGAGCATATGCTTATGCTTATATTCTGTTTTGGTGTGCAATAAAGTATAATTGAATTGAATTGAATTGAATATTCGTTTTCCGCAAGTATCAACCCTATAGGTCACCGACGCGGGGGCTCACACGTACGAGGAGTGTCGTGGCTGTGCCCATGAGAAGCCTATTCACTCGCACTTTGAAGGAATTCGGGTTGTAGGAAATACTGACGCAGGGAAGGAAGGATATTCCACTGCCTGGCTATGCGCATATAAGTGTCTCGGAAATTAAAGCAATAGCACAGCCTCTTCTTCTTTGGGTTTCTCTCCATTGCTGGAGGTTGGCAGTCAGCTCTGCATATCCCTGTCTATCTCTCGCCAAACGAAATAGCTCTTCGACGCTGGCGATGTCTGTGCACTCTTTCAGGTTCGCGAGCCATGACATTCGTGGCCTACCGACGCTTTTTTTGCCCTTTACTTTGCCTATTATTATAGTCTGGAGCAGCTGGTATCGCTCATTTCTCAAAATATGACCAAGGTAGGCGACTTTCCTCCTTTAATGGTTTTAACAGCTCCCGGGACTTCCTGACACGTCTTAGAACTTCCACATTGGTGACTCGTTGAACCCAACTAATTCGCAGCATTCTTTGGTAGTTGGGCACAGCTAGTCCAAAATAAATAAAGGATCATACGTCATCTCAACAAATATTGCACACCTTGAAAGTTACACCCTGTATATTAGCGCGTGTTTCATTTCGTACGACCGCGAAAACCAAGCACATTAAAATTTCAACGCCTCCTCGACTTCCCTACGTCTTCACAATTATTTGTGAAAACATACGGCAGTGCATCACGGACGGGAACGCGGCGTTTTGGTTTGTAAACATGTAAACACGGCAATAATATGGTTAGAGTTGTTTTACGATGATAACAAGATGTAAAATAATTTTAGAAACAGTAAATAAAGTTTATTACTTTTATATTTTGTAACACACACTGTTCACTTAATTCTATTATTAAATATTAGTAGGTAGGTATATATAACTACTGTAGCCCCGGGATTTTATAATTACAAAAAATATTACCGATTGCCGTTTTGATATTGGTTTAAGGTACGACATTAAAAACCGGAGTCTATTCACAGCCCCCCGTAACTTTTATCCTCCCCTGAAAGTTTCGGAACGGTAGGTAATAAAAAAACTCATCCGTTATACAGAATGTAAAATTAATTGGGACAGTTATTTAAAGGAGCACTCCTTTAAGTAACTGTCCCATTTAATTTTACACCCTGTATAAGGGATGATTCCGATCATGAAACTGAACAACTTTTAATATAGGACCAAAACTGAAATCGCGATAACAAATATAATTCAACTGAAATTTATGGGACAGCAGATTTTTTTTTCGCGACTTCGGTATTGGACCCATAGAGAGAGTTGTTCAGTTTGATGGTCTGAAGCACCCCATTAAGTAACTGTCACATTTAATTTTACACCCTGTAACTCAAAACGAACGAACGAAGAACAGTTGGACCACGGCTGGTCCCCAGGCTTCACACGTAGCCTGATGGAAGATCTTCCCTTTTTAATGGAGGAACCTTCACAGTTGTTCCCCCTCTCCCCCCATATCAAAAAAGTAATATTAAACCGTGTATTTTCACACCACAGTTTCTTTACCAAGGTTAAGCCCTTCAGTATCTTCAGCACACCAAAGTAAAACAGAATCTATTTTCTCAACACTAAAGTTTATTTCACCACGTTAGTTGTACAGGTAAATTCACGTTGTTTATTTATTCAATTTGCTTCCTGTTCTTTGGTCTATGGAATTTTAATTACGTGTTAATACTCCACGTTGATTGTTAGAATTTACTCATTTGTTGATTTTACTATTCTATTTATTATGTTTGGATAAAAATAATAAAATATGCCTACGCCTCATTAAACCTTCGACACATGATTAAATATCCCTTCAGATCATTGACTTACCAACTACTAGACGTAGGATCCGCGCTCAAAAGTATCCGAACCAAAAGAGCACCAAAACGTAAAAAAGAACCAATTACGCAACAGTCTTTGTTTGGTCGGCCGACTACGCGCAAGCGTGCGGTGCGCGCCGTGCCCCGGTGGGGGAGTGGGATGGAAAACAATTTCAGCATTTGCAATGTTTTTAGTTGGTTTATATTACTACGCATACTTAGGTTTATGTAGTTTAGTCTCGGCCAATTTTTTCGAGAATTTTGTACTAAACCCGGCGTCCATAGTATTCTACGTCAATGCTTCAGATCAAAAGCTTCATAACAAGTGGCAGCTATTGGTGCACTCACACATAGCGCGCGTAAGTACGAACAGATGCACACATACCCCGGCTTAGTATAAGAGGTAGACGTAATTTTTGTTATCATCAGCTGCAGGGCTGATTCAGTATTCTTAGGGTGTAGATGGGGTGTAGAGCATCTTTGTGATGGGGATGGGCGGTCCGCCTACAACTAACAGCATAGCTACAGTGTATTACAATAATACTGCATATTCATGCATACCTATTCAATTTTGCATCTTTAAAGGCCAGTTATAGATGCAAAATTTAATAGGTATGCATGAATATGCAGTATTATTGTAATATGCACTGTAGCTATGCAAACAGTACAGGTCAGTTATTTGAGGACCTTTGAATGGCTGTGTCTCCTAAACCGACTGACAGACTATATGAGTTTTTATACTGTTCATATAGCTACAGTGCATATTACAATAATACCTGCATATTCATGCATATTAATTTGTTGCAACCATAACCGACCTTTGAACGTAACTCCTAAATCAAGAGCTGCATGAGCTCATCCCACCTTCCCCTTTCTACTATCGGACTTCCAGACGCACCGAGGGATATCTCCCCTTCTTGGTTGACATCCCACATATCCACACCAAGCGCCTTTCTGAATCTTTTATACTTCGCACAGCCAAGGAGTTGAATGCCTTACCTGCGTCAGTATTTCCGAGTACAACCCGAATTCCTTTAAAGTACGAGTGAATAGGCAGCTTCTGGGTAAGCTCGCTACATCTACGACCCCATCTTCGTCCTGAGGACTAGATTGAGGTCAAGAGCAAACCCATAGTTAATAAAAAAATAAAATCGACTGGAGCTATGCAGGCAGACTTGGTCCATCGCCATCACAGAGAAGCTCGTCATCCTATGAATACTGAATCAGCCCTGCAGCTGATGATACCAAAAAGTACGCCTATCTCTTTTACCAACTGAGTGTGTGTAGCTGTTTATACGTCCTCTAACGCGTGCTGTGTGTGAGTGCACCGACAACGGTCACTTGTATGAAGCTTTCGAGGATTTTGAAATTCACACGTTGAAATCAGCAGTAGAAAATGTCAAAGGACCACCGCCGCTCTCCCTTGAAAAAATACCTTAAAATGTATAGAAGTTTTGACTGAAGTCAAATCTACATCTACACTAATATTATAAAGAGGAAAGATTTGTATCTATTTTTGTATGTTTGTATGTTTGTAATGAATAGGCTCAAAAAGTACTGGGCCGATTTAAAAAATTCTTTCACCATTAGAAAGCTGCATTCACCCTGAGTAACATAGGCTATATTTAGTGCTAGAAAAGATTAGACGTCCACCCGTGCGAAGCCGGGAGCTAGTGTGTAATAAATTATGAGGTTTTATAAAAACGACTCAGATAGTATCATTTATTTTTATTTAACGAGTTATTTAGTCATTTATTATTAATAAATTATAAAAAAACAGCAACCCCAAAATGGCTGTCAATGTTGTTTTGTAGGTGTTGCAAGCACAATGTTTTTTTTATATAAAAATGATAAAAACTAATAAATCATTATAAAATAAACTAATGCCTGCAGTTAGTTTCTAGTGTTCCATAGTCCATAATAAAAATAGAAGGACGGTTATACATTTTTAGGTATTATGTGCCGGATGTCCTTACTATGAAGATTTTGAAAGTTTGACTTTCAAAATTCTGTGAATCACACTCTTGTAGTGATCTTGAATCATAACATGGCGTTAGTGAAAGTATAAAGCCCGAGCGCACTGCATACAAACAAAGATCCCTTCTTTTTCTTATCCTACATCATCCCAATACTGAACAAAGGTCTTTCCTTTAATTCTCAAAACATCCTGTGTCCAGGTCCCTATTTAACAAACGTTACAATTGTAATTTACAATTACAATTCAGGGTACATTGCTGGTTAATATTGACGCTAAACATGTAGTAGGTAATGTGTCACTAACATTATTAGCAATGACCCTGAATTGTCATACATACATACATACATACATACATATGCTCACGCCTATGTCCCACTACTGGGGTAGGCAGAGACAACAGATCGCCACATGCTACGATTCTGACACACATATCTCGCCTCCTCAACATCCATAAGTCTCTTCATACAAGCTCGTCGGTTCCGGGTACATTCTATTTGGCCCTTCTTCAGTACGCATCCGATTTGGTCAGCGTACGTGCGCCTAGGGCGACCCCTTTCAACCATTCCATTCACACTTGCCTTGTAAATTTCATACGTCAACCTACTTTCACACATTCTTTCTACATGGCCAAACCACCTCAACATGCCTTTTTCAATCCTGGTCACTACATCTTCTTTCAGACCACATCTTTGTCTAATCTAATGAATTGTCATTGTAAATAAAAATTGTAACGTTTGTTGAATAGGGCCCTGGGTGTGGTGAATAACCTTGATTATACACACAAAAGTTTACATTTCCATCGAACACACGTGTAGTACCTACTTTGTAAAACATTTTATTAAAAAAATAAATTCTTCTGTGAGGTGAATAAACTGCTATTATCATAAATCAATGAGGCAAAGAGAATGCAGTAAATTAATTTTATACTCGGGTTATAACCCGAGGTTACTCCGTCCTATAGGACGGACTTTTCATTACGTGGCTTTAGTTTCAGAACACAATAGAATAGAAGACCAACAAAAAGTGGCCAAGTGCGAGTCGGGCTTTTTTTTGTTGGGTTTGCTCTTAAAAGAAAGATGATTTGGTGCTTCGGATGGCACGTTAAGCCGTTGGTCCCGGCTACCTATCTATGTTGGTAGTAGTCGTTACATAAAAAACCACGTCAGAGGCCGTAAGGCGGTCTGAAAAAACTCTGACACCAGTCCTCCCTCTGCCCACACGATAAGAAAGAAAGAACCACAGATCACAAAAACAAGAAAGTGTAAAAAAAGGAAGGAGATTGATTTGGCTTGCCCTCTTAATAACCGTTACTATATTAAGAAGGACCCCTGTATTTACATTAAAATTAAAAGATCCTACTTGGGCGAAGCCGGGGTGATTAGCTAGTCACAAAAATAACTACAATGATAAATCAAAGATGTATTTGTATCAGAATCGACAATATAATGCCCAGTTTAGAACCAGTTTACGTCGACTACAAAGAGCGTTATAGACTTGCATCTTGCATATGCTAAAATATACCAAGTGTAAACACAGCATGCGTCAGTGGATTGGATCATGTCTAGGTTAATTTGGTGTAAAGTATCTTTTGTAGGAGATTATGTTGTCTGACGGTACAAATGTTAACTGCATTTGAATATTTCAGTCACGTTGCAACTTTTGCAGCGAGCGGTTGTCTTTCGCGTGTTGTTCGCGCATACAATCGCACAGAAATTCTTCTCAAGTGTGTTTGAGAGCAAAAACAATTCTTGGGATTGGTATAGATACTCCCACAAAATACTTGACACTGGCGGAAATGCAGTGATAACGCATAAAGCAAGAGTCCACTAATCTATATAGGGTGTAAGTGACAGCCTAGCAAATACTGAAACGGTGAACTCAGACCATCAAACTAAACAACTTTCACTAATCGAGCCTCCCTCAGGAAACGTGAAAAAAAATCTGCTGTTCCATACAAAACTGCTGTACCTACCCAACTAAAATGTATGGGACAGCTGTTTTTTTTCGCGTTTCCTGAGGTAGGCTCCAAAGTGTTTTTTTAGTATCAAAGGCGGCAAATAAAATTCCTGTCCTATACATTTGAGTCGAGTAGGTACCTACTGCAGTTTTGTATAAAAAAGGCAGGCAGGTACAGATACAAATCCATCGTTTGATTATAAAATTGGTTCACTCGATTATTGGCCGTACAAATCAATAAAATGAATGAAGAGATAAAGATGGCTTCTTAATTTACTGCTTTACCAAGCACTATAATGTTGTTTTAGAGATTTCATTTTACTTTTTAAAGCTTGTTTTGATAAACACTAAAAATATACAATATTAGTTAACATTTAACATAAAATTAAAGGTTTTACGGCACAAATATTTTCAGAAAGTAAAATAATCGCTCTGAAACGATTTGTCAAAATCACCAGGCTATCTTGGACGGTGCACGTTTTACGCTCACGTCAGGTGAGATAAAATACTGGACTCACTTTGCTTTTTAATAGCTACATCCTGTGTTTGGAAAAGATGAATGTGAGCATCCGGCTGTTTTGAAAATTGTTATAATTATAAATGAAGTTTTACACACATTGTTTAGGCTTATTTTTATTTTTGTAAGCTTAGATAACCTACTCTTAGGTAGGTTACCCTATTTCTTCCCATTTTGGTCTTATTGAAGGCTTTTAGGCCAGTTAAATACGTTTGTGATTGAATGAAAAAAATACACCCTGGTAAATTGTTTTTTGAAATATTAGTATTATTTCTCGACATCAGAAGCATTAGGTCGGATATATATTTCCGACCAAATTCACTTTTTTGTTTCTCTTTCGAACAAACTGACTTTGGTAATTCTATCTTTATCCGTTGAGAAAATACTGTAGTGCATTAAGTCGGATGTGAAGGCTTTCTGAAATACTGGTGAGGCATCAAGTATCTTTTTGACATACATCTATGTAGGCAATTTCAAGTAAAACCAAACGTGGCTATGGATTATCTGCTTTTTATTAATCTTCCAACACTATAAACACCTTTTTAAATAGTAATTTTACATTGTCTTCGCAAAAACTTTCCTCGTCCGTCCATCTTGAAAATCAAAGAGACATCCTCCCTCCCAGCCTCCTCTTACGTCACACTCTCTTTCATCTCTCTCGCACATACGCACCTTGTCTCCCATCCCTCTCTTACCTGACCTGTCATTCGTCTTGCATCTTGTATCCCTATCACACAACACTGCATTCTATCTGTCATCCCTTTCTCACATCATCTGCATTCCGTTACACTCAGACTTCCCTACGTTCCATTCCCACATCTATATGCACAAATTGGTAAAAACATTCAGCTGACGTATTTCTACTTGAACCTTCATTTAGAAAAGCGTAACCATTTTGGTTACGCTTTTCTCGTGATTTATAAATACAGAGTCTTTACGCTGATAGTTTTTAATTTGGTGATCAGACCATCAAACTGAACAACTTTCTCTATGGGACTTAACATCGAAAACGTGAAAAGAAAACTGCATTTCCTACTAGCGCCATCTAGCGCAATACGACCCTGTGGATTATTTGTACATAAAATGTTTGTTATTTTAATTTAAAATAAAGTAAAAACTAAATAAATGAGCAATAATGACGATATTAAAAATGTTATAATACCTAACTAGCTGGGATTCCCAATCTTTGTTACAAAATTCTCATACAAACTTTCACCCCCGTTTTCACACCTTTGGGGGTTGAATTGCGAAAAATATTTTTTTTTGTGAACACCTAGATGGCAATAAAAACATCCCGGCCAAATATTAAGTATTAGTATTTGCTGGTTTGGATATTTGAGTATTGAGTGAGTGTGCGGATTTGCATAGATTCAAGCAAATCTGACACAGCTTCGCCGTCAGTAGTTCAAATTTCTGGCACAGCGTGCGCTGCGGTCGACTTGACAGTTCCCAACACCCACTTCGCACATAGCCAATAGTAGATTTAGCAGTTTTCTATGAAACAGTTCTGCTGATTTCTTTTTCGCAATTTCGATGTTGATGCCATAGAGAAAGTTGTTCAACATAGTCTGGTCGTCTCTTTAAAATAATTTCAGCTGATTTTATTGGACCCTATTGGTATTATCTTCATTCACGACTTCCTCAGATTTCAGAATACGTAACATCATCTACAGCTAAGAAACAAAACTCACAGTTTTTTTCACAGTATAGATATAGACCGAGATCCGACGGTAAAATTATGCACCTATTTCTTTTTTGAACGAAATGTGATTCTAGTGGTAATTGTACACAGGGGTTAATTTAACGCCGCCAGGATGCCTAGAAAAATCGTGCCGCAAGTACCTTTTCCATTGTGATTTGAGACTGACTGATCTAAAGTACTGCAAAAACTAGGTTTTTGAACCTGGTAACTCTAGAGTTGCGGCAGACTGAGAGGTGGCTACTCAAGTTTTTCCAGTACTTTTTGATCATTCTCCTTCCCAAACAGATAGATGGAAAAAGTTATACCAAAAATCATAATGGAAAAGGTACTTGCGGCAGGATTTTTCTAGGCAACTTGGCGGCGTTAAATTAAACCCTGTTTAAACATACACTAGAATCACATTTCGTTCAAAAAAGAAATAAGTACATAATTTTACGGTCGGATCTCAGACTAATAACGGAACCTCGTAAAGTAGACGAGAGAAATAAATAAGAACGTCCCAGCGTCCGTCAGATAAAGTGACAGACAGACAGACAAGACAAACAAACGAGGGGTATCAATATTATGTTTGTTTTGGCTCAGTCTCGAATAATAAGATAGCTTTACAGATTTACAACGCGTTGTAAAAGTTACAAACGCAATGATTCTTTTAGAAAATAGTCGGTTTTGGGTTCTGTAGTCAAACAAGAAACCCTAATAGTTTCGTCTCGTGTTGGCACAGGGTCCTTCTTAATAAGCTGACGGTTTTTTTAAAGGGACGTTCAGACGAGATAAAAGACGTGATAAAGCCGTATCACGGCTATCGCGGGTGTGCATGCTACCAGTGCTGTGTTATTCCGAGAGATAAATGCACTTTTTGCAACCATCAACAGCAAGGCTGATTCAGTGTTTATGGAGTGTAGAGCTTTTCTGTGATGGGGATGGATGGGCCAGGTCTGCCTGCATAACTCCAGTCGGTTTAGGAGTTACTGATGATTAAAGGTCTGTAAAAAATTAACAATCAGCTGCAAGGCTGATCGTATGTTATTGTTGTGACGACCCACACTTTGCTTCCCTTCCCTCATCCACCATTTGGCTTAAAGGCTGATGATGATGACTAATTCTGAAACACATAACCCTCGTTTCACGCTAACGTCGGTTAGCACGACAATGTTTAGAGTAAAGTGGTGACGTTTTATCTTAGAATGTAAAATACGTTGTTTATTATCGGACACTTTTACGACTTAGTTGTATTTAGTGCTGCTTGCTGCTCTATTATCAACTATCGATAGTTGAGAAATCTATGGTATCGATATGGTTATCGATACATTTTCCAGCAAACAATTTGAAAATGGGCGGGTCTGAGGGGTATGCGCGGTACCACTTTTGCCTTCAAATTTGATTCTGCGCAGTCATGGTCTTGCAAAGATATTAATACTCAAAATTAAAATAATGTTCATACTATCGATAGTATGTTGTATCAGTTCTAATCAATCAATAAAATATTGTTTATTTTACAACAAAATAGAAAAAAATACAAGAGGCACAAAATATCGGTCTTATTGCTAAGAAACGATTTCTTCCAGAAAACCTTAGGGTAGATGAAACGGTGAATGAAGAAAGTTAGGCGGTGTTTCCAGAGAAATGATCAAAAAGGAGCCGTTATCAGTAAATAAGAAACCAGATGTAAGTCATTCAATACCGTAGAAATTGATAACATCGATAGTATTGGCTTGGTATTCATCAATTAAATAGTATTCTACTTCTTCTTATTAATCTTTTGCCATCTTGGCTATCATTAGGGCTATCCGTAGATACTGGAGACTGCAGCCTTGAACAGTGAGATGGTGTTCATATCGAACCATTCACACAGGTTCTCAGGGGGTCATACCTATTTTGTCTATTTTCGAACCGATTTTTGATAACCAAATTATTACATTTAATATATATAGTTCACATAACAGTGTAGATATGTTCTTTCTGCAGGGCATCTAACCGTTGAAAACACGATTCTATTAAATTTTCTCGATAGAAAAGAGGAGCAAAGTAAGCTCGATTACAGATTTATAACCAGTTTTACAAGAATCTCCCTACACCATTTCTTCTGAATATACCATCATTTGAAAGGTAATTAATTAATAGCAGTGATTCTACCCGATGGATTTTTCCCCAAACACACAAGAGAAAAGATATTTATGAAAAATACGTTTTTTTGCGATCTGACTTTCAATTGAATCGGGATGGCTAATTGAAAAAGTTTGTTTGTTAGAAAGAGAGGCTTGCTCTACTAATACCAAGCCTTAAGAGGATAGACTATTACCATTTTGTTCATACAAACGTATTCCCCTGTTTCCTCCCTGGACACTCTCGTGTGCAGCAATCGTGTCGTGTATTGCAAAACAATTTTTACGATACAATCTATGTTACTTCTGCAACTCCCTATATTTTGCTTTTTTGCATAAATTAATTACTGTAAGAACTAGGAACCTTCAAAAATGACCAAAATACAAGTCTTTGTTCCTCTGGGTAGATCAATAGTATGCCTAGATGTTCTGTCTCACAGATTTCCAGTAGGATAGACTTAAAATATTGATTATCGATAATAGAACTATCGATAATAAAGCTACACTATAGTCGTATTTATGATCAGACTAGCTGTTGAGGTCGCGGCTCCAGGTTCAGTTATATTTTCGGGTTAGGGCTGCATGGAATTATTTTTGTACCTAGTTGTTCTCAAAATAGGTACCGCTCGACGTCAACATTATTGACTGTCAAATGACCAGTAGACTAATAATTATCGATTATACAATTTTTCAGAACCATACTGGAAGGGAAGAGAGGCAAAAGAAGACTACAGGCCACGCATGCCACCCCCGAGAAAACGATAAAAATCGAGATGTGCCTCCATCTTTATTATTTTACGTATGCCAGACAGAGCGCGCATGAAGTTTTTCTCGTTTAAACGCTTTGTCGTGGGTGGCATGCTAGCCGTGCTAGACAGAGTTATCTAGTCGTATCAAGAACTCAAGACACAAAGAGACAGGATTGGCGAATACTCCACCGACAAGAGCGTAGCTCTTAAATAAGATGATATTTCATAGACATCCCTAAGAACTAGCCAATAAAATGCATCGAAACGCGTGAAAGAATATCGAACGTCATCTACAGACGTCATAGGCTTATGCAATGACACCACGACAAATTAGAGTGCGTGCATTTAGATTAGAACCTATTAATTTGGCACAGTATCGCTCTCTAAATAGAAGTGCGTATGAGTTAGTTTAAAATTATACGTCTGTAATATTTATAGACTAATTTTATATGTGTTTAATGTCGCAAAGGTTGGCTTAGAATACGTCTAGCCAAGACACGTGTTTTTTTTTTGTTTCTTTGATTAGGCTTTTGTATGTACACACGGCAACAGATCAACCTATAATTGTACTGTATGTTCATGAATATAGAGTTCAACTATGTGTAGGTTAATCTTTCGCCGTGTGTACTTTGTAGGAGATTTATCTTGGCTTTATTATGGTAAAGAGATATGCCCTCCAGCTGGAGGCTTCGGTTATCAACATGACAGAAGAAGATTGCTCTTCTTATATCGGTTGATGTCGTGTTGTTCCAGACTTTGACATTGAAAATGTATTTTCGTTCGCTCCAGTATAGGCTCCGATTTCACGAAAAAGTGCGATCCCCTTATATCTTGGAGAGTTGTGAAGATATGATATTAAAATAATAAAACCGGTCAAGTGCGAGTCACACCACCACAGAACACAACATTATTAACATAGAAAAAATAACTTTGTTGTCCGGGACCTTTAGCGCAAGACCGACGCACACTTGGCCTGTTTTTAGTATGTGTTGTTATTTTGTAAAGTTTGCTCTATAATCGCACTAAGTTTGACGCTTTTATGTATTACCGTTTTTACGATAGAGCGTGAAGAAAAAACGTTGATAAAAACTAATTTCTTGTTGAGAACCCTCCTTAATTTTTAACTTTTTGACATTTTTATTATTTGTTAACGAATCCGCCATAATAACGCATAATCTGAGAAAATTTCAACTATCTAGCTATTACGGTTCAAAAGTTACAGCCCTGAATACAGCCTAAAACAAAGACGATCGGGTTAAGTGTTTGCCCTGTAGCCTATCCTTTTTGAGACAATATTTTTTCTAATTCCGTAGGTAGATTCATTTCTAATATGTTCGATAGTCGTGTGAGGCACAAAATCTGTGAATTTTTTCGCGATTTCTATGTTATTATAGTTGTTCAGTGAAAGTTGTTCAGTTTGATGGTCTGAAGAAATACAGGGTGAAATTGAAAACATTGGCATTCTTTTAATCTAAAACTCTACCCATCAAACTGAACAACTTTTACTATGGGAGCAAACATGTAATCGCAAAAAAACACGACTCAAATGTATGAAACAGCTTTTATTTCGCGATGCCATGTTTGCTCCCATAGTAAAAGTTGTTTCGTTTTGATAGGTAGAGTCTTAGTTTAAAATGATGCCAATGATTTCAATTTCACCCTGTAGTAACTAACGATAACACCCCGATTTCACCCTGTGATAACTATAAGCACTGTTTCATAGCGAAGTTCGGTTAAAAGCTTTATCAGTTCCACCCAGCATTATACCTGGACAATAGACAAATTAGGGTTGGTCGAACAATGTAGAGGTCATTCGCTCCTCTATAGACTTTCATTATGAAAATAACTTTATTTGCTTTATTTTTGTAGCTATGGTACGGTATATTTAGTATGTGGTTATGGCACAGAATAGATAAGAATAGAGAAGAGGGATTATTATGGATTAAGTTGTTTAGTAGACAAACAAGTAGCATCTATCAATCAATCGAATATTCTATCAACGTATAACGCGTAACTTTATCCTGCAACCATAATAATTATAAGTGATTTAGTCAACTTCAACGCCACCAAAACACAGGCTTGTCTGTTCACCGCAAAAAGGAGTCAGTTTAATCTGACTCCTACTTTCCGGGGTACATCTGTCCCTGTTTCCGACAGTCTAGGGCTTCTGGGTATGAGGTCGACCACGAAACTCAACTTCGGCGCTGACATCGAGTCTAAGGCTCAAACTGCGGCCAAAAAGCTGGGCATCTTAAACAAGATGAAACAGTACTTCACTCCTGGACAGCTCTTAGTATTGTATAAAGCTCAGGTCCGATCATGTATGGAGTACTGCTGCCACCTATGGGATGGCTCAGCCAAGTATCAACTTGCCACACTCGACTTGGTTGAACGTAGAGCCAGAAGGCTCATTGGCGATAGTAAGCTGGTGGAGACCAAGCTTCATAGCCTAGCCCACCGCCGCAGAGTGGCATAGTGGCCTGCTTGTCGGTCTTCGACAGTTTGTACTTCGGTGAGTGTGCCCGAGAGCTGCATGAGCTCATCCCACCTTCCCCTTTCTACTATCGGACTTCCAGACGCACCGCGGGATATCACCCCTTCTTGGTTGACATCCCACATATCCGCACCAAGCGCCTTTCTGAATCTTTTATAATGCGCACAGCCAAGGAGTGGAATGCCTTACCTGCGTCAGTATTTCCTTTAAATTACGAGTGAATAGGCATCTTCTGGGTAAGCTCGCTACATCTACGAACCCATCTTCGTCCTGAGGACTGGATTGAGGTCAAGAGCAAACCCATAGTTAATAAAAAAAAATAAAAAAAAATCTTAAGCGCTGATTTTTACATAGTATCTGATAACCACAAAAGGGAAACTCGTGGGCCTAAAATTATGTTTAATGCGTCTCTGCCAATATCAAGTAGTTTTGTCCCAATCTCAAGGATTGTTTTTTGAGTAAAAACACAATTGAATAGAGATGGTGTAGCCTCATAGTAAGCTCAAACGCAGACCGCACGAACACCACGCGAATTACACAACCGCTCGTGGCGAAACTTGCGACGTGAGTCCAAAAAAGTGGGTACTCGGTGGTAACTCCCTATACAGGGTGTTAGGGTAAACAGTTGCATTACATTAAGGGGTGATTGTACCCATGATACTGAACAACTTTCCCTAAGAAACATAATTATAAGAGATTCGCAAAAAATTTATCGTACTTTCTACACTAAATGCAATCAGCTGATCGAACGTTTGTATATGATAAGTGGAAAAAGAATCTCGAATTTCCTATAGGTTTCTTAGGAAATGTTTTTAACCGACGAAAAAACAAAAGACGGAGGAGGTTCTCAAGTCGACGCGTATATTTGTTTTTTTTTTTGTTTTATGTATGAACACGCATAACTTTGTACAGAATAGTCCGATTTTGATAATTTTTTTTTTGTTTAGTAGGTCATACTTCAGAGGTGGTCCCATTTTAATTTGGTGAAGATCTGGTAAAGGACTTCGGAGATAGACAATAAAACTCCGCAAAAAATCTATGGCATATAATCGACGATTGAAATAAATGATCCGATAACTTCTTACAGAGTAGTCCGATTTTGATAATTTTTTTTTTGTTTGGTAGGTCGTACTTCAGAGGTGGTTCCATTTCAATTTGGTAAAGATCTGGTAAAGGGATTCGGAGATAGACAATAGAACTCCCCTAAGATCTATAGCATATCATCGACTATGGAAATAAGGTGAAGATCTGGTAAAGGGCTTCGGAGATAGACAATAGAACTCCTCAAAGATCTAGAGCATATCATCGACTATTGAAATAAATGATTCGTGTTCATGTTCCCTTTTAGGTCATACTTCAGAGGTGGTCCCATTTTAATTTGGTGAAGAACTGGTTAAGGGAGATATACAATAGAACTCCTCAAAAATCTATAGCATATCATCGGCGATTGAAATAAATGATTCGTGTTCATGCTCCCTTTACATTTACAATGAATATGTTAACCCAATATAACACCAACACTGAAAATTTTGAAATAAAAAAATTACTTCAAAACTAGAAAGTACCTACTAAATAATAATATAACCAGCGTATTTTAAATTCGCATCTATCAGAATATGGCAAACAATTAAGCTGTAATAGTTGCCATTTTTGTCACTATTGAGTGTGTAGTAACGTGTACGTAATACAGCTGGCTTATTTCTTACTCGCATGCGTGAACCGTCCCTCAATCGTATACAGGGTGTACAATAAAATGGGACAGCTACTCAAAGGGGTGCTTCAGACCATCAAACTGAACAACTTTCTCTATGGGACCAATATCGAAATCGCGAAAAAAAAATCCGCTCTCCCATACAAAACTGCAAACATAACTCGACTGAAATGTATGGGACAGCAGATTTTTTTTTCGCGATTTCGATATTGGTCCCATAGAGAAAGTTGTTCAGTTTGATGGTCTGAAGCACCCCTTTAAGTAGCTGTCCCATTTTAATTTACACCCTGTATATCTTATTCTTATAGGCTCATCAACAGGTTCTCTCAGTTCGATATCACCATCTTCCTCACTCCACATACTATTTGGAATCGTTTCGTATCGCACAGCAAATTCTGCCAGACTTATATTTTCTAGCACATCAGGCCTCAACACAGGGTGTAACAAAACTCGCCAGCGGGGGACAGGACGTAAAGGCTCTGCTGGTTTCCCAGTCCCCTGCCATCCGGGCGAAGATGGAGTGCCGCTGGGTTATTTTAGTGGGTATACCGGTGACACGCACCGGGGAGTCCCACATACCCCTCCCATCCCCCAACGGGAGGGGATGCGTAATGCATTTTTTCCCAGGGTCAAAAAAAAAAAGGTTGTAACAAAACAAAGGTAATTGCCGAGGTAACCAGAGGCGGTGAGGTAAAAAGTTGGTGGGAGGCAGGGAGGCTATGGACAATACTGTATGTAGTAATATATACTCTTTCTTATACTGTGGTTAAAAGGTAGGTAGCTATTTTAAAAGTAATCGAAAATTATGCATGTAGTAATTAGAAGATTATAGCCACAAAAAATTATAAAATAAAAGCTTTTTAACAAAAAAATTCAACCGCCGAAAAAACTGAAAAGCAAAAAATAATAATTTATTTTACCTTAATAACTAAATTCTTAAACTAATGTAAGTAAGTATATCAAAGTATATAATATTATTTTGCAATTATTTTGAGTTTTTAATTAACCTTAATAACTAAGTTCTTAAACGAATGCAAGTATACCTAAGTAATTTTGAGTCGGCGCCAAACAATCAATGAACAAAGATCACTAAATAACCTTAAATTTAAAGAAATAACCAAAATGAAATTAACAATGCAACGTGAAATCTTCAGGGATTAACATTAACATTCCAAAAAAAAGCGCTCCACGACCACTAGCAACGAGACGGGACGTATGCACCTGGGCCTCTACTCGGACATTCGAACTTCACAATTACGTGAACGTTTTCGTTTCAATGTCAACTCTCTTACAATTAAGTCCGGACCGAAACAGTCGCGATATATCGAAAATCGAAAGTCCGGGTACAGGGCCTGTGTGGATAGTGATGTTATATTGGTTACGTTATTTGGCGCCGACTCAAAATTACTTAGGTATACTTGCATTCGTTTAAGAACTTAGTTATTAAGGTTAATTAAAAACTCAAAATAATTGCAAAATAATATTATATACTTTGATATACTTACTTACATTAGTTTAAGAATTTAGTTATTAAGGTAAAATAAATTATTATTTTTTGCTTTCCAGTTTTTTCGGCGGTTGAATTTTTTTGTTAAAAAGCTTTTATTCATTATCATGGTAACACGCCTTAAAGTAATGCAACTGTTTACCCTAACACACTGAAATTTACGTAGATATTATCAAGCTCCAACCTGTCCAGTCATTCAATCATTTCAAAGCCAACATTGGTCGAATTCTAACCTCGATACGCACATCATAATTCGGATCTAAAATATCTAAATCAATCAATTACGCATGCGCGAAATAAGCTCAACACATCACTCGTCTGTGAGGGAGGAATAATGTAATAACGATAAATTTTGTATTCTAGATCCCAGCCAGACCGCATTGCAGTGCCAATGTCATGCCCAAATAAATGTAATAAATATATTTTGTGGGTTTTTCTGTGCGCTGTAGGGTTGAAGGTCGACATGGAGTTTACTGTATGTATAGTACCTAACATATTTTTTTTAATTTTACTCTTTTGACGCGTTAGGAGAAACAGGAGTGCGATTTATGAATCTCATACGTTGAACTCAGCCGTTGAAAATGTATGGAGGTCAAAAATCCCACTCCTGGAGTATGATTTTTTAATGTCAAATCAGCTGTAGAAAGATGCACGTCTCCATTACCTATATTGACATTTTCAACTGCTGAATTCAAAGTATGAGTTTCAAAAATCGCACTCCAGAGCAGAGTGCATTAAAATTATTATTCTATTCCGTATTTTCAGCATATAACAGAAGTTGCACCGAGGTGAAAAAAAATTGTGGGACCTCCTATACAAAAGTGCGGATCAGCAAATTATTTGCGCAGGTACAAAAATGATTTTTTTCTTTTTACGACCCATGTTCCTTAGGGAAAGGTATTTATTTACTTTCATTGTCTAAATCATGTCTAAATACACACTTAAAAGGAAAGTTTCTCGTTCAGTGCCACATTATATCACACCAGCGATTTAGCGTAGGGATGTCGCAACTCCATCGCCTTGACATCGCAACTAAATCGCGCTTTATACCTACTAAGTGTTATCGCCGTGATTTCACCACGCCATCGCCGCGCCGCGATTCCGTCATGACACTGAATGATATTAGAAATATATCGCAGTGATATCGCGGTGATATCGCGGCGGTGTCCCGGTGATATCACGACGGACGCGACGATATCGTCCAGTCAACGTCTACGCTCAAAAACCCTTTGTGGCTCTAATCTGTCTTAGTTGAAACTCGCAAAGAAATCTATTTTAGATTCAAAATCCAAAAACTAGTTTATAGCATACGATTAAAACAGTCATTTGCATTTTAAAGCGGCGACAAAAATATTCAAACACCTTAGCAAGGTGTAAAAAAAGCATCGAAAAAATATCACCGTAAAATCCGTTCTACTAACAACACAAACAAGCGAAACCAACGAAAACAGAAAAAAAACAGAAATAACAATAAAAAACGAGGAACACCGCGGTTTTAGCGTAAGTAAATATACAAACATACCGACACGGGCACAGGCGAGAGGTAGAATAGTTAAAGAACAGAAGGTCTAATTAAAGTTTTCTCAAACACAGTATTACAGAATGTTAGTGTAAAAAGTTGCATTACTTTAAGGGGTGATTTTATCCATGATAGTGAACAACTTTCCCTAAGAAACCCATAGAAAATTAGCTAATTTTTTTTTTTGGACTTTCTATACTAAACGTGATCAGCTGGTCGAATGTTTGTAAACAGTTTTTTTTTTTTGCAAATTCCCTATAAGTTTCCTAGTGAGAGTTGTTCATTATCATGGGTACAAGCACCCATTAAAGTAATGCCACAGTTTACCCTAACACCCTGTATAATGCCACTGAATGCCCCTTTATGTAACGAAAACCTAGTATTTTTTTAAGTGCAGACAAATGGAATTTTCATTTTATTTTTAAGTCATAGGCTGGTTTTTCTCTCAAATTATGTTTTTTTTATAGTGATAAGTAATAACGTATTAGGTATATCGCTGCATAGGTACCTCCCACGACTAACTGACGACGTAATCTTAGGAGGCATATGGTATAGGCTATACAGCTACCCATTCTTTCAAAGTTGTTGAAGTTCGACAAATAAGACGCAAAACATAAATAATAAACCGGCCAAGTACGAGTCGGGACTCAGGCAATTAGTGTTTCGTACTGCCAGTTGTTTAACATGGGTCATTTATGAAACCACTATAAATTGAAACTTACTTAGTATGTGGTCACATAGTAACTGAAGATCATTTTACACTAGTCTCACTAGTGTTAGTTTTTTGGGTATAGAAAAAAAACTATCCAAGTTAGAGCCACCCTGATAATTTTCCCGCCATCTACATGTTATTTTTGATGTTAATGATTTTTTTCAAATCTTATACGGCTATATTTTTTGAAATAGAGGTGGGGACAGCAATTTCTCGGATTTAATTGAAAATTTTGTAGAACAAAGATTTAATAAAACATTTGAAAAGTAAATTTTTAGACTCGTATTTTCATAAGCTTTCAATGGATACCCCACACTTTTTATTTAGCCTTCCTTACTCCCCAATTAAATTCAATTCAATTATAATTTATTGCACACCAAAACAGAATATACATTTGAATAAAGATAAAGATAGGTACAAATAAGCCCAAATTGCCCCCCAATATAAAAATTTAGCTTTTTTTACTTCATTTATGATATTGGACCAGCAATTGCTATAGCTGTACCGAGTTTCAACTTCCTATGTCTTACGGTTAGTGAGAAAAATTCCTGTGACAGACGGACGGACAGACACCGAGCTGATTCCATAAGTGTTCCGTTTTGCCAATTTTGGTACGGAACACTAAGAAGGACAGCAATGCAAATCTCTAAGCGCAAACATCGTCACAACTTTAAATTCGTCGTTGAAACATCGGCGAGCTGACAATTCGGTATTCGCTAAGGTTATGTCATAGTCATGTGTCAAACTCATATAAAAACTTCGACGATCTGAAGGATGGAAGAAGGATGTTACATTTATGAGCACGTCGATGTTTTTGACAGCGATGTGGCGCTTAGAGAATTGCACTCCAGAAACTTTAACCCGTTAAAATGATTATCTTTAGTTCCTAAACAAAAAATACTGGTGACTAAACAAATATGGATCTACAGGGTGTAACAAAACACCCTAGTAATACTTAAGGGGGTAGTTCAGACCATCAAACTGAACAACTTTCACTATGGAGCCAACGTCGAGAAAAAATAAAAAATATCAGCTGTCCCATACATTTTAGTCGAGTCGGTACGAAGTTTTGTATGGGACAGCTGATTTTTTTTTATTATTTCTCGATGTTGGCTCCATAGTGAACGTTGTTCAGTTTGATGGTCTGAAGCAGCCCCTTAAGTATTACTAGGGTGTTTTGTTACACCCTGTATGTAAAATTACTACGCACGAAAAGCAATTGACGCGTGCCAATCGTGCGTATCAATCATAAGAAACATAAAGAGTGAACCTTCTGTACTTTATACATAATGTTTTATGGTGTGAGTGACACGGTATATTCACATATGAAACGATTTTAGGTCACGCCATTGTCCCCGTTTCATTTCGATGCAAAACGGATAAAGTGAGACGATTTGGTACCATTTCGTTGAAAATAAACTGTTATGATTCGTGTTACAGATTTATAACAAACGAGTTTTTACCCGCGACTTCGTCCGCATAAATTATGTACCAGATTTTAAGTCAGATGATAAGCTATCAAACAAAAAAAGTTTCATCAAAATCGGTTCAGTAGTTTTTGCGTGATACTCGAACAAACAAACACCCAAACAAACAAACAAACAAACAAACAAACAAACAAACATACAAACAAACAAACAAACAAACAAACAGAAAGACAAAAAATCCAAAAATTGGTGATTTGGAATTAGGGACAGGTAAAAACCATGTCGTAATTTTTTTTTGTAAATATCTTCAATGTACAGACACACTTCTGTTACAGTTTTATAATAGTTTAGATGTTATCCAATAAATGTAAAACGAAAACCGTTTCTCAAAAATCGATAACTGAACATCATAATTACGATTTGGAAATTGTGAATTCGGAACAAAAAGATATTTTGTATCGGGTTCCGTTTTGTTCAAACTAAGGGGCGTCCGCCCGGTTTTGGGTAACTTTGTAACCATTTTATACATTAACTATGGCACTTTTTAAGCAGAAAACATAACTGAACCATCTACAGGATATGGAGAAGTGAAGGTTTTTCTCGAAATCTATTTTAATCAATAAAACTGAAGAAAAACGACTCCAAAGTCACCTCTTTTTTTCTCTTACATTGTTGATCAGAAGAATATGAAAATTTACAATATTCTTCGCAATACAATATAAAATGATGTGGTATTCTTATTTTTTTGAAAATTCCTAAAAAATCATACAGGTTTTCAAAGTTTATTTCCCTGGATAATGACACTAGAGCAAGTATTTTCTTACCATATAATGTAGGTTACCTCTGCCTTGTCTCTATATTTTGTTATGTCTCTTAAATTAATTTTACTTTAAGAACTATAATAACGAAAAAAAATTTAATTTTACCGCTATGTGCGAAGTGGGTGTTTTCTCAAATATCTAAACTAGCAAATACCAATACTTAAAATTTGGCAGGGATGTTTTTATTGCTATCTAGGTGTTCACAAAAAAAAAGATTTTTCGCAATTCAACCCCTAAAGGTGTGAAAACGGGCGTGAAAGTTTGTATGAGAATTTCGTAACAAAGAATGGGAATTTCAGCCAATTAGGTATTATAATATTTTTAATATCGACAATTTTGCTCATTTATTTAGCTTTTACTTTATTTTAATATAAAATAACAAACTTTATCATAACATTTTATGTACAAATAATTCACGGGGCTACATGGCGCTAGTGTCGTGCACATAGCCATATGAGAATTATTAAGTACAATAAGAGTACAATCTGTTTAGTCTTAGAGGAGGAAACAGGGCAATACGAAATCGTGATTTCATCCATTTTATGAAGGTAAATCAGTCCGAGCTGAAGTTGCCACTTTTGCACTGGAGTGCGATTTTTGAATCTCATACGTTGAACTCAGCTGTTGAAAATGTATGGAGTTACGCATCTTTCTACTGCTGATTTGACTTTCAAAAATAGCACTCCTGGAGTATGATTTTTAATTTCAAATCAGCAGTAGAAAGATGCACGTCTCCATAGTAATATTGACATTTACAACGAATGAGTTTCCAAAATAGCACTCCTGGTAGTTCGGTTGCTCAGGAAATATATTCTTCAAATTGCAAAATTCAAATTTTTTATTCAAAATAATATCTTAATATAGATAGCTTTTTGACGTCATTTTTTGACACTACCACCGCGTCGGAAGGTGTTCCGTTGAGAGAAGATGCGGCCAGAAACTCTACAACACACATCTTTTAAACAAAACAAAATGTACAAAGTACAATTAAAATACAATATTGCATTACATAGTGTAAAATTGTCAAGACCAGGCAAAGGCATTGTAACTACACTTACGTTAGAGTATAAAAGTAAAATTTTATACATGTTACTTGGATAACTATTAGAAGACGTTTCCTCAGTAGCTAGTAGTATTGATACGTGTACTTCCAACCCCAGGGGAGCGCGTAATTTCTGAATTTCTCTAAGTTCCAACCCCTGGCCAGACAATGGCCCCGATTCGGACTGTGCCACGACTTAACTTAACTAAATTTATTCCTGTCACTTTCTAAAATAAGATTAAGAAAAGAGACAGAAAACCAACAGCTGAATTTAGTGCTGTCAAAGTGACGTTACACGCCCAAAATAATATGCCATCATAATGTACGCCATCTTATTTAAGGCGTTTTTGGGCGTGTAACGTCACTTTGACAGCACTAAAGTCAGCTGTTGCTTTTCTATCTCTTTTCTTAATCTTATTTTAGAAAGTGACAGGAATAAATTTAGTTAAGTTAAGTCGGGGCACAGTCCGAATCGGGGCCAATTTAACCTGCCAAAGCAACCATGACTCAAACTTCATAGTTGCCCATCATTCCTACCTGTGTTCCTGCATGCGCTGAAAAACTTTCAGCTTTTATACAATAACGAAAGTCTGACCGTCACGGGCTCTTGGACTATGAGGTGGGACATACCGGTGTTTGATATTTTAGTTTGATTTTCAAATATGACCCAATTATTTAGGTGTTAAAGTTGTCTAGTCTAACCACAGACACTGCCACGCCCCCGGTGACGTCACAACGTCACCTGTCTTGCCCACAGTTTTACGACTGCTCTATTTCTGTAACGACAGTTTATCTTTTATTTTATTGCATTTGTGCCTATTTTTGAAACGTGTGACAAGTATATGTTAACGCGAGTTTGTTTATTTTTGGGTTTTTGTTATTTTAACGATAAGTTAAGAATATACAAGGTATAAGTGACAGCCTAGCAAATACTGAAACGGTGAACTCAGACCATCAAACTGAACAACTTTCACTATGGTGCCTATACCTCAGGAGACGCGTAAAAAAATCAGCTGTCCCATACAGAACTGCTGTACCTACCCGAATAAAAATGTATGGGATAGCTGATTTTTTTCGCGTTTCCTGAGGTAGTGAAAGTTGTTCAGTTTGATGGTCTAAGTTCACCATTTCAGTATTTGCTAGGCTGTCACTTACACCTGTATAGGGTCCTTCTTAATATGCTGACACTTTCTCTATGGCACCAACATCTAAACCGCGAAAAAAATCTGCTGTTCCATACAAAACTGCAAACCTACTTGAGCCAAATGTTTTTCAACAATTTATCGTAACAATACTATATTTCCTCCAAAAAAGTTGGCAACCATAATGTATACAGGGAGTGAGTGACAGCCTAGCAAATACTGAAACGGTGAATTCAGACCATCAAACTGAACAACTTTCACTATGGAGCCTAACTCAGGAAACGCGAAAGAAATCAGCTGTCCCATACATTTTAGTCGGATAGGTACAGCAGTTTTGTAGAGATATCAGATTTTTTTTTTCTCGTCTCCTGAGGTAGGCTCCATAGTGAAAGTTGTTCAGTTTGATGGCCTGAGTTCACCGTTTCAGTACTTGCTAAACTGTCACTTACACGTATAGTTTTAAAATGAAGTGTTTAGGGTTTACTGTTTAGGGTGTCATCGTCATCATCGGCATAAGCATATGCTCACGACTATATTCCCCGAGGGGGTAGTCAGAGATATTCTGAAACCTCAGAACATCCATGTTTCACTAGTACCGTAATTCTGTCCAGTGTGACGGGGAGTGAGCCCGTCGCCATCATCTGACAGCTTGTTTACCCAAGTAGTTGCTCTAGTTGTTAATCATCCCATACACACAAGTACACAATACTCCTACAAGGATTTCATGCAAGAAAGATGGACGTCTGAAGTATTTATTACACTCAAATTTACAGCGATTTTACGAGTAAATTTTATGAGACCACCGCACTGTTCCGACATAAAAATTGTTAACGATTCTCTGCGCCACATTGTAGTGATAGAAAAGAATGTTAAAATGTTTAGAAATATCCCAACAACAAAGTACAAACGCCTTGTTTTCTACATTCATCGTTAGTAAAAAAATCACATGCTAAACTTTATTTACTCAATAGTAAAAAAAAAAAATATTGAAATTGAAATTACATTTTAAAAAAAAATATAATTAACAACATACATACAACTCAGCGGAAGTGTTGGGAGAGGCCGTCCGAGGAAAACATACCACGATCAAATCAACGATCTTTTTCGAAAAGGACAAGTGCGTACGTAGCACCCTCAATCGACGGAAGTGCATGAAAGGATGTATGAATGTTAATGAGGCTAAACAGGTATGTCAGAGTCGTAGCGTGTGGCGGTCCATGGTCTCTGCCTACCCCCTTGGGACAATGGCGTGAGTTTATGTATGTATGTATACAACTCATAAAATACTACTTTATTTTACATTTAATTTACTCAATTATTTTAAGCGTTATTTATCCTCCAGGTGGCGCCATTGTGTTTTAAGGGGCTTTTTATCGCAATAATGTAAAGTTTCTCAATCAAGAAAACCTAAAACGAAAAATGCCAAACCAACTAAAACCGAAAACGGTTTTTCCGAGTCCGATTCACATTTCGCCAGTTTTTACTATCTATTGTTATACTGCACGAGTCGATTTTGCACCACAATCACACCAAGTTTAACGATTGGAAGTACATATTAACCGTTTTTTCGATAGAGCAAGGAGACAAACTTTTGAAAAAAAAACTTTACTTTTTATTATGGTCAAAAACTCTGCAGTCATGAATTTTATCTACGTATACAAGCGATGCTTTTCAAAAATAGATCTATCTTCAATAAACTATGAGGGACGAGCATTTATTTTAAGAGCCTCTAACGCTAAGCTCCAGTCCCGTCATTAACGTACGGATAGCAAATAAAGTTGCCTTAGAAACTTTTTGATCTACGGTCAAAAGTCAATGAACTTCAGCTAACTTCACAATGAAATTAACAAATATTTTTTTTTACAAAGTTATAGATGTGTTATGACTTATGAAAGAGCGTTGAATTAACTTGATCTAAAGTTAACCAATTCATTTACTAGCTATAATATAAATTTATTCAATATAAATGTGAGGTACTAGTACATAAAATATCAATATAGGTAAAAAAAACATGAATAAAGTAAGTAAAAACCCTATAAACAAAACACCTCATTTAGCCTCGCCTTGGTGCGCCGTACCCAGGAGGCTGACATTATTCCCCCTCTGGATTGCTAGGCTTATCCGCTGCCGGAGGAAGCTGCCAGCAGTGCCAGCTCTCCTGTCGCCTGTGCACTCGACCAGGGTCTCAATTGCGCAATTTTATACGGTTTTGGTTTTTTTTTGGTTTTGGTTTAGTTTTGGTTTAGATTTGGTTTAGCTGAAGTAAAAAAGCTATCGCGATATTTTTTTCTGAACGGTTAAATCGCACAATACAGAAAATTCGATCGAACGGACATCAAACGTTACGCCAACGTATCTTCCGAAATAACGCTAAATCGTTACCGTTAATATAATTTGCGCGATACGAATTGTGCATAACGTAACGTTTTTGGTTGTGGTTTTGTTTTGGTAGTATCGTTCAAACTTAGGGCGATTGAGGCCCAGACGTGCGTACAGCTCTTTAATGAGCAGTTTCGCTTGTGGTCCCCATGGATCTAGGGTTTCTACCTCACAAGGCATAAATACGTATCCCTCCCCGATAACTAGCTCAGATAATAGTTTTGAAATATACTTTCGTCATTATTTACTTTTGATGTAAAATAAATAAATAACGCTCACAGGCACATACATTGTAATGATCCCATGTTAAGCACTGTAGGCTTTTTAATATGGTAACCATACAACAACGGCACGAACATATAACATCCATGACCGAACCGGGATTCGAACCAAGGACCCTGGTTTGGCAGTCCGGCGTGGTAACCATTACACCAACCGGGTCGTCGATGTTGACTGTACCTACGTGCTAAAAGAGGACATTAATATAATGAGCGTTTTTCTTTTGGTTTTCTAGGGGATCGATAGATAGCGCTACGGTCTGTGCGAATAAAGGTCAAAATTTCAAAAAGTTTTTCTTTAAAATAACAAAAAGGGAAAAGATATTCAACAAAATGTTAACACATCTTTTGATTGATTTGGTTTGATTTGATTGATTTCATTATTTACGAATAATTATAACTGAAAATATGAAAATACTAGCTTTTACTCGGGGCTTCGCTCGCATTTAAGCCATTTAAAAAGTATCCTATGTTACTTCTAATACCTCCAAGAATATGTGTGCAAAGTTTCATGATGATCGGTTTAGTAGTTTTTGCGTGAAAGCCTAACAAACAAACTGACATACACATTTATAATATTAGTGATTTACGTCAGACATGGTTGTACGGGCTCGATCCCTTGGCCTTTAAAAAAAAAGCACATGCTATCTGTCGCGTTTCTTAGGAACTAAATTTAAAAAAGAAAAGAAAAACGCTCATTGAACGCTCTAAAATATAGTTGTAGCAATAATTCTAACTACCCCAAAAGGTCATGACGCTTTCAAAAGCTAGTACTCAACAAAAACACTAACAGTCAATACACTATCAAAAATTCAAAACTCTATTCAACCTAAAAACTTTTACCTTCCCGGAAACGGAAATATCAAAAGCATATTTTGCAATCAGTACACACGTGCTGGCATATTGAATCGGGCGCAGTTATTTATGTATTCAATCGAATTGAATGCATGCAAAAACCTTCCCTTTGAAACGACCTCCGGTTAGATTTATATTTTTACGCTAACATTTTTGGTTTCAAAACCAAAGCTATAACGATAAAACACACAGACACGTTCAAGTTTAATAGGGCACCACAATTCTCCCCGTGGGTGTCGTACGAGGTACGAGGTGACTAAAGGATAAAATTTCGCGATTTCGATGTTGGTCTCGAATTGAAAGTTTGATGGTTTGAAGCACCCCCTTAAGGCTGGGTATTAGTAGAGCAAGCCTCTCTTTCTCTAACTAATAAATCCATCCATCCATCCATCCACCTTTCAAATGATGGTATATTCAGAAGAAATGGTGTAGGGTGATTCTTGTAAAACTGGTTATAAATCTGAAATCGAGCTTACTTTGCTCCTCTTTTCTATCGAGAAAATTTAATAGAATCGTGTTTTCAACGGTTAGATGCCCTGCAGAAAGAACGTATCTACACTGTTATGTGAACTATATATGTATATTAAATGTAATAATTTGGTTATCAAAAATCGGTTCGAAAACAGACAAAATAGGTATGACCCCCTCTTAAGTATGTAATCATCATTACAGCATATACACGGTGTTAGGGTAAACAGTTGCATTACTTTAAGGGGTGATTGTACTCATGATACTGAACAACTTTCCCTGAAAAACCTATAGGAAAATCGAGATTTTTTTTGTTAATTCATACAAACGTGCGTTCATCTGATTGCATTAGTATGAAAATTCCGAATATTAATTTCCGATCCGATTTGATGAAATGAATGTTTTTGCAAATTTCCTATAGGTTTTTTAGGGAAAGTTGTTGAGTATCATGGGTACAATCAACCCTTAAAGTAATGTAACTGTTTACTCTAACACCCTTTATACGTCCTGCGGCAGGGCACAGGCCTATATTAGCCCTCAGGGAGGGCACAGGCCTACCCTCAGGGAGGGTGTATGGGGCTAGACCACCACGCGTGCCCATTGCGGATTGATAGACTTCACATACGCATCGGAAGTTCTTCAGCGATTGCAGGTTTCCTCACGATGTTTTCCTTCTGTTTGAAACCAGTCTGAGTTACGTACATAAGTTACAAAAACTCAATGGTACTTACATGACATGTCGTCCTTGCGGATTCGAACCTGGAGCTCAAGATTGAGTTTAGTACCTATGTAAATACATACATAAACTCAATCAACTGTCTCATGGGGGTAGGCAGAGACCACGGACCGCCACACGCTACGACTCTGACATACCTCTTTTAGCCTCATTGACATTCACATCTTTTCATGCACTTCCGTCGATTGAGGGTGCTACGCACTTGTCCTTTTCGGAAAAGATCATTGATTTGATCGTGGTATGTTTTCCTCGGACGGCCTCTCCCAACACTTCTGCTCACCTTTTCTTGATATAACGTAGGTATTTAAAGAAGAATGGCAAATTTGTACCTAGCCATTTTTTATGAAAACTAAAAGCCATTCAGGACGGCGGTCATAATAATTATAAACTGAAAAAGTTATGGCATTTAAAAAAAAAACTTCCACTTCTCCAGAAGTCCGGATTCAAAAGTAGTTAATTACTCGAAAAATAGACAAATCATCCAAAAAGCTATTTTCATCTAATATTATCACTGAGGTATTTTTTGGTCGTTACGAAACGTATTTGGCTTGGTTAAACTGATAGTGTGTGACTTCGTTTTCTTCCATTATCATAATATTTTCATTAAAATAAACACAATGAATGCGTAGAATAGATATCATAAGGAGAAATACCTTTCCCCCTACTTCTACAGGTTACAACCAATTTACTTTTTTGTTAGTTTTGTTTCACTCTCCACGTATTACTAAGTTTCATTTATGTACGGGACCTGTAAGTCTGGGTCTCAAATAACATGGCCGTCCGCCAAACTTCTTTACACCTTGTATAATAAAACAATGTATGTAGTAAGTAAATGGGTAAGTATATAAGTTGGCAAGTCTATTAAATACCTGTCCCAACTTGGTTCAGCTTTATTGAAAGTTGTGCATTTGGAATGTGGACGAAGTTTCGCAACGTCATTGGATTGAGAAGGCAACTTGGCAACTTTGCTGCTAAAACTTTAAGAGTTTGAAATGACATGAAGTCATAGTATAGTTTAGAGGGTGAGTCGATGGCCTTTAAATACGTTATCGTTAGCATCCTTTTAAACTAAGAGTCTACCCATCAAGCTGAACAACTTTTACTATGGGAGCAAACCAATCGGAGCACAAAAGAAATCAGCTGTTGCATACATTTGAGTCGAGTAGGCATTGCAGTTTAGTATGGAACAGCTGATTTTTTAGATGCTCCGATCGGTTTGCTCCCATAGTAAAAGTTGTTCAGTTTTATGGGTAGACTCTAGGATACCAATGATATCAATTTCACCCTGTATACAGGGTGTAAGTGACAGCCTAGCAAATACTGAAACGGTGAACTCAGACCATCAAACTGAACAACTTTCACTATGGAGCCTACCTCAGGAAACGCGAAAAAAATCATCTGTCCTATACAAAACTGCTGTACCTACCCGACAAATAAAAAAAATTGTATTGTATTGTATTTTGAAAGTTGTTCAGTTTGATGGTCCGAGTACTGTCACTTACACTCTGTATAGGGTCCTTCTTAAAAATCGGCTGTCCCATACATTTGGCTCAAGTAGATTTGCAGTTTTGTATGAACCAGAAGAATTTCTCGCGATTTCGATGTTGGTCCCATAGAAAAAGTGGTTCAGTTTGACGGTGTGATCATCCCTTTCAAAAAGTGTCAGCATACAGGGTGTACAATAAAATGGGACAGCTACTCAAAGGGGTGCTTCAGACCATCAAACTGAACAACTTTCTCTATGGGACCAATATCGAAATCGCGAAAAAAAAATTTGCTGTCCCAACATTTCAGTCGAGTTATGTTTGCAGTTTTGTATGGGAGAGCGGATTTTTTTTTCGCGATTTCGATATTGGTCCCATAGAGAAAGTTGTTCAGTTTGATGGTCTGAAGCGCCCCTTTGAGTAGCTGTCCCATTTTATTGTACACCCTGTATAGTGGGAGCCTGCCTCAGGAAACGCGAAAAAAAATCAGCTGTCCCATACATTTTAGTCGGGTAGGTGCAGCAGCTTCGTATGGGACAACTGATTTTTTTCGCGTTTCCCGAGGTAGGGTTCATAGTGAAATTTGTTCAGTTTGATGGTCTGAGTTCACCGTTTAAGTACCTATTTGCTAGGCTGTCACTTACACCCAATCAGGAGCTCGGCCGAATTGGTTAATATTTACATAGCTACACAGCTCGCGCAGCCAGCTCGCGTCAATGGACAGGCAGCCTAAAACAGGGGTCGGCAACATTTTAGCAGGCAATGGCCACATAGTATATGAGAAATAATGCTCATATTTTAAGGCTTAAAATATGAGCATTATTTCAGAATTAATGTAAACTACGGATCTCGTAGAGCAATTTATGCGTAGCAATTCGTAGCACACGTAAAGCTTGTTACGATTGATGGTCAAACGTAACCAATCACAACTTTGATTTGTTTTTGCATCATTTAACTTACGCTTTAAAGTTACTTGAAAACTACTGAACCGAATTTCATCAAACAAAGCTACAAACCGGGCGAATTAACTAGGCACCTGGCTCGCACGTGCTTCGGAATCGGAGTTTTGTAAGGGACAGCTGATTTTTTTTTGCGTTAGAGCATACTTAGGTGATCAAAAGGTATAAAATATAATTGTACGGTTATATTGGTCTATAGACTGATATCTTCAATGTACAGACACAACTTCTGTTACCATTTTATAGTAGTGTAGAATTTACCTTGCTTGTAAATTTTTTGGTAAAAAGCCAAGTTTCAAACAATAACTTTATTAAAGTAATCCCGTAGTTTTTCATGATCTTTCAAAGGTCCCAAAGCAACAATTTTAACTTAAAAATTTATTCAGAATCTCCTCATTTAACTAAGTTTAACGCCCCAGCGAAAATATTAAAAGAAAAAAATGCTGTGTCCAACATTTTTTCACGTCCGGGCCATTCGTTAGGGAGAAAGATTACGGTTTAAAAGAGCTTTTAAACTTAATGTGTTTTTACGACAAATCGTTTTTAAGGTTCTGTACCCAAAGGGTGCCAACGAGGCCCTATTCCTAAGCGTACACTGTCCGTTCGTCCTTTCGTCCTAGCTTTAATGGGCTGCTGTATCTATTGAAACGTAAGAAGTACACTGAAAAAAAAATGTGTTTACCTCAACCAAGATCTTGTTTATGATAATCATACATCATGAATCCATATGAGCCTGTCAACATCATGACTTCTCGGACTTAGAGAACTTTGTTAAACGAATTCGGCTTGTTGTTACAACTACCATCTTTTGTTTTTAGTAAACAATAGATAATAACGTCATTTCAATTATTTTGGTGCTAATTAAGAGAAAATTCTTAGTTGGCTCGCATTTTTTCAGTGTAGCATTGCGGTTTGGACATGCACAAGACCCGACGCAGAGGAGTGAGCAATAAAAGGAAGGCCTATGCCCAGCAGTGGGTTGATAAGGTAGATTTAATTGATTGAAGTAGCAAGTTGAAATTTTCACAGAATATGTGTTATTGTTTTGGATTTGCTTATAAAATACAAAACAAAAGAGCGAGAGCGTCTGTTGCGCGTTGCGTAGAGGTATGGACACCCAATTATGGGGGACCGGGTTCAAATCCGCACACGCCATTTGCCTATGAGTTTTTCTAATTTATGTACGTAATACCGACTGCTCTCAAACTGTGAAGGAAAACATCGTGAGGAAACCTGCATACGCTGTAGAAGAAATCCTGATGTGTATGAGAAGTTTACCAATCGCATCGACTAAGGCTCACACCCTCCCTGAGGGTATGCTTGTGCCCTGCAGTGGGACGTTTATAGGCTGATGATGAAAAAAAGGTCCCCATAAAACGTGTTTTTTGAGGGTTTTTGTTTTTACTTGATCGTAAAGACGGCAATGGCCTCGATTCGGTGTGTACCACGACTTAACTAAACTAAATTTATTCCTGTCACTTTCTAAAATAAGATTAAGAAAAGAGACAGAAAACCAACAGCTGACTTTAGTCCTGTCAAAGTGACGTTAAACGCCCAAAAACGACTTAAATAAGATGGCGTACATTATGATGGCATCTTATTTTGCGCATTTAACGTCACTTTGACAGCACTAAAGTCAGCTGTTGGTTTTCTGTCTCTTTTCTTAATCTTATTTTAGAAAGTGACAGGAATAAATTTAGTTTAGTTAAGTCGTAGTACACTCCGAATCGAGGCCAATATTATACATACACGCTTACTTGGTATAATTATAGTGGTAAACAACAAATAATAAAAACCGGCCAAGTATGTGTCGGGTTCATGCTACGGGTCTCCGAGAAAACACAATATTTTTTGGTAATATTGTATGTACACACGGCGACAGATCAACCTACCCATAGTTCGACCTTATGTCCATGAACATAGAGTTCAACTATGGGTAGGTTGATCTGTCGCCGTGTGTACCACCATACCACCGGAGCACTCCGTGCACGAGTTCGACTCGTACTTGGCCTGTTTTTTAGAGTTTAATCTTTGAATGAACCACCCTTTTTTGTCTACGTGTCTTACGAAGCGAATAAGTGATAATGGCTGGTTAAAAGATTTTTAGGGAACCTAACCTTCCGTATCTACCGTACCTAACCTACATAAGTATAGAGGGGATATCCCCTCCCCACCCAACATTAACACATAGGCCAAACCCCTCAGCCACCCAAGGTTTTTTTTTATGAAGCAAAATAAAATAATAACCTATTAAATTCGATTTAAACCCTTTGTTTGTGACCAGCGCAGGACCGGTCGTTGTTGTGGTGATCCTTGGGGGAGGCCTATGTCCAGCAGTGGACGTCCTTCGGCTGAGATGATTGATGTGTAAACATTATTTAAGTCTGTTTTTATGTGTTTAGATGTAAGTAACGTAACGTAAGCATTATATGCAATGGATACATTAACTTTTGGCGTAGATGACTAAAAAAACAGCGTCTATTTTTCACTTACGATATTATACGCAACCCGTTCACACATCAAATATTTTGAATGCCAAAATTGCAGAGATAAAATAAAAAAGTTTTTTAATTCGTAACGTAATGCCAAGGGTGAGCTTAATTAATGGCATAAGGGTTCCGAGGACTAAGTTATTATGTAGCTCATTACGGCTTAAGGTTGGGTGCACACTTGTAAAGAAATACATTTTTCCATGTCTCCCACCCTTATTCATCAGAGGTTTGTTGTGTATATGTTACAGAAATGTTTTTCTTTAAATTACTTTTTAGATAATCCTAACTTTAATATTATAAATGCAAATGTGAGTTTGTTTGTTACCCTTTCACGCGTAATCTACCTACACAACCGATCATCATGAAATTTTATACACACATCTACACTAATATTATAAAGAGGAAAGATTTGTACCTATTTTTGTATGTTTGTATGTTTGTAATGAATAGGCTCAAAAAGTACTGGGCCGATTTAAAAAATTCTTTCACCATTAGAAAGCTGCATTCACCCTGAGTAACATAGGCTATATTTATTGCTAGAAAAGATTAGACGTCCACCCGTGCGAAGCCGGGACGGGCCGCTAGTTTTTAATATAGTACACTTTTAAGAGGGCTATCGAAGTCCAGTGGCGCCCTCATCACATATAAAGATCTCTCAATAAAGCCTAAATTCAAAAAGTGCTCAATTGACAAACTACAAAAGCCTTCAAGCAATTTTCATATAAGTAATACTTTTATAGGTTTTCTAAAGATCGAAACATACACATTTTGAAAAAAGAAAAAAAACGGCCGCTTTTATTTTTATTCGAAACTGTCTAAAAGTGGAATGTTTAGAACCTATAAAAGTATTGTATAACAATGGCTTGAAGGCTTTTGTAGTTTGTCAATTGAGCCCTTTTTTAATTTAGACTTTCTTTATTGAGAAATCTTTATTAATGTGATGAGGACGCCACTTGTCTCCGATAGCCCTCTTAAAAAAAATCGTTGAAAAAATTATCATATTTTATTAACTTTTTAATTATCTTTGGCAGTTATTTCAGGACATCAACAGGAGTGAAGCCACGGGTAAAAGCTAATATTATAAATGTGAAAGTAAGTTTGTTTGTTAGGCTTTCACGCGAAAACTACTTAACCGATCATCATGAAACTTTGTACACATATTCTTGGAGGTATTAGAAGTAACATAGGATACTTGGGGTTTTCCAATCCAAACTCCATGCAGACGAAGTCGCGGGCAAAAGCTAGTATTCTATAAAACCATCTGAAAATATAACGTTTCCTATTCTGTTGTTAATACCTGTTTACTAATGTCATTGGTTAATACTACCCTTTTAATCTACCCCACTCTAGTATATCTCTGACTACCCCCTCGGAGAATATAGTCGTGCTATGCTTATGCTGTTTAATATCCTGTTTTGTCCCATTTCATCATTTTAAACAAGAATATCGCAAAACGTGGTTGTTAAGGCTCCTATTCACAATATGTAAGACATAAAGATATTATACCTTACGGAATAGAGTAAGTGACATGAGTTGTCAAATGTAACCGTTTTTGGACATTTTTTGGAGTCCTCGGCAGGGTAAAAATTCGATTTCTGTGTACAATTCTCAATCTAACGTGAAATCGTGAATAATTTAATGAAACAGTGTTAGTATATTTCACAAAATTATCTACGATTTCACTTTAGGTTCACGATTATTCACAGAAACCGAATTTTTAAATCCCCAAAAACGGTTCTATTGCCTCGCGTCACGTATCTCTTTCTATTATACAGTGATGCCGCTATGTACATCTCGCTCTCTCAGCTGTCACTGTCTCTCTTACGTAGTATAATACCTTTATGATGTAAGATGTCTTAATCAAAAAGTATACTTAAAAAAAATTGCTTTAAGGCTTTTGTAGAAAGTGGGCGTAGCACTTTTTCATTTTGGGTTTTTATTGAGTAATCTTTAATATTGTGATGAGGGCGCTACTGAACTTTAAAAGGACTCCTGTACGGGTTATGAACACCTTTGTATGCTGGATATTGATGTGTAGGTAAAGATTATAAAACTCAGAAGAGAATATTGAATTAATTGATTAATTGAAATAATTACTGCTATGATACAATGATGAGAGCGCGTTTCCGCTATAGTGTCGAAACGTGAACTAAATGGCTAATGCTATACTTAAGTACTAATAAGGTTAACTTTAATGCTGGTATGGCAATGTGCGAACTTGCTTCGTAGAACTCAACACATCTTTCATGGGGCACTGTATACGCTTTTATAATAAGATACCAGAGGATACTCTAAACTTACCATACAAAAAGTTTAAGTCCCATGTTAAACAAGTCCTCTGTAAGAAAGGTTACTTTAAACTCAATGATTATTTGAATGACCAAAATGTCTGGTCTTGACAATTTTACACTATGTAATGCAATATTGTATTTTAATTCTACTTTGTACATTTTGTTTTGTTTAAAAGATGTGTGTTGTAGAGTTTCTGGCCGCATCTTCTCTCAACGGAACACCTTCCGACGCGGTGGTAGGGTCAAAAAATGACGTCAAAAAGCTATCTATATGATATTATTTTGAATAAAAAAATTTTGAATGTTGAACTCCTAAAACTAAGTTTTTTCTTTTACTTATTTGTAAAAAGAAAATAATACAGGTATTATAAACGAAAGATACCTACGAACGAAAAAAAAACGAAAATTATCCATAATTATGTGTAAGTGTAACTCCCTTCTAATTCACGTACCATTTATATATACATTTTTAATGCACGGAGGGTTGACGAACGTATATTTTATGCCGTTTCTGAACGTAAATGGAGCTTTAAATCGCTTGGGACTTCTGATGTATTTTATTTTCTGAGGCGAAGACGGTCAGGAAATTGGCACATTGGCAACCATCTCACCGCATCCGAATATAGGTACAATTTTCTTTTAGATATAAGTGAATATCTTTGGCAATGCCACATTATTGGTTGTCACTTGTATTTTTTGGTAAATCTAGTGTAAACTCTATACAAAGTGTGAACGAATTAACGCAAAACTAGAAAGTGGTTTGTTTAGAATCGAGAGCACAATCGAATTATCATGGTTTCAACACAGGTAATTTTTATCAAAATATTAAATAATTTGTTTGTAAAATTTTAAATTTACTGAACCCGATGTCAACCCACCGCACGGGCACACTCACCCTACTCACAACCAAAACAATATTATAAAAATGTATCCATGAGTACGTTAGCGCTTTCTTTCAGTGCAGAAATGATAACAAATCATTTTTGCCTCAAAACTTAAAATGCGAAAAACTTTAAATTTTAACTATCAAAATAATGAAATTATTGTTTCATACTAATTATTTTGTTATAAATCAGTTGGGGTGTATGAGGTTTTGCGCTAATTCATTAACACGTTGTATAGGGTAAGGGGATGATCCGACCGTCAAATTGAACAACTTTCTCTATGGCACCAACATCGAAATCGCGAAAAAAAATTCAGCTGTCCCATACGTTTGGCTCGAGTAGGTTTGCGTAGGTTTGTAGGTTTGCAGTAGGAGCAAACCGATCAGAGCAACTAAAAAATCAGCTGTTCCATACTAAACTGCAATGCCTACTCGACTCAAATGTATGCAACAGCCGATTTTTTAGTAGCTCCGATCGGTTTGCTTCCATTCTAAAAGTTGTTCAGTTTGATGGGTAGACTCTTAGTTTAAAAGGATGCTAATGATATCAATTTCACCCTGTATATGTATGTATGTTTGTATGTCTATTTCTTTTACACGGCCTACAGCCTAAGCGTTAGATTCGTAAAAATCGTGAGAGTGACATAGGCTACATTATTTTTTTATGGCATCTACGAATTAAAAAAAGAGAAAAATTAAAAATAGAAATGTTTTTTTTTTTGTAAAAAATTACATGTAGAGTTTACACTGTATCTTCAATGTAGAGACACATTTCTGTAACAGTTTTATGATAGTCAAAATAAAAAAAGTTAAACAGCAAACATGATTAACTCTCAAAAGTAATCAGTTTATTTTTAATGTGGCGCGAAATGTTTGGCATTCCGCCATCATATGAATCACTTGCGAATCTAAAAGTATGCTATTGATGTCTACGCGATTGTTTATTTGTTATTTCTTCCCCTTGTGTCGCAAAATTGTCGCGTGTTTAGATTCTTTGAGTTTGCTTTTCTAGATGAGGAGAATGCGTGCGAATTCTTTTGCACGAATAAAATATTGGTTGGAATAATGTAGGCAATGTCACAGACGAATAAGCTGTATATTATTTTACCTTAGAAAAAGTATATCTCTAGCCATATGCTTCTACCGTATAAAACAATAAAACCGGTCAAGTGCGAGTCGGACTAATCGCGCACCGAGGGTTCTGTACCAGATCACCACAGAACACAACATTATTAACTTAGAAAAAAAATCTTTTTTTGTCCGGGACCTTTTAGCGCAAGACTGACTCACACTTGGCTGGTTTTTAGTATTTGTTGTTATTCTCTAGAGTTTGCTTTATAATCACACTAAGTTTGTTTGTATGTGAAGAAAAAACGTTTTGAAAAGAACGAACTAGTTTCTTGTTGAGAATAATCTGAAAAAATTTCAACTGAAAATATTTCAATTACGGTTCAAAAGTTACAGCCCTAAATAGATAGGACAGACGGACGGACGGACGGACGGACGGATGGACGGACAGAAAGACAGACAGACAGACAGACAGACAGACAGACAGACACACAGACAGACAGACAGACAGACAGACAGACGGACGGACGGACGGACGGACGGACATCGTAGGCTTAGTAATACGGTCCCGTTTTCACCCTTTGGGTGCGGAACCCTAAAAAGGGCCAACTTTCTTAGGTTGGTGTGCGTGAGGCGTCATACAAATTATGTCTGTGCGCGTGTATATGGACAGGGTTCAGAGGCCAGTACTGGTTGCAATTTTTTTCTACGCGTTCGTAGCTTCGACTGTCTTTCTTGACATACAGGGCAAGCCGACAAGACAGGGCAGGGTTGTAAATGACAGCCTAGCAAATACTGAAACGGTGAACTCAGACCATCAAACTGAACAACTTTCAGTATGGAGCCTACCTCAGGAAACGTGAAAAAAATCAGCTGTCCCATACAAAACTGTTGTACCTACTTAAACGTATGGGACAGCAGATTTGTTTCGCGTTTCCTGAGTTATTCTAAATAGTGAAAGTTGTCAGTTTGATAGCCTGAGTTTACCGTTTCAGTATTTGCTATAGGCTGTCACTTACACCCTGTATAACTTATCCATGATTATATCATTATTAATTACTAGCGGCCCGTCCCGGCTTCGCACGGGTGGACGTCTAATCTTTTCTAGCAATAAATATAGCCTATGTTACTCAGGGTGAATGCAGCTTTCTAATGGTGAAAGAATTTTTTAAATCGGCCCAGTACTTTTTGAGCCTATTCATTACAAACATACAAACATACAAAAATAGGTACAAATCTTTCCTCTTTATAATATTAGTGTAGACTACCGGTGCCCGCGACTCCGTACGCGCGGACCACTGTCTTTAAATACTCATATCTTTTGATTGAGTTAATCGATTGCGATTAAATGTTAATCCAAACCATGCCCTATGCTTTAGTGAAAATCCCATCCAAATCGGTTTGGAAAGTGATGCGTGCATAAACAAACAGACAAACAGACAGACAGACAGACAAACAGACAAAAATTCTAAAAATGGTCTCAATGCATTCCATTACGTGTCCTTAATGCCCCCAATTTTTTTTTTGCGAATATCTTCAATGTAAATTCACGCCAAGTTTAGAATTTTATTATATGTACAGGGTGAAATTGATATCATTGGCATCCTTTTAAACTAAGAGTCCCATCAAACTGAACAACTTTTACTATGGGAGCAAACTGTCCCATACTAAACTGCAATGCCTACTCGACTCAAATGTATGCAACAGCAGATTTTTTTTTTGCTCCGATCGGATTGCTCTCATAGTAAAAGTTGTTCAGTTTGATGGGTAGACTCTTAGTTTAAAAGGATGCCAATGATATCAATTTCACCCTGTATAGATATCATTTTTATCGACTGCTGAATTAAAACGAATTGCCCAAAAGGTGGCGGGGTGCGGGGGTGGACAACCGAGAGCTCTAATTGGTTCCTAAACTTTAACTTTAAGGTATAAAGGATTTTAATAATTATAAGTGGACGTCCATCGGCTGAGATGATGATGATGGTAAATTATAACTCATACAGACGAGTTTATTTGCTAAACATTGAACTAAAACAATACTAAAGCACTCCAATATTCGTTCAGGATGAATTGTGTCAAATGAAAATGTACAGTTAGGTCATAAATATTCAGAATCTGATTGAATAGCCCAGTCATTTTACGGTTTGAGCCGGGACTAATTAATAGTTGATTTTTTTTTGCTATAATATTGAACAGCCAATTTGAGCTCACAAATGTACCAAAATTAAAAAGAAATCACGTCAGCAACAGTTCCAATTTTAAAATTGTGATATTATCTCGTAAAAAACCAGATGGCAAATTTTTTTTTGCACATATTTAAGGCTTTATCATTATAAGTACATACTTCAAACATGGTGTAAATATTTTTGTCTACTTAGAAGGTTTTTAAAAATACATTCGTATTTTCTAATAAATACAACATTTTTTAAATTTCAATGCCAATTTTGTTGCTCAAAAATAATTTAAATTGTTAAATCTAATTCAAATGAGTGCATTGGTATTAAAATTATTAATTTCAAAGCCTTCTGGGACACACAATTTTGATTTCTATGTTACGTAGATACTAAATGGTGCCGGTTACAGTTTAAAACTCCAATTAGTAATTACTCCCTACCCCGCCTAACAAAACTCCGTAAAATGACTGGTCTACGAAGTTTTGTAATGGGACGTGTTGTGAATAAGGACGATAATGGCCTGGCAACCTTCGCGATCGTGCATGAATTATTGCTTGTAGTTGTAACGTAACATAAACTTTCTTTATTTGAACAACAAACATAGACAAATACAATTTACAGGATTGTGGAGAATATATCGCTGATATATACAGGGTGTAAAATTAAATGTGGACATTTACTTAAAGCTTTGCTTCAGATTATCAAACTGAACAACTTTATCTATGGGACCAATATTGAAATTGCGAAAAAATAATCAGGTGTCCCATACATTTGGCTCGAGTAGGTTTGCAGTTTTGTGTGGAATGGCTGACTTTTGATGACAAAAGTATAGATTCTATATTATGCGACGGTATTCTTGGCCCATTACTTAAACGACAAATATTTAAAAACCTTCCCTACCAACTTGGCACTAGGTTTAAAATTAAACCACTTTTCTCAAGGTCACTATAGGCCTATTAGACATGTTTGGCAACGTTGTTACTACCATAGTGTAATAAAAACTAATAGTGGTGAAGCTCAGCGGTCGCGACAAGTCAATCGAGCGCGGCATACGAGGGTCGGGAGGAGCGGGTCCCGGCCCCCTCTGCCTTGCGTGTGTATTTTCAAACCAAATTCAATAAGGGTACGGAACGACCAGGGAAATAATTCCGCTCGCCAACCTACGTTTGCGCAGAGCAGACCCCGTCCCCGACCCCGCCGAGTACAAAGTCTGATTACAGTCTTCTTCTTATCGTGTGGGCAGAGCCCTGGTGTCAGAGTTTTTTCAGACCGCCTTACCGCCTCTGACGTGGTTTTTATGTAACGACTACTACTACCAGAGATAGTAGCCGGGACCAACGGCTTAATGCGCCATCCGAAGCACGGAATCATTTTACTTTTGAGACAATCACGTGATTCAGCCTGCAATGTCCTAAACAACTGGGGAAAAACGCACAAAGTGACATACCACTAGGTGTCCCCCATGGAAATCGAACCCACGACCTCCGTGTCGAGAGCTAATGCTCTTAACCATTAAACCACGGAGGCAGTTGGAATGCAGTGAAAAGGGCACGAAAACAATTAGCCAATAGCGGCAAGGAATCGAAGGTGGAACAGCCTGATTGGTCAATATAATTTCGCATGCTATTAAAATTTCACAGGTACATCGGTAAGACATAAACCTAACCGTCTAGTATGATTTCTCTACTTACGCGCAACGCGCCTTCGCTGCAAAGAAAATTACGGATTCCCGCGATTTTTGGAGAACGAAAGCCGCGCTTGCCGCGACGCGCGACATGTTGTAAGGAAAGAAGCCGAATCGCGCGCGTGTAGAGAAATCATACTAGACGTGTAGGTACGCCCATGTTCTCCCACCTGTCCCCCGCACACCGCGCGAGCATAAACCCGCCGCGACCGCTTAGCTTCGCCACTATTACTTTTTACTACACTATGTTACTACTTTGTAGTTTTTGAAATCACGTTACGAGCATACGTTAGTACCATATTTGGCAGTCCGCCATCTTGTTTCAGCTGCGTAACGCTGCAGTTAATATTTCATATTGACTGATGTGCTATTTTACATCACAATACATTTGTTGTTTCATACGACAGCATCGGTAGCGCGTTGCGGAGAGAAAGTATGGAAAATCAATCTTGAGGTTTGTGCTGTATCTCCTAAACTGACTGGAACTATGCAGGCAGACCGGGTTCAACCCCATCACATTGATGCTCTACACCCTATGTGTACAGAATCAGCCTTGCAGCTGATGGTTACCAAAATTCCACTTATCCCTTACACTATAAATTCACAGCAGTACGCTTTAAGGCGATTGCAGAGGGGTCAATTTTATACAAAACTTTGACGCACAATACGCGTAGACGGTATAATTATAAGTAACTTTGTATATATGGAGAAATAGTTTAGAAAATCTAGATGTCGCGTAAATTTTGTATGAATTTCAAAGCTTTATATCTTCGTAATTTTATAACAAACGAGCTTTTACCCGCGACTTCGTCCGCATAAATTATATACCAGATTTTAAGTCAGATGATAAGCTATCAAACAAAAAAAGTTTCATCAAAATCGGTTCAGTAGTTTTTGCGTGATACTCGAACAAACAAACACCCAAACAAACAAACAAACAAACAAACAAACAAACATACAAACAAACAAACAAACAAAAAAAAAGGCAGACAAAAAATCAAAAAATTGGTGATTTGGAATCAGGGACAGGTAAAACCATGTCGTAATTTTTTTTTGTAAATATCTTCAATGTACAGACAAATTTCTGTTACAGTTTTATAATAGTTTAGATTGCAAACGTTATTTGATACGCGACATCTAGATTTTCTAAACTATTTTACCATATATAAAATATTACTTTTATTAATTCCTTCTACGCGTATTGTGCGTCAAACGTTTGTATGGACTGAAACCACCTTAACAGGGTAGCGTTACACAACAGTAAACACCATTAATATCTGATTCAGAGTGCAGTCGAGAATTGTTTGATCACACTCATTAGGGTCACGTTACACTGCGATGCGGTTAAGTGAGCGTTAATCGTTCAGTTCAGTGTGCGATTGTGTTTACATTGGACCGATGTTTGTGTTTGATTTATTGCAGTTAATTATGTTTTTTACAGTGCTATGTATACGAGGTGTAATTAAACACCCTAGAAATATTTAAATGTGTGGTTTAGGCCGTCAAACTGAACAACTTTAATAATGGAGGCAACATTGAGAAAAAATATATTAAAACTGATGTTTCATAAAAAACTACAGTACCTACCTACTCAACTCAAATGTATGGAACAGTTGATCGTTTTTTTAACTTATCTTTAGTTTCCTGTGTGAAAGTTGTTCAGTTTGATGGTCTAAACCACCCCTTTAAATATACTACTAGGGTGTATTGTTACAATTTGTATAAAGGATGTAAGTGACAGCCTAGAAAATACTGAAGCGATAAATTCAGACCATCAAACTGAACAAATTTCAATATGGAGCCTACCTCAGGAAACGCGACAATAAATTAGCTGTTCTTTACTATTTGCTAGTTGGCTTGCTGTTTGCTAGGCTGTCACTTACACCCTGTATAATTTTTTTCGCGCTACGGTAACCGGTGCGGATGAAAAAGATATGTGTGGGTATGTATATACCTCAATAAACCCGCTATTCTCCATTTCATTTCTCTGTAAGTACCTAGTAGGATAATAACTGATCGATCGATGAAAATTTTACTTAGAGCTAATTAACAGTTACACAACAGTAAACACCATTAATATCTGATTCAGAGTGCAGTCGAGGATTGTTTGATCACACTCATTAGGGTCACGTTACACTGCGATGCGGTTAAGTGAGCGTTAATCGTTCAGTTCTGTGTGCGATGGAGTTTATATTGGATCGAATTGAGTTTGATTTCTTGTAGTTAATTATGTTTTTATATGTAAGTGCTATGTATACCCGGTAGTAAATATAGTACTCTGTGGTACATATATTACCTATAGGGTCGTTGGGCCTTTCTATATTTTGGGGATATAGGTAACACACCTAATATATAGGGTCCTTCTTAATATGCTGACGTATTTTAAGGATATGATCAGAGCATCAAACCGGACAAAACACAATGCGGGTTTTGTATGTAAGGTTGGCGACTTATTTTTCACCGTTGTTTTGGACGCGGCCAGCAACCATACTTGAATATTTTATTTCAGAATAAAGTAACAATTTGCAAAAGTACAGTATAGATGGTGTTGCTTTGCAGGAGGTGGATGGGATCTGGGACCTAGGCGTTACACTTGATCGCAAACTCAAATTAACTTCACATGTATCCGGGGTAGTTAAGAAATCGGCGCAAATGTTAGGTTTCATAAAGAGGAACACCAAGAATTTCAGTGCTAAAACTAAAATAGTGCTTTTCAAAGCTTTGGTTCGGAGTCAACTCGAGTATTCCAGTGTCGCATGGAATCCTGTGTACTCGGTACATTCCCAGCACCTTGAATCTGTACAAAGGGCCTTCACAAGGCATCTCGCATTTTTCGCTCATGGTATTTCTCACAGATGCCCTTACGACCAACGTCTGGCCTTCTTTGGGATGGAACCGCTGAGGGCGCGTAGAACTCTGTACGACTTAGCATTTCTTCATAAAAGTCAATGGACAAAGCAAATGTGAGCAGGTTCTCGGCAGCATACAGCTCTCGGTTCCATACCAACTTCCAAGAAAGCCAATCACAAAGACCTGTGGGGAACTACTACAGATGTCAAGCACCCACAAGCTATAGCAAAGATGCCAACAGATGGCGATACCGTCGCTCAAGGAAATATGCTCCATACAAAGACAACGTTCATCGTAAATACGCAACTCGTAACCTACTACACATAAGGTTCACAATCGAATGCGAGACATAAATCGCGCAAGAGAAATAATCACAGAGATTCGATATATATAGAAGGTCCAACTAAGAACTGTTGGACCACGGCCGGTCCCCAGGCATCACACCTAGCCTGGCGGAAGTAATTCCCTTTTCAATGGAGGAACATTCCCAAGTAGCACCTCCATAGACCTTTTATCCGCCCCCTAGCAGAACCAACATTGGCAGTCACTCACCTTTTGCTAGACTTTGTGCAGAGTTCAACAGGGTTAGTGCGGGACTGCCAGATCTGGATATCTTTTTTGACTCGACCAATAAATTCAAAAATACAATACGAAAGTATCTCACTCACTAACTCCAGTTCCAAGATTCTAAATTATTATTATTATTGCTTGCTTAGTATCCATAAATATCGTCCTCTTCTAAATTGTTCTAATTCTAATTTCTATAGATTTAGTCATGATTGTAATACCATGTGATTTTTGAATGTTGTGATACCTTTAATTGGCCTATATGTATTAGCGACTAGGCTAGATTTATATGGAAATTTTGGTAAAGAACATTTCTTTTTTACTCTTTTTCTGTTTTGAGCCTGCAAGCATGATCGAATAAAGGTTTAATGAATAGATTTTTTAATAAGTAGCTATATTCAACTCCCCTAACCCTCTTTTATACTGAACAAAGGAGTTGAGTTGTCCGATTCAAGTGCCCATTATCTTACAAAAGTTGCTGACGCGCCCATTTTAACGATTTTGCTTTTAATCCAACTATAATAGATAGATACTTGAGGTTAATAATCAAATTAAAATTAAACTTCATTTGTTTTAACATTTGGTCAAGGGGATATCTACAGGCTCCTTCTTAATATGCTGACACTTTGTAAGGGGACGATCAGACCATCAAACTGAACAACTTTTTTTATGGGACCAACATCGAAATCGCGAAAAAAAAGTCAGCTGTCCCATGTAGGTTTGTAGTTTTGTATGGACGAGATGTTTTGTTTTTTTATGCGATTTCGATTTTGGTGCCATTGAGAAAGTTGTTCAGTTTGACGGTCTGCTCGTCCCCTTAAAAAGTGAAGGACCTCATAATTATACTTTATAACATATAAATAAAATTGCAATCTTGGTATGGTATGTACAGTCAGCAGCAAGGGTCAGCAGTTGTATACACTTTTGTTCTACGCCGTCGTAGTACTAAAATGTACATAACTTATTGCTGCTGACTGTAGGTACATAAAATACATTTGCAAAAATATTAATTTGGGCCGTTTGGAATACGTAATTTAAAATACCATTTTAAATTGTTGGTCTGTTTGTCTGTTTATCTGTATGTTTGTGCACCACTTTTAAAAACTACTAAACCGATTTTTACTAGGTTTTCATAAAACCTTAGGACTTAATTTGGATTGACATTTAGGCTTAATTTCATTGCATTTGGTTCATTTAATCAAAAGGTATGAGTATTTAAATTGGTCGGTGCGTACGAAGTCGCGGGCCCCGCTAGATCCTTGACAACTTACTGCTTAGTTAAAACCATGCGGTACAATCATAAAGGTATTATACTACGTAAGAGAGACAGTGACATCTGAGAGAGCGAGATGTACCTAGCGGCATCACTGTATAATAGAAAGAGATACGTGACGCGAGGCAATAGAACCGTTTTTGGGGATTTGGAGTCCTGGTAAAAATTCGGTTTCTGTGAATAATCGTGAACCTAAAGTGAAATCGTAGATAATTTTGTGAAATATACTAACACTGTTTCATTAAATTATTCACGATTTCACGTTAGATTGAGAATTGTACACAGAAATAGAATTTTTACCCTGCCGAGGACTCCAAAAAATGTCCAAAAACGGTTACATTTGACAACTCATGTCACTTACTCTATTCCGTAAGGTATAATATCTTTATGGGTACAATACACGGTACAATAATATACTGCGCCTGGTATTCTCTTCCGATCACGTGACTGACACAAGCCTACGTCATCATACCCTTTTACCATGTTTAGCGGCCATTTTTTGTGACGTAGGCTTGTGTCACTCTGGGAATAGAAGACCTTGTTTCTTTAGACCATGGTTAAAACCGGAGTCACGTGGCTAGAGGGCTTTCGAGTGGACGTCTGTCGTTGGCTCACGATTTAGGTAGCCACGCGGCTCCGCCAGTTTATGGCGGTTTGGAGTGTGTGTTTTTGTATAAAAACAGGGCTTTGAGTTCGCCATATCCAATTACCGTACAACGTCAAGCACTAATTGCTCTTTTTAAACTAGATATTGGCAAAATCCACCAAGGAAACGCCATTAAACAAAAAAAAAATTGAATGGTTAAAACCATACCCTCAACATTACAAAGAGTCACGTTGCAGGTTCTGACCCGAGCACTTGTCTCGCGTGGTTTACGCGCATCGCGTTTTTGCCTGCCACGAGGCTCCGCAATCCTCCATCTCTTCTTGTTCTTGACTAAAAACAATTCCTGACATTGGGATAGATTCTCCCAATAAACTACTTGACATTGGCGGAAATCAAGAGTACATTAATTATAAATAAATAAAAAACATTACAAAGTTAACCTTGTTCTAACTGAACAAGGTATAACTATATAGTTAATTTCCATATAACTAAAGGTTACCGGAAGCCGTAGTAATAGGATTGTTGCACGGAATATGACACGTCTGTAAAATCCAGTTTGAGTGATTTCAACATAACATTGTTATGTTTATGAAGGCTCAGCAGATTACATGGAAAAAAAAATTGCTAGGTTTACTTATACAGGGTGTAACAAAAGACCTAATATTTAAATGTGGTCGTTTACCATCAAACTGAAAAACGTTGATTATGGGGATAAAAACGAAAGAAATATTTATTTCATCCCACGAGCTCGGAAAGATTCTGTTTGTCATTCGAAATCTGAGTGCAAAAGTGCATTTTATCCGCTAGCGTGGAAAAAGCTTTTAAAATTCAAATATTCTTTTCAATAAAGAAAAACCATAAAGTTATTACCAGTTTTTTCCGTGCTGTTTACGTGCTGACCAGTGTAATTATTCTAAAAAGCGGTTGAGTTCGAGTCGGGCTACTCGCGCACCGAGGGTTCCGTACCACACCAATACAGAACACAACATTATTAACATCGAAAAAAAAATGATTTTTGTCCGGGACCTTTAGACCGACTCACACTTGTCCAGTTTTAAGTATTTGTTGTTATTTTGTAGAGTATGCTTTATAATCACACTAAGTTTGACGCTTATATGTATTACCGTTTTTACGATAGAGCGTGAAGAAAAAACATTGATAAAAACTAGTTTCTTGTTGAGAATTTTTAACCCCCTTAACTTTCAACTTTTTGCCATTTTTATTATTTGTTAGCAAATCCGCTATAACAACGCACATTCACTTCTGTGAAAATTTCAACTATTTAGCTCTTTGGGTTCAAAAGTTACAGCCCTAAATAGGTCGGACAGACAGACGGACGGACGTAGGCTTAGTAATAAAAAAAGTATACGGTACTTTGGGTACGGAACCCTAAAAATGAGGTTGGCGCAATGACATTTTCCTTGCTGTAGTGAGGTGAAAAGTTGTGTATTTCGCTCGGCAGCAAGGTAATTCTGCGTCTCGTACCTTTGAAACCCTCTCTTCGCTGTGTTCGTGGTTCAATCCTAGAATCCTTCGCTTGCTCAGGTTTCAATGATACAAGTACTCGCGCCAAACAGCAACTTTGCAGCCTTGCATAACAAATAACTATTATTTATATTTATTGCAAAATACTTCTAGAATGACCTCTTTCGAGGAATAGGTCGAATTACAGGTAGTATTTATTAGGAATTAGATATTTCTCTCCATAATGTGAACATTTATTGGGAAGCGAAAGAATAAGTGATCAAGTTGTTTGTTTGTTGCGAAACATTAGGGTCAGCGCACACCCAGCGTAGAACTGCTCGCGCATGCTCGAGCATGTTCTTTGCAGTCGCGCACACCTAGCGGCAAAATCCGCCGGCGGCAGCGGCGGAGCATGCTCGCGCGTGTTCGAACAGTCTCGCGGATGCTCCCGTGTTGCTACAGTTGACGTAGTGAATTTTGCGTTGTGTTTACAATATTTTATAGCAAAGACGTGCGATAACAACAATTTTAAAGTATGGTAGACTGGGATTTGGTAATTATTGGGTTACTAGCAAAGGAAGAGGAGCAAGAAGAGCACATCAATAAGATGAAAAGAGGCAAGAAAGATGTACTTATATTTGGGAAATACTACGCCCTGTGCTGTGCTACGGTTTAAAGTTCTAGGGACAGTTATTTTATGGCTAGGTACTATAAAATGGAATATGAACAATTTGACAACCTACTAAATCTGTTTCGACCTTTTAGATTTTCTTTGTATTTTCAAAAAGAGTTCGATTATTATATAATATTATCTGTAGTAAATTGCCCTTTTCGGGCTAAAGTAGTTAAAAAATATGCTAGTTTAGTCCGAAACCGGCCGAGGCGGCAACACTTACGACGGATCGCAAGCATCGACACGGGCGTATGCTCGAACATGCTCGAGCATGCGCGAGCATGCTCGCGACTGCTCCCGTCGCCGCGAGGAGCATACGCGAGCATACTCGAACAGACGCTAAGGGAATTAATCACTTGCAAGCTATTTTCAACTTTATTTCAATGGGAATAGAGTTCATTATCAATTGAATCAATGAAATCTGCTCGCGCATGCTCGAACAGTTTTACGCTGGGTGTGCGCTGACCCTTATTCGTCTATGGTTTGTTTGCAACTTTTGTCAGTAAGTCTGTTTGTAAAGCATTTCATAGATTCTTATGTAAATGTACTTAATATTTAACTTAACATTTAATTTTTATTTCATCGCAAACAATATACCGATACCGTATAACACCATGGTTTTTGGATGGACAGTTGCATTACTTTACTCATGATACTAAACAATTTTCTTAAAGGAACCTATAGGAAATTCATTAAAAAAAACTTTTAATAGGTACAAACGTTCGATCAGATGATTGCATTTTATAAGTATGCATAGTCCAAAAAAATTATTGCGAATTTCCTTATTAGGGAGAAAGAGGCCTTTAAACCACGTCAGAGGCCGTAAGGCGGTCTGAAAAAACTCTGACACCAGTAGGTCTAGTATGATTTCTCTACACGCGCGCGACGCGCCTTCGCTGCATACAAAATAACCTGTTCCCGCGCTTTTCGGAGAGCGAAAGCCGCGCTTGCCGCGACTTGTAGTATGGGAAAAAGCCGAGTCGCGCGCAAGTAGAGAAATCATGCTAGAGGGTCAGGGCTCTGCCCACACGATAAGAAGAAGAGGGAAAGTGGTTCAGTATCATGGGCACAATCACCCCTTCAAGTAATGCAACTATCTACCCTAACATCCTGTATAAAGTTAAACGAATTTAAAGATTTCAAAAATAATTTTGAGTTGTCTGCACGTACACAGGTAAAAAAGATTACTTGAAATAAGAAATTACGTTTTCTTCGATATACAACGTGTTAATGAATTAGCGCAAAACCTCACACACCGATTTATAACAAAATAATTAGATTGAAATAATAATTTAATTATTTTGATAGGTAAAATTTAAAGTTATTCGCATTTTAAGTTTTGAGGCAAAAATGATTTGTTATCATTTCAGCACTGAAAGAAAGCGCTAACGTACATTTTTATAATCTTGTTCTTCTTATCGTGTGGGCAGAGCCCTGGTGTCAGAGTTTTTGGTAGTAATTAGGGTGAGTGTACCCGTGCGGTTGGTTGACGTCGGGTTCAGAAAATTTTAAATTTTGCAAAAACAAATTTTAATATTTTGAAAAAAATTACTTATGTTGAAACCATGGTAATTCGACTCTGCTCTCGATTCTAAACAAACTAATTTCTAGTTTTGCGTTAATTCATTAACACGTTGCATATGAGAGCGCCATATATATTCTTGGTTCAATGCAATTTGCTTCCAGTCAAGACAATTGTCTTGTGTGAAAGCAAATTGCATTGAAACATAATTTCTAATTTCAAAAAATCTTTTTTTACCCGTGTACAAAGTCACGGGTACAGCTAGTACCTAATATTATTTATCCCCCACCATAGTTCGCCTTCTTATTACATAACCTATAACTTCCAAGGCGTATTTTCGCAAAATAAGAGCGTTACGGCGTTTGGGGGGGATTTTACCCTCCAAGAGGGGGAACAGGGGGACTAGGGGGAAAGGTAATTAATTACACCAGTCGCGATACAATCCCGTCGTTTGCAAGTGGGTCTGGTTTTACTCTAGCTTAATATCTTGCTAAATAATGTTAAAAATAATTATGGTAATTTATTATTTTCGTATGGAATTATGTAATTAGTATCATTTTAGGTGCCGTGGCGGTCCAATGGTGAGCTGGTGAGTATCCTTGCCTGCAATGCAGGATGCGATGGTTCGATCCCCGTCCAGGCCGACTCGTACCAATGATTTTTTCGGAATTTATGTACAATTTGTAACACCACTGGCTTTTCGGTAAAGAAAAACATCGTGAGGAAACCTGCATGCTTCAATTTCGAGGCATGTTTTGTACCCACTGTCCATTACAAGTGGCGACGACTACGACGGGCTCACTCCCCGTCACACTGAACAGAGTTACGGAACAAGTGAAACGTGGCGTCTAAACGCAGAATGCTAAATACGTTTCAGAATATCTCAGACTACCCCCTCTGAGAATATAGTCGTGAGCGTATGCTATGCTATGCTAATTATTTTGCGTGAAGGATATAGAAATTGCGTTTTTCTACTTGAATCGTTGCTACACTTTAATTAACTACAAGAAATTTTGAGGTGTTCTGAGGGATTATGACGCCGTAAGCTAGAATTTTGTTTCAAATTGATATACATAATTTGTAGCCTAAAATACTTTGTTTGATTTCCGTACCACAAAAGAAAAAACTTGATCCCTTATTCACTTTGTGGTCCGTCTGTCTGTCTGTCCACCAACACCCTTTGAAAAGTTTCTAACCATCCATTTTTAGGGTTCCGAAGTCAACAAGGAACCCTTATGGTTTCGCCATGTCCGTCCGCCTGTCCGTCTGTCCGTCTGTCCGCGGCTTAGCTCAGAGACGCTTAGTACTAGAAAGCTGTAATTTGGCATTGGTATACATATTAATCAAGCCGACAAAGTGGTAAAATAAAATCATGAAAAATAATTTTTTTTATGGTGCCTCCCCTACACGAGAAGTGGGAATGGAATTTTTTTTCTCGTCTATCCCATAGTGTTGGGTATCGTTGGATAGGTAATTTAAAAATATTATGGGTGTGGGAAAGCCATGTTTTGATTTAGGGATCCGTTAGCGAAATATTAAACTTTAAAGTAAACATTTTTGTTAGAGTCAAGTGTCCCCCCTGCCAGCTAAACGGTTGTTTCTGGATATGTGAAAAAAATCATGGCAGTATATATATATATATAACGAAATTAAAAGAAAAACTAGGTATCACCGCTAAGTAGGCTTTACAAGTTTACGAGTAATAGTCGATCAACTTATAAAATGTATTTTTTAAACTTTATTAGCCGTTAAACCTTCTAAGTCCATGTTATATTGAAACGAGCAACTACGAAACCCAATCCTGCGCGTGGTCCGACATGCACTTGGCCAGTTATTTTGATAAAATTTTGTGTTACGCCCTTTCATAGCCAGCAATTTATATCCACAAAAAAAGGTTGACGGCCACTGCTCATCCAAAAGGATAACAGCATAACTCATTCTAGTAAATTTATTTCGCGTCTTTGTTGGTGGCACGAAACGAATTATCGTCATTTCATACGGCAGTCCAATCTCCAACTTTTATTACATTTTGCAAACAGATTTATTTGAGTAGTGGTATCCCTCGTGTACCGAACTCAATCATTCTTTGAACTCAGTTTCAGAAATAAAAGGGTGCTTGAATTTGGTTATGTAATTCTGTAGGTCACAGTCACAGGATCAAATTCAAGCACCCTGTAGCTTAGACTCTTTATCTAAACTACTAGCGGCCCGTCCCGGCTTCGCACGGGTGGACGTCTAATCTTTTCTAGCAATAAATATAGCCTATGTTACTCAGGGTGAATGCAGCTTTCTAATGGTGAAAGAATTTTTTAAATCGGCCCAGTACTTTTTGAGCCTATTCATTACAAACATACAAACATACAAAAATAGGTACAAATCTTTCCTCTTTATAATATTAGTGTAGATTATAAAACTGTAACAGAAATGTGTCTGTACATTGAAGATATTTACAAAAAAAAAATACGACATGGTTTTTACCTGTCCCTGATTCCAAATCAATAATTTTTGGATTTTTTGTCTGTCTGTTTGTTTGTTTGTTTGTTCGTTTGTTTGTTTGGGTGTTTGTTTGTTCGAGTATCACGCAAAAACTACTGAACCGATTTTGATGAAACTTTTTTTGTACGATAGCTTATCATCTGACTTAAAATCTGGTATATAATTTATGCGGACGAAGTCGCGGGTAAAAGCTCGTAAACTATAAAACTTGTTATATGAGTAGGTATACAGGATATGAACTTAAATGCGTTATACATTCTTCTTAATAATAATATGCTGACACTTTTTTAAGGGGATGATCAGACAATCAAACTGAACAACTTTCTCTATTTGGGGCCAACATCGAATTGAAATCAGCTGTCCCATACATTTGGCTCGAGTACGTTTTGCAGTTTTGTATGGAAGAGCAGATTTTTTTTCTATTTCATATATTCCGAGAGATAAGTGTACTTTTTGCAACCATCAGCAGCAAGGCTGATTCAGTGTTTATGGGGTGTAGAGCTTTTCTGTGATGGGGATGGACCAGGTCTGCCTGCATAACTCCAGTCGGTTTAGGAGTTACTGATGATTAAAGGTCTGTAAAAAATTAACGATCAGCTGCAAGGCTGATCGTATGTTATCATTGTAGTATGCACTGTAACTATGTGAACAGTATAAAAACTGACACGGTTCATCAGTCGGTTTAGGAGATACAGCCGTTCAAAGGTCTGAACTTTGACTGGCTGTATCTCCTAAACAGACTAACAGAACTTGACAGTTTTTGTACTGTTCACATAGCTACAGTGCATACTACAATAATATCATACGATCAGCCGTGCAGCTACTCGTTAATTTTTTACAGACCTTTAATCATCAGTAACTCCTAAACCGACTGGAGTTATGCAGGCAGACCTGGTCCATCCCCATCACAGAGATGCAGTACACCCCATAAACACTGAATCAGCCTTGCTGCTGATGGTTGCAAAAAGTACACTTATCTCTTATACTAATAGTTAAAGTTGTTCAGTTTGATAGTCTGAAGCACCCCCTTAAATATTACTAGGTTGTTTTGTTACACCCTGTATACTTTAGGGGTGCTTCAGTCTATCAAACTGAACAACTTTCATTAATCTCATCTCTCCGCCCTTATCCCATTAATTGGGCTGCATTTATCACTTTCGAAATTGAACTTTATCTACGAGACCAATTTTAAAATAAAACCGGTTAAGTGCAAGTCGGGTTACTCGCGCACCGAGGGTTCCGTACCACACCACCACAGAACACAACTTTATTAACTTAGAAAAAAAACTTTTTTTGTCCGGGACCTTTAGCGCGAGACCGACTCACACTTGGCCGGTTTTTAGTATTTGTTGCTATTTTGTAGAGTTTGCTCTATAATCACACAAAGTTTGACGCTTGTATGTATTACCGTTTTTACTATAGAGCGTGAAGAAAAAACGTTGATAAAAACTAGTTTCTTGTTGAAAACCCCCCTTAATTTTTAATTTTCTGCCATTTTTATTATTTGTTAACAAATCCGACGCAATAACGCATAATCTGAGAAAATTTCAACTATCTAGCTATTACAGTTCAAAAGTTAAAGCCCTAAATAGGTAGGACAGACGGACGGACTGACAGACGGGCGGACGGACGGACGGACGGACGGACGGACGGACGGACAACGAAGGCTTAGTAATAGGGTCCCGTTTTCACCCTTTGGGTACGGAACCCTAAAAATTTACTATTTCGCCACCAGCGCCGGTCGTCGGTTGGTTGGCCACCTTCTGGGGGCCTACCCGCGCTGCGCTTTCTGGTACGTGGTCGCCACTCGATAACTCTTCGGCTCCATCAGCCATCGGCTCTGCGAGCAATGTGCCCCGCCTATTACCACTTTAGCAATTATTCTTTATCGTTTAATTTTTTTAGCTTTGTGATACATTATCTATGGCTTACAAATAAACTAGAAGCTCTCTTCTTCAGGGAGTTAATATTTCAAAGTGTCCTCTCTATAAGAACGCCGGGGTAATCTTGAAAAGTTCTTAGTAAAGTCCCAATACAGATGACAATCAATACCGACTCTGGAGACCTTATAACTACGGTTGATAACGACGACCGATCAGTCGAAGTCATGTCGAAGAATGTCCCAAACCAGATTTTATAGTACACCTTAGAGAAGCCTGTCTTGCATACCCAACGGGATATCAGTATAAGCGAGATCAGTAATGGTGCGGGATCTCAGTATAACGGGATTCCGCATTTTATGATAAAAGTTGTTAAAAGTAACTAGTAATTAAAATATAGCATGCTTTAGTTTGAAATAACTTTGTAAACAAAATAAACGAAGTCGAGAAGAATCAAAACTAAACCACAAACATAGGTATTACAGTAGAAAAAAATATTACTACGTGAAACGCAGCTGAGCCGACAATTTTCGGAATGGGATGTGCCCTATTTTTTTAAATCCTACAAATCCTAACGCGGGATCCGCATTGAGCGGGATTTAAAAAACGTGCGGGATCTCGATATTTCGGGACCTCGGTATACCGAGATTGATTGTGTACAATAAAAATAGGCAAATTGTGAAAATTATGATAAAGATAGATTTTTAATGTGATACATCTATTGGCGCGCCTTGGCGCAATGATCAAAATATCTGGTCTTGACAATTTTACACTATGGAATGCAATATTGTATTTTAATTGTACTTTGTACATTTTGTTTTGTTTAAAAGATGTGTGTTGTAGAGTTTCTGGCCGCATCTTCTCTCAACGGAACACCTTCCGACGCGGTGGTAGAGTCAAAAAATGACGTCAAAAAGCTATCTATATGATATTATTTTGAATAAAAAATTTTAAATTTTAAATTTTGGGGGTTAGACTTGTATGTCGTAACGGAAAATGGCATGATGCCGATGCCGTCATGCTTACAAGTTCCTTCAATAACCACCAATGTCGATGTTTCACATCAGCAGGGCATCCCGTAACAGCAACGTTTTTTTTTCTTAATTCGGCACTGCCTATACAGATTAACTGATATGTATTACAAACGTTACGTATTTATGAGGGTGCTTCGAACAATCGCATTTTTCGCGATTTCGATGTTGAATTAAGAGTGGTAGGTTGTTTTCAGTTTGATGGTCTGAGTATGGGGTGTCCCCTAAAATATCTAACGTACCAATTTTATACATGACTGGCAAGGTATACATCGTCGCTACTGCTTGTTGACTATATTCGAGCTAAAGTCGATGAAGAGCGCACATTCATCAATCTTAGAGGGCCCAAGATTATAATCTAAAATGTCAGGCAGTTCGATAGACGACCTAACTAGACCTCAACTTATACCTATAATACCTTAGAGCTATACTACTATACTTATGTAACATGTAGGATTAGACTGTGTTATTAACCGACTTCAAAAAACGAGGAGGTGCTATGTTTTTTCACGTTTTGTGAAACTTGTTGTATTTTTTTTTTTGGTTTAGTATGTTTGACGGTGACCGAAACAAAAAATAATGTTTCTGTCTTTTTTGTTTACATAAGTTTTTATAACTGGCTATCCCGCTCTCTCATTTCTTGGCTCCATCTTTCAGCGTAAGCGAAATGTTTTTAATCTAAGGGTATGGCACACTCTATGCCTCTAGGTATAATCTCTTTGCATAATAATATTATGGAAGACTCTATTATAGTGGGAGCGTCCTAACTCTTGAAGAAGCTCTCTTTGTGTAGCTAAAATAAAGTCCACTGTACGACACTTAAGGTTCACAAGCCAAGGTAAATTCTCTAAATTCTAATCGCTAGGTTTTATTATAGGTAAACACGGAATACGGACTGTAATGGTCATTATTTACGTTTTAATTAATGAGGGTAGAGTTTTGTGCTGTTTATTTATTAGCTTACGTCTGCCCTTATTTTGTTTGGCCGAGGGTTGATGATTTGAGCAAGGTGACGTTTTTTTTAATGTAGCAAATATACAGGGTGAAATCGAAGACATTCGACAAATTTTGGTGGCGAGTTGTACTCCTGATTTAGATCTTATATTGCAGGGTTTTCTTGAAATCTAAATTATGAAAATAAAAGACATTCTAAGCATGCCAAAACATTCAAAAGGGGTTCATAATAAACGCTCTGTGTCATACACACTTTAAATAAAAAAAAATGTGTAATTAGGTAAGGACATTTTCTTTTAGTACTTAACGGACAATGGTATACCTACCATCATAAAAATATCGTGCTTTAAATGCTTAAATTCGCCAAAACTCAACAGATGGCGCTATTGTTTCGTACCGCTCACTCTCGCTCGCCGCGTATCGGCCGCGCATCTGTACAGTCAGTCACAAATTAAATCAGCCACAATTAATAATGACGATATTTTAAAATCTCGGACGTTATTTAATTTGGTCTAAATCTATTTTTAAAACCAGCCATATCTCGAGTATAACACTCTCTTAAATTTTGTCGATTGATTTCAATTTCACCCTGTATATGCTACGAAAATAAGATTAACGCCACGGACACGTGCTTTTTCAGTAAATGTGGAGTGTAACTGTGATGGTCAAATTGAAAAACAGTTTACTAAAAGAACGTTGTGGTCTGAAAGAAGATATAGTTAGAAAGATAGAGAAAGTAATGCTGAGATGCTCCTGTAACAAACATGACGGGGGGAGAGCGACACAGGTCACGTCTAAGCGTTATCTCCATAGTATAATTATGATAGTATCTAACTTAACTTCGACGTTTAGAAGAGACCTGTGTCGCTCTCACCCCTGTCATGTTACAGGAGCTGGTTTGGTCATATGGAAAAAAATGGATGAGAGCAGATTGTCGAGTGCAATTTATAAGGCAAGCGTAAGTGGAGATGTTGGAAAATGGCGGCCTAGACGTACATCGCCATCAGATACATCGATACAAGATGTTCGATTAAAAAACTATTAACTGAAAAGTGAAAAACAAGCTCTTTAGTCACTAATCAGCTATAACAACATTAAGCAAATATAATTTGAATGTTATTAGGTAGGTATCGCAAACGGGGACAAAGAAGAATTATAAAACATATTATATCTATTGTTTTTACCTCATCATAGGCCTTTACATCTGTTGCAGATGATTTAATCAGTGTTTTTGGAGAAACACTTTTTCTCAGTTTCTCTTTAGTTTATTTCATACTTTTAGTCTTGTGTCGAAATGGTAGCTTAAAAGTACTATAATATATGTATATATTTGGAATTGTCTGTTTACTAGCTTTCATTTGATACCCATATTGTAATTTTTCACAAAAAAAAAATTTTTATTCCCCCTCTTTTTTTTAATTCGCAGACGCCATAATAAAATAATATAGCCTATGTCACTCTCACGATTTTTACAAATCTAACGACATCTCATACGTCAAAATCCATCAAGCCGTTTAGGCTGTAGGCCGTGCCAAAGAAATATACATACAAACAAACATACATACATACATACATACGCTCGAAAAACATAACCCTCCTTCTGCCACAGTCGGGTAAAAAAGGCCAGGTCAGATGTAGTACTTAACATCGAAGAGCATGCAATAAAAACTCATGAGACAGATGAATGTTGAGAAAGCAAGAGTGTAGTCCCTTTCTCTGCCTACCCCAGTGTGGGAGATGGACGTGAAAATATGTATGTAAGTTTGTATGAAGCTTGACCTTTCCCCTTCCAACGATACTTCGCACCTGATAGAGGGTAAGATATTGTTTTATAACATGCATACATATTGCACTGATGTTGATTCTAATTTAAGACTATTGCATCCAACAACTAGGGTTGTCAAACAAAACTTTTAGTTAGGGAGTTTGGGAATATAAATTGTATGGTTTCTTTTAATAATTTTAATTAAAGTAGATTTTGATATCATTTATTTACCTACCGCTTTATTTATTTGAGGTACCTACTTATAATTTATTCACATAATTATTATCAAATTGTAACAGTAGGTATACAGTATCAATTCATTGCTTTATACACCCATATGTTTTAATCTAAACTATTATGAAACTGTAACAGAAGTGTGTCTGTACATTGAAGATATTTACAAAAAAAAAATTACGATATGGTTTTTAGATCTCCCTGATTCCAAATCACAAATTTTTTGATTTTTTGTCTGTCTGTTTGTTTGTTTGTTCGTTTGTTTGTTTGTTTGTTTGTTTGGGTGTTTGTTTGTTCGAGTATCACGCAAAAACTACTGAACCGATTTTGATGAAACTTTTTTTGTTTGATAGCTTATCATTTGACTTAAAATCTGGTATATAATTTATGCGGACGAAGTCGCGGGTTAAAGCTCGTTACCAAATAAATGTAAAGGGATATAACCCCTTAGATAATAAAACTTAACAACTTTCCCTAAGGAACTTGGGTCGAAAAAGAGTTTTTTTCGGACCTCCCATAGAATATCAATCGAAGTCGACGGACAAACATCGAGGTGATTCCATTTTGCCAATTTTGGTACGGAACACTAAAAATAGAGGTTTGTTTATGATTGGTTCGAATATCTGGCTGTAAAGCGAGCAATAAAGCAAAGGGACGAACAGGCTTCTGCACGAACCGACACACAGCACAAATGCAATAAATGCGGCAGGCATTGGCTTATACAGCCATGAACGTCGCTGTCTTAACCAAACAGACGCTAATTTGAAACATCTAATTAGACGAAATAAAGTCGAAATAAAATCATGTATGTTTGCATGTTGTCACATGCACAGCCAGTTTAATTATATTTTTCTAAATGAGGCAACCCTAGCAACGCAGGGGTCGGTGGTAAACGTTTGACCTAGTTCCCTGAGAGGCCGGTTTCCTAACTTAATTGGGGGAAGTTATTTCGAGTAACGGTTTACGTCTAGGAGCGGAAAAAACTAGTTTTTGTACCTTTTTAAAGTCTGACTTTTGATTTAACTAGTTTTACAGAGTTAGATTTTCAAATCATTCGATTTATACACTGTTCGATTTTACGAAGTTACAGAACTTCTTTTACACTGCTCTTTTGTACTTATTTTACACTGTTAGATTGCTTACCTACAACTTTGTAAAAAATTTAAAAGGTGCCAAGACAAACCCAAATAGGGTTTTTTGGTATCATCACAATAATGTTAATATAAGACAATGTATACTGAAATGTTAATAAATAAATAAATATTAAGTCATATAATTTAACAATTTTTTTTACAATATTAGATAGGTAGATATGTGGTAGACATTCATTTTTTTATGTTTGTATATCCAAAATTGGTTAGGATATTGCAGGCCGAATCACCTGATTATCTGGGAAGAAAGATAATTCCGTGCTTCGGATGGCATGTTAAGCCGTTGGTCCAGGCTACTACATCTGGTGGTAGTAGTCGTTACATAAAAACCACGTCAGAGGCCGTAAGGCGGTCTGAAAAAACTCTGACACCAAAGATAAGAGAACCACTCTTTGTTAGTGGACTAGTAACGTATTCGATTTTATGAAGTCATAAATGATCTAACTGTATTAAAATTTGTGATTATAAATATCAGATAAATATGACATTATTTTTGACATTATCATTTAATTGAATTTACTGTCTTGTTTAATATGGAAAACAATAATTTTAACATTTTTAATTTAACTTATTTTACACTGTTAGATTGTATAAAGCAGCATATGCGCACGACTATATTCCCCGAGGGGGTAGTCAGAGATATTCTGAAACTTCAGAACATCCACGTTTCACTAAGAAGTACCGAAACTCTGAACTCTCTTGTATAAAGTCATAACATAATAATAACTTTATACTTGGGAATATTGTTTGAAGTAAATTGGTGATTTATTTTTATCTAAATATTTATCGTGTGGGTTTCAAGGAAGCAAAATATTATACGATCAAGAGCGAACTATAGGTATAGTTCGTATTAACAATGACAAGCTTCCTACTACCGACTCGATACGAACACTTACTGCCTGCTCCATATTCATAAGTCTACTCATGCAACCTCCTCTGTTTCGGATACATTTAATTTTGCCCTTTTAGGACGGCCGCACATTATCAGAATTTTCTAACAGAAAAATTATGACGCTCGCCGGAAGCACCCCGCATACTATCAGAAATTTTGATCCGGCAACTTTTGAGCCCAGTCGTGTTTCATATTTCAATCAACGCACATCGACCCAGTGTTGCCACCTTAACCCTTTTGGGGCTATAATTCAGTCAAATTGTGTTTTTCTAGGAAAGTTTTGTGGTAGTTCTGATTTCTTCCATTCTATATGTATTTTGGGGTGCTGAATCCAAATCTGAGGTTTGCAAACAAAATTTAATTGACAAAATCGCAAAAAATGTTAAAAGTTCTGTTTGTGTTTTTCCGGAATTTTGCATAAAACTCTGAAACTATTAACGTTGAGTAAATGACCTGTTTACAGAAAATAAATATACCTGATTTTTATTTCTATCACATGAACATGACACTCAAAAATATCGTAGATCTAGGATAATTATCGCACGTCTGGCAATACCTGATCCGAATTTCTGATAGTGTGCGGGGCCTAATACAAAATGTATGGCTGACACGCCTTCCGTCAGAAAAATTCTGACGTCCGGCTGAGGTGCCGTCCGGTGTGCATCAGAAGCGGACGACCGGTCAGAATTTTTCTGACAGTGTGCGGGGTCTAATACAAAATGAGTGCCTTCCGGCGAGCGTCAGAATTTTTCTGTCAGAAATTTCTGATAATGTGCGGCCGTCCTTAACTGAGTACCTATTCAATTTGATCGCCATATACGTAATACGGTAATACCTAAGCCTAAGAGTAAGGATCTCCTTTATTCTAAAGCATAGAGAGCGCATCGAATTACGATTGTAGTTATTCTCTTCTGTCTTATGACGTAACTTTAATAGTAGAAGGTGACGGAACTGTAGATCTTTGTTTATACGGTTGTCTCACTTTTCACTTGTCACTTTTGTGCTAGTGTGTGTGAAAACATAAAGGTATTATACTACGTAAGAGAGACGGTGACAGCTGAGAGAGCGAGATGTACCTAGCGGCATGCCTGTATAATAGAAAGAGATACGTGACGCGAGGCAATAGAACCGTTTTTGGGGATTTGGAGTCCTGGTAAAAATTCGGTTTCTGTGAATAATCGTGAACCTAAAGTGAAATCGTAGATAATTTTGTGAAATATACTAACACTGTTTCATTAAATTATTCACCATTTCACGTTAGATTGAGAATTATACACAGAAATCGAATTTTTACCCTGCCGAGGACTCCAAAAAACGTCCAAAAACGGTTACATTTGACAACTCATGTCACTTACTCTACAAAAGTGACCGTAAACCAAGAACATTGTATATAGTTTTGCCGTAAACATTAGAGCATAAATTGTCGCTTTGGTCTAATTGGTCTCTTTTGTCCACACTACTTGACACCACACACTCAAACACAAACGTCAAAAAGGTGGACATTCTTGCAATGGTATGGCTCCTTCTATGCCTTTAGAATAAAGAAGATCCTTGCTCTTAGACCTAAGCTAAAGCATTGATACTCTTTCTAAGGTAGTGTTTATACAAAAGAGACGCATGGCGGTGGCGGGTAGTCAAAGTAACACCAATATAAACCTTATATTACGTAGGATAGCGTCGTGTTTTGACGTCAGTGTTCCCGAACCTCCCTATTTTACGGGAGATCTACCGATTTCTGACCCCATCTCCCGATCTACCGTAACATGGTCAATTTCTCCCGATTTTTATGATTCTCTGAATAATTCATAATAAAAACCAACCTTCTACTAAAAATTATAATAATGAATGCATCTATGGATTTTTAAATAAGTTTTCATTAATACATTTAATTGTTTTCTGTCCGTAAGAAAGTTTAAGGTAGGTATTTTTTGGTAATAATAAATTAAAATACAATATCAAACAAATAAAATTAGGATTTAGGTACGGCAGAAGTGGGGAAATTATTGCAATACGGATTAAGTTACAGGTTTTTAAAGAAAGAAGACAAAACACTTCAAATTCAAATTGTAAGAAAATACATTTTGATCTATGAAAAAATAAAATATTAAGTATGTTTTAAAGTTATTAAAATTAGTTTTTAATTACATCTAATTTGATCTAATAATACTTTTGATGAGAATCTGTACAAAAAACCTTAAATTAGCTTTATTTACAGCAAATTTCGAAATCTCCCGATTTCTCCCGATTTTTTGACCACACTTCTACCGAATTCTAATTTTTTGTTTCGGGAACACTGTTTGACGTAAAGAAAAATCGCGCCCTCACCACCAGGCGACGTCGCCTGGAGGCGCGGGCGTAATTCTCCAAACGACTCTATGCTACGTACTATAAGGTTTATATTGCCGCGCCCCGCCCGCGAAATGTCCGCGCCACGTCACTTCTGTTTAAACGCTCCCTTATACAGTGGATAAAGTAAGTGTGTTCTATTGTATGTGTATTACCTTTCTGAGAGATTTCTATATTGCCATTTTAATTGGTGCTTTTACGGTAGAGTCTTCAACATTGCTATAAATACTTGTTGGCTTACTAATTGCTATGATTTTCTATTGTTGTATCCCGTTCGCAATGGAGGAAGGTCAGATATTTATTTTTTCCTGCTCCTTCTATATTCTTTGATTAAATTATCTGCGGGTTCCAAGACAGATTAGAGTCCCTCGCTCACTGATCTTCATTGTCTAGTGGTCACCACTGTCGATCTTGGTTTATTGGAGGTACAGTAGTGGAAATGAGTGGAGCCTTTTTTTAATTTTAACACATTCACGGACACTGAACGAGACATAATATAACTTTTATTGTTATCACTGCTATAGCCGGTCAGTGTCCGCAAAAGAGTTAATTAGATTTTTTTTATGCAGGGCTCCAATCATTATTCTAAGGGTGGACAATGCCCGATTATTTTTTTACTTTTATATTTTCATTGCTTTCGGGAGATACGTTATAGTGATGGCTGAGTATTCTTTAGCACACTAAAAGATTGCTTAAGAAATCCTTATCCCAGTCCCATCAGAAAAAAACATAATCACGCTAATGTTTTTGAATCATTCATTCATCAATCAATCATTGCTCATGATGATGCACTCGTCGAGGCTAAGTTACATAGTCTGGAACACCGGCGGTCGGTGAGCGTTATTTATTTATTTATATCGGATACACTTCTGCGAATGTACCCAGGAGTTACATGACCTGATTCCATCATCCCCCTTCCACTAACGTACGACAAGACGTAGTGCGAGACTGCATCCATACGTAGTCGATCTTTCAACAATCCGCACAAAAAGGTTTGCATCCTCTTTTATAATGAGAACTGGTAAGGTTTGGAACTCTCTCCCTGCATCTGTGTTGTCAAGCAAACACAATCAGGATATTTTTAAACATACATACATACATACATATTCTCACGCCTGTCTCCCACTGGGGTGGGCAGAGACAACGGAACGCCACCTGCTACGATCCTGACATACCTCTCTAGCTTCCTCCACACTCATAAGACCTTTCATGCATGCTCGTCGGTTTCGGGTAGATCTGACCTGGCCCTTCTTAAGCACGTCGCCAATTTGGTCCGTATATGTACGTCTAGGCCGTCCCCTTCCAACATTTCCACTTACGCTTGCCTTATAAATTGCCCTCGCCAATCTGCTCTCATCCATTCTTTCCACATGACCAAACCATCTCAACATACTTTTCTCTATTTTTGTCACTATATCCTCTTTCAGACCACAGCGTTCTCTAATAAAACTATTTTTCAATTTATCCATCACATTTATACCACACATACTTCTAAATGAGCGCATTTCCACTGCGTTAATCCTACTTTCATGCGTCTTCTGCCATACCCAAGATTCACTTCCATACATCAATGTCGGGACTAACACTCCATTATGAACCGCCATCCGTGCCTTTATGGACACGTGTTGGCTTTTCACAAAGGAATTCAGAGCTCCATTTACCCTATTTCCGGCTTTCACTCTTCTCTCAATATCACTCTGACACTTACCGTCTCTGGTAAACATGCATCCCAAGTACACAAACTCATTCACCTGTTCCAATTTTTCATCACCAATCATAATACTACATAAGGTACGTCATTATCATTCCTCTCTAACACCATAACTTTTGTCTTACTTACATTCACTTTTATTCCTTTCTTTTTAAACGATTCATTCATATTCATTCATATTTTTAAAAGTAGAGTTAATAGGCTTTTTTCTGGTCGAGCGCGCTACATCCTCGGCTTCATCAACACTTTCCATCAGGTCAGCTAAAGCAAAGCTCAAAACCAGTATGAATAAAAAAAATTGTCACAAAATTGCAAAATTCCTTGCCCTATTGTTCACCATTTATTCTCATTACCAAAAAATCTCAAGGCTCAATTGCTACGGATGAAAAATACTTCCTTACAGAGGCAAACAGTATTCCTACACAATTTTTGTTATAAAAATACGGAACTCTTCTGAAACTTTAATATCCTTTTGAAAAACATCTGCTCCCTCATATTGGGAACCCTGGGAGACTCTGCCACAGTGCAATCATAACAGTAGACATATTTTTCAATAAAGCGATATCCAAGGGCCATAGATGAAGAATTTTTCACTACGCTGGTAGACGGAATGTCAGCGTAACCGGGTATGAGAAAGCGATAGTCATAAAATTCTATAAGTACAATTTATATGAAGTGACAGGTCGGAGTCAGGTGAAGTCATTACCAACAAAAAAGTGTTACACCGATAAGGACAGCAATAAGGTTGCGATATCCTTTTTTAACTAGAGCGAATTTGCTATGTGCATCTCTTATTGAGTGAATATGACAAGACACGTGCTTCCTTCTAGTATCTTCTCTTTCTACGCCAAGGGCAGGAAAAATAAAAATACATATTGCAGATGGCGTTTTCAAAGGGATCTAGCCCATACAGATATTGGAAGCACATGCGATGCCGCAAAATCACCACACAAATTAACTTGAACCAAAGCTTTGATTCTGTTTTCGTATTTTATTTGAGATTTCTGTTATGTTGGTCGTTTTACGCAACTGTTTGGTACACAATCCGCGCGAAATTATGACACAAATTTCACAAAAAGTAAGTCACTAATTTCCTTAGACTAATTATATCCGGACCGGCCTTGCGGTAGCATTTCCCCTCTGCCATGATATAAGAGCAATGATCATGCACATTCAACATTCAATTTTAAAACTTATCACTAAACTAGACAGCCTATTATTGCGAAACAATAATTTCGAACTCATAACGTTTGGGGTTTACACGAGACTACTTTTCATGATTTTGAACATTCAAAATTAGAATCTAAAGTCATAGGGAATCAAATCCAAAGTTGCGGATAACATGTTACCTCGCCCCCCCGCAAAAAGTGGCAGAAAGTTTGTAAGTAGAATGACACGTGGTTAAGCGTCCCTATATAATTAGTCTAAGCTAATTTCAATTAACTCGAAAAACACCAAGAGCAATGGCGCCAAGCAAACTTCGTAGATGGCGGTAATAAAGACAAAAAACCTGTTAAATAAAGCGTTTTCATAAAAAAAAATTCATATATGCACTGTCTGAAGGATGACGTAACAATCGTGCCAATTTAGCTGTCAGATATAAAAAGTGTTTCGTGTTATTTTTCTTGATTCCCTAATTTTAGAGAGCAATTTGTTAATTCGTTAATACGATTATGAAGGTTTTTTTTATAATGTGAAAGACGTTTTGATACTTAGTCTAGGAAATCTACGGATTTTTTTATGAAGTAGGTTGCATTAATTGCACTTTGGGTGATAATTTGGAATATAGTAGCTGAAAACATAAATTCTCAATAAATCTTAGATTTTTAATTGTGTAGTGATATTTACAAAACATTAAATTTAAGCATGAGCATAAAATCATTTTTTGCAGTTTTGCTGGAAGAAATATCTTTAGAAATAAGCTTGCCCTTTGTACATTTATATCAATTTTAAGGTATTTCTCAGGGTCCTAAGCCTATATAACAACGAAATCTCGATAAAAATGTTATAAACTAACTAACATTAGTTCAAACACCATTTAATAAAGTGTCTTCAATTCAATCTCAAACCGTATTTTTCCTAGACTAAGCCCAGTGGCAACGCCCTTGGGTACTCTTTGCAACGCTTTTCAGGCTGCCTTTTGTTTTTGACTGTAAGTATTTTTTTATTCTACATTTCACTTAAGCAGCCAACCAACTATGAACCGTATAACTATGAGAATAAAACATAAATATTGTTCATTTTCAGGCTGCATTTCATTGCAAGAGGAACAGATGCATTCAAATACCGCAAAGCTCTGTGAAATGTAATGAATGCATTCAGAACGCCTCTAATGGTTGAACTACTCGCGTTGTGCTGGTAGAATGCATTTCAACATGAGCTGCAGAAAGCATAAACATAAACAATGTTGTTATTTTCTTTTCTTACAAAAAACAATCGAAACTCTAACCGCAAAATTGAAATATCGTTGAAAGCATTGATTGTTAATCGATATGATCACTCATAGTCGATTTTATAAACGCTACTGTAGCCTGTAGCTGTAGTCGAATACCATTGTACGTAATGGCTAAGGGCTTCTTATGCAGTGTTATTATCGACAAAAAGCTGGCCATCTTTCATCACCTGACATGCCATTCTATTATGAGACGTGTGCTAAAAATTAACTTTTCTACAAATACATGCATAAAAAGATACTTTGTAGTTATAGTAAAGTCCCTTATTACCCCCGCAAGACATTATGATCGTGAGAGAATATGAATTCGTACGAATGAATGATAAATAAAGTAATTATAATTGAGACAACTTACATTTTGACTAATAAAGTAGTACATAAGGTGCCAATAATATTTTACTATTGATTTTTAAATTAAGTACTTAGCCTAGGGCAAAATACAAAGATATCTACCACATACTTTCAAATTCCAACATGCATCGGCAATACACAGTAAAACATAACCCAGATAAACCCATACAGGTTTTCGTGGGACGGGTTTTTGTCTTTGTTGTGTTATGTTAATTTCTTTATTCAATAAAATAAAAAATAATCAAAGTAATAAACAGTCAAAAACCACAACATACTTCGTAAAAATTTTAAAATTTTATTCCCTCTTTTTGCGTCTGAAGCAAAAGTCTGGGCAGTAAGTTGTGATTGCTCTGATTAACTTTGTTTACTATTTTCGTTACGAACAATGGTGTTAACTTTACAGCGCAGTCAGCACATGCTAAACACTAGAATTAGAATATGTACTAACATAGGACTCAACTATTGAAATACCAGACTGAATTCTTACAGGGAATGTTGTCGGAAACTAAATTAAAGTTTATGGGACAAGAATGTTTGGGAGAGTTTCTTTGGTAAGATGGGCATAGTTATAAAAGGGTACCAGGTACCCATTTAGATATTTTAGGGTACCGGAAACTGAGAAAAACTCAATCTTGAGATCCGGGGGTTCGAATCCGCACGGACAACATGCCAGTTTTTCTTACTTATGTACGGTATGGTGCAGAGCAGACCCAGCTTCGTAGCCTAGCCCACCGCTGCAGAGTAGCCTGCTTGTCGGTCTTCTACAGATTGTACTTCGGTGAGTGTGCCCAAGAGCTACATGAGCTCATCCCGCCTTCCCCTTTCTACTATCGGACTTCCAGACGCACCGCGGGATATCACCCCTTCTTGGTTGACATCCCACATATCCGCACCAAGCGCCTTTCTGATTCTTTTATAATGCGCACAGCCAAGGGCATTCCAAATGCCCTGCCTGCGTCAGTATTTCCGAGCGCTTACAACCCGAATTCCTTTAAAGCACGAGTGAATAGACTTCTTCTGGGTAAGCTTGTACCGACTGCTCTCAAACGACGAAGGAAAACATAGTGAGGAAACCTGCATACACTGAAGAAGAAACTCTGATGTGTATGTGAAGTCTACCAATCCGCATTGGGCACGCGTGGTAGACTAATGCCCATACACCCTCCCTGAGGGTAGGCCTGTGCCCTGCAGTGGAACGTATAAGGATATTGACACTGGCGTGAAATGGTGTTATACTTTAAGCCAAAATTCTTATTGTAAGGCTTTGAGGTCACTTGAAAATTATGTGACGACAAGTTTTCAATTTTGTTTCGAGTTCTTTCCAAATACTTAATCGATTATAAAACAGAAATCTATAATAAAACTTTTTTTTATGTTATTTTTAACCTATACCGTCGGTAGAGTCCACAGGCGACGGGTGGGCGTGGCCCCGGTCCCCGATGACTCTATAATAATATTTCATGCAGAAGATTAACTCTACAATTACCTACAATCAAGTAAAACGAGCGTGTAGACTAGAAAATGTAAACTTTATTAATATTGTTTTTTAATTACTTTGCGCGAGAACTTAATTTACCCATTCGATTTAGGCCCAAGCTCTTGCACTCTCAGCCAAAAGTTTTTCGTACCAAACGGCAGAGTGCATCAGACCTGCCGTTACAGAGCATGAAGCAATTTGCTTCATGGGACAGAGTATAAACACCTTTATACCTGCTGCACTGTATCTAACTATCGGGATTTCCTCGCTGAATATGTAAGCTGATCCGTCGAGCGATGAAAGCACCAGCCCAAGGGTCTCCTGTCAAGTCTACCAGCTTTGAGATGTCTCTAATAAACGCCAGCACACGATAGGTCCCTAATTCCCTATAGAGTTATATCGGTGCGCCTTTTCTCTCGCTCTGCGCTGTGACAAGTGAAAGCGTTGCCTCCTTTATTCTAAAGCATAGAGACCGAATCAATTTACGATTGTAGTTAGAGTCTCTTTTGTCTTATGACGTTCCTGTAATACTTTCACTGCCAAGCTCAAAGATCGGGAGCCGGTGAGGAGGTCGTATACCAATCGAGCTCATCCATAATTCAGTTTTCATGCAATAGTTTACTATTAGAAGATGCGAAAAAACTTGGTCGGCCGACCCCTATCCTGGTGGGTTTTGTGTAGGAGGGTGACTAGTAACCTCTCTGAGACGAGACTAATTACCCATCGAGCTCATGAACCAAATTATGCTTATCCGATTGGTCTTAATTAGTGTTACGAAGTACACTCGGTCGTCCGCCGGATATCCTGGCAGGTAGTGCTGGCCAACCAAAAATGGTGGTCAAATTTTGGAGTACTTCTCACCCATCGAGCTCATGGATGAAATGTATGCCAAATCAAAGGTTAGACCTTTACCTTCAATATTTCATCGGTCGTCCTGGCCGAAACCTGGTGGGTTCTGGTGGCCAACCAGATTTATCTGTCAAAGTAAGATCATTCGTTTTCACGTTTATATGAATAAATACTTTATTTACCTGATATATGCAGTTTTTTTAGCATGAACGTGAACGGTTGTATGGTTTAAAAGTATTTTAAAAAAAATCTTGAAAAAAAAATAACTGTCGATAAATGAGACATCAAATAAAAATTATTTTTTTCGATATAACTTCGTCATTTCTAAACTGATTTGGCTGATTGTTTTATTTTACAAAAATATATATTCAAGAGTTTATGCCACTAAAATTTGGTGAAGATCTGATGAAGCGTTTCGAAGATGTTCAATGTTTTAAGTGGGTCAGATTTTGCTACAAAAAATATCCAACCGAATTTATTCTTTAACGAGAATAGTAATTGAGTTCTATTAATGATTCTTTCTAAAATGAAATTTGCTCTCTTAAGAGATGTCTATATAATAAAATAAACTAGTAATGACCGCGGCGTTGCTTTCAAAAATGAAGTTGAAAAAAAAAAATTCGTCAAGTAAAAGCTACCTATGTTTATGTGGATGATCTAATTTAGTACGTACTTATATTAGTTCTAAGATTAGCTGAAACTGTTTAAAGGGATGATTGGATCATCAAACTGAACAACTTTCTTTATGGAACTAACATCGAAAACGCGAAAAAAATCTGCTGTCCCATACAAAACGGCAAACTTACTCGACTGGAATCGGAATATATGAGACAGCAGTTTTTTTGGCGATTTTGATTTTGAACCCATAATAAAAGTTGTTCAGTCTGATGATCCAATCATCCCTTTATAAAAGTTTCATCTAAATATTTTAGAACGAATATAGGTAGGTACTAAATTAGATCATCCACATAAACATAGGTAACTTTTACTTGACGAAACATTTTTTTTCAACTTTATTTTTGAAAGCAACGCCGCGGTCATTACTAGTTTATTTTATTATATAGACATCTCTTAAGAGAGCAAATTTTATTTTAGAAAGAATCATTAATAGAACTCAATTACTATTCTCGTTAAAGAATAAATTTGGTTGGATATTTTTTGTAGTAAAATCTTCGAAACGCTTCATCAGATCTTCACCACATTTTAGTGGCATGAACTCTTGAATATATATTTTTGTAAAATAAAACAATCAGCCAAATCAGTTTAGAAATGACGAAGTTATATCGAAAAAAATAATTTTTATTTGATGTCTCATTTATCGACACAGTTATTTTTTTTTTCAAGATTTTTTTTAAAATACTTTTAAACCATACAACCGTTCACGTTCATGCTAAAAGAACTGCATATATCAGGTAAATAAAGTATTTATTCATATAAACGTGAAAACGCATGATCTTACTTTGACAGATAAATCTGGTTGGCCACCAGAACCCACCAGGTTTCGGCCAGGACGACCGATGAAATATTGAAGGTAAAGGTCTAACCTTTGATTTGGCATACATTTCATCCATGAGCTCGATGGGTGAGAAGTACTCCAAAATTTGACCACCATTTTTGGTTGGCCAGCACTACCTGCCAGGATATCCGGCGGACGACCGAGTGTACTTCGTAACACTAATTAAGACCAATCGGATAAGCATAATTTGGTTCATGAGCTCGATGGGTAATTAGTCTCGTCTCAGAGAGGTTACTAGTCACCCTCCTACACAAAACCCACTAGGGGTCGGCCGACCAAGTTTTTTCGCATCTTCTAATAGTAAACTATTGCATGAAAACTGAATTATGGATGAGCTCGATTGGTATACGACCTCCTCACCGGCTCCCGATCCTGTGGAATGCTCTATACAAATCTGACTCAACATTTGAGTGTTATTATAATTGTAAATGTATCTCTTATTTTGTTAAATGTAACTTATAAAAGTTTTGTATGCCTTCTGGCGGAACACAATGGAACCAATAATTTTGTAACATATTTATTACCTGTGATTCACAAATAAATAAATTGAAATTGAAATTGAGTAGTGCGCACTACGGTCCATTTGTCGCTGAGCTACCACGTAGATCGTCAGTAGTTAAAGTGTTAATAGTAAAAGGAGACGCAACTATAGATCTTTGTTTATGCGGCTGTCCACTTTTCACTTGTCACTTTTGTGCTAGTGTGTGTGAAAAGTGACCGTAAACCATAGATATAGTAACTAGATGAAACCATACCGTGGCCGCACATGAAACAGCAATAGCGTGAATTTGCATACTAAAAGACGATTTGTTTGGCAAGATGTCATCAACATTCCATAGGTTTGACAGTGGTTTGACATCTTGCCAAACAAAAAAATCGGCCACGGTGACTGAAACAAAAAATAATATTTCTATCTTTTTTGTTTACTAAAGTTTTCATAACTGGCTATCTCGCTCTCTCATTTCTTGGCTACATCTTTCAGCGTAAGCGAAAAGTTTGTAATATAAGCCGTGAACATTGTCACTTTGGTCTAATTGGTCTCTTTGTCCATACTACTTGACACCACACACTCAAACAAGTGGACATTCTTGCAATGGTATGGCTCCCTCTATGCTTTTAGAATAAAGGAGATCCTTGCTCTTAGGGTTGCTGTGTCCCATTTCTTCCTGAGGTTTTCGTAGAAGGTGACTAAGGGATAATAGCCCAGTCATTTTACGGTTTGAGCCGGGACTAATTAACAATTGAAATTTTTTGTCGGTATAATATTGAAGAGCCAATTTGAGCTACGAAATGTACCAAAAATAAAAAAAAATCACGTCAGCAACAGTTCCAAGTTTGAAATTTTAATATTATTTCGTTCTAAAAAACCTGATGGTAAATTTATTTTTGCACGTATTTAAGGCTTTGCCATTATACATGCTTCAAACATGTTGTAATTATTTTTGTATACTTAGAAGGTTTTGAAAAATACATTCGTATTTTCTAATAATTAATACTTCATTTTTTTAATTTCATTGCCTATTTCATTGCTCAAAAATAATTTATATTGTTAAATCTAATTCATATGAGTTTAAAAGCCTTCTGGGACACACAATTTTGATTTCTATGTTGGGTAAGTAACAATTTTTTTTTAACTTAAATATGTTTTAGGATATCATTTTTGTCACTAAATGGTGCAGGTTACAGTTTAAAAGTCCAATTAATAATTACTCCCTACCCCGCCTAACAAAACTCCGTAAAATGACTGGCCTATAAGATAATATGCAGTGTATTTGTGGGCGATAGGCTAGCCACCTATCACCGCTTTATTCGTCATTCTTCTTGAAACTTTCTTGCTATTTTGATTAGTAGTTGTAGCAATGTTTCTGACCGCCCCGAAAAGGATTATGAGTTTATTCAGGGTGTAACAAAATACCCTAGTAATACTTAAAGGACTGCTTCAGATCATCAAACTGAACAACTTTCACTATGAAGCAAATATCGAAATCGCGAAAAAAAAAACAGCTGTCGCATACATTTGAGTCGAGTCGTTACTGCATTTTTGTATGGAACAACAGATTTTTTCAGTTTGATGGTCTTTAGCACCCTTAACAGGGCTATCACAGTCCAGTGGCGCCCTCATCACATTAAAAAAGATTTCTCGATAAAGAAAGCCTAAATTAAAAAAGTGCTCAACATCAAAACTACAAAAACCTTCAAGCTATTGTTATACATTACGAGTACTTTTATTGGTTCTAAACCATAGACATTATTATACTACCTTCCGTTTCTAAACATTCCACTTTTAGACAATTTCGAATAAAAATAAAAGCGGCCGCTTTTTTTTTTCTTCAAAATTTGTATGTTTAGACCATTAAAAAACCTATAAAAGTATTCTATGAAAATAGCTTGAAGGCTTTTGTAGTTTTGATGTTGAGCAGTTTTTTAATTTAGGCTTTCTTTATTGAGAAATCTTTTTTAATGTGACGAGGGCGCCACTGGACTGTGATAGCCCTCTTAAGTATTACTAGGGTGTTTTGTTACACCCTTGTATATTACCTATGACTGTATGTATTTATTGAAAGGGGTGGCGTGACTTTGCTATGTCGTCGTGCTGCCATGCTTGTCCTACTGGTTAACATTGTATAAAGACAGTATTAAGTTCAATTGCAACATTCCCCTGTGAAATTGTAAAATAACTTTTGCAGGATAACAGCTTGTTTCAAAGTAGTTAGGTACATGCACGGAATAATAATGTCTATGGGTACATGTAAGTACGTAAAATAAATTGTTGCTTATTATCAAGCTGAGTGTTCTCTGTATTATAAATACAGGGTGTTAGGGTAAACAGTTGCATTACTTTAAAGCGTGATTGTACCCATCATACTGAACAACTTTCTCTAAGAAACCTATAGGAAATTCGTAAAAAAAATTTTGAACTTCCCATACCAAATGAAATCTGCTGATCAAAGTTTTGTATGAAAATTAAAAAAAAATTGCGAATTTCCTATAGGTTTCTTTGGAAAAGTTGTTCAGTATCATGGGTACAATCACCCCGTAAAGTAATGCAACTGACACCCTAACACCCTGTATATGTCAAAGTTTGGATTTTACATGTTTGGATGTTTGTCACTCAATCACGCTTAAACGGCTGAATGAATTTAGATGAAATTTGGCACACATGTACAGGGTGAAATTGATATCATTAGCATCCTTTTAAACTAAGAGTCTACCCAACAAACTTACTACTTTTACTATCACGACGGCCCGGTAACACAGTCGGTAGTGAACCTGCCTGCTGTGCCGAGGGTCGCGGGTTCGAATCCCGTAAGGGACAAATATTTGTATAATGAATATGAATATTTGTACCCGGGTCATGGATGTTTGTATTTATATAATATGTATTCTATATCGTTGTCTAGTCATCATAATACAAGTCCAGGCTAGATTCTGGTACTTTATATGTGACTAGATAATTTGTGTGACATTGTCCAAGATATTTATTTATTTATTTACTATGGGAGCAAACCGATCGGAGCAACAAAAAATCCGCTGTTGCATATACATTTGAGTCGAGTAGGCATTGCAGTTTAGTATGGAACAGCAGATTTTTTTGTTGCTCCGATCGGTTTGCTGTCATAGTAAAAGTTTTTCAGTTTGATGGGTAGACTCTTAGTTTAAAATAATGCTAATGATATAAATTTCCCCCTGTAGATTAGGTTCTGAATTAAAACATAGAATACATTTAAGGTCGAAGCAGACGGAGTTGCGGGCAACAGCTTGTAATAAATAATACATGCTTCTATATTGATGTGCTCGTATTTCGTGCCTGAAGGAAATAATAAAAAAAATTCTTCAGTAAGTTAGCAAGGTATCTATAAAAATGCTGACTCATAGACGCCCAGCCCAAACTGCTAAAGCTACAATTATGTTGGTATATACTTATTACTTATTGAAACTTATAATATGTAGTAATAGTATGACTCATTCAAAGTGCTAGTGAAATGTGAATTTATGTATTCAAGTCAACTATGATAGAGATATTATATCGGAATGTGGAAAGGGGACGACTTCGGCATACGAACACTGATCTAATTCGGTATTTCATGTTTTTTTTTATGACTTTCAAGATAATTGTCACAATAACTATAATTTTTTATGTAATATGAAAGGATGATACAGACATTTTTAATAAAATTCCAAATTCTATCTATTTACATAAAAATTAATCCCTATTTCCCTTGGTCACGCCATCACTCGAGAACGGATGGACTGATTTGGTTAATTTTGGTTTTGAAATATTTGTGGAAGTCCAGGGAAGGTTTATATGTAAAAAAATTACCAAGTGTGTGTCGGGTAAAAGAACGCTGCAACGCACGCTGGGCATAGCAAGTTTTTCTATAAAATGTAATTATGAAACCGTTTTAATAAAATATATTAAAAAGTCACCACAAGATTTCCCATTGGGTCGACGTGTTGCTGGCTTGCCAGCCCTCATAATAAATTAATAAGATTAGAAAGATGTGGCTAGCCTCTGCCTATAATATCACAAAAGCATGAGCAATGTGTGCACATAAATCTCAGATACAATTTCTTTTGTTTTAATTACATTTTACTTGACTACAATATTTTTTTTAATTAAAAATAAAAAGAAAAGAGTATCAGAGATATTTTTATAATTTGTGAGATACCTACTTTCTATCAGATGGAACCACTTTTGCCTTTTTATTAAATTTGTCAAATCCTTACTTAAGTTGAGTTCCATTATTTAATTTAAGTAAATATAATTATTTTATTCATGCAGAGTTTGGTCGCGAGAACAAACGTGCAAACAAAATGAAGTCATAAATAAACATGAACTATGGACCCTATTAAATATTCTTACAATTTAAATAAACTTTTCTCGGAGGAGCAATTTTTATTTTATTCTTAGAATGTGTACTATTTTTACACATACACATCTAAGCTATTATAAAATTGTAGCAGAAGTGTTTCTTTACATTGAAGATAAACACCAAAAAAGGTAACGATAAACAAGGTACTATACTTCATATGCTGACGGTTTTTAATGGATTGATCAGACCATCAAACTGAACAACTTTCTCTATGGGACCAACATCGAAATCAACTTAAACAAAACTGCAAACCTACTCGAGCCAAATGTGACAGCAGATTTGTTGGTCCTGCAGAGAAAGTTGTTCAGGTTAATGGTCTAATTAATTGTACCCTTAATAACCGGTCAAGCGCGAGTCGGGCTAATCGCGCACCGAGGGTTCCGTACCACACCACCACAGAACACAACATTATTAAATTAGAAAAAAAACTTTTTTGTCCGGGCCCTTTAGCGCAAGACCGACTCATACTTGGCCCGTTTTTAGTATTTTTTGTTATTTTGTAGAGTTTGCTCTATAATTCCACAAAGTTTGACGCTTGTATGTATTACCGTTTTTACGATAGAGCATGAAGAAAAAATATCGATAAAAACTAGTTTCTTGTTGAGAACCCCCCTTAATTTTCAACTTTTTGACATTTTTATTATTTGTTAACAAATTCGCCGTAATAACGCATAATCTGAGAAAATGTATTATGAGTAAATCATACCGTATATTATAGCGTAACCGGGACGCCATGCCCATATTAAGTTTAGAAACCTTCTAACTACAATTAATAAAGCGTCAGCACTGATACGATGAATTAAGTTAATTCCCACTTAATGATACCCAATTAACATTAAAGAGCGTCGTTGGCGCGTTGCGGAGAGCTACGGACTCAATCTTGAGGTCCATGTTCGAATCCGCACGGATGACAACCGACTGCTCTCAAACTGCGAAGGAAAACATCGCGAGGAAACTTGCATACGCTGAAAAAAACGGCATTGGGCACGCGTGGTGGACTAACGCCCATACACCATCCCTGAGGATAGGCCTGTGTTCTGCAGTGGAACGTATTTAGGCTGTGATGATGATAATGGCCTCGATTCGGACTGTGCCACGACATAACTTAACCTGTCACTTTCTAAAATAAGATTAAGAAAAGAGAAAACCAACAGCTGACTTTAGTGCTGTCAAAGTGACGTTACACGCCCAAAAACGCTTTAAATAAGATGGCGTACATTATGATGGCATCTTATTTTGGGCGTGTATCGTCACTTTGACAGCACTAAAGTCAGCTGTTGGTTTTCTGTCTCTTTTCTTTATCTTATTTTAGAAAGTGACAGGAATAAATTTAGTTAAGTTAAGTCGTGGCACAGTCCGAATCGCTACCATTACCCACCTAAAGCTTCTAAAGTCATTCTACTACAACAAAGACATTCTATGCAAGGAGGACTTTGCATCTATTAAAAGGACCACTATGTTATGCCCAGTTGTTTTACATTACTGCTTTATGACCAAATACATTTGAAAGATTTGAAAGGACTGGAATGTCAGCGGCAATGTATGGCAGCTGATCATAACTGATGCATAAAAAGGTGACATTGTCTACTGATGCGAGCTGGCTGGGCGAGCTGTGTAGCTGTGTAAATATTAACCAATCAGGAACTCGTCCGAGATCGGCCTCCTGGGTCTCAATTGCGCAATTTTATACGGTTTTGGTTTGGTTTTGGTTTTGGTTCAGTTTTGGTTTAGATTTGGTTTAGCTGAAGTAAAAAAGCTATCGCGATATTTTTTTCTGAACGGTTAAATCGCACAATACAGAAAATTCGATTGAACGGACATCAAACGTTACGCCAACGATACGAATTGACGTAACGTTTTTGGTTGTGGTTTTGTTTTGGTAGTTTCGTTCAAACTTAGGGCGATTGAGGCCCTGATTGGTTAATATTTACACATCTACACAGCTCGCCCAGCCAGCTCGCATCAGTGGACAGGCAGCCAGGCTTTGTTCAATACCTATGCCAGCTTCCTGGGGTTTGTTATCGTATGACGTGATGACTCTATGGTTATAAAAACTCATACTCATTATACTACAAAGTCAACAACAATCAGTCGTCAGTTAGAGCTAAGCTTTACTAACAAACAACAGACCTACAAGGTAAACACACTTACAAAATAAATGTTACTCGTTGGCTACGCTAATTAAACAAAAGCCCAAGCTTAAATAAATGGCCTTTTAAAAGTTACATCTAGTTTTGTTGAAGTGGAATTGGGACTAGTTTTAGCTATGGAACTAATGGTTAAAAAAGTTGTCCAAACTATAGCATATTTCACGACTACATTCCCCAAAGGGGGTAGGCAGTGCTCTACATATAAAATAATTCATTGGCAGAGTTTTAAAGCTTGTCCTATTTACTTCAAAACACCCAAGGGGTTGTATAGACCATCAAACTTAACAACTTTTACTATGGATACAATGTCAGTAAGAATTAAAATAATCAGATGCCCCATAATACGTTTAAATCGAGTGGTGTTGTATGAAACAGCCTTTTTTTTCTCGATGTTGGCTCCATAGCCAACAAAAACCTATAAATAGCCTATAAATAGTGCTTTCTTGGGATCATTACAATGTATGTGCCTGTGAGCGTTATTATTTTATTTTTATTTTATAGTATTTGTTCAATTTGATGGTCTAATCAAATAATATTTTTTTTTTGTCTCTTGTATTTTAGTTGGTTTTTTTTTTCGTTACGTATTGCCTATTTATTATATTTATTGTTAGTAGTTAATAAGACTTTTATAGTACCTAGTAGATCTTTTTTTTTAATTTTAAGTTCGGCTGTGACAATAATAGCAGTGGTAGTTGGTCTGACCAACTACTGAAGTCACAGACCATTTTGTCTTGAATATGTTTATTTTTTGTGTTTTTCATTGTATTTGTAAGTACTGGCCGTGTAATATATTGTTTTTGTAATGTGTTTTGTAAGACAAATAAAGAAAATTCTATTCTATTCTATTCTATTCTATTCTAATCTAAAAGACCCGGTCTCTGGTGTCAGAGTTTTTTCAGGCCGCCTTACGGCCTCTGACGTGGTTTTTATGTAACGACTACTACCGCCTGATATAGTAGCCGGGACCACCTTAACGTGCCATCTGAAGCACGGAATCATTTTTCTTTTCAGACAATCAGGTGATGCAACCTGCAATGTCCTAACCAACTGGGGAAAAACGCACAAAGTGACATACATATCACTGCCCCTGTGGAAATCGAACCCACGACCCCCGTGTCGAGAACGCAATAGAATAGAATAGAAAAACTTTATTTCGACCAACTGAGATCATAATTTTGTTAGTAACACACTTAGCCTACTGTTAGTTTATACACACAACACATTACTACATTATAACTGTTTGTTTGTCAGTACGTGAACCATACAGCAATGGTTCACGTACTGACAGTCAAACCTACTCGCAAACATGTTCAAGATGCTGTTGGCGCTGCCGCTTATCCTACGCATGAGGGATGTACACCGTTTGCGCATAGTAGTGTAAAAACAATCTACAATGCAATGCTCTTAACCATTAGACCACGAAGGCAGTGAATTTGTATAATATATGTGTATGTGCGCACGGCGACAGACCAACCTACCCATAGTTCGACCTTATGTCCATGAACATAGAGTTCAACTATGGGTAGGTTGATCTATACCTACTAATAAGGGATGTAGTAAAACACTCTCTATATTTACCAGGTAGCTAATTGTTTATTGCATAGTGAAAATAACAATAAGGTGCTATTGCGCTTCTAATAGAAGTAATAAAAGGTTTCATATTCGGGTTCCGGGTAAAGACGGATCCGGACCCGTTTTCATTTGCGCTAGGGTTGTAAACAAACATGTTAATAACGTATTCGTATTTAACCTTGGATTCGTTTTATATGGTTTTGTTAAAGTAGTTGTACAAAGGTCAAAGTACTTTCGAAAAATAAAAAATTTATGGACTTGACGTATATGGTGACGGAAGCAAACGTCAACATGTTTCGATCGCCAATGTCAAATCCATACATTCTGTCATTTCGACTAGCGTCTACGTCAAGAAGCTTACATACATACAGAGATGGAGTTTGCATTACAAACATCTGAAGCCAGAATCTATGACCTTTATGACGTTACTGATGTTTTTCATCTTATTCCTTCTTTACATGGAGGTCAAATGAAGGTCATTCAATGACAACTCCGTGGTCTAATGGTTAAGAGCATTGGCTCTCGATACGGAGGTCGTGGGTTCGATTCCCACGGGGGACACCTAGTGATATGTCACTTTGTGCGTTTTTCCCCAGTTGGTTAGGACATTGCAGGCTGAATCACCTGATTGTCCGAAAAGTAAAATGATTCCGTGCTTCGGATGGCACGTTAAGCCGTTGGTCCCGGCTACTGTCTCTGGTGGTAGTAGTCGTTACATAAAAACCACGTCAGAGGCCGTAAGGCGGTCTGAAAAAACTCTGACACCAGGGCTCTGCCCACACGATAAGAAGAAGAAGAATGACAACTCCATGTAAAGAGGAAATGAGATGGGAAACATCAGTGACGTCATAAAGGTCATAGATTCTGGCTCCAAAAAGTTGTTTGTAATGCAAACTCCATCTCTGTAGTTATGTAATCCTCTTGGTCTACGTCAATAGAAAATGTTACTTTTTCTATAGGCCCAGGTCGCGCATCGGTGGCGCGTTGCGGATAGCTATGGCAACTCAATCTCGAGCTCCAGGTTCGAATCCCCACGCATGACATGCCATGTAATAGCGACTGCTCTCAAACAGTGAATAAAAACAACGTGAGGAAACCTGCATTCGCGGAAGAAGAAATTCCGATGCGTATTTGAAGTCTACCAATCTGCATTGGGCACGCGAGGTGGACTAACGCCCATACACCCTGCAGTGTGGGACGTTTATAGGCTATGATAATGATGATTTGCATCTTTGTTTTTTATAGTTGATCGAAATAAATAAACATGTACTTTCAAACAACTTTACCTAAACGTTATGAAAGCTCAATTAAAGTCGTTGATATATGTAAAACAAACATTTAGTCGTTGCACTGCCAAAGTTTACAGTTTTTAAAACATTGTGATTCACACATCGTCACACCGTTTAGTTTACTTGTTTACACACGTGATGCCGCTGCCGGTGGCCATGGTTCTAAGTTTATTAAATGTCTGGCCAAGTCAAGTCTGCCTAGGTTATAGACGACGGCATAGAGTAAATAAATTATATAAATTATACACAACAGAGGGTCAATGCCCATACTAAGAAAGTTGCCACCTTCTTATATGAAATCACGCGCAAGTACAGCGACGGTGGTGAGTAACGGTACTACAGCAATGTTTAATTACGTTAACATACGTGTTAAACACATTTGTTATTAAAATTTTAAAGAAAAATTAATCTATATAATTTATTTCCGTGGAACAAAACTCAAATAATAGTGATCTAATAACGTTTAATTAAGATTTATCTCTCGTTGAGGCCAGTAGCGACATCTATTTGCGCCAAGACTATACTAAATCTAAAATGTATGGAACTGACCAGACATGGTTATAGTCTAGTTTATTAGATTATGATCAAATTCATTACTACGCCACAAAGGCACGCTGTTGTACAAGATGAAGCTCACCCTAGAATCCCAGCTGCCGATCGTGTGGAGAAGTGGAGACCATGGGACATATCCTGTATGACTGCGATGTCTTGGCGGCAAAATGCATGTGTCTCCTGGGAGATATGGTTATCCAAAACCAGGAAATTATAGGTTTCTTCCAATGAACGGTATTTCCTCCCTCATTGACCATGCTTTTGACGGGTGAAGAAAATAAATAGTATGTCCCATGTCAAAGTGTTGCCAGCCCCAAGAATAAGATAAGATACCATAGCCGACTCCGACTACAGCGACCATTTTTAAAAAAGCTGTCAGGTACGCTGGATATTATTAAGTGCACAAAGTGTGTGCGCTAATCACTGATGCACTCTATCTCATCCTTACCCTCCTGAAGTAATGAAACAGGAAACCTTTATGATCAGAGGTGGAGATGGATGCATGAACCTTACCATGGTCACAGATAAGTTAATACTATACTAGTCCATGGTGAAGCAGTCACCATTTCCTGGGATAAGGATATTTTGTATACTTTTTATACCGGAAAATTAAATGATTCCTAGCATATACCTACAAATAAGGCTATGAATATTGAGTCAAAAATACTTCAGTAGGTACGAATTTTAACTTATGCCGGTGTGCCCTGTCCACTGCACACGTAAACCCGCCACAACCGCTGAGCGTATTTATTATTTGGTTGTACGGGCTTTGTCAATGACCAATAGCTACTGCGACCTGGCCAGATCTATTGTAGCTGTTACCCTAGACCTAAAGCACAGCCCGGACACTGCATATAAAAAAATTGAAATATACAAGATGACGTTAGCACATGAGAAACCAAAGAAATTGAACCTTCTTAAGTAACGAGTAACCAGTGCGAGGTAACCAGAGGGCGATAGAGGGGGTGAGGTAAAAAGTGTCCGTTCTGTATCTAGTAATAGACACTCTTTCTTATACTGTGCCTAAAGGTCATTTCCTAGGCCCACGGACTTCATGAACCGTGTTTTGCTTTTAGAGGGGAGGTCCCTAATGTCAGTAGGTGCTAGTACGTACCCACCTAGATGGCGACTCCTGCTATCAATAAGCACTTCGCATTCTCAGAGGAAGTGTTTGCTACGTAACCACTGTATTATAATTCTTTCTGATCGTGTGGGCAGAGCCCTGGTGTCAGAGTTTTTTCAGACCGCCTTACGGCCTCTGACTATAATTACGATATGGTAATACTATGCTAAACTGAACTGAACTAAAGATTATAAAGAAATTCGACCAAAGAATTCATGGTCACAGCACATGATTCCCTGGCAGGCTTCCAAGTCACGCGATTATGAACCGAGATCGAATCGGTTAAGGATTTGATTAGCTAAGCTAAGGTCACGGGGTTTTTTGTTTTCTTTGATCTTGGCACGGTTTGCATTGGAATAAAAGGGAGAGGCTGTTTGGTAGAAGAAAATAAATGTGTTATTCAAGTTGCATTATTGCTGATTTAGCAGTTGGTCACTACAGGGTCATCATCATCATCATATCAGCCGATATACGTCCAAAATGGGGGGATTTGCCATAATCGCCACGCTTGGCAGGCGGGTTGGCGATCGCAGTTGGATTGAATGTGTGTACTCAGAGGATGCTGCTGCCCATCCTCCGGTAGATCCCTAAGTCGCCTTTTGCTACACCCATATGGGAGGAAATGGGGTGGTGCTATTCTTAGCCGACACCACACGGACACCCTACATGGTACAACTTATAAATTCAGAAGGACCTGTGGGGTGCCCACATGATGTCATGTTACTGATATACCGCCAATTAGAAGATAGATATTGTGGTGAATTTTGTATAAATCAGACACTCCTCCGCTTTTACTTCTCTGCCCTAACGACCACTTATTCTTCTTGGTCGTAACCTCATGGCTGAGGGACGTGACCATCGTGGGTCGCTTGCGCCACCACAGCTCGTCCAGGCCGCTGGATTTTGAGCCCGATGTATGCTGGCCTGTAGCGTTGTCTCGGTCATTTTATACCACATATGGATTCATCTCTCTCTTTACCTCCATACGGTCGGTGATCATGAGTTTTTCCAAACTATCTGATCTCCTGACCGTATGCCCAAAAAATTTAAGGACTCGTTGCATACAGATGGTGGAGAGTCTCGTCTTGATGTCCAACTCGTCGAGGATGGACTCATTTTTGCGGCGTTCAGTCCAGGATATTCAGAGCATTCTGCGCCAGCACCACATTTCAAATGCATCAATCCTTTGAAGAGTGCGAGCTTTCAACGTCCAGGCTTCGGATGCATATAGGAATATGGAGAAAATAAGCGTCCGCATTAACCTGATCTTTGTTTTGCGGTTGATGCCTCTATTTCTTCATACCTTCTCAACTTAGACATTTTAATAGTAAGGACTGGCCTTGCGGTAGCATTTCCCCTCTGCCACGGTATTAGATCAATTAATCTTGTGCATTTACACTCAATTTTATACCTTATCACTAAACGAGACAGCCTATAATAGCGAAACAATAATTTTGAACTTAGAACGTTTGGGGTTCACACGAGACTACTTTTCATGATTTTTAACATTCAAAATTAGAATCTAAAGTTATAAGGAATAAAATCCAAAGTTGCGGATTTAATGTTACCTCGCCCCCTGCAAAAAGTGGCAGGAAATTTTGATAGGAGAATGACACGCGTTAAGCGTCCATACTATTAAATTGTCTAAGCTTCTCAATCCTCTTCACCGTTGACCACTGTTACCTATTCAATTAACAGCTGTATTTTGCAATTTCGAAAAAAAATTGTTGTTCCATATAAAACTCACACTTACTCGACCTAATTATGCAGGGTCCAACTTAATAATATATGCTGAAAGTATTTTTAAGAGGATGTTCAGACCATCACTGCATGCACTGACTTACCACACGTAGGATCTGCGCTCAAAATTTTCCGAACCAATAGAATACCAAAACGTTAGAAGAGAGCCAATTACGCAACAGTCTTCATTTGATTAGCTGAGGGAGTGCAAAGAAGTGGGGATGGCAAAGAATTTCAGCACTAACACGACATTCCATGAGACCTCTGGTGACCGCAGAGCTGGGAGCTTCCTGACACAAAGAATCAGCCTCACCATCCAGAGGGGAAAAATCTGTTTCACTTTAGTGTTTAAGATATTAAACAATTTTTAAAAAATAAATAAAATAAAAATTGTCATCATCCCTATTATTTCCATACTGAAACTTAAATTATGCTAAATGTGAGCATTGTTACAACTACATTCTTAAATAGAAAGTTGGTATTTGTAGCAATGTTTTCGACTACCCCGAAATGAATCACGGTCGTGAGTTTATGTATGTAGCTCAAAACCACAAACAACAATCAGTTACTTATTTATAATATGCGTGATTAACCGAAGGTGACCCTAGATCGGAATCAAACCAAGACCAACTAAATTCATACACGCTTAAGCTTGCATGCGAGCTTAATTGTGTATTTTTACTTCTTTTTTGTTAATTAAATATCAAAGGGTAGAATTTTGTGTATTTATGTTTGGTACAATATAATTTGTTAGTTTTAGTTCACGTGGTTTACTTGGATTGGTATGCATGTGTAAGAGCAACACTATTGTTGGTTAAAGATTTTGGAATAATCCTAGGATTTTTCGAGATTTTTTTTCTTACAAATTCCACATATTTGGAATATGTAAGAAAATAATCTCAGGAGCATTTATGATCCTCGGTAGTTATAAATTCATGATATGAGCATATTTTCGACCCCGTAAGGTCAACACATCTTTCATAGGGCCCTGTATACGCTATTAAGTATGATAAGATGGAGGATTTTCAAAACTCGTCTGACAAAAAGTATTATACATCGTGTTAATGAATTAACGCAAAACTAGAAAGTAGTTTGTTTGGAATCAAGAGCAGAATCGAATTATCATATTTTCGACATAGGTAAATTTTTTCAAAATATTAAATAATTTTTTTGCAAAATTTAAAATTTACTGAATCCGATGACAACCCACCGCACGGGCACACTCACCCTACTTACTACCAAAACAAGATTATAAAAATGTATCCATGAGTACATTAGCGCTTTCTTTCAGTGCTGAAATGATAACAAATCATTTTTGTCACAAAACTTAAAATGCGAATAACTTTAAATTTTGATTATCAAAATAATGAAATTATTGTTGCAATCTAATTATTTTGTTATAAATCAAATCAGTTGGGGTGTATGAGGTTTTGCGCTAATTCATTAACACGTTTTATGAACTCGATCATTATAATTATTATGAATAACCAAAACACTGTCTTGACAATAATACGATGAGTTTCTGGCCGCATCTTCTCTACAACGAAACACCTTCCAATGCATGGTAGAGTCAAAAAGCCATCTGTATGATAATTATTATAACATTCTTTAAACAGAAAGTTAGCAGTTGTAGGAATGTTTCTGACCATCCCCAAAGTGATTACGGTCGGTGAATATGTAGTTACGAAGTGTCACTGGACGTTTTGATCGATCTCGACGAAAGTAACAAATGGGTCAATGCCTGACTGCGCGTCAGAGACCAAGGTTCGATTCCCGTACCTGTAAGTTTTATATTTAGTTCACATTTCGTAATGACGGACGTTACAGTTTTCTTTATGAATTCTTTTATAGATATTTCAATTTGTTTTCAGTTTTTTCTTGTGCCTCGTCACGTTCATCAATATGAACAGAATTTGGAGTATGCTATTGAAAGTGCATTACATACTGATACCTAATATTTTTAAGGTGTTGTTAACTTCAAAACACGTTCTACTCGATTGACGAATTTTTTAAATATGATTTGCGCGTATAATTGACTATTATTGAGGCAGTAGCAACAACATTATTGTATGACATCTAAGAATGTGATGATTTTGTATAATAGTGGTTGACGAATTTTTATTATAGGTATTATTGACATTGTGTAGTTGACATTGTATAAATATTTTCACATTATATGGTTTGACATTGCATCCTAATTTAATTTTTAAAATTCAAATGTTTTTTTTTTTTTCAAATCAAATTTATCAATTTTGTACCTACTATATTTGCATGCTATTTAAAATGGCTAGATAGGCATGACCTTAATGTATTGTTATGTGATATATTTTTTGATAACACCTAATATAAATTTTCCCTATTTGAGGCAAATAAATGATTTCTATTTCTATTTCTATTTCTAACTTATTACAAGTGCACAGTTTTTGAAAGGATAGTTGAGTTGGACGGATTCTGACCACCATTTGTGGTCACCTGCTTATGTACCTACCTATACGCATAAATGCCTTGAAAATCTTACGGAAGACACTGGTAAAATGTGATATTGTTTATTGTTTAATTATTCGAATTTTCAAAGATTTTTTATGCGAAGCGCAAGAAAATTTTTGTTTACTTTATTATTTTTCATTATGTCAATGTTAATGTCAAATTGCTAACATAGTTTTATGAGTCGCGTGGCTAGAGGGCTCTCGAGTCTGTCGTTCGGCTCGCGATTTAGGTAGCCACGCGGCTCCGCCATTTTATGGCGGTTTCGAGTGTGTTTTTGTATAAAAACAGGGCTTTGAGATCGCCATATCCATTACCGTACAACGTCAAGCACTAATTGCTCTTTTTAAACTAGATATTGGCAAAATCCACCAAGGAAACGGCATTAAACAAAAATAGAATAGAATAACAAGTCTGAAATAAATGAATAATTTATTACTTTAAGTTAAAATATTGATTTCCTATTCAAAAAAATATTAACTAGGTACTATTTAAACGATTTAATTTATAAATTTTATGCACTGCAATTTTATGCACAATATTAATATGTTTTTCAACAAATCGCATCTTTAAAAGCTTCGTTATAAACCGTGTTTCAATTCAAAATAACCAAGTAAATGTTTAATTCTAGATTAAATAATAACCGCGTAACTCTCAAAAACTGTATTAACCAAGTAAATAACCTAAGCGACATCTTAATACTTTTACTCCTGTCTCTCGAAAGAAATAAACCCAAAATCCATAAACCATTTCAATAGGAGTAAATACAATAAGTTAAAATCGCTTCCCTACCCGACTCGAACGATCCTCAGCGCGATTTGGAAAGCATTGACCTGGTTACTTTAAGATATCGGTTTACTTTACAAGACCGCGCTTCGTGTTTTAATAGGATAAAATTTGGAGGGTTAAGGAAAAACTTTATAAATGCGAGAAAAAGATACTGGGTAGTACTTACAGAACATTACAAGAGGGGTTAGAAATGCAAGCCGTGGTGGTCCAGTGGCGAGTAACCTTGCCTGCCGTGCAGGAGGCGATGGTTCGATCGTACCAATGACTTTTTCTGAATTTATGTACGATTTGTAACACCACTGGCTTTTCGGTGAAGGAAAACATCGTGAGGAAACCTGCATGCTTCAATTTCGAAGCATGTATCGTACCCACTGTCCATTACAAGTGGCGACGGGCTCACTCCCCGTCACACTGGACAGAGTTTCGGTACTACTAGTGAAACGTGGATGTTCTGAAGTTTCAGAATATCTCTGACTACCCCCTCGGGGAATATAGTCGTGAGCATATGCTATGCTATGCTATGCTAGAAATGCAAAGTTTGCGTGGAACGCGTGCCACACGGTTGTGCACATAAAGGTATTATACCTTACAGTAGTAACGAGTTGTCAAATGAAACCGTTTTTGTACGTTTTCAGGAGATTATCAGCAGGGTAAAAATTCGATTTCTGTGTATAATTCTCAATCTAACGTGAAATCGTGGATGATTTGATGAAACAGTGTTAGTATATTTCACAAAATTATCTACGATTTCACTTTAGGTTCACGATTATTCACAGAAACCGAATTTTTACACGGAGACTTAATCCCAAAAAACGGTTCTATCGCCTCGCGTCACGTATCTCTTTCTATATACAGTGATGCCGCTAGGTACAGCTCGCTCTCTCAGCTGTCAGTGCCTCTATTCCGTAAGGTATAATAACTTTATGGTTGTGCAATTATTTTCATAAAATCGTAAGGCGCGCGGCGTGGTGCGAGCGAGAGGGCATTAGTAGTTGTAACAGCGTGAGTGAGAAGACAAGTGGCGACAGTCATCTCCGAAGCAAAAGCGCTACTTTGCACTTCTAACCCCTCTTATAATGTTCTGTGGTAGGTACTATGGTAGTACCATATTTTAATTCAGCATATACTCACGGCTATAGCCGTGTACCGTGTATACAGGGTGTAATAAAACACCCTAGTAATATTTAAAGAGGTGGTTTAAAGTTTTAACCACCCCCTTTAAGATACTACATTTTGGTATAAACCAGCAAATTTATAAATTTTTTTCTCGGTTTTGGCACTTGTCAACCAAAACACACAAAATTATAATAATTTGCAGTGACATAAAAAACTGCAGGACACTTCTAGACTCAAATGTATGGGGTAGCTGATTTTTTTTTTATTTCGATGAGTTTGTTGGTCTAATTGTCAGATAAAAAAACACAAAAAATTATTACGCTCTTGTATGTACGCGACAATTTTTATTCTATGATTTCGTATTAATTTTTTTCATGATCGAATTTTTTTTTCAGTGCCAAAATATTAATTGAATGATGCCACAAACATAGAGGTTCGGAAATATAAACTTTATTATTTTATTGTTAGGGTTTTCGTTCAATATAGGTATCTCACTCTGTAGAAACAAAGCAGTATCTATGTTAGGTATTGCTTCGAGTTGATAACTGTATTGTATATTAATATCGGTACCTGGACAAAAACACAGGAGTTCGGAAATATACATTTTATTAATTTATTGTTAGGGTTTTCATTCAATATACCTAACTCACCCTGTAGAAACAAAGCAGTCTCTATGTTAGGTATTGCTTCAAGTTGATAACTGTATTGTATATTAATATCGGTACCTGGACATCTCCGTAACTTAGCCGGTAGTTAAGTGGACATCCCCTCGGGCAAGTTATCAAACTGTCCTATAACTATGTTTTACTTAACTTCATTTTGTAACTTAGATATTCTCGTAGTATCGTACAATATTCAATACCCTACTGAGATTTACTGCGTAGTATGTTAATCCGTTACAATGGATTAATTGAAGGTCTTGACAAACTCTTTTCTTCCTATTCTTGATTCTACAGAATATGCCATTGAACACAATTCAATAACTTCTGACAGTGATCTGTGAAACTAAATAAATTTTTTTTGCAGGTATGTAGGTGCTACTTGGGAATGTTCCTCCATTGAAAAGGGAAGTACTTCCGCCAGGCTATGTGTGAAGCCTGGGGACCGGCCGTGGTCCAACAGTTCTTAGTTGGACCTTGTATACAACGTGTTAATGAATTAACGCAAAACTAGAAAGTAGTTTGTTTAGAATCGAGAGCAGAATCGAATTATCATGGTTTCAACATAGGTAATTTTTTTCAAAATATTAATTCATTTGTGTCTAAAATTTTAAATTTAATGAACCCAACGCCAACCCTCCGCACAGGCACACTCACCCGACTTACTACCAAAACAAGATTATTAAAATGTATCCATGAGTACGTTAGCGCTTTCATTCATTGCTGAAATGATAACAAATCATTTTTGCCTCAAAACTTAAAATGCGAATATCTTTTAATTTTACTATCAAAATAATGAAATTATTGTTTCTATCTAATTATTTTGTTATAAATCAGTTGGGGTGTATGAGGTTTTGCGTTAATTCATTAACACGTTGTATATATCGAAACCCTGTGATTATTTCTCTAGCGCGATTTATGTCTCGCATTCGATTGTGAACCTTATGTGTAGTAGGTTACGAGTTACGTATTTTAGTAGTCTTTGTATGGAGCATACTTCCGAGAGCGACGGTATCGCCATGTGTTGACTTCTTTGCTATAACTTGTGGGTGTTGACATCTGTAGCAAGTCCACACACAGGTAACAGGTTGTAAGAGACAGCAAACACTGAAAACGGTGAATTCAGACCGTCAAACTGAACAACTTTCACAACAGAGCCAACCAAAGACAGCCAAAAATGCCAAAAATGTACCTAATTTAGTTTCTCTTACACCCTGATCGCGGGGTGTAAGAGACAGCCGGGCAAATATTGAAAACGATGAATTCAGACAATCAAACTGAACAACTTTTACTATGGTCCAAACTTCGGAATTGCGAAAATATTTGGTTTTTCATACATTTGAGTCGGATAGATAAAATAAATAAATAAATAAATATCTTGGACAATGTCACACAAATTATCTAGCCACGTTTAAAGTACCAGAATCTAGCCTGGACTTGTATTACGATGACTAGACAACGATATAGAATACATATATAGATAGGTACAAACATCCATGACTCGGGTACAAATATTCATATTCATCATACAAATATTTGTCCCTTACGGGATTCGAACCCGCGACCCTCGGCACAGCAGGCAGGTTCACTACCGACTGTGCTACCGGGCTGTCGGATACGGCAGTTGTGTATGGAAAAGCAGGTTTTTTTTCGATTTCGATGGTTTACACCGTAGTGAAAGTTGTTCAGTATTATCACAGGTATTATGGTCTAAATTCACTGTTTCAGCATTTGCCCGGCTTTCCCTATGTTTGTGTGTGTCCTCTTCTATACCTATAGCATTGAAAGCTACTGGACCTATTTTGACTCGGTTTTCACCATTTTAAAGACTAAGATATTTAAGCAATTTTTTATTGGGATGAAATAACCATTCTTATTTAGACAATAAGCAGTGCCAGCTTATTGACACCAACGATTATCAATATAGACTTTTTTAAATTCAAAATGGGCTTATGATTTTCAGGTCTACAACGTCTAGGAAATAGGATCTACAAGGTGAAATTGATATCATTAGCATCCTTTTTAACTAAGGGTCTACCCATAAAACTGAACAATTTTTACTATGGGAGCAAACATTTCATACTAAACTGCAATGCCTACTCGACTTAAATGTATGCAACAGCTGATTCTTTTTTTGCTCCGATCGCATTGCTCCCATAGTAAAACTTGTTCAGTTTGATGAGTAGACGAGGTAGATGAGGTTTAAAAGGATGCCAATGATATCAATTTCACACTGTATAAAGGAGAAATCTTTTGCACACATTTTCAGACTATCTTTATAACAATCTTTTATGATATTGATCGCGCCCGCAAACTCCAAACTCGAAAGAAAAAGTTGTCGCAAACAAAGAACCGATAAGCGAATATCGATAAGGACCCCTAAACTAGGGGTGTAAGTTGTAGAAGATTTCGATGACCACATCCGATCTTACCAATAACATTAATCAATGTTTATTTATTACAAAAGCTACAACTGTGGCTTATGTATACAAGGCGAAATTGATATCATTAGCATCATTTTAAACTAAGAGTCTACCTACCCATCAAACTGAACAACTTTTACTATGGAAGCAAACCGATCGGAGCAACAAAAAAATCAGCTGTTGCATACTAAACTGCAGTGCCTACTGGACTCAAACGTGTGCAACAGCAGATTTTTTTGTTGCTCCGACTGGTTCGCTCCCATAGTGAAAGTTGTTCAGTTTGATGGGTAGACTCTTAGTTTAAAAGGATGCTAATGATATCAATTTCATCCTGTAGATACGGGTTTTCGTGGCATTAAGTTCAAATAGTGAGCAAGCTGTCAATTTTTGCTGCAAGAGGCAACTCAGCAAGCTCCAAAAAAACAAAGAATAAAAAAAAAATTATCAAACGTCAGAATTAAAATTAAATTTAAATGATAATTATTCATAGTATCCGCGTGCTTCATAAGGTGTCTACTACAATGGAAACATAGTGAAAAAAAATGGCCAATTTTTTTTCACTTTTGTTTTTTTTTTCAGTTATAAATGTTACGCATAATACTTTCATTTATACTCATCCTTACAGATATCATCTGACAACATGTATTGTACTCATAAGTTGTTGCACAAATTAAACCTTATTTATTTACTCGAAGAATTACTCGAAATTATTACTACTAGGTATATGCTTAATTTTGAAGTCATGTCATGTGTTTGTCATGTCATGAATTTACCGTATATCCGTTATCCGTAGTGCTCGTATCGTAATTTATCCGTGAACGGTTATCCGTCACACCTCTACCACAAACTAAGATGGATAGATGCTATCAAAGACAGAAGGGTTCCGCGGATGATTTATTTCGTCTCGCACATATCCAATAGATTGGGCGGCCATTTCTTGTTATTAGTTTGCGTTGATGTGTATTAATTACTTTAGGTTAGTTTTTACACTAAACATAGTAGGTAAAGAGCGAAGGTGAGCAAAAGTGTTTGAAGAAGCCGTCTGAGGAAAATATACCATGATGAAATTATCATTTCTGAAAAGCCCTCAACGAAAGTATTGTAACATATTAAGGCTTTGACTGCCAAATGACCGACAAACAATGGAAAATCTATTGTTATTGTGACCCGCCGGCGTTCAACGTGTTAAGGGGGTGTTAACCATCAAAATGTTTTTTTTTTTACTTTAGGACTAATATTGAAAAGGCGAAAAATAATAAGTTGTTCCATAGAGAATGTCACAGGGTGTTAGGGTAAACAGTTGCTTTACTTTAAGGGGTGATTTTACCCATGATACTGAACAACTTTTCTTCAGAAACCTACTTATAGGAAATTCGCAAAAATAATTTTGGGCTTTCCATACTAAATGCAATCAGCAGATCGAACTTTGTATGAAAAGTCGTTTTTTTTTTACTATTGGTTTCTTTGGGAAAGTTGTTCAATATCATGGGTACAAACACCCCTTAAAGTAATGCAACTGTTTACCCTAACACCCTGTATAGTTTATTCAACCCAAATGTACGGAGCAGCTGGTGTTTTTTCGCGATTTAAATAGGTCCGAATGTGAAAGTTAATTCAGTTTTATGGTCTGACGCATTCATAAAGCATGTATACAGGGTGTTAGGGTAAACAGTTGCATTACTTTAAGGGGTGATTGTTCCCATGATACTGAACAACTTTCCCTAAGAAACCTATAGCAAATTCGAAAAAAAATTTTTAACTTTCCATACTAAATGCAATTAGCTGATAGAACGTGAAAAGTCGAAATTTTCTTTTGCCAATTTCCTATAGGTTTCTTAGGGAAAGTTGTTCAGTATCATGGGTACAATCACCCCTTAAAGTAATGTAACTGTTTACCCTAAAACCCTATATTAGGCCCAAATTAACCTGCCTGAAAACTTTGGCCATACGAGGATAGATAAGCAAGAACGTCAATCACAAATTGACTCCAGAAGAAAGTTGAAACAAACTCATGTAACTTCTTGGACTCATAAAGGCTTTCAACGGAAACTCTCAGAACAGGATGTGACGTCATCAATTACTGTTGTATGCTCCATTAGGCTGCAGGTAACTTTGACAGTTACTTGTTGTTAATTAATCTGGAGCCATGGTTGTCACATCAGAAAAATAGTATATTCCGAGAGATTACTACTCCTACTAGATACTTTTTGCAATCATCAGTAGCAAGGCTGATTTAGTGTTTATGGGGTGTAGAGCTTCTCTGTGATGGAGATGGACCAGGTCTGCCTGCATAACTCCAGTCGGTTTAGGAGTTACTGATGATTAAAGGTCTGTAAAAAATTAACAATCAGCTGCACGGCTGATCGTATCGTGCATACTACAACAATATCTGTTGTAGTATGCACTGTAGCTATGTGAACAGTACAAAAACTGACATGGTTCATAATTCAGTTTAGGAGATACAGCCGTTCAAAGGTCGGAACTTTGACTGGCTGTATCTCCTAAACCGACTGACAGAACTTGACAGTTTTTGTACTGTTCACATAGCTACAGTGCATACTACAACAATATCATACGATCAGCCGTGCAGCTGATCGTTAATTTTTTACAGACCTTTAATCATCAGTAACTCCTAAACCGACTGGAGTTATGCAGGCAGACCTGGTCCATCCCCATCACAGAGATGCTCAACACCCCATAAATACTGAATCAGCCTTGCTGCTGATGGTTGCAAAAAGTACACTTATCTCTTATACTAGTACAGGGCTCAGGGTAAACAGTTGCATTACTCTGACGAAGATTGAAGCCATGATACTGAACAACTTCCAAGTACTGTTTTCTCTCTGTATACTGTTTTTTCTGTTTGGTGTGAAATAAAGTATAATTGATTGATTGATTGAACTTTCCCTAAGAAAACTATTGAAAAGTAGCAAAAAATATTGTAGACTTTCTATACGCTATCAGCTGATCGTTTTGTATGAAGAGTTGAAATATTTGTTTGCGAACTTTCCTTGTGTTCCTTTTGGATAGGAAACCCAACCCAACCCTTTGGGTTCCTTCTGTTCGTTCATTATCATGAGTACAATTAACTCATAAAATTATTGCAACTGTATACCCTAACACCCTGTATATTTGATACGAAATCATTAATGTAATTTATTATTAGAATTTCTGAGCGAATGTCAAGCAATAGGGTACTTTTATGATTCATGTTCATGACACAAAATGAGGTTAACATGAACTAAGGTAATTACCAAACATTTTTGACTAATATCTTCCCATTCAAACCGTTTAAAAATCACCACGAAATTCCTAACTGAAATCAACAGCAATTTGTAACAAAAACGATCCCCGCATCCACTACACAGGCCGTTTTACAAATGAAAATGAATTTGAAAGCCTGCCCACATCAATATTTCAAAGGTTAAACATTTTATGGAGGGAAATCTCCGAGTGCGACGCCATGGCAGTTATTTTCCCGCGTTAATCTTTAATGGCCGCGACAGGTGTCAGGAGTGAGATTTTTGTAGAGATTTTTGAAATTATCCACCTATATGTATCTATTAATATTGCGATTATCCATATTTTTGATTCTAGGTAGGTACAAAAGACAATGGTATGATTCTAAATTGGATAAAAATCTACGCACTTGATAGTAATGGGTTTACACGAGGTTAGTACTAGAATAGTTTAGACATTTCTCTACTAGAATGTATAAACAAGATTTGGAAGGCCAGGAAGCTGATCTTCTAGGTCAGCGAAAACACTTGAACAAAATAATTGTGTTTATCTTAAACTACTACTCACCCCAATGTAGTCATAGTGACGATGGTGTACCAAAAGGCGGCAGGAATGGACGTGAAGTTAGTATCTTGCTCGTTCTTCTCAGCGTAGAACATAACAGTAGCAAATATGATGATGGCCATAGCCAGGGAAAAGACGAGGAAACCAAGCTCGCTAGCACACGACTTCAACGTATAACCCAGGATCCTCAACCCTTGCGAATGCCGAGAGAACTTGAAGATTCGGAATACTCTGAACACTCTCAAGGTCACAAATGCTCCTGACACGTCATCGTTGTCTGTTATCCCCAGGCCGATGTAATACGGCAATATGGCGACAACATCGATGATAGACATGACTGATCGCACGAATTTGCATCGATCTGGCGCCGCGAAGAGTCGGAGCAAGTATTCAGCTGTGAATATCATCACGCATGCTGTGTCGAGGCAGAAAAATACTATTTTGTATCGTTCACCGCAAGGCAATGTGCCTGCTCGTCCCGGCCTGTGACCACAGGGGACCGTTTCAACAACGTTCGCCATTACAGAAACAGCGATGAAGAAACCCGTCACATAATAAAATACTAGAGCAGCTGTCGATGTGTGGGGATTCTCGAAAGCCCGCCACATCTTCTGCCTTAAGTCTGTCAGCTGGGGCAAGCTCTGGTCGCCAGCTTCACTAAGCTTATCGTCCATGAGCCTCTCGGCATTCTCCCGTTTCCTATCCCTATAGTCTTCATAACAACAATCTCCGATAACATCGGGGAGGATCCCGAAGAACGCTAGCTCCTCGTCGTATCCCGTCAAACACTCGTGCTTAGGATAATGTAACTTTCCAGTTCTATAATAGTTCAATATATGCCTGAATATATCAGGGTCTCTATCAAAGAAGTATTCACGGCTGTCCTCATCGTAAAAGAACTCCCGTTCCGTAGATCCCAGTAAGGAGTCTGGGTATTTTTCGAGGGTATTCCTCCAGGTTTCGAAGCGTCGGCCGGAGACGTTGATGAGGAGTTTCTCGTCTTCGGCGCGTCTCCTGTCTTTGGGGACAGGCGGGGGTGGGAGCGGATGGGTGGCGATCGGGACCCACCCGATGGCGGCGGCGCGGGCGAAAGGCAGCCACGCGGCCACGGAAGCCATGGTCGTGGCGTGCGCGGCAGCGACGCCGCGGCTACTGGCGCTCGCGGGATATCGCCCCCCCTCCGTGCCGCTATTTCGGGAGCCCGCCCAGATGGGCGAGTGTTGCCAGATGCGGGAACAGAAATAGCAATTAAATATAGTTTTGATAGCATGTGCACTGTTATCGTTGTGATTGTTTCGTTTTGTTTTTGTGAGATGTTTATTTGTTTTACCAAATGAGAGTATGTTGTTTAATAATGTGGATTTTGATTGTTAAGTGTTTCACAAAATAGACATTTGGTATCTTTAGTTTTTATTGAGATTTCAAAATTGTTGCAAAAAATTTTCAAAATAACATCTGGGCTATGATAAACTGTCTTACACCTGCTTAAATATAAGTCAATAAGAGCACAAATAAATAAAATCTTAATCTATTTCTCTATTTTGCACAAGAAAAAAGCGCTAATTCGCTGACAGTCAGCAACCCTTACCCGGGAACAATCGCAAAGCGCGTGCGCGAATCGTGACGTCACTACCTAATAAATTGATTTTCATCTACCCATCTCCCTCTGCCACACCCTAACACGCAACAATCCATCTCTCACGCACATATCAAAGCTTCTGGTGACCTTTTGTATATTTTTCACAGCTATAAAAGTGTTTTTTGAGTCTTTTGTCTCAGAGTGAAAGGGGCCCAATATAGCCTGCGGCCACTCTTAGTTTCTTAAAGAGGCCTTTTTCTTAAGGGGTTATGCAAATGGGACGCTGGGAAATGATTACTAACGTCATTAGAGTTCATTTTGCTGTAAATGTAGCATGGATTTTGAAATAGTATTTTGTAGTAAGCTGTTTGGTCGCGTGGTTTCCATGTTGGACTGCGGAATCGAAGGTCGTAGGTTCGGATCCTGCGTAATTTTTTTTTCAATTTCTTTTATAATGAAAAAGTTGTACAAAATCTGAAAAGCCTTGGGTTTCATTTTGTTGTAAATGTAGCATGGATTTAGAAATAGTATTTTGTAGTAAACTGTTTGGTCGCGTGGTTTCTATGTTGGACTACAAAATCGAAGGTCGTAGGTTCGGATCCTTCAAATTTTTTTTTTCAATTTCTTGTATAATGAAAAAGTAGTGCAAAATCTGAAAAGCCTTGAGTTTCATTTTGTTGTAAATGTAGCATGGATTTTGAAGTAGTATTTTGTAGTAAGCTGTTTGGTCGTGTGGTTTCCATGTTGGACTGCGGAATTGAAGGTCGTAGGTTCTGATCCTGAGTAATTTCTTTTTTTTCCAATTTATTGTATTAATGAAAAAGTAGTACAAAATCTGAAAACCCTTGAGTTTTGTACCCACAGTTTAATTTATTGAGAGTAATATTTTTAATAGGAAAATTTTAGCAGCGGCTTGGTATCCGTAAACGGATCTTTATTGCCATAATGTATCTCTGGTTCGTGCAGTTAGGGAAAACATTGCGAGGAAATCTGCATACGATGAAGATGAAATTCTGATCAGTAAGTGAAATCCCCCGACGATGGGACTCCCCAATGTTGCAACGCTGCAACGCTGGGTGCGCTTGCGTACCGAGGAGCCTACAATGTGCTGCGCGTCCAGCACAACAATGCTTTCAGGATGCTGCTGGGACTGTCGAGGCGCTGCAGTGCGTCCGGCATGTTCGCGGAGGCGCGAACGGACGGTTTCCACGCGATCATTCGCAAAAAAGTGGCCTCGCTACTGCAGCGCCTGCGTACCAGTAACAACAGCGTCCTGAAATGCATTGCTGCCAGATTTGACTGTCCCATACAAAAGCACTGGGTGGAGCTGGTGATTGGGACAGTCAAATAAAAGACATAATGCCTACCAAATACAATTATTATTTGTTATACTTAATTAACATACACTAACATAATTTTAAGTAAACATTGTTACTAATCATCCTACTAACAAAATTATGGATTGTCTTTTTTTAGTCCGAAATAAACGAGTATTTAATTTAATTTAATTTAATTTATTTAACCTATGTACATCATTGTTGGATAAGGAACCTTTTGTTATTATTAGTGTTCCGTAGCAGAATTGGCAAAATGGAACACTTATGGAATCAGCTCGGTGTCTGTCCGTCCGTCCTTCCGTCTGTCACAGGCATTTTTCTCAGAGACCGTAAGGCATAGGAAATTGAAACTCGGTATAGATATAGCAATTGCTGGTCCAATATCATAAATAAAGTCAAAATAACTTAATTTTTATATTGGGGGCAATTTGGGGAGTAAGAAAGGGTAGGTAAATAAAAAAAAAATTCTACCCTATGGTGTGGGATATCAATCGAAAGCTTATGAAAATACGAGTTTTTTTTTTTTTTTTTTTTTTTTTATGTGTGATAGGTAAGCATTTGACCCCAATCTCACCTGATGTTGAGTGATGATGAGGCCGAAGATGTAGCATGCTTACCTAGAGAGATGCCTATTCACTCTCGCCTTGAAGAGGCCCAGGTTGTATTGCTCAGGGAACAGGTCCGCAGGCAGGGCATTCCACTCCTTAGCCGTGCGCATTATAAAAGAAGAAGCAAACTTCTTCGTGCGAATTGCTGGTAGGTCAACGACATAGGGGTGGAAACCCAGTCTGCGACTCGTCCCCCGCAGATGAAAGGGAGACGGTGGTATCAGATCGTGTAATTCAGTCGCACACTCTCCGAAATGTATCCTATAAAAAACAGACAGACAGGCTACCTTGCGACGATGCTCAAGACTTTGTAGCTTCGCCACCGAGGTTGGATCACCTATGAGCTTCCTGGCACGCCTGTCGATTGAGTCCAGCGCGGCCAGCTGGTATTGGGCAGACCCGTCCCAGAGATGGCAGCAGTACTCCATACACGATCGGACTTGTGCTTGATAAAGTTGTAGAAGCTGTCCCGGAGTAAAGTACCGTCTGACCTTCGAGAGGACGCCCAGTTTTTTCGCTGCGGTTTTCGCCATGGACTCAATGTACCGTCCGAAATTCAGATCGGACGATATGTTAATGCCAAGGAGCTCCAGGCGATCAGCTATCGGTATGGACACATTTCGGAAAGTCGGGGTCAAAGCGAAGGGACTCCGTTTTGTGGAGAAAAGGCACGCCTGTGTTTTGCTTGCGTTGAAACTGACCCGATTAGTATCACCCCAGTCGGACACAGATTCTAGGGCCAAGTTTATTCGCTGCACCATGGCCTCTCGACAAGACTGAGTAACGTCCAATTTGACCCCTGCACCGGACAGATATCTGTCAGAAACAGTGCTTTCGTCTGCATACCCAAAGGTTCCGGGCACAAGCATGTCGTTTATATGCAGCAGAAATAAAGTGGCTGAAAGAACTGACCCTTGAGGAACACCGGCATTAATAGCCATTTGATCCGATGAGTATCCATCAATGAGTACTCGAATGGATCGTTCGCTCAAGAAGTCAGCTATCCAGTTGCATAGGTCAATCGGAATTCCATATGAAGGAAGCTTGCTTAAAAGGCTTGCATGCCAGACCCTGTCAAAGGCTTTGGATATGTCAAGAGACACGGCAAGTGCCTCCCCGTATCTCTCGACAGCCTCGCTCCACAGATGAGTGGCATACACAAGAAGATCCCCCGTGGACCGTCCTGGGCGGAACCCATACTGACGGTCACTGAGGAGGTCGTTATGTTCCAGGTATGCCAGGAGCCGGTTGTTAAGTACACGTTCCATAGTCTTGCAGAGTATGGAAGTGACCGATATTGGTCTATAGTTGACAGGGTCGGCACGACTGCCTTTTTTGGGCACGGGTTGCACGTTGGCAAGCTTCCATGACCTTGGGACTACCGCAGTCTTAAGTGAGAGGCGATACAGGCGTGTTAAAACAGGAGACAACTCTGGAGCACAGGTGCGTAGGACAATCGCTGGGATTCCGTCGGGTCCGCTAGCCTTGTTCACGTCTAGAGAACGCAGGATTTTAAGAACCTCTTTTTGGCGAATGTAAACTGATGCCATTGAGCATTCAGTACGAGGAATGGTAGGTGGTGTTATATCTGAGTTCTCCAGATGCGAATTCCCGGCAAAAAGATTAGCAAATAAATTTGCTTTCTCCTCCGCCGAGTGTGCTAGCGATCCGTCAGGTTTTATTAGCGGTGGCAGGGAGGGACGGCCGAAGTTTGCTTCCACTGCTTTGGCAAGCGACCAAAACGCTTTGCTGCCAGCTGGATAGGAGGCAAGCTTAGCCCCTATACGACCTATATGGTCGAACCGGGCTTTTCGCAACACCTTTTTGCAAGACTTGGCGGCTTTGTTGTAAGCTTTCTTCAGTTTTTCTGTGTTCGGAGCCTTCTGCTTTCGAGCATCAGCCCAGGACATATACGCTGACTGTTTCAGCACCTCAGCACGAGAACAATCAGCGTTGAACCATGGGCGAGCTTTGGCGCCGGTTGACACGTCAGAGTACGGAATAAAATATTCCATACCCTGACGTATCACTTCGGCAACCGCGTTCGCAGCGCTCGACGATTCCCCTGAAGAAAAGCAGGTTTGCCGCCAAGGATAGGAAGCAAAGAAGTGTCGCATCTCGTCCCAATCTGCTGACCTGTATCGCCACACCCGTCTCTTACCACAATGGCCCTGATCAGGTGGGGAGTATACGGATACAGTTTTCACCAGACAGTGGTCGGAGGTACCTAAAGGGGCACATACCGACACAGAATATCTGTCTGGATCAGTTGTCAGCAGAAGGTCCAAACAGTTGGCCGTGTGAAAGTCAACGTCAGGTATCCGTGTGGCACAATTGACCAGCTGGCTGAGATCTAGCGATAGTGCAAGTTTGCGCGCCTCTCGTCCAGCGTGATCGGTCTTCTGGTAGGGGAACAGCCATTCTTGATGGTGAGCATTAAAGTCGCCCAGAAGGGTCAGTTGCGCCACAGGATACCTAAGCTGAGCCTCCTCAGCCGCCTCTCCAAGATAGTCGAACAACCTAGTTGTCTCCTGATCTCCACTGTGCGAACGGTAGACACAGGCGTAAACAATTCGTTCGAAACCTGTTTCAACCAGTATCCACAATACTGAGAAGGAAGGGTCTTCAAGGTTTTTGAGACGCTTGATGCAGATGTCATCGCGAGCGTACACACAGAGTCCGGCGTGCGGAACGAACCTATGCTCCAGAGAGTACCCAGGGTAGCTGAGGTACGCCGCGTCTGCCGGACATCTGATCTGCGTCTCGGTGAGAAACAGCAGTTGTGGTTTTTCAGTCTCTAGGTGGTGGTGGACTGCTACGAGATTTGAGTGCAATCCTCGGATATTGCAAAGGTGCACTTTTAAAGGGAGAACGTGCAACCGCTGTTTAACTTTCTTCCTTTTAGAACCTTTCATAGTTTTTTCGAAGAGCGAATAGGCAGGAGGACGGTAGTTGAGCGAGGAGTCGCATCAATCGAGCCAGATAGTATACTGAAGTCTGCCACACATTAAGATAGCTGGGTTGGAGACCGCGGGGACGCCCGAACCCCCCCGGGATTGCCCACCAACTTCTCCCATCCGGTCGCCAACCGGCATGGTGGAGCAACCCGGGATTTTTCGCTAGGTGGCGGGGCAGCCTTTCACGGGTGGCTTTCCCGCTAATTGGGCCCCCTACTTCCTGCGGTCGGCCAGCGGAGCACCGTGCTTCGGATCCCGCTAGGCTCCAAAACCAGCCAGCCGGTGTAGCAGAGTTCAGCAGCCTGTGAACGGTCTTCTGACGCGACACTACTGCTCAGACCCATCCTCCATGGGGCAACTCCGGACTTCATGGCGAAACATGGTTAATACCACTTGGCGACACGGCTCAGTCCGGAGGGTGGTAACCAGCCTCGGCCGAAACCTACCACCGGTAAGTTGTCACTCATTTAGCACCACCCAGGGGTCACGTGTAGGGTCTCGAGGGTAAACCTACGGACGCGAGTGACTCCAACCCCCAAAACGAGTCTAAAAATATAGGTACTTTTCAAATGTTTTATTAAAACTTTATTTAACAAAATTTTCAATTAAATTCGAGAAATTGCTGTCCCCACCTCTATTTCAAAAAATATAGCCGTACAAGATCTGGAAAAAATCATAAACGTCAGAAATAACGTGTAGATGGCGGGAAATTCAGGGTGGCTCTAACTTGGATAGTTTTTTTTTCTATACCCAATAAACTGCAACCAGTGTAAAATGATCTTCAGTTACTATGTGACCACATACTAAGTAAGTGTTAATTTATAGTTGTTGTCATCAATGACCCATGTTAAACAACTGGTAGTACGGAACACTAATTGCCCGAGTCCCGACTCGTACTTGGCCGGTTTTTATAACTAACATAGTTTGTAAGATCATTGTTACTAATACTAACATTATATACATCTGAGTTATCTGCATAATAAATGATTTGATTTGATTTTGGTTTGAAATCTTTGGTCCACACTTTCTTGAAAGGATAACAATCGTTTCAGAATGAAGGGGCCAACATCAAAATCACTAAAAAAATCAGCTGTTCCATACATTTGAGTCGAGCCGGTACTGCCATAGATTTAGCATTAGTATAATATGTTAAATCTACGAGTACTGCAGTTTTGTATGAAACAGGTGATTTTTATTTCGCGATTTCGAAGCTGACTCCGTAGTCCGTTGTGAAAGTTGTTCAGTTTGATGGTCTGAAGCACCTCCTTAAGTATTACTAGGGTGTTTTGTTACACCCTGTATATTGTGTGGTAGAACGGAACCCTTGGTGCTAGAGCCCTACTCGCACTTAGCTGGTTTCTCTTATACGCCTCGTACGGGAAGAAATAAGGTGGTCCATTCAAAGCCACGTTGTCCATGTAAAAAGGTTCTAAAGCCAAGCTCTTCATTTACATATCTTAACATAGACTTTACTAGTTAATCCCGTACTAAGATTAACTGGCGGTTAACTTGAGATGGATCTACTGGGCTTATTTAACAATACCATTAGACTTTTGGTGAATGAGAGTTACTACTTATAGTATACGAGCTTTTACCCGCGACTTCGTCCGCATAAATTATCATAAGCTATCAAACAAAAATGTTTCATCAAAATCGGTTCAGTAGTTTTTGCTTGATGCTCGAACAAACAAACCCACAAACAAAGAAACAAACAAATAAACAAACAAACACACAAACAAACAGACAGACAAAAAATCCAAAAATTGGTGATTTGGAATCAGGGACATCTAAAAACCATAATTATCGTAATCTTTTTTTTGTAAATATCTTCAATGTACACCCACTTCTGTTACAGTTTTATAATAGTTTAGATTATAGTAAACAAGGGTGTAAGGAAAAGTATCATTAACCTTTTAACCACATACTCTACCTATCTTTGGTATTGGTATTGGTTGAGCGGGCTCATTTTCCGCAACTCGACGACTTAGGCGCCTATTTTGCGTTGGGTGGGAATGACTACTCCTGCCATCCCAGTTCCTCCAGGAAGCCCACCAGCTTGTTAATGCTGTTGAAGACCTCTGGAAGGGACCCCGGTGATCCGAGGTGTTGTGCCCGATAGTGTGCTAGCCCGTTGCATTCCAGCAGCACGTGCGCAGCCGTTTCTTCAACCTCCATGCACACCCTGCATAGAGGACTGTTAGTAACACCAATATTGAACAGATGTTTGTTAAAAGGACCGTGACCAGTCAGGGCTCCAGTAACTATGCGTAGTTGAGCTCTCTTGAGACGCAAGAGGCTCCTGGTGAGGCGAGGGTTAACCCTTGGTAGAGCACTCCTCGCCTGTTCGCAATCTGTTAGTGCAGCCCAGAGTGCGTCCCGTTTTTGACTGGTGCGCTTGCATAGCTGCGAGCGAATCCAGCCGAAGGGTAGCGGTATAATGGGCTCGGGCCCTATTGCGACTGTGCTGGACCCGCGTCTCGCCAGTTCGTCCGCTGCATCATTACCACGCGAGTTGCTATGGCCTTTTATCCATTGCAGGGTAATGTGGTTGCCTTCACATACCTCTGATAGGGCTTTGTGACATTCCAGAACTATGCTTGATGTGATAACATTGCTCTGGAGTGCCATTAGTGTGGACATACTATCCGATAAAATTCTGATTGAGTGATTGGTAGTCGCTCTATCCTTAATCGCTCTGGCTGCTAGGGTGATGCCCATGCATTCAGCCTGAAACACCGTATTGTGTGTCCCGAGAGGCGAAGATATCTTGATATGCAGGTCTTCCGAGAAGACCCCGGAGCCTGTACCTGTATCAGTTTTGGAACCGTCAGTGAAGATTCTAAGATCTCTGGTGTTTAAGCTCTCGAAATCTTCTTCATACAGTTGTATTTTGTATTTTTTGTCGAATACGAATTGGGCCGGTATCCTGTCATTTATGGCCGAGCAGAAGGGGATATCCTCTATTGCATTATTGACAATTTTAGTGTGTTGGACACCAGTGTTTCTCCAGAGGTTAAGCGTGCTCATGCGGATCGCCGAGCTGGCTGCCTCTTGTTGAATGAATAGCTGTAGTGGCGGAATATCTAGCATTGTTTCTAGGGCAGCAGTGGGTGCCGTCCTCATGCATCCTGTCGTTGCCGTGCAGACAGCTCTCTGGAACCGTTGCAGTTTGCTTATGGTAGTAGCGAGCTTCGTCCGTGTCCACCAGACTACTGCTCCATAGCTAACCATCGGTCTTATTACTGCAGTGTAGAGCCACAGCGTTATTTTTGGAGATAGGCCCCACTTTTTGCCCATCATCCTTCGGCATTGCCAAAAGGCAATGCTCGCTTTGTTTAATTTATTATTCAGGTGGCTGTTCCAATTCAGCTTGCTGTCTAATATGATGCCGAGATATTTTACTTCAGGCGATAGCCTTAGCTCGGTGTTGAATAGTCTAGGCAGTTGATAATTGCCTAAGTTTCGTTTGTTAGTGAACATAACTAGTTCCGTTTTGTCCGGGTTGACTGTTAGCTCGTAATCTGTGCACCATCTCTCAACTATGCGAAGCGCTGCTCTTGTTACGTCGCAGATCGTGTTTGCGAATCGTCCTGTTACGAGGATAGCCAAGTCATCGGCATATCCGATAGTATAGAACCGTTGGTTATTAAGGGTTGTAATAAGGTCGTTCACAACTAAGTTCCAGAGGAGCGGAGAGAGGACACCTCCCTGAGGGCATCCTCTAGCGACCAGTGCCCGTTGTGACTCATTCCCTTCAATTCTTACCACCCTTTTACATAGCATGTTACCTATCCAGCCAGATATAACCTCATCTACTCCGTGTCTGGCTAGGGCGGCGTTGATGCTGGTAAAGCTTGTTTTGTCAAAGGCCCCCTCTATGTCTATAAAGGTCCCCAGACAGATTGTTTTGTTTTGAAGGGCTTCTTCTATTTTGCACACAACCATGTGCAGAGCCGATTCTGTTGATTTCCCCGAGCTATAAGCATGCTGGTTACGATGTAGAGGTATGTTACGAAGCGATTTGTCCCTCAGTTCCCTGTCGCACAGCCTTTCCAACGTCTTGAGTAGGAAAGACGTCAGGCTGATAGGTCTGAAGGATTTTGCGTTGGTGTAGTCGCTTTTCCCTGGTTTCGGTATGAAAACTACCTTAACCTGGCGCCACTGTTCGGGGACGTACCTGTGTGCTAGGCATGATCTCAGCAGCTTTGTAAGGGCTTCCGCTAGTCGTCTGCCGCCCCACTTAAGTAAGGCGGGGAAGATTCCATCCACCCCAGCCGCCTTATACGGGTGGAAGCTGTTGATAGCCCACTCGACTTTGTCTAACGTGACTACGTTTTGGGCGGTTAGCCAGCACTCTGCTGTCGGTGTTATTTCTGTTGTTGGTTCTGAGAAGCTGTCACCGTCCTCAACTAATCTGCAGCCCGGAAAGTGAGTCTGCAGAAGGACGGCTTGAACCTCCTTCGGTGAGCTGGTTAGAGTGTTATCAGTTTTACGTAGGGACCCTAGGCCATGGTTGGGTTGATTGCTTAGCACTTTCCTTATCCGGTTGGCTTTTTCGTTAGATTCCACATTTTCGCAGAATTTGCGCCATGCGGCGGTCTTTCGAAATCTTAGGCGCTTCTTATATTTGGCCTTGGCCACCTTGTAGTTGTCCCAGTCCAATAAGTCGCCTGTGTTCATCGCTCTGTTGAATAGTCTTCTGACTTTTGACCTGAGCCTATTCAGTTCAGGTCCCCACCAGGTTTGGCCAGATTGGCCCGCTTCTGATGGGTTGGTCAGGGGACAAGCAGAGTGATAGCAGCTTGTTATCGTTTTGGTGAGGTCGTTCATTTCGCCTTCGATGTTATGTGTACCTGCTACTCTGTCAGGAATGTTATGTCTACTCAATTTGTCGATTAAAAGTTTTCGATATTTGTCCCGGTCGGTTTTCCGAGGGTTTCGACGCGGTATAATTTCGCTGATAGTTACCTTCAAGTCGAAGCGTATCCATCTATGGTCTGAGCATGATGCCTCACTCGACACGTGCCAACCAGAGATGAGTTCCGCCGCACCGTTGGTAGCCAGGGTTAGGTCAACAATAGTCCTACTCCTGCCTCGTACGAAGGTCGGTTCCGAGCCCGTATTTAATATGTCCAGGCTTGTTGAGTAAAGATAGTTAATAAGGGTTATACCTCTATTGTTGCAGTCTTCACTGCCCCAGATGGTGTGGTGTGCATTGGCGTCGGTGGCAACGATGAGTTCAATCCCGCCGTCCTCGCAGTACCGGACTAGCCTCGCGACCTCGTGGGTAGGTGGATCTTCCTCTGCCGGCATGTATGCCGACGCGATGACGATCTTCCTGAGGCTATTCACCTGCGACGATGTGAGCACAGCTGCGCACAGGTCTCTGGAACAGAAATCTGTTAGCGGATATGCCGATATTTTATTAGATATGTAGATACAGGCCCTAGGGCCTTGATCTGTTCCAGTGATAAGCTTACCTCCTATATTAGAGAGCCCACGTACTCTGTTGCCATTGTAGATCCACGGCTCTTGGATCAACGCAATGGCCGATTTGTTGACCTCTAACCACCGCCGTAGCTGAGCCGTACCGGTCTCACTGTGGTTGAGGTTGATTTGGAGGATCCTACTCTCAGAAGGGGACGCCATCGGGCATCTCCTCCCCCTCCCCCATTACCAGGGCCTCGATCCTCCTGGTCCAATCATCTTCGTTATCGGAGCCCAGGCAGGATGCTGCGCTGGGGTCCGACAACTCTGAGTTGGACCCAGGTGATGCGGGTGGCCCGTCAGAAGTGACGTTGTGGGTCTCTAATACTGAGGCGGTTTCCATGGGCTCGATAGGTTCTGCCTGTTGTTGCAAAGGTTCACCTTCCTCGTCGCCAGAGTCCCGGTCTGTTCGCGGATCAGGGGGTACGTCCGTAAACTTCCCCCTGGGGCCCTGGAACTTCATGTACACCGATCCCAGCATAAAGCCGAGTCGGCGCTCGTGATCAACCAGAGCTTTGACCACGTCCTCCGGGATGCTGACGACGAGAAACGTGTCCTTCGCTTGTTTGATCGCTCGGTGAAGCAGCCAGCGACTAACCTGCGCCCAGGGATTCTGAAACCGAAGCATTGTGGCAATGTCTTTGGTCTCAAAAGCCCCGGGTATGACGATGCCACAGCGCACCCTCCGCTGTACATCACATGGCCGCTTCACGACGAGTTTTTCTCCAGACGGCAGTGTGGTGCTCTCAATGGAGGTTTTGAGCCAGTTCAGTGCATCCGCGTCGGTACACCAAATCTGGAGTGCTCCATCCACATGTGTGGGTTTGCCCTGGAAAAGTGGGCCACTGGTCCCTTCCGGCGTCACCCTAGCCAGCTCCAGGAGTTTCATGTGTAGAATCTCCAAGACCTGGCCAGCCTGCGCTGAGGACAAGTTGCCCGATCGGACTTCTGTGACGGCGACCACAAGATCAGCTTTCACGGCGTTGGCATACCCTTCTGGGTGCGTGATGATGGGAGTCCCCAGCCGCTGTCGCTTGTTCTCGCCCCTTGGAGAGAAACTCTCGTCGCGGTCCCTTTTGCCAGCGGCTGTTGCTCCCTTTGCTGTACCTCCACCCTGTGCTGTGGGCTTACCGGATGCCGGCGGGGGTTTAAACTCACTGGCTGTCGGCTGGCCACTCCCACTAGAGCCAGCAACAGGTTGTTCTTCTTGACATAAAGGCGATTCGATGTTTGCGGTTGCCTTCTCCATATTCAGCTTCCGCCGCTGTCTGGAGCTCAGCTTTCGCTTTTCTTTAGAAGTTAACACGGGCTTCTGCTGTGGAACTCCTTGTGCTGGGCCGCTCCCCCCTTTACGGGGTTTGCTACCCAGCTCCTTGGGGCCAACAAGCGTCCACGTGTCATCGAAGAGGTCATGCTGGACCAGGGCCTGGGGTTGCCCCCTGTCCTTACCAGCAATATCCTTTACCACTGACCTAGACTCAGGTTTCCCCGAGTCTGACAGTGGTTTAGGACCTTTTTTGGCAGTAGCCGGTTTCCCAGCTGCTGCCGAGGCTTTGGTTTTACCCTTGGCCTCTGGTTGTGGCTTGGTTTGGGGTTGCCCCCGCTCCGAACCACCATGTGAGCCCGTCCTAGCTCGCGTTTGGTCCTTGGGTTGCCCCTTGGATTTCACTGCGGCTGCACGGTGCCCAGTGGCTACTTGCTGGCCTTCGGCGCGAATTCCATCAGCGGGTTTCCCTGCTTCTGGAACTCTAGCGTCTTGGGCATCAGCTTTCGCCGAGTTCGAGTGGGAGACGCCTTCGGGTTTCCCGTCCGACGCCGTCCCTAGTGGTGGAAAATTTTTTAAATTGAGGTCCATTGTCTGTCAGTTTTGTAATTCGTTCACCTAGCTTCCCACCCTCCACGGAGCCCGCAACTGGGAGTGCCCTTCCTAATAAAGATTGGAGAGGGACACTAAGACTACTAGGGGAATATAGCAATGACAGGTTGGCGCTCCAGCGCGACATCGGGAGCTACAGGCATGAGGCCGACGTGTCCGTCGGTTTTCCCCCCACACCCTTGCCCCGTCAGCATGGCTGACCACCCACTGTGATGACCACCGTGATCATCACAGACCTACCACTACTCGCCAGCGGCCCTCTGACGGGACGCATGACCGTTCCCCTTACAGTGGCTAGCTGTAAGAGTTGCCGTTTAGCTGGAAATCCAGACCAAAGGGGCGTGTTGCCTTACGAGTGCACTATCACCCTGGCATCGTTCGGCTCAACCTCCCAGGACTCCTTCATCCCAGCGTACGGCGCTCAACTGCGCAGGTCAATAGACGCAGGTAAGTGTGAGGTTTCCCTGGTCCCACTTACAAAACCAGGCTATGTGTGATGCTCTCCGCCGTGACTAAATATAGACTGCTGGCGGCCCTCTGGCCAGCCAGCCCTCTATATCGGGCCACGTTGCCCGGGGTACACCGGTGCCAAGATGTTGCAGCTTCCCGGTCAGAACCGGAGAACCGCAACATATTAGCACACACGTGGAGGTGGCATCAGCATCGTACCCCTACTCTACCTATCAAACTAAACAACTTTTACTATGGGAGCAAAAAGACCGGAGCAAAAAAATAAAACCGGTCAAGTGCGAGTCGGGCTACTCGTGCACCGAGGGTTCCGTACCACACCACCACAGAACACAACATTATTAACTTAGAAAAAAAAAAACTTTTTTTATCCGGGACCTTTTGCGCGAGACCGACTCACACTTGGCCGGTTTTTGGTATTTGTTGTTATTCTGTAGAGTTTGCTTTATAATCACACTAAGTTTGATGCTTTTACGTATTATTACTGGTTTTACGATAGAGCGTGAGAAAAAATGTTGATAAAAACTAGTTTCTTGTTGAGAACCCCCCTTAATTTTAAACTTTTTGAAATTTTTTATTATTTGTTAAAAAAACTATCTAGCTATTACGGTTCAAAAGTTAGAGCCCTAAATACACCACACCCTCTGACACCAGGGCTCTGCCCACACGATAAGAAGAAGAAGAGAAGCCCTAAATACGTAGGACGGACGGACGGATATACAACGTAGGCTTAGTAATAGGGTCCCGTTTTCACCCTTTGTGTACGGAACCCTAAAAATCAGCTGTTCCATACTAAACTGCAATTGCCTATTGCCTACTCGACACAAATGTATGCATAAGCAAATTTTTTTTTTCTGCTCCGATCGTTTTGCTCCCATAGTGAAAGTTGTTCAGTTTGATGTGTAGACTCTTGGTTAAAAAGGATGCTAATGATATCAATTTCACCCTGTAGTATAGCCGTAGATTTTGACATTCTTGGGAGAGTTGCTGATAATACAGGTTGTAAAAAACACCCTAGTAATATTTAAAGAGGTGGTTTGGACCATCAAACTGAACAACTTTCACGATGGAGTAAACATGACAAAAAAATATCTGCTGTCCCTTACATGTGAGTCGAGTAGGTTCTGCAGTTTTACATGTATGAAACAGCGGTTTTTTTTTGCGATTTCTAAGTTGGCTCCGGTTGTGAATATTGTTTAGTTTGATGGTCTTAACCATCTCTTTAAATATGACTAGGGGTTTTTTACCCCGCAGGACCAGAAGTACAATCGGGAAGTACCATCAATGGTACAGTTGGCACTAGGTGGTGCCAGTAGTACCATTAATGGTACAATTGGCAGTAGATCGTGCCAGTAGTACCATCAATGGTACAACTGGCACTTATTACTCGTAGGACTTAAAGCCGGGTATTCATTTGGCAAAATTTGTTTATAGACACTGTTTATATACATGTTTCATCATCTCTGTAAACATGTTTATAAACATTCCATAAACAAAGATGATGAAACATTGTTTCAGAAACATGTTGCTGTGTTCCCCGCTCAGAGTGGAGAGCAAGTCGAAACATTTAGTTTGCATTTAGTGTAGAAACAGAAGTTGACAAGTGTGGACGCGTATTGCGCGTGTTTTAAACATGGAAGTAGTTTGGTCGAACAACCAGATTTCTATTCTCATAGTCATAGTCATAGAGCTCTTTCAACAGCGTAGCATTCTCTGGGATGCGTCAAATAAAGACTAAAAATTTTTTTTTAAATGATGCTTGGGCAGAGATTGCTGCAGAGTTAAATATAGTCTAAGGCAAAGAAGGATGTTAATATGTATGAATATAATTATGTAAGCAGCACAGAGCATCACTACCTGCTCGGGCGACATCCTAGCTACAACTGACAAGTGTGGACTGCCAATGTTACAGAAACTGTGTTTACGGTAAACATGTTTATAAACACGATGATGAAACAGTGTTTACGGTAAACATGTTTATAAACAAATGTTACCAAATGAATACCCGGCTTTATTTGCATTCAATGCACTCCACAAAGACTTCATTCGTAGAAACTCTTCAAACTCGAGGGGGGTTCCGAGTGCCACTTGTACCATTGACCAGCAGTATCATTAGTACTATTACGTAATGGTACTAATGATACAATACAGTGCCAACTGTACCATTGATGGTACTTCCCGATTGTACTTCTGGTCCGGCGGGATTTTTACCCGCAACACTCTGTAGACACTTTTAGTGACAATGACCAAGATAGGTACGTAACTTGAATGTTGTTAACTATAAATATGAAAGGGGGAGGTAGAAGTCATAATATTATGCAATTTTTCTCAAGGTTAAGGCACGATGGGGCTGATCTCAGGATAATCTCAGGATTGAAAGACCCTATATAAATAAATAAAAAACAAAAAGTTGGCCGTCACGGGACGTCTGGCAAATGTGAAACTTCTTTCAATACAAATTGCGAACTCCGTCACACAAAAATGATGCGGATCAGAATTTCAAAGCCCTCTCATAAGAATTTTCACTCAAAAAAGATTAAAAAACCATTATTAAGTAATGCAGAAATAATACACAAAACTCATTGTAAAATGTACATTTAATCTTACATACATAATCACATACTATGTACAAATTGAAAGCGCACCGTACATACACTAAAAAATTGGTTTTTAAACTTAAATGTCAAAATCTGCTTTAAATTAAAAATAAAGGTCTTTGTAACAGGTTCTTACCGCAGTTGTCATTATTTTTTATAAAATAACGATGATTTTTCGATTGATTCACGCAATACGGAATGTGTAAAAAGTTGTGATGCTCATGTGGTCCAACGACGTTTCAGTGGAGATTTATTAAGCGCAATCAGGCCCCAGAAACCTAAAATGAAAGATGCCAATGCTGCAATCAAACCTTAGGCGTGGATTATACAGAATAGACGTGTGGCGGTGCCGGATAGTCAAAGTAACACCAATATAAACCTTATAGTACGCAGCATAGCGTCGTTTTTGTCGTAAAGGAGAATCGCGCCCGCGCCACCAGGCGACGTCGCCTGGAGCGCGGGCGTAATTCTCCAAACGACGCTAAGCTACGTACTATAAGGTTTATTATATATTGGTACCGATTCGGACTGTGCCACGACTTAACTTAACTAAATTTATTCCTGTCACTTTCTAAAATAAGATTAAGAAAAGAGACAGGAAACCAACAGCTGACTTCAGTGCTGTCAAAGTGCCGTTACACACCCAAAATAAGATGCCATCATAATGTACGCCATCTTATTTAAGGCGTTTTTGGGCGTATAACGTCACTTTGACAGCACTAAAGTCAGCTGTTGGTTTTCTGTCTCTTTTCTTAATCTTATTTTAGAAAGTGACAGGAATAAATTTAGTTAAGTCGTGGCACAGTCCGAATCGGTACCATTGTGTTACTTTGACTATCCGCCACCGCTACACGTCTCTTCTGTATAAACGCCATATCACGCCAATTGACTAAGAAGCAGATTGACTCTACCTATATACCTAATATATCTGGAACACAAATAATAACAAATGCGGTAAGAACCCAGTACAATTATAGCGAAACATGCGAAATTTTCAGCAATATTTTAGAAAGAAAACTAAATGTTTTTCTGTCACTCTCTTATAAATTTTACATTTCCAATGAAAGACAGTGACAGCGTTAGTCAAGATCAATGTATGAATCACATTTTGTGAAAATAATTTAATTGTCTTTTTTATTTAATTTAATTTCTTTCAAATCTAATTAACGCTCCATTTGTGCGCAATTTCTTTTCTCTAATTTTAAATTGTTGGTTTACAAAACTGCGCAGTTAATTCCTCCTTTATAATATTTTTTTGCAACATTTGTGTCAGTATTCTTAAAAAATAAAATATTATGACTTATAATGAAAAAGAAAATTGCACTAAATTCTTTGGTTGTACAAACACAGGACTAGCAAATGTTACAATTACAATAATAAATAAAACTTAAATTATGCTACTTAAGTTTCTAACTAAAAAAACTTCTTATGATAATGACTAAAGATCGTTCCTAGAACAAATTCCCGGGTAACAAACCAGTTATCCTTACATTTCTGACATATGGGGCATGAAATTAATTTTAAAAAGGAGTAATTGCAACTATGGGGTATTTTCAATTAATTGGATATACTGAGTTTGTAAGGATAATCTGCTATACAATGATTTTAAGATTATCATAGGCATTCATACCTTTTGGAGACAATCGCAACTCTTAGAGACATTTTATTTCCATGACTTGTTTTTCATCACAAGAAGGGTAAATAAATATTAAAGAGTAACTATCTTCAGTAAATCAAATCTTTATAATTATTCTATAAGCCCAATAGTAGTCATTACCACATTGTACATTAATTTTACAAGTTTTAATTTAACTTGCCTTGTTATGGTCACAATTTTTCATTTCATTGTTTATACAATTAATTGGATTCTCCCCAAAGCATATCCCCAAGTGATATTAATTTTACAAGTTTTTATTTAACTTGCCTTGTTATGATGACAATTTTTCATTATTTATACAATTAATTGGATTCTCCCCAAAGCATATCCCAAAGTGATATTAATTTTCGATTGTATGGAAAGTAATATCACGGTAGTCTCTAAAATAATCGAATGTCATTGGTTTTTACAAATAATTAGAATTATAATTACCCCAAGCGACATTACGTCATTTATTTGAGTTTAAAATTAAACGGGTTTCTCTACAAAAAACGATAGTGCTATTAGTTTTTAGAATTAATTGGAATTACCCCAATTAGTATTAGTTTTCGTTTTGCATTGAAAATTATAACATTTAATTTCCTTATGCAGTTTTTTTCCGAACAGCATAAAATGTAGCCTAATAAGGTACATTAAGCTTTTAATGATATTTTATTTAATATTAACTACAATTTGCACAACTCGGACTAGATTTCACGACTTTTTTCTTAATTTTAAGTGAAGCTGTCCTTAAATAAATGGGTACATTTGCAAGTAAAATGTGTTTCGTCAGTTTTTTTTATACAGTATACTATATTTTAGTTTCGACTTTTGACCAGAAATTATAACACATTTCTTGTAATTTTGTGTTCCTTTTGTATTAAATATTACCTTACCTTTGTAGTAATCATTATTTAAAAAAAAACATTATTTAGTTGAACAAAGGTTTCTAAATAACACAATATCACTGACTAAGCACATTTTCTTAGTAAACAAAATTAATTTTAATTATTATTTTTAAGTAATATCACGCTCAAATTCAATTTCTTTTTGTTCTAAAACGTCTCTTTTTCAATAGGAATGTTTCAGAGATCTCATTGACTAGATAATTATCAGCTTTAAAGAACTATAAATGTGTTATTCAACATGAAAAAGTGCCTAATGTGGGTTGTCGCTTATGACATTTCATGGTAGTGTTGCTATGGATGGTTTTCAATCGATAGTTTTCACCTAATAGTTGTCGCTTATGACATTTTCATAGTAGTGTTGCTATCGATGGTTTTACGATCGATAATTTTCATCTAAGAGTTGTCGCTTATGACATTTCATGGTAGTGTTTCTATCGATGGTTTTCATATAAGATCGGGACATTACATCACTATTGACGGAGTGCAATACAATCGATACCTACTATTGAAGTTCTGAAAACTCTATTTTTCAGAACTTAAAATCAGCAGTTTAAAATTTATAAGCAGCGATACTCTACCAATCAGCAATTTTGAGTGTCTTTGCAGATTGAATCTTCTGTATGATATACTATTATGTATTCTGTACCATTAGTTCACTTTACATGAAGAAAACAGATTATTAAATATTAAACTAAATTTAAACATTGCAATGGGTTTAGCTAAACATGTTTTCATACAAGGACGTGAGTGAAAATATATTTTTAATAAAATAAATAAAATAATTTCAAACCTTATGTAGAACGAAAGTACTACGCTGCTACGGCGTAGTCTACAGACCCTGTGCTACGCCGTAGCAATGGTACTATGTTCTCAGGAAAATTTTACACAAAAAACATTTTTTTTTTATATTTGAGCAGTTAAGTAATGTCAAGGTTTTTTAATGGATTGAGCGATTTAGATACTTTTTATTAGTTTCAGATCCTAATTTTCACTGACACCCTGTATATTTTTCAAAATTTTGAAAAACATTGTATCATCCGATTTGATCGGATATTTGTCTAAATCCACATAATTTTAAATACAAACATTTTTTAATTAGCAACTAATAAAATCACTTACAATGTTTAAAACTGACAAGCAAAACAATACCTTATTGTCAGACGATACAATTATGATGTTCATTCGGATCAGGTCATTTATGACCTTTTCCCCGAACGTCCATCGCCCGAATTCCTTGTACGACCATTTCCCCGAACGGACATTTCCCCGAACGGACATTGCCTAGTAGGTCCATTTCCTTGTACAGACATTTTCATGTAGTGTCGGAACGGAAGAAGGGTCCGAGACTTAGAAAAATTTTGAACGATTTCGAACGGGGCTGGACTTGTATTCCGTTCAATGTAGAAGACTCTGTAATTGCTTATATCAATCTCAAATATTATAGGTGATTTCCACGTGACTTCTAACCAAGAAATTTATATTCTTTGGTAGCGAATGCTTCTTGAGAAAGCAATTCAAAATGTGTCTGTGTTAGGAATCATTCCGTCCCTTTCTAGCATTTAAAAATAAACTTTTTAGAAAGAGATGTATTACTTAGCCCTGAAATTGTTTCTTTTGTATGAAAAATTAATTCTCAAATCATTTCTAATGCTGTCCTATTCCTTAATAACGATTTAACTTAAATAAATATGTCTACTACCTAAATTCCATACAGTTTTTGCTATAAACAAAACTTTTAGTAATGTCAACCAACCGCGCATAAAAACTAAACAAAATAATTATAATTCTATTACATTTTAAATTATTATAAACTATTTTAATACGCCTGACTAGAAACGTTCATAATCGAGAGATCAGTTTCATTCAAAGTCATTATTTACATAGAGATAGTTGAGTAACTAAACCATAAACAAATGTAGTTCAAAACTACCGTTGTTTTCTAGAACCATAGAGGAAGGAAGTATAGAGTGAACATCGCGCATCATGACGTTGCCCCATACAACTGCGGCGATATAGTATTCTGGCATTTAGTCGCTCTCTCACTGCGGTCACGTGTAGCAGTTACATTGAATAAAAATTAATCTGCATAAAAAATGCAGCGATGTGTACTGAGATACTGCACAAATAATTCAAGAAATGTAAGCAAATGTAAAGGAATAACTTTTCATCGCTAAGCAAGATGAATTAATTATTAAACAGAATTTTTAAAATAATTTTAAACAGTAGGTATTTTTTTCCCGCCCTCGAAAACATATTAGCAAACATATTGACAAACCTGTACGCAAAAAAGAGAAGACAATAGATATTGCCAGTCATATAAATGATAGTGAAGGACAAACCTATATTTCCTCACCGGCTGCCGCACATAGCGCATGAATTTTGTTTGTCGCACTATCTCTATACTTCCTTCCTCTATGTCTAGAACACAACTACCTAAAGCATAGTGTAATAAAAAATAGTAGTGGTGAAGCTCAACGGTCGCGGCGGGTCTATGCTTGCGCGGTGCGCGGGGGACAGGGTACCGGCATTGAATTCGCAAAGTCGGTACAGCAATGCAATTCACTAAGCTCAAACATCATCACAACCTAAAATTCATCATTGAAACATCGGCAAGCTGACAATTCGGTATTCGCTATAGTTATGTCATATGTCAAACTCATATAAAACCTTCGAAGATCTGAAGGATGCAAGAAGGATGTTACATTTGTGAGCTCGTTGATGTTTTTGACAGCGATGTGACGTGAATTGCACTCCAGTAGTACCAGATTTATAAGTTCCCCCGATGACAAATTTTAATAGCGCACGAAAGTATATTGACTAATCAGCACGTCTAGCATGATTTCTCTACACGCACGCGACTCGATTTTTTTCCACACTACAAGTCGCGGCAAGCGCGGCTTGCGCGCTCCGAAATGCGCAACGTGTATGCAACGAAGGCGCATCGCGCGCGTGCAGAGAAATCATACTAGACGTGCAGGATGTGTCCCTTGTCACGATTGGCTAATTGTTTTCGTGCCCTTTTCGCTGCTATCAGACTTTGCACCCTTCGATTACTAAACGACTTCGGGTTTTGTCGGGGGACTCCGCGCAAACGAAGATTGACGAGGGTAATTATTTTCTTAGTCGTAACTCGAACTGTACCGGAACGCGCTCCCCCCGGCACCCATGTAGGCATGTAGAAGCGGAACTATGGTTAAACCAACATGAGATTGGTAGGCGTATCTTGACATTTTGTAGGTGAATCTTGACATTTAACGCGGGAGATTCGTTTCTACAGGGTGTTACAAAAGTAAAAATAAACTTTTCAATCTTTTATGGGGGTTGTTGAGACCATCAAACTGAACAACTTTCACTACGGGACCAACATCGAAATAGCGAAAAAAAATATTTTGTCCCAAACATTTAGCTCGAGTAGATCTGTAGTTTAGTATGGAACATCGCAAACGCATCGCATCTTGGCGGTTATGGCAAATCTCCCCATTTTGGGGGAGGCGTATGTCCAGCAGTGGACGTCTATCGGCTGATATGATGATGATGATGATGGAACAAAAGATTTTTATTTTCGCGATTTCGATATTGGTCCTATAGTGAAAGTTGTTCAGTTTGATGGTCTTAACCACCCCCTAAATGTTTATTTGTATTTTTGTAGCACCCTGTATAGTTATTCATATGCCCCGGATACCGCACACTCGATTGACCTGTCGCGACCGCTGAGCTTCAGCACTAATAGTTTTGATTAAACTATGCCGAAAGTCACACTCCGAACACTTCGCTGACACTTCATATAAACGGCTCGCACCGACAAGAGGTAAGCACGTGCGATACTGAACGAGCGCAAGTGAGATAGGACTATACCATTGTCTTCCACGAGGGGGTGAGGTTCAAATTGGTGGGAGGCAGGGAGTGTTCGTACTGTATGTAGTACAATGCTCTTTCTTATACTGGGGCTAAAAAGTGACCAAACAAATATACTGACTTAGTATTGGACTTTAAATATGCTTATTATGCTTTATTTTATTTGTGTTTTTTATTAGCATCGTGAAACCTTCGATGTGCTAAAAGTGAGCCTTGCTACAACTGCATGATTAAACATTTAGTCGGTAGTTGTAGCGGATTTCTGATCACCCCGAAAGGGATTATGGTCTTGAGTTTATGTATGTATGTTATTGGATTTAGGAAAATCTCTCATTACTTTAAGCTGCTCAACCATCTACTACCAAAATGTAAACAATTAAGTAACTGTTGAAGTAACCAAAACTTTAGCTACCATTCTTCGCGCTACCTTTAGTTAAACTTTACTGTACACTTATTAAACTTGAAGTCGCCTTTCATTCGAATGTTAGAAACAACAACTTTACATAAGGTAGTAAGTATTTTTACTTCTGGGCCTTATATTAAATCAACGGAGATTGGACTGTCAACGTTTTTACAATATTATCATAATTTCAGGCTATTAGCACATTAATAAAATATATCCCTGCAAAATAAAAGCTTCATACAAGCGGTTGCTGTCAGTGCACTCACACATAGCGCGTGTTAGAGGACATACGAATAGGTCCACAGACTCCAGTATGTGCGGCCGCTTATATGAAGCCTTCTTTCTGTAGGAATATTTATAAATGTGTTCGACTTTTGTTCTATTTGTGTGCACAAGAACTCCTAACAAGCTGAATTTTTATAGAACTTGATCATTAGACCTATGGTTAGGGCCAAAATTCACTGGCAATTTATTGCTGACCTCAAAACAGATCAGGTCTTCAAATACAAATTGACTCTAAATACACTTCAGGATAATTTAGCATACGGATGAAAGCAAAGAAGTTTGTTTCAAAGGCAGAAAGAAAATAGGTCCATTGCATCCATCTATCGAATACAGTACCTTCCTTTGTTAAGAATAAGGTCCTCTTTAGCATTCTTCATTTTTTCTTCTGCTAGAATGGCTTTTTTTGGCTAAATTCTGACTATTTCTCATTCCATTTCAAAAGAGATTCCAGCCAACTAAAGACTACCTTCTATCATTCGTATTGATGACAGATGCGTGGTGGAGATAGTGTGTATCAAGGCTACATCATTTTTCTTTCTGCATTTGAAACCAACTTAGCGAACAATGTCACCACGGACACCATAGATACAGAACAAGGACATCTGTGAGCATTTCTACGTACTAAAAACTTCAGTGACAAACTGAGGCGAACAGTGACAGGCGCGCTTTGATCAGCTAAAATAGATATAGCGGGGCCCATGCCAATGAGACTTTATCATTCTGCACTACGAGAATTACTGAATTTCTCGCCCTACATTAGCAGTCTATATCTGATCTATGGCGGGCACGATCTGCATGTGAAGTTTGGCAACTCACTGTCCCTGCCACACAAAAAGAAACCTTACGCAGCAGACCCTGAACATTCAAAATGGACAACTCCAAGTTATAGCACTAAAAGATGCTGCTGCGTTATACTACGTCACAACAGATGGTCGTCCTGATCATCGTGGTCTTCTTCAGACTCTGCTGAGTCTAGCCCTGGGACGTGATCCATGTCCTGGTCGAGTTGTTGGTCCAATTCCGGGGCGTCATCGTCTTTCCACTTGTCCATGGAGCGTCTTCGGGCGTTCATGAAGAAGTTACCAACTGTTGTGGGTTCTAAGCCTAGTTGCCTTGCGATTGTGACTTGCATTTCTTTTGATGGCCTCTTTGTTTCCTGGAATTTTAGAAAGACCATGTTTTAATAAAGTTTTTAAGCCTTTATGTTCTGCTTTATTAATAGTATGGTAATGCCAATTCATTCATCATCATCATATCAGCCGATAGACGTCCACTGCTGAATATAGGTCTCCCCAAAATGGGGGGATTTGCCATAATCACCACGCTTGGCAGGCGGGTTGGCGATCGCAGTTGGATTGAATGTGTGTACTCAGAGGATGCTACTGCCCATCCTCCGGTAGATCCCTTAGCTTCGCCTTTTACGACACCCACGGGAGGAAATGGGGTAGTTGCTATTCTTAGCCGACACCACACGAACTTCATTCACTATGAAAAAGAAAATCTGAAAACCAGACAGACGCAGAACATCTTGCTTCAAAAATGCTCTGGCTCTGAAATGGCTGATAAAATTTGAGATCTATCTAAAGCATGCTATCGCTGTAGCATGTACACATTTCCGTCGTCGTTCAAAAGGGACAGCATGTTGTGTTGTAGGTGGTTCAGAAATTAAAACAGCCGATGCTAAAAATGTGCACCAGATTCTTGTTTCGAAAGGAAAAAGATAAATAAGAAAATATTGCCCTGATGATAGCCAACCTTTGCTAGTAAATACTACGAGATGAAGGTCATTTCACTAGTATGTTCTGACGCTAGTTCCAAAAGAATCGTGGACTTATCATCAGCAGTCAAAAGGCCACCTCTAGACTTGAACCTCTTAGAGGGGATTTACCATCACCACCACACTTGGCATGATAATTGGCGACAGCAGATAGAGGGTACGCAAAATTAATGCTTTTCTTCGCAGAACAATGGATGATGGATGCCTGCGATTAAAATTATAATCGATCTGAAGACTATGATTGCAAAAAATATTGATGGCATTTTTTCGTCCTTGGTGTAGATAATGGTTTTGATATAATTATGTTACCGAATTGTAATTTTTACGATCTTATGCAGGACAAAGACCTCTCACAAGCGCCGTATCATTTCAAGACGCTGGCTTAGTAGTCATTCATGAAGCTATACGTTAGGTAGTTAATCTTCTTTCAGAGTATTTTAAAGCTTCAGTACATATCTGGCAGGAAAATGTCAAATTTTCATTTTCAACAAAAATTTTACTTGTATCGAAGAGAATAGAGTTGTAATTTCAATGTACCTTAAAAATAGCCTGTAGTGTACGCCGCTGGAGGTCTGTGAAAACCAAACGGGGCTTCTTCGGGGAAGGTAGAGTATCCGTAGCCAACTCCTCCTTGCGTTTGCAACCTGCAATAAATGGAAAATAAACCTTAATACAAATAGACAAAATACACTTTAGTACATAAATCTAAAAGGAGCTATAGGAAAAAATGTATTAATAAATAGCTGTATTCTGAGATCAGTAGGTAGAAAGATGTCACGACCAACTCTAATAACCTACAATCTGAAAAATATTGGTAGCTTTTCCTACTATACAATATTTTTAAACGTGGTTTTATAGCAATGTATGGTGATTATACACATAAAAAAAATGTTTAACCGAAGGAAAAAAATCTGTTGAATTTAACCGAACTTTCGTTAAAAAGCTAGAGCGTACTTATGTGCCTACATTAATTACTAGAACGGTCCTTGTGGACCAGTAACATCGTTTCAGACTAGTTTAATCGACCTTAGTGTCCCCCAGAGATGTCCCAGACTCTAATTACAACCTGTATTTGCCGTTTAGTCACAAAAGAGACAGGTACAGCCATATCACACAAGCGATTTATGAGCGTAGGCGATTTCACAACTGCACCGTAACGACGTCGCATCTGCACCGCTGAAACATCACAACTGATTCGCCGCGTTTTTAGTTAGCGTTATCACCTCATCATCACTGATTGATCTCAGAAATATCGACGCGGTTTCGCTGCAGAAACGCGACGATATCGCGGGGATATTCTCCCATCAACGCCTACGCCCAAAAATCGCTTGTGAAGCGAGCCATATCAATGGCTCTTACACACGGCGACACATCAAGCTAACTGAAACAAACATAAGCTGGCCGCGCGACGTTATAACTTACTCTACCTACGCACGGCCAGCTTATTTTGGTTTTGCGTAGCGTGATGTGTCGTCGTGTGTACATAAGGGGGGCATCACGCAATGCGAGAAACAGCCGCATACATAGTCCGCACGTACGGACACGAAATGAATAGATAATTCTATATTATAACTATTGAACAATCTGTGGTACTGGCGTTCGACCGACTTGATCCGAGATGGCCGAACATGCGCGTCTATAAATGCGTGCGGCTGTTTCGATCGTTTGTATGAAGCCACCCTTCTGTACATGTCTCTTTTGTGGTTTAATTCTCAGAGCACAAAAAACACACAATAAAATAAAGTATGCTATTCGCTAATATACAGATTAAACCCTATTCAAAGTACATTGCTTCTGCATAATGTCATTTTGACTGGAGAGGTAAAACAAATAAAGCAATGGTAATCATTGGTAAACATAAACTCAAACAATGAAGTTAGTCAGAAAAGTACAGGTATGTAGACCCACACTAAACACCCACCCACCCACTGAATTGCATGATAAGATAATTATATGAATTTGGGTGATGCAAAAGTGTAAAAATCGCGAGCTAATATCTGGCCCCCCATGGATGGCGTGATACAGAGTGTACATTTAATAGTAGGGTTTCGATGTTGGCTACATAGTAAAAGTTATTCAGTTTGGTGGTCTGAAGCAATCCCTAAAATACTAACGCATTTAACTTTAAATACATCCTGTATTTATTAGGTATATGTAGAGATCTACTACGATAACATTGACCCGCGCCTCCAAAGTGTACGCGCTCACAACGCATGAGTGTGTGTGTTGTGAATGTGAGTGTGAGCTGAATCTAACGTTGTACAAAAACAAATACACAGATTTGTTACGACTAGCTATTGTCACTAATTGACAACATTTCATTTTAAGAAAGGTACCAAAATTAGGAAACCATTTGGAGATTATGCGATTCAAAGCTTGTATCAAAATTATCTGATTTTTCTATCCATTATTTCTAAAGTTATTTGATAAATAGGTAGGTACTGAAAAATAAAAAAGAGGATGAATGAGATTTTATTCCTTTGCCTGCTTGGCTTTTGTATTGTATTTGACAGTTTTTATTTTTAATTTTATTGCGGCCAAGGTATTACAGCCATAAATCCTACGTTTTTCAGAAAATTCAAAAGTAAAATAAAAATATAAATATCGGTTAAAAATTAAATCGGGAAAATACATATCTCTTATTTTTTAACCTATTTTTATATTTTTCGTTAAAAACAGGTGGTTAATAAAATGAAATGTTGTCAATTGCCTCACTATTTTCATATGATCGCAGGCCATTTTATCGTTGAAGATCTCTAACAAATCAACATCAATCTGCAAAGTACAGAATAGCATACTTAAACGCGAAAGATTTTTATTAAAAAAAAGTTTTTTAGTTACCTCTGCTCGTCGTCTCGACCAGGTTGCACTGGCCTGGGTCACGAGCTGATAAAGAAAAGGGCAAAAATCAAAAAAATAAAAATCTTTCGCGACACTAGGTGGCGCCACTGGACCTCGAAGAAGCTGTTTCTAAAATACAAACATTATTAAAATATCTCGAAAACTTGTTAAATAATACAATAAATCTTTATTATTTCATTAATTTTCATTATTTGTATTTATTTCATGTCAGTGGCGCCACCTGGTGATCAGTTCTCATCAGTAGCTCAAAGTATGTTTTATTAGCGTATCTTTAAAGAATCGAGTGAGTCAAATAAAATATTCAAAAAATCTATAAACAGATAAAAAGCTTGTTATGCGTGAGTTATACAGAGTGTAAGGAAAAGTATTAACATTAACCTTTAAACTCTACCCATCAAACTGAACAACTTTTACTATGGGAGCAACCCTGTCAGAACAACCTATTGTAATACCTATTGTAATAACCTATTGTAAATCCATTATTGTAATGATAACTTTAATTTAATTGCTAAATGTTTTGTTAAATTTGAAATTCTAATAATGTTTTTGTATTTTATATTATTTTATTCTTTGATTATAAATTCGTTTGTCTTTGTCATAGATGTAATTTTATGATAATACGATACTATATAGATTTATCGCATGTAATACCTAATTTAAGTCCTCTCCATATTGGTATGCCCTGACGGGGTGCTACATTGTAAAATTATTAGGATCTCATGTACCATATCCATAACCTATGTACATACAATGTGGCAATGCAATAAACATTTGATTTGATTTGATTTAAACAAAAAAAATATCATTTGTCTCTTACATTTGAGTCGAGTAGGTATTGCAGTTTAGTATGGAACAGCTGATTATTTTTTTTGCTCTGACATGTTTGCTCCTATAGTAAAAGTTGTTCAGTTTGATAGATAGATTGACAATTTATTTGCAAAAGTAACACACACATAATATTACAGTTCACAATAATTTTACAAACAAGAATACAACGAGACATAGAATAGAACATGTTTTTTTTTAATGATACTTTTCCTTACACCCTGTACAAACAATAGCCTCTTAACATAGTTTCAAGTTTACGGTTCAAAACCCGTTGATAAATATATTTTTTTACAATCATACATTTTTAATTGAACTGTTAAATTATTTTTTTAACGTTCTCGTTGTCATGAACAAAAGAAACACCGTTTTTGCGGTTCTGATGAAAATGTTTCGTATTTGATACGCTATTTAACGTATACTTTAGCTACTGAACAATTTATATAATATCACTTTAGTGATGAACTCAGACCATCAAAGTAAAAAACGGAAAACGCTTAAAAAGTTTACTGTTTATTAAATTTGACTCCGCTAGGTAGAGCAGTTTTTAGGGTTCCGTACCCAAAGGGTGAAAACGGGACCCTATTACTAAGCCTACGTTGTCCGTCCCGTCCGTCCGTCTGTCCGTCCGTCCGTCTGTCCTACCTATTTAGGGCTGTAACTTTTGAACCGTAACAGCTAGATAGTTGAAATTTTCTCAGATTGTGCGTTATTACGGCGGATTTGTTAACAAAAAAAAAAATGACAAAAAGATAAAAATTAAGGGGGGTTCTCAACAAGAAACTAGTCTTTATCAACGTTTTTTCTTCACGCTCTATCGTAAAAAAGGTAAGTAATACACACAAGCGTCAAACTGAGTGTGATTATAGAGTAAACTCTACAGAATAACAACAAATACAAAAAACCGGCCAAGTGTGAGTCGGTCTTGCGCTAAAGGTCCCGGACAAAAAAAGTTTTTTTTTCTAAGTTAATAATGTTGTGTTCTGTAATGGTGTGGCACGGAACCCTCGGTGCGCGAGTAGCCCGACTCGCACTTGACCTATTTTTATTTATAGAACATCAGATTTATTCTGCGTTTCTAGAGGTTGTCTTCATAGCGAAAGTTTTTCAGTTTGATGGTCTGAATTCACCGTTTCAGTATTTTCCTTGCTGTAATTAGTATTTAAATAATTACGGCAAGAAAAGTATTTAATGAAATGTTATTCGGGTGGAATGTTTAAAAGGAAAGTCAATATTAGGACCAGAATTTTTATGACAAAAAGGAGGTTGTCCAAAAAACTGACCTATTAAGTCATTATATATACATATTTATACTTTAATAATCGTGGCGGTAAGACCGCCTTATTTTATTCCTCTTGTATTTTTTTCTCTGTATTTTACCGTTTATGTTTTGGTGTAAAATAAAGTATACAGGGTGTAACAAAACACCCTAGTGATACTTAAGGGGGTGCTTCAGACCATCAATCTGAACAACTTTCACTATGGGGCCAACGTCGAGAAAAAATAAAAAAAATCTGCCATCGCATACATTTGAGTCGAGACAGTACTACAGTTTTGTATGAAAGAGCGGATTTTTTTTTCGTGATTTCGATGTTGGCTCCATAGTGAAAGTTGTTTAGTTTAATGGTCTGAAGCACCCCATTAAGTATTACTAGGGTGTTTTGTTACATCCTGTATTTGATTGATTGACTTATTATTAATTTTGCCATGAAAATTACGATATTTACATATGGAATTAATTATAGTACTCTGTGGATGTACTAATGCAATTTATGCAATTCCAAAAAACATAAAAATGTATCATATTGGTATCAAAGTATATTTAGCTAACAATATGAACAAAACCAACCAATGCTTGTGAACAAAGCAACTACTATAGTAGTTTTAATTATTAAAAAACAAAAAATTAAAATAAAAAATAAATAAAAAGAACTTTATTCATCCACACATTTTACAGTAGCTTATAATAATTAATTTAATTATTAATTATTATTAAAATACTCACTGCCTCTCTGAGGGATCTGGGCCGCTGTAACAATCAAAATCACTGAATTAATACATTTTTTAACAATTCTACACAATTTTGTATACAGTTATGATTTTAGCGCAGACTACGCTACTTTCGAAAACTTAAAATCCATAACTCAAGTTCATCATTCGAAGCTGATACAATAGTAATCTTTTATTCCTTTATCATCACAGGTCAAGAAGACACTTTTTCCTTTATTTAGGTATAAGCAAACTCTACTTACAAAGAATAGGACAGTTTTAAATTAAATACAGAAAAAAAAAAGTTTTACTTGATTGCTAAGATTTTTGTTTTTACATTTTTAAATTAGTTTTGACATATTACTGTTAGGTGTTTATATTTTAATGATCTTATGAGAACACCATGTTATAAATGATTATATGTTTATGGTTTAATACTTCTTTCACAGAGTGTTTTTAAATATTATAATGGGCTTGTATGTGAGCTTAGTCTCTTCAATAATGGATCGTCATTTTACGTGATTTGACAATTCAAAGATAACACGTTTTTTTTTAATTTTAATCGACAATAGGGAACTACGACTTCGAAAACCAAATCAGCACCTCAGGATCGTATAAAGACTAATCACAAAAATATAGATGCAATCTTAAATCAAAGTCTTCAAAGTAGATGCAATAACTATCGATGCTAAATATTTTTTTGATTTAAAGTGTTTTCAATCAGAATGATGGGTAGAGCAAAGTAATTCAAGTTTACGAATCGTTCACCATTTTCCAGTACCGTGCTGTGTCATTTCATATCGATTTTCTTTCGACAATGATTAAACCAGCTTTCAATTTAACCCAAAATTTTCTATGGACAACACACATGCCACTAAACACAAACTACAAAACTTTCACATTCACTAAATTTGAAAAAAAAAATTTAAAATTTTGTACAAGTCACATTTTACAAAATTGATTGGAAATCTTAATATTGTTAAGTGCCGATAGTGTTCTTCTGTATTCAGAAATAAAATTTTTAGTGTATGTGAAAGCTTTAAGACTTATTTTATATTATAACATAATATGAAAATAGTAGTATTTCGTAGCATACATCTTGGCAACCAACCTGGGGCCCATAAATCTAGATTTATTTCAAGGCATTTTAAGTAAATTGCACAGTTCATTTCATCTAGTTCGTTTAATCTAAAACTAAAAGGCATTTTGGAATAAATTTCAAAAGAATATTTGATAACGTTTTCTGGTTTTAAAAACTAAAGACAAATTGTCATGCAATAGTCAATCACATTACTATAAAGGTTTCGGTCTCACAGGCCTTTCAATAAAGGATCACAAATTATTACCAAAGAGGAATAAAAATTACGTAATTTCACAAGTATTTAAAAAAATCTCATTGCAAGTAGCGAGGCGCATTATACTGAATTTTGTAAATAATGTTTTTGTTTTCATTCGTTTTATTCCAAAATACCAGAAGTAAACTAACATCAAACGTATTATGTAAAGTAGCATACCTGGCGACAATGTAAACAACATTAATAAAGGGTTCTGATTCTCGCAGGCACCTATAAAATAATATTTGAAACAAAACTATTGCAGCCCGGGCGCGGGGGGAAACCAAAAAAAGGAGGGAGGGAGGGGCAGCGGCAGCAGTCTAACATTCATCTTGGCTTCTTTAAGCTAACAAAATACACTTACCTACTGCTATAAAATAATATTTAAAAAAATCTATAACAGTTAATTTTTTCGACTAGGCAGTATCTATGCCAGTTTAAAAACGTTATCCAAAAATCTAGAAACTAAAAAAGCAAGGAAGGATACTGCCTATCCAAAAAACAAACATCTATTAGAGCAAATGTCTATACATTTTACACATTTACTTATATATGAGTTAAAAAATAAATAAAATAAATAAAAATATCCATTCAATCATTCTTCTCTCAGTTTCTAATGAGGCTTGTCACAAAGCGACCTGTTAATTAAAGACACTTAAAAATATGGGTATATAGATAATTATATTCATATGTATTTTTTACCTTTGCGACAAGCTATTGATAAAATACCTATAAGAAACCAATTCCACTGCTAAACAGCCACGGATCAGGATGGGAGAGGATAGTTTAAAATCAAAATAAAGGCTCTAGAAATATTTAAAACTATTTAAAAAAAACGGATATTTCATAATAATAGTAAAAGTAATAGTTTTATAATTGAAGTAGTATTTTTAATTAGTATAATTGAATTGAATTATATCCCAAACGTCATCAACATAAAATGATTTTAAATATAAATTTTAAAATAGAAATTAATTGTTTTTTCAAAGTTAACTAAATCTATTAATTAATTATAATAAAAATTAATATCCCAAATTATCTTTTAACCCTCATTTAATAAAACTACCCCAATCAAAAACAAAAAAATCTTCAGTAAGGATCAAAATTGTAAGGATATGGGAATCTGTCGGAACATGGGAAAGAAATCAAAGGGAGGGACTCACAAGCAAGAAACATCGCCGGCAGGTTCATATGCCGGAGTTTCCCAGGGCGGAGGCCCGGGGTACATGGCGGAGGCCTGTGGAGGAGCCTGGTACTCCCTGGGCTGACAGTAAGCTGGTTGCATGTTGTTTACATTGTCGCCTTTTAACGTTTGCTGGTTGGGCGTATCTGTAACGTTAAAGTATGGTGAATTTGAGGTTAGAAATGGCAGAATGGATAAAAGTTCTTTTGCTCGTTAAAGACTGGCATATAGGGTCTTTCTTTATACGCTGACACTTTTTTAAAGGGATGAGCAGACCGTCAAACTGAACAACTTTCTTTATGGCACCAACATCGGAATCGCGAAAAAAAATCTGCTCTTCCATACAAAACTGCAAATCTATTCGAGCCAAATATATGGGACAGCAGTTTTTTTTTCGTGATTTCGATGTTGGTCCCATAGAGAAAGTTGTTCAGTTTGATTGTCTGATCATCCCCTTAAAAAGTGTTAGCATATTAAGAAGGACCCTGTATACATGGCTATAGGTTTTCCCGAGGGGGAGTCAGAGATATTCTGAAAACGTAGAACATCCACGTTTCACTACTAGTAGTAAAGAAACTCTGTCCAGTGTGACGGGGATTCACCGCATATAATGGACAGTCGGGTATAATTATAATGCCTCAAAATTTAAGCATGTATGTTTCCTCACTATGTTTTCTTTCACCGAAAAGCCAGTTACAAGTGTTAAAGACTATTTTGACGTAATTGATGAATTAACTATAAATGGATACCTACATTCGTAAGTTGGGTAATTACGTCTAAGATAAGATTGGCAGGTTGCGAGCTCGAATTCCGACCAACATAGATATTTTCAATATTGTTTTGTAGAGTCAAGGTTAAGGCACGATGAGGCTGACATAATTCAGGATTAAAGCTAAAAAATTAAAAAAAAAATTTTTTTTTTTGTTCCGTATTCCATTCTAACACTGTAAATTAAATTCCTACCTATTTAAAAGTGATCATTTCATCCCAAAAAAAACAATAGTCTTGGTTATTATTATTTTGCAAGTAATCTGTATAAACAAAAAATTCAATAAAAATCATACAACTCGTATTACTGTTTCGATAAAACATAGTAAACTGGATAGCGTGTGATACTATAGATAATTTCACAGATAACTGGAAAAGTAGGCTTCCAACTAGTTCACTTATTTGGCATGCCTGTTTGTCTTGTTAGAACAAATCGTTTCTTACTAACTGCTACGGTAGTCATTTACCCTACACTTTGAAGAGCGAATATACCTGAATATTAAAATGAACGTTTTATTTATTTTCTTCCTAATCTAAGTACGATTGTACTGCATGGTTCACAATTTAGAAAAGGCAACTTTATTTCATTCTTTCTGGTATCATTCTAAGCATCTAATGGATAACATAACATGAACATCATCATCATCATCATATCAACCGATGGACGTCCACTGCTGGAGATAGGCCTCCCCCAAGGATCGCCATAACGACTGGTCCTGCGCTGCCCTCATTCAACGTTTTCCATGACCATCCAACATGAACATAAATACTCCTTATTAAGATAAGAACGATTATTTCCGAGGACGAATACCTATTAGGTAGGTACTTCTGACATGTCATTCCATATTGAAAACAAAAGAGAAACTTGACATACAGCCTCTGTTTTGCCTCAAAAGTAAATATCATAGTCATTAAAGTTAAACAATTTAGAAGTCAAACCAAAATAGGTAAATTCTTCTTAAGAATTATTCTCGTGTACTTATATCAAAAGTGCACTGCTATAACCGATCGATAAAAGTTATTTTGAAAATCTAAATCCATTTCCAAACTAAGCAAACGAAATTACGATCCTAAAAACCAAATTAGAACCCAAAAAATACCTACACAACATTAACTATACTGAAGCGGTAGACGGGCAAGAGGCAGGCGAGGGGAGGCTCGATCGATACGAAGGGGTGGCACGGGGGGTCGTGACGTCACAGCGGGGGTAGGAGGGGGGCAACCATGTGGCAGTAATGTGCTGTGGTCTGAACCACCGTCTCTTTTGGGACGAGAGAATTGCTAGGTTTTCTCGAGGCCTTTAAGTGTATTCTCTAGAAATTAAATGGGGATACAGTTTTGTTATGGTTAGGGGAGACTGAGATGTCTACGGTCTACGGAGATACGATTTAATCTTCATTTATTATAGCCATTAGGTTATACATATGAGTAAAGAAAGATAGCTCCGCATGAAGGCGTGTTTCCTGCGGTCGCTATCTTCAATAATAGAGACAACGACGAAGAAACTAAAGCTTTTTTAATGCGACTTTGCGTAATTGCCATAGAATCAGAGTTAAATTAAGTTAGGAAAAGATATGGCGTGTGTGCTGGAAACAATATAAGAACCAAGTTATAAGAATAGTAAAAGAAAAGTCGAAGCATCGAAGCAAATAGGTTCAAACTTTATGGGGAAATGTCGTTGAATAACTATAATAAATTAGCCTCATATAGCAATTAAAGCCTCAAAATCTAAATGGGTTTTCACCATTAAGAAATGTATATGACTCAAATAAGCTTTTAGTGTGTTTGTACTGCTCCTGACCGATTTCGTCCAAGGCGATTGCTTCGACTCGACTTCGAGTGTGCCCAAGAGCTACATGAGCTCATCCCGCCTTCCCCTTTCTACTTTCGGACTTCCAGACGCACCGCGGGATACCATCCCTTTCTGGTTGACATCCCACATATCCGCACCAAGCGCCATTCCGATTCTTTTATAATGCGCACAGCCAAGGAGTGGAATGCCCTGCCTGCGTCAGTGTTTCCGAGCGCTTAAAACCCGAATTCCTTTAAAGTACGAGTGAATAGGCTTCTTCTGGGTAAGCTTGCTACATCCTCGACCCCATCTTCGTCCTGAGGACTGGATTGAGGTCAAGAGCAAACCCATCCTTAATAATAATAAAAAAAAGACTCAGTTGTTGGCGTTGATGGGCCCTCATGTGACTAACATAGCCAATCTTCTTGGAGAAGATCCTCCTCCTCTTTATGATGTCCTCCTTGACGTATCCGTCAACGGCGACACCCACATAGCGGGCACGTGACCACATCATTCTCATAGTGATTAGTATAGCCTCTGGTGGTCGGGCTTTCAATTCGCCACGTTTGGCATCCACTTGTAATTGCCTACTTGTTTCAAAATCATAAATTTGACTGTTTAGTAACAACAAACATAAACGTGAAAACTGATGACCTTCCTTTAGTCCCTGCAAACATCAGTAAATAATGAGGAAGGAAAACTATAAACCTATTCGATAGTAAATCCTTCAATGTACATCGAAAGTGACGTGATAGCATGTGGATATAGTGACGCGCATCGACCGAGTACTGACCCAAACATCGATTGCCGACGAATCAATGCGAGCAGCTGACGAATGATGTAAATATGCACTATAGACAATACCTTTGCCAGCTTCCTGACTGTGTTAGACTCTATCTTATTTTTGAAAATGTATTTTAATTTTAAAGCTATAATCTTGTCTGTGGAGCGTTCGCTAATATCTTGTCTTCTTTTTGAAATTGCATTGTCTCCCTGATGCGAAAGAACTATAATTTATTCTTTCACCCATGCTAACTAGCTCAGCCTATTTATTCCTCTACTTGTTGAATTAATCATTAAATTAATTTAAAAGGTACATCGCCTATTTTCAGGTGACCCGTTTAATTAAGGTACCAATCAGTTTATTTCAAAGACATGAATCAAAACCACCTACAATTTTATAGTTTGTTTCCCAATTATCACACCTAATAAGATCACACTTCAAACTAAAGAACAAATTCATCAAATCCAACAAATTCCCGCCAAGCAAAAGCTAGGCAACGTAATTTGAACGAAGCGCGTACTGATAGTGACGTGCATCGATTGCGCGCTGACCCCGACATCGATTGACGACGAATCGATGCTAGTACAGCAGCTGACGAATGGTTGAGCTTTTTCGATATAGCCGCTTTTCATCGACCCGACGACCCTGTTGGTGTAACGGTTGCCACGCCGGACTGGAACCAGGGTCCTGGGTTCGATTCCCGGTTCGGTCATAGATGTTATATGTTTGTGCCGTTGTTGTGTGATTGCCATAACAAAAAGCCTAGTGCTTACTTGGGATCATTACAATGTATGTACCTGTGAGAGTTATTTATTATTTATTTTAATATGAAATCGTGTTCTTTGATAAGACTAATTAAATATGAAAATTATCTTTATGCTGTAAGTTTCAATAATTTTATAAAATTGTTTCTTCATTTAATATTAAAATTAGTATGCATTTGGGAAATTCATTATTCGGTTTTAAATAAATATCAGCTTGCAACTCTCGTTCATCTTGCCTAAAGCCAAAATTAAACGTGACAGAGCTAGCATATAATCGAATCTTCCTCGAGTGTGATCCACTCTCTCCCCAATTAAGCAATGTATATTGAACGGAGGGCGATAGTGATGTGAATCGACCGAGCGCGCTGACCCCTACATATTCGATTGTCGACGAATCGATGCCAGCAGCTGACGAATGACTGAATTTATACGAGAAAGCGTCACTTTCGTTTTCGAAAGGAATCATTTTAAGAGTAGCACTTAATATTGAAGATTTGTAGCTTTATTATTTTTCGTGCGTTAGATTTTAGAATTATCAGGCATTTAACCAATTAATAAAAAAAACTTTAACATGCGTGTTGAGAATTTTTTATTCATGTTGCCTACAAACTTAAAAGATTAAACAAAATACAAACACAAACTCACAGCCACATTCTTTTCTTGGGTGATCAGTAACTTTTCTACAACTACCATAACTTTTAAGACTGTTATGGTAGCAGGTTCACTTCTAGCATTTTTTAAATTAAAGAAAATCTTTATTGTGCATTGATTTGCAGGTTACAGTTAAACGGAATCCACCAAATCCCGCCCTTTCGGATGTACACACAAAAATATTATTAGTTTAAATGTCTTCAAAACATAGCCACAATGTTAAAAAAAATGTTTGATAGAAAAAGAGAAAATTAATGAAAATGATAAAATATAATACCAACGTATTACGTGAAAATTAAACAGTGCAAGTACCGTAGTAAAAGTAGGTAACAAAAATTATAATCTAATGTTATCTAAACTCCTCGTATCACAACGTAATTATATCGAACGGAGGGCGTAGTGACGTGCGCGTATCGACCGCGCGCTGACCCTAACATCGATTGTCGACAAATCGATGCTAGCAGGCTGCCTAGCATGCAACCCTCGAGAAAACCTCTATCTTTGTTACTTTGCGTATGGTGACAAACTGATTTATACGAAATAATATAAAGAATCACTATTGTTTTCTAAACGAATTATACTTTGTCAAGATGTTTTTAGATTCGTTATTATTTTGCTTGCATTATTATTTGGGCATCAATAAATGTATATTTTAAGAATTGTTGAAATACACTTAATTTGTGGAAAAAACGTTAAAATGCATTTTGATCATTTTCATTCTATTTCCTGGAACCGAAATAAAGTTAAACAACATACACACCTACATAAATTCACGACTATTACCACTTTTGGGGTAACCATAAACTTTACTACAGCCAACATACTTTAAAGGAATCACGTTGCAAGTTTTGAGAGAGCGGTTATCATCACGTAGTTTTCACGCGGTTCGCGTTTGAGTTTGACGCGAGGCTCCGCAATCTCTTTTCCACTGTGTTTTATTTAAAAAATAATCCATGAGATTGGGATCTCACAAACTGCTTGACTCTGGCGGAATTTCAGTGCTAACGCTCAATCAAGAGTCCATTAGTTTGCACTAAAATAAAACTGTTTCAACTTGCAATTTGTATTACGGCTTTAGCATAATTTATACAAGATTATGTAGAACAATATACCTACTACCTATTCTGTGACAAGATCTAGAGTAAAACAACAGTAACACAAAACGTTATCTACCTCAAGTGTGTTATCGACACTCACAACGCAATGTATATCGAACGGAGGGCGTAGTGACGTGCATCGACCGCGCGCTGACCCCAACATCGATTGTCGACAAATCGATGCCGGCAGCTGACGTCGGTGTTTGTTTACAGACTTTTTTTAATTTGATGGCTTTGGTTTTCTGTCTTCTTGTTAGTTAGAGAGGGGTAGAAAGAGCGTAGTTTGTTAATAGAAAGAAGGGTGAATTTTATGACCCATGACGCATGACTGATGGTGTATGATGCATAATGATAACATAAAATAGAAATAGTGACGTAAATTGACGGTCATAAATTAAGGTTCTTCAAAAAATATATTATTTAACTATGAAATTAAATTTTCGGACACATTTTCTGAAGTGTAGGTATAAAATTCACAAAAAAAATCATGAAAATATCGATTACAGGAAATCAAAACAGTTAGAAATATGATAATTATTGTACAATCCAACATTTTAATAAACCAAAACTGGGAATCAAAAAAATACACCAACACAAATTACAAGGTACAATTATATTAGAATACTGATCAAGATATTTTGTGCTTACAACCTAGTTTTAAGAATTTTTTGTACCTACTATATATTTTAATGCTATTATAACTGATTAATTTAAGTCTGGAGTCATTTTGATTATTTATATGTCAAGAATTAGGTTTTGAAAACACATCTCTACTATTATTTCAAATAATACAAAACTGAAATAAATAATTACTTTACAAAAAAAACTAAGAACTACAAAGCATCATGCAACCCATACCTGCTAGCCTCAACGCTGACATTCTCTGGAACTCTGGCTCCTGAAGCCACTTCCACATCCGCCTGAAGGTCTCCCTTCCCGACTTGAGCTTCGACCAAGGTTTAGGATTCCTCAACAAATCGCTTAGCGTCCCTTGCGACCTACACAACACCCTCTGCGCAAATATCGCCTGAGGTATAGAATAGCGCTTCAATTCTCCACTTATCCTTTGCGCTAATTCTTTTGTGTTTATCTCTTCTGTATCACTCTGTTGCTGCTGCTGGTGCTGTTGCTGCTGCTCTTCCCTTGCCATCAACGCAGCATTCAAGTCCAGTCCTGGACTCGGAAGCGGCGGCGTGGGCGATCGCCTCTCGAAGGAGCTAGGCGACGCACTTCTTCTGCTATACGCAGACTGTGGCGACAACGGTTCATTGTACGGCGTCGGTGATAATGAAGCGTATGATTGCTGCTGTTGAATAACTGTGAACGTCCCTCCAGCATGGTACGCGAATTTATCTGATACTGTACTTATAGGTGGTAGCGGGAGCAGCGGTGTTAATGTCGCGTATGAAGCAGGTTCGAGCCCTGGTGGTGTAAGTCGTCCGTTGACGGCTGACAGTGGGTGGAAAGCCGCATCGCCGTCAGGGAGGAGGTCGGCCGGGGACAGTCTGGGGGGCGACGCGTTGCTTGGGGCGACTATTACGGTTAGCGGCGCGCGGTCTCGTACCCTTGGTTCGTCCATGGCGCGCGGCCGGCGGCATCGGGGTCGCACGGGCGACTGAAGCACGCCTGCGCGTCGCACCCTTCCTTCCCCGAGCCCCGCATCCTGCAAACACCCCTATTTTAATACCCTCGTTAACAAACAGCCTATCTTTGTTGCCCTTCATAGGAAAGTCTACTCTATTTGTAACTGTTTAGGTTTTATATCGAATGTTAATAAAGAGTTTTTCTGGCAGTATCGTATGAATAGTCTTCAATGCACCCTTAACCTACCCCCGGGCATTGCTATTTCTAACAATGTAGCTCTATAAATGTTTATTATTCAATGCTTTTCTGTTACTGTTTTTCCTTAAATCGTTCTTTAGGAAGCGACAGTGTAAGTTATACTGTATTAGAATGGTTTTGGTTTTGAAAGTGTTTGGTAAAGGGAATGCCCCCGTTCGGGCATTTCTGTCACTTTGGTACTTATGGGGACCGTGCTAACCTCATGGTGGGACTTCCAGTTAGATCTTACTACGACTTGTGAATCATTTTAATGACATCGCCCAGATAGTCTGGCTACTTAATTATGGTGATTATTTATATCCAAGAGCCTATGGTTTATTTTTTATTAGTTCATTATTTTAGGTTATATCTAGATAAAGCTAGATGTACAGCCTATCCATAAATTCAAGGCAAAGGACTGATTACTATGTCGAGACTAAAATACATATAATAATTTGCCTAACAACAATTTACGAAATTGTAGAATGAGAAAAAACATGATTTTAATATCTAACCTATACTTGCTTGTTTAGTTAAATAATTTTCTGTCATAAATCATTCACACATCCATATAATCACGCCTGTCCGCCATTGGGGTAGGCAGAAACAATACAGATCGCCCCCAGAACATATAAAATCAACTATTCAAGATTCTAGGCCTTCAAGATATAGGTACGTACGATGATCTACCTATGCTTTTCAGACGCTAAAAATATAGCAGAAAGAGTGTATTAAAAAAAGCCTAAATATAAATACCTACCAACACACGTATACGCACGAACGTACATTATGTATTAAGTTTTAAAAACCATACCAAACTATTTTAGGCATGGGGTCACTTTTACTACATTACTAGGGCCTTTATGCTACTTGCTGTCTATAAATATTTATTTCATTATTCGTCGTCATACCATCCTGAATGAAACCGTACCTATTAAAATCACAACCTAAACAGGAGGTTCGTAATTTAAAGACTACCTACATGGAAAGGGACAATGTGCATGAGTCCACCACGAGTGCCCATTGCGGACTGGTGGACTTCACATAAGCATAAGAACTTCTTCAGCGTATGCAGGCCTCCTCACGATGTTTTTCTTCACCGTTTCAAAGCAGAAGTCAGAAAAACGTATTGGTACATGGCAGTCTTCCGTGTGGATTCACCGAATACGTATGAATTTAATTATTTATCGTGCCTTTTGAATGCATACCCAGTTATCTCATAAGTGTATGTGTCTGACATCAGCGCAATCAAATAGATACAATACACTTTCACTTTCCTATCCAGGTACCTCGTTCACCGAATATTTTATTGCAACAAAAAATATCAAACGATATTTAAGTCAGAAACCCCAAAGACCCTAAACGTATGAGAGACACACACACAGACAAACAGAACAATACAGTAGCTCTACAATGACCCCGCTCGTCACCTGGCTCGTGACAAAGGGCTGGTAGTGATGGGACAGTGAAGTAATATATCGATTATCGATAGACATAGTGTCGATATAATCGTTTCAAATATTAGCGATAATAAACATGTAAGAGGGAGGTTACACGCTCAGTATTTCGTCATTCTGGTCCATCAGTCTGGTCATGTTTATTTGATTTGAAGGAAAACTGATATCTGAAGCATCATGTTAGTCGGGTCAGTCTCGAGTCAGTTTCCCTTCAAATCAAATATATATGACCAGACTGATGGACCAGAATGACGAAATACTAAGTGTGTAACCTCCCTCTTACAGTCATGTTGTGCTATTTCAAATCAAATTAATGATTGAAAATGAGTCCCGCCTGAGACATAATTTTTCAATCTTTAATATGAAAGATTATCTTTATTTTTTTTCTTTCATTCGGTATTTAAAAAGAACGGAGAACTTGATTTTAAATGTTGAGATAATCTTGTTTAGACAACAAATGGATACTAATAAAGATATTTTAAATATAGGGTGTTACAAAATACCCTAGTAATATTGAAAAGGGTGATTAATACCATTAAACTGAACATATTCACTATGAAGACCAAGTCGAAAAAAACAGCTGTCCCAAATATTTGAGTCGAGTAGCTACTGCAATTTTGTATGAAAAAGTAAAAGGTCAAAAGGGTGGTAGTTTAGTGTGCTTTTTATTTTTAATCAATGGTAATCTGTATTTTTAATGTGAATTTGTGCTTAATAAATGCTTATAAATGGTTGCCAATAAAAGGGTGGTATGGTGGAAATTGTAATTTCATGATATTTTATTTTACAACTTAATCATCTAAATAGTCTTTGTAAATTTTAGACAAATACAATTATGTTTGTGAATTTGAGGCAACCAACATTTTGTGGGTTTTTTTTATTTTTTATTTTGTATACGATTCATTGACCGGCAATTTCTAACGATGCGATAACAGTGGTACCTATAGGAAAAGGAGTAGGGAAAAACAATTCCATCTGGTATTGTATCTATTTCAGGCGATCTCGCCTGAAATAGATACCAAGAAAGTACCCATCAATTCAATATTGATCGATATCCATCGTCGAACAATAACAATGTTGAATCTCAAACTATCGATATCGTCCAAGTGACATCACTACACGTATCGGCGCCGACTGCCGCCCCTATAACACGTCCTGCCGGCACCGAACCTGTACTAACTACATTACATCGCCACGTAGGTAACAATAATTACAATTTACAAGTGAATGACGGTATGTGGAAGCCTGGCAGGCGAAAGTACCTTATAGATTTTGCAAACGTGACATACGAAGACGTATTTAGTGTTTCTACATCACAATATTTTTCACTAACTCCATGCTTTACATAACACGACCATTCATCCTTTCGTGGTTGACAGAAACTTCGCTACAACCACCATCGTTTTTATTAATCGTACAGTGTAACCTACATCTCTTCGATAATAAAATTGAAGGTTTTACGATGAAACAACGTGTCCGAACACTTGCACAAGAACACCTTGATGCTATCAAACTTGACAAGGTTCTGGCTTATTCTTCTATCGAGTCGATTGGTATTGGTTGAGTAACCTAACTTCGGAGTCTATTTAAGCTCGGTCGGCCTGGCTAATTAAATATAGAACACCAAAGTAGAACCAATAACACGAAAAGAAGTACAAGTCAAGCGGTAACAGCGGCAGCTAGCCTTTCGCACACAAAACACTGCATTAGAAACCTGATCCCTAGTCGCCTTTAGTAATCTTGCAGTCCGTCCATTCATTCCTCCTAAATCTTACCAAAATTATTATTATAGGCAGTTATTGCAAAGATTCTCACTCAAAAAGAGAAAACGATGTGTTATACCAAAACCACCACCAACTGGTCCCCAACGAAGCGTAATCGGTGTTGAGGCACACCTAGATGAAGGTGGCGGGATGAAGGAACAGAGACTTTTGAAGAAAACGGAGGGAGGCCTTTACCCAACAATGGGACATCAATAATTACGACTACAATAAAATAGTGACTTCTAAATGAGTTAGTGATTGTTGAAGCTTTAGCAAAATAAACAATTTTCATTAAGTTACTAATTTTTCCGTCCCAACTTTCTTAATCTTGAAAGTATTCTATGAATAATTCCGACAAGATGTTTCAGTTTTATACGAAGTTGTTCTTATTGGTTAAAGATTGAACGTTCAAATTAGTCGTCTGTACCCACCTAAAACGGAAAGCGCAGCCCCTCCAAGGTATACCGAAGACCTGATGAAGGTGGCGGGAACATGTAGAATGAGGGCAGCGCAGGGCCGGTCGTTATGTCAATCCTTGGGAGGCCTATGTCCAGCAGTGGACGTCCATCGGCTGAGATGATAATGACGAATTATAATTCACTTTAAGGCAAACATCTTGAACAAGCCAGCATACATACGCTTTGTGAAACCTTTGAGTAATTATGTGTGAAACCTGCAAATCCGCATTGGTCCTGGAAGTTTTATAACAGACTGGAAATAATCACCAGACAACAAAGTAACGAATAATTTATTTCCATGACACAAAATTATCGACCGAAAAAAGAAATCACATTTTATCAAACAATGACTTCCCAAAAACATTAGCGTGCCCAAAAAATATACACCCTTCATTATAGCACCCTATTTCATTATCATAACACGTTTTTTATCAGCTGCCAGCTGCGCGCGCACCCGCCATCGTGCGTGACGTCATAGATATCGATCTTTTTTTACGACAATCGATATTATCGACCGAACACCTGTGGTGCGCGTGCCACACTATCTTCCGGGTGCGTTGACCTTTGTGGGTTTTCTCCTTCAGATTGTATTTCGTAGGGTGTTTTTAACGTGTGGTCAAATTGTTATTTTGTGTAAATCCAAATATACGATTGAAAATGTTACTAAGAAATGAAAATTTCAAATATTATTGATTTTGAACATGTTACAGCCATGTTGTGCTATTTCGAATCAAATTAAAGATTGAAAAATTCAGTCTCGGGCGGGACTTGAACCCGCACCCTTCCAAACCGGGGAAGTGCGTTATCCAATTTCGCTACCGAGCCCACTAGCCAGAGAACGAATTTTTCAATCTGTTGCGTCTTGAGGGGACGTGAGCGACATCTACTGGCAGCTATTACAAACTAGCCAACCCGCAAGTTGAGAATTACAACTGAAATTCATACGGTATAGATGACACACCCTGTTCCAATTTCAAATATTATTGATTTTGAACATGTTACAGCCATGTTGTGCTATTTCGAATCAAATTAAGGTTCATTAAGGGTGCGGGTTCAAGTCCCGCCCGAGACTGAATTTTTCAATCTTTAATTTGATTCGAAATAGCACAACATGGCTGTAACATGTTCAAAATCAATAATATTTGAAATTGGAACAGGGTGTGTCATCTATACCGTATGAATTTCAGTTGTAATTCTGAACTTGCGGGTTGGCTAGTTTGTAATAGCTGCCAGTAGATGTCGCTCACGTCCCCTCAAGACGCAACAGATTGAAAAATTCGTTCTCTGGCTAGTGGGCTCGGTAGCGAAATTGGATAACGCACTTCCCCGGTTTGGAAGGGTGCGGGTTCAAGTCCCGCCCGAGACTGAATTTTTCAATCTTTAATTTGATAAGAAATGAAAGTAACAGAAATAGAATGTACTCTATTTTAGCAGTAGCAAGTGTGTGAGAGCAATTTCATCAAACTGTTATCCATTGCAAATATACCTACCTGTAGGTACGTAGGTATTAGGTACCAAAGCGCAGTACACCATTGCCTGTAGTCCAGGCTTAGGAAGCCTGGAGACCTGTACTGCTGAACATAGGCACAACACTGCATACAAAAATTTTAAACTGACAAGATGACGTCAGCACATGTGAAACCAAAGAAATTGAACGTAACGAGTAACCTGTATGAGGTAACCAGAGGGCGATAGAGGGGGTGAGGTAAAAAGTTGGTGGGAGGAAGGGAGTGTCCGTACTGTATCTAGTAATAGATACTCTTTCTTATAGGTACTGTGACATAGACCTCCCCTAAGGAGCGCACACAAAACTCTATACTCGCCCCTTCTCATCCAGTCGCTCCCCGCTACCCGACTCAGGTCGAAAATCCAACACCTGAGTGGTCCAAAGTACCAGCTACCAGTTTCTGGTCTAGTCTACATTATAGAACTCTGACTCCCCATCGGTTGTTAGTTCTTTGGAAGATATGACCATCCCATTGTCACTTCAGCTTGCTAATTTTCAGAGCCACCCTCTCGAAAGCTGGATTATACGATTTCATCTAAGATAAGAATGCTCCAGTGTTAATAGGGCCAATAGTTATATACCGTTGCGAAGCATAGACCATTAAGAAAGCTACTCGCCAGAAAATAGAGGCCATGGAAATGTGGTTTTACCGAAGAATGCTGCGAATTTGTTGGGCTCAACGAGTCATCAATGTGGCAGTTCTACGACGAGGCAAGAAGTCCCAGGAGCTTTCGCAAACCATTAACAGAAGGAAAGTTGTCTACCTTGGTCATATCTTGAGGAATGAGCGATACCAACTGCTCCAGTCCAGGCTATAATAATAAGCAAAATAGAGGGCAAAAGAAGCGTTGGTAGGCCACGAATGCCATGGCTCGCGAACCTGAAAGAGTGGACAGGCATCGCCAGCATCGATGAGTTGTTTAGTTTGGCGAGAGATTGGCAGGGATTTGCAGAGCTAACTGCAAAACTCCAGTAATGGAGAGGCAGCTGAAGAAAAATCTTCTCACTCGTAACTACCTAAATAATAAAACGAACGAACGAAAGTTTTTGTCGTCGGATTTAGGGCTAGACAACAAACACTAACTACTTGTTCTCGTTTGTTTTGTAAGGGAAGTGGTAAAAATGTTATTCTAAAACCGCAACTGAATCAACCCCAACGTTCAAACTCCTTTACTTCCTCCGTCTTTATAAAAACTGTAACAGAGGTGTCTGTATGTAGGTTGAAGATATTTACAAAAAAATAATGTTGGTGTTAATTTAGATAAACGTAGCTCATCTCATCATCATCATCATCATCAGCCTATAAACGTCCCACTGCAGGGCACAGGCCTACCCTAAAGGAGGGTGTATGGGCATTAGTCCACCACGCGTGCCCAATGCGGGTTGGTAGACTTCACATACACATCAGAATTTCTTCTTCAGTGTATGCAGGTTTCCTCACGATGTTTTCCTTCACCGTTTGAGAGCAGTCGGTTTTACGTACATAAGTTAGAAAAACTCATTGGTACATGGCATGTTGTCCGTGCGGATTTGAACCCGGACCCCCATAATTGGGAGTCCATACCTCTTCGCAACGCGCCACCGACGCGTAGTACCGACGAGTAGCTCATCTACATTTATCTAAATAATTTTTTCTTCCGGATTATTTTCGGAATTTTGTCTGAATTCTGATATTTTTTTTGTCTGTTTATTTGTTCGAGCATCACGCCAAAACTTCTAAAATCTAAACCGATTCTGATAAAACTTTTTGTGTTTAAAAGCAGTGTTTGTCAGTACAAAATGATTAGACTTAAAAACTGATATTACGTATTTTCGCCACGATATGACGGGGACCCGGTGCGGACGAAGTAGCGGGCGGGCATTATAATGAAACCATAAAACTGGTATTTTAATTTCCTTCATTAATGGGCCATAGGTTTAGACGAATATTTTCTATGAGAAACGCGATTGCCAAGCCCTACGAAAAGTGCGCGCGCGAGCCATATTTTCGATTAAATAAAAATAAATAAAAAATAAAAAATAAGTACTTATATGAATATTGATTTGAAAATCGACCGTTCTATAGAAAAAAATTAAGAATGGAAGAGACATCATCATCATCTCAGCCGATGGACGTCCACTGCTGGACATAGGCCTCCCCCAAGGATCACTCGACCGGTCCTGCGCTGCCCTCATCCAACGTTCCAATGGAAGAATAATTTAAATTAAATACGTTACCGTTACATATTGAAGAATCCGTGCATGCGACCATCAAACTGGACAACTTTTACTAATGAACCAACTTCGATATCGCGAAAAAAAATTGTTCTACACACTTGGCTCGAGTTAGCGATTGACGTTGTCTATCGAATATTTAATTTTCTTTTCTCCATTTCGTTTTTAGTCCCATAGTGAGAGTTGTTTATTTTGATTTAGATTTGATTGGTGTGAAGTACCCCTTGCAGGTATATAGGTACTTACCTAACGTATTTAAATTTACACCCTGTAGGTATATTTATGTAGGTATTACATTTACGCAATACGTTTTCCGTTAGGTAGGTAGGTACATTCAGTCCATAATTACCAAAACTACAGAAAATATCGAAAATCGATAATTTTCGAAAGTACTTTTTTAAACATTGATTACTTCATCATCATCATCATCAGCCTATTTATATCTCACTGCATGGCACAATAAGCCTCTTACAGGGTCCTTTTTAATATGCTGACACTTGTTTAAGGGGATGATCAGACCATCAAACTGAACAACTTTCTCCATGGCACCAACATTGAAATCGCGAAAAAAAAATCTGCTTTCCCATACATTTAGCTCGAAAGTTTGCAGTTTTGTATGAAAGAGCTGATTTTTTTTTCGCGATTTTGATGTTGGTGCCATATAGATAGTTGTTCAGTTGGACGGTCTGATCATCTCCTTAAAAAAGTGTCAGCATATTAAGAAGGACCCTGTATCCTTCAGTAAAACAGTTTTATAAATCATTTTCATCTATATTTTGATTTCGTATTTGGTTTAGGTACCTAATCAATTTGGTTTGTCGAATAAATATTTATTGATTAGTCAAAATAAATCTGTCAAAAAAAACATGGCAATTCGTAGCCATCTTGAAATCTGTACAGAAATCAATCTAAGCTACCTAAAAAGAAAGAAAATCTTACCGAATCGATAAATGAATCTTTAGATTCAGATACATCTTTTTCCAACGCAATCCTAATCTTTTTACCGTTGACAAATACGTTTATAATAAGTTCGGACATTTTTTCCAAATACTTGACCTAAAAAATATCGAAAATTGATAACGTGAAATCGTGAATTTTATCGGAAATCTTACCCTCGTACGACCCGTTGTCATAGCAACGCCTTGCCACTCAACCCCAATTGGCGAGGAAACTAAAACATATCGCCGTCCTATTCGCACAGCAGTGAACTCCGTATAAGTTGGAAAGAGAGAGAGATGTTTAGTTATAGCGTTTAAGGGAAAGTGGACCTCAGTAAAATCGATATCGCACAAGGCTAGGCGTCGATTATCCGTTCATTCTCGTTTTATTTTGACACGGTTCCATGTTTCACTTGGAATTTATGCTACTGTATCCCTTAAGTCTTTGATGGAAAGCTTATTTTAGTGTGTATTATGCTGGTGGGTAGGACTTTGTTAAAGTTTGACATACTTTAGGCTGTAGCAAGGCACGCCACATCGACTATTGATTTTTGTGATCTCGCCACACTCGATTCTTGCTTCGATTTATTGGATTATATTCTGACTTTCTATTTTATTGTGTTGGCAATTAAATTGCTTTTCCTTTGTAACAATTGAAAACAATTAAGAGCTATTATGCACTATAATGTACTGTAGTTCTATATATTTACTTAGTACAATAAATAGTATCATAATTATAGGTAAATAGATAGGTATAGGTTGATTGTACACACGGCGACAGATCAACCTACCCATAGTTCGACCCTTAGTTCGACCCAGTGTGACCACTTTTAGTAGATTTCTACTTTTTTGGTAGATTTTGGGCAAAGAGAACGATAATTTAGTAGTGGGAATTTGGTTAGTAGATTTTGGTAGAAATTCGATTTTCAAAAATTTGATCAAAAATTCAAGGATTCAGAAATAGCTGAGAAAACGATTATAGGGGGCTTTCCGGAACTTCTAGTAAAGCTTTAGTGGTGTACAACAAAATTGATCTTGTCGCCTAATGTTGTTTTTTACAGAAGAGGGTTTATAAGATGCAGAAAGCTGTACCAACATTAAACTTGCATAGGGACAACCAATTAATATTTTTATTTGGAAATTGAAGCATCCATGTTACAAAGTGATGAAAACCGATAAAAAATTATACAAAAATGTGAAAATTGCTTGAGAAATTAAGAGCGTTTACATAAAAATGATAATACTTTGAACAAAAACGTGTTTTTAACCATCTGGAATGACATAAATATTAGCTGGTAGAATTTAAGTAGAATTTGGAACAAGTCTTGGTAGATTTTGGTAGATTTCAGCAGTAATTTTAGTAGATTCTCTGAAAAAAAAGTGGTCACGCTGGTTCGACCTTATGTCCATGAGCATAGAGTTCAACTATGGGTAGGTTGATCTGTCGCCGTGTGTACACGTTGTAACCAATAATTGCTAGTTTTGTTAGGGTTCCGTAATCAAACAAGGAACCTTTTTAGTTTTGTCCATTCTGTCTGTACGTCCCACATCAATTCAAATTAGTACCGTATCGTTCTTGCACCTATTAAAAAATTGCATGAAAAAAGATAGATTCTACCTACCTACCTAGTAAAAGCCTAGTAAGTACATTATACACACTACACTAATAGGTACAGGGTGTATGGAAAAGTAATCAATTCACCTTTAAACCACATACAACCCGGGTGAATTAACTTGGCACCTGGCTCGCACGTGGCTCGGAATAAAAACTTGGAAAACCCGGAAAGAATAACTCGAAAATGCTAAAACGCAGGGACACGTGCAATGGTAACTGAGATGCTATGCTACTGGCCTCGAACGGCGACGGCGGGGTCCCGCAGGGGGTAGCAAGAGGTGACAAATTCCGAGCCACGTGCGAGCCAGGTGCCAAGTTAATTCGCCCGTTTTGTACTTACTCTACCCATCAAACTGAACAACTTTTACTACTTATGGGAGCAAACCGATCGGAGCAAAAAAAAATCTGCTGTCCCCTACGAATAAGAATAACGTATTCGTAGGCTGTCCCATACTAAACTCGAATACCTACTCGACCCAAATGTATGCAAAAGCTTGTTTTTTTTTGTTGCTCCGATCGGTTTGCTCCCATGGTAAAAGTTGTTCAGTTTGATGGGTAGAGTACGTGGTTTAAAGGTTAATTATACTTTTCCTTACACCCTGTAGTATAAGTGAGTAAAAGAGATAAGTGAAATTTTGGTAACCATCAGCTGCAAGGCTGATTCAGTGTTCATAGGGAGTAGAGCATTTCTGTGATGGGGATGGACCAGGTCTGCCTGCATAACTCCAGTCTCCTCAGGAGTTACAGACGTTAAAAGTGCTGTATCAAATGAACGAGCAGCTGCAAGGCAGATCATAGCATATTATTTTAACATGCACTGTAGCTATGTGAACAGTAGAAAAAATGCCATGTTCTGTCAGTCGGTTTCGGAGATACAGCCATTCAAAGTTCCGACATTTTAACGGCTGTATCTCCTTAACCGACTGATATACCATGTCATTTTTTGTACTGTTCGCATAGCTACAGTGCATGTTACAAAAATACCTGCATATTCATGCATATTCATGAATATTCATGTTTAGCAACCATACCAGACCTTTGAACTGCTGTAACTCCTAAACCGACTGGAGTTATGCAGGCAGACCTGGCCCATCCCCATCACAGAGATGCTCTACACCATATATGAGTACTGAATTTATTATTTATTTATTTATTTTATTTTATTTCTCTTATCGAAATCAGCCTTCCAGCTGATGGTTACCAAAATTCCTCTTATCTCTCAGACACCCATGTGTATGTGTGTGTGTGTGCTTGTAACGTGTGACATACCAAATTTTCTCGCTTCACATCCACTTTCATACATACCTAGGTAGGTACAGTCCGTACAGTATTTCTGCATGCACTTCCGTCGGCTGAGATGAGATTACTATGCACTTATCGCAGACACCTAAATAATAACAACCCAATAAACCGGCCAAGTACGAGTCGGGACTCGAGCAATTAGTGTTCCGTACTACCAGTTGTTTAACATGGGTCATTGATGACACCCACTATGACGGACGGACAGACGGACAGAAACTGAGCAGTGTTCCGTTTTCTCAGGTCGTCGGTTCAGAAGATCTCGCTGTTGCATAATCCTTGATAAACTCAGTTGCCATTCAAAACGCAAGGAAATTAAATAAAACTCAATTATGTGTTTGTTTGTTTGTATTGCATCAACTGTAACACTTTCAGTTTTCATCGATATTGAGCAAAGTTTACCTACTTTATTATAACTGCTCACATTTTGACATTCAATTGTTTATTTTACAAAAAAAAAATCATCCTGTCTCCACCGAAGTCGAGTAAAAATGTTTTAAATAAATTGCGCGCGTTTTTGTCCTTTCCTCACGCGGTGACCTTGTTACAGCGTCGAGCTAATTTTCGTTCACAAATTTTTTTTTTGTTGAATAAACAATTTGTTGTCAAATTCGAGCGTAACAACGCATGCTGTGTCATACATAATGCTCCGACCTCTCCATGACAATACACTACGACACTGTACCGAGCCGTTTCATATTTTGTTTTAAGCTTTAAGCACCAATTTTCTTTATAACGAAGTCGTTCGAAATAATTAAACGACTAAAATTCTATAAATATCTTACTATGTATAGGTTAAAAATACATGTTATAACATTTTTACAAGTCTATTTTTAGTTTTTTAATGAAAACAAATGATCTATCTCGTTTAGAATCATTTTTAGGTATTCTAATAGGTTTAAAACGAAATAGTTTATTTGATTTACTTTGCGACATTAAAACTAAATAAATGTGAAGAGAAGAACTTAATGAAAGCACAGAAAGAACGTGAATTTGCGACAAAAATCCAACGTATTAATTCGCATTCTAATGTAAAAAATATAAAGAAACAATATAATTACACTCCGGAACATATTTACAGACAATCGTGGTAAACACAATCATAATTCATTAAAAATAAGTAATAAATTCACTAAAACATTTTTTTTAATTGCACATCAGACGAACTAAGAAATTCATAGCTAGGAGTATTTTTCTATTGGTTAATTAATTATTTCTTACATTTATTCTCTATTTACGTATGTATGTTATTTCATTTTTCAGAAAAAAAAAACTTAATAATAAGACGGACTTGTGTTTCTTGATTATTATTATTTTTTGTTTTCCACTATCATTAAAGATAGGAAATAAATTACAAATTATGTGCTGAATTTATTTATACAGAATAAGATGTGATTGAAATATCGTTAGATAAAGAAGCCATGCGAGAATTAAATTTTCTACCTTTCCTCTCAAATTAAAAAGCGTGCCTAATTCAAAATGTTGCATAGATTATAAGATATATGCCAGTAAAGTATACAATACAATAGGTACTTAAATGGGTATAATGTAGGTAGTTACTAAATTATATAATATAGTAGAAGTATTTATATTTCAGCAAAACTACGCTTAGAAGCGTTACTTAATTGTAATATAATTATTAGATAAGGATTACAATCATACTCTGGATTCGGAATAAATTTCCAGACTGCTGGGTGCCCAGTTTATTGAATTTTTGAAAAAGTACTATTTTTAACACATTTAAAATAATCTGAGGTGAAATACACGTGAAATTACAAGATGCTATGAAATAATTTATCCCAAATATAGGGCCATGTTATATTTAAAAATAAAAAACCAGCGTTGGAAACGAGTGTGGATGACATAAAATCTTTAAGAGATCCATACACAAGCCATTGCGAAAATGAACTCTAACAATGAAGTCAACGATTCAAAATCCAGGCATTCAAAATAATGTTAATCATTTATTTCTAGTTAGCACGTTGTATAGAACGCATCATAAATATCATACAATATTGTTGTCTAAGGCACATAATGTTTAGGCTTTCAATTATTACTCCATATCGTAACAATGGTGCTAATCAAACAAAAATAATTTAGTTATGTTACGACAAACACATAACTATTCTGTTTTTTATGCGAGGTGTTAACGAAATAAACCCATGATCTGAAAACAGTTTGTACAAACTGTACAATGGAACAACATTTTACTGTGTCACTATTTGAATGTAATGGACTCGCAATCAATAATTTTTTGCTAACACCTTGCATCCAGAACCATAGTCAAGTCACTCGACATGACTTTTTAACAAAATTATGTGTTTGTCACATACAAAATACTATTGCAAAGCTATGAATACAAAAAAATTCTACCGAATCTACTAACGCTGACGTTAAAAAGTTTACACATCCCAAATTCCGATTTACTTTATTTACGAATACAAACCTTTAATACAATAATAACAAATGCATTTCATACAACATGTCTCTCTGGGTGTCAATTTTTTTAGTAACACAGTTTGCATTATTTTATATCCTTCCAATAGCACTAGCTGTGCATTTTGCCAATCATACAAAAACAACTATTTCAATATAAGACACGTCCATAATGAACAATTGAATCACAGTCTAGAATTTTCGGCACCAATGAGCTTTTAAATTCGTCACCATTTTTTTAGTATTGCCTTACCACGTTACAAGGTTATTCCTTTCGGATTATAATTCGACGAAATTGAGTGGGTTTTCCGAATAAATGTATTTCAATAAGCCTTAAGTGACATTACTATTTATTTTTCTAACTGTTTTTATATATTCTAATAATGTATATAGCTAGCAATTGACTAATTTCCGCCGTTCTGCCTAGTTGAACTAACCCAGCTGTAATAAAGTCTAATTTCATAGTTTATTCTGTGATAACAGCTAAGTCAATAAATTGTACCAAACAGCTTTTACTATTCGAATCGATTTTTTATACATAGTATCCAGTCTGACCAGCCAGATTTTCTATAGAAAAAATATTCTGCAAGTCAATTGTTATTAATATAGGGAACTACGTAATTTCAGTACCGATTCTAGCTTTACTAAAGCTGTTTTTTCATAATTATTGCTTGTCATTTATTGCTATAATTCCTACTAGACTAGATTCTAAATTAGAACGAAATAAATTTCGAAGGCATCGACTGTTTTGAGTCAAATCGTGAGGCCTGATTATAAAAGCCCAAATGAAAAACTGCTGCTATGTGTCATTGATGAATAAGTGACAGTATAATGAGTTGTGACGTCATCAGAGTTGCCATTCGTTGCCATTCTGTCACCTTTGACGAGTTACAAACTGACAACTTAACTCTATACTTACATAAGTCTAAATCTATTAAAAATCGTGTATATATATTTGGATTTTCATTAAGTGTAATTTGGCCACAATTTTAGTTTCCACCCCTTACCAACAATCGTAAGAGGCTCTATAATTGTAAATATTTTTTTATATTTTAGGTAACATTAAATTTACATTGTAATCCTAATGACTAGCTTTTCTCGTATGGCCACGGGATCGCAAACAAAATATTCACTTTAATGAGTTATTAACAAAATGTTTACTTAATTACAATTTTAAGGTTAGAGGATTACAGGTTGAATTTATGTTTTGTAATCAAAAAACATGTTTATTTCCAATTCGTAACGTTTGTATTTTTTTTAACGTGAAGAGTACCACAATGACATTATGTAGTTTTCTTTGCACCCTATTTAAAATGTTTAGGGAATTAATAATCAGCGTTTTTTTATGTACCTCTGAAGTCACCAAAATATCTTGTGTAAACAAGATATAAGTAGGTACATTTTTTAATCCGTCGCTACAATGTATTCATATTTTTGACTACAAAACAATGATCTTAATTTTTAAATATATATTAATGAACTGTCCATGTTACATGTATGAGCGGATGGATTTATTAAAAAGAACTACAATTTACAAGTCCCTAAGTAAGTTATTAATACGATTTTATTTATGAAAGGCACCTATAAAATGTCCTCCGACAGTTGTCGAACTACTTTCGATTTATTATTGTCTTTCGATTAGAAATTCCCTGATTTTACATTAGTCTTGTTATTATTCGAACTCGAAAGAAATTTATTTAGCTAATGAACTTATTTGCAAACTGAAATGTTGCGTTTAGAAACATGATGTTTAATAATTTTTATAGTACCAATTTTAGGTTGATTAATTTTCGTTCTTGTTTCTCAAATAAACGTTTTCATAATGTAGAGCTCATATAAAATAAATAACAAAGAAAAGTAACAATGTTGAAAATAGCTCTTAGCATAGAAAACGGTTTTTGGTTATAAATTCGGTACTTATTCAGAAATTTCCATTCGAAAGAACAACATTTGCTAAACTTGTCCATGGCTACTAATTTATACAACTAAACTAAACTAATCTCTTAAGCAAGGCTCGTCTTTCTTAAATATTCGTTCAATAAATAAAAAATTGTAAACTACCATTCGCTTAATCTTACTTTTCAATACAAAACACACAACAATGAAACAAAAACAACTTATAATATCACACTTTCGTCAATTTTATTCGTGTTTTGACGATAGCATTGGAAGCATTGGTTTTCGTATTACGCTTTTCCTATAACTGTCTCACAGCTCAGCAAATGAAATTTCAAGCTGAATTTTCGTTAACATTTTTTTTCTTTCACTAAATTACTGGAAGGCTTGATCATATCATATTTGATTTGTATTCTATAAAAATATTAGAATATAATATGTTGTTTTATTTTTATTAGCTTTATATTTTTACATAATTAATCGTTGGAGTATTGTATTTTGTTATCGCCTTAACAAGTAATAAATGAAAGCTATATCGACCGTCTGTGTACGCTTTTCATTCGGAGCTCCTGACTTAATTCTGTAGATGGCGCTGTTTTTAATAAGCCACGCCGCTCTATCAAAGTCACGTCGTCCGGATTGAAATCGTAAGCAGAAAGTCAATATAGCACAAAATTGTAAAATCTAAATTTCAACTACAACCATTGCCATATTAATTAACCATTTTTGTAAATTAACAATATTTACACTAAATCCCCTCTTATTACCGCCATCATGACAAACGAGAGAAGCAATTTTAACCATAAGAATAATTCATCAATTCTACCGAACAGTATCGAAACAAGCGCTTCCATGGAGATCTTGACTCGAACAAGTATAAACTAAACGTTCTGACCTTGGAGCGACGTCCATTTCAATACCCTACGGTAGTGAACATTATTCATACGCTGCTAAAAAAAAGAACTTCCAAAACCATAGACATCCAAAAAAGCTAGACAGTCCGATGCATAACTGGCCGCCAATGGGGCAACGGTGCCGGTGTCCACCTCAACACTGTATTAGTCGTGCACGACACGGTCGCATTAGAGAGATCCGCCAGACATACGTCAGACGCGGAGGGCAAGGATCACGGCGAGCGGAGGTCAGGCGCGGGCTTGTCGGGTGCGATATCGTCCGACGTGTCAACACCGACGGGACCGACGGAGGCCGACGTGTCCATCGCCGTCGCCTCGGACGTAATAACACTGGATTGGAAGAAGCGGTCTGAAAGAGAGGAGTAACCTGAAAGTGGTAAGAATAGAATTTCTGTTTTGTGTTAATTTTTGTTAGTGTTAAATTTAGGTTCGCGCAATTTTTAAGTTTAGTTCGTTAGTAGCTGGTTGATAATGAATAGCTTTAACTTTTCGTATGTCCTCCAAGGTGACGACAGACACGCACAGTAATGAATGAGACGTGCTTATGTAATTTTGCGTGCGTTAGAAGAGCACGCCCGTTGTCAACTTTACAGATACAAATATCACTAATATCTAGAGTAGGAAGAACTAAAGAGTACCTACTATTCTCCCAGGTCTACCCAAAATCAAACTGTACAAAAACATGTATACATAGTCATTCCTTACAATCGCACACAGATTGCCATAAGAGTGACAGAGCTAGATTAGACGTAAATCTGTTACTGTTAAACAAATGTCACCACTTTTTAAACAAATTCAAGCAAAATTCGTCCTTAACGAAAGGAAATAGCGGAGTCCTCCAGCTGGAGGCCCGGTCACAAAAGGGTTCAAGACGTATCTGTTTACTAGTGACATAATTTCACTTATTCTATGGACGGTTATCATAAGTGTGAATAGATGTCAAGTAGTGTTTTTATGTCTTGCTTTGTAATATTTATCTACCCCCTATACTATAGATATAGATAAGATATACTATATCTATAGTATAGGGGGTAGATAAATATTAATAACATGTATTCTCCATACTAAGCTGCGTACACCTGGCGTACACCGAGATTTAGTACATTCTAGCTCACTAGATGTCGTTATGAGCATCATGTCACTGTTACTTTTTATTATCCGAGAACAGGTTGTTATTGAATGCATTAGAAACATACCATCGTCCAAAAGGACCACGTGGTCTGCCCCCGCAGGTGCCGTCATGATGTTAAACTCGTCTTCAAGGGTCGAGAATGGAGCGTTCCATCTAAGGAATAACAACATCGTCAGTTTCAAGATACTTATATGCTTTAAGCGCCTATGTCGAAAAATAATTTAAGCGAAACAGGCGTGGGATAGCTTATATTACGGCCTGATGCGAGAGAAAGAGATGGGGCGGCGCGCGCCTGAGACGAATCGAGCGCCAAATCAAACTTTATTTAATTGTGATTGTACTATTTATGTAAGTTCAATTCTGCTCTAATCAAAATTTAGAAAATAACAATCTCTTTTTTTTAAATCAAGTCTTGTGTTTCTATTATTCACCGTTTAGCAGTTCCAAGCGTTTATAGATAAAAACAAAGGCTACTTTGGCTTGTTTTTCTATCAAGAAAATGTGTCTTAATCGTGTTTTGGCTCTAATCAAAACTTCAATTATATGTTCAATTTACACATATCCGAAAATCATACTCCTACTGTTAGTACTTCATGATATTATATGAAGCTTTGAAGAATCCTATTTTTTTCACATAGCCCCTAAAGCACTACATCCTCGCGAGACATTCTCGGTGTGAATTCTCGGCAAGAACCCTAAGGACTCAAGAAATCACTACACGAGGCCGCGAGAGCAATAAAGCTTGCCCACACTCTCCTTCACAGCCTTTCTGGTCTAATCTCGGCGAGAGTATAATGCCTGGTTTAGAATTGAAGCAAATGACGTTGCTCATAAATATTTTTACCCTTTCTTTGTACCATTCTGTTTCATAGTGTGGGAATTCATCGGGAATGCCTTGCAAGTGATAGGGATGAGTGGAGACTTTAGCAAGCACGATAAAGTCTAATTCGAATCTCTAGCTATCGAGCCAAAAGACACAGGGACTCCTGCACCAATCGACAAACAGCACAAGTGCCCCATATGTGGCAAGCCTTGTCGCTCCCAAATTGGCTTATACAGCCACGACTATGGGAGTCTTATGCAAACAGACGCTGTTTATGACATCTATTTAGATGGAATAAGGCCCATAATGTCATCACCTTCATCAGCCTATCATCGTCCACTGCTGAACATAGGCCTCTCCCAAGGCGCGCCACAAAACTCTGTCCTCGGCCTTCCTCATCCAGTCGCTCTCGCTACCTTTTATAGGTCGTACAGTAGACCGCAGGGCATCCTACACTACGTCTGCCAGTTTGTGGTCTCCACTCCAGAAATCTGACACCCCATTAGTTCCTCAGCAGACCAGACTATTGCCACTTCAGCTTGATATTTTCTGAGCTATATCAACCACTTTAGTTCCCTGATGTATCACTTCATTTCTGATGTGATCTCTCACAGAAATACCGAGCATAGCTCTCTCCATAGGTCGCTGAGCGACCTTGAATTTGATGAACTAGTCCTATCGTCAGGGTTCATGTTTCCGCACCCATGGCCCATGATATGTTTTAATAATAATGTGTCCATAAGAATAGTCGCTTAAGTCAATTACCTATATCCTTCAAATGTTTCTAACCTTGGCGGGGCTCTCGTCGGCGCCCTCGGTGCATACAGGCCTAGTCCGCCAGGGGGCGACACAGGGCCCCCACCGCCCATGATGGCGCCCCCGCCTGACGTCGTAACGCCGCCCCCTAGACCGACGCTACCCAACGTGCCGTAGCTGAACACCTGCGAAAGATTCAGTTATCATTATCAGCAAAAGATACTTTGTCAGGATACTGATTTAGAGGAAATGGAGACAGTGCTCTTGTCAGTTCTCGTAAGGTGACAGCGATGGATGGCACAATTATAGTCATAATCAGCCTATATACGTCCCACTGCAGGGCACGTGCCTACCCTCAAGGATGGTGTAAGTATAGGTCACCACGCGTGCCCAATGCGGATTGGTAGACTTCAAATACGAATCGTAATTTCTTCTTCAGCGTATTCAGGTTTCTTTACGATGTTTTCCTTCAAAATTGCCCCATATTATTAAAAGTACAAACCTGTTGCGGCTGCGCGTGGAAGTGGTTGAAATGTGAGATCGGGGGGTGGCAGTCCGTGCGGTAGGAGTGCGGCGAGCGCCGGCGCGGCGACGTCGGCGGCGAGCGCACCTCCGGCGACACCGGCGACGTCGTGCCTCCGCCTACCATCTCGCTCGCTGGAACATCAACATGATCATCAGCTTACGTGATAACCAATAATGGGTGGCGCTGAGATTGTTATTAGGACTGTGTTTTCTTCCTGTGGTGGGATGGTACCTTCTACTGGAACTTGGCTATCAGAAGAACACGGAGCCGTGAGTACGGGGCCGGTGCCGGTACAGTACAGAAGATGATTCTTATTCTTCTGTACGGTAGTACTAGTATTTAATCTGTGATCCGGGTTCCGAATAGCACTAAAAATAGCCAAATTCCAGCAGGGGTGATCCCCAGATCATATGTCCTAAGATTATAATGGCATGATCCTATCGTGCAAAATGGGTTATAGATTTTGCGTTCCTTGAAGGCTTATTCCTGACTCTAACGTACATTTACGTCCCAATACAGGGCACGAGACTATTAATTAACAAATCATATTTATTAAAAGTACAGCTAGTTCATTGCTTCCTCAACTCTCCACTAGCTATGAACTGACTGTCACTCTATCTTCAACCCGCAAAATATAACCACAATCTAATGACAGTATTTGGGAATTGATTGCCTTCTGACTTGGCATGATTTTCAGATGGACTTTTCCATCTTCATTGATCGACTCGATTATCGAACCTCCACTACGCACCCTAGGTCCACAAAGTCCAATGATAAATATCAGCCAATGGCTTGAGAATTTATCTGGACTTTTATCCAAATCGTTTCCAACTGTGAAGTACTTTTAGAAACTCTTGGAAATATCTTGAATTCTTTACATTTCTTCGTTTGCAACTTCACCTTTAGTACGGAACGGATATACCAAATTAACTCACCTGTTGACCTTATAATAGCAACTGGCCTCGCCATGGGAGGCAACGGTGGAGGTGGAAGCATGGAACTGCTGAAGTACGCGGGCTTCGGACTCCTTGATAGACTGTGCACCTGGAAATAATTAAAAGTATTATTCGCTTTTGTGTAGTGATAGGTAGTGGTAGGTATCGCTGAATAGACTAAGGGGGCTGGCAAGCAAGCAACACATGAACCCAATAGGATCTTTTGTGTTGACCCCTAGACATTTATTTTCTTCACCCTTCAAAAACATGGTAAATGAGGGGACAACACCGTTCAAGGAAGAAACCTATAATCTCCCGGTTTTGGATATTCATCTCCAAGGAGACATCGCAGTGACACGTGCTCAATGGTTTCCTCTTCATCTCCGCACACTTGGCAGCTGAAGTCTAATGTAAGCTTTATCTTGTGCAAGATCGTGCCTGGACTGAGGTAGCACGGAAAAGAAATGATTGGCACGCCATGTATTTGGTAGCTAAAGTGGCTCCGAAATCCTTATGGCCGGCGTGAATTTATTTAAGTATACAGGGTGAAATTGTTATCATTAGCATCCTTTTAAACTAAGAGTCTACCCATCAAACTGAACAACTTTTACTAAGGGAGCAAACCGATCGGAGCAAAAGAAAAATCAGCTGTTACATATTAAACTGCAATGCCTACTCGACTCAAATGTATGCAACAGTTGATTTTTTGTTACTCCAATAGGTTTGCTCCCATATGGTAGATGGGTGGACTCTTAGTTTAAAAGGATGCTAATGATATCAATTTCACCCTGTATTGAAGAGCAACAGCAACTAAGCAACTGCTCGTCTCCCTCGATCCACTAATTTTTCCCCTTCTCCTGTGAAACCTTAATTCCACGTTCCCAATAGCATTCAGATCATTCCAGCTATCCTCACCTGTAACTGCTGGACATCAGTAGGTTCTTGACACACGTAGGTCACGAAGTCTCCGAGGGAGTCCTGCGGGGCACCGTCGTACTTCCCGCTTGGATGCTGCCCTGATAGCTCCGACGCTGAAGTAGTAAAGAAAGTAATTTAGTATTGTAACAGAAAGAATAAAGATTTAGTTAGTTTACAGATATACTGTGTTTTTGAGGAACAAAATGTAGCCGGTAGCAGAGTTGCGAAGACGCGTCGAGAAGTCAATGCATACCACAGAACACAATACATCACTTTTTATCCCATGGTGTTAGAAAAGGAAGATGGTAATAAGTTCATGTTTGATCAAAATGATGAGGTATTCTTCACACAGACGTTTGCAAAGGAGTTTGCATAAATGTAAAATTCAACAAAGAACAGCTGTTCTGACAATGCCATCTATTAACTACACACAACTATCAACAGTTGAAACATATTTCCATCCCGAAACTTACTTACGGAATCATTTTGTGATGAGGTGACTTCTTGAGAGGTTCCTTTCCTTTACGCATCATGAATTCCTAGTATTTATGCATTAAAAAAATAAAAGGCCTTTCCTTTCCTGACATATGAAGATAAGCAAAACGCTGGATGTTTTAAGTGCACAATTAGTGCTCAGGTCCTTGTCTCGTATCGGTTTCTCGTTCAGGCCATCCTGAATCTAATGGAACGATGAATGATCTGATCGATCGGTTCTGATGGAATGGTGAATGGGTGGATGGTGTGATGGATGACGACTAGATGTTTGGTCAGAGGTAACACGGTGAGGGCATCAGAGATGTTGACGGTGCCTAAGGAAATTAAGCGTCTCTTACGACACTCTTGGTGCTATTTTGATGAAATTAGCGCACTCTTCATAGTAAAGTTATAAACTTACACGAGTGAGTGTCCGTGAGAGGTGGGTGCTGATAGAATATGGTGTTGGAAGAAACCAGCGGAGCTTGCGTGCCGCTCAGTCCACCAGAGCTGTGAGGGATGCCTGCAAAGATATGGTGCGTTTATTAAAACATGTGACTTAGAATGGACCTCCCTACTTCTTCCCGTGGATGTCATAATTATGCGGCGAGGTATAAAGAGGATTTCTAAGGCTGCTTTTCCACCAGAGATGTGCGAGGCAGCGATCCGCCAATAGCGTGATTGCTCGATCACGTCATTGGGAAATTGAAGCACTCTCATTGGCCGATTCTTTCCTTACTCGTCACTTCGTTACCTCGCACATCTTTGGGGAAAAAGCAACCTTATGCAGTGTATTTGTGGGTGAGCTAACCACCTATTACGACTTGATACGTCATTCCAGTCAGACCTACGAGTCAGACACATGCAAAATGCCCTTAAACGTGTCAGCATATAAAGAAGGATCCTGTATATTAATAGAATAAACAAAATTAGTGTCAATCAGTCACCAGTGTCAACAACCAAATTAAAACTTACAATAATCAATTCAAACACAATAGGCCTTAATATTGATATTCAAGTTGTTACAAACCGAATCACGCGCACGTGTCCCTCTAAATATAGACGTGAAATATAATTAGTGTGTGATGAGTCAAGCGGTGGGGCATTACGTATTATTAATTCTTTACTAGGAATGCTAGGAATAAAATTTGATACTGACTTTGGCCGGGATTTTGCCTGTATTAGAAATCAGAATAGAAAAATAATTATTGTCAATTTGTAATACTAGAAAAAAAAATCTGCCGTGGTGGTCCAGTGGCGAGTAACCTTGCCTGCCGTGCAGAAGGCGATGGTTCGATCCCCGTCCAGGCTGACTCGTACCAATGAGTTTTTCGGAATTTATGTACGATTTGTAACACCACTGGTTTTGCGGTGAAGGAAAACATCCCGAGGAAACCTGCATGCTTCAATTTCGAGGCTTGTATTGTACCCAATGTCCATTACAAGTGGCGACGGGCTCACTCTCCGCAACACTGGACAGAGTTTCGGTACTACTAGTGAAACGTGGATGTTCTGAAGTTTCAGAATATCTCTAACTACCCCCTCGGGGAATATAGTATATGTTTATGTTTAAGAAATTTATTTCCCATAAGATTACAAATCACTTACCTATATGAGAAACTTAAAATCTAATCTTAAAAAACAGTATAGTACATTGCAAACATATATCCAAATTGAAGGTAATTCAATAATATTAAACACGGGGCAAAGTAACACTCCAAGGCCGGATCAACAAAACATTAAGTTAAACGGTGGTTAACGGTAATCAAGCGTTTAGCCAGTCTAGCATTAAGAAATCTTTAAAAAGTGGTGTTTCAAAGCTTTTTTAAATAGTGTGATTGATTTAATTTCCTTGACATCTTTTGTTAATTTATTATATATCTGTGCTTCCTCGTATACAATAGTTTTTAATCCATAATTAGTTCTTGGTACGTACAACATTAGGTCGTTAGCTCGTCTTAATATTCTTTTCTGTATTTGCGACTTTTTGGTGAAGAAAATACGACAGTGAATATCCTTGTGAAGTATTTTTCGTATCAAAATACAGGTTTTATAGGCATAGAGTTGTGAAATACTCATCAGCTTTGTTTTTTCGTATACTTTACTAGTTGGAGTTTGATATTTAAGGCGAAATAAGACTTTGACTTAGTCGTGAGCATATGCTACAAAACAAAATCTAAGATTACCTAAGTAAGACCTAAGGTGACCTATGTATTTTAATTGTAGCTAAAAATAAATAAAAGAAAATAAAAAAAAAATAAAAATAAAAATGTACCTATTAAAAGAGACATAAATTAAAATTAGGCAATGGGATGGCTCCCAGCAATTATTCTCGTAGGTACTGACAACAGACATAAGGTCTGATGATCAGTGGTAGGAATAGGTAGTGCTATTCAGGGTAATGTCGCGAATATTCAGGGTAATGTCGCGAATATTTGTGTGATGAATATTTGAGTCATGGGTGTCTGTATCTATACAGGGCATACAATTTTATGCATTGTATATTAAACAGGGTGCACACCCCGTATAGATCGAATTGGGTCGAATATACCCATGAATCGAATACAAATATTAATATTCATCACACAAATATTCGCGACATTACCCTGAATAGCTACCTATTCCTACCACTGCTGATGATGCAGCGTTGTTTTTCAGGCCTTCAGTCTTGTGTGTTATTTTATTTTAATCATGTTTTGCTTCACGTTTAGTTCTTTCTCTATCATTCCTCCCTTTTAATTTATAGTCCGAGATCCAACCATTAAATTATGCACCTATTTCATAGGCGAACGAAATGTGATTCTGTTCAGGGGTTAATTCAACGCCGCAAAGTTGCCTTGAAAAATCTTGCAAAAAGTAACTTTTCCATTATGATTTTTGTTATAACTTTTTCCACCTATCTGTTTGGGAAGTAAATGAGGTGCCATCGGAAGGAGACTGATCTAAAGTACTGGAAAAACTAGGGTTGCCACCTCTCAGTCGGCCGCAACTATAGGGTTGCTAGGTTCAAAAATGACTTATTTGAACCTGGCAACCCTAAGGTTGCGGCAGATTGAGAGGTGGTAACCCTAGTTTTTCCAGTACTTTAGATCAGTTTCCTTCCAATGGCGCCTTCCCTAACAGACAGGTGGAAAAAGTTATACCAAAAATCATAATGGAAAAGGTACTTGCGGCAAGATTTTTCTAGGCAACTTTGCGGCGTTGAATTATCCCCTGTGTAAACATACACTAGAATCACATTTCATTCGCCTATGAAATAGGTGCATAATTTTACGGTCGGATCTCGGTCTATTACCCCCACGTGATCAACATCACACAGCGTACCTCTGTCATGACTGTATTCTTTTTTAGGACAAGTTGTCGGAGACTTTGCCCTTTACTAAGAATAACTTTAATACTGTCTTGCCGGAATTTTGAATCAATTTTGTTCTGTCACCATTTTTATTTTCATCACGCTTTCCGTCACCGTGTAGTTAGTGTTAGAGTAAGTGACATAAGTTGTCAAATGTAACCGTTTTTGGACGTTTTTTGGAGTCCTCGGCAGGGTAAAAATTCGATTTCTGTGTATAATTCTCAATCTAACGTGAAATGATGAATAATTTAATGAAACAGTGTTAGTATATTTCACAAAATTATCTACGATTTCACTTTGGGTTCACGCTTATTCACAGAAACCGAATTTTTACCAGGACTCCAAATCCCCAAAAACGGTTCTATTGCCTCGCGTCACGTATCTCTTTCTATTATACAGGCATGCCGCTAGGTACATCTCGCTCTCTCAGCTGTCACTGTCTCTCTTACGTAGTATAAGTTCATACTCTATCATTCATCCCCTTTATTTTACCTTACTTCATCATCATCATTCATTTGTATTTTATGTACCTAATTCAAGAGGTAGCTTAGTAAAAGCTGTTTGCCCAATTCACTTTTCCAAAGTCACCTCATACGACATCCAAGGAAGAAAATGGTATGTTCTATTCTAAGAGGGCACAATTTTATGTGCTTTTAGTGTTCCGGGTCAAAAAGGTAACACTTGAAATCACCTCGGCGTCTATCCGTCCGTCTGTCACAGGCATTTTTCTCACAGACCGCTAGACATAATAAAGCTGAAAAGACAATGCGGGTTTTGTATGTAAGGTTGGCGCCTTATTTTTTGCCGTTGTTTTTGGCGCGGCCAGCAACCAAACTTGAATATTTTATTTCAGAATAAAGTAACAAACAAATCTTTTTTACATGTATATCCCTAAACTCAGTACGGACGGAGATATAAAGGCTTGAAGTTGAAAATATTACCATTACGTGCACTTCAAGCCTTTATATCTCAGTTCGGACTGAGTTCCTAGATATTTGTAATAACAAGAGTGTTGTTTTTAACTTTATTCTGAACTATAATATTCAAGTTTGATTGATGGCCACGCTAAAAAAAGAAAAAAGGCGCCAGTTTTAGGCATAGGCTTTTAGCATAGTTGTAGCAATTAGATTATAAATTGCCCGAATCTTGACTCGTAATTGGCTGGGTTTTTAATGCTGCATTGCTTATCTATACTACTTATAAAAGAGTTCCGTGACTGACTGACTAACAGACAACACACAGCCTAAACCGCTGAAGATAGAAACATAAAAATTGGAATATACAGGGTGTAAGTGACAGCCTAGCAAATACTGAAACGGTGAACTCAGACCAGTAATGAGAACCGGTAAGGTTTGGAACTCTCTCCCTGCGTCTGTTTTCCCAAGCAAATACAATCAGGATATTTTTAAAAGAAGAGTTTTCTGGGCGAGAGCGCTACAGCCTCGGCTTCATCAACACTTTCCATCAGGTGAGCAGAAACCAAGCGCAAACACATTATGAATAAAAAAATTAATCAAACTGAATAACTTTCACTATGGAGCCTACCTCAGGAAACGCGATGAAAAATCAGTTGTCCCATACAAAACTGCTGTACCTACCCGACTAAAATGTATGGGACAGCTAATTTTTTTTTGCGTTTCCTGGGGTAGACTCCATAGTGAAAGTTGTTCAGTTTTATGGTCTGAGTTCACCGTTTCAGTAGTTACTGTCACTTACACCCTGTATATTCTACAAAGGATGTAGACGTGCGTCGTGCACTAAGAAAGGATTTTTCGAAAATCGATCCCTAAAGGAGGATCCCTAATCCACTTGGACGAAGTTTAGAATTATAATGGAATACAATACTCACTGAAACACTGGCCAACAAGCATAGCCGAGGGCGTAGCTCTATCCGTAGGAGGCTCGAAGGCGGGCGGCGCTGGACTGTTGTACCCGCAGTAGTACCCAGACTCCAGCTTTATGCCGCCTCCGGAACCGCCTGGCGACTCCGAGCCCGTCTCTTGGAGGATGGAAGCTGGAAGGTTTTATAACTGGTTAGAAAAGTTATAGAAAGATTCCCGTTTTTGGGAATGTCTCTAAGGGACCTTGCGCAGTAATAGTTCATGACCACTGGCTAATAAAATTTTCCAAAAAAAAAAAGTATTCTCCCCTCTTTTTTTTAATTCGCGGACCCCATGATAAAATAATGTAGCCTATGTCACTCTCACAATTTTTACAAATCTAACGAAACCTCATACGTCAAAATCCATCAAGCCGTTTAGGCTGTAGGGCGTGCCAAAGATATAAACATACATACATACGCTCGAAAAACATAACTCTCCTTCTGGCGCAGTCGGGTAATAATAAAAAGATCAGTGGCCGTAGCGCATGATGCGCGTGATACGACTATATCACGCATTTTATCTCGTTCGTTCGCGCGCAAATAGAAAGAGATCTAAGGCGCGATAGAGCTGTATCACGCTGCTACGCTACGGGTCGCAGATGTTCTATGCAACTATTTATTTAGAACTAAGAGATCAAGGGCGCGATAGATTGGATAACGTCTGGAGTATGCGGCCCGTGGTCTTTGATCTAGCTCTTTTAATTTACACCCTGTATCTATAAGAGAGCATATCTATAATACAGGGTGTAAAATAAAATACTTTACATACTTAAAGTGGTGCTCCAGACCATCAAACTGGACCATCAACTCTCACTATGGAGTCAGCATCGAAATCAAGAAAAAACTGCTCCATAGAAAATGCAACTCAATCGAAATGTATGAAACAGCAGATTTTTTTTTCGAGATGTCAATTATGATCCCATTGTAAAAGTTGTTAAGTTTGATGGACTGACGCCCCCCATAAAGTATGTAACGCATTGAAGTTTACACCCTGTATAGTGCCCAAGGATTCTAAGTTTTGAAATAATGTTTTTCGTATTTTTAATCTCGAAATATCTTTGAAAATATTGAAAAGTATTTCATGTAATTTAAGGGTCACTATATTAGAGGATAAGCAGATTATAAAGGAGAATGGGCAATGGCAATGGTCGAAAAGCAAGTTACTTTTTTTATGGATACGTTGTAGGTACAGGTTGAATCAATGGCAAACTAAGCATGAAATCCGAGAATATGAAATGCTAGAACCATTGATTGATACCACTGCCTAGTACCCTTTGTCTTTCCTCTATTAAACCTCCATTTTGCTTACGGTTTGCGGAAAACATCATCAGTTTGCAGTTCATTTAAAAAAAACCGTCAGCATTAAAAAGCAAATCAATTTCCATGCCTCAGTCGCGCTCACCGTAAACAAAAAGCCTAGCAAGATGATTAATCATGATTATCAAACTTTCTATTTCCCTTCCATTTCTACCACAGAAGAGAAAAAGAAATAGATATATTTCTGACTTTCTAACTATAGGTGGACTAGAATCTGATGAAAAATTGGGATATCAAATTTTAGAGTAAGCAACATTGGGGTAATTAGATTAGGGCCCTTTACACACTGCGATTTTTTGCAGCGCAGAAGTGCTGCAAAAAGCATTGATTGAGTCGCGATGCAGCATCGATGCAAACGCGATAAATCATAGGTGCAAACGCGGTACAGCCACGATGCAAAACGTTCGTAATATTTGATCAGTTATTTGTAGACAGCCTTTGCCGCAATGCACACGCGCGTGTGCATCAATACAAACATATGTGTGCATCGCTACAATCACGCGTTTGAAATAGTGTGAATCGATACAAAAGCGATTAAGTCACGCGATGAAGAAACGCAAGTTTTTATCGCTGCAAAAAGGCTCTGTCTGTACAAGGCCTACTTTGACTATACCGATGACATTTTGACACTAACATTTCATGAGATTCTGGTCGAAAAAAATGGTAGAAAAAAAAGACAGTAAGAATGCTAGACAATTTAAATTAGTCATCTTGCTTAGTTAAAAAAATCATGCAAGTCAATTCCTACCACGTACCTTTAGATAACTTCCATAGTTCCTTCGAAGAGAAGACACCAGTTGCTAGAATAATATCGTTGCAAATTACTCCATTGTACGGATTGTGACTATAGCCTGAAACCCATCATTTCAGACGTTATAGCGTTTCAAACAAAAAACTATAGAGTCATCTCTGTAAACAAACTATGGAGGTAGGGGTGTAGGTTCTTAGGTTCTTTTGTCGCAGAAAAACTAAACATTATACAAAAAATAAATAATTACTGACCGTTAATAAGGCTTCATACAAAAAATTGTATTTGTAAATTTTTCTGCGATAAAAAATAAAAGTGATCGTCTAATACGACACTAGTGGGCCATTTAACTAAATACCTATCAGTTTACCAACATTGATAAATAAAAAGGGTCACTAAATGAAAAAACCTGTTTATTTACAGGGATGGCATGTATGTACAACAAGCTACGACATCGATCAGTAAATTACAGTGAAAAATTAACGGCTTTTTTCAAAAATGTTTTAATGCTTTTCTAACTCGTTACTTTTTGTATTAATATTATTTTAGTATAAAAAGAAAAAACCTTTTCATATCGAGAGTTTCATCAAAACAAAATGCAACAAATTATTACGTGAAAGAATCTTACAATTATTTTACAATTTTAAAATCCTAATGATTTTCAGAATAAAAATATTTGATAGTGTGTTAGAAGAGCATCAACAAATACAAAGATAAAAAGAGTGAAAGAGAAGGAACACCGACTACAAATACAAAAACAAACGAGCAACGACCAAACATACGAAGACTCAATTTCAAATTTCTTTTTAGAAATAAAAGCATGAAAAGTGTGAGTGCAAGCCAATAATGCTGGGATTAAAATTTTTCAAAAATGCACAAAATACGAAAGAGTAATAATTTCAATAAAATAAAATAAAAATTTAGGATAAAACAAGTTTTTGTGCAACACCAATTAGGATTTGTTCTTTGTACAGTTACCAATTTGTGGCAACGGGTCAAAATAGTGTCTTGACAATCGGTATTTTATTTGACAACTCTTTGTTTGTTCCATGTTTAAATTTTTTACTTCCCTCATCTTCTTTATAACTGTATCTATAATGGATGATTTTTATTACTTACCACATTTTCAGAGGTGGTTCAGACCATCAAACTGAACAACTGTGGGAACAAACGTAAAATCACAAAAAAACTGCTGTTCCGTACTAAACTCCAACGCCTACTCGACTCAAATGAGTGAAACAGTGATTTTGTTGCGCTTTCATGTTGCTCCCATTGTAAAAGTTGTTCATTTTAATGGTTTGAACAATCCCTAAAAATATGGAAAGTGATTTAAAAAACCACACAATATATTCACTTATCAGTGCACTTATATTTGCCTGAGTCACTGAACAAATTATCATAGCCATTTTAAAACGTATCTTTAAAAAACACTGTGTAGGAACTTCATTAAAAAATTTAAAAAAATATCTAAGCAACCGATTGTCACAACACAGCCACAGACTGGACACAGAACAGACACGATCACGCCGGATCGTTACCTTCACTCTTTGCGTCGTGTTCATTCTCTTTGTCTCTAGGAGGATGAGGCGAGAGGGACCCGCTTAGAATATCTGAAACACATCGCTTCGGTTAGATAACTTAGTGATTCTATCAAAATATGGTTAAATGAGTTTTTATCTTTATTTTAATATGTAAATTAATGTTGTACGCTATGGGTCTAAGGTGTAATAAAAATGACGTTGCTCCTTTATGAAAATAAATCGCCATAGAAAAGTCAACACAATCAGATTGGACATTAATTTAGTCCTAATTTTAAAAGTAAAGAAAAAATTTACGGTATGACTTTAAAATAATGAAACTACCAATTTTATTTTCAAATCATAGAAATCATAACGTATCTTTTATCCATTAGAAAAATAAAAAATTCTCTTCACAATAATGACCGTATCTGATACGTTAATAACTACTTAAAGTTATCACTTTTAAAGATACCCCCTTTTTTGTTTAGATGCATTCGATAGTTAACTAAAAGCTAAAAAATTACTTCATTTTGCGCGTTAGGAGAAACAAATCAAAGTGTTTTTTTCAGCATAAGACAGAAGGTACGCGCGCCGATGTAACACATAATGACGTTAGGTTTTAACAATAATTTTCCCAGCTTCCTGATTTTTAATAAGAGTTTTTATTCACGCCGAAGAAGTATAACTTCTTACGTGAATAAGTACACACACTGTTTTGACGTGACAACGTCTTATAAATCGATGAACACCGGCTGCACGCATGAAAAAGTGACACGTTCCTGCTGAGCCTGAGCGTGCAAGCGAGAGCGCGGAACAAATCTCTCTTTCTCGCGTGACGTCTAAGAGCTAGCAATTCGAATATTCATTAATGTTTCTTTATGACGTTATCACGTAAAACTATCATCCGTAAACCGACTTTACAGACAACCTATTTATTTACTCATAATCTAGGTCTACGATCGATGGAAGAAAATCGACCACGTTTCTCTAATAAAAAACCTATCAACTCTGGTGTTCTATTTCTGAAAAACATCCCCCTACATTACCAATCTAATTAGGTTAACTTCTAAATCTCAAATTACCAAAAAAACAGCACTAAAAAAAATGTCCAAACCCAAAAAACAAGCAAATGACAATATAACAAGAGACTGAGACCTGGCAGACCGTCGCCACCATTACCATAGCTGTTGATGAAGTTGGCTAAGTACAGGTCGAGCTCCCTCACAGAGACATTGATGTGGTAGGGGTTAACACAGAGTCCTGGCTGTTTGCACTCTGGATGCTTCTCTAGTCTTTCCCCGTCTGTGCTTTCCAATGGTATCGCTTTGAATAGTATTACCATTACTAGGTCTAGGCGCCACACCTGGAAAAGGAGAAGGGTTTTGTGTAAGTACAATTTTAAAACTGACCAAATGCGAGCACCATTAAATTTACCAGATATTCTCTTCTCTGGGGTTCTTAGCGTGAGCTCAACACAAACTTAGCCAGTTTTTTTTAATTTTTTCTTTTTGTTTGACTTTAGAGTGTGGTCTATTTAATCACACCGAGTTTGACGCTTGTATTTTTTGCAATTTTTACAATAGAATAAAATCAAAAAACCTTGAGGAAACACGTTTCTTGTATGGAGATGTCCTTAATTTAGTTCTTGTCTTGTTGTGAAATATGTGTTTAACTTCAAACTTCAAATAATGTCTAAATTGGCCTGTAACTACCTGGAAATCGTACATAATTGGCCCTCATATTACAAACTTTACTAGTTTGAGGACCATAGTTAACTGTAATACTGAACAACATGGAACAACATTTTTACTGTCAGCAAGTGTGTTATTATTAGCAATATAAACTTTTGTAAAAATGTAAAAATGTTGAATGAAATGTATTTGTATTATTTGTATTTTTATTTGTATTTATTACTTTTTTTGTTTGTTAGCAAATCCAAAATAATAACACAAATTCTGAGAAAATTTCAATCAACTCTACCTATTGCAGTTCAAAAGATTCAGCTCTTTAGAGTTAGGACGGACGTTCGGACAGACTTAGTAATATTGGGTTCCGATGGCACCCTTTGGCTACGGGAAAAAAAAAACATAAATATATCAAATTATTATATGCCTTTAAATGTTCTCCCACACCACAGAATACATTATACATATAGTATGTTTGATGGTCTAGTCAGCATAATTATTTAGAAAGATCCTGTATACGAAGACCACGCTCTCTGCACGTCAGCGCCCCTTCGACTAGATTTTAATGGATGGCTTCAGTAGCACGGGCCTTCAGCTCGTCGCATTCATTTTGAGGTCCGAATTTCGCGTCTGTTCAAACGCATACACCTTAGAGCCCGGTTACAAGTTCAGTATTTCGTCATTCTGGTCCATCAGTCTGGTCATGTTTATTTGATTTGAAGGGAAACTGATATACTGAAGCACCATGTTAGTCGGGTCAATCTCGAGTCAGTTTCCCTTCAAATCAAATATACATGACCAGACTGATGGACCAGACTGATGAAATACTGACCGTGTAACCTCCCTCTTCGTGTTCACAGTATACCTCCAATGAGATGAGGCCGGTCTTAAGCCAGTGTCTCCAAACGGATTAACGTCAGATCTCTTCATATCAGAAGACTTTATAACGCAAGAGTTGGCCGCCTTGTCTCCGTTTGCCCTCCTGCAAGGCTCAAGTATTCATACCAGTAAAAATATCTCACCTTATCAGCCTGTCTCAGGCAGTCTATCCGTCTCATCTTGCCCTTCTGGTCCGGGTTGGACAGGACACATACTGCAGGCCTCTTCCCCGTGATGCTGAGAACGAAGTCCTCTCTGCAATCCTGGGTGATATCCTTGCGGAGCTTCCCCAATAACCTTGACGCCCATTTTTGTTTTACTTCTGCTTTCTCGTTCTGGAAACGGTAAATTTATTTATTAGGTACCGACTGGGTTCCCATTTGCCATATTTTATGACTAGCTGGGTGTTGCATTTTCACAATTTTAGGAAATACGAGCTTTTTTATCCGCATTAATTATATACCAGATTTTAAGTCAGATCATAAGCTATCAAACAAAAAAAGTTTCATCAAAATCGGTTCAGCAGTTTTTGCGTGATGCTCGAACAAACAAACACACAGACAGACAAAAAATCCAAAAATTGGTGATTTGGAATCAGGGACACCTAAAAACCATATCATAATCTTCTTTTTGTAAATATCTTCAATGTACAGACACACTTCTGTTACAGTTTTATAATAGTTTAGATTGAACATATCAAAATACAGGGTATATCAAAGGGAATTGCTTGAAAACTCAAAGGGGTGAAAGTACCCATCAATATGAACAACTTTTACTATAGGACCAACTATGAGATCTCAAGATAGATAAAATAGTTGGTCCCATAGTAAAGTTTGTTTATATTGATGGGAACTTTCACCCGTTTTAAGTTTTCGGAAGCAATTCCCTTACGCCCTGTAATTCCTCAATAATCAATAAAAAATACATACTTTTTAAACAAAAAAACTAGTAGGCTAGGTACCTACCTATAGAGCGGTTTAAACAGACAGGAAATAGACAAGGCACAAAATAAAGCAGTCTTATCGCTAAAATGCGATTTTTTCTGCCCTAAGGTACCTACCTATAGGATAGAGAAACAACTAAATGAAGATAGGTGCTAAGGCGGTGCGGTGTAGCCCATGTGGTCAATAACCGATACTTTACTAACAGAATAAAGTTTAAATATTCCCTAGTAGTGACAGGCGGGAATTGAATCAGCAAACTACTTATCCTTGGCTTGCTTAACCATTTCAATGTATTTATTAGGCTAGAAAGCGGAGCTATGCTCTCGAAAAATATTGCTAAATTAATTAAATATTAGTCGCTTGGTTAAAATTGTATTTACTCTTAAAGTATACAATATTCAATTACGATTCGCAACTGCCAGATTTTTGATATATTGACTCAAACTCAGCAGAGAGTAAATTTCGATGAACTTTACATATTGCTTCCATAAAGAGCAGGAAGGAGGGAGAAATCCGTTGAAAGCGCTCTGTCATTCAAGAAATATTTATCAACTTACTCCTGTCTCCCTTTCTACAATGACTTTGGATATTTTATTTGAAAAATAGTGAACCGTAGTTACAGTAAAAGAAAGAGTAGGTTATGGATATATACTACAACAAACCGAATATGATTTTTAGTCTAGGATTCTAGACCTGACATAAGACAAAGTCAGCCCTGGTACAAAAAAAACGTGGTATACATGGTATACATACACAAGCGATCCAAGAAAGTTGCTGGAAAAACTCGTGTTGTTTTTTAAATTTGCATTTATTCAGTTTGGAAAATAGGCATCAAAGCCTTCAAAGAGATAGGTATTATCATGGGATATTAGAATAAAAACTTTTTATAGATTCTTTCTGATTTTTTTTATGTAAACTGGCAGGATGTCTTGGAAACAAAATAGAAAAGCCATAAAAACTAAAGAGGAAGAATACTTTTTTCTTTTTAATTGAAGTATTTGGCTAGGCGTAATTTTTTTCTGACAAATAGCTGCCAGTTCTGTATGTCTTAGATGTAATGAAAACTCTTTAGTTCTATGATAAATATGTCGACGAGAAATAAAAACTTTTTGGATTCTAAAAAAAAAAAAAGAATAAGCAATAAATGTCTACTAATAAACCCGGAATTAAACAACGTCGGCGCATAGAAATATTAATTTACTACGTCGGAGTAACTGTTCTGTATCATAGACCAATTTCTGTTTTTTTTTCTTAAGTTTATATATTACTAGCGGCCCGTCCCGGCTTCGCACGGGTGGACGTCTAATCTTTTCTAGCAATAAATATAGCCTATGTTACTCAGGGTGAATGCAGCTTTCTAATGGTGAAAGAATTTTTTAAATCGGCCTAGTACTTTTTGAGCCTATTCATTACAAACATACAAACATACAAAAATAGGTACAAATCTTTCCTCTTTAAAATATTAGTGTAGATTTATAATATTAGTGTAGATGAAATTTATGAACAATTAAAGAACCACAACGTTGCGTTGCCACCAACAACGTAGTTACGAGTTTATAATATGTAAGAAATTATTATCTGTTTATTCTTAGCCTATTCTAATCATAACTATTCCCAATATAAAATAAGTTTTTATTAAATAGTCTAGGATCCTCGTCTAACAATCATAGTATTTGGTTGGCATACAGACGTAAATTGTTTTAGTTAACAAGGAAAGCCGATGAATCCGAACTATCGGTCGGTCTCTCTCGGTTTTGTAGAAAAAGTTATTCAGATCAGAACCTAATTAAACCATCTTTATACATGGTGTAACAAAACACCCTAGTAGTAATACTTAAGGGGGTGCTTCAGACCATCAATCTGAACAACTTTCACTATGGAGCCAACGTCGAGATAAAATTAAAAAAATCTGCCGTCCCATACATTTGAGTCGAGACGGTACTACAGTTTTGTATGAAAGAGCTGATTTTTTTTTCGCGATTTCGATGATGGCTCCATAGTGAAAGTTGTTCAGATTGATGGTCTGAAGCACCCACTTAAGTATCACTAGGTTGTTTTGTTACACCCTGTATGTATATCCTTCTTAATATGCTGACACTTTTTAAAGGGGATGATCACACCATCAAACTGAACAACTTTCTCTATGGCACCAACATCTGAATCGCTAAAAAAAATCGGCTCTTCCATACAAAACTGCAAACCTACTCGAGCCAAATGTGTGGGACAGCAGTTTTTTTTTTCCGATTCGGTCCCATGATTTTTTTTCCCGATTTTATAGTTGGTCCCATAGAGAAAGTTGTTCAGTTTGATGGTCTGATCATCCCCTTAAAAAAGTGTCAGCATATAAAGAAGGACCCTGTATAGGACATTAAAATTTGCCAAAGTAATTATCCAGATATGATTAATTATCCTTCATAGATTAACATTTGAATCAACTGCTCTACATACATACAAAGTTTCATACATTTTCGATTATTCAGGATTGCAGCTTGCCCATTTAAGTTTGTACTGAAGTGTCAGTGAAATTCACGCGACGGTGGAAGAAATGAAGAAAACGCATCCGCCTAGGGCGTCGGTGACGCGTTGCGGAGAGCTATGGAACTCAACCTTGGGATCAAGGAGTGCGATTTTTTAAATCTCATACGCACTCTTGAAGTATGATTTTGGAAAGTCAAATCAGCAGTAGAAAGATGCATATCTCCACAGTAATTTTGACATTTTCAACTGCTGAACTCAGCGAATGAGATTCAAAAATCGCACTCCTGGTTCGAATCGGCATGGATGACATGCCATGTACCAATGAGTAACACCGACTACTCTCAAACGGTGAAGGAAAACATCGCGAGGAAACCTGCATACGCTACAGACGAAATTCCGATGCGTATGTGAAGACTATACCAATCCGCATTGGGCACGCGTGGTGGACTAATGCCCATACACCCTCTATCAGGGTAGGCCTGTGCCCTGCAGTGGGACGTATATAGGCTGTGATGATGATGATGAACCCGCATTGGGCACGCGGGGTGGACTATCGCCCATATACCCCTCATGGCGGTAGGAGGGTAGGCTGAAAGCAGAATTTTCCTTAAAAACAAAAAGCAACCTTATTTCAACTGACCTGTAGTTCATATTTGGTATGCCGCTCCTCCTCAAGACTCATCCGTTTCTCGTGTTTCTTGTAGTACTTCCTTTTGGCCGCCTGGAGGTTGAACCAAGTGTACGAAAAGGATTTTACAAAGGGCATCAGGGCCTCTATGAACGGATGAAACTCGTCCTGTGAACATTCAGTTACCATACGGTGTTAGAAATGTACATTAACTAGAGTGGAAATCCAGCAAAAGGTACTTTGTGCGGTCGACGCTTTTTTTTTTATGGCTCTTCTCGGCATATCGCTAACAGAATCAAGAGTCGTGGCGCGGTCGAGGCGCGAGTTTAAGAGGGAGGTTACACGGTCAGTATTTCATCAGTCTGGTCCATCAGTCTGGTCATGTATATTTGATTTGAAGGGAAACTGACTCGAGATTGACCCGACTAACATGGTGCTTCAGTATATCAGTTTCCCTTCAAATCAAATAAACATGACCAGACTGATGGACCAGAATGACGAAATACTGAACGTGTAACCGGGCTCTAAGAGTTGATTTCTTTGGTATTTAGAGGATGTCCTTGCAGGCGAGCGCGCTGCATACAAACGAAGTTTGATCCTATTTTCAATAGTAACCAACTAAAGTCAATGCCTTTTTTTTGTTTCGTTGTTGCCAGACTTCCATTAAGATGTACAGTTTCAATGCTAGGAATTTAAGATTTGTGTGCAAATCTTTGAGCCATTGTAACATTGAAACTAAACATTTTAACGAGAATCTGACAAACCACAGGCCAAAAGATTAGTTTCCAGAAGTGCGATTTTTGAAAATCATACGAGCGAATTGGCAGTAGAAAGATGCATAATCTCCATAGTAATTTTGACATTTTCTACTGCCAAGTCGCTCGTATGATTTTCAAAAATCGCACTTCAGATCCCGTTAAAGAAATCATAGACTTTAATTGGTTTTGGTTAATATATCGAAAATATAATTCAACTTCGTTAGCGTACAGGGTGTAAGGAAAAGTATCATTAACCTACCCATCAAACTGAACATCTTTTACTAAGGGAGCAAACCGATCGGGGCAAAAAAAATTTGCTGTTGCATACATTTGAGTCGAGTAGGCGTTGCAGTTTAGTATGGAACAGCAGATTTTTTTTTTGCTCCGATCGGTTTGTTCCCATGGTATAAAATTTTCAGTTTGCTGCGTAGAGTAGGTTTGGTTAAAAGGTTAATGATACTTTTCCTTACACTCTGTAGAGTCGATGGTGGTTCCAAGCGACGAGGCGCGGGCCTCTAAGCCACCGCGTCTCCTGCACAATTTTGTATTATCGTTGCATACTGGGAGAGATATAAGACTATAGTCGAATACGCGTCAACTCTTACGTGCCTCGACACCTCAACACTCTACTTAGCAGTGAGCGATGCGCCTAACAGAGAAACCGACGTGAACGTCGACCGTCCAAAAATACCTTTTAAACTGGATTTACACAAATTAAAATCTACCCTAGATACCTATATAGCAGATGGGTTGGAACATGGAATACTAGGTAATTTTCTGCATACCCGTTACAATCTAGCATGGCACCGCAACGATCGGTTAAACAAAGGGTGACAAAAATACTTTCGTCACTTCTATAGCTGTCTTTCACTATGCGCATATTTGAGGTAAGCATGGACCTTGTTTGAAATTATGGCATAGTATAATCTGACCAAAGGTGCTAGCAAGGCAATTTCACGCCACTTATGTCGCTCAGATACGCACAAACTGAAAGAAAGCTGAATTGCGAGACCGATTTGTCACATTAGATGCTAGATGCCTGCTAGCTCAATACGCGCGACAACAATTTGTCTCGCATTGTATCTCGCTCAAATGTAGGTAACAAGACAGCTAATGTGCGCCACAACTTTGTTGCCCTGCCATGCTAGAAGCTTCAGCACAGTTTTGCCGAAATTTTTCATTTGTCTCTCATTCATAGAATATGACCTAAATTTGATTTTTAGCGGGACGTGAATTTTGCAGTTCACTCCAACTAATTTTGCAAAAAAAACGCCTTCTCGCTATGTGCTAGGCCTACTGTTAAGGTAGTTAATAAGTTAAGATCTTAGATAGAACTATAAAGAGGAAAGGTGCCGAGATACAGGAATTGAAAATTGTCTAGGACCCAAACAATAGTGCGAGCAAGCCACCGACTGACGGCGATAAAAGCCGCTGCGAGACTCAGTTTAGCAAGGTGCATACTTCTTCCTCTTTCGGTTCTATCTAAGGTTAGACTATTGTATTTAAGTTATTCTACTGCTGTGAAATCTAGACTTTTTCAATCAGGGATTTTTGTAGTATTAATCTAATTAAAATTAAATTTACAAGTTGCGAACCAATGAACACAATGCCTACAGAATCGATAACAGAACAACATTTTGATTATGTGTGTTTTTTTTAAATGATTTTTTCCAAGAAGTAAAAAATTGTTTTGCTAATTTAAACTTAATGTCTTTCCAAATGTTGTTTAGGCCTTCGCGTGATGAACGCGACAAAGCATCGCTCTATAATTAAACCAAATCGAAATAGAGCTTAGGCGCGACAGAGCTATGTCGGGCTACCATGCTAGACCAGCTATCGATCCTAAAGGAAAGTTTTTAATATTTTGTGTTCACATGTTAACAACAAGTATAATTAATAAGATTTGGCAGATCAAAACATTCAAACATAAATTGCAAGATGCGAGAGATTTAGTAAGTTAATTATTTTGACACACAAAAAAAGCATTCGCAAATAAAAATAACCAAACATTGGGTTTAAATAAAAGTTAAAATAACCCAGACACAGGAACATTTCAATGTGATCGACATATTACGAGTAAATGTTTACCGTTATAAAACATCGGAAAATCAATAGTCTTTATTTTTATCAATGTGGTGTTTTTTGGAGTTGGTATGGAAAACAACATAGATGGTGCTAGTCCTCATATACAGGATGAAATTGATATCATTAGCATCCTTTTAAACTAAGAATCTACCCATAAAACTGAAAAACTTTCACTACGGGAGCAAACCGATCGGAGCAACAAAAAATCTGCTGTTCCATACTAAACTGCAATGCGTACTCGACTCAAATGTATGCAACAGCTGTTTTTTTTTTGCTCCGATCGGTTTGCTCCCATAGTAAAAGTAGTTCAGTTTGATGGGTAGATTCTTTTAAAAGGATGCCAATGATATCAATTTCACTTTGTACATGAGGACTAGCACCATCTATTGATGTTTTCCATATCTAATAAATACCAAGGTAATATGGTCATGAGTTTATGAATTTATTGATGTAAAATCTAAAAAAAAAACATTTACTACCCAGCCTTACACCTAAAAAATCAACATGATTGTGTCATGTCATGTCAGTTAGCATACAATTAATTAGGTATGCGTCTCATGTACGACGAACAAATACTGTATTGTATGGGCTTTGAATCATAACTTAATGCATGTATGTGTGTCGACGTGATTTATGGGCTACCCACTTTGGTGAGCGTATTGGAATCTCCTATTGTTTACTTTTTCCGAGGGAAAACTTATTGGTTAGATTGTTTTAGATTTATTTTAAAAATTCAATAAGGGGACTTTAACCACAGAATAGGTACCTACTTAATATAAATAGCATACAGGGTTCAAAATTAAACAAAACATTTACCTAAGGGTGCTTCAGACCATCAAACTGAACAAATTTTATTATGGGACCAACACAGAAATCGCGAAAAAAAAATCCGCTGACCATACAAAAATACAAAACTGCAAACATAATTCGACTGAAATGTATGGGATTGCAGATTTGTTTTCGCGATTTCGATATGGGTCCCATAGAGAAAGTTGTTCAGTTTGATGGTCTGATCCCCTTAAAAAAGTGTCAGCATATTAAGAAGGACCCTGTATACTTCTGGGGGTCCACCACTGAACCCCAACAAACAACCCTGAATCAAAATTGCTTAAAAAATCCACTTGGTCTTCCTTACATTTGAGTAGCCATAGATGTTCTCATTAGATAAAGTATATATCTAGATTGAGCCTCACTCTTGTACCGTATCAAACAAAAGGAGCCAACTTAGGTTGGTTGCGTGAGGCGAGATACAAGTTATGTCTGTGTGCGTGCATAGCGAGAGATAGGGTTTAGAAGCCATTTCTGGCTGCAATTTTTTCAACGCGTTTTTAGCTTGGACTGTCTATCTTGTTATATAAATTATCAAAGACGTTATAATTGAAAAAAAAAATGTTTTTACTGATATGATGTGCTAGATAGACCATCAGTTGCCTAAAGGAAGTATTCATTATTCTTATGCTAAAGGGGATTGTTGAACTTCACACATACCTACCTACTTAATTACAATCAAATATTTGGCACGACCAGAAAGCATAGAAGCGACACCCAGACAAAATTTTGGTGTCGTTTAAGCTAATTGGCTCAACCTTACTTAGTATGTGCCGGACGCGTGCTGCATCGCGACGTCCCCAGTGCGCGCCCCGCACTGCTCATCGTTGTGCACAGATTTTGTTCGTGTTGACTGTTCTATACATAATTATTCAATGCCAGAAAGCAACAGTAGACGGTAAATGCCAAGATTCTAAAGGCAACCGCACAAAACAAAAAAGGCCAGTCAAAACAGCGACTTGGCCAGCTCTGTAGACGAGGTGCCACTCTGCCAAACTCCCCTGGGTGCCACTTGGCAGGACCTTTGATACGTGTGACGTCACGGAATCTCCTGGCTAGTGAAATGATGGGGTCGTTGACTTGGATTGGCAGATATGGTGTTTGGGAAATCGTGATTAAGTACGCGAGATAGTCGCGAGATTTTGATGTGAAACGTCTTGTCACTTGCAAAAATCATATGTAACGAAATTACTTATGACAAGATCGTTTATTACTTTGAAAGTGTAGCACCTAAAGGCAGTATTTTATGACATTAATACAACGTGTCAATGAATAAACGCAAAACCAAAAAATAGTTTTAGAATCAGGAACAGAATCGATAATTATCAAGGTTTCAAAATAGGTAAAATTTTTTCAAAATGTTAATTAATTTGTTTGTATAGGTAATTTAAAATTTACTGAAATCGATATCAATCCTCCAAACTCTCACCCTACTTAGTATCAAAATAAGATCACATATATTCATTGCTAAAATAATAACAAATCATTTTTGAAAACTTAAAATGCGAGTAACTTTGAATTTTAATATGTAAAATAATTACGTTATTGCTTCAATTTAATTATTTCGTTATAAATCAGTTGGGGTGTATGGGATGGGGTGCTTAGTGCATTAACAGTACCGTTGTATATAGGCGATAGAATAGAAGCCATTATTCAGTACTAAGCCAAATCAAAGGCGTATGAAAACGGCTTGACAATTCTCTGAAAGCATGATAAGCAACGAAGCCCAGAAAGAAATCAATACCGGTATTTTTAGAGTTCCGTAGTCAACAAGGAACCCTTATACTTTCGTCATTTCTGTCTCTCTACAACGTGTTAATAAATTAGCGCAAAACCTCATACACCCCAACTGATTTATAACAAAATAATTAGATTGAAACAATAATTTCATTATTTTGATAGTTAAAATTTAAAGTTATTCGCATTTTAAGTTTTGAGGCAAAAATGATTTGTTATCTTTTCAGCACTGAAAGAAAGCGCTAACATTCTCATGGATACATTTTTATAATCTTGTTTTGGTAGTAAGTAGGGTGAGTGTGCCTGTGCGGTGGGTTGCATCGGGATCAGAAATTTTTAAATTTTGTAAACAAATTATTTAATATTTTGAAAAAATTACCTATGTTGAAACCATGATAATTCGATTCTGCCCTCGATTCTAAACAAACTACTTTCTAGTTTTGCGTTAATTCATTAACACGTTGTATATGCCCCGCCTCAATCACAAATTTTTTGAGGGAGTAATTAAAACAAAATGAGAGGGAAAATTTAGTATTGCACTCAATGAATCCAAATTTTGGCATGAAGATATAGGTAGGTAACACAAAAAAATAAATAAAATCATCCCTCCACCCTCTCTAACTTTTAAAATGTTGACGAATAAAAGGAAAAGTCTGTATTAGGTAGTACCGAAATTAGAACTCGGTATCATTTGGGTTTCAATTTCCTTAACTATGACAAACATTTCTTACTGCTTTTCCTTCTTATACAATGGCTACGGAATCCTATCATGGGAGAGTCCGACACGCTCTTGACCGAATTTTTCTAAACACAGATAATAATAAAATAAAAGTGGATTTCAGAGTTTGTTTTTTCGAAAGAACTTTTGTTAATAGTTCTACAACTTTATTTCAACTCGCTCAGTAAGCATTTCCTCTCAATAAATTTTAAAATGGCCAGTTGTATAAACAATAAACATCCTTTCCTCAAAAGATTAAGAAACACTTTGCATACCTAACCTAACTCAATTTGCGAAAACAAACAACCGCCATATTGGAGACGCCAAAAAGCGCGCGAAAAGAAATAAAATGGCGCCCGTAAAAATATCACAATACGAAGCGATAAGGTGCAAATATTTGGCGTAATATAAGCACAACAAACGCTGAGTAGTAGGATTGTTGGCAGACTGTTCTTTGTGGATTATATCTACTAGTTTTATACTGGGATGATATCACGGAATATTCACGGATAAATGTTGAAGAAACTTTGTTTTTGAGAGCTCATTTGCATTTTAGCGGAGTCTCCTAACCTTTAATACCTTATGACTTGTTTAGGCTGTTTCTAAAGGTTCTTCTGAACTCACACAGTACCTATAGCAAAACTTATAAGTTTATAATTATAAGTTATACATACTAGCGGCCCGTGTCCCGGCTTCGCACGAGTGGACGTCTAATCTTTTCTAGCAATAAATATAGCCTATGTTACTCAGGGTGAATAGCTTTCTAAAGTTGAATGAATTTTTGAAATCGGCACATTAGTTTTTGACCAATGTCTAATAAGAAATCGGCTGTTCCATTCAAAACAAACTTTCGTGATTTCGATGATCCCGTCGAAAAAGTTGTTCGATGGTTTGATCATCCCCGTCAGTAATCCCAACCCAGTAATAGGTGCATGATCTTACGGTCGTATCTCGTACTATACAGAGGAGCTGATTTCCTTGGGTGGGCCCAGATCGACGACAATCAATGGTAAAAAAATGAAAAAATAAAAATAATAAATTATTGCCATTTTTTTCTTGCATTTTTTTTTCATTTGGTTATAATGTTTTTTCTGACGTGACAAGATGTGAAACATTAGGGTCAGCGCACATCTAGCGGGAAAATGCTCGAGCAATTTTCATTGATTTTAATAATGAACTCAAAAGCACTGCTCGAATTATTATGAAATATTGACGCATTCGGTACGTACTACGGAAAATTCACAGATTTCGTGCCTAACACGACTATCGTGCACATTGAAAATGAATCTAGGGAATTCGAAAAAATATTGTCTCAAAAAGGTTAGGCTACAGGGCAAACCCTTAATCCGATCGTCTTTGTTTTAGACTCAAATTGTAGCTGACTATATTTTCCAGAGGAAAGTTACTCAAATTTTTGATATCGTTCTTCGTTTTCAAAATATCGAGCACCAAAATCAAAAATTCGGAAAAAAATGTTTTTTATTTCACTATTTCGGCTATAACTTTTTCGTTTTTGTCTTTCTCGAATAATTCTTTTTGCACCTTACAGCTGTCGTAAATACGCGTCATTTGAGCCTTTTTTGAATATCATATCTTCACAACTCTCCGAGATATAAGGTGATCGCACTTTTTCGTGAAATCGGGGCCTATACTGGAGCGAACGAAAATACATAGTTGAAAAATAGTTAACTATCCCAATAGACGGCGTTAGTTTGTGAATGTATATATAAATAATGTTAATGTAGTTTTATTTGATAAATAGCATACACAAAAACAGTAAAGTTCAAAAGTTTTCCAGTCATCTAAAGCTAAAATAGTTAAACCTTGTTTACGTAATTTTACCTACTGTTATTAAACTGTAATGCTCTATTTTCAGAAATAATTACCACTCTGTTTATAATCAGATCACAGACCAAATAGACTATCAAATTTCATATTCAGATTACCTTTATCTTTCAAGTGTATTTATTCGCAGTCCATGTCTTATGGTTATGCATCTGTTAGTGTTAGCAATGAATTTTACGATAGGATTATTTGCAGACATTAATAGGTTCACTTAGCCAGTTCACTGGGAAAATATGACGTCAGAGTGCATGAAATTCTCCATTGTATTGATCTTGTGCGCTATAACTATAAAACAGACATGGTTCCCATAGTAGCTTATCTATGGTTCACTGTTTGGGAAAAGGTGATTTTGAAATTAGTTCATAATGGTAATAGGACATTTTGGTTTTAGGTTGTTCTTTTGAACCGGAGGCCTTTCCGCATCTCTTACAATACTGACAATACTAGCCATTTAGTAGGACTATTTTTAAAAATGGAGAAAATAGAGCGGTTTTCTTTTCTTTTTTAAATTTAGTTCCTAACAAACTCGACAGATCAAATGCAAGAACATTGTATATAGTATCCTATAGGTGGACCAAACTCTCGAATTTCGTGGAGAATGCAAAATAAACTCTAATTTTACGTAATAAGTATTAATTTCCTTCAATGTTGTTGTAGGCTGACAACCAAGCAAATGTGAGATAACCAGAATACTCGTGTGTCTCTTTCTAACGTGTTGCCAACTTATTAAGCTACCACTTTAGAATTTACTGTAACAAAAGATGTAGGTAAATTAAAAAATTTTTTTTGTTTTGAAAATTCATAATTTAAAGTATATTAGGTATTGATAATTTTTATTTGTTTTACACTAATTTTGTTCAATTTATGACAAAACAAATAAGGTAAGTACAATACTTTAGTGTATTATTTCAAAACTTTTTAGTGGCAACTCTTTGGTGTTATGAAAAAATATTATTATGGCGGACATATTTGAAATTTGAAAAGTCATAAAATAACAAATTAAATTGTTGTTATAACTGATAATAACATTGTAAACCTTCGAAATGGTCAATTTTTGTTGTGTTACTGGATGCAAAAATGAAATTTACCCTGGCTGTTGGTTTTCTTTCCACAGGTTAGATATTTTATTGTTTCGCTAAACTTTTCTTAACTAGGGTGACCATTGGCCATTTTGGCGACCTATGTATTAAACACAAAATGTGTGTTGCGTTGCTTATAAATTTTTTTTCGGCCCATGTTCCTTAGGGAAAGTTGTTTAGTTTCATTGTCTGAATACAACCTTAAAAGGAAAGACCCTCGTTACTTTCCACCCAGTATACAACGTGTTAATGAATTAACGCAAAACCTCATACACCCCAACTGATTTATAACAAAATAATTAGATTGAAACAATAATTTCATTATTTTGAAATTAAAATTTAAAGTTATTCGCATTTTAAATTTTGAGGCAAAAATTTTATCATTTCAGCAATGAATGAAAGCGCTAACCTACTCATGGATACATTTTAGTAAGAAGGGTATGTGTGTCCGTGCGGTGGGTTGACATCGGGTTCAGTAAATTTTATTTTGAAGAAAGAATCATATGTCGAAACCAAGATAATTCAATTCTCGATTCTAATCAAAATACTTTCTAGTTTTGCGATAATTCATTAACAAGTTGTATTATTTTTGCGGATGAACGAGAACAGTCGCGGGTAAACTCTAAATTAATTTTATAAATATATTTTTTTAGTCTGAGTTTACCCCTAAAAACATTGTCAGAATAAAAAGATAATATTGAATCCTCAACGAGATGGTAAGAAACAGGCTTGAATAAATGCATATTAGGTATCCCGTCAAATTTGAGAATGAATGGACTCCCTAGTTAGAAAGGGACACACGAGGATTTAGGTAATCTCACTTGCCCCGGTGCCAGCACCGTAGTGTACAATCTAGATACTATACAAAATTTTTGATCAAATGTTTATCGCTCCATAGAGACGTACGCGAGATCCTGTCAAGACCTGGTCAAGACTGTGCCTGCATTCTTTTAAAGGCCAAGGGATCGAGCCCATACAACCATGTCAGCCATAAACAGTTTCATATTTTCGATTAAAATGATTCGTAAATAATGAAATATTCAATCAAAAGATGCATTAGCATCTTTTTGATCATCTTCGCCCTCTTTATTACTAAAAAAAAATACTTTTTGAAATTTTGACCTTTATTCGCACAGACCGTAGCGCCATCTATCGTTCCCCTAGAAAACCAAAAGAAAAACGCTCAATGCTAATTTCAGTGCTGTTGTCAACAGTATTTTTAGGACAATATTTGCTACGAAAAATAGTAGCTTATCTATGTGCTACGAGAAGCAAATCGAAATGGATAAAAAGTTGGCGACTGCATCAGCAGCTCGGCTAAATGTTACCAGGTTCTTTTATCAGTCTTTCTACTTCCTATCGTGTGGGCTAGCGCTGGCGTGAGAGTTTTTTCAGACCGCCTTACGGCATCTGACGTGGTTTTTATGTAACGACTACTTACCACCAGAGTTAGTAGCCGGGACCAACGTGCCATTCGAAGCAGGGAATCATCTTTCTTTTCAGACAATCAGGTGATTCAGCCTGCAATGTCCTAACCAACTGGGGAAAAACGCACAAAGTGACATATCACGAGGTGTACCGTGGGAATGGAACCCACGACCTCCGTGTCAAGAGCCCAGTGCTCTTAATTATTAGACAACGGAAGGTCGTCAGTCTATTAAGGAAAAATTCTAAAACAGGATTGTAGAATGGTTGACCTATTCAAACTACTGGATCTGAAACATGGCTACATGGGATTTGGGTCGGACATCAGAGAGAAGAGTTCACATTGAAGAAAGAAATTTCCTTAAATTCAGCTTAAAGCTGAGGGATAAAAATATGTTTACCTAATACTGCGCCCGCGGCATGACGGCGCAATAAAGCTCAATCGCGCCCTAGCTCTCTTTCTTTTTGCGCGCGAACGAACGAGTTAGCAGGCGCGATAAAACGTTTATCGAGTAAGTTTTAAGCTCCTTAGACGTCAAATATTGATTTGTATTAGATCAAGAAAAATAATCTAAAAACTGTACGTCTAATATGCTTCGTTTACAAACACTAACAGATGATCTATAAAAACAGTATCCCTTATCGAATCAAACAAACAATTAGGAAAACTTCCAACACACCATGCCAAAACACTGGAGTGCGTTCACCCTGATAATTTTGGCGGCAAATCCGACTGACGTTTCCTTCATTATAATTTTTTTTGTGTCTTTATTCCGCGGCCAATTTATTTTATAGATATTGGCGCTGGTTCATTGGGGATGCCCGGCTGGACTTGGCCGTGGCACTCGTTGGCTTACCTAACTGGGTCGGCTACGTCACGCAGGAGCACTGGCCAAAATCACCGCGTACGCGGAAAGATGCCGTGAAAAAAAACTCACGCAACGGCTGCCATCTTGCCACGCGCCGTTTTGGCGCGCAACAAGTTACCTGCGTTCCGTTCCACGCATACTTTAGTTGACGATGCACGTAATTTTACAATAAATCCGTCGATGTATCGATGAATAAATCCTGTTGCGAGGTAGAATGCAAAACTTTATTCAATTATATGCATTTAGGTACTTAACGGCATGCATACGGAATGTGTGCAGTTTCTTAGAATTTCCAAAAGATATTGTCGAGACGTGATGATTTTGAATAATTAATTCCAAAGGATAAGACATTGTCAAAGACCTAACGGAACACATCAATGTCTTTTTAGGTCACATTTTGCATTGATGTTGCCAAAATACAATGAAATTGTATTTTATCAATGCAGAGTACGACTTTTGTAGCCATTAACATAATTATTGTTATGTTACGTCCAATATCTTAATATTATATAGGATTATATTAAGGACAGTTAGGCATAGGTATAACTCAGACTGGTGAGTAGTATCAGTGTTATATACTTACCAGAATCTCATGAAAAATTAGGAAATCAAATTTTACAGTAAGCAACACTGGGGTAATTGGATTAGGGCCCTTTAAACACTGCGACTTTTTGCAACACTTTCTGAGACGCCATACAGCCACGATGAAAAACGTTCGTAATAAAATTCAGTTATAAAATTATAAGGCTCTTCTTATAAACAATACGAAATTAATGTTCGGCCAGGTGATTTGGGCCTTCAAATGTTCTTAAATATGCACCAATTAACAAACGCGCGTTTTTATCGCCGTAAAAAAAGTTCCAGTTTGTAAAGGGCCCTACTTGATGACAGTTTGATATTGCCATGTGAAAATCTATATATTTTAACTTTTTTTCATTTAATGAGATTCTGAAGTGCGATTTTTGAAAATCATACGAGTGGGCAGTAGAAAGATGCATAATCTCAATAGTAATTTTGACATTTTCTACTGCCAAGCCGCTCGTATGATTTTCAAAAATCGCACTTCTGGTCGACCTATAAACCACCAAATCCAAATCGTTAAAAGATCACGCTCAAAATTATATGAAAGTTAAGCTGACCTTTCGACTGGCCAAATTATGACTTAAAGATAGGAAATGTACTAAGCATAATAAATTAATAATTATAACAAGAAAATTATTAAATATTTGTGATGGGAAATATTTAAGAAACAGATTTTTTTTTAATTCTGTTTTTTATTTTATTTTAATTGGAGCTTTTAACCCTGAGGAGGTTATAAAAACAAAAGCAATCATTCCTTACAAAAAAATACTATTACTTAAATTGTATTTATATTTTTTTAGATATTCAGATATAGACATTGTCCAAGATATTTTTATTTTTAAATCTCCACTCCCACAGAGCTAAAAAATTCGTATAATGGGATTCATAATTCAGACCAAATATTTTTTGGTAAATTAATGATGATGGCGCATCTGTAGCCTGGTCACAGAAAATAGATAGGTAATATGGCCGTGTGGCAAAATACGGGGCTAGAAACAGTGTCGATAGAAGCTTGATAGAAGTAGAAGAAAATAGATAAAAGCGTTACCGCTTGCAGTCGCTGAAATTACGCCTTCGTTTATCAACGCGGTTAAGAGGGCTATCACACTCCAGTGGCGCCCTCATCACGTTAAAAAAGATTTCTCAATAAAGAAAGCCTAAATTAAAAAAGTGCTCAACAAGGACACTACAAAAGCCTTCAAGCTATTTTCATAGAATACTTTTATAGGTTTTTTTAAAGGTCTAAACATACAAATTTTGAAAAAAGAAAAAAAACGGCCGCTTTTATTTTTATTCGAAATTGTCTAAAAGTGGAATGTTTAGAACCTATAAAAGTATTGTACAACACTGGCTTGAAGGCTTTAGTATCTAGTGTTCGTGTTGAGCACTTTTTTAATTGAGGCTTCCTTTAATGAGAAATCTTTTTTAATGTGATGAGGGCGCCACTGGACTGTGATAGCCCTCTTAAAATGGCGATGCTTTTGAGGTTAGTTCAAATGCAAAATTAGACATTTGTTTATAACCCACTGCGGAGACGAAAGACTTGGAAACAGTAGGTTTTGATAGCACACATTTATTTAACGACTTTCCGATCGTAAACCGTATGGTGTCAAGAAAATACAATTTCAAAATAGGTTTAGTGAAACCATGAAAGACTGGCAACTTTTTTTTTGCGGTGGCTGGGCAACGGCCTTCATTTCTTTCCGCTTTATTCATAGACCCAGCAATTTGTCTATGGCTTTATTAGTTTTTCTTGTGTCTTTATTGGTGAAATGTTTAGATCTCTCATAACTTTAACAATCTGTGGTCGCTCTCGCAATAATGTGATTGAGGATTAGTCTGTTTTATTTATGGATACGACGTTTTCTGCCTACACTATCTATTTGAACGACCGGAATCTTTTGATATGGTCATAAAATTGACTAAAAACTCATGATTTAAGCATCTTTTTTGTCTTTTTTAATAGATTGTTTTTCTCGAATTAACAAAATTCAAATTCAATGGACACTCATCTTTATATAATTTTATACAAAAACTTTGAATAGATAAAAGGCACGATACCACGAAGCTGGAAATAGGTATTGGTACCTTGGAATGGAATACAGACTGCTTTACAAGCGGTGAAACATGAAAATACTCCTTGGCGGTCGGTAATGTTCGGACCCTCTTCGTACGTTTTCATCGTCATCTTTGGTTTGTCCCTTTCTAATCCAAAGAGAATTAAAAAAAATATTTTCTTGAGGGTGGCTCCATAGTAAAGTTGTTCAGTTCGAGGGTTAGAATTCACCTGGTTGGGGATTGAACCATCGCCTGCACGGAAGGCTAAGCTACCTGAGACAATTTAATAGGGACGAGTTACGCGTGTCATTCTACTAAGAAACATTTCTGCCACTTTTTGCGGGGGGCGAGGTAACATGAAACCCGCAACTTTGGATTTTATTCCCCATAAGTTTAGATTCTAATTTTGAATGTCAAAAATCATGAAAAGTAGTCTCTTGTGAACCCCATACGTTCTAAGTTCAAAATTATTGTTTCGCTATTATAGGCTGTCTCGTTTAGTGATAAGGTATAAAATTGGGTGTAAATGCGCAAGATTAATTGATCTAATACCGTGGCAGAGGGGAAATGCTACCGCAAGGCGAGTCCCTATTAAATTGTCTAAGTAAGCTACTCGCCACTAGACCACCATCTTCGATTTTCAAAGAGCGAAACCCAAAAGCTATTCTGAAACGGTGTTTCATTCTCAAACCAATGAAATAAAATAGCGAATGCACGAAACATATCGACCTTTATACGATTTTATCGCCTCAAATGTACTGGAACTATACTGTATTTATATCGCATTACCAACAAGTTGAGGACTGGTAACAGCTGAACTGTTGTGCGGAAATAGAAAATAGTTTCAAGAACTAAAGGTAGGGGCGCTGTGGTAGCGGGAACGTGTCCAGGTGAAAAATGCCCCTTTATTAGGAGTTGGTAATTGATCTGAAAGAAAACATTTTTTTGGGAAACCAAAACTATTTACGATATTTTGTAACTGTCAGAATTTTAAAACTCTATACAGGGTGTGGGGACTTGTCACAGATGTGAACACCCACAAGTTATAGCAAAGATGCCAACAGATGGCGATACCGTCGCTCTCGGAAATATGCTCCATACAAAGACAACGTTCATCGTAAATACGTAACTCGTAACCTACTATACATAAGGTTTACAATCGAATGCGAGACATGAATCGCGCATGAGAAATAATCACAGAGATTCAATACATATACAAGGTCCAACTAAGAACTGTTGGACCACGGCCGGTCCCCAGGCTTCACACATAGCCTGGTGGAAGATCTTCCCTTCTTCTTTTCAATGGAGGAACATTCCCAGTAGCACCTCCATAAGGGTACAAGGGAGCGCCCTCCGCAAATTGAAATGGTAAACTCAGACCATCAAACTGAACAACTTCAGAAACGCGAAAAAAAATCACCTGTTTCATAAAAACTGACTGTACCTATCCGGTTCAAATGTATAGCAGGTATCTAATGATCAAGGCTGTTGGTGCACTACAGTATTCAGGTATTTTTCGGGCGTAGTCCCACCACGTAATCCCACCACTGTAACTCGTGTGAACGAGTATCAACAGCAGCAACCACTCATAACACTAGACAGTGAAGTCGAGCGAGCGAGCGGAAACCCGCAATGAATTTAATCAAAGAAGACAAGAGGAGTAATAAAAATTTATATCCGAATTATCCATTGCATTGGGTTTCATTCAATCAATCATCATCATCAATGTCCCGGTTAGAACAGACAACCTGGATTTATCTCATGGTTGTCGGAGCAACTCTTTACTATGACGTTTACAGTGTTTTTAAAAGAATAATTAATATAATATGCATGCATACGCATATGCTCACGAATATATTCCCCGAGGGGATACCTAGCCAGAAGTATTTTAAATTAAGCATATTAAAAATAACCACATTTCACTAGCAATCACATGTGCCGCTGTGTAGATCTACCTAACTAGCAATTAATTTAATTTTTGAGTTGTAACATACAGCTACAAGACGTTAATATATCGACATAGGACACATTAGTTATATTCCGAGAGATAAGTGTACTTTTTGCAACCATCAGCAGCAAGGCTGATTCAGTGTTTATGGGGCGTAGAGCTTTTCTGTGATGGGGATGGACCAGGTCTGTCTGCATAACTCCAGTCGGTTTAGGAGTTACTGATGATTAAAGGTCTGTAAAAAATTAACGATCAGCTGTAAGGCTGATCGCTATGTGAACAGTACAAAAACTGACATGGTTCATCAGTTGGTTTAGGAGATACAGCCGTTCAAAGGTCGGAACTTTGACTGGCTGTATCTCCTAAACTGACTGATAGAGCTTGACAGTTTTTGTACTGTTCATATAGCTACAGTGCATACTACAACAATAACATACGTTCAGCCTTGCAGCTGATCGTTAATTTTTTACAGACCTTTAATCATCAGTAACTCCTAAACCGACTGGAGTTACGCAGGCAGACCTAGTCCATCCCCATCACAGAAAAGCTCTACGCCCCATAAACACTGAAAGGACCATATGTTGAACTCCTGATCTTGGGCTAGTGGACTGTATTTACTGTTGGCTGGATGCTGAAGAAAGGAAACAGCTGGATCTTCTTTTATATAGTTTTAATACGGCACAGACACACCATAGCAGCCGGTGAGGCGAGGGTTGAAGAGAAAGAGAGGGGGGCGCAGCCCTTGACATTGACATTTGACACTGGCAGATCAGATCAGGTGTTTACATAGATAAAAATTTAATGTTGAATTGCCAACACAGCCTTGCTGCTGATGGTTGTAAAAAGTACACTTATCTCTTATACTAGTACACGCGTTGAAGTTGAAGCATTTAGCATTTTGACGTCAATAAAACCCGCTCATAAACCGCCTAAGAAATCGCTCCGCTGTCCCTAGCACCCCACCCAACATGCAAGCCGACCTTCCTTCGCAAGAGCTTAGATCGAACCAAATGGTTACGTCTGAACTTCTCCGATGCTAATGCAATCGATGTTTTGATTTGATCCGAGATTTTCTTTTAACTGCATTCTTTGTTACCGACTTTAAAACCCGAAAGGTGTTGATTCTTTGGGTTTCATTGATAAGATTGTTATGTAGGGGAAGGAATTTAACTTTTCTACGGACACAAAAATACGCTCTAAAGGTTTGGAAGATGTGAATTCAGAGTTTTTGGATAGATTGGACCGAGTATTATGTAGTTAAAGAGTTTAGACTTATGCCTAAAATACCTGGCTTCAGATGTGAACTCTTGTACCCAACTCAGTAATGAAATGCGCATCGAATTTGCCTGGTATGGAATGAAACTGAATTGTCCATACTCTAATCATCATCATAGGTAAGGCAGGACACAGGCTTCATTGTGTATTTATTTTCCACAACACGGATTTAATGGATTGGTTGAAACAAGTAAGTCATCTTGCTGTCAGGGCATTTGCATTCTGACCGAGAATTTTTACTGAGTCAATAGGTTCCTTACTGTCTTCGAGATGAACCTATCATCATTCACCGTTTCAGCCTTTTTTACACGTCCACTGCTGGACATAGGCCCTCCCCAAAAGAGAGGTTTTGGTATAATCGTCACGCTTGGCAGACGGGTCGGCGATCGCAGTTGGGTGTTAATATAGTCGAAGAACGGTGCTGCCCATCCTCCGGTTAATCCCTTTAGTCACCTCTTACGACACCCACGAGACAAGCTGGGGTGATGCAATATTCTTGGCCGGCACCACACGGCATGTGAACCTATACTTGCCTATACTAAGACAAAATTGTCCTTAGATATTTCTTTGAGAACACTTTTAAATCCTTTGTACCCAAAGGGTGAAAACACGACCCTATTACTAAGCCTACGTTTTCCGTCCGTCCGTCCGTCCGTCCGTCCGTCCGTCCGTCCGTCCGTCTGTCCGTCTGTCCGTCTGTCCGTCTGTCCGTCTGTCCGTCCGTCCGTCCGTCTGTCCTACCTATTTAGGGCTGTAACTTTTGAACTGTAATAGCTAGATAGTTGAAATTTTTCATTTTTCAGATAACGCATAAGCGTTATTACGGCGGATTTGTTAACAAATAACAAAAATGTCAAAAAGTTAAAAATTAAGGGGGGTTCTCAACAAGAAACTAGTTTTTATCGACGTTTTTTCTTCACGCTCTATCGTAAAAACGGTAATACATACAAGCGTCAAACTTAGTGTGATTATAGAGCAAACTCTACAAAAAAAACAAAAAATACTAAAAACCGGCCAAGTGTGAGTCGGTCTTGCGCTAAAGGTCCCGGACAAAAAAAGAATTTTTTTCTATGTTAATAAAATGTTGTGTTCTGTGGTGGTGTGGTACGGAACCCTCGGTGCGCGAGTAGTCCGACTCGCACTTGACCGGTTTTATTTTATTCACGATCGAAGTCATTAAACTAATAAAATGCCCTTTTACGTAATTTTTGAACTTTTCCTCAACACATTACAACTCAACTCACGACAACAACACGTTACTACAAATCCTTACAAACTGCATTGTCCACGCACTACGAGTAAAGCTGACGCCACATTAAAACCCATCAGGCCTATCAGCATTCCTGTCACTCCGACATTTATATCAGTACGTGCAAGTGAGAGACTAACAAACAGGCTCGCAGACGTAAAGTCTAGGGACGTATCCGGGATTTAGCACGACAGTTTTGTAATTGTAGTGGGAATCTACGATTAGGTGTGCTACTTTTGATTCGTGTATCCGCTTAATTTATATTGACAACTAACTGTTGCCGGCGACTTCGTCTGCGTTACCCGGATAAAAAGTACCCTATGTGTTAATCCAGGCAATGGTCTATGTGTATGCCAAATTTCATCAAAATCCGTTTAGCAATTTTTGCGTGAAAGCGGAACAAACATCCATCCATACTTACAAACTTTCGCGTTTATAATATTAGTAGGATAGTAGGATATTGGCATAGTGCAAATCAAAACGAATTTTCCTATCTTACGTACCTACGGAGTAGTCGGTCTTCGTGCTGAAACGGTTAAGAGGCTCCCCATAGGTAAACGCTAGCTCGGGCCATATTTTACTGGTTTTTAGAAACTATCTTCTCGTTATTTGAAAGACATACAAATAATTGAAAAGTGTAGCAATATTCTTCAACATCTCGGCTTTATTTGCTATAGATCATATTTCTTTTTTTTTTTTCTTATTTTTTTATAAAATACATTATGAAACCTGTGTTCAAAGGAAAGCCTAAATATTGGAAAAAATCTGTATTATGTGCATCTACTTTTTAAGCTAAAGTCACATTTACTTGAGACACACATCTTTGTGTATACAATATTAAGATCTAAAATTGCTATATAGCAAATTTTTTTTAAGACCAATATTTAATAAGTTAATTAGATAATTGTTAAATTTAGGGCGAATTCTTATGATTTTAGAATGTGATTTCCTTGGATTAGAAGGCCCAATGTGACATAATGAAGGACAAGCTAGTCAAAAATAGGTATACCTACTAAAATGACGTACTTAGTTTAGTAGAGGTGAGGTGGCTCTGAAAGAGCAGGTCAGGTTCGGTCAGGGAAACCCCTTAAGACGAACTACCCGCATTGAATTGGGCACGGTAGTGAACGAACCACAAAACAGAGAGCCTCAAATAGTCATAATGCTATTTCCATTAGTTCTCTTTTCTTTTATGTGGGACTATACAGCATAGCATAGCATATGCTCACGACTATATTCCCCGAGGGGGGTAGTCAGAGAAATTCTGTAACTTCGTAACATCCACGTTCAGGGTCCTTCTTAATATGCTGACCCTTTTTTAAGGGGATGGTCAGACCATCTAAAATAGATTGTCAAGTCATCGTCGATTTGATTCCACTCTACTCTACCTATAGTACTCTACCTCAACTGATGAAGCCCGAAAACTAATTAAAACAAAGTACAGAAATAGCTGAAACTATTAACATAGTTGCCGACAAAGTAGCAGGCAAGTTCGGGGAACAGTTGTCCTCGGTTGTGTCAACCGTTCTCGTAAGCCGGACCTTGTTGTGGAAGAATGTCGCTTGTTTTGGGATAGTCACAGTATAGGAAAGAGTATCTAGTAATACATACAGCACGTCTAGTATGATTTCTCTGCACGCGCGCGGCGCGCCTTTGCTCCATAGAAAATTATAATCTGCTCCCGCCAATGACTTTTTATAACAAGTCATTGGCCTCGATTCGGAGTGTACCACGACTTAACTAAACTAAATTTATTCCTGTCACTTTCGAAAATAAGATTAAGAAAAGAGACAGAAAACCAACAGCTGACTTTAGTGCTGTCAAAGTGGCGCTAAACGCCCAAAAACGCTTTAATAAGATGGCGTACATTATGATGGCATCTTATTTTGCGCATTTAACGTCACTTTGACAGCACTAAAGTCAGCTGTTGGTTTTCTGTCTCTTTTCTTAATCTTATTTTAGAAAGTGACAGGAATAAATTTAGTTAATTTAAGTCGTGTCACAGTCCGAATCGAGGCCATTGGCTCCCGCGCTTTTCGGAGAGCGAAATTCGCGCTTGTCGTGACAAGTAGTATGGAATAAAGCCGAGTCGCGCACAAGAAGAGAAATCATGCTAGACGTGCAGTACAGACACTCCCTGCCACTTTGCGGCGCCAATTTTGTATGACAGAATTAGTTCTCAACGTAACCACTAGGAGCGCTGTATGAAATTCAATACAAAAACTGTAGTTTACTACAGTATTTTTGCTGTAGTACTATACTACAATGTAAACTCATGGTAGGCCTACTGAACGTGTTATCGCTGTAGAGAAGATGCGGCCAGAAACTCTACAACATATTACGACTATCGACAATGTCGACAAACGGGTAAGGCTATCAGTATAAAATTGCTACAAGCCTCTGTCCCAGTCCATGAATCACAACTTTAGAAACAACTTCGGAAGTTAATATTTTATTTGGCACTCGGTCAAGCTTTGACTCGATTTCAAGGCTGATACTAAAAGGGCTGCTTGAAATGTCACCTTTATACTCTATTATTAAGAAAAGCAACTGTTTTCGTGTTGAGCACCGGCTCTCAAAACTCTCAAACGGTGAAGGAAAATATCTTAAGGAAACCTGCATACGCTGAAGAAGAAATTCTGATGCGTATGTGATGTCTACCAATTTGCATTGAGCACGCGTGGTAGACTAACGTACAAACACCCTCCCTGAGGCCTGAGCCCTGCAGTGGTACGTATGATGATGATTAAGAAAAACATCTGTTTATCTGTCCATTTGTTATGTTGACTACTGAACTGATTCGTATGTGGTTATGAATAAAATTTTGAGCAATAATTTGGTACAATAATACATTACTTTCTCAGGAACGTTGTAAAGAATCGTCGCCATGATATCTAACGCGTCAAACTAATCGTTTATATTTCTAGCATAAGCATTATGCACACGATTAGGCTGCCTGTCCATTGACGCGAGCTGGCTGTGCGAGCTGTGCAGCTCGCCCAGCCAGCTCGCGTCAATGGACAGGCAGCCTTATGTTACCTGAAGGGGCTGTCAGCTGAGGTTTCATAAAGATACAGAGTGTAGCAAAACACACTAAAGGGCACTTCTATCAAACTGAACAACTATCACTTTAGAGCTAACATCGAGACTAAAACTAGAAAAAAAAATCTACTGTCCCATGATACCAAACTACAGTACCGACTTGAGTAAAATGTTTGGGACAGCAGATTTTTTTTTATCTTTTCTCGATGCTGCCTCCATAGTGAAAATTGTTTAGTTTGATTTTCTAAACTTACTTCGTACTACCTTAAGTATTACTAGGGTGTTTTATTACACCCTATATACACCAATAGTTTTTAATAAACACTAACAAAAAGCTATTGCCTAAAAATGGCGCCATTTTTCTTTTTTTATTGCAGCCATCAATCAAACTTGAATATTATAGTTCAGAATAAAGTTAGAAACAAAACTTGTTATTACAAATATCTCGGAACTCAGTCCGAACTGAGATATAAAGGCTTGAAGTGCACGTAATGGTAATATTTTCAACATCAAGCCTATAGAGGCTATATAGATAGAGGAGATATAGATCTCCGTCCGGACTGAGTTTAGGGATATACGTGTTAATAAGTTTTGTTTGTTACTTTGTTCTGAAATTAAATATTCAAGTTTGGTTGCTGGCTGCGCCAAAAACAACGGCGAAAAATAAGGCGCCAACCATCCATACAAAACCCGCATTGTCTTTTTAAGGCTATTCTACCGTTGGCGCGCTCCATACAAACGTAGTATGGTGATATTTTCAATACTATCCAATTAAAGTCAATGAAATTTTTCAAAAACAATCAAGTAACTAATCTCTATGTCGGTATGAAGGCAGATTTTCGTTAAAATATACAGTTTCAATGCTAGGATTAATTTAAGATTTGTATGGAAATATTTGTGGCACTGTAACTTTAAAACTATAAATTGAATCGAAAATCTGACTTCGTACCGACATAGAAATTAGTTACTAGATTGTTTTTGAAAAATTTCATTGACTTTAATTGGATAGTATTGAAAATATCACCATACTACGTTTGTATGGAGCGCGCCAACGGTAGAATAGCCTTAAGGGTGTATTCAGACAGTGAAACTAAACAACTTTCCCTAAGAAACATGAGTCTAAAGCCGACAAAAATTCAGTCTTGAATCCAAACTAGGATGGATAAACTCATTATTTATAACGGTTCCTTACAGACTACCAAACACAAAAGAACAAAATGCTTCTTACTCCAAAAATGTTACAAACCTATCAACCCACCTGGCCCAAAGGCCACCGACCACAATTACGCAACAACAATAAACAATACAATATACAAAATTAACATAACATTTACAACTCAACGTCAATGCGTACAAAAAAAAGTGCGCGTGATTGGAATCCAAGTTGAACATTTGCAAATAATTGTTAGCAAGTGCATCGGCCTCCCTTCACCTTGTCTTACGGTTTTAGAATATAAATAAAGTGCACTTTGCGGACCATTGTGGATTATTTCGATTACGTAGTACATGGGTATTACCAAGTTATGGCATTACCTTTAAGGATATTTAACGTTGCATACTGTCACGTAAGTTGATAGAGATCTTTTTAGTTATCTATTTTGGTCTTTATCTCTTTCTATCATATCTGAAAATAATATATCTGGAAAAAGAATCTAATTCTACACAAAATTGTGTTTATAACTTTTACTATTGAACTCACTTTGAAATAGCGACAAAAAAGATTGTACCATCCTACTTAATATTATAAACGCGAAAGTTTGTAAGTATGGATGTTTGTTCCGCTTTCACGCAAAAAATTCTGAACGGATTTTGATGATTGGCATACAGATAGACCCAGGCCATGGTCTATCTGTATGCCAAATTTCATTTCCTGGATTAACACATAGGGTACTTTTTATCCGGGTAACGCAGACGAAGTCGCGGGCAACAGCTAGTAGATAATAATTATATTTTCGCGATTTCAGTTTTTGTCTCATATTTAAAGTTGTTCAGTTTGATAATTTGGAGCAACCCTTTAATTATGTAAGGCATTTAAGTTTACACCCTGTGTAAGCCGTATTGAATTTTGATTACTGTCATGTCTTTAGTGACACTCGCAAATCGATTGAAGTGAGAAACATCAAAATCGACCTACGCTTTTGGTCTCTAGTGTGCCACAAAGGAACAAACTTACATACATACATAGGCTGATAAACACATTACCCTTCCTTTGCGTCCCGCAGTCGGGTAAAAACGTCCAGCGGCCGTAGTATAATGCGCGAGATAAAGGCTATATCACACCTTTTATCTCGTTCATTCGCATAAAATTAGAAAGAGAGCTGAAGCCGCTACAGCGCCAATGACATTAGTAAACTAGATAACTCTACAGGTTGAAATTGATATTCATTAGCATCCTTTTAAACAAAGAGTCTACCCATCAAACTGAACAACTTTTACTATGGATGCAAACCGATCGGATCAACTAAAAAATCTGCTGCCCCATACTAAAGTGCAATGCCTACTTGACTCAAATGTATGCAACAGCAGATTTTTTTTACTCCTATCGGTTTGCTGCCATATTAAAAGTTGTTTAGTTTGATGGGTAGACTCTTAGTTTAAAAGGATGCCAATGATATCAATTTCACCCTGTAGAGTTATCTAGTTCACTAATGGCATTGGCGCTATAGCGGCTTAGCTCTCTTTCAAATTTTGTGCGAATGAACGAGATACACCAATCACCCTGTACATCACATTGCCATGCTACGGGCGCAGGTAAGTAAACTCACCCTGTACATCACATTGCCATGCTACGGGCGCAGGTAAGTAAACTATAATAAACAAAACATCTTCCTAGCACAGACTAAACCCAAGACCATAGTCTCAAATCCAGCAGATGACGTTTAACGACAATCGCATGCAAATTCCCGGTGTTGTCCCGGGATGCCGGGATTACGGGACTGCTACCCACATCACTAATCCCCGTGTAAGTTGGCTTAGAGTTGTCAACGGGTTTAGTGTAAGATATTGAGCTAACTTGTATGATCTAGCTATGACTACAGTGTAACGGCTTGAAGATATGATTTTAGGTGTACAGGGTCCTTCTTAATATGCTGACACCGTTTTATGATCAGACCATCAAACTGAACAACTTTCTCTATGGCACCAACATCGATTCCACGAAAAAAAAATCACCTGCCTTATACATTTGGCTCGAGTAGGTTTGCCAGTTTTGTATGGAAGAGATGTTTTTTTTATCGCGATTTCGATGTTGGTGCCATAGAGAAAGTTGTTCAGTTTGACGGTCTGATCATCCCCTTAAAAAAGTGTCAGCATATTAAGAAGGACCCTATATAGGGTGTTAGGGTAAACAGTAGCATTACTTTAAAGGGTGGTTGTATTCATGATACTGAACAACTTTCCCTAATAGAAATCAAAAGGCAATTAGAAAAAAAAAATTTTTTTTTCTTAATGCAATCTGCTGATCAAACGTTTGTATGAAAAGTCGATTTCTTTTTTTTTTTGAAGTTCCTATTGGTTTCTTAGGGAAAGTTGTTCAGTATCATACAATCACCCCTTAGAGTGGTGCAACAGTCACATCCTAACACCCTATAGTAGTTTTCCCCGCGACGTCGTCCGCTAATAGGGTTCCCGTCATCGTACCGAGACAAATGATATACCAGATTTTAGGTCTGTTTATAAGCCTTCAGACACAGAAATTTCATTAAAATTGGTCCACTAGTTTTTGCTTGATTCTCGAACAAACAAACAAAGAGACAAAAATCCAAAAATCTGTGATTTGGAGTCGGAGACACCTAAACACCATATCAAGACTTTTTTTGTAAATATCTTCGACGCATTCTTTTACAGTTTTATAATTAGACCTTTCATACAAATGTACAATTCTACTCGACCCAAATGTATGGGACAGCAGTTTTATTTTTCGCGATTTCGATATTGGTCCGACATAGAGAAAGTTGCTGATCTCTTAAAAAACCATCAGCATAGTTTATGAAGGACCCTGTACAGGTTATATGTTTTATTTTCACTCGATCTATTAATTCATTTACAAAAGTGGGTTAAATAACCACTGTAATTAATAACCCACTATGGGTTTTTTAATTTTCATGTACTAATTAGAATGTGGGAAATTCAAGAAATGCACCCCTATAGCTTTTTGCTGTCGTGGTTTATAATGTTTTTTGTTGTCTTCTTCTTTCTTATCGTGTGGGCAGAGCCCCTGTTTCAGAGTTCTTTCAGACCGCCTTATGGCATCTGACGTGGTTTTTATGTAACAACTACTACCACCAGAGACAGTAGCCGAGACCAACGGCTCAACGTGCCATCCAAAGCACGGAATCATTTTTCTTTTCAGACAATCATGTGATGAATCGCCTGCAATGTCCTCACCAACTGGGGAAAAACACACAAAGTGACATATCACTACGTGTCCCCGTGGGAATTGAAACCACGACCTCCGTGTCGAGAGCCCAATGCTCTTAACCATTAGACCACGGAGGCAGTTTTTTGTTGTGAAAAGCCTATTCTATTTTTATGTTATGTAAAACGGAAACTAAAGATCTAGCCAACCATATGAAATCTATTGCTCTCTTTATACTCCCACATCAGAAATACACCGTACATCCTCCTAAGCCCAAACCAGCCGAACGATATTCAGTAATATAGTGTAGCACAAATATGCTTGGAGTTATGACAGTGTTGCCAGTTTGCGGTGTGTGGTTTAAGGGTGGTTTATACCCTCGCATAATGTAGAGCGAGCTGTATTGTGGGAGGCGAATAGAGGCAAAAATTGTTTGTAATTGTAAAAACGTTGCAATGGATGCAAAACCCGAAAATCTTTTACTTAGTGCAACAAAACGCCCTAGTAATACCATCAAATGATAGCCAACCTCAGAGATGGTACCTCAACAAGAAGAAGATGCCATCAAACTGAACAACTTTCACAATGGAGACAACATCGAGATAAAAAATCTGCTAACCCATATACAGGATGTAACAAAACACCCTTAAAATACTTAAGGGGGTGCTTCAGACCATCAAACTGAACAACTTTCACTATCGAGCCAACTTCGAAATCGCGAAAAAAAAATTTGCTGTCCCATAGATTTTAGTAGAGTCGGTACAGCAGTTTTGTATGGGACAGCTGATTTTTTTCGCGATTTCGAATTTGGCTCCATAGTGAAAGTTGTTCAGATTGATGGTCTGAAGCACCCCCTTAAAGATTACTTGGGTGTTTTGCTACACCCTGTATGCAGGGTAAAGTGACAGCCTAGCAAATACTGAAACGGTGAACTCAGACCATCATACTAAACAACTTTTACTATGGAGCCTACCTCAGGAAACGCGAAAAAAATCTGCTGTCCCATATATTTTAGTCGGGTACGTACAGCAGTTTTATATGGCACAGCTGATTTTTTTCGCGTTTCCTGAGGTAGGCTCCTTAGTGTAAGCTGTTCAGTTTGATGGTCTGGTTCACCGTGTCAGTATTTGCTGGCTGTCAGTTACACCCTGTATATTTGACTAGAATAGGTACTAGAGTTATGTACGAAAAAGCAAACATTTTTTTTTTCGTTGTTGGCTCCATATGATGAAATTTATTCAGTTTGATGGTAAATGGGTGTTTTGTTACACCTTGTAAAATTTTTTTAAATTCACATTAAAACACCGCGGTTTGCCAATTTTTAATATAAAAGTAAAAAATTATTTTGATTTTGTGTTGATATCCATGCTTTAAAAATTCCTGTAAGTATTTAGAAGTTAATTTGGATTAGGTACATAAATTAACTTTAAACCAGTTTGATAAAAAATTACATACGTGGCTGTAGGCAATTTGAAATGCCAAATCTTAATCGAAAATAAACTATGTATGAAATAATAATTTGTACCCTAAAAAAGGTTAATAATTGCTAAATATAAAATTATACCTGGAAGAGAAACATGGAAGAATGATCGTAACTGAAATTATTCTCAGAAGACTTGCATTTTAGTGCAAATAGGCTTTAAAAAATTTCCAATTGAGATAATATTACTCTACGTATATACATACGTACGTACTATTATTTTCAACATTCAATTCTGGTTTACTTTTTGAGACTTGAACTATTGAAACAGAATATAATAGTATACAAGGGTGTAAGGAAAAGTATCATTAACCTTTAAACCACATACTCTATCCATCAAACTGAACAACTTTTACTATGGGAGTAAACCTTAGACTACTTATATAGGGACGCGTAACCACGTGTCATTCTACTAACAAACTTTCTGCCACTTTTTGCGAGGGGCGAGGTAACATGTTATCCGCAACTTTGGATTTTATTCCCTATGACTTTAGATTCTAATTTTGAATGTTCAAAATCATGAAAAGTAGTCTCGTGTAAACCCCAAACGTTCTAAGTTCGAAATTATTGTTTCGCAATTAATAGGCTGTCTAGTTTAGTGATAATGATAAGTTATAAAATTGAATGTAAATGCGCAAGATTAATTGATCTAATACCGTGGCAGAGGGGAAATGCTACCGCAAGGCCGGTCCTTATATAAGTAGTCTAAGGAGCAAACCGATAGGAGCAAAAAAATAATCTGCGGTTGCATACATTTGAGTCGAGTAGGTATTGGTATGGAACAGCTGATTTTTTTTGTTCTGACAGTGTTGCTCCTATATTAAAAGTTGTTCAGTTTGATGGGTAGAGTATGTGGTTTAAATGTTAATGATGCTTTTCCTTAAACCCTTTACAAGCAGTGAGCTGTGTCACCTCTTAAAATAGTTTCAGTTTTATCATCCTATTGAAGATACAACAATGCATGTTACACTTTAATTTTATAAAATTAGTATACTGTACAGATTCCTTGCACACTATGGGCCTTACTTCATTTGTAATCAACAAAACAATATCGGTCACTGTCTAGCTCCAGAGGGCAAGGTGGTGGTATATTTATATAACAACTTCATACTTACTAAGAAAACCGTCCGACAAAAGAAGTTGCTGTAGGGCGATCTTTTCTCATACATTGAATACCAAATATTTAGAAAATAATGCCCTGTAAGAATCGTCTCAGTATGAAGCACTCGTAACCGTAACTTGGTACCACAATAAAGTAAAGCCCCTAACGTAAACAAGAGAACATCCCCCTAAAGAAAACCTTTTTAAAATAGCCAGTGAAATTAGAGAACTCAAAAACTAACGGCCAGCTCTAGAACAAAGAAATGAAAGTCACGTCTACGCTTAAATTTAAGTGGTCCCAGTTTCAATGGAGCCCGCGTCATTAGGAAAGAAAGAAGTAATTAAAAGACAGATAAAAAATCCTCAAGAACAAAAGTCCGCTCTCATTTACAAAAGGAAAAAGGCAAGCGAAGAAGGTAAACATTCCATAATCGAAAAAAATCTTGTGCAACTGTTTAGTACTATAAACAAGATTGTGCTTGGCAAAGCTGCAAGGCGGTTCCGATTAGACTGCGCCATCATTCCACTGGTTCATTCAATATTTTTTTTACCGAACGCTGTAATTTCTTGGCTCGAACGCATCCGTTTACATGCCAAACAATAAATTTATTAGTCGGAGGAGTGGCAACACTAGATCCACGTCACGGCTACGTCATCGATGTGTCGTCATTAATTCCAAAATCGAAAAAATTCGACCGTTCGATTTGCATGTTCCGTTATATAACGCACGCTTCGCCAAGGTGACTCGCCGAAGCTACAACTGACTGTGTCTATTTTAGTTCGAATTTCATAAATATCCCGCGACAGCTCATCTCTCCTCTCCCGCGTCTTTTGCCGCCATGAACGCGGCGGCCATCTTCGTAAGTTTAGGATCGCATCGGCTTGCGTAATTATCGTGGTACCGTTGTCGCCCAGAATACGCGAGCTTCGGCCGAGTCGATTGAAGGCGTCCTTGCTAAATTTAAAGTCCTTTCTCAAAGTTTATCGTTTATGAGGTAATAGAGGTGTGACGTTGTTCTGGCAAGTTGCCGGCCGTACGACGACTGGACCGAGGAAAAATCAGACGGTACGCCTCGTGTGCGGTTATATTTAGCTGTGTCCCCGCAGCGCACTTTGAGGGACAAACGGACGACGGGAGATCCGCTAGATTATCACAAAACTCTTTAAACATTACGATACCTAGAGCTAAAGGCCCAATAGCATCGACGATGAAAATGGTGCGAAAACTAATCGTATATCAGACGGCAGATGCGCTAACCAAAATTGCCGGCCGGCATGCACTACCATCAATATCGCCGACCTAATTGAATATTATACGGCAATTTGTGTTGCCGAAAATCTGGCTGCGAATCTGTGGTAATATGCGGTCGCAGTATATAGCCGGGTGTTAATGTTTTCTATGGGCATGACACGGTGCAGTGTTGCAGAACTAAATTTAGTGTGGCTCGCCCTGTTTTAGCTCGAGCTTGAGTTTGCGCAACGCAACGTCGCCTCGGACTCGTGCGAGAGGGACGGCACGTTCTATTATCGGAAAAATGGTCGCTAGACGGTTGGGATTTGTCGATTTTGTACTTATTTAAATCTTGGACACTTTATTTGTCCAAATAAAGATACTATGATTGGATCCGGTTTGCAAGAGAGTTCTGATTCGTGTTCAAGTTCTGAAAACGTCGAGTGTTCCAAGACAGATTAAAGTACCCCTCCTGGCTCGCTGGACCTCATTCTAGTCACGTGAATGGGTCCTTTTGATACAAGTTCTACGAGAGTCACAGCATTAATAGTAGTTACCCCAAAAACTTCCTTTGAGAAAAGGACAATGTTGATGTTGTATTTTCCCTGCATCATTCGATAAAAGATTTCTTACTAGAACCGAAAAAGTAAGGGCTATATTAAAGAGGGAAGAAAGAGAGTAACTACAACATTACCTAGATGACACAAAATTACAGATGAAAGACAAAATAACTTGTCAGACAATATTGTAAGCATCACTGGTCAGAATCGAATAGGATTAGCAGAATATCGTGAGAAATGCCGCTATAAAAATGAGACCTATGATCAGCAGTGGCTTGATGTGGGCTGATTGAAATGATCGACTGAATATTAAAGACCCAAGGACCAATGACAGATGTCAATCCGCAGTAACTAATTTTGTGAATAATAACATTTCTTAAACAGGTCCGCTGGCTCAAAGTGGGTCTTAGCTTCTGAAACGAGAGCGCATCTTTTCCCGATCCTGTGCAACCTCTCGGCTTAAAACTCACTGAGGGGACCTCCACTACGTCGGTATAGTGGACGCCGCGCCGGACTAGAACCCTACTATATGGTCCAGGCCGGGTCTGTTCTGTTCTCGATACATTTCGATTGTATAGACCCTATGCAATCTAAATGTATCGAGAAGAAATGTTTTTTTCCTGTTTCCCTCTATCCCTATCATATCAAACTTGTTAAAAAATTTTGAAAGTTATTTAGTTTGAAACCAATTTCCAAACTTTGATTTCGCTTCAAATCAACTGATACGAAAATTGTAAGGTTTCAGAGACTGACTGTCAGTTACAGAAACGCTCATTAAAGTTAATCCTCCATTAAATCTCTTGCTGTCACATTTTGTCCTGTTGACGGAGTAAAAGCTACATAGAGATTTAATGGAGGAATAACGCTATAATGAGCGTTTCTGCAACTGAGTGTCAGAGACTGAGAGCTACATATTTAGAGCGTGGGCTTGGGCTAAGTAGGGTCGAAAATCAATGGAATTTTACATACAGGAGTTCGAACTGAGACTTAAATCTCGATCAAATCTTTATCGATTTGTTTTGTACAAGCACCAATAGACTTAAAAATATTCTAGCACGTGACTTTTTTGATGGCCCATAATAATTTTGTATTACCTTAGTTTTTATTTTTTAATGTTAGCTTTATTCATTAGACTTTTCTTTCTCTTTATTTTTATATGTGGGAACTTGTTGTCAGCATCTGACTAACAATCTGTCTTTGTTGAAACCGAACTGTTATTTAGCTGTAAGTTCTCCAAAAAGGAAATAAATAAATAAATAAATAAAAATAAAAATTAATCATCTCTGAATCTTAGTCTAGCACTCAGTTGCAGAAATTCTCATTATAGTTAATCCTCCATTAAAATCTCTTGCTCTCACTTCTAGATCTTGTTTACGTAGTAAAAGCTAATAGGTAAGAGATTTAATGGAGGATTAACTCCATAGATAAATTACAATTAACTATTAGAGTTAATTTTAATTTATCTATGGAGTTAGATAAATTACAATTAACTCTAATGAGTTAATTGTAATTTATCTATGGAGTTAATCCTCCATTAAATCTCTTAAACGCTCATTAGAGCGTTTCTGAAACTGAGTGCAAGTGTCGTTGATTTTTACAATATAATGTAAGTACACTTTTATTTGCTTTACATGAAAATTGAGAAAAAACAATACTTCTTTTGAAACTGAGAGAAAATTATTACTGTTTTGATTTACGATTGTCTCGGAGACTTGGTATGTTTGGATGGTTGTAGGAGGAGCTCGGACATATTTATCTATTGTAGTGAGAGGTGGGCGTGTGTGTTTGTTTGTCCTCTATTTACATACTTATAATACTGTATTGAAATCTTTGGCATCATTTTAAACTAAGACTCTAAACAACAAATTGAACAACATTTACTATGGGATCAACAACAAACCTAATATCGCAAAATAAATCGGCTGTACCATACATTTGAGACGAGTTGGCATCGCAGATTAATATGGAATTGCTGATGCAAAGAGAAAGATAGATACAAAAATATGTGTAGCTGACTTTCTCTATACCACCAAATAATTTTAATGGAAAATTTTTGTGATAAAATGATTCTCAGTTTGCAATCGAAATATAGCGATATTATATCCCTTGATTGTTTCGTATGACATGGCTTAGGTCGAAACAGAGATTGCAAATAAAGTTTTTTCTCTCTGAGATTGCATTTTTTGTTAAAACGGACTTGCTTGCTACAACTAGTTGCTACAACTAGTTGCTACAACGGAATGCTTCAAAATTAAATTTTTTGTCGTAGCTAGGCTTCTGACTACCCCAAAATAGATTATGGTCGGGAGATTATGTATCATTATCACTAGCCTATAACCGGTAATTTTCAGGGGTGGTTCAGACCATCAAATTTATGGTAAAATAACTTGCAAAGCTGAAATCGCAAAAAAAAATCACCTGTCTTATACATTTACGTTTCACCCCTGAAAGTTTAAAGAAAAAAATCTTCCGGTAGTTAGTGATTTCAGTGATACATAAACTCCACACAGGCCTCAGCTCTTCAGGGAGGGTGTATGGGCGTTAGTCCACCACGCGTGCACAATGCGGATAGGAAGGTGAAGTCTTAGACGAAACAGCTACGGCCAAATTTTTGGGGCTGTATATTGACAGTGACATGAGATGGCAATCACATATTGACTTTGTCTGTACTAAAATAAGCCAATTTTTTTACGCTTTATTCATGCTAAAAAAGGTGGTTAATCAAAAAGCTGTATTTACAGCATATCATGGGTATGTTGCTTCGAGACTGAGATATGGCATAATTTTCTGGGGGAATGCAACCAATAATGATCGTGTATTCTTGGCGCAAAAAAAGTGTATACGTGCAATATGTGGCATTAAAAGAAGGGATAGTTGCAAACCTCATTTCCAGAGTCATAAGATATTAACATTATGTTCAATGTATATATATGAAACAGCCTTGTTCATTAAACGCCACAGCAGTCTGTTTAGTAATGTAACCAGTGCCCGCCGCTGTGATCAGTTGTGTACCAAAGGAGGCAAGACAACCCTGTACATGCATAGTGTCTTTGCAATGGCCCCCAAAATATACAATAAATTACCACTTCAAATAAGGAAGTGTGAAGATATAATGACATTTAAGAGAAAACTATTTGACTACCTTACTGATAAGACATTTTACACTATTAATGAATTTTTGAATGATGTATAATTGATTTATTTATGACTCACAACTATTATTTTGATTATGATTTATGATAATACTATTTAAATTTATTGATTGTATCGATTGACATTATGCCTATGATTACTTCCAACGATATCAATGTACTGTACCAGATTACTTCAGATAAAGTCTATAGTATTGAATTAATTATTAATGTAATGATTATTTTCTAAATATAAGTGTATAAATTCAATGTATATGTACTTAAATACCTATTGTATGCCTTCTGGCGGATCACAGCGAACATAATATAATGTAACAACCTATTCAACCTGTGTATCACAATAAAGAATTTATGATTTATGATTTATGATCTTATACGCATCAGAATTTCCTCTTCAGCGTATGCAGGTTTCCTCACGACGATTTCTTTCACCGTTTGATAGCAACACGATAGCAATCTATATTACGTACGTAATTTGAGTTAATGTAGGTATATATTATGTAATAAATTACAGAATTTTAAAAGTCATCACCTCCTTCAAAACACCAAAAATTTTTAAAGAAACAAAAGTTAAATTCGCTAGAGCTTGCTCTCTGGAGAGCAGAATAGATATAATATCGGAAAATATCTAGAGAACTGTCACTGGCAGGCACAGATAAATTTATTTTGAGAAAAAGTTAAATTATTTCAGTCTTGAAAGTCTCTTATCTTTAGCTGAGATAAGTTTTCGGAAAACAATTGACTGTTTGTGTTTAGAAATTGTTACAGAATTGTTCACTGAAGTGAAGTTTGCTTTTTGGTTCCGAAGCTTTGGGTTCGGGTTTTGTATTGTTTGCAAATACTACAAACTTGAATTTTTGACGTTGGATTATGTTTTCAAAGAATGCCACACAAAATGTAGGCAGAAATTTTTAAATAATAAAGTGCGATCGTTTCCGCAGCCTCATCTAAAATAAACTAAAGGTCATAATCCTGATTTCATACACTTTTGATCCAAATGCTGGGCAAAAAAAAAAATCTATGTTCGGTTAGAATTTGTCCGTGTTAGCATAATTATTAAGATGCACAAGTTCTTATAGAATAGTTTTTTTTTTGCCGGTCCTTCACATTTTGACAAAAATGAATGATGTATTTTATTTACTGTACTTCCTTTCGGCTGTTGCTCGATTTTCTGCTCGATTTAGGTACCATAGATGTGGCGAAACTCTACTTTTTTTTTTATATAAGAATACCATAGATATAGTAACTAGATGAAACCATACCGTGGCCGCACATGAAACAGAAATAGTGTGACTTTTGCATACAAAAAGTCGGTTTGTTTGGCAAGATGTCATCAACATTCCATAGGTTTGACAATGGTTTGACATCTTGCCAAACAAAAAAACCGGCCACGGTGACCGAAACAAAAAATCATGTTTCTGTCTTTTTTGTTTACATGAGTTTTTATAACTGGCTATCCCGCTCTCTCATTTTTTGGCTCCATCTTTCAGCGTAAGCGAAAAGTTTTTATTCTAAGAAGAATACTATTTGTACATTATCGATATCAAATTATCAAACCATTTCATTACACATACACACATAGTAATGATAATTATCGAATATTGACGACCCGGTTGGTGTAATGGTTACCACGCCGGACTGCCAAACCAGGGTCCTGGGTTCGAATCCCGGTTCGGTCATGGATGTTTATATGTTTGTGCCGTCGTTGTATGGTTTCCATAATAAACAGCCTATAAATAGTGCTTTCTTGGGATCATTACAATGCATGTGCCTGTGAGCGTTATTTATTTATTTATTTATTTGTAATTTTTAATACTCTGTCTAGATATTTTTGTAAAAATCTGAATGCCTACGTGCTACGACGTAGACTCTACGTTCCATTGGCTGCTATAAAAGTTAATCTTGTTACAACAATTGCGGCAAATCTGACAATATTGTAATGGAATGATAGTAGATAATTTGAATTAAATATTTATTTGTATTTTTTTATGATTTTTAGAATGTATTTGAATTTTACCGTTTTTGTTTTTGATAATTTGTTTTGTCATGTCATTCTGCATTATAAATATTTCTACCATAATGGACGTATTTTTATTTGCCCTTTAAGTGCTTGAGCTCCAGGGCCATCCTCTACATTAACTACTTTTGACTTGAATATACCATCGGAAATCGATGGTTTTCGTCATTTTCGTTACATTGAGCTTCTAGTTTTCATCATCATCATCATCAGCCCATATCATTCCATACACCATATACGTCCCATTTCAGGGCACATACTTTCCCTCAAGGACGTATTATACAGGGTGTAAGTGAAAGCCTAGCAAATACCGAAACGGTGTACTCAGACCATCAAACTGAACAACTTTCACTATGGAGCCTACCTGTTTCTTTTTCGCTTTTCCTGAGGTAGGCTCCATAGTGAAAGTTGTTCAGTTTGATGGTCTGAGTTCACCGTTTCAGTATTTGCTAGGCTGTCACTTACACCCTGTATACGTTAGTCTACCACGAGTACACAATGCAGATTGTTAAGATTTCACATACGCATCAGATTTTCTTCTTCTAGCCCAGTCATTTTACGGTTTGAGCCGGGACTAATTAATAATTGAATTTTTTTTCTTCGAAATGTAACTAAATTTAGAAAAAAATCACGTCAGCAACATTTCCAATTTTAAAATTTAGATATTATCTCGTTCTAAAAAACCTGATGGTAATTTTTTTTTGCACTAAGTCTTTATCATTATACATACTTCAAACATGGTGTAAATATTTTAGAAGGTTTTTAAAAATACATTCGTATTTCCTAACAAATACCTATTTTTTTTTATTTCAATGCCTTTTCATTGCTCAAAAATAATGTATATCGTTAAATCTAATTCAAATGAGTGCATTGGTATTAATATTATTAATTTAAAAGTCTTCTGGGACACACAACTTTGATTTCTATGTCGCGAAGCAAATTTTTTTTAAATATGGCTTAGGATTGTAATTTTGTCACTAAATGGTGCCGGTTACAGTTTAAAAGTCCAATTAATAATTACTCCCTACCCCGCCTAACAAAACTCCGTAAAAGGACTGGCCTATTCAGCCTAGCCAACCAATGAGTTTTTTCGGAATTTATGTACGATTTGTAACACCACTGGCTTTTCGGTGAAGGAAAACATCGTGAGGAAACCTGCATGCTTCAATTTCGAGGCATGTATCGTACCTACTGTCCATTACAAGTGGCGACGGGCTCACTCCCCGTCACACTGGACGGAGTTTCGGTACTACTAGTGAAACGTGGATGTTCTGAAGTTTCAGAATATCTCTGACTACCCCCTCGGGGAATATAGTCGTGAGCATATGCTTATGCTTATGCTATTCAGCCTATGCAGGTTTTTCACAATACTTTCCTGAGTCTAGTTTTACTGAGGTGATATACAATGTGCTCTATTCCTACGTTCCAGGTGACGTAAAACAACTAAGTAGGTGTTTAAAAGCCCCGTCCGAAGCTGACTAAACTTGGCACCACGTGGTTATAGTGTTTGCCAACCTTTGCCAACTGTCAGACTATCCCGGATACTTTAGCCTTGACACTGCCACTGTCAATGTTGTGTTTGTTGGCATTTTGGAATTTGAGGGATTTCTCATTAACATTTTTAGGGTTCCGTACCCAAAGGGTGAAAACGGGACCTATTACTAAGCCTACGTTGTCCGTCCGTCCGTCCGTCTGTCCGTCTGTCCGTCTGTCCGTCCGTCCGTCCGTCCATCTGTCCTACCTATTTAGGGCTGTAACTTTTGAACCGTAATAGCTAGATAGTTGATATTTTCTCACATTATGCGTTATTACGGCGAATTTGGTAACAAATAATAAAAATGTCAAAAAGTTAAAAATTAAGGGGGGTTCTCAACAAGAAACTAGTTTTTATCAACGTTTTTTCTTCACGCTCTATCGTAAAAACGGTAATACATACAAGCGTCAAACTTAGTGTGATTATAGAGCAAACTCTACAGAATAACAACAAATACAAAAAACCGGCCAAGTGTGAGTCGGTCTTGCACTAAAGGTCCCGGACAAAAAAAGTTTTTTTTTTCTAAACTAATAATGTTGTGTTCTGTGGTGGTGTGGTACGGAACCCTCGGTGCGCCAGTAGCTCAACTCGCACTTGACCGGTTTTATTTTATTTGAGATTTTATGGAAGTGGTGGTCTAATTTGAACTGCCTCCGTGGTCTAATGGTTAAGAGCTGTGGGCTCTTGACACGGAGTTCGTGGGTTCGATTCTCACGGGGGGGCACCTAGTGATATGTTACTTTGCGCGTTTTTCCCCAGTTGGTTAGGACATTAGGCTGAATCACCTGAATGTCTGAAAAGAAAGATGAGTCCGTGCTTTGGGTAGCACGAATTGTTGGTCCCGGCTCCTATCTCTGGTGGTAGTAGTCGTTACATAAAAACCACGTCAGAGGCCGTAAGGCGGTCTGAAAAAACTCTGACACCAGGGCTCTGCCCACACGATAAGAAGAAGAAGGGGAGACGTTTACCCAACAATAATAAGGGTTTTTTTTTTTAATTCCGTTTTTTATTTATTTTAATCGGAGCTTTTAACCCTGAGGTTATGTCAGCCCGAATAAGGGTTGAGAACCCTCAAGCACCAATCCAAGGTCACATAGTCGTAAGGGATCCACGAGGCTTCAAACCTTAGAAGACTCGTTTGGCACAAGGAGCCACTTGGCAGCGGCTTCTTCCCTACTATCTGTTATTGTCGGTAGTTCTATTAACGTTAATATCTAACCGTTAAACGTCTTAACTGTTAAAAGTTAGTTTCCGTGATTGCTGTTCGAGCAAGCTTTTTAGTTGTTATTGTAAAAAGTTATGGAAGTCGTTGTGTTGGAAGCCCTATGGCGCTAAACTGATGACCTGAGACAGGTAGCGGGTATAGTGCTTTATTGGGCATTCCTGACCACCTTGTACCTTCAGACACTTCTGTGATCAAGCGTGCAAAATATTACTAAGATATCTTTCGTTCAATCACTATTTATGATTTATGCATTGAATAGCTCAGTAGGTAGTGAACTTGCCTGATGATCCAAGAGTCGTGAGTTCGAATCCCGTAAGGGGCAAAAATATTTATATGATGAATTGATGAATATGAATATCTGTAACCGAGTTATGGATATTTGTATCTACATGAATGTATTCTGTATAATTGTCTAGTCATCACAATACAAGTCCGCGAAAGATTAAGCTACTTTCAATGGAACTAAATAATCAATAATCAATAATCTGTGTGACAATGTCCAAAATATTTTTATTTACAATTCTGTTTTAAAAATTTTCCGATCTGACATTTTCCTGACTTGCGTGGTTGTTGTGGGAGCCATGGGTGTTCATGGTAAGATCAACCAACTGAACACAAAGTGTTCAAGTGCAAGAAATCTCCACGTGAACCCTTAGGGTATAGGTAGATCTTTTAATGGAATCTTATCATAGGCAGTTCCATTATAACAGATCTTTTTCATTATTTCTAATTTGACTCCATAGAGAAGTTGTTCAGTTTGATGGTCTTAAGCACCCCTTAAAATATTTAACGTATTTTAAGTTTACATCCTGTATAGTTCAGCTCCCTGTTAAGAAGGATCCTGTATTTATTGGAATTAACATACAATCCACCCCCTATACAGGGTGTACAATAAAATGGGACAGCTACTCAAAGGGGTGCTTCAGACCATCAAACTGAACAACTTTCTCTATGGGACCAATATCGAAATCGCGAAAAAAAAATCCGCTCTCCCGTACAAAACTGAAAACATAACTCGACTGAAATGTATGGGACAGCAGATTTTTTTTTCGCGATTTCGATATTGGTCCCATAGAGAATGTTGTTCAGTTTGATGGTCTGAAGCACCCCTTTAAGTAGCTGTCCCATTTTATTGTACACCCTGTATTAGATCGAAGAATTCACCACGTAGGTTTTGTCGAACCAGAATCACATTCAAAATTCAAAATTCAAATTTCATAAATTCCAAATTCAAAAAATTTTTATTCAAAATAATATCATATAGATAGCTTTTTGACGTCATTTTTGACTCTACCACCGCGTCGGAAGGTGTTCCCATAGATAAGCTACTGTTTGGGTGTTCCGTTGAGAGAAGATCCAGAAACTCTACAACACACATCTTTTAAACAAAACAAAATGTACAAAGTACAATTAAAATACAATATTGCATTACATAATGTAAAATCATCGAGTTTATAGTAACCTTTCTTACAGAGGACTTGTTTAACATGGGACTTAAACTTTTTGTCTGGTAAGTTTAGAATAAACTAAAAACATTTTCCTTTATATTTGTTGCAAACATCGTCAATAGGTTACTACTAGGACATTTCATCTGAAGAAGAACAAGAAAGAAATACAATACTATAACGAGCATATTTTTCTGAAACTAAAAGAAAACCCAACAATACAAAAACAAAAAAACGCTGAACTCATAAATGTACCCTTCGCTCATTTCTGCACGGAATAGTAAAAAATAATAATAAAAAACATGGCGGAAAAGCCGATAAATAAGAGGCAAAGCGAAGTGGAGGACAATTTATATGGAGAGACGAAATGTAATTGCAGTATAGGACGTACACTACGTTACTATAAATTGCTTATGGCCATTACTGTAGACAACTCGAGCTTGTGAACTTGTAGTTCACAAAAATTAAATTGTCGTAAGTGCGTATACGTTTTTATTTGTAGTAAGCGACAATTTTGTGTGAAATGCTCCTTAAATTAGTTGTTAATATTTTGTTAATAATGTTGTTTTAGATCTCGCAAATAAATACTAACTATTGAATCAACATTTATTTAAATATCGATGAAAATATTAAGCACTGTCTTTATACAGGGTGAAATTGATATTATTAGCATCATTTTAAATTAACAATTTACCCATCAAACTGAACAACTTTTACTATGGGAGCAAACCAATCGGAGCAAAAAAAATCTGCTGTTGCATACATTTGTGTCGCGTAGGCATTGCAGTTTAGTATGGAACAGCTGATTTTTTTTGTTGCTCCGATCGGTTTGCTCCCATAGTGAAAGTTGTTCAGTTTGATGGGTAGACTCTTAGTTTGAAAGGATGCTAATGATATCAATTTTACCCTGTAGATATTTTACAGATTAGATTAAAAATCAATAGATAAAACTAGTATAAGGAAGCTAGTACTAACTTATACTAGTGTTATCTATCGTATTATCGTAGTACTAGTGTACTACGATAGTAACTAATATCGATACGGTACGGTAACCGCTGCTACGGTAGTATATTCTAGTGTCATCTTAGTAAGTTACGTGGTAGGTACTTATATTATAGGAAATTACGCTTTTGGTAAAATAGAAAATTAGTAAAAATTGTCATAACAGTTTATGAAATTACATCGTTTAATGAACCAACGGTGATGATGGTAAGAGCAGTTAACTCGAAAAGCTTACACCAATTTGCAGATTTAAGATCCCGAAAACAAATATTTTAAAATATTTTTTAATTCTCATATAATAATTGATGCATTCGCTAAAAACGAAATTCTATTTTCGATAAAAAAGTTACTACTGAAATCACATTGGCGTAAGTCCATTATTAAATGGGCGTAAGTACCCTTTTAAAAAACCTTGCAGCTGAAAAAAATTACCATCAATTGGTATCTAAATATCCAATCCGCTAATGGAATTTCCTTTGCCTTCGGAATTCGCGAAATTAAAAAAAAAGTTTAAAAAATAAATAGGAAAAACGGAAACGTGCATCACATTCCTGGCTTAGAGGTAGTGCATTCGGGGAGCATGCACATTTACAAATTATCAACTAGAGACTGCCCAGAAAAATAGAGATATTTTTCATTGAAATATTGTATCATCAGAGATAATAGGGTATTTTTCTGTTCAGTCTTAGGATGTGAATATCAAAAAAATAAAATAATTTAATTGGGTGAAACATTTTAAAAAAATTGATAAAATTTTTAATTTGAACTAAATTAATTCGTAATAACATTGCTAATAGTTATAATATGATTTTGACAAAATGTTTCACACAGTTAGATTAAATTCAGCTATATTACATTGGGATAGGGTTATATCAACATTAACAGTTAGTGAAAAACATTCAAACACCGATAGTGGCAAGAAAAAGTGATAGAAAGAGAAATAAACAACACGAGGGGGATAGAAAACATCGATTATATTTTTTAAACACCGAATGCGACGCGATCCTCTTAGCGACAGCCGGCCGGGTATTTTTGGAAATTTTTTTGACACTAATATTTTTTTCAATAGTCAATATATTTTTATAAACTTTTTTTCGAATGTCGTTGATTGGTTATGTTGCTATTTTTTTTTAAGTTAGGTATCTTCTACTTTTCATTGTATTTTTGATGTTTATTTACGTATATTTCTTTTAGGCTTTGATTATATCCGGTGGGTAATCCCAGGTATTAATTATTTTGTAAGCTATTTTCAACTTTTCGCTATATTTGTACCTACCTTTTTTTTAAATATTGATACGTAATCAATTAATTCGTCAAATTTCGTAACACTCAAATAATTAAATAGATTTTATCTAAATTTTTTCTTACAATTATGTTTTGTTACCAAACTTTAAAAGATTAATAAATTATGCGTACAATTTTGTATACATTTTGTAAGATGTTTTCATGAAGCTTTTACAACTGTATTTTATTTCAAAACTTCAGGTTAGTTTGATAATCTAAAATTATTTTACATTTCCAGACCTTCATTTCAAATCTAACCAGTTGTTCGGGTCTGTCGATTTCATGCGCTGAATAAGCTAAGCTTTAAGCTAGGCACCAGTGCATAATCTAGAATCTAGACTAAGCTGTTTCTGCTCCAGCAGCCTACTTTTAGTGAATTCTTTTAACCGTTCCTACTCTCATTCAAAAGTTTCTATATTAAATCGTTCAAAGACCAATATACCTACATTTGTTTTAATACCTATTAATAATTAATATTATAAAACATACGATTATTATATCCATTTCTGGTACTTTGGTTTTTCTTTCCATAATGTTTTAAAATCCAAACAAATCTTTAGTTAACATCCAACCCTACAAACGATTACAGTCAAAACAGTGTAAGCGACAAAACTGTGAAGATAAAGAATTATGGTAGTATTTACTTTCATAATTGATTGTAACCGGTGGGTAATCCAGTTCGCCAAATATTCAAATTGTTATCGAAACTCAAAACAGCGTAAGCGCCATAACTGTAAAAATAAAGAATTCTGGTCGTAACTACCGCGTATTTTTCGCACGATTTCCGTACTATTTCAACTGCAGATATCAATGGGCGTTATGCGACTCTATGCCGTAGTTTCCCTGCAGTTAGCTTACTCACATCTTCCCGCTCCACACCATATCGATTTACCATCTAACTACCACTTTGCAATTCTATAAATCTGTGGAAGGGTTTTTTTATATTCACATTTTTGGTAATGGTTTCCGTTGCATTCTAATTGAAAGCTTTATCTTTTGGATTCATATTGATTTGTCTTAATTGTTATTATATTATCTTTTTGGTAAGGTATTAACGAAACATGGTGCTTTGGTTATATTGATTCTGAGATCATGTTTACGAAATCGAAGAGTTTATAAATAAGCTTGATTTAAAGTTGGTGATAACAATTCTCTGATTCTGGATAGCGTTGCGATATCTGGGTCAATTTCTTTCACTTTAGCTTCTATTTTCGTATAAGGATCACGAATCTTTTTGACTAATTTTTGTTTATTGTTTACATAAACCTAAAACTCGTCTTATGAACAAATTAGAAATATCCTGTTTTTTTGTGTTTGCCTACAAGAAGCTAATATTATTAAGCACTGTCATCAATACCACTTCAGTTTATATTAAACAATTACTTAAGCTTATGCAATATATTTTCTTTAATTTTCCTTTTAATACTTATGCAACATTTTCTTCCTTATTAACGGATACATCAGAAGCTATAAGAAAACTTATCGTTCAAATTGTTATATTTGTGTTCGATTTTCGTATATCGCTCTCATTCCTGTATTAAAGGTACTTCAGAGCCTGTTTATCACGGTCCATTATCGATCTGTTTACAAGCTTTGTTTTGAACACTATTTATGATATCGTTATCTTCTTCACTTGCATTATCTTCTTCTTCTTTCTAATTATCGTTATTTTACGATTTCGTTCCCCAACGTCGATATTTATGACGCTATTGGAAGAATTTTCGACCACGTGGTTTTTAATTTTTTTTTTATTATCCTCTTATTAATGCAATCTGTTCTGCATGGGACATTCGGCATCATTTGTATTATTTTGGTGTCATTCAAGGAATAGAACAACTGTCCCACCCTTTGACAGTCTTTATAAGGTTTTTTTTTGTCAGTTTTACAGTACCTTGACTTCGATAGCGTATCCAACCTACCACATAAGACAATCACGTGCGTCCATCGATCGGACGGCGAAATCGGAACGTCCCGAAAATACCCGGGCGGCGGACGCGTAGGCAAGCGACAGTAGCTCACAACATCTGTTAATATGATCATTGTTAATTACATATGGGTTTGTTGTTAATATATTGTAGCCACCTGTCCCGAGGAGGGCGCTTGTAGGTACGTCGCTACGTCGTCCACCATACAGGCTCGCGGGAGGTCGGGGAGGAACATAATACGCTAGAGGGCGCGCATGTCGCGAGTGGGCTGCGCGGCGCCCCGCGACCGACTGGCGCGAGTATCGCCCCCGCCTCGCAGTCACCCCCCACCCCCCGCCCGCCTCGCGCTGCCCCTCGCCCCGCCCAAGCACAGGGCTGGCACGATAGAGCTTTTCCGGATTTTCCGGCATTTATATATTTCGTTAGAATTACTAGTGGTATTATTATTCCTAATTTAAGGTTAAGGGCCTGTTTCACCACTTCTGAGTAAGTTCTTGTTAGCTTATTCGACAGATAGTTTGACATATTTTGTTTTGATACTAATCATATTCAGTTTGATGGCCTCATTATCCTCTTAATAAACCGCCAGCATAATTATTAAGAAATACCTGATTTATATATTTTTTTTATAGATTGGTCTACTCTTGACCTTAATCTAGTCCTCAGGACAAAGATGGAGTCAAAGATGTAGCGCTTAGACAATTTATATAGGGACGAGTTACGCGTGTCATTCTACTAAGAAACATTTCTGCCACTTTTTGCGGGGGGCGAGGTAACATGAAATCCGCAACTTTGAATTTTATTCCCCATAACTTTAGATTCTAATTTTGAATGTTAAAAAGCATGAAAAGTAGTCTCGTGTGAACCCCAAACGTTCTAAGTTCAAAATTATTGTTTCGCTATTATAGGCTGTCTCGTTTAGTGATAAGGTATAATATTGGGTGTAAATGCACAAGATCAATTGTTCTTATACCGTGGCAGAGGGGAAATGCTACCGCAAGGCGAGTCCCTATATAAATTGTCTTAAGATGTAGCGAGATCTTTTTCCCCTCCGGTTTTCGATTGTTTTTAGAATGTTTCTCTTTTCTTAAACCATTCTTAACACCTCTTCATTTATTATTCGTTCCGTCCAACTTATCCCCTCCATTCTCCTCCAACACCACATCTCAAAAGCTTGTAGCCTATCTCGATCTCGTTTAGTCAATGTTCACGTCTCGCTACCGTACAGCAGTACAATGCTCCAGATGTACACTTTAATTAGGCGTTTTAGGATTTTGCTCGATATTTTTGCTATCAAAAATTCAGGGTCCTTCTTAATATGCTGACACATTTTTAAGTGGATGATCAGACCATCAAACTGAACAACTTTCTATATGGGACCAAAATCTAAAACGCGCAAAAAATCATCTGTCCCATATATTTGGCTCGAATAGATTTACAGACATTTGACATTTTTTATCGCGATTTCGATGTTGGTGTCATAGAGAAAGTTGTTCAGTTTGACGGTCTGATTATCCACTTAAAAATGTGTCAGCATATTAAGAAGTACCCTATACAACGTGTTAATGAATTAACGCAAAATCTCATACACCCCAACTGATTTATAACAAAATAATTAGATTGAAACAATAATTTCATTATTTTGGTAGTTAAAATTTAAAGTTATTCGCATTTTAAGTTTTGGGGCAAAAATGATTTGTTATCCTTTCAGCACTGAAAGAAAGCGCTAACGTACTCATGGACACATTTTTATAATCTTGTTTTGGTAGTAAGTAGGGTGAGTGTGCCCGTGCGGTGGGTTGACATCGGGTTCAGAAAATTTAAAATTTTACAAGCAAATTATTTAATATTTTGAAAAAAAAATTCCTATGTTAAAACCATGATAATTTGATTCTGCTCTCGATTCTAAACAAACTACTTTCTTGTTTTGGGTTAATTCATTAACACGTTGTATAGTGAATAAAAGTTTTTCGTAGGCGTCAACCCTAAAGCACTACGTCGTAATGCATTCGCGGCACTCACTGCGTCTCGGCGGCGCTCGGGCCCGATCGGTACGCGCTCGGCGCCGCTCGGTAAGCTCTTTCAAATTCGGAACGCGGATGTCGTAGCCGTATAATGAATTTTCACAACTTACGAAAGGGCCAAGTTTCTATGGCTTTTGCGGAGTTTCGATTGGTTATACGCGTTCTGGTTAAGCACTTCGATATATCTTATTTTTTTCGTTATTATTTTGTTTCGACTTCTTTTTAATTTGGGAAAATAAATTTCTTACAAGTCGGCTATAAATACCTCTTATGATTTTGTCCTGAATTATTTTATACAGAGTGTAACAAAACACCCTAGTAATACTTAAGGGGATGCTTCAGCCCATGAAACTGAACCACTTTCACTAAGGAGCCAACTTCGTAATCGCGAAAAAAAATCCGCTCTTTCATACAAAATTGCAGTAGTATCGTCTCGACGGATGGCGAGATGGCGGATTTTTTCTCGACATTGGCTCCATAGTGAAAGTTGTTTAGATTGATGGTCTGTATTACTAGGGTGTTTTGTTACACCCTGTATAAGGTAAAACAAAATTAGCTGAAATTATTTTAAGAGGATTTTGAGACCATCAAATTGAACAACTTTCTTTATGAGACCAATATCTAAATCGCGAAAAAAAAAATCTGCTGTCCGATACATGTGGGTCGAGTTATGTTTGCAGTTTTGTATGGGACAGCTGCATTTTTTTTTCGCGATTTCGATATTGATCCCATAGAGAAAGTTGTTCAGTTTGATGGTCTGATCATCTCCTTAAAATAGTTTCAGCTGATTTTGTTAGACCTTATATACCAAAATAGCAACAACATTTTCTAGATTTCATTATTAGGTACTCTTTATTCTATACTTTAAAATGTTAAACAATTACAAAAAATAATAAAAATAAAAGTTCAAATTTTAACATAAGCGACAAGTGTCAATTATGAATTGATTATGGCACTCTTTAATCTGATTAAAACATTTAGCCAATTCACAAACTCCAAAACCATAAATAACCCCGACAACATTGACATGACATATCTGTCTTACAAAAACTATTTTAAACCGTTACTTCTTAATTTTAAACTCGATTTTAGATTGCAGATGAATAAGCATTTATTTTGACTTTTAAGAATATCCTTATTTAGATCTTTATCTTTTAACCGTTTCCTTCTTTATTCCAATGGTATAGAGTCCACATTTGTTTGACGTCATATTTCAGCTGACGCGTGTACAAATGTCATGTAGGTTTGTGAATGTGTGTGTAAGTTTAATAGTGTGAGTTGAAAACACGTCTTGGGCGGAAGCATGGTGAATATAGGCGAATATTTTTTACATAATTATTTACTGTTGGAAAATTATATTTTTAGGATGTTATTTTCGCTCTTGTCACCATCGTGTCTTGTCTATGGTAATTTTATGTTTGTCAGTTAAAATCAAGGTCGCGAATTATGTATTCTCTCTCTATCTTGTTATTCTCTCATCTGTCAAGGACTCTGCACATTATACTTGTAATATGTAGTAAGGCGCACTCTTAAACATATCCATAGGCAGAGGGAAAACGTGGCAAAGGCATAAAATACAGTTTTATGACATTTTCATTTCTTAAATAAGGCGCTTAAGTCAATTATTACCAGGGAGCGGAATCTCATATCAAAACAATTGAAATGTTGTAGAGACGGAACATTGTTTTTTATCGAGCATTCAAAAAAAAATTCATAAAATAGTTAGACTTAACATAGTTTATTTTTCATTGCAATACAGTACGGTAATCTAGAGAGTAAGAGAGAGAGAGAGGTGTCAAATATCATAATAGGGATTTTAGGGTAAACTTACCAAGTCACGGTAGTTATCAGAATTTTATTGATAGATAAGAAAAAGAGGTTTGTTTTTTTTTTTGTGTGTGTCATCTCATCATAAATAATAAAAGTTAAATGTACGTGTTGATTAAGCAATGAAGATCAAAACTAAAAAGTATCGACAGCCTGAAAACACGATAAAAAACAATGTCCCATCTCTATGACACTTCAATTGTTTTGATATGAGATTCCGCTCCCTGATTATATTACCTAGATGAATTTATGTTTCATTTTATTTATTATTTTTTATTGGTAACTTAATTACCATCATCATCAGCCTTTTTACGTATGCATGTCAGAATTTTCTCACGATATTGCGATAAATCATCCAAAGCTTAGGTATCAATTGTTTAATAACTATTTTGTTCTACAGAATGCACATCAAACTGAACAACTTCCAGTATAGAATCAATATCTAAATCGCGAAAAAAATATCTGCTATTCCCATAAAGCTATTAATGGCTATTCGATACATTTGGGTCGAGTCACCGTTGACGTTTTCTATGGACCAGCTGAATTTTTTTCTCGATTTCGATGTTGGCTCCTAGTGAAAGTTGTTCAGTTCGATGGTCTGAAGCACCCTGTTGTAACATATTTAATTTTACACCCTGTATACATATTTTGCTCTATGGTCCTTATACGTACCTAATAATCGCCCTACAGGGTTGTAACAAAACACCCTTGTAATATTTAAAGGGGTAGTTTAGACCATCAAACTGAAACACTTTCACTTAGGAGCCAACATCCCAATCATCCTCATATCAGCCGATAGACGTCCACTGCTGGACATAGGCCTCCCCCAAGGATCGCCATAACGACCGGTCCTGCGCTGCCCTCATCCAACGTTTTCCCGCCGCCTTCACCAGGTCGTCGGTCCACCGTGTGAGGGGCCTACCCACGCTGCGCTTTCCGGTACGCGGTCGCCACTCGAGAACTCTTCGGCCCCATCGGCCATTGGTTCTGCGATTATTACTGGGGTATTTTGTTATACAGGGTGAAATTGATATCATCAGCATCCATCTACCCATCAAACTGAACAACTTTTACTATGGGAACAAATCGATCGGAGCAAAAAAAATCTGCTGTTGCATACATTTGAGTCGAGTAGGCATTGCAGTTTAGTATGGAACAGCTGATTTCTTTTTTGCCCCGATCGGTTTGCTTCCAAACTAAAAGTTGTTCAGTTTGATGGGTAGACTCTTAGTTTGAAAGGATGCTAATGATATCAATTTCACCCTGTATACAGGGACATTATGAAATAGTTCACAATGTTTCAATTTAAAGAGATAAGACCCTCAAACATAACAAACTTTCTCTGACGACTAACATCTTAACCGAAAAAAATATAAAAAGAAACTAAAACTACAGGGTGTTAGGGTAAACAGTTGCAATACTTTAAAGGTTGATTGTACCCATGATACTGATCAACTTTGCCTAAAAAAACTACAGGAAATTCGCAAAAAAAATTTTGACTTTTCATACAAAAGTTCGATTAGCTGGTAGCATTTAGTATGGGAAGTCCACAATTTTTTTTACGTATTTCCTATATATTTCTTAGGGAAAATTGTTCAGTATCATGGGTACAATCATCCCTTAAAGTAATGCAATCTGTTTACCCTAACACCCTGTATACCTATAAATTGTATAAATGTTGTATACGCCACTAGTTTTTAATTACTAACATAACTTTAAGGGTGTATTTAGACCATGAATCTGAACAACTTTCCCAAAGAAACATGGGTTGAAAAATGAGAAATTTTTTTGGACCTTCCATACAAAAGTGCCGATCGGCCGATCGATTTTCTATGGGAGGTCCTAAAAATTTTCTCGTTTTTCGACCCATGTTTCTTTGGAAAAGTTGTTTAGATTCATGGTCTGAATACACCCTTAAAGTTATGTTAGTAATTAAAAACTAGTGGTGTATAGGGTCCTTCTTAATATGCTGACACTTTTTTAAGGGGATGATCAGACCGTCAAACTGAACAACTTTCTCTATGGCACCAACATCGAAATCGCGAAAAAAAAATCTGCTCTTCCATACAAAATTGCAAATCTACTCGAGCCTAATGTATGGGACAGCTGATTTTTTTTTCGCGATTTCGATGTTGGTCCCATAATGAAAGTTGTTCAGTTTGATGGTCTGATCATTCCCTTAAAAAAGTGTCAGCATATTAAGAAGGACCCTGTATATTATTGCCCCTTCCCTGCAATCACAAAGGAAAACTTTTAGATAATGCGCGACCTCCCAATCCGAACTGACTTTTACAATCTGCCCCCTGAATACTAAAGACAAAATCAAATGTAGAATTAAGCTGTATCCACACTGACGGCAGCTGAATTATTTAAGTGCCGTTCTGGGCCCGGCCTAATATAATATACGGCTCTGGATTTTGAGACTAGTTGTGCTATATTAGATTTACTACTCTCTGATTATTTGCAGAGTAGCTAACTGTGATAGAGGCACACACTAATATTATAAACGCGAATGTTTGTATGGATGGATGGATGTTTGTTCCACTTTCACGCAAAAACTGCTGAACGGATTTTGATGAAATTTGGCATACAAATAGATCATGGCCTGAATTAACACATAAGGTACTTTTTATTCGGGTAACGCAGACGAAGTCGCGGGCAACAGCTAGTATTTCTATATAGATAAATTAACAATTTATTTGCATAAGTACATTATACTGCAGTTTTCATACAAGTTCACAAATCATGCACAAAATATACCGAATGTTTGTTTTCCCATCCGAAACTTTCGGGGTTGGTCAGACCATGAAACTGAACAACATTTACGATGGGTGCAAAGCTGAAATCACACAAAAAATATCAGCTATTTAATACTAAACTGCAATGCCTACTTCACTCAAATGTATGAGACAGCTGATTCTTTTTACGAATTCCGTTTTTATTTAATTATAAAAGTTTTTCATCCCTTAAACAAGTGTCAGCATATTAAGAAGGACCCTATATATTTATTTACTTTCTTATTATTTATATTCTTTGACAACAATTACATATCGTTTAAGAGATACCTACCCTTTCTTTATACAGTAGCGCGACCTATTGTCGCTTATTACAACTGACCACATTAATTTTAATCTCATCGTAATTATTTGTGCATTATCTGTCCAACAAGCTACTCTACGCTCCAGCACGACGCCCGCCAACTCTACCCCTTCTTAATCCGGTAGACCTATTGTCGCTTATTACAATTATTCTCATCGTAACTATTTGTGTGCTATCTGTCCAACAAGCTACTCTGCGCTTCAGCACGACGCCCGCCGACTCTACACTTTCTTAATCCAGTAGACCTATTGTCGCTTATTATAATTATTCTCATGGTAACTATTTGTGCGCTATCTGTCCAACAAGCTACTCTATGCTCCAGCAAGACGCTCGCTGACTCTACCCTTTTTTAATCCAGTAGACATATTGTCGCTTATTACAATTATCCACATTAATAATTCTCATCGTAGCTATTTGTGCGCTATCTATCCAACAAGCTACTCTACGCTTCAGCACGACGCCCGCCGACTCTACCCTTTTTTAATCCAGTAGACCTATTGTCGCTTATTACAATTATCCACATTAATTATTCCCACCGTTACTATTTGTGCGCGATCTATCTAACAAGCTACTCTGCGCTCCACCACGACGCCCGCTGACTCTACCCTTTCTTAACCCAGTAGACCTACTGTCGCTTATTACAATTATCCACATTAATAATTCTCATCGTAGCTATTTGTGCGCTATCTGTCTAACAAGCTACTCTACGCTCCAGCACGACGCCCGCCGACTCTGCAATAACATTACACTGCACTAGTCTCGCTCTTACATAATGCTGCTAATACTAATCCGATTTATTTTCTACCATTTTGTTTGACACATTTTGTTTTAATAATTCATGTGTAATAAAACAAACTAGTAAAATTTATAGTCGTTTAGAGCAGCGGTCGGCAACTGACGGACCGCGGTCCGCATCCGGACCGCGGAAGGCCGATACCTGGACCGCCTGGCTTGGGGGGGCAGATGCCCCGGGCATAATTTGGAAAAACATAGAAGTGTATTGATTGAACTCTATCTATAACCGATTTGTAGAGCGGAGAAAAATCGAGGTCGCTTCGCTCGCTTTAAGACGTAGTTTGAAAGATTTCTAACCACCGTTAAATAGTGGTGCTCAAAATGTCGAGCTCACTTCGCTAGCTTTTATTTAGGAGCACATGTTTTGTACCGAAAGAGCTCTGGCTACAACCGATTCGAATTGGGGAGAAGTCAAGCTCCATTTAAAATATGTTGGTATGGATGAGCCAGGATATTCCTAAACACAACCCGAGTAGTTGTGCTAAAAAATTTCGAGATCGCTTCGCTCGCTCCATATTTTTTTGTGTAGGTGCTCTAGATATAGAAAAAATGGGGCGGGGGAAAATCAAGTGAGTGCGATGGAGCCTCCGTGACCTTGACATTTTTGTCTGGACCTCGATATCATTTTTCAAAAGTATCCGGACCCCATTTGAAATTACTTGCCGACCCCTGGTTTAGAGCATCATACTAAAAAAAATTCACAATGGAGACAATAAAAAAAAGTTGTTTAATTGGATGGTTATTATATCAACCCTTTAAATATTATTAGGGTATTTTGTTACAGCCTGTACACATGACATTTTGAATTTTGAATACTAGGGTTGCATTACTTTAAGGGGTGATTTCACCCATGATACTGAACAACTTTCCCTAAGAAACCAATAGGAAATTCCATAGAGAATTCACACGGAAATTCGCAAAAAACAATGTCGACTTCTCATACAAACGTTCAATCAACTTTACTTAGGGTTCTTAGTCGTTTTCAAATTCCATATTATTCGAAAATAATACGATTTTTTTAAAGAACACGGTTCGGTGTCTAAAAAAAAAATCTGCTGATTGAATTTAGTATGGGAAGGCCTTTTTTTTTAATTTCCTATAGGTTTCTTAGGGAAAGTTGTTCAGTATCATAGGTACAAACACCCCTTAGAGTAATGCAACTGTTTACCCTAACACCCTGTATTTAATAGGACCCAAGCAATGTTATTTTTATGCGCAAACAAATGTTTTAAAATCTTGTTAAAATATTACCTACATACAAAAAAAATTGAGAATCTCCTCTTTTTTGAAGTCGGTTAAAAATTGCGTCATTCGATGCGTCGACGACACGATACTCGACCTATGAAATATCAAAAACAATTCAAAAAAACGATACTATTCCAGCAATAATTACAGTGGGCAATAACTAAAAAATGCAGTGCTCCCCGGGCCCCGGGCCCCGATAGTCGATGGCCGTTACTCTTTTTAATTTCTCGGTCGGACGTTATGTCCCCGATAACTGGTTGACTGGACCACTGTGCAGTGGAATGGATCTATCGCTATTATTGTTATTTCAAAATTGTTCTATTATTTTTTTGAGTGTTTTTTTGGGTGAATCTCACCAGTGGACTTTACACTTTATTTTCAAATTGATATTATCTATCAATTCATTATACAGGGTGTAAGTGGCAGCCTAGCAAATACTGAAACGGTGAACTCAGACCATCAAACTGAACAACTTTCCCTACTTGGAGCCTACATCAGGAAACGCGAAAAGAAATCATCTGTTCCATACAAAACTGCCGTACCTACCCGACTCAAAAGTATGGAAAGGCAACTTATTTTTTTTCGCGCTTTCTGAAGTAGGCTCCATAGTGAAAGTTGTTCAGTTTGATGGTCTGAGTTCACCATTTCAGTTTGCAGAGGGCTGTCCCTTACACCTTGTACAGGGTGTAACAAAACACTCTAGTAATACTTATGGGGGTGCTTCAGACCATAAAACTTAACAACTTTCACTATGGAGCCAACATCGAAATCGAGAAAAAAAATCCGCTCTTTCATACAAAACTGAAGTACCGTCTCGACTCAAATGTATGGGATGGCAGATTTTTTTTTCTCTCGACGTTGTCTCCATAGTGAAAGTTGTTCAGATTGATGGTCTGAAGCACCCCCTTAAGTATTACTAGGGTGTTTTGTTACACCCTGTATACTCACGATCATGTACCGTTTTGGAGTGTTCAGAAAGAATAAATAAAAATAAATAAAACAAAAACGTTATTTATTCTCTCCACAAAGTAGCTAACATAAATATAAACAATAAACTTATTAGTAGGCACTTTATAAACAGAAATAATATCAATATCAACTAGGTTTGTGGAGACTGGTGCTCGTACAACGGTACGGAGTTAATTCTCCGCACTTGTCCTTACAATCGACCTTATTTCTTCCCATGATTGTCACACCAGGCAACTAAGTGTCTCTTATGCATTGTACGAAGAGTGTCGGTGGCTCGTTGCAGTATGGCCACTCGATCATGAGGGTTCGTGTTCGAATCCACACGCACATGCCATGTACCAATAGCTGTACCTACGTAATACCGACTGCTCTCAAACGGCTAAACACAAAATTTCTTTTTCCTACTCCTCCTATCTTCTTTGATTAATTCATTGCGGGTTCCAAGACAGATTAGAGTCATCCCTGGGCTCGCTGGACTTCATTGTCTAGTGTTGTGAATGGTCGCCGCTGTTGATCCTGGTTTACAGGAGTTACAGCCAAGTCTACCAAACCACATTGTGCATGCGGTGGAAGCATGGTGGACTAACACCCATACACCCTCCCTGAGGGTAGGCCCTGTACCAAAGTTCGTTCAGCTGATTGCATTTAGTCATCATCATCATCATCTCAACCGATGGACGTCCGCTGCTGGACATAGGCCTCCCCCAAGGATCGCCATAACGACCGGTCCTGCGCTGCCCTCATCCAACGTTTTCCCGCCGCCTTCACCAGGTCGTCGGTCCACCGTGTGAGGGGCCTACCCACGCCGCGCTTTCCGGTACGCGGTCGCCACTCGAGAACTTTTCGGCCCCATCGGCCATCGGTTCTGCGAGCAATGTGCCCCGCCCACTGCCACTTAAGTTTAGCAATTCTTTGGGCTATGTCAGTTACTTTGGTTCTTCTGCGGATCTCTTCATTTCTGATTCGATCTCGCAGGGAAACTCCGAGCATAGCCCTCTCCATTGCCCTTTGGGTGACTTTCAGCCTTTTTATGAGGCCTTGAGTGAACGACCACGTCTCTGTTCCATATGTCATCACTGGCAACACACACTGATCGAAGACTTTCGTTTTAAGACACTGCGGTATTTGGGGCGTGAAGATACTACGTAGCTTCCCGAACGCTGCCCAGCCGAGTTGGATTCGACGGTTGATCTCTTTCTCGAAGTTGGACTTACCTTGCATTGCATTTAGTATGGTAATACAATTTTTTTTTACGAATTTCCTATATGTTTCTTAGGGAAAGTTGTTCATTATCATGGGTGCAATCACCCCTTAAAGTAATGCAACTGTTTACCCTAACACCCTGTATATTTAAATGCGGCAGACAACACAAACGGTAAATAAACAGAGTCGTTTAAACGTATTTTCGCTAGGTACGTATTTATAGGTATGATGCGGCATGCGATGCAACCTCTTCCTTTAAAGTGCTAACTTTGCTGCATGCCTACATCAAAAGATAATCTCGCTTGTTGCAGAACTACGAAGGTTTAGAGGTTTTGTTATCATACTCGTAGCTGTGCGGGTAATGTTATATTTATATTTTAGTTGTACTGTGTGTTGTAGAGTTTCTGGCCGCATCTTCTCTACACTACAACGGAGTACCTTCTGAAGCGGTGGTAGATACAGCTCCGGATCTACGATTTTTCCGACCCGGGACAAAAACTTGACATTGGCGCCCCCCCCCCCCCCCCTAGATCCGGGGCTGGGTAGATAGAGTCAAAAAGTAATTCATAATTCATTTATTGGTTGTCTTAGATCTAAATACATTGTTTATAGTCCTTTAGACATGTCCCACCCCGTCGTCGGGGCACTGCAATATTTGAGAGAGAGTTTGAGATTACATTTTTAATTATTACAGAATTCAAAATTAAATAAGATACATGTCATAATTATTCCTACCCCTTCTTAATATGCTGACACTTTTTTAAGGGGATGATCAGACCGTCAAACTGAACAACTTCCTCTATGGGACCAATATCAAAATCGCGAAAAAAAAATCATCACTTCCATACAAAACAGCAAACCTACTCGGAGACAAACGTATGGGACAACTGTTTTTTTTTTCGCGATTTCGATGTTGATTCCATAGAGAATGTTGTTCAGTTTCATAGTCTGGTCATCGCCTTAAAAAAGTGTCAGCATATTAAGAAGGACCCTGTAAGAACTAGAAATACACATTGTCAAGTTTTTAGTGTCGGTCAATGAAGCTGTCAATTTTATATACTTAATTTAATTTAGTTAAATTTAATTTGTGTAATAACTAGCTTTTGCCCGCGAATCAATCTGCGTAGATTTTTTAAAAAAAACTTCTAAACACCCCGTTCTACACCCCTTTAAGGGTTGAAGTTTTTAAAAAATCCTTTCTTAGTGCACTCCTACATATCCTCTGAATGTTTCTATGTGCGTTGTCTGTCTGTCAGTCAGTCACGGAAAGAAGAACGACCACTTCCCATACATTCGAAAACCTGTCAAATTTTTATTGATTTCGTTGAAGTATATACAACAGAATTTGTAATCTTCTAGACTTAAAAACATTATCAGTGCACCGTGCTAAATTCGAGATTAAGAACTGGTTGCAGACTCTGACTTACGATGGAACTGAAGACATAATCAAGGATATATCTTATTATATGAGGCAAACAGACACACACCTACCCAAACCCCACTCACACACACACACACTCTTTCACTTTGTTTCAATTAACTGTAACTTATTGTCAATTATCTAACTTGTACTTAATGCACCTTATTTTGTTTATTGTTAAGGATACCCAATCGTAGACCTCGCGTATCAGGCTTGCCTCGTTTTTGGTCTACCGTTTAATGTTATAGTTTTACACAAAAGTTAAAAATAAACATTTATCTTATCTTATCTTATCTAAGTCGTATAATACTCAAATGTTGAAGTATACAGTTAATATTGATATAGAAAAACTATAAGTTGATTCCATTTACATCGGTAATAATTTATTTTAATTTGACAATGAGGAAAAAAAGTAATACCTACACGTTAATAGTTGTTAAATTATTTAACAGGTACAAAGTGTACAATGGACATCCTTCTGAGAGGGAAAATGAAGAGAAAGATAGTACTTCTTTCTCTTCAATAGATAAATTTTACAACATGTTTTTGTGGACACCATCCATTCATTCGATTCAATTCCATCATTTCTATGATGATTCAAGGAATCAAATCAAATGCTATCATTGTTTTGTAAATTTTTGACTGAGGAGTGAGTCAAGGAAAAGTTCAAGAAAGCGATTGGGAATATGGGTAGAAGTCTTAGACCAAATAGAAGAAACTCCCAGGAAATTAATTCTAATTTTGTAGAGAATATGGGATTGGGAACGACGTGCTGGAAACTGAGACGAATGGAGGCAACTGGTGCAGAATAGCGTGTTTGACGTAAGTTTGGAGCGCAGACGTAACGAGCTGGACAGAAAGCGTGACGAGCTAAAGGCCCGCCCACCTGTGGCCTATCATTATAATTATGCGGATGGAGTGCTGACGTGTGCTCTGTGCAGAAGAACATTCAAGGCAAAAATTGGATACGCTAGCCACATCAGAGCACATGTGCGGCGTGAAAGAGCCCAGCGGTCACCATAACCGAAATCGGTTGGACTACTATATTTACTGAGAGAATATTTGAAATGCTCTGTCTAAACTTTCGTAAGTGGCAGCACCAACCTAACCGCGAGGTCACACGTAATATAAATTCCTATCCAATATTCACAAATTTTCCGGTGCATTTTAATGTCTCCAAGCAAATTGCAATTTTCTTGCGCTTGCCCTGTCCCCGCCTTAAGTTTAAGGCCTTCGGAAATGCTCTTTAAAGTTTAGATGACGGTTTTTGAAAACAGGATCCTTTACTGTTATGAAAATTTACGAAACCTGTATAATCTGGAAAGTCATATTACCTACGTTAGGTTAGTATGCATAGGTAGGTACATTAATAAAATCGACTACAACTGTATTCGCTTTTGGGATGGTCATAGAGAAACTATTGTATACAGGGTGAAATTGATATCATTGGCATCCTTCTAAACTAAGAGTCTACCCATCAAACTGAACAACTTTTACTATGGGAGCAAACCAATTGGAGCAACTAAAAAATCAGCTGTTGCATACATTTGAGTCCGTAGGCACTGCAGTTTAGTACGGGACAGCTGAATATTTTTGTTTCGATGGTTTGCTTCCTCCCATAGTAAAAGTTGTTCAGTTAGATGGGTAGACTCTTAGTTTAAAAGGATGCTAATGATATCAATTTCACCCTGTACTTATATATCAGTTTTAAAGTGTAAACCTACAAAACCATACAAGTAATTGTTGTGTGACACTCGAACAAACAAATAACTGGCCAAGTGCGTGTCAGACCACGCCGGTTCCGTAGTTACCCGTCACAATATAATATGAACTTAGAAGGAGGCTTTTTCTTTAATACTACGGTTTAACGGCAAATAAATTCTAAAAAGTACATTTTTTAAGTTGGTCGATTAAAACTCATTACCTTGTAAAGCCTACTTATCCGTGCTAGTTTTCCTTCTAAATTCATTATTATATACTATTGCAGTGAATTATACTTATGACGGCCCGGTTGCGCAGTCGGTAGTGAACCTGCCTGCTGTGCCGAGGGTCGCGGGTTCGAATCCCGTAAGGGACAAATATTTGTATGATGAATATGAATATTTGTACCCGAGTCATGGATGTTTGTATCTATATATGTATTCTATATCGTTGTCTAGTCATCATAATACAAGTCCAGGCTAGATTTTGGTACTTTAAATGTGACTAGATAATTTGTGTGACATTGTCCAAGATATTAAAAAAAAAAAAAAAAATCACATCCTCAACTACAACCGTTTAGCCGGAAGAGGGGGGGGGGGGGGGGGGGACACTTGACTCTAACAAAAATTCGCTTTAAAACTTAATATTTCGCTAAAGGATCCCTAAATCGAAAAATGGTTATCGGACGGACGGACGGACAGACGGCCAGACGGACGGACATGGCGAAACTATAAGGGTTCCTTGTTGACTTCGGAAGTCGGAACCCTAAAAAGTAAAAGAAGTCGGTGATTATCGTAGCAATTTGTTTGTAAATATCTTCAATCCACCTTCAATCTACGGATATACTTCTATTAGTTATAAAATAAGAAGTGTAGATAGCAAGTGTGTTACGGTTGCAGTTGTAATATATTATGTACAAATACATAAAATCAAGACCTTTCGATGTGCTCAAAAACCAACTTCGAATTGTAACAAAGTTTTTCATTTAGCTACAACTGCTTAAAAAGCAGAGTTGAATGTCTTTGTTAAAAAGCTAATTCCTACCAGTTGAGGAAATATTTCTGACCGCCCGGAAAAGGAATAGAGTCGTAAGATTTTGTGCATGGAGAAAAATGGGTGCTTCAAACCATCAAACTGAACAACTTTTAGGTACTATGGAGCAAACATCGAACATTTTATGTAGGTTAGGTAAGTTGTTAACGAAATTGCGTATATGGAAGGGCTGGTTTTTTGTTCGATTTCGATGTTGTCCCTATTGTGAATGTTGTTCAATTTGATGGTCTGATCATCCCTGTGTAAGTACTACTAGATATTTTTCTCCGTAGACGTATAATATTGTATCGAGCTACCAGGCAAGTACCAGGCAAACATAAAAGACGACAAATGAACTTAGCCACGTTTTTTCGTCGCAAGCTTGCGGCTGCGTTCGGGGCACTGATTTATTCGTCGCTTATCGCGCTACTGAATTTATTTGTCTGCTAGCTTCTACCAACCGATGCTGCCCTGGTAGTTGGTTAGAAGAAGTAGAGGTGACTTGGGATTAAAAACACTTTGGCAAATTCATTCAATAGGTCTAGTTTTTAATTACATACTTAACAAAATTTTAAGGGTAGGTATATACCTACCCTGTCTGTCTTAATATTAAGACAGTGAAACTAAACAACTTTTCCTATGGAACATGGGACGGAAAACAATTTTTTTTGACCTTCCATAGAAAATCTATCGGCTGACCTTTGCATGGGAGGTCCAACAAAAACAGGTACAAAAGGTTTACCGGCGTGGAACCCCTAGGTGAACTAGGTGAACCATGGATACAAAAAGATGACTGTAGAACACCTAGGCGAGCAATGGGTACAAAATGATAACCTTAGATCACCTAGGTAAGCCATATGTACTAAAAGGTTACCGTAATGCACCTAGGTTAACAATGGGTACGAAAAAAAAACATAACCGTTAAACACCTATGCGAACCATGGGTACAAAAAGATGACTGTAGAACACCTAGGCGAGCTATGGGTACAAAATGATAACCGTAGATCACCTAGGAAAGCCATATGTACTATGAGGTTACCGTACAGCACCTAGGTTAACAATGGGTACAAAAACATAACCGTTAAACACCTAGGCGAACCATGGGTACAAAAAGATGACTGTAGAACACTCAGGCCAATCATGGGTACAAAAAATAACTGAGGACCACCTAGGCCAGGGGTGGTGAACCTTTTTGAATCATGCAATTTTTTCTAAAAAAAAAGATTATGAGGCCATAGACGTGCCGTCAAATAATTACTTATGTCGTAGTGATTATTTGGAAAATAATAAAAATAAATACCGCTGATCCCGCCAGATCACTCCGTAGCGTAGGCTCACTTGTGTTCGTTCGTAATACCTACTAAGTAGTAGGTAGGAGGTAGGTCCTACATCATATATTGAACTAAAATTACAAACTGTTTTGTTCCACGCGTACCATTGGGTCGCCACCCCTAACCTAGGTGAACTATGGGTACAAAAAGTTTACTGTAGACCTAGGTGAGCCATGGATACAAAAAGTTAACCGTGGATGACTAGGCGAACTACGGGTACAAAAAGATAACCGTATGGAACACCTAGATGAACTACGGTGGTAAAACACAGCTCTGAAACGCTCTAATCCAGATTTATAATGAACACAGCGTCAATTCTACACGTACCTCTGTCTAACTCTACATACAATGTCTCCGACCCGGGATAATTGTACAAATTATAAATTTGTGACCGACTACTGTACGGGATTAAATCGCGCCGCAATCGCGCTCTGCGGCGTTCCACTCTAACATATTATTATCCTCTTTTGTTATTAATTAGATACCTATCTACATTGTTAATTGTTGCGAGGTAGGTATACTGCTCACAGGACAGGTGCTCGATGGGGCCCAAGAATTTCAAGAGACGACCGTGTACCAAATGGCGTGGGTAGGGTAGGTCCTCACAAGCAGAACCGACAGTCGTGGCGAGCCTTGGAGGAGGCCTGTGTCCAGCAGTGGACTTCTTTTCACTTTAATGATGATAATAATGGTTGTTAATGATAAAAATAATGATAAGGAAGTAATTAATTATGTTCGACGACCCGGTAGCTCCGTCGGTACCGGTAGTGAACCTGCGTGCTGTGCCGATGGTCGCGGGTTCGAATCCCGTAAGGGACAAATATTTGTAAGATGAATATTAATATTTTGTACCTTAGTCAAAGGTAGATATATATTCTATATCGTTGTCTAGTCATTATAATACAAGTCCAGGAGTGCGATTTTCGAATCTCATACGTTGAACTCAGCAGTTGAAAATGTCAAAATTACTATGGAGATATGCATCTTTCTACTGCTGATTTGACTTTCAAAAATCATACTTTCAGGAGTGCGATTTTTTAAAGTCAAATCAGCAGTAGAACGATGCGTATCTCCATACATTTTCAACCAGCATTAATATTAATGAAAAACCCTGTGGAAAAACCAATAATACTAACCGTATGAAACAAGGAATTCAACCAGGAGATAAAAACAATTAGTACTTACCTATGAAAAGCCGTTAAACAAAACACCCTTAGATATTGGTGGCACATATAAAAAATGTTCTATATTAAACGGCAAACCCCCTTTCAAACGTAGTATGCCACTTAGGTGGGGGCTCTTGGACCCCCACTATCCTTTCCTTTCATCCAAATCCGTTTCGTTTGCGTGATTGATTCACAAGCATCCTAAAACTGATACATTTAATAATATTTGTAGGACGGGATATCATATTGCAAAAGTTTACTCAAAATCTGTTTATAATAAGTAGTTAGTTATGTATTAAAGATTAAAACAATCCTATGTACGCAGGTAGGTAGGTACGTAATATCAGATTCACATAAAATTAATAATTCATCCAATTCAAGAGACACCAATAAATTAAATTGGTATCTACAATTAACTATTGCAGTGCCTGCAAAAAGCGGAGAGCAATTTGTGGTAAGAGCACGACTGCCTTTCATTTTAGGCGAGGCGTATCCTTGAGGTTTAATTTGAGCACGGTTTAAATGGTTTTATGTGTTACAACTACGTAGAGCTATTGTGCTACTTTGTACGTAACTAATATGTTACAAACATGATCAGAAAATAGTAAAATCTGCTTTGGGGGCGCTACAGTAGACTTTTAATACTGACCGCAGTTACTCAAATTTGTTCCAATGATTTTCCACAGCATTTGTGTTTTATTTTTCTGTTCAGACGAGTTTTGAGAAAATAAATCGATTGCTTTGTCGCTTTTAAATACGTAGGTACCTAGGTCTAGGTATCTACCCTAACTGTTATTCCAGGATTCACCAAGGAATAGGTACACTCTCTTTTACTTAGGTACGTAATTACGTATGTGTTATTCCAGGATGCAGGTCTTCTATCTTCGTACCAAATTTTATTAATATCGTTACAGCCGTTTTAGCGCGACTCCAAAACAAAGAACAAAATTTTAAAAATCGTATTAAGTATTTAGTCGGTCGTAAATTAATATCATTAAGTATTGAATAATTTTATATGTACTTATACAGGGTGAAATTGATATCATTAGTATCCTTTAAAACTAAGAGTCTACCCATCAAACTGAACAACTTTTACTATGGGAGCAAATCGATCGGAGCAAAAAAAAGTCTGCTGTTCCATACTAAACTGCAACGCCTACTCGACTCAAATGTATGCAACAGCTGATCTTTTTTTGGTCCGATCAATTTGCTCCCATAGTAAAAATTGTTCAGTTTGATGGGTAGACTCTTAGTTTAAAAGGATGCTAATGATATCAATTTCACCATGTACATTGATTACTTCAGTTATCACCGCTAGAATTAAGAATTTCTTCATTTTGTGTTTTTAGTTAAATACGAGCTTTTACCCGCGACTTTGTCCGCATAAATTATATACCAGATTTTAAGTCAGATGATAAGCTATCAAACAAAAAAGTTTCATCAAAATCGGTTCAGTAGTTTTTGCGTGATACTCGAACAAACAAACACCCAAACAAACAAACAAACAGACAGACAAAAAATCCAAAAATTTGTGATTTGGAATCAGGGACAGGAAAAAACCATGTCGTAATTTTTTTTTGTAAATATCTTCAACTAGCGGCCCGTCCCGGCTTCGCACGGGTGGACGTCTAATCTTTTCTAGCAATAAATATAGCCTATGTTACTCAGGGTGAATGCAGCTTTCTAATGGTGAAAGAATTTTTTTAATCGGCCCAGTACTTTTTGAGCCTATTCATTACAAACATACAAACATACAAAAATAGGTACAAATCTTTCCTCTTTATAATATTAGTGTAGATGTAGATGTAGATGTACAGACAAATTTCTGTTACAGTTTTATAATAGTTCAAATATTCCATGTTACGAGGAAAAGGACACCAGGCGTGTCCACTTTGATCAGCTGTTACACACGATTAGGTTTCTAATTTTGTATGAACATTTTGGAAAATTACTCGAAAGAAATGTTCAAAACGTATTTTAACTTTTCATTGTAATAAATGACAAAAGAGATTGCATTTTTTTATTGCTTAAAATCCTGGTTTGATATTGTGAAAAAAATATTCGGAAACCCGTTAGCAAATTAAGAAAAAACTACGTTTTATTTTTAATTTCTTTTTAATGGCATTTGCCGTAATGTTTTTAAGTAAATAATGCCAGTATCCACAAAAATTTTACAGATTATGAAATTATTAAGTAACAAAAAAGATTCAATGCAATATTTAAAATGTAGAATTCGGATCAATATTATTCGGATGTATAATTCTTTTATCTTAATTTTATACGATGAGGATAATTTATTTATTTAAGTAAAGGCACTAACACTCAGTTGCAGAAACGCTAGTTAATCCTCCATTAAATATCTTGCTGTCACTTTTTGACTTGTTGACGTAGTAAAAGCTAACGTAAGAGATTTAATGGAGGATTAACTCTAATGAGCGTTTCTGCAACTGCGTGTATGCCTCTTAAATTCAAATTATTTATTTCATACAATTCAATCAGCTGATCGAACGTTTGTATGAAAACTAGTTTTTTTTTTGCGAAAATCTTTTTGGAAAGTTTTTCAGTTCATGAGTAAAATCACCCACTTTCTATAATTTATCTTTCTGTACATTTTAAAGTTTCCCTCAATTATAAAATCTATCGATTCATGACTGATTCCAAATCTTGATATATTAGACTAAATATAAAACTAGACATATTAGATACCTAGGTGCCCTAAAACTAAAAAGTAACGGCACACGTTATGTAAGTTGCAAGCAGGACTGCAACTGCAATAGTCGCGCGCTACGAGCTACGAAGGCGCTACGAGAACGCTACGACGGCCTACGAGAATGCTGGATCTACGAAAGTTCATGAGTAGAAATACTACTTTCCACCGATATATGAACCGATAGCTCTGTCTGTTGCGAACCTGCCTGCTGTGACGAGTGTCGCGGGTTCTAATCCCGCAAGGGACAAATATTTGTATGATGAATGCAAATAGAATAACGACACACATTATTGTTTTAAGGGGATATCATTCATAGCACGCTCCATAGAAACGAATTCTGGTGATATTTTCAATACTAACGTCAATGAAATTTTTCTCAGAAACAATTTAGATACTACGAGCTTTTACCCGCGACTTCGTCCGCATAAATTATATACCAGATTTTAAGTCAGATGATAAGCTACCAAACAAAAAAAGTTTCATCAAAATCGGTTCAGTTCAACAAACACCCAAACAAACAAACAAACAAACGAACAAACAAACAAACAGACAGACAAAAAATCCAAAAATTGGTGATTTGGAATCAGGGACATCTAAAAACCATATCGTAATTTTTTTTTGTAAGTATCTTCAATGTACAGACAAATTTCTGTTACAGTTTTATAATAGTTTAGATATAATCTCTATGTTGCAATAGTCGCGCGCTACGAGCTACGAGAACGCTACGGCGCGGCGGCGTGCTACGAGAATGCAGTAGCGTCCAAAGGGAATGGAATCACTACGTTTTAGTAGCGTCTGAAAAAAAAATACTTTTCATATTAACGTTCGATCAGCGGTTTGCATTTAGTATGGACACATGGTATGGAAAAAGTAATATTTTTTTCTCATTTCCTATACACGATGGCAATACTGAAACGGTGAACTCAGACCATCAAACTGAACAACTTTCACTATGGAGCCTACCACAGGAAACGCAAAAAAAATCTGCTGGCCCATACAAAACCCAGTACCTACCCGACTCAAAAGTATGGGAATGCTCCATAGTGAAAGTTATTCAGTTTGATGGTCTGAGTTCACCGTTTCAGTATTTACTAGGCTGTCACTTACACCCTATAGACTTCTTGGGGAAAGTTGTTCAGTATTATGGGTACAATCTTCCCTTATAGTAATGCAACTGTTTACCCTAACACCCTGTATAATAATGTCAAAGTCAATAAGATTAAATATCTTTTGGTGATATGAATTCAAGGTTCGTAGCTCATTGACGAGTAGATTCGTCGCGCGCCATATCGCCGCGTTTTTCCCGCGCTAATTACTGCCGCTGCGCCGTAACGACTCGAGTTTTCCGACGGCAACGCAGTTTGTGGCATTTCATTTCAAGCGGCCGCTCACGCCTTAGCGTTCGGCCTTTGTGATGGAAGGTCGCGATTATAAAATAACCGTGTGTTTGCATGGCTAGCATGGCAGCGTGATATAGCGCTATCACGCTTTGGCTCTCTTTCTATTAGCGTGTGAACGAACGAGATAAAAGACGTGATATAGCCGTATCACGTGCAACATGCTCCTGCCTCCGTGGTCTAATGGTTAAGAGCATTGGCTCTCGATACGGAAGTCGTGGGTTCGATTCCCACGGGGGACACCTAGTGATATGTCACTTTGTGCGTTTTTCCCCAGTTGGTTAGGACATTGCAGGCTGAATCACCTGATTGTCCGAAAAGAAAAATGATTCCGTGCTTCGGATGGCACGTTAAGCCGTTGGTCCCGGCTACTATCTCTGGTGGTAGTAGTCGTTACATAAAAACCACGTCAGAGGCCGTAAGGCGGTCTGAAAAAACTCTGACACCAGGGCTCTGCCCACACGATAAGAAGAAGTGCAACATGCTACGCCTTCAGGTTCAGAATAGCCTGGCGCAATCCGCATTTTAGGCACAGTACTATAAGAAAGAGTACTAATATCTACGTAAGATGCGGACACTCCACTTCTTTCCCCTAAAACAATTTTGACCTCACCCCGTCTCGATGGTAGGGCGGGCAAACTTTTCTAGTCATCGGTCATTCCATTCCGTGATCAGATTATGGCAACGCGATAAGAACCCGTTTAAATTATTAACTTTAGTTTATTCAGAAGCGTATCCCGGGCTACGGGCAGGGCCGTAGCTAGGGGGGGGGGGGGGGGGCGGCATCGTGGGCAATGCCCTACCTTAAAATCCCAATGCACTACCTTAAAAATTACCCATCCATTATACCGTCCTCAGCATAAGGGCGGGGCACGAATACATGGCATCTAAGTAACTAAGTTTTAAAATCGAACACTAGCCGCAATCACGTCGCAGGTCTGTGAAATTTCGACCTCGCTTCGCTCGCTCCAGGTTATTAATTTCTCAATAATGAAGAAACTCAATTTATATATGTTTTAAGCCATTAATTAAACTCAAACCACAATCTTGGTGTGAGATGAACTCGCTTCGGAAGCTCCAGAATTTTAATTCTGTTTTGAGCATACATATTACATACACTGAAAAAAATGTTTTGTTATATATAACCAAACTTTAGTGACTACCGAACTATTTTGTAACAAAATAGTTCGGTAGTCACTAAAGTTTGGTTGTATATAACAAAACATTTCTTTCAGTGTAGCTAGGCTAAAGGAATTCGAATCAGAATCGTTTTGCGTCTTTGCTATTTTGTTCATACCTAACAAATCTAGGCTAATGCAATTCGAACCACCATCGGTTTGGGCCATACACATAGGGCGGATGCCTAATGAAATTATACATATAGCTAGACCACAGACCAGTAGACGCACGACAGAGCGAACGCATTGGCTGATATACCGCAGAACCCAGCCGTAATTTAAAAAACGCTACGCTCGCTCCAGGTTTTTCATTTAAATTAATTAGTTATTCTAAAAAAAATCAAGAGAGGTGTGCTAAAAATTTTAAATCCACTTCGCTTGCTCTAGTTTTTGTTTTTAATCTACTACTCCGTACCTACGTAACCGTCTACACAGACCAACGGTTTTCTGGAAAATTGGTTATTTATTGTGGAAAAATCGCAAGACCAAACGTAATAATAAATCTTCAAAATCAGAACAATCTTCACCGCTGCGCTCGTCGCTCCGCTCGTCACTAAGCCCAATCTATCGAGGATACTGGTTAGGTTACATCGCATAGACAAATCCCACCATTTAGTTAATGTCTGCTGAACAGTTGCTACGAACTAGATTTTAACATTCAGCTTAGCCCACATGCGTTTGGGAACTGTAAAAGATTCTGATCAAACAGTTTTTAACCGACTTCAAAAAAGGAGGAGGTTTCTCAGTTCGACCGTATATATATACATATATATATTTTTTTTTTTATGTGTGTTCGCGGATAACTTCGTCGTTTATGAACCGATTATGATAATTCTTTTTTTGTTGGAAAGGAGATGTCCCGAGGGTGGTACCATGATAAGGAAACCAGGATCTGATCATGGCATCCCAGAGAAATCGAGGGGAACCTTCGAAAATCGTAGTGCCGACTACTGCGTTTGTTAATTTAAAGCACTCCTATTAAATCGAACTAATGAATTCACCACTGAAAATTGTGAAATAAACAAAATTTTAACAAAAAATTAAAACCGCCTTCAAAAAAACTAAAAAGTTAAAAAATAATATTGCAGCCTATGACTTTTTCTTTCGCATCATAAGAACATACATTTGTTTTATAGAAGTAGGTGTCAAGCCAAGCCAAAAAATGCAAGCCCTGTCGCGAATCGTACCGGCTTGACAGCGACTTCAATAAAACAAATTAATGTTCTTATGATGCGAACGAAAAAGTCATAGGCTGCAATCATAGATTTATGCTGCAATATTATTTTTTAACTTTTTAGTTTTTTTGAAGGCGGTTTTAATTTTTTAGATTGTCGCGTCGGTGGCATGCTGTGAAGATATACCGAATGATACTCTTACCGTGGTTGAGACCATCAAACTAAACTATGTTCAGTTACTATGGGAGCAAACCTGAAAGGGCAAAAGAAATATCTGGTGTTCCATACTAAACTGCAATGCCTGCTCGACTCAATTGTATGAGACAGTAGATTTTTTTGTACGATATCAGGTTGGCTTCCATAGTAAAAGTTGTTCATTTTGATGGTCTGAAACACACCTAAAGTTTCAGAAATGTAAAAAAATCATCAGATATAATTTCATAACTTTAGCCCGCGACTTTGTCTCATGATCATAATCACCAGCCTATATCCCACTGCAGGGCACAGGCCTGCCCTCAGTGTGGTGTATGGGCGTCAACTTACTTCAACTGCCTCTTTAGAAAGTAGTTGTAACAAAGCTTCTGACTACCCCTAAAGCGATTATGGCCGTGAGTTTATGTATAATAATGCTCACGCTCACAGGTACATATACAGGGTGAAATTGATATCATTGGCATCCTTTTAAACTAAGAGTCTACCCATCAAACTGAACAACTTTTACTATGAGAGCAATCCGATCGGAGCAACTAAAAAATCTGCTGTCCCATACTAAACTGCAATGCCTACTCGACTAAGATACCAGAGGATATTCTAAACTTACCAGACAAAAAGTTTAAGTCTCATGTTAAACAAGTCCTCTGTAAAAAAAGGTTACTATAAACTCGATGATTATTTGAATGACCAAAATGTCTGGTCTTGACAATTTTACACTATGTAATGCAATATTGTATTTTAATTGTACTTTGTACATTTTGTTTTGTTTAAAAGATGTGTGTTGTAGAGTTTCTGGCCGCATCTTCTCTCAACGGAACACCTTCCGACGCGGTGGTAGAGTCAAAAAATGACCTCAAAAAGCTATCTATATGATATTATTTTGAATAAAAAATTTTTGAATTTTGAATTTTTGACTCAAATGTATGCAACAGCAGATTTTTTTTTGCTCCGATCTGTCTCCTGATTGTTTGCTCCCATAGTAAAAGTTGTTTAGTTTGATGGGTAGACTCTTAGTTTAAAAGGATGCCAATGATATCAATTTCACCCTGTATAACATAATGATCCAAAACGTAAACTACTTGGCTTTTTTAATGGAATAATGGCACAAACATTCATAAACACCCATGACCAAACTGGTATTTGAACCCAGGACCTCTGGTTTGGCAGTCAGACATGGTAACTGTTACACCAACCGGGTCGATGTAAGTAGGTCATCTCTACATAATATACATAGAAAAATAATATATCTATGGAGTAGGTAAGTAGGTATGTAGATTTTATGAAAAAGAAAAGACATCATCCACGTTTAATACATTATTGGTCCAAATGTGAAAATGCCATATTCTGCTATATTCTGTTAGAACTTGTCCATCTCAACATTTATTATTATTGAATGAAAGCTGTAGCTGTAAGGTTTATTGTATCAAAAATTGATTTTTTCAAACCTAAATAAAACCAAGGAAAATGGCCCTACACATTTGGTGCCTTTTTTTTATTTTTTTTTATTAACTACTAGCGGCCCGTCCCGGCTTCGCACGGGTGGACGTCTAATCTTTTCTAGCAATAAATATAGCCTGTTACTCAGGGTGAATGCAGCTTTCTAATGGTGAAAGAAATTTTTAAATCGGCCCAGTACTTTTTGAGCCTATTCATTACAAACATACAAACATACAAAAATAGGTACAAATCTTTCCTCTTTATAATATTAGTGTAGATGGGTTTGCTCTTGACCTAAACTCTTGACTAATAATAATAAATGTTTTGATATACAAGTCTTATCTTAACAGAATATCCTTTTTTTTGGCCGGCACCTTCACATTTTGGACTAAATCAGATGATGTCTTTTCATTCTTTTTTATTAAATAAATCACTAAAATAATAAAATGGGTAACTGGTAAACAAACAACAAAAGAATCAAGTTTTAACAACATTTATTATCATTTACTGCCCTTTATTCTTAACATTACGTTTCTTATTCTTAATTAAACTGGTGGCATCATCATTCAACTGCTGGAAGAACGCTTTGGACGTTTTCAAACTCTTATCGTCAGCTCCCACCGCTTTCTTCGTGTTCCTATGCTCCGTAACTTTAGCCGGAGTCCCTTTCTGCTTCTGCAACTTCTTCTTCTTCCTCCTTTCTCTCTTCTTATCCGTTTGCGTCCTCTCTTCTTTGCTCATCAAGTCTCCTCTGCGTTTCCTCTTAATTTCTTCTGGAGCGAGTAACGCCGCTTCGCTTGTAGCCAACGGAGCAACCTCTTCCATGGATATAGCGGGAGTATTGCTGACGATTTTGACTTCGGCTTGAGGCGCTTTCGGGGTATAATGATAGTGGCATAACGCGTCAAGTTTAGAGAATAACTTTGACATGGCATCTCGTATTTGAGTGTGAGCTTCTGGTTCTTTTTCATCTTCGTTCTCACCGGACATTGCTTGTTTTTGCTTTAGGTATTCCGCTTCGTATACTTGGGCTAAACTTTGCTTGCTTTTAGATTGATCTAAGATTTCCGGTTTACGGAATTGGAGTTGGTCATCGACAGGTTTTTGTTTTTTGACGACATCGTCCCAGGCTTTATCTTTGATTCGACGACGTATGATGTCTTCTAAGGTTATTGTTGTTTCTTCGGTTATGATCGGTGCCGGTCGGGCGGTAAGGTCGAAGTCTACCACTTCTTGTAGTAAGGAGTTCTGTGGTCGTTTTGTAGCGTCAATTTCTCCTTTCAGTTGCCACGGTGCGTCTTTTAAATGCTTTTCTTCCAGTCTCGTAATGGTTTGCTGTAATCTTTGTTGACGTAACTCAAAGTCTGATTGCTTTTCGTATTTCTCTTTAACGTTTATTTGTTTATCGGTTACTATTTCGCTTTCATGGCCATCTGAGGAATTATCGTCAGACATATTGGCAAATTTAACTTTCTTTTGCTTTTTATTATCTGATTTTGGTTGTTCCATTTCTTGATCATTACTATCGTCAGAATTTTCAATATCATCATGATCTTGATCATCATCTTGACCGTCGAAAAAGTCATCGTACATCATCTCTTTACGATCGTTATCTTCGTCTATATCCTCATCATCAACATCCTCAAACATGTCTATTGATTCATCGTCGCTTCCCGAACCTTGTTTCTTCCCCTCTTTCTCTTCTCTCAACAAAAAGTTCTCCATTTCCTGCAGCTTGAAGAACTGGTCATCGACTATAGAGGTTTTAGTCTTTATTTTTGGCTGAATTTGCTTTTTCTTTTTAGGTTTTTCAGTTTCATCATTTTGATTAGCCATTTCTTCATCAGATTGTGGGATTTCACCATCAGATTCAAGGTTTGCCTCATCCGTCTCTTGTTCTAGCTCTTGGGGAGTCTCTATAGGGAATAAAAGGTCATTTTTGGCAGATATACAGTTGGCTACTTCCCATACAAGATGGTCCCAACACTCAGAATTTTGTAACTCAATCTCCTGCCATATCTGCTCTTCATCGAAGTCTTTGACGATTAAATCGGGCAAGGCACTCTTCTTCTCTCTTTTCTCACCTTTTTCCTGAGTTTTTGTGAAGTCGTAGAGACTTTTAACCAAGTTTTTGATGTCATCTTTCACGTCGTCTTGAACGGTTAGGAATTTTACAGGTTTTTGTGTAAATGCGTCGAATTTATTGATGATTTCTTCCACCTCGGAGGAAGACATGGTTGTTTACTTTATGGTGAATCTCATAAAATATTCCAAAGCACCTTTTCATAGAAGAATTTTAAGAGAAATTCATGAAATCAACAAAAATCACATGAACTCACATGCGGTCGTATTTGACATTTCAACTTTTTGACGTTTTATTAGTTAGAGTCCGTTTCATAACGCGTAAAAATTACTCGGAGTATCTATCTCACTCTAGCATTAAAATCTTCGTATGCTTTCTCTCTTTCGTATTGGCACCCTCAATGATTTTCACACGTTACGAAATTAAACCTTTTTCTTTTTTGTAGGGTTCCGTAGTCAATAAAGGAACCCATAATTATTACTCTCGTCCATTCTGTCTGTCTGTCCCTCTGTCTGTATGCCCCGCCGCAATAACTCGCTCATTTTGCACATATTGAATCGAAATTTGACATGAAGACAGATAACAGTAACCCAAAAACAGAAATGTAGTAGTTTCTTTCGTTGGAAAGGGGCTGATAAAATAGTTTTTTTAAATAAATCAAGTGCGATGACGTGGTATAGGTCTTGTCCAATGGAACAAAACTTCCATAGAAACTAAATCGTTATAATTATAATGCTTGTCTCGAGATATCTGCGATCCAAGTATAAAGTAGCTACTTGCCAACAGATGGCGCTACCAGTACGATCGAAGAAATACGACGTAAGACAATTTGCGATGTCACATTAGGAACCCGTAAGCTACTACACTAAGGTTCACAATCGCATGCAAGACACAAATCGCGCAAGAAGAATTATCACAGAGTCTCAGTATATATACAAGGTTCCGACTAACATCAGTAGGACCACGGCCGGTCCCCAGGCATAACACCAAGCCTGGTGGAAGTACTTCCCTTTTCAATGGAGGAACCTTCCACCTCAGTTCCTCCATAGTGGTGACCCTCGACTAAGAGCATCGGCAACCTTCAACACCGCAGCGCAGCGCAGCAACACCAGCACACTAAGCAGCAGCAACCAGCAGCAAGCCTTCTCTCCCACTACCAGGTCTCCAAGCCACAAGCAGCAGTCACAACGCCATCCTCGACGACAGCTCAGCGTCCGTAGAAGACTCCAGCAGCCCACGCACTGAGACACAGCCTCTACCCGTGGCGGCCCTGCTCGCCTTCCACACGCCTGTCACTCGCAAGCATTACCAGGACTGGTCACCCTGCACTATGCACGCACGCACGCAGTACGCCAACGCACGGCACGGCATCTGCAACGCACTACATGGACACAGACTGCACGCTTCGAGAAACTTAACGACCTCCGGTCTGAGGGGGGAGTACTGTAGCTACTTGCCAACAGATGGCGCTACCAGTACGATCGAAGAAATACGACGTAAGACAATTTGCGATATCACATTAGGAACCCGTAAGCTGCTACACTAAGGTTCACAATCGCATGCAAGACACAAATCGCGCAAGAAGAATTATCACAGAGTCTCAGTATATACAACGTGTTAATAAATTAGCGCAAAACCTCATACACCCCAACTGATTTATAACAAAATAATTAAATTGAAACAATAATTTCATTATTTTGATAGTTAAAATTTAAAGTTATTCGCATTTTAAGTTTTGAGGTTAAATGATTTGTTATCATTTCAGCAATGACTGAAAGCGCTAACGTACTCATGAATACATTTTAAGAATCTTGTTTTGGTAGTAAGTAGGGTGAGTGTGCTCGTGGGGTGGGTTGACATTGGGTTCAGAAAATTTAAAATTTTTATAAAAAATATTTAATATTTTGAAAAAAATTACCTATGTTGAAATCATGATAATTCGATTCTGCTCTCGATTCTAAACAAACTACTTTCTAGTTTTGCGTTAATTCATTAACACGTTGTATACAAGGTTCCGACTAACATCAGTAGGACCACGGCCGGTCCCCAGGCATAACACCAAGCCTGGCGGAAGTACTTCCCTTTTCAATGGAGGAACCTTCCACCTCAGTTCCTCCATAGCTTACTATGAGGAGGAAATTGCCCAACGAAATGCAGTATTAGCCAGATATCAGTGTGAAAAAATGCCGAGCTCGCTTCGCTCGCTCTGGTTTATTTTATTGCTGTTGTACCTGCAAACAAATTTGACGAATATAAACAAAAAATCAAAACATACAGACATAGCCAAAGTCTTTCTTATATTATTCTTGAAATAATTATTTAAATCGGTTTAGTTTTGGAGGAGGAAACAGGGGAATACGAAATGCAGATTTCGTAATTTTTGTGCCGATAAAATCGGTCCGAGCAACAGTTGTCTCTTTCGCACTTTAGTCGGCGGGTTGTATGGGTGGGGCGGATCGGACAAATACGTAGGTGTATACAGTCTGAAAAGTGACCTATTCTCCAAATTACATTTCAGCAAGCCTATCCTCTTAAGCTCACATCGCTCGCTGCCCGCGGCATGATGGCGCGATAAAGCGCTATCGGGCCCTAGCTCTTTTTCTTTTTGCGCGCGAACGAACGAGTTAGCAGGCGCGATAAAACGTTTGTACTGCACAGGTAGCATGCACACCCGCGATAGCCGTGATACGGCTTTATCACGTCTTTTATCTCGTTCTTCTGCGCGGCTGCGCGCGAACGAACGAGATAAAAGACGTGATAAAGCCGTATCACGGCTATCGTGGATGTGTGTGCATGCTACCAGTGCAGGTCTGTATTTTTATTATTATTGCACTGCATAACTGCCGGCAAACTGCAGTTACGGTGGCAGCTTATTTTTGACTTTTGACTACAACATTCATTTTGTTTTTAGGTTACAGTTATCTGTCAATGTTATGAGCAAGTTATTGAGGTGGGGCATACAGACAGACAGACCGAATGGACGAAAGTATAAGGGTTCTTTTTTGAACTACGGAACCCTAAAAATGGTGCTGCCATTGCCATATTTTATCAAAACGAAGACACTTTGGACTCTATGGTCAATCATCACATTCAGTTGCCCTCCGGGGCCAAAGAGAATGGAATCACTACGTTTTTCCGGGGCCTCTAGCTCTCTCGGTCATTTCAGTCAATTCAGCATTCATTTCATTCAGTTCCAGTGTTGCCACCTCAGCCCTTTTGGGGCTAGATCTAGCACTTTTTACTGTAGGTGAACTCGTTGTTTAATTATTTAGCCCGGAAAGGGCAATCTAGCCCTTTTCGGGCTTTTCATTTTCTTAAAAATATTGCACCAAAATCTGAAATTTGCGCCATGTACACGGCGACAGATCAACCTACCCATAGTTGAACTCTATGAGCATGGACATAAGGTAGAACTATGGGTAGGTTGATCTGTCGCCGTGCGTACATCGCAATAACATCGAACTTTGGTGATTTGTGTCATATATTGTTTATTGATTTATTTATATTTTTGTGGTAGATACCATTTGTTCGATTATAGCAACATACCGCAATTACAGCATCTCTACGCCGCGCCGATCCGGGTTTAGTTTGTTAAATAACTATTTTTAATTTTTGAACCTATTAAATGCTTCTAAAAAAGGTAAAAAGCTTCTTCAACTAAAACTAAGGTGGCAACACTGTTCAGTTCAATTCATTCATTCATTCACTTGCCTTTTGTTCACGATGGCGATTTTTGTGTATTTTTGATTTTTCTTAAATTGTTCTAAAAAGCAGTAAAACACGTCGAAGTTTCAAAAAGACTATGATTAAGTGTTCATTTAGTTGTTATCTAGTGAATTTGTGATCCAAACTATTGAATAACTTACCCTGTAGCCTCGTTTGACGATAGGTAAGATAAGCTAACTGTATTCACGCGATGCTAATGATTTCATGCATTTATTTTTCACATCAATGACCATGGGCCAACTGTATTGCTTACACCAACCAACTAAAGGTTACCGCAGTCTCGCATATGGTTTTGAGAGATGTAATTTTGAGATTTGACTAAATGCCATGCCCTCAAAAGTGAAAGGTGTTTTGAGGATGTATTTTTGTTTATTTTTTCGTCTGGCACGCATCTGGAGCAACAGGTAAAACTCCGATTTGGAACCTGTTTGACTCTGTAAAATCTGATCAGTAAATAATTAAGATAATGAAGAAATTCTGTGTTATGTAGACTAAGCAAGTAGGTTTTTTCATGTGGTATTTAAAATGTTGTATCCAAGGTAAGTAAGTTGTGACTGCATTTAAAAAAAACTAGTCTTCCATATGGATAAACTTCCTGGTGCTGAAATATTGTGTGTACACCCCGGGCGAATTAACTTGGCACCTGGCTCGCACGTGACTCGGAATTTGAGACCCCCCGCGGGACCCCGCCGTCGCCGTGCGAGGCCGTAGCATAGCATCTCAGTTACTGTTGCACGTGTCCCCGCGTTTAAGCATTTTCGAATTATTCTTTCCGAGCCAGGTACCAAGTTAATTCGCCCGGTTTGTATGTTAAGGTTGAACGAACATCTACCTGCGCCGCACACAGAATTTGTATGAAATGACAAATGCACACTGACTGAAATCTGCTGTATACAGAGCTTAAACAATAAAGGGAGGCTTCAGACCGTCAAACTGAACAACCAATATCCCTTTCAGACCGGCTCCGAAACTAGCCAAAATTTTACCGGGAAAAAACCTGTACCTACCAAAAAACAGCCCGCAGATGTCAAATCTGAGGTCAGTTTTCCATTTTCCGGCCTCCATCTTGGAAAAATATGACCCACACAATTCTATAAGCAGGGGCCCAAGATAACATAGCTACAATTGTGATGTCGCACAATTGTATCAAGCTGGGCCCAAGAAGGTCAGAACTCAAGTAATAAAAATCATCAATTTATTCATTTTTAAGTATCCCATCATACCGTGGAAGCTGAAAAACCTTTTTATTTCTTCAGAAGTGTAAACAGGCTTTTTGTACACTTGTTTTCGACTTAAAATACTGATTTATGGCTAGAGAGAACTTTTGCATTATTTCGGGGGTTCAATGTATTTTTTTTTTTTTTTTTTTTTTTTTTTATGTGTGATAGGTAAGCATTTGACCCCAATCTCACCTGATGTTGAGTGATGATGAGGCCGAAGATGTAGCATGCTTACCTAGAAAGCATGCTACATCGGGGGCATTGCCCATTTCGGGGGGCTTGGAGACTTATTCTGCCTCCACCTTCCTTGACTGAGCGGTACGTCATCGTCCCTGATTGACTCTAATTCAGCTTATGATCCAGCCTCCACTTGGCTAGGTCTGGGCATATCCTGCTGCTCCTAATCGTTACTACCCTCGTCACCAGGCCCCATTAGAAGATCCCCGATCTTGTCGTTCTTCAAAACATCATGCATAATTGAAAATCCTGTAAAATTACTGAAATAGCATACGAGCAATATGTCGGCAAGTGATACCTTTCAGCCCTACTTGAAGCAATTGTGTGAGTTAAATTCGTTGACCCATAATTCTGCTTTAAATTGTGATTTACATACATACATACATATTCTCACGCCTGTCTCCCACTGGGGTAGGCAGAGACAACGGAACGCCACCTGCTACGATCCTGACATACCTCTCTAGCTTCCTCCACATTCATAAGACCTTTCATGCATGCTCGTCGGTTTCGGGTAGATCTGACCTGGCCCTTCTTAAGCACGTCGCCAATTTGGTCCGTATATGTACGTCTAGGCCGTCCCCTTCCAACATTTCCACTTACGCTTGCCTTATAAATTGCTCTCGTCAATCTGCTCTCATCCATTCTTTCCACATGACCAAACCATCGCAACATACCTTTCTCTATTTTTGTCACTACATCCTCTTTCAGACCACAGCGTTCTCTAATAAAACTATTTTTCAATTTATCCATCACATTTACACCACACATACTTCTCAATGAGCGCATTTCCACTGCGTTAATCCTACTTTCATGCGTCTTCTGCCATACCCAAGATTCACTTCCATACATCAATGTCGGGACTAACACTCCATTATGAACTGCCATCCGTGCCTTTTTGGACACGTGTTGGCTTTTCACAAAGGAATTCAGAGCTCCATTTACCCTATTTCCGGCATTCACTCTTCTCTCAATATCACTCTGACACTTACCGTCTCTGGTAAACATGCATCCCAAGTACACAAACTCATTCACCTGTTCAAATTGCGATTTCCAGGTAATAAACTACGAAATCATGGAGAAAAAACATTATATTTACTTTTTGTGCACCTAAATTCACAACAAACAAACAAATATTCATGTACTTATCCATACAATCGTCAAAGGCGGAGCGGACAAAATTCGCTCACTTATCAGGTCTGTACCAGCTCACCAGCTGACCGAGGACCACTGAAGCCACGCTTGGGTCAAAGTTCGGTTTACGTACAAACGTGTGATGCTGAGCCCGTTCAGTTAGAACGAGTAGTTTTTATTCAAAAATGATTTTTGTAAACCGCACAATTGTTTTGGCTGGTTCTGAAAGGGATATGGGACACTATAAAACCACAAAAAAAAAATGTTTTGCAAACCTTTCCAACCCACCGAAAAACCGTCCAATCTCACCTTACTAGAGTCCCTTTGACATTACAGACAGAAACATGGATAACCAGGATCAACTGGAGATGAAGTTCAGCGGAGGAGAGGTCGGGGGGCTGGAGCTGTGCATCGTGTGCGGAGACAGAGCCTCGGGCAGACATTACGGTGCTATTAGTTGTGAAGGTAAGAGTTCTACTTTGGCATCCGGAACAGGAGGTTTTGCTTGGAGGTGGATGGAACAAGTGAGTAAGCCACAAACATTTAAACATCATCACAAACTTTCAAGTAAAGGGTGGCCACACATTATAAAAGTTGCTGTAAGGTTTGGAAAAATTCGAAAGAGAAGGCCGCCATAACAAAGATTATATTAGTAGGATTAAGTATTTATAGTTGAATAACAAAATCGTTTAATACAACATCGGTTGTAACAACTCAAAAAAGAAAACATTTTAATATTGAAGAACTATCATGTATCACAGTTTTTGAGAGTTACGCTGTTATTAATTAAGCTAAAGGTGGCTAAAGTTTATCATTTTATTGAGTTCTTACCACGGTTTTATTGATTTACTTTAGCTTAATCATGTATCATACATAACAAACCGTATCATAACAAACCCGGCTTTTCAAAAAACAAATAAACAAAAAATCGATATTGTTATACCCAATTTCAACTATGATATTGTGGGATCCTATAAAAAAAAATTATGAAAAACCTATTCTATTGCCATCTTTAACGTGGCCAGCATTATGGGGACATTCGGGCCAGGTATGGCCAGGGGCGGGCTTTTCAATTAAGGACCTTAGCCCTGTCGGTAGAATTAGCAGTGGGTCTGTTTACTATCAGTTTAAAATAACAATGTGCATGACCTCCCTCACAAATGTGATGTCACTTAATCACACGAACTTCACTCGAGTTATACAAAATGATTATTTCCTTTACATAGAGTCTACATTCCTTTCTTAACCGAGTGAAGTTATCCAACGGCCCTTCAAGGTCATGCACATTGTTATTTTAAACTGATAGTACAATGATTTAAGTTTTGGGTCAGTTTTGTTTGTGATTTTACCATTCATTCTTTTACTAAAATTTAGTAACTATTAAACTATTTACCCAACAGGCTGTAAAGGATTCTTCAAGCGCTCGATCCGCAAGAAACTCGGCTACCAGTGCCGAGGCAGCATGAACTGTGAGGTGACCAAGCACCACAGGAATCGTTGCCAGTACTGCCGTCTGCAGAAGTGCTTGGCTTGCGGCATGAGAAGTGACTGTGAGTCTAATTACCTTTTAAATGCTGCGGGTGTCTTAGGCCTGTCAAGGTTTGGCTTTTTTATTAAATAATGTCATACAAGCTCTGTCTTAGCTAAATGTTTTGTAATTTAGTAACCTAAAAAGCTTGGGAGAATAAGGATGGCCCGATAGTTCAGTTGGTTGTGAATTTGTCTGCTGATGCGTAATTTTTCATTGATAAACTTCATTTGTTTTACACTTAATTGAAGCGATTGTCTTCTTCGACGCAGTAGATCAAGGCAGAGTAAAAGCTGCCGCAAATGAGGGTTGTGCCAGTATTTAAATGAGGTAGCGAGCTATGAGAAATATGAAGAAAATATAGGGTCCTTTTAAAATTCCTAACTTTATTTTTGATGGCCCAATAGCACAGTCTGTAGTGATCCTGCCGGCTGTGCAGAGGGTCGCAGGTTCGAATCCCATAAATAGTAATACTTTTACCAGAGTAAAATACATTTCAAATAAGATACTTCAGTTTTTGATTCAGTAATAGTTGGGTTAGGTGCCAACTCGACTATGGACCGCGGGCGAATTTACATGTATTAAAATAGGTAGCGGCCAACTTGGCCGAACAAGTAGACCTTATATCCCACTCATAGTTTAATATTCATTTATTAAAACCATAATTCATTCATTACATTTATTATGTTGTTTTGTGTAGAATAAAGAATCTAAGAAAACCAAATAATCCATGTTGCTCTTATAAGTTTAATGCACTGGTTATTTCCATAACAACCATATCATCTCATCACCACACCACACGATGAACAGTAATTCTTGCACTGTATCCGACAGCGGTCCAGCACGAGAGGAAGCCTATAGTAGACAAGGTGAAGGGGGAGCGGGAGGGGCACGAGAGACAGGCGGCATACTCCAAGCTCCTAGGACTGGCTGGACAGGGGCAGGGGCAGGTGAGACAGTAATATAAGAGACTTAGCACGAGAGAGGAAGCCTGTAGTAGACAAGGGAGGGGCACGAGAGACAGGCTGCATACTCCAAGCTCCTCGGACTGGCTGGACAGGGGCAGGGGCAGGTGAGACAGTAATATAAGAGACTTAGCACGAGAGAGGAAGCCTGTAGTAGACAAGGGAGGGGCACGAGAGACAGGCTGCATACTCCAAGCTCCTCGGACTGGCTGGACAGGGGCAGGGGCAGGTGAGACAGTAATATAAGAGACTTAGCACGAGAGAGGAAGCCTGTAGTAGACAAGGGAGGGGCACGAGAGACAGGCTGCATACTCCAAGCTCCTCGGACTGGCTGGACAGGGGCAGGGGCAGGTGAGACAGTAATATAAGAGACTTAGCACGAGAGGAAGCCTATAGTAGACAAGGGGAGGGGCATAAGAGACAGGCTGCATACTGCGCACGTTTGTATGGGAGGTCCAATGACATTCTATATGGGACTCACCACGTCATACAATAACAGAACCAAAAAAATGACACATGTCTCTAATGTCACCTTTGTATGCACCAGTTATGCTCGGCTGTCATACATTGCCGCTGGCATTCCAATCCTTTCAAATGTATTTGGTTACAAAACAGTAATGTACACACGGCGACAGGTCAGGTTACCCTGTTTGGACTTTGAACTATTAGAAGTTGAAGGCTGCGAATCGTGCGAGAGGGTGCGGTATGTCGTTGTTGTTTCGTCTCACAGCACGCTGCGCCCGCGCCGGCAGCCGCGTCTATGCAGGCTCTCTACCGCACTATTTTGTGTTTTGTACGTAGTGTAGTTATGACCTGATGTGTTGCCGTGTGTACAACAACAATTAAGCATAACTTAGCGGTCTCGTTAATAGCGCACTGAGGCAAAGTCCTCCTCGCATAGAATGTCTTTGGGGAGGTCCAAAAAATATTCTCATTCTTAGACCCATGTTCCTTAGGGAAAGTTATTTTTTTATTTTATTATGGACGAGCTTTTACCCGCGACTTCGTCCGCATAAATTATATACCAGATTTTAAGTCAGATCATAAGCTAACAAACAAAAAAAGTTTCATCAAAATCGGTTTAGTAGTTTTTGCGTGATGCTCGAACAAACAAACAAACTGACAGACAAAAAGTCCAAAAATTGGTGATTTGGAATCAGGGAAGCCTAAAAACCATGTCGTAATCTTTTTTTTGTAAGTATCTTCAATGTACAGACACACTTCTGCTACAGTTTTATAATAGTTTAGATAGGTTTGCTCTTGACCTCAGTCCAGTCCTCAGGACGAAGAGTTTCTTAGCTTTATTTTCTAAATACAACCTTTAATTTTGTTAGTAATTAAAAACTAGTGGTGTTATGAACTCCATAGTTATTTTGACATTTCCGTACACTAATTAGAATGAGCGAGATTCAAAAATAGCACTTGTCTATTAGTATTAATAAGTTTCATCTTGCTAAAATATGTTTTGGTTCCTACGTCCCCACAAATTATTTAAGCACGCGGTCCATGCATTTGTTGATTTGTCCATAAAATAAGCTAATGTCCACAGATAAACCCGAAGGAGGAGCCGAACGATGGGTTTGGGACAGTGTCTCCCGCCCCCGCCATCAACTTCGCTCTCGCCGCTGCAGTCGCCTTCAATAAGGGAAACCCGGGTGAGCATTATAGTTGATTACACGCCGAGGGCAGGAAAGTAAGAAAGGTCTCACATACATACATAAGCTCACGCCATTGTCCCAAGGGGATAGGCAAAGGCCACGGACCGCCACACGCTACGACTCTGACATACTTTTTTAGCCTCATTGACATTCATACATCTTTTCATGCACTTCCGTCGATTGAGGGTCTGAGGAGAAAGGTCTCAGATCTGTGAAAATATAAGTACATATATTTTTACCTCTCCAGGTGGAAAGCGTCAACTTTCGTCCCGCCGCGCGAAACGAAGTTGCCGCTTTCCGCCTCCGTCGGGGAGAAAAATAGTGTACTAACCTCGGGCAGTGAATAAGAAGGCCTTGTGAGGCTTTCATGGCTTACATGTTTCATTACATACATATTTTATTGACATGAGATCTGAGACCTTCTCTTGTTTGTTTCAGTATCACCATACTTGACCCCGGGCACGCCGGGAGACATGGAAGGAGCTCGCAGACAGCAGCTGATGTTGCAGACACAGCTCGCCAAGAACTTGTTCAAGATGGGACAGTTTGGTACGTTTCATTTTTATTTCAAAATGGTAATATACTTTAGAGAGAAAGACGCCTGTGCTAAGCTAAGAAAAACAAATTTCAATGTTTCATTCAAACGTTCAATCAGATGATTACAATCTGCCTCCGTGGTCTAATGGTTAAGAGCATTGGCTCTTGACATGGAGGTCGTGTGTTCGATTCCCACGGGGGACACCTAGTGATATGTCACTTTGTGCGTTTTTCCCCAGTTGGTTAGGACATTGCAGGCTGAATCACCTGATTGTCTGAAAAGAAAAATTATTCCGTGCTTCGGATAGCACGTTAAGCCGTTGGTCCCGGCTACTATCTCTGTTGGTAGTAGTCGTTACATAAAAACCACGTCAGAGGCCGTAAGGCGGTCTGAAAAAACTCTGACACCAGGGCTCTGCCCACACGATAAGAAGAATAAGATTATTACAAGACCAAACAAGAAAAACAAGTGCATCTTTTTATCGGTTATTGTATACGGGGTGTAAATGTATCAAAACACCCAAGTAATAGTTAAGGGGGTGCGTCACACAATCAAACAACAACAGCAAATGAACATCTTTCACTATGAAGCCAACTTGGAAATCGCGAAAAAAATCTACTGTTTCTCGACTCGACTCAAATGTGTCAAATGTATATGTACTTAAATACCTATTGTATGCCTTCTGGCGGATCACAGCGAACATAATATAATGTAACAACCTATTCAACCTGTGTATCACAATAAAGAATTTATGATTATGAAAAATGTATGGGACAGCTGATCTTTTTTTAGCGATTTCGATATTGGCTCCATAGTGAAAGTTGTTCAGTTTGATGGTCTGATCATCCTCTTAAAAAACCGACAGCATATTAAGTTGGACCCTGTATAATACAGGGTGAAATTGATACCATTAGCATCCTTTTAAACTAAGAGTCTACCCATCAAACTGAACAACTTTTACTATGGGAGCAAACCGAACGGACCAAAAAAAAAATCTAGTCTTCCATACTAAACTGCAACGTCTACTCGACTCAAATGGATGCAACAGCAGATTTTTTTTTATCTGATCGATTTGCTCCCATTCGACTCTTAGTTTAAAAGGATGCTAATGATATCAATTTCACCCTGTATAAAACACCATGTAATTAACCTATCGACATGTATATCCCAGAGTCTGTAATTTTGGTACCACTTTTAATATGTGCGTATGGATTGAGGTGCCACATTTGCTATGGAAAAATGGATTATATGCCCATTTTGTAGGAAATTTGTAGATTTTGTAGGCCCAATTCTGGAATTTGTAGCAAAAGTATAAAGAAGTTACATGAACATAAAGGTGGCACCCTGGAACTCGGAAAGTACGTGATGAATCTTTTTGAAAATTTTGTAGGATTTAGTAGGAGTTGGAAAAAGATCCTACGAAAAAAACCAGCTCTCTACGACTAAAACTGAAAAAGCTACAATACTTTGATTGTGGCACCTCACACCAGATGGCATCTGGATTGAGGTGCCACCTGTAACTCTGAAACTACGTGATGAATCTTTCTGAAAATTTTGTAGGATTTAGTAGGAGTTGAAAAAAGATCCTACAAAAAAAATCAGCTCTGTACGACTAAAACTGAAAAAGTTACAAGAGATACTTTGAATGTGGCACCTCACACCAGATAAATGCTTATAACTACATATGTACGTAATGGAATCCAAAACCGATGATGCCAATATTTAGTAGAAATTTCTACTAAACATTGGCATAGTCAGATGTCGCATATCATCAATACCTACAGAGCTACACGTTTTTTTCAAAATTCCATATAAAACCATTCAGTAGGGTGTCCATGTAATAAATGAAACCATGAGACACATTTTTCTTAAAGCTGTTTTTTGCATTTTATTTAACACGTTTTTTTGCATTTTATTTACGTATATAATTAATTATATAGGATACGAAACTCACGTCCGTAGGTCATCTCGTTTCAAAAACATTTCTACAATAAGGTAGGTACTTAGTACCAACTTTCTTATTAGCGCAGCGTTCAGTTATAGCGAGGTCCACCTTTAGCAAACTAAATACTTCAGGATTGTAATGTTGGTACTGTCAAGTAGGTATCGCAAAAAGTCTGTTTAAGATATATTTTCCCTTAGTCGCCTCGTAAAGTACCAACTGTTTAGTATTAAAAATGATTTCAGACCATCAAACTGAACAATTTTCACTATGGGACGAACATCGAAATCGCGAAAAAAAATCTGCTGTCCCATAGATTTATAGTTTAGTATGGAACATCAGATTTTTTTTCATGATTTCGATATTGGTAACGACCCCCTTATGTTTATACTTATACTTTATACCTAACATAGTTAGGTGTTAAATCATGTTAAGAATTTAATTAATTATATTATGTCGTTTGGGATCAAAAACGTCGATATTTTCGTATTTGATGAAGTGGTATCTAGGGTATCTAGAATATTTTAGACTTTGAAACATTTCTTTGAAAGAAAGATGTCGTCGAATAGATATTTTAACTTAAACCCGACAGTGAAGCTATTCACTGGAACGTCAACATACCAGTATAACTTACGTTTTCGTTCCAGTGAGGCTAGTCGGGTCGGTCGATAAAAAGTTCTTAAGACTAGGTACTTAGGTAAGCACCTACCAACCTACCTGTAGTGTGTCCTGCCTGTGGCTCCGACTTTGAATGGAGCACCCCATTGGTTAAGTTCAAGTTTAGGAAAGGGACATCATCGGATTTAGTAAAAATGTGAAAGTGCCGGCCAACAAAAAATAATGCAATATTCTGTTAGGACTGGCGTCTTAAGCATTTATTATTATGGCACAAAAGCTGTAGGTCCATTGTCCTTGGTTTTTTTTTGGGTTCGAAAATCTGCCTTTTCATACACATTTTCGATGAAAATTTAATTAGCTAAGGCTATATTTTGTTAGAACTAGTCCGTTGCAGCATTTTTTAGTATGGCACCGAAGCTGTAGGGCCATTTTCCTTGGTTTTATTAAGGTTTGAAAAATCGTATTTCCATAGATACCTACATTTTTAAACTTACCTACAGCTACAGCCATAATAATAAATGCTTAGACGGACAAGTTCTAACAGAATATAGTATTATTTTTTGTTGGCCGGCACTTTCACATTCGGACCAAAAATGTATGAAATGCCAATGATGTCCTTTCTTGATTTATGGTAGTTAACAAAATACTAGAGCAAATATTTTATTATGAAATCATTTTTAATACTAAACAGTTGGTACTTTACGAGGCGACTAAGGGAAAATATATCTTAAACAGACTTTTTGCGATACCTACTTGACAGTACCAACATCACCATCCTGAAGTATTTAGTTTGCTAAAGTTGGACCTCGCTATAACTGAACGCTGCGCTAATAAGAAAGTTGGTACTAAGTACCTACCTTATTGTAGAAATGTTTTTGAAACGAGATGACATACGGACGTGAGTTTCGTATCCTATATAATTATAAACGTAAATAAAATGCAAAAAAACGTGTTAAATAAAATGCAAAAAACAGCTTGAAGAAAAATGTGTCTCATGGTTTCATTTATTACATGGACACCCTACTGAATGGTTTTATATGGAATTTTGAAAAAACGTGTAGCTCTGTAGGTATTGATGACATGCGACATCTGACTATGCCAATGTTTAGTAGAAATTTCTACTAAATATTGGCATCATCGGTTTTGGATTCCATTACGTACATATGTAGTTATAAGCATTTATCTGGTGTGAGGTGCCACATTCAAAGTATCTCTTGTAACTTTTTCAGTTTTAGTCGTACAGAGCTGATTTTTTTTGTAGGATCTTTTTTCAACTCCTACTAAATCCTACAAAATTTTCAGAAAGATTCATCACGTAGTTTCAGAGTTACAGGTGGCACCTCAATCCAGATGCCATCTGGTGTGAGGTGCCACAATCAAAGTATTGTAGCTTTTTCAGTTTTAGTCGTAGAGAGCTGGTTTTTTTTGTAGGATCTTTTTCCAACTCCTACTAAATCCTACAAAATTTTCAAAAAGATTCATCACGTACTTTCCGAGTTCCAGGGTGGCACCTCACACCAGATGCATCTGGTGTGAGGTGCCACCTTTATGTTCATGTAACTTCTTTATACTTTTGCTACAAATTCCAGAATTGGGCCTACAAAATCTACAAATTTCCTACAAAATGGGCATATAATCCATTTTTCCATAGCAAATGTGGCACCTCAATCCATACGCACATCTTTTAATATGTCAAAAGGATTGCACGTTTATCGACTTCCGAATGTGTCGATATATTAAATTAACATCACAAACAAAACAGTATATCAAGGAATCTTCTTCTTTATAAATAAGCTCTGGGTATTTTACTAACCATTTCTCTATCGTATCTTTCTTACCACGATACATTTTCGATATTAGATACCTAATGAATGAGATTTTAAGATACCAAATGGTTGACATTATGTTGACATATATGTTTAAAACAGTAATCAAAAGGTCAATAGAATAATGCCAGTATCAATAATGATAAGGACCTAACAATCAATTTCAGATATAATATATCGACACAATCGGAAGTCAATAACCCTTTGACATATTAAAAGTGCTACCAAAATTCTGGACTCTGTGTATCACAAAATCACAATAAAGAGTTTATGATTTAACAAAGAACTTGGACGTGTAAGATGTACCCCTTTCCTTCAAATAATAAAAGTGCTTGTATTGTAGGTGCTATTAACGAGTACCTACAGTCGGCGTATGGAGCTACACCTCCCGAGGTGCCCCTCCCCGCACTCCACCCCGCCGATACACAACAGCTTGAAGGTTGGTAATATCTATAGAAATAATTATAGCGTTATTATAATACAATAGGCTATTAGACAACTAGTCAAATCAGTAACTTTTTATCAGACGTCATAACCCGCTCTTTGTATGAACGATTCGCCAGTTTCCAACTTGTCAAATCAACTCTTTATCGCGCCTTTTGGTGCGTAAGTTTAGTTAAGACTGAGATTTAGAGACGTCTTTCAATCATGCGCGTTGTCTAAAGCCGAGATTCAGAGACGTCTTTCAATCATGATCATTGTCTTAAGCCGAGATTCAGAGACGTCTTTCAATCATGATTACTGTCTAAAGCCGAGATTCAGAGACGTTTTTCAATCATGATCACTGTCTAAAGCCGAGATTCAGAGACTTCTTTCAATCATGATCACTGTCTAAAGCCGAGATTCAGAGACGTTTTTCAATCATGATCACTGTCTAAAGCCGAGATTCAGAGACGTCTTTCAATCATGATCACTGTCTATAGCCGAGATTCAGAGACGTCTTTCAATCATGATCACTGTCTAAAGCCGAGATTCAGAGACGTCTTTCAATTATGATCACTGTCTAAAGCCGAGATTCAGAGACGTCTTTCAATTATGATCATTGTCTAAAGCCGAGATTCAGAGACGTCTTTCAATCATGATCACTGTCTAAAGCCGAGATTCAGAGACGTTTTTCAATCATGATCACTGTCTAAAGCCGAGATTCAGAGACGTCTTTCGAGCGTGAGCTTAGTCTAAGGTCAAGAGTAAGAGTCTCTAAGTCTAAGGCCGAGATACAAAAACATTTTTTGAGCGTAAGCTTAGTCTTAAGGCTTAGATTTACACCATTTTTGAGCGTAAGTGGCTAAGGTTAGTGCGGGACTGTCAGATCTGGATATCTTTTTTGACTCGACCAATAAATTCAAAAATACAATACGAAAGTATCTCACCCACTAACTCCAGTTCCAAGATTCTAAATTATTATTATTATTATTGCTTGCTTAGTATCCATAAATATCGTCCTCTTCTAAATTGTTATGTTCTAATTTCTATTGCTTCTAGATTTACATGATTGTAATACCATGTGATTTTTTGAATGTTGTGTATACCTTTAATTGACCTATGTATTAGCGACTAGATTTATATGGAAAAGACAATGCGGATTTTGTATGGAAGGTTGGCGCCATAGAGAAAATAACGCGCTCCCCTGGGGTAGAGATGTTGTATCGAACTGTGCACAGATACTCAACTGGGCCTGACGTCATATCATACACATCTAGCGGGAAGTAGCGTATTTTAAATGTTAACCCTCCCCTCACCCGTTTTTCACCCCCTTTGTTGGCGACAACATTTTCTATAGAAACAAGCCGATATGCCATCTCTTCTTACTCTATGGTTGGCGCCTTATTTTTCGACGTTGTTTTTAGCGCGGCCATCAACCAAACTAGAATATTTTAGTTCAGAATAAAGTAACAAACAAAACTTCTGATTACATGTATATCCCTAAAGTCAGTCTGAACGGAGATATAAAGGCTTGAAGTTGAAAATATTCTCATACGTTTACTTCAAGCCTGTATATCTCCGTTCGGACTGAGGATAGAGATATACTTGTCATAAAGTTTTACTTGTAATTTTAGTCTGAACTAAATATTCAAGTTTGATTGATGGTCGCGCTAAAAAAGAAAAAAGGAACCATTTTTAGTCATTCGCTTTTTGTTTGTAATGCGAAATACTTTAAGCTGTTGGTGTACCTATTAAATAAATTAAATTAAAGATTCATAAAAGTGTTGAGCTTATTCATACCTACCTCAACAGCTACCCTCCCCTCCACAGCGGACCCGGAGTCGATCCTCAGCACGGCGGAGTCGCAGCAGCTGACGCTGAGCCTGCCGCCCGCGCCGCCGCCGCACCTGCGCCTGCACGCGCTGTGCGAGGGCGGCGCGCGACTGCTGGCCGCCATAGCGCGCTGGCTGCGAGCCGTGCCCGCCGCCAACAAGCTGCCGTATGTGTTTCATCTACTTAATACTCACTTTATTTCTGCTTAGTCCACACATGTTAAATACCAGATTTTACTCAATACTCAATATTTTATTGCCTTCCATAATTTACAGCATTCATTACATGAGATGGCTAAGACTAATTATATCGGGACGCGTAACCACGTGTATTGTATTTGTATTGTATTTATTTATTTAACAGATACATGAATTGACACGACTTAAATAATACATCACATAAACCAAAAGAGATTTTTAGGTGACATAAATAATTCTGCATAGTTTTTACAAATCAAACAGTCATTCAACAAAGTCATTCATTCAGTGTCATTCTACTAACAAACTTTCTGACACTCTTTGCGGGAGGCGAGGTAACATGTCATCCGCAACTTTGGATTTTATTGCCTATGACTTTAGATTCTAATTTTGAATGTTCAAAATCATGAAAAGTAGTCTCGTGTAAACCCCAAACGTTCTAAGTTCGAAATTATGGTTTCGCAATAATAGGCTGTCTAGTTTAGTGATAAGTTATAAAATTGAAAGTTGAATGTGCATGATCATTGCTCTTATACCGTGGCAGAGGGGAAATGCTACCGCAAGGCCGGTCCGGATGTAATTAGTCTAAGATGAGATGGTTATTAAAAGCTAAGAGATCATTATGGACCCTGTATTCTAGGGCACTGCAAACATGTAGAAGAGAGGAGGCCTTAATATTATTCACAAAAAAATTAACATTACTCGTTCAATATACAAAAAATTCATAGTACGTAAGCATGCATTTTAAGTCAAATCATAAACTTTCAAACCAACAAGTTTCATCAAAATCGGTTCAGTAGTTTTTGCGTGATGCTCACATAAACAAACAGACAGACAAAAATTCTAAAAATGGTTGATTTGGAGTCAGGGACACCTAAACACCATATTGTAATCTTTTTTTGTAAATATGTATCTTCAATGTACAGACACGCTCCTGTTACATTTTTATAATAGTTTAGAATAGATACATTATTATCATTCCTAAGTCCCACTGTAGATGGTAATTGATCACCACAAGCATTATAAAATGCAAAAAGATACCTTAATCCCACGCCAGTCTTCATTTGGCACTACGGACGGTCTCTAGTCGAAGCTGCGTAAGTTCATAAAATGGTTGCAAAAAAACTAAAATGGTGTGGTAATGAATGACTGATATTAAGTTTTAGTATGTTTATATTTCTATACTCATACCTCTACGTTTACTTTGGTAAACTTTTTTCGTTTTAAATTAAATACAATAATGTAAGTCTGCACAATCCTGTATATTAAATACTTTAACCCTTTATAGGGCAACTTTTTTTTTGGCGTATCGTTTTGGTGTTATTCTGCAAAGAAACTACACAGATTTTTGAATTGATAATACTCAGTGAGAATAACTTTTTACTTTGAAGAAAAATAATTTAAATTACGATTAAGATATTAAATTAACATATTTCGTACCCCATTGTGATATTTTTTACATTTTTTCACATAAAAACCGCGTTAGAAAACCGGTGATCTAATTTTTTTTACCCGACTGCGCCAGAAGGAGGGTTATGTTTTTCGAGCGTATGTATGTTTGTATGTCTATTTCTTTGGCACGGCCTACAGCCTAAAAGGCTTAATGTATTTTGACGTATAAGGTGTCGTTAGATTTGTAAAAATCGTGAGAGTGACATAGGCTATATTATTTTAATAAGGCGGTTGCGAATTAAAAAAAAGAGGGGGAATAAAATTTTTTTTTGTTAAAAATTACAATATGGGTATCAAATGAAAGCTTGTGAACAGACGATTCCAAAAATATATATACTATAGTACTTTTATGCTACCATTTTTTCGAGATCGTTCAATGGTCGCCTGAAGGACCTGCGATCATTCATGAACAACCGAAAAAATCATAAGAGTCAAGTTAAATGTCACTTTATACAGAACTAGCGGCCCGTCCCGGCTTCGCACGGGTGGACGTCTAATCTTTTCTAGCAATAAATATAGCCTATGTTACTCAGGGTGAATGCAGCTTTCTAATGGTGAAAGAATTTTTTAAATCGGCCCAGTACTTTTTGAGCCTATTCATTACAAACATACAAACATACAAAAATAGGTACAAATCTTTCCTCTTTATAATATTAGTGTAGATATGAGCTTTACAAACACATAGGTGTCAGCGGTCAACTGGGTGATCGTTTTTGGCTTATGCCCTATTGGCTATGTGCACGACACTAGCGCCACACTAGCACGGTGTACTGACAGAACTTTTTCGGGCAGCCGTGAATTATTTACACTATTATAGTACTGTAAAAGTCTGTGTTTGTTCGAGGATTCTGCTAAAACTACTGGACCGAATTTGATAAAACTTGTTATATTTAAAAGCTAGCTTATATTTTATTCCGGTATGATGACGGGAGCGGATGCGGACGAACCCACGGACAAAATCTAATTTGTATCGGAATTCCCATACAAACTTTTACCTCAGTTTTAACACCTTTGAGGGGTTAAAATGCGACAAGCCTTTTTTAAGTGAGCATCTAGATGCCAATAGAAACTTCCATGACAAATTTTAAGTTTGTAGTATTGACAGTTTTGGAGATTTCGTGTTAAGTTAGTGTGCTGATTTTCATAGATTCAAGCAAATCTGACACAGCTTCGCCGTCAGTTCAGTAGTACAAATTTCTGCCACGGCGTGCGCTGCGATCGACTTGACAGTTTCCAACACCCACTTCGCACATAGCCAATAAAGGGTTGAAAATACTTTAAATTCAAAATACCATTTTGAAAACAAAATCTTGCTTCCTTTTCAATATCTTACATCACCATTTTATTCCAGTTTCGAGATCCAGGTCATCCTGTTCAAGAAGTGTTGGCCCGAGCTGTTCGTACTGGGCTTGGCCAAGTTCAGTCAAGCGTTGTCTCTGACTTCACTCCTGCCGCAGATGGTCTCGCACCTACAGACCGTACTAAGGGAACGGGCCACGAGCAGCGACTGTCTTGATAGAGCATGCGATGTATCGCAACCTGAGGTAAATCCACTTATAATCATCTTATCTTATTATGGGGTCTGGCAAGCCAGCAACACTTCGACCTGATAGGATCTTTTGTGTTGACCCCTACATATTTATTTTCTTCACCCTTTAAAAACGTAGTAAATGTCGCAATATCGTTGAGGGGAAAAAATCTGTATGAGAGGAGATAATAGATTTTCTTCAAATAATGTTTTTAGGGTTCCGTACCCAACGGGTGAAAACGGGACCCTATTACTAAGCCTACATTGTCCGTCCGTCCGTCCATCTGTAATACCTATTTAGGACTGTAACTTTTGAACCGTAAGATCTAGGTAGTTGAAATTTTCACAGATTGTGCGTTATTACGGCGGATTTGTTAACAAAAAAAATTAAGGGGGGTCATACAAGAAACTAGTTTTTATCAACGTTTTTTCTTCTCGCTCTATGGTAAAAACGTTAATACATACGAGCGTTAAACTTTGTGTGATTATAGAGCAAACTCTACAGTATAACAACAAATAATAAAAACTGACCAAGTGTGAGTCAGTCTCGTGCTAAAAGACCTGGAGTAAAAAAACATAGTTCTCGCCGAGAAGTTCTCACAAGAGTGAAGTGCCTGCTTAGGAATGGGTCAAATGTCATATTTTTTTCCAGATAACAACAGCAGACTATTCTGACGAGAGAGTAGCGGAAGTGAGTAGCATGCTGTCTCGCTTGCAACAGTTCATCGCGACGATGGAGCAGCTGAGAGTGACAGAGAGGGAGCATGCGCACATGCGCGCACTCTGCTTGTTCTCACCCGGTTAGTATTCGATAAGTTTCTTTCACACAAATCCGGTTACAAATTTTTATTGCTTTTTACCCGCGACTTCGTCCGCGTGGCTTATAATATACCCCTTTCGGGGACGATTTTCGAAAAATCCTTTCTTAGTGCCCCCTACATTATCTGTTGAATATACAGGGTGTCCCAAAGGTCAAGCCGAAAAACAGGAGATAGCCAAGTACTGTTCAGGGAAAAATACGAAAAAAATGCAAAGTTTGATAGTTTTCGATATTTTGAGATTTTTTGAAACATCGTGAAAATCGTCATCCTGCGCCGAACTTTTAGATTTAGTGACTACTTTATATTTTTCCATGAAAATACTTTTTACGTAATCCTGAAGAATCTATTCAGTAGATCCAATTCAAAAATTAATGATTAGTTCTTTACTTTTCAAAGAAAACACTATTTTCTCTCAGACTTAAACAAGTCCTCTGTAAAAAAGGTTACTATAAACTCGATTATTATTTGAATGACCAAAATGTCTGGTCTTGACAATTTTACACTATGTAATGCAATATTGTATTTTAATTGTACTTTGTACATTTTGTTTTGTTTAAAAGATGTGTGTTGTAGAGTTTCTGGCCGCATCTTCTCTCAACGGAACACCTTCCGACGTAGAGCCAAAAAATGACGTCAAAAAGCTATCTATATGATATTATTTTGAATAAAAAATTTTTAATTTTGACTTCTGTGGTAAAAATGTTTTCTTTGGAAACTTTAAGGCTATTATACCCTGCATAAATGTTTATAGCGCTAACCTGGAAGTTATTCCAAAAGTTGGCCCATAAAGCAAGTTTTCAAAATGGTATCACACTTATCATTTCTGTTTAAAATAAAGAATTTAATTTTTCTTGCTGTACAATCCGATTTGAAATCAATAATTCCATCGTATTTTTTTTTCTGCTGACTGCTTTCAAACTGCCTTGTGACACAAATATGCAACTAGTCCAGTAAAGCCTCAAACGACTTTATTTTCGTCTGCATTCGATCGATAGTGTTCTAAAGTCTAAACTAATTTTTAAAACTGAAACGTGCTCGTGTGACCAATAAATTAGTTGATTTGACTATTTATATGTGGACGGGGGCGAGGTAACATGAAATCTGCAACTTTGGATTTATTCCCCATAACTTTAGATTCTAATTTTGATTGCTAAAAATCATGATAAGTAATCTCGTGTGAACCCCAAACGTCATAAGTTCGAAGTTATTGTTTCGCAATTATAGGCTCTCGTGTAAAGTATAAAATTGTATGTAAATGCACATGAACAATTGATCTTGTACCGTGGCAGAGGGACTACCGCAAAGCCGGTTCTTATACAGGGTGTAACAAAACACCCTAGTAATACTTAAGGGGGTGCTTCAGACCATCAAACTGAACAATTTTCACTATGGAGACAACATCGAAATCAAGAAAAAAATCCGCTCTTTCATACAAAACTGCAGTACTTCTTCTTCTCTTCCTGTTGAGACTTTTAGGCCTGCAGTACCGTCTCGACTCAAATGTATGGAACGGCAGATTTTTTTTATGTTTTCTCGACGTTGTCTCCATAGTGAAAGTTGTTCAGATTGATGGTCTGAAGCACCCCCTTAAGTATTACTAGGGTGTTTTGTTACACCCTGTATAAATAGTCAAAGATTAGTTGTCATAAAATCCCTCATTAAAATAAATTCTCTCCACAGACGGTGTCCCCGACTTCCTAAGCTCAAAGCTTCAAGACTACCAGTCCCTAACGCTGCGCTCTTTGGGCGCGCTGTCGGTGGAGTCGCGCGCGGCCACACTTCTTCTGCAGCTGCCGACGCTCAGAGCCTTCACCGGCGCCTTCCTCGAGGACGTGTTCTTTGTCGGCTTCGTCGGCGACGTCTGTATAGACGACATCGCGCCGCATCTGCTGCACAGCGAGCGTTGAGGTACTGTGTTGCTAGTTGTGTCGCTTCTGAGCTGTTTCTGAGTAAGAGAGAGGTGAGAACTGGGGTATAGCTGCGTTGTGACTTAACGCGGGGGACATAAGAGCATTGGCTCGCGAGGCAGCCGTGCTATGTGTAAATTATACTGCCGTGTAATAATTAATACAGTGTTTTCATTGGTTCGCACGGCAGCCGCGCATTATGTAATCGTAGACTATGATACTGCGTATATCGAATTCTATATAACAACCCGAGCCTATTCGAACATTGGCTCGCGCAGCAGCCGTGCTATTTATTAATGTATACTGTGTCGCCGTACCATACTGAATACTGTGTTTTCACGCTAGCCAATTCTAACATTGGCTCGCGCGGCAACCGAGCACAATGACCAATGTTAATTGATACTGTATTACCATACATACATACATGTTATAACGCGAGCCTATTCGAGCATTGCCTCGCACGGCAGCCGCGCATTATTTATTTGTTTATGCTGCGTCTAATGAATACTATGTTATGAGCCTTTTTTAACCGACTTCAAAAAAGGAGGAGGTTTCTCAGTTCGACCGTATATATATTTTTTTTTATGTGTGTTCGCGGATAACTTCGTCGTTTATGAACCGATTTTGATGATTCTTTTTTTGTTGGAAAGGAGATGACCCGAGGGTGGTACCATGATAAGGAAACCAGGATCTGATGATGGCATTCCAGAGAAATCGAGGGGAACCTTCGAAAATCGTAGTGCCGACTAGTGCGTTTGTTAATTTAAAGTACTCCTATTAAATCGAACTAATGAATTCACCACTGAAAATTGTGAAATAAACAAAATTTTAACAAAAAATTAAAACCGCCTTCAAAAAAACTAAAAAGTTAAAAAATAATATTGCAGCCAATGACTTTTTCGTTCGCATCATAAGAACATTAATTTGTTTTATAGAAGTCGGTGTCAAGCCAAGCCAAAAAATGCAAGCCATGTCGCGAATCGTACCGGCTTGACAGCGACTTCAATAAAACAAATTAATGTTCTTATGATGCGAACGAAAATTATTATTTTTTAACTTTTTAGTTTTTTTGAAGGCGGTTTTAATTTTTTGTTAAAATTTTGTTTTTATATGAAAATGTTTATTTGTTCCAGGTATTACGTCGTCTGAAAGAGTGCTTCCTTCCAGTTTTACGTATAAGTATAACAATATATTATTATCAATAGGTTTTAATAGATAGATTAATAATTATGAAATTTTTGGCAACGACCAAATCTACAGATTTAACAATGCGCGTTTGCTACCACTGTCTGTCCCGCTTGCTCTCGCTTGCGACTATATTTCTCTAAATACGAAGATATCCGTCGACCATTATTAAATTAAATTAAAAAATATTCGCACGGGCGTAATTCTATCACGCGATGAGTCAGATTTACTACTTCCCAATTCATACTTGTGAATACATTGTGAACTAATATTATGTGCGAGAAGAAATAAAGAAACATTTAATACAAAAACAATAAAAAAATCGCCTCGAATGTGCGATAGAATTACGCCCGCGCGAATGAGGCCTTAAGGTAAGCGCATATTACGACGGGGCGAAGCGGGCCGCATCGCAGCGGAAAATAAGTATTTCGCACACAAGAGCGTGCCGGGTCGCAACGCATTGGCGGATTTTTAGTTTCACGTAATACTGCAGACGTAAAAAGTTCCGCTTGGTGTTACACACTACGACGGGCCGCATCGCACGGATGGAAATCCGCTGCGCAATAATGCTACCCGCCCCGGCCCGGCACAGTATGCAATAGTTCATATAAATTATATAGAAGCGATTTGTTCTTATTTGTACCTTTAAGGTACAAATTCGTAGCAGCGATTTGTTCTTATTTGTACCTTTAAGGTACAAATTCGTAGCCGACCGCACGCAGCAGCAGCAAACGACGTGTCGCTCGACGACACGTCATTGCGCAGTGATTTCGAACCCGACTGCAGACCGCAACAGCAGACGACTGCGCAGTATTCCTCTATCAGCTCTATCGTTACTGAAATAGGTACATTGCACCCTCCGCGCCCGCCCGTCGTAATGTGTACTATCAGTTTAAAATAACAATGTGCATGACCTTGAAGGGCCGTTCGATAACTTCACTTGGTTGTAAAGGAATATAGACTCTATGTAAAGGAAATAATCATTCGAATGACTCAAGTGAAGTTCGTGTGATTGAGTGACGTCACATTTGCAGGCGAGGTCATGCACATTGTTATTTTAAACTGATAGTATAGAGCATTTGTCTGCTGATCTGCGGTCGGGCGACTGTGTCCTAGCTACGCAGGGTATTTCGGGTTATTCCCGATGTCCCCGATAGCTATGCCCCCAGTGGGGGCAAACGGGAAAAAAATTCTCGCTGTCCCCGCATGTCCTCCTCTGGGGCCAACGGGAAAATATTTTCTCGTTGTCCCCCACTTACCTACATAGAATCAATGTATTTTTAATGAAAACACTAGTTTACCGCGGAAAATATGTTATCGTTGTCCCCGACTAATCGATTTTTAATGAAAACACTGTAACTAGTGTAGTAATATTGAAAGCACAGTATTTTATTGCAAAAACAAAATACGGTTGATTACTAAACTATTTACAGTGTTTTCATTAAAAATCCATTGATTCTATTGTAGTGGGGGACAGGGGGACATGCGGTAAACTATTTACAGTGTTTTTATTCAAAATCCATTGATTCTATTTTAGTGGGGGACAACGAGAACATATTTTCCCATTGGCCCCAGAGGAGGACATGCGGGGACAGCGAGAATTTTTTTCTCGTTGGCCCCCACTGGGGGCATAGCTGTCGGGGACATCGGGAATAACCCGGTATTTCACAGAAATACATACAAACTAGTAGTGTCGCAGCGACAGGTCTGCTGCTGCTGCGTGCGGTCGGCTACCAACTTGTAGTACCTTTATACTGTAATTGGTTGCCAAGATGGCATGAGAGGTGCTATTGTTTAATATTGGGTTGATTGATCAATTAAGAATTGATATTTTATTGCCAAGTTTCGCCTCAAGTCGCTTCGGTGCTCTCGCCTCTCGGGGACTTAGTTTCGATGTTATAAGTCGATAATGGTTTGGCAGTGTAAAATGCTCTGCGCTGCGCTTTGCCAGGTGTGCGCCGGCCCTAAATCTTTGCTCACGACAATTTCTCCTCTAAGGGGTAATCAAATATTTTGGGTATTTTCCTACCAGGAGTGCGATTTTTTAATCTCGTTCGCTGAGTTCAGCAGTTGAAAATGTGGAAATTACAGTGGAGATATGCATCTTTCTAATGCTGATTTGACTTTCAAAAATCATACTTCAGGAGTGCGATTTTTGAAAGTCAAATCAGCAGTAGAAAGATTCATATCTCCACTGTAATTTTGACATTTTCAACTGCTGAGTTCACATAATGACTTTCAAAAATCACACTCTAGATCTTTTCTACTTAGAATTTTTATACAAAAAAGAAATTGTATTTAGTTTTAAGAGTAAAACAACTAAAATTCGTCCATTAGTGTAAGTTTTACACGAATTAATTGATAAGTAAAAGTATTTTTGTAAAATATTTTGTAAGTGCCTTAGTTTATATTATAATTATAACAAAATATTGAACTAATAAAACATTGATTCGACTGAATAATTCAATTCTTTTTATTTGGAAACCTTAGGTATCATTTGTATCATCATCATCATCATCATCTCAGCCGATGAACCTCCACTGCTGGCCATAGGCCTCCCCCGAGGATCGCCATAACGACCGGTCCTGCGCTGCCCTCATCCAACGGGTTCTCGACGCCTTCAACAGGTCGTCGGTCCACCTTGTGGGGCTCACTGTCTACCCACGCTGCGCTTTCCGGTACGTGGTCGACACTCGAGAACTTATCGGCCATCGGTTCTGCGAGCAATGTGCACACTGCCACTATACAGGGTGAAATTGATATCATTGGCATCCTTTTAAACTAAGAGTCTACCCATCAAACTGAACAACTTTTACTATGGGAGCAAACAGATCGGAGCAAAAAAAAAATCGGCTGTTGCATACATTTGAGTCGAGAAGGCATTGCAGTTTAGTATGGGACAGCTGATTTTTTAGTTGCTCCGATCGGTTTGCTCCCATAGTAAAAGTTGTTCAGTTTGATGGGTAGACTCTTAGGGTCAGCGCAGTCGAGTATGCGCGAGCAAATTTCATTGATTCAGTTGATAATGAACTCTATTCCCATTGAAATAAAGTTGAAAATAGCTTGCAAGTGATTAAATCCCTGTGGCGTCTGTTCGAGTATGCTCGCGTATGCTCCTCGCGGCGACGGGAGCAGTCGCGAGCATGCGCGCGGATGCTCGCGCATGCTCGAGCATACGCGTGTCGATGCTTGCGATCCGTCGTCAGTGTTGCCACCCCATCATTTTTCGGGCTAGCTCTAACATCTTTTTTATCAGCTAAGCCCGAAAAGGGAAATTTAGTACCTAGTTGCCTACCTACAGATAATAAATAATAATCTAGCCCTTATCGAAAATACACGGAAAATCTAAAATAACATTGATTTTTAGGGTTCCGTACCCAAATTCTTATTGATGTGCTCTTCTTGCTCCTCTTCCTCTGCTAGTAACCCAATAATTACCAAATCCCAGTCCACCATACTTTAAAATTGCTCTTATCGCACGTCTTTACTTTAAAATATTGTAAACACAACTGCAAAATTCACTGTCAACTGTAGCAACACGGGAACATCCGCGAGACTGTTCGAACACGCGCGAGCTGCTCGCGCATGCTCGAGCATCCGCCGCTGCCGCCGGCGGATTTCGCCGCTAGGTGTGCGCGACTGCAAACATGCTCGAGCATGCGCGAGCAGTTCTACGCTTAATATAACTCTTTTTGAAAATACAAAGAAAATCTAAAAGGTAGAAGCAGATTTAGTAGGTTTTCAAATTGTTCATATTCCATTTTATAGTACATAAAATAACTGTCCCTAGAACTTTAAACCGTAAACAGGGCAAATGTTTCCCAAATGTGCAGTATTTCCCAAATATAAGTACATCTTTCTTGCCTCTTTTCATCTTATTGATGTGCTCTTCTTGCTCCTCTTCCTTTGCTAGTAACCCAATAAATACCAAATCCCAGTCTACCATACTTTAAAATTGTTGTTATCGCACGTCTTTGCTATAAAATATTGTAAACACAACGCAAAATTCACTACGTCAACTGTAGCAACACGGGAGCATCCGCGAGACTGTTCGAACACGCGCGAGCATGCTCCGCCGCTGCCGCCGGCGGATTTTGCCGCTAGGTGTGCGCGACTGCAAAGAACATGCTCGAGCATGCGCGAGCAGTTCTACGCTGGGTGTGCGCTGACCCTTAGGCGTTGACTGGACGATATCGCCGCGATATTTCTGAGATAAATCATGTGTTGCGGCGGCGGTAAGGTAACGCTCAGTAAAAATCGCGGTGATTTATTTGCGACGTTGCAGTGCTGTTTCCACATCGCCTACGCTCGAAAACCTGTTGGATAGGTCTCTAAGGTTCTACACAGACGGACCGCATTTCAACTGTATTCCGTATGTCAACTGCATTGAAACTGCACTTGAATTGCAGTTGAAATGCGGTCCGTCTGTCTAGAGCCTAAGGGCTCTTACAGACGAGCGACACTGCGGTCGCCGCCGTGGGTCACGCTCTTAGACTTTACGGTCGCCGTGGGTCGCGCGACCCTCTGCGACCGCAAAGTGTCGCTCGTCTGTAAGAGCTACTACGATCAGAAGGCGTAGCATGTTGCACGTGATACGGCTATATCACGCCTTTTATCTCGTTCGTTCGCGCGCAAATAGAGAGCGAAGGTGCGATAGCGATGTATCACGGTGGCATGCTACGACGGCGTTGCATCTAATGTTATCGGAGTTCAAAGAATCAGGTAAAATAAAAACAACCATTCGTTCGCATTAATTTATTTAACTCTGCTCATCTAATAAATACCACATTATAAATTAAAAACTTCATTTATTACGACACAGAATAGGTAAGTAGTCCTGAAGCAGAGCGGAGCGGATATGTGTAAAATTAAACAAAATAAAAATAGCTTGATTATTGATAGGTATGTTTTTACCGACTGGATCTAGTCGTTATGTATCTAATTAAAATCGAAATAATAATTCCCCAAACGATTTTTACCACCTGGAGTGCGATTTATGAATCTCATTCGCTGAGTTCAGCAGTTGAAAATCATGAAAATGTCAAAATTACTATGGAGATATGCATCTTTCTACTGCTAATTTGACTTTCAAAAATCATTCTTCAGGAGTGCGATTTTTGAAAGTCAAATCAGCAGTAGAAAGATGCGTATCTCCACAGTAATTATGACATTTTCAACTTCCGAACTCAGCGAATGAGATTCAAAAATCGCACTCCTGAACGAAGAAGATCTCATATGCAAATTATTACTAAACCCATGTCTGGACAGTTCCATACATTTTAGATTTAGTATAGTCTTGGCGCAAACAGATGTCGCTACTGGCCTGAACGAGAGATAAATCTTAATTAAACGTTATTAGATCACTATTATTTGAGTTTTATTCCACGGAAATAAATTATACAGGGTGGATTTTTGAGACGGGGCAGTAAGGGCAGCTACCTTAACCGTTGTAGCTACAGCAAAACGATCTTAAGAAACTATCCTTAACTTTTTGAGACATTTTGAACTGCATTCACAGATTTTGAAAAAAATGTACAGTCAGCTAGAAAATAGGCAATTTACACAAAAACTTTTTTTGATGCCAATCGATCCTGTTTCTTATAAGGATCAATAAACTCTAGCAAACCAACCGAGGTTTGAGTACTAGAAACGTCAGAAATCTCAAAAAACTTTTCCCATACATTTCGTAGGAAACGAGACTCCAACTCACTTTTATACTTACAAAACTCTTTATTATGGAAAGACTGGTCGCTAAAGTAAACAGGAGTGCGATTTTTGAAGTTCAAACTTTCAAATAAGCAGTATTAAATTTCAAAATTACTATGGAGATTATGCATTATTCGATCATGATTTTGGATATCACGATTCAAAAATCGCACTCCTGCTCGTAAATAAGCGAAAAAAATAAAAAATTTTAAATTCCATACATAAAGATAAAGATAACATAGTTTTCAAGATAAATAAAATACTTACATGATCATGTAGGTTTGTTCGAAATACGAAGTTAAAATTTTTATTCTTTTTGTTTATTCTCGGCCCGAAGTGCTATTTTTGAATCGTGAGATTCAAATCATGATCGAATGATGCATAATCTCCATAATAATTTTGAAATTTTATACTGCTTATTTGAACGTGTGAACTTTAAAAATCGCACTCCTGTTTACTTTAGCGGCCTGTCTTTCCATAATAAAGAGTTTTGTTAAGTATAAAAGTGAGTTGGAGTAGGTTGGAGTCTCATTTCCTACGAAATGTATGGGAAAAGTTTTTTGAGATTTCTGACGTTTCTAGTACTCAAACCTCGGTTGGTCTGCTAGAGTTTATTGATCCTTATAAGAAACAGGATCGATTGGCATAAAAAAAAGTTTTTGTGTAAATTGCCTATTTTCTAGCTGACTGTACATTTTTTTCAAAATCGGTGAATGCAGTTCAAAATGTCTCAAAAAGTTAAGGATAGTCTCTTTCGCTGTAGCTACAACGGTTAAGGTACCTGCCCTTACTGCCCCGTCTCAAAAATCCACCCTGTATAAGTAGATTAATTTTCTTAAAAAATTTAATAACAAATAACACTTATTTTAACGTAATTAAACATTGCTGTAGTACCGGTCACTCACGACCGGCGCTGTACTTGCGCGAGTTTTCATACAAGAAGGTGGCAACTTTCTTAGTATGGGCATTGACCCTCTGTTGTGTGTTATTATTATTATTAAAACTAAAAGGCGAAACGGGTTTGGGCGTTTTTCTTTTACACATCTCCGCTCCGCCCCGCTTCTGTGGATACTCATCCTAATTTCCCCTTCGGAGCATAATGTACAAAACGCTAAATTCCATACTCTGATCTCAAACAAAGACCAGGGCCGATAGACAAAGTAACATTTCTATTGGCGTAGACGCTAGTAGAAATGACAGAATGTATGGATTTGACATTGGTGATCGAAACATTTTGACGTTTGCTTTCTCCACCATACGTCAAGTCCATACATTTTTTATGTTTTCTACTGTCGTTAACGCTAATCGAAAGTACTTTGTCCAAGTGCCCTGGAGTGTGATTTTTGAATCTCATTCGCTGAGTTCAGCAGCAGTTGAAAATGTAAAAATTACTGTGGAGATATGCAATTGCATCTTTCTACTGTTGATTTTACTTTCAAAAATCATACTTCAGGAAAGCGATTTTTTTAAGTCAAATCAGCAGTAGAAAAATGCGTATCTTTATAGTAATTTTGACATTTTCAACTGCTGAACTCAGCGAATGAGATTCAAAAATCGCACTCCTGAGGTCTTTAACATGGGTACCAAGCAAACAACCACACTATATTATACTATACCATGCATGCCCTAACCAGGATTCGAACACATGATCTTTGATTTGGCAGTCCAGGGTGGTTCTAAAATAAGTAACGCATTGTACTCCCTGAATATCATAGATTGATTATACAGGTGTTACAAAAGGCATCAGTTGTGTCGTAACCAAAACGAATAATTTTTTTTTTTCTACATTGACGTAGAATACTATGGACGCCGGGTCAAGTACAAAATTCTCGAAAAAAGTGTCACAGACTAAACTACACAAACCTAAGTACGTGTAGTAATATAAACAAACTAATAAAAACATTGAAAATGCTGAAATTCCGCGTTATTAGTTCTATTTATACGTTTTGGTGCTCTTTTGGTTCGGATATTTTTGGGCGCGGACCCTACGTCCAGTAAATGGTAAGTCAATGTTTTTCTATTTGTTTGTCGACTCGCAAAACCAATAAATAAGCTAATATACATATCAAAGCTTTATTCAACACTGTTTTCTATTACTTGTTCACTCCCACCGCTGGGCAAAGAGCATGGTTCTAATTAAGCTTAAAAATACAGGGTGTAAATTAAAATGGGACAGCTACTCAAAGGGGTGCTTGACCATCAAACTGAACAACTTTCTCTATGGGACCAATATCGAAATCGCGAAAAAAAAAATCCGCTCTCCCATACAAAACTGCAAACATAACTCGACTGAAATGTATGGGACAGCAGATTTTTTTTTCGCGATTTCGATATTGGTCCCATAGAGAAAGTTGTTCAGTTTGATGGTCTGAAGCACCCCTTTAAGTAGCTGTCCCATTTTATTGTACACCCTGTATAACTGAGATCAAGAAAAGTTTTAACAATATATTACTATAATGATATTGATAAACTATATTATTATCGCTTAGACACTATTTCCTAATATACAAATTACAAATATTACTTATTTTTTTAGTGACTGACAATTACTAAAAATAGCTTTTTTATTATGCACAAAAACATTTTATTTTATTGAACGAATAATAAAATCCGCACGCCATTTTTTTCACAAATACAGGGTGTACAATAAAATGAGACAGCTTCAAAGGGGTGCTTCAGACCATCAAACTGAACAACTTTCTCTATGGGACCAATATCGAAATCGCGAAAAAAAAATCCGCTCTCCCATACAAAACTGCAAACATAACTCGACTGAAATGTATGGGACAGCAGATTTTTTTTTCGCGATTTCGATATTGGTCCCATAGAGAAAGTTGTTCAGTTTGATGGTCTGAAGCACCCCTTTAAGTAGCTGTCCCATTTTATTGTACACCCTGTATAACTGAGATCAAGAAAAGTTTTAACAATATATTACTATAATGATATTGATAAACTATATTATTATCGCTTAGACACTATTTCCTAATATACAAATTACAAATATTACTTATTTTTTTAGTGACTGACAATTACTAAAAATAGCTTTTTTATTATGCACAAAAACATTTTATTTTATTGAACGAATAATAAAATCCGCACGCCATTTTTTTCACAAATACAGGGTGTACAATAAAATGAGACAGCTTCAAAGGGGTGCTTCAGACCATCAAACTGAACAACTTTCTCTATGGGACCAATATCGAAATCGCGAAAAAAAAATCCGCTCTCCCATACAAAACTGCAAACATAACTCGACTGAAATGTATGGGACAGCAGATTCTTTTTTCGTGATTTCGATATTGGTCCCATAAAGAAAGTTGGTCAGTTTGATGTATGAAGCACCCCTTTAAGTAGCTGTCCCATTTTATTATACACCCTGTATATTAAGTATGTCCACCGATTTGTGAAATTTTATTTATTTTTCCTGGCAAGTGTATAGAAAATCCTATGAAACGCGTGTGGCGGCAAGGAGTTTGAATATTGGACTCCCCGCCTTCGTGGGCCGAAGGCCATTAGTTAGTGACGTTCATAGAGATTGTAAAGTGACTTCTGTCAAGCGTCTAGCACAAATAAAATCGCAAAATATTTTCTAAATTTTTCTCTTGTGTTTTCGTTGCGATAAAATAGTAAATCACTTCAATCCTCGCCTGGCCCACGCCATACGCGTGAGCATTCGTCATTTCATAACACTCTCGGCCAATTACTCCCTCGCCTTCGGTTCGGGCTGCAATCCAGCCTCGTGTGTAATGACCAACGTAGCTTAATTGTATCATAAATTCATAATGTTACTATAGGGTCCTTCTTAATATGCTGACACTTTTTTAAGGGGATGATCAGACCGTCAAACTGAACAACTTCCTCTATGGGACCAACATCGAAATCGCGAAAAAAAAATCATCACTTCCGTACAAAACTGCAAACCTACTCGGAGCCAAACGTATGGGACAACCATAGATTTATATATTACTAGCGTAAGGATAGGCCCGTCAGAATATTTTACAAAAACCTTCTTCATAGAAACAAAAATTTGCGCCATCTGTCATAACTCGTATACGAACTATATGGTGTCATATATTTGTAGTGCTCTAAAACTGACATTTTTCCTTGCATTTTAGAGCCAACGAACTGGGGACAATAGTCAAGCTCATAGGCCATGTCCTTACGCTAGTAATATATATGTCTTTGGGGACAACTGTTTTTTTTTCGCGATTTCGATGTTGATTCCGTAGAGAAAGTTGTTCAGTTTCATAGTCTGGTCCATATCTGGTCATCGCCTTAAAAAAGTGTCAGCATATTAAGAAGGACCCTATATTGTCTGTAGGACACTTTATACAGGGTGAAATTGATATCATTAGCATCCTTTTAAACTAAGAGTCTACCCATCAAACTGAACAACTTTCACTATGGAAGCAAACCGATCGGAGCAAATAAAAAAATCTGCTGTTCCATACTTTGGACATACGTTCTTATCGTGTGGGCCGAGCCCTGGTGTCAGAGTTTTTTCAGACTGCCTTACGGCCTCTGACGTGATTTTTATGTAACGACTTCTACCACCAGAGATAGTAGCCGGGACCAACGGCTTAACGTGCCATCCGAAGTACGGAATCATTTTTCTTTTCGGACATTCAGGTAATTCGGCCTGCAATGTCCTAACCAACTAGGGAAAACGCACAAAGTGACATATCACTAGGTGTCCCCCGTGGGAATCGAACCCACGACCTCCGTATCGAGAGCGAATGCTCTTAACCATTAGACCACGGAGGGAGTACTAAACTGCAATGTCGACACGCGAGTTCGCGACTCAAATGTATGCAACAGCAGATTCTTTTTTTGCTCCGATCAGTTTGCTGCCATCGTAAAAGTTGTTCAGTTTGATGGGTACACTCTTAGTTTAAAAGGATGCTAATGATATCAATTTCACCCTGTAGTGGTACAACAATACTTTATTGTGCACACAATATGGGCTTTTTCTAATAGGCTTTTTCTACACTTTCCATCAGGTGAGCTGAAGCCAAGCGCAATACCCATTATGAATAAAAAAAAAAATAAACTCTTTATTGTACACACAATAAAGTTTTAATATAATTAAATAAAACTATTCGTTTTGTTCATGTAATGAAGAAGCTTGTTTTTTCTTGTGTTTTGTTACCGCTTTAACTGTGAATACCATTTTCATTTCATTTTGTAATACATTTCATTTTTTTGAATTTTACCAACTACATCAAAACCTCTAATTTTACAATAAAATCTAATGACTTAGAGAATTATAAAGAAGCAAAAATTAAGAGTCATACAGCAGTGAAAATAACGCCACTTCAAATTTTCATTCATTTACTTTATTTAGTTATCTATGCAACCACTCCATACATTTTTTTCCATTTCCTTGGATTGTTTTAGCTACAGTTAATGCAATAACTGTAGCTAAAACAAAGTGCATAAAAAGTCATTGCCCTCCCTGTACCATGTTCTCTTGTGATCGGGAACGAGTATCATTTTCACATACGCGTCAAGTCGCTATACGATCTTTTATAAGTATCGTGGTAGTAGGACAACAGCGAGATTCGAAATCGAAACATTTTGCGTAAAAAAATTGTGTTGAGCACGTTAGTTGGGGTCAATAACTTGTATTATGGAATTTGTATTTTGGAAGTATGGAACTTACTATAGTCACAGAATAGGTAATAGTATATAGTTCTACATACAGAACGGCCACTCCCCGCCCCCCTCTGACTTCAGATACCCCACCTCCCCTCACACTCTGGGTAACTGTGGTAACTTGAGGGAAGCCGAGCAAGGAAATGCAGTCAGGCGCGCGCACCCGTTGGATTTGACTACATAAAATATATTTTATTTTTCTCCTCACAATAAAAATAAACGTTGAAAAATAACGCTAAATTAACATCTTCTGTGATTCTTTAGCTTAAAATCTATTTTTAATCACAGAATAAACTATAAAAAGTAACGAAATGTATAATGTAGTTTAAACAATGCGTGTTAAGTCAACCCTATACATATGTCATGCACAATTTTCGCAAAGTGCGCATGTGCGAACGTCATCGTGTCAAATCTAAAACGTTGTTTGAAGTGCCGGACCTGTGCTATAGTCACAAAGTTAATAAATCTAGAAGGCCGGCTCCATGCGAGCGATATAGGTGCAAGCACAGTCATAGTATAGCCCGTACCCTAATTGGATTCGCTTCTATTCTATTCTATTCTATTCTATTCTATTCGCTTTGAAGGTACGCGCGCAGGCAGAGGGGGCCACGAAGCGCCTCTCCCGTCCCCCACACCCCTGTGACCTGTCGAAACTGCTAAGCTTCAACACTATTAGTTTTTTTAATACACTACTAGCGACCCACCCCTGCTTCGCACGGATGCAATGCTGATACTAAAATATACATATAAACCTTCCCCTTGAATCACTCTATCTACTAAAAAAAACGCATCAAAATCCGTTGCGTAGTTTTAAAGATCTAAGCATACATAGGAACAGACAGCGGGAAGCGGCTTTGTTTTATACTATGTAGTGATGATGTATGTATAGTGGTGCTAATTTCACTGCTATACCTCTCACAAAACTCGAATTTTTCACTTATTCAGCAATATCAATAAAAGTATCAAACAAAGGTACTTGTAGACTATCATCATTACAATCTAAAGGGTCTTTTTCATCCAACACGGTTTCCACCGGCGAAGGATTCACATAAGTATCTTTACCACGAACATAACTACTCAGCACATCGCTATCGTCCGATTCGTTATCAACTATTTTACCGTCAAGTTTGCCGCCGTCAGGAAGTCCATCGCCGTTAGGAAGTTCATCGCCGTTAGGACGTCCATTGCCGTTATGACGGCTTTTAACGTCAGAACCTTTTTCTTTCTCTTTACCATTCTTCTGGTCCATTTTTGATTTCCCTCTGATTTCAGCTAGAGTCATGTTGAGATGTTTTTTCTTGTAGTGTATTTTGACGTAGCCGCGTGTTTTGAATTTGGCGTCGCATTCGTTGCAAGGGTAGGTGTTATCAGAATGCACGGCTAAGTGACGCGTTAGTGGATACTTCGACTGTAAAAAAACGGTTTAAAAATTAGTTAGGTATAGTTGGTGCATGCATATGCTCACGAATATATTCCCCGAGTGGGTAGTCAGAGATATTCTGAAACCTGAACAACATCAACGTTTCACTAGTACCGATATGTTCAGTGTGACGGGGAGTGAGCCCGTCGACACTTGTAATGGATAGTGGGTACGATACATGCCTCGAAATTGAAGCATGCAGGTTTCCTCACGATGTTTTCCTTCAACGAAAAGCCAGTGGTGTTACAAATCGTACACAGTACATCGTACATCGTATTGTTGTGAACTGTAATACTGTAATAATGTGTGTGTTACTTTTGCAAATAAATTGTTTATCTATCTATCTATCTACATATATTCCGAAAAACTCATTGGTACGAATCGGCCTGGACGGGGTTCGAACTATCGCCTCCTGCACGGCAGGCAAGGTTACACGCCACTGGACCACCACGGCTTTTTTTGGTATAGTTATACAGGGTCCTTCTTAATATGGTGACGGTTTTTTAAGAGTATTATCAGACCATCAAAATGAACAACTTTCTCTATGGGACCATAGTCAAAATCGCGAAAAACAAATCAGCTGTTCCATACAAAAGTGCAATCCTACTCGACCCAAATTTATAGGATAGTAGAATATTTTTTTCGCGATTTCGACTTTTATCGTTGGGATGCTTCCGAGTGTAATTTGTAGGTGTAGCTATGTTTCTAAACATCCCGGCAGGGATTATAGCCGCGATGTTATGGAAATATGCTATGTAGTACCTGAAGAAAACACACATTGAAACTGAAATTAAGTGATACGATCGACTGCAGATTTTTCCTCTGCACCTCCTATGTCACTGTGGCCCCCTGATGTACAAACGTAGTACTCATCTAGGTAGGCAGGTGCTGACACCAGATGACATACAAACCTGTCGCGATCAAGAATCTACTGCGATTTCTGGCCGCGCAGTGGGGATTGGTAAGGAACTTTAAAAAGGGCGTTCACAAAGGACCAGCGGTGGTCTACGTGGCACAGGCTTAGCAAGTCTGTCAAGGCCCCAAACCCAAAAAATAATAATATGTAGTACCTGAAATTCCTTGCCACATTGATCACAAGCATATTTTTTCTTGTCAGCAACCGCTTCTGCGATTTTACTGACTTCCATCAGAGTTTGAAGGTTGAGATCTGAAAATAAATGAATTATTTATACATCGTGTATCCATAAGGGCATTAATTTTTTAGTTTGAACCATAGAATAACTAATACTAGAATGGAATCTCCTTTGTGCGTGCTCCAAACGCCGCCATACAAACACCTACTTCCCCCCTCAGCCCGCAACGCCCCGCAGTCGCCCACGCAGAAAAGAAGAAGGTTCTAAGATGTCTTGTTAGTTAACGATTTTCAGTGGTAAAATAAGTAAGTAATATTAGTTCGACTCAGATATCAGATCAATCTCTATCTATCTATAACGTCACGCCTCTTTCCCAGTGGGGTAGGCATAGACCAGGGCGCGCCACTAGTAAAGGTGGACTTCCGATGCCAGCGGCCGATGCGTCTAACGCGCGCGTCTGACGCGAGGTTCTGTCATATGTGACAGAACCTCGCGTCAGACGCGCGCGGCCGACGACAGACCTCACTTCCGAGGTCAGCGACTGACGCGTGCCTATTGTACACAGTGTTATCACTTCGGGGTATTTTCCCGGAAATTTAGGGTATGTTTTTATGTTTTGGTGTTTACATAAAACATAAAAAATGTAAACATAAAAATACAAACAAAATATCCAATATATATTTTAATAAAGAATATTTGACCGATTGAAAGGTTTAGAGAATTTATGAATCCTTTTTTTTTTACATGATTTTTTATAAAATACATTTTTGGGAGTAATTTAATTAGACAGGGATGCGTTGCGTCTCCTTGGCTTTTTAACCTGTATATGTATCGCTGTCTAACTAATAATTATGTAGGCAAGAGGAATTTTCCGAAAGTCATTAAAAAAGAAAAAGTAGTTTCAAGTGGCTCGATAGATGGTATTGAAGCGACCTTGCAGATAATAAATACAAATAAAATAGTAAAAAATTAAGTAAATTTTCGGTAAAAAGTCGGTTTTATTTCTGGCAAACATTCTTGTTCTGCGTGACGTCAGAGCATAGCCGCGCGCGGCTGCGGCCGATGCGATAGACATCGGCCGCGCGCGTCTGACGCGCGCGTCAGTCGCTGGCATCGGAAGCGGCGCCATACGTTTTCATAGTAACTAGTATGGCCGCATCGGCCGTCGGCCACGAGCCGCGCGCGTCAGACGCGTCGGCCGCTAGCATCGGAAGTCCACCTTAAGTGGCGCACCCTGGTCTCTGCCTATAACGATCCTTACATACCTCTTTTGCCTCATGCACATCCATACATCTCTTCATACATGCCCGTCGGTTTCGAGTACTCCGCACCTCCCCTTTTTGTAGGACGCAACTGATTTGATCAGCATACGACCTACGAGGGCGCCCTCTGCCGACACTTCCACTCACATTAGCAACATATATCTCTTTCGTACATCTGCTGTCACTCATCCTCTCCACATGACCAAACCAACGAAGCATACATGATGACATGATGACATGTATAATGTGTAATGTTGAATTAATTGAATGAATTGAATTAATTTTATGAGTGTACCTTATATGTTTGTATAAGTGTATTTAAATTATATTATTGTATTATATCTAATTGTATTAATTGTATCAATTGTATTAATTGTATCAAATGTTATGGGACAAGTGCCTGAAATAAAATTTTATTGTATGTCTTACGTTCCGTAATCACGGGCAATTAAGTCCCGGACCTTTGGAAGGTGTGCATGGGGCCGAAGCCAACATGTAGAGGCCCGTTCAAAAGACAAGTTAATCTAAATGTAAGGGATACACAAATGGCGGATACCATCTCCGAGCGTACAACATGATACCCAAGGGGATGGTCCCTGCCATCTGTGTAAAGACTATTGGAGTACGGCGCTATGGCCGCGATGGAAAAATAAGGTCTTGGGCTATGGAGGTGAAAGTTGGATGGATGGATACTGGGCTATGGGAGGAGACTAACGGACGCCTGCCATGACAACTAGTCTCAAAATTGTAAATAAGGCAGGCGGTGACTCGCCGACTCGTCGAGTGGGCCCCATAAAACGGCCGCACGCACAAAGTGCGACAATGGGGCAACATCTCATTGAGCGGGTGAAGGTTGTTGAGAGGTGCGGCTCCGGTTTCACCATCGCGGGGTTTACCCCCGTGAGCGGGTTTCCCCGTTATTACGCCATTACGTGCAATACACTTCCAACCTGGAGCATAGGTTCTGCTCTTGCGATTCCACTCTGGGCGGCCAATTAAGGCAAGCCAGAGGTAGGGGGGTGTGTTACTGTGTGTGTGGGTGTGGGGGTGTGTGTGTTTATTATTATTTTTCTGTTTTATTAGTTTTTCTCCCTTTTTTAGAGGGGTAGTTACTCAGTTATGCGGGCCTTAACCAAGCATGACTGAGGATGAGATTGTGGACGAAGTGAGGAATTTGCGGGTGATACGGCAGGTGTTGAGGACAACTGCTTTCTGTATTGTGTATAGAGAGTGTGGTGGCATGTGTAGTAGAGACAGGCTATTATTTAGGCTGTTCGGGACCACTCCCGTCGACGACAATACTATAGGGACTATGTGTACGGTTTGTGCTCTCCACTGTGTTTTAATTTCTATTGCTAGGTCCTGATATTTTGCAAGTTTTTCTGAAATTGTTGATTGTAAGTTATGGGTATTAGGAACCGCAATATCAATTATATATACTGTTTTAGTTTCTTTATCGTGAACTGTAATATCGGGTCTATTAAAATGAATTGTTTTATCGGTAATTATTGTTCTATCCCAATATAGTTTGTGTTTACTGTTTTCTAGAACAGTCGCTGGCTTGTATTTGTAATATGGGTCCTTTTTAGGAATAAATTTGTATTTGTGTGCAAGGTGCTGGTGTACAATTGACGCGACTTGATCATGTCTATGCTTATAATCGCTTTGAACTAACGCCTTACAAGCCCCGGTGATGTGTTGTATTGTTTCTGAAGCGCTATTGCAATGCCTACATAGGTCTGTTCCTCGGCTAAGATCTTTAATGATATACTTTCTATAATTCCGTGTTGCTATAACTTGGTCCTGTATTGCTATCATGAAAGCCTCCGTCTCTGGGAACAGTTCTCCACGTTTGAGCCACTCATTCGACGCTTGCATGTCGACGTGTGTCTGACTCAAATCGGACCTGTGTCTTCCGTGAAGAGACTTCTGTGACCAATTGATGTGCTTCTGCTTTCTGTCTGTGATGTGTTCGTTTGGTTGTATGTTTGTGTCGTGTAAGTTGAGTGGTGTGAGTTTATTATTATACCTTTCTCTATTCTTGTCACAACATCTTCTTCCAATTTACATCGATCTCTTATTACACAATTTCTCACTCTATCTCTCAGCGTGACACCACACATACTTCGCAAGGAACGCATTTCAACAGCATTAATTTTTCTTGCATGCTTCTTCTGCCATACCCAGCACTCACTGCCATACATAAGTTTAGGCACCAACACACCATTGTGTATAACAAGTCGTGCCTTTTTGGACACTACTTGGCTAGCCACAATAGTATGCAGAGCACCGTTTACTTTGTTTCCCGCTGTTACTCCCTATGCATATCACCCTCACATTTCCCATCTCTAGTAAACATGCATCCTAAATATACAAACTCATTCACTTGTTGCACTTTTTCGTTCCCAATCATTATACAACAATCAGTCACACATTCATCCCTATTACCATTACTTTAGTTTTATTCACATTCACTTTCATTCCTTTCTTCTTTAATGCTGTATTCATGAGAGTTACCATGTCTTGTAGCTCTCCCGCTGACGATGCAAGTATCACTTGATCATCAGCGTACAGGAGGCACTTGACTAGTAACTCTCCCATTCTTAAACCGTTTTCGCATTCTTTTAGATCAGTCAGACAGCTATCCATATACAGGTTAAAAAACCAAGGGGACGCAACACAACCCTGTCTAACGCCACTGGTGATGTTAAACCATTTTGAGTGCGCCCCGTTGACCCTGACACAGGCACTAGAACCCTCGTATAGAGATTTTAGTGCCTGCACCAAGTGGTCGTCAACACCGTATATAGATAGCGTAGACCACAATTCTTCCCTCCACACTCGATCATACGCCTTTTCCAGGTCCACGAAGGCACAGTATACCTTCGCGTGCTTTGCCTGGTATTTTACGGCTATGCACCTTAGGGAAAAGATTTGGTCCATACATCCCATTCCCTTTCGAAATCCTGCCTGCACATCCCACATTTTTTCTTCACTAACATCTATCACTCTTTCAATCAATACCTTAGCATTCAATTTGCCAACAACACTCAAAAGACTAATGCCGCGGTGGTTTTTGCACTCTTGCTTTGAGCCCTTTCTCCTATAAATATCAGATATCAGTCATTTTATGAATTTTTTATTTATAATGCAGTAAGGCATGGTGAGTGAAAACAGATAATTAAAATCGGACGCAACGTACAGCCAAACCCCTAGTAGCTGATTCGGCTACTCTCATGATTGAGTGGCCATATGTCTCGGTAACCCGCCACCGAAGATCAAAGTGGAGGATGAAATATATGTTTACAAACTGACCTGCATTCGTTGGAACGGTGTCAGAGAACTTAATATTTCCCTGAGTGACGTCATGCACCCACAGCGGCTTATATTTCTGAGTCTGCGCTCTTATTTCCTTGCGTGTCATATTGAGGTGTTTCGTCTTGAAGTGAATCTGCACGTAGCCTTTAGTCTTGAACCTCGCTCCGCACGTCGAGCATGGGTACGTCTGACCGGAGTGAATGGTTTTGTGCCGGTTTAGAAGCGATTTGTTCTGGAACAAAAAATTTTTATGAAATTGATTTGAGATATCTATTGGCGCGCCTTGGCAGTAAAACCGAATCGAATGCCGTGACGGAAACGGATCTCACCCCATTTGACAGCTGCGAAAATTCGACATTTTCGAAAAAAAAAAACGCGTGAAATCGGGGAGTGCGATGTTGTTTGAAATCTGCCGTGCGACCCGCTACGGAGGCGTTGTTTTAATTTATATACCTACTTCTTTTTTGGAGAAATAATAACAAAAAAGAAATTTACATTATACATAGACAATTCATGGTCAGATGCTGACAAGTTCCCACAGTACCTTATTTCTAGTCAATTAAAGGCAATGAAATTTTTCAGACACGAACTAGAAACAAATCTGTGCCTGTAGTTTGTCAGATTTCTGTTCAAATTATATAGTTTCAATGCCAGGATTAATTTAAAATTTCTATGGATAACTTTGAGCCATTACAACTTTGAAACTATACAATCTGTCAAAACACAGACACAGAGAGAGCGAGATAATTCTTTGATTCGTAAAAAAAAATTCTAATTTGTTAATGTCCAAAATATAACCAAAACGTAGTTACTTTAGGCTATACGAGGTTTTACCCGCGACTTCGTCCGCATAAATTATATAAGTACCAGATTTTAAGTCAGATGATAAGCTATCAAACAAAAAAAGTTTCATCAAAATCGGTTCAGTAGTTTTTGCGTGATACTCGAACAAACAAACAAACAGACAGACAAAAAATCCAAAAATTGGTGATTTGGAATCAGGTAAAAACCATGTCGTATTTGTTTTTTGTAAATATCTTCAATGTACAGACACACTTCTGTTTAACTTCTGTTACAGTTTTATAATAGTTTAGATATAGGGCATATTATCATCTAAAGAGACTTGTCTTGGGTCTTGTTACAGTACATCAAACTGTACTCAACGTACCTTGAAGGTCTTGCCGCACAGTTCGCAGGCGCACTGCACGGGCACTACGCCGACGCCGTGTATGTTGACCTCGTGCTCGTGCAGGCGCGAGCGCGTGGGGAACACGCGGCCGCAGTGGCACGCGAGCCACTGGCCCGTGCGCTCGTGCACGCGCAGTATGTGCTGCCGCAGGTAGCTCTCGTGCTTGTAACGGTTGTTGCACGTAGAGCACACGTACTGCTGGTTGTGTCTTTTGAATCTTTTCCCTTTGCTCTTTTGTAGTTTGCTCGGTGTTATACGGCATTCTTTTGGGTGGTCTCTGTGGAGAGATATTTTTTTAATTTACTTTGATGCTTGTAGTTCCCGTTCGATCCGGTGTTTATGATCCGTTTTTTCCTTGATTTATTTGTAATCCCGTTAGATCCAATCTGCGACGGATCATTAAATATATTCAAAAATGAATTTCTCTGAATAAATCGCTCTTTCTGGCATACGTAAAATAATAAAGATGGAGGCACATCTCGATTTTTATCGTTTTACCGGGGGTGGCATGCGAGGCCTACTGGGGCACAATGGAATGCAAATAGAAGTTTGAGGTTATAATAGACAAAAAAATCAAATTTTTGTATCCTACGGCTCTAATTGGGGGAGAGGGTTCCACCACTGGGCGGAGTTCCCCTCTCCCAGAGAGTAAAATTTGGGGTACAAGAGGATGTTAGAGGTTATGATAACAAAATAATTGGAGTTTTAGTATGCAGCGGTTCAAATTTAAGGAACGTCGCAGACGATGTCAGCATTAAAACAAATGTATTTTCCTAACTACATTTCACTCCCCGATCTAATGGGAATGCTTAAAATCTACCGGATCTAATGGGAATTTAAAATGCACAGGATCTTGGCGAAAGCGGTACAAACGGGAACTAGCTACCCCGAAATATTCCGAGAGATAAGTGTACTTTTTGCAACCATCAGCAGCAAGACTGATTCTGTGTTTATGGGGTGTAGAGCATCTCTGTGATGGGGATGGACCATTTCTGCCTGCATAACTCCAGTCGGTTTAGGAGTTACTGATGATTAAAGGTCTGTAAAAAATTAAGGGCTGATCGTTAGTTATTGTTGTAGTATGCACTGTAGCTATGTGAACAGTACAAAAACTGACATGGTTCATCAGTCGGTTTAGGTGATACAGCCGTTCAAAGGTCGGAACTTTGACTGGCTATATCTTCTAAACCGACTGACAGAACTTTACAGTTTTTGTACTGTTCACATAGCTACAGTGCATACTACAACAATATTAATCGTTAATTTTTTCAGGTCCATCCCCATCACAGAGATGCTCTACACTCCATAAACACTGAATCAGCCCTGTTGCTGATGGTTGCAAAAATTACACTTATCTCTTATACTAAAAGGAATAACGGTCGTAAGTATATACTTACGCGACTACGTGGTTATTTGCTTCCTCTCTATCTCTAAACATGCTCTTGCACAGTTCACAGCGAAATCGTCTGAAATGTTGCTTCCTGTGAGAATACAACATTACCGTCGAATGTCTGTATGTGTTACAGATATCGCATTTCGTTGTTTCTTTATCTTCTGTTTTCTGAAAAGAGTACACAATAAAAATGGTTTTAGTTCGTTTAGCACTTTATCAATTATATGACGACCCGGTTGGTGTAATGGTTACCACACCAGACTGCCAAACCAGGGTCCTGGGTTCGAATCCCAGTCCGGTCATGAATGTTATATGTTCATGCCGTTATTGTATGGTTTCCATAATAAAAAGCCTTTAGTGCTTGCTTGGGATCTTTACAATGTATGTGCCTGTGAGCGTTATTTATATTTATTTATATTTATATCAATTACATTCTACTACAGAAGAGAATACATAAGGATTTTGCATCTGCACGCTGTTAACGGGACGGCAAAAGCACAGTATAAGAAAGAGTATCTATTACTAGATACAGTATGGACACTCCCTTCCTCCCACCAACTTTTTACCTCACCCCCTCTATCGCCGTCTGGTTACCTCGCACTGGTTACTCGTTACCTACGAAGAAGACTTAAGGTTCAATTTCTTTGGTTTCACATGTGCCGGTTTGGTTTTTGTTTCACGTGTGTGTTTCTGCCGTCATCTTGTCAATTTCAAATTTTTGTATGCAGTGTCCGGGCTGTGGCAATAGTGTGATTAATGGTTTTACATTACTACTTAGTGACGGAGGACATTTGAAAGGACTGGAATGTCAGCAGCAATGTATGGCAGCCGAACACAACTGAAGCATACTAAGGTTACATTAGAGCCATGTGCCGCTTTTGAGTTTTGATGTGGTGAGTCCATGTGTATAGAACGTCATTGCACATTATGGACACTTCGTACAGACAAATGGACTCGCACTGGCAAGAGGTAAGCAAAGCATGCGCGGTACTGAGAGAGAACTACATCACTGCTTACTGTGCAACCTGCCAGTCAACTGAGAGGGGGTGTTGTTGAATCTTCTGGGGGGCAGGAAGTGAGTTTTTGGCTTTGAGCGCGAATATCTCGAGATACAAGCATTGTAACGACTTGTTTGTTTTGTTCCACTAACAAGAGCTATCCAAAGATACCTCACTCGTTTCAGTAGAAAAGAAAATATTTCTTCCAACACCTTTTTCATTGCACAGTCACCAGCAGATATATCGTAGCAAACAAGGTGGTCAAATATTTCTAAGCAGTTCTAATTTTCAATAATTTCTTGACTCATAAGTCATAACCAATCAAAAATATAGAAACGCCTAGAACATCAAATATATCTACGCAATCAGGGTGGTCATAAACATCTGAACAGTTTCGGAAAAAACCTTACTCCATTGTTTCGCATTTTAATTTTAAATAATATTTTGTAAAGAAATTATTGGAAATTCACTGTTCACATATTTATGACAAAATACACGTTTAGATATAATTGGTAACATTTACTGTAAAGCATTTAATGAAAATTAGCACTGCTCAGAAATATTTGGACACCTTGTATGCTACGATATATCTGATGGCGACTGTACAGGTTGAAAATAGTACATTACTGCAGCGGCCAGCAACAGAGGCATTGATGGACGAACGTGTAAATGTGGGCCGAGGCGAAGCCGAGGCACACATTCGTATGTCCATCAATGCCTAGTTGTGGCCAAGGCTTGTATAGTACTTTTCTCAAATAATGCGCGGAAATTAAAACAGTAAATTTTCTCAAATAATTCGCGGAAATTAAAACTCTTTTCAAAATGAATGACGAACATCGAACAACAATTAGTTTTTTTTTTCAATAAACAGCTTTCTATTTGCAAGCCAGTTCGAAATTTAAATAAAACCTTTGATAAGTTACCTACTTGGTCGCCATGTTTCGTAGAAAAAGATCGTTCCATTTTTAAATTACACGACAGATATGAGTTTAGTATGTAATTATTTGGTCGCTAAACACGACAGATATGGATTTTCATACAACATAGCCAGCCGCTGCGCGCATGTATTTGGCCAGTACTGCAATTTCGATTTATCTCGAAGAAGGTTGTCAATGTGGCGATCCTTGTGGGAGGCCTATGTCCAGCAGTGGACGTCCATTGGCTGAGATGATGACGATACAGAGTACAGACAGAATGGACGAAAGTACAAGGGTTCCTTGTTTGACTATAGAACCCTAAAAATCTGCTGTTCTATGCGAAACTGCACACCTACTCAACCCAAAATGTATGGGACATTTTTCTTACTTTCTTTACGTGATTTCGTTATTATTCTCCAGGTTTACAGGTAGGACTCACACTTGGCCGGTTTTTAGTATTTGTTGTTATTCTGTAGAGTTTTCTCTATAATCACACTAAGTTTGACGCTTGTATGTATTACCGTTTTTACGATAGAACGTGAAGAAAAAACGTTTATAAAAACTAGTTTCTTGTTGAGAACCCCCCTTAATTTTTAACTTTTTGACAATTTTATTATTTGATAACTAATCCGCCGTAATAACACAAAATCTGAGAAGAATCTGAAAAGAAGAAGAAGAAAAATTTCAACTACATATTTAGCTATCATGGTTCAAAAGTTACAGCCCTAAATAGGTAGGACAGACGGACGGACAACGTAGCCATAGTAATAGAATAGGGTCCAGTTTTCACCCTTTGGGTACGGAACCCTAAAAAACGGTCAAAATATTAAGTAAGACTCTGTACAGGTACTTACGGGTTCATGCAATGTGTTGTGAGCATAAAAATCCTGAGCACTCTTGAATCCCATAGCACAGTCGCTGCAGGTATATTCAGAGTCGAGGTACATCACCAGTCTCGCGTGCTCTTCGACCCTCTGCTCCTCAGTTATTATCACTACTGATATATGCTTCGCGATCGCTGTTGCAACAAACAAAAATAATAAGAGGATATTCTAAACTTATCAGACAAAAAGTTTAAGTCCCATCTTAAACAAGTCCTCTGTAAAAAAGGTTACTATAAACTCGATGATTATTTGAATGACCAAAATGTCTGGTCTTGACAATTTTACACTATGTAATGCAATATTGTATTTTAATTGTACTTTGTACATTTTGTTTTGTTTAAAAGATGTGTGTTGTAGAGTTTCTGGCCGCATCTTCTCTCAACGGAACACCTTCCGACGCGGTGGTAGAGTCAAAAAATGACGTCAAAAAGCTATCTATATGATATTATTTTGAATAAAAAATGTTGAATTTTGAATTGAACATAATTAAAATGAGGATCGAAGGTGGCATTCATCAAAACAACTTCTGTGGTTCTAATGGTTAAGAGCATTGGGCTTTTGATAAGGAGGTTGTGGGTATGATTCCTATGGGGGACAACTAGTGATATGTCATTTTGTGCGTTTTCCAAAGTTGGTTAGTACATTGCAGGCTGAATCACCTGATTGACTGAAAAGAAAAATGATTCCGTGCTTCAGATGGCACGTTAAGCCGTTGGTCCCGGCTACTATCTCTGGTGGTAGTAGTCGTTACATAAAAACCACGTCAGAGGCCGTAAAGCGGTCTGAAAAACTCTGACACCAGGGCTCTGCCCACACAATAAGAAGAAGAAGCATTCACATCATCATGTCCCACTGCTGGGCACAAGCCCACCCTCTAGGAGGGTGGATGTACGTCAGTTCACCACGCGTGCACAATACGGATTGGTAGACTTCACATTTGCATCAGAATTTTCTTCAGCATAATATGCAGGTTCCCTCACGATGTTTTTCTTCACTTAATAAAAAGTTATTTTATTTATTAATAATAATCTTTATTACATAAGTAAAAGAAGTAACATGATGGTTATGGTATAAAGATGGAACTTTAGGTAAGGGTGAGGGTATTGATTCTGACCTCCAGGAATAGGTAGTCCTGCAACCTGGATGTCAGTGGTCTGGTCCGTCACTCTTATAATATTCTATAACTTCACTTACATTACTAAATCTAAAGTAAACAAAGGCAGCAAAGTAAATAAATTGTGAGCACTTGTGTGTCTGTGTATGCGTATGTTGTGTGAGAGTGTGCATAAGTGTGTTCGTGGGTGCGTGTGTGTATCTGTGTAAGTAAGTAGTTCGTATTTCATATGTCAAGTCTGTTTAGCAGCATTTCAGTTTCATCATAGTCCAATTTTAATAACCATTCCCTGGTTTTTTTCTTGACCTCAAATTTATTTAATTGTAGAATATTCAATGTATCATTTATTTTATTGTATAGGTAGGGTGCCATAAGATAATAGTGCCGGTCTGCAAATGCTGTTCTAGATATCTCGGTTCGGCAAGCGGGCTCTTTCCGTCTTCGGTTTTGATTCGTGCCGTTGACGCAGTCCGTTGAGGAGTGCTTCCTTAGTGTGGTTCTAAGAACAAAGAGCTTTCTCACGGTGAGAACGTTACTGTCTATATACAGTTGTGTGGTGGGGTATCTGAAAGGTTTACGCGTCATAACCTTCAACACCGCCCTTTGCGCTCTTTCCAACTGTATAAGACTGGTTTTTGGTGCACCACCCTATCTATATATCACACTATTATCAATGTGGTGTAGTGAATAGGTAATAATAAAAAATATAAAGCCTTACAATGTCTTTTGAGCGTTCTTAATTTGTTCTTTTTCATATCCTGCAACAAAAGGAAACATGTTTACCAATAACATTTTTTATTTATTTATAACGAGCTTTTACCCGCGACTTCGTCCGCATAAATTATATACTAGATTTTAAGTCAGATGATAAGCTATCAAACAAAAAAAGTTTCATCAAAATCGGTTCAGTAGTTTTTGCGTGATACTCGAACAAACAAACACCCAAACAAACAAACATACAAACAAACAAACAGACAAAAAATCCAAAAATTGATGATTTGGAATCAGGGACAGGTAAAAACCATGTCGTAATTTTTTTTTTGTAAATATCTTCAATGTACAGACACACTTCTGTTACAGTTTTATAATAGTTTAGATTAATGGACTCTTGCTTGTGCGTTAGCACTGCATTTCCGCCAACGCTCCGGCTTTCAATCTCAGGGATGGTATTTTCAAAAACAAGAAGAGATTCAGGATTGCGGATCCTCGTGGCAGGCAAAAACACGACGCGCGAAACCACGCGAGACTAGTGCTCGGGTCATTTCCTGAAACGTGTCTTTTAAACCATAAAGATAGTATAGTAGTAGAGGAACTGACACAAGTTGTCAAATGAAACCGTTTTTGGACGTTTTCAGGAGATTATCGGCAGGGTCAAAATTCGATTTCTGTGTATAATTCTCAATCTAACGTGCAATCGTGGACAATTTAATGAAACAGTGTTAGTATATTTCACAAAATTATCGACGATTTCACTTTAGGTTCACGATTATTCACAGAAACCGAATTTTTACCCGGAGACTAAATCCCCAAAAACTCGTTCTATTATACAGTGATGCCGCTAGATACATCTCGCTCTCTCAGCTGTCAATGCCTCTATTCCGTAATGTATAATAACTTTATGGTGTAAACATTCCTTCGGAACATATTATAGTTGGCTGGGCTATTCAATTCAATTCAAATAATTTATTTCAGACAAGATGTCCATATAGTGTTAGTATACAAGTATCTTACAGCTAGTGTTAGTAACAACACATTTTATTTTATTTTAAAAACCCTGTATGGAGCTTCACCCAGTGATGTAACAGCGGGGAGTCCCACCGGTCTTTAAACACACTCAGGAGACCGTTGGTGCTGGCTCGGAGCCTGCCCAACATGGAGGCGCACCGTTTTCTCAATATAGCATAGAATTCGTCCGTGTGCGCCTCCGCAAACATTCCCGACGCACTACAATGCCGCGCCAGCCCCATCCTGAATACGTAGGTCGCTGTATGCCTGTATTGCAAGCAAGGTTCGTTATGTAACATTGCAACCATTACTGGTCTAATAGCGTTCAGTCCCAACCCAATATCACCCATATTTATCAAAATTTTTTTTTTATACTTTCGCTGTTAAGCACGAAAATGATATTCGCGCAGTGCTAACACTGTGGAATGCTATACAATACTGACTCAACGTTTGAGTTGTACCTACCACATAGGTCGTCAGCATTTAAAGTGTTAAACTTAAATCCCTTGTCCATTCTCGAATATGCAGGTTTCCTCACAATAAATACAACTGTACATAAATTCCATAGAACTTAGTGGCCAGGAATCGAACTGCAGCCTCGTGATTGACTTGCCGGCTGTCTCCCGTATGGGCTATCACCACTGACTATGTTGGTTGGTTATACTGGTTCAAAGATTATTAATAATACATTACCCTCTCTCTGTTACGTTGAGCGGCCCAATCTGAAAGTTTTCTCTTAGCCTTCTTTGTCTCAGTGTCACCCAGCCTTGATCTCCGAGTTGAACGTGTTGCTCTTGCTTCAACTTTCTTACCTACAGCATCAGCAGTAGCAACGTCATCTGTAGAACAGTCTGTGAGTGTGAATGTGAGATCTACATCACTCAACAGGGTGGAAAAAAAAGTTAATAAATATTAAGGGTACTTTCCCTCCAACCATGGCCTTTTTTTTCCACCCTGTATAGTGATGATCGCGCAAAGAGCAATGGAGAGAGCTATGCTAGGAAGCACACTTCTGGACCGGGTTCCGAATGTCGAGATCAGACGCCGAACAAAGGTAATCGATATCGGCAAGCGGATTTCTACTCTGAAGTGGAGGTGGGCGGGACACTTGGCCAGGCGGAATGATACCAGATGGACGAGGGCAGTGACAGAGTGGCGGCCGTGGGATGGGGAACGGTCAGTGGGCAGACCAGCGGCCAGGTGGTCGGATGACATTTGCAAAGTAGCCGGTAAAAAGTGGATGAGACTAGCGTGGGACCGTTCTGGTTGGCGTGAAAATGAAGAGACCTATACCCAGCAGTGGGGTTTACCAGGCTGATGATGATGATGATAGTGATGAAGTCCGGAAAGTCCCAGACAACCGAGAGGGGATGAGGTCGATTCTGGTGGCAGGGAGTGTCCATACCACAATACATTATAAGAGGAGTTAGAAATGCGAAGTAGCACTTTTGCTTCACCACTTGTCTTCTCCCTCACGCTGCTACAACTACTTATGCACTCTCGCTCGCACCATGCCGTGCACCTTACGATGTTACGCAAATCATTGCAAACCCGTGTGGCACATGTTCCACACATACTTTGCACTTCTAATCCCTCTTATGTTCTGAGATCCATACTTTACGTAATAAATAGTTATTCATAGATTAATATGCATTATTGGTAATTTTTTTTTTTTTTTCATCTATTTTTTTTAAGGGACTTTTATACAAAACACATTTTGTACATGTCAGTCCCATCGTACCTTATATCTAGACTTTACCTACTCTAACTTAATTCTAATTTACTTAACGAGACACTGATGAGTTTGCAAAGGCGAACACTTTCCTAGCAGCATCAGAACTTGGTGATGCTAGGATGTCATGAAACATGCCCACATCAAGCCTATTCACTCCAAGCTCCCTCATCAGTGTCATTCGAGCCTGCTCGTAACGAACACACTTCACTAATAGGTGATGAACGTCCTCGACCACTCCACACTCCTCACAGAGGTGAACTACACTTTTTCATCAGGAAGCCGAATTTATTTAGTGGAATGTGTCCACTACGAAGCCTATGTGCCATAACAACAATTTTTCTACTGGCCTTACATTATTGGTTATACAGAGTGAAATTTAAACCATTGGCATCATTTCAAACTAAGAGTCTACCCATCAAACTGAACAACTTTTACTATGGTAACAAACAGATCATAGCAAAACAAATTCAGCTGTTACATACATTGGTTTGCTCCCATAGTAAAAGTCGTTAGTTTGTTAGTTTTTTTGGTAGACTTTTTTTTTTTATTAACTATGGGTTTGCTCTTGACCTCAATCCAGTCCTCAGGACGAAGATGGGGTCGTAGATGTAGCGAGCTAACCCAGAAGATGCCTATTCACTCGTACTTTAAAGGAATTCGGGTTGTAAGTACTCAGAAATACTGACGCAGGTAAGACATTCCACTCCTTGGCTGTGCGCATTATAAAAGATTCAGAAAGGTGCTTGGTGCGGATATGTGGGATGTCAACCAAGAAGGGGTGATATCCCGCGGTGCGTCTGGACTCTTAGTTTAAAAGGATCAAGTCGTCTTGGATTTTAGGATGTCGCATTAGTAGCGTGAACGTGTATTAGCAATATGGGGAGCCACATTGTGAAATTTGTAAAAGACAGTCAGCCAACATGAAGATGACACCATAACCATCCGGATTGTGAGCCACTGAGGTAAGCATAAGCATATGCTCACGACTATATTTTCCGTGGAGTTCTCACGTTTCACTAATACCGAAACTGTCCAGTGTGACGGGGAGTGAGCCCGTCGCAACTTATAATGGACAGTAGGTACGATACATGCCTCGAAATTGAAGCATGCAGGTTTCTTTACGATGTTTTCCTTCGCCGAAAAGCCAGTGGTGTTACAAATCAGCAGTGAGGTGTAGCGCACTATCGCACCAATTTAGATATGAACCCTAATTCAACACATTGCTCTGACACGTCACCAATAGGCAATAGGTGTTGGAAACTATGGAAAATCTGTGTTCCAGGGTGAAATTGATAACATAAGCATACTTTTAAATTAAGAGTCTACCCATCAAACTGAACAACTTTTGCTATAGGAGCAAGCTGATCGAAGCAAAGAAAATCAGCAGTTGCATACATTTAAGATGTGCAGGTTTAGTATGGAACAGCAGATTTTTTAATTATCGGCCTTGCAGCTAATCGTTCATTTGATACAGACTTTCAAACGGCTGTAACTCCTAAACCGACTACAGTTGAGCCAATGGTTACCAAAAGTACACTTATCTCTCGTAATACATGGTTTGAAAAGCTTTTTTTAATAAAAAATATTTACCACACTGGTTTCCCTGATACGCCTCTGGGTTAAGCTTCACCACCATCCTGTCCTGCACAAACACTTCGTAATCACACGAGTTCTCAATACTCTCAGATTCATCCATGTACTCAGTTTTCACTATGTCTGGCTTTATATCAACCTCTTCCATATGTATTGTTGTTTCTACATTTAATTTTGTATCAGGCTCTTCGTGTGCAGGTTCCTCGGGTTCCTTTTTAATTTCTTCAGACATTTTTTGTGAATTTTCTAACAAAAACCAAGTTCTGTTATACTTTGAGATCGCTGTAAAGTGAGAAACCTGATCTGATGGTAATTATAAGGATATGCGAATGCGTGCGAATATTTTTGATAGATACTTTGTGTAATAATAGGTGGAAATCTTTAAAATAATGCGAAAACGTTGCGAAAATTAAAAAATATTTACAAGAAGCGGTCACGGACAAACAATATGGCGATTTGCACTAGTGTTATTGTAGCTTTTTGGGGTTGGGGCGTGTAAAAATAATTAATAAAACAAGAATATAAAAAACGTAATATAAATTTAATCAATGCAATTAAATATATAATTTTACGTATATAACGTATATTGTACGATTTGTAAGGTAAAATGAAAGTAAATATCCGGAAAACGTTTTTCGACTCCGGCCTCAACTATCATAATGCTACAAAAACACGAGCGAAAGATGTCAAAGTCTGACGCCGCGGCCCGTTCATTTCATCCCTTGTATTTGTAGATAGATGTACTTTTTTTGTTATCAGCTGCAAAGCTGATTCAGAATTTATTAATAGGGTGAAGAGCATCTCTGTGACGGGGATGGACCAGGTCTGCCTGCATAACTCAAGTCGTACAACGGCCGCCTTTGAACGGTTGTAAAACCGACTGACAGACCATGCCAGTTTTTATACTGGTTCCATGACTACACTACACTACTGCATAGGTATTCCCAGAACTCACGCATGTAGATCTCGGCTCTACTTGCTCCAGTTACTTGCACCGTGTACGAATACTTTTCAGATTTTCAATATTATTTGTAAGTTATGGAGTTGCAGAGTAGGTACCTTCCAACATCCTACCAGTTTTGGTTTGGGTAATAGACGGCAAACAACTTCGCAAAAAACCTTGACTGCGCAGAACGCGTAGTAGCTTTCCATTATAGATTTTTATAATGGAAAGCTACTACGCACACCCCTTTCCCGCTGGTTAAGTTGTTTGCCAATGCCACATATTGTATCGTTAGGCGATTATCCCACTGCACCGCGCCCCGTCGCGTAGCGCGGGGCCGCAGATTTTAACATTGTATGCAAGTGTGGGGAACTAGTGAACTACTACAGGATGGTCAGCACCCACAAGTTATAGCAAAGATGCCAACAGATGGCGCTACCGTCGCTCGCGGAAATATGCTCCATACAAAGACAACGTTCATCGTAAATACGTAACTCGTAACCTACTACAAATAAGGTTCACAATCGAATGCAAGACATAAATCGCGCAAGAGAAATAATCACAGAGATTCGATATATATACAAGGTCCAACTAAGAACTGTTGGACCACGGCCGGTCCCCAGGCATCACACCTAGCCTGGCGGAAGTACTTCCCTTTTCAATGGAGGAACATTCCCAAGTAGCACCTCCATACAAGTATTACAATTTATATAGAAAACACGCCTAGGACAACACACTGCCGACGCGTCAATGCGCGGGAAGGCGACTATGCCGCTCCGCGCACCGCGGCGGGACGCGTCGCTAGTGTGATAATCGCCTTAGGGTCAGCGCACACCCAGCGTAGAACTGCTCGCGCATGCTCGAGCATGTTCTTTGCAGTCGCGCACACCTAGCGGCAAAATCCGCCGGCGGCAGCGGCGGAGCATGCTCGCGCGTGTTCGAACAGTCTCGCGGATGCTCCTGTGTTGCTACAGTTGACGTAGTGAATTTTGCGTTGTGTTTACAATATTTTAGTAATTATTGGGTTACTAGCAAAGGAAGAGGAGCAAGAAGAGCACATCAATAAGATGAAAAGAGGCAAGAAAGATGTACTAATATTTGGGAAATACTATGCCCTGTGCTGTGTTACGGTTTAAAAGTTCTAGGGACAGTTATTTTATGGCTAGGAACTATAAAATGGAATATGAACAATTTGAAAACCTACTAAATCTGCTTCGACCTTTCAGATTTTCTTTGTATTTTCAAAAAGAGTTCGATTATTATATAATATTATCTGTAGTAAATTGCCCTTTTCGGGCTAAACATAGTAGCTTATCTATGGGGCTAAAGTAGTTAAAAATTATGCTAGATTTAGTCCGAAACCGGCCGAGGCGGCAACACTTACGACGGATCGCAAGCATCGACACGGGCGTATGCTCGAACATGCTCGAGCATGCGCGCTGGGTGTGCGCTGACCCTTAAGCTCTATTCACACTTCGACGTGCGGCCTGCGGCCCACTGAGCAAGTAATACAGAGAACGCCCGTACGAGCCCCACAGACGGAGGCCGGAGCTTTCTCTGTGAACTCTATCGGTATTGAAATAGGATTTTTTTTACATTGTACCTACCCTCCGTCAACACCGTCCGTTGTAATGTGAATTGATCTTTAGTTCTTTTGCTAGTTTATTATGATTTGAAACTAGTATGGATACTTACGATTAATATGCAAGTATTACGATTTATATGGATACTTAAACATCTATTAGGGAATATCAAGTGAAACAAATCATTATTTCGTCCTAAATTTATTACTAAAACGTTACATACAACTTAATAAAAAAATTAGACAAAATTTTGATTTTTTTATATGACTTAAAAGTGTACAATACATACATTATATGACACGTAATCTCAAAATATATTCCGTAATGATACTATACAATGTTAATAACATTTGGTATGTACTATCCCCAATTCATACAAATCTCTGGAGGATTGTTTTTATATTATGTAAATCAATACTTTCGATTGTCAGCCTAATTTAATGACACAGTTTATTTTAAAGAAACTAACGTAAAAGCACCTTTTTATATACAAAGTAATTTTAGATTATGGGAGCAACACAGAAAACGCTAAATAAAAAATATGACATCACGGGTCATTTCTAAGCCAACGGGCGTTATAACGCCAAAATTCCCGTGGCTAAATATCGTCATCTTGTTTATAATGTACATTACCCGTCGGCAAGTAAATATTGCACATCGGCGATGACTGACGAGAGCGACAAAACATTACATAATGTACTGAGTGACAGAGACGACGCTCTACGAAGCCGGAACTAGCGGATCTGCAATATTTACCGCCGCGCCGGGTACTGTATAATATTTCAAAGCGCTGCTATAAACGATCAAGTACCACTTATATATGGTCCTTCTTAATATGCTGACACTTTTTAAAGGGGATCACCAGAATGGTCTGGTCCCATAGAGAAAGTTGCAACTTGCAACTTGCTCTATCTGTCCCATACATTTGGCTAGAGTAGGTTTGCAGTTTTGTATGGACGAGCAGATTTTTTTTCGCGATTTCGATGTTGGTGCCATAGAGAAAGTTGTTAAGTTTGATGGTCTGATCATTCCCTTAATAAAGTGTCAGCATATTAAGAAAGACGCTATATATTTTATTATTATTTAAATGTGTTGTGCATTTTTCCACAGAAATGACGGCGTTAAAACGCCCGTCGTAGACTCATTTTCGCAACATAATTTTTTTATGAAATAGACTCAATGTTGCTCCCATAATAAAAATTGTACAGTTTGATCAACTGAACAAAACCTATCCAGTTTAAGACCTAAGGTCGTGCAGCCTCTGGTGCGATGCGCGCGAATAAGCATTTGATGCAAAACTAGATGTCAGTAATAATCTTGGACATCTTTTTTTAGAACCACTTCAGTTCTATTTTTCACGATGATTGTGGCGAATAAGAGAGTTAATTCTGTGTTTATTCCATTGCAGGATGCTGAACAAAAACATGGATAGATTTGTTACAAGACCTAGAATATCAGTCTATAAAAATAAAAATTATCCGGGTACATAAGAGTATTCTTACATTAAAAAAGACTATAAAAGCAAAATAAACTATGTCACAAAACTGGGCTAGCCCACTAAACATAATACTAAACTAAATACTTTTCTTGCACCAGCAAACTTTATAAAAATATTGACTATCATATTTTGGAAGAATTACTTCTTAGAACAAGGATTGAGTCACAGTTGACGATTTTACAAAACATACCATAACTAATACAGTACATCGAATTTAATGTCGATCGGCTACTATTACTGTCACGCTCGCTCTCGTATACAATCATATTTCTGTCTCGCAATACGAAGATACATCTTCATTGTTAGAAGTACAATTCGGGCGAATTAACTTGACACCTGGCTCGAACGACATTGGTGTAAACAAAGACAAATAACAGCAAAAGAATAACTCGAAAATTCTAAAGCGCAGGGACACGTGCAACGAGTAAACGATAACTGAGATGCTATCGCTACTGGCCTCAATTTAGAATTTTCGAGTTATTCTTTTGCTGTTATTTGTTGTTTACCAACGTCGTTCGAGCCAGGTGTCAAGTTGATTCGCCTGGGTTGTACTATACTTGAAAGAAAGAAAAATAATTTATTTGCATCTCTGACACACATACAATCTCGAACTTGTGTTTCATTAAAACGTATCATGAGAGATAAAAGCCGCCATTACAAAAGTAACAAATAAATGCGCCGTGAAACCTCGTCAGCTGTGATTCAAACCGTCAATTAAAAAAAGCTATACTTATGTGTATCTTATGTAATTTATTATGTAAAACCTCGCCGATGATTGCGTCTATTCCTATCCTACACTGAGTTAGAAACATGAGTTAACAATTCCGTGGTTTGTGAGAAAAGCTGACACTCCACTGTAGTGAACGATTAATTTATGCGTACGCATCGTAGAAGGAGTATCATCTAGATTCTAGAAAAACTAAGCACGTATACTGCAGAAGGAGATATGACAAAAACATATGTAAAAAAATTGCAAATTGCAATCAAAGAGACAAACATACATTTCTTTCGCGGAATCTATATAATTAGCGTATAAACCTATCTCGTTTCCGCGACTATTATAAATTTAATGTCGATACTAAATGATACTCTGTCTAAAGAACGCATGGGTTACGCATACAAACGCGAACAACGCGTTTCGTTTGCAAACAATGCAAAAAGCATCGAAGCGTATTAAACATTTCACGCATTAGCGTGTTAATTGCAAAATTTATTTAATAATGTAATGAATGCATACGACCTAAGAAAACACCAATACACAAAGAAGTGTCAACTTTAATTTCTAGTCAATAAAATGTAAATTGAAGTACAAAAATTGATAATACGTATTAAACAGTCAAGTAATCTTCGATGTATACATGTGTCAATTCCTTTATAGGAATTATTAATTGATTTTTAGAACCACACTAAAGTATTTGAGAATTGATTGAGCCATTGCATAAAAATTACTATAAAAATTATATAAAAACAAGCTACTGATTGACAAGTGGTCGTAATTTGAGCGTATTGTGGCGTATGCGATACGTGTTGACTTCAGTGTGGTTTTACCTTTATATTGTTTTGATTATAGCTCCTGTATTATAAACGGCCATTTTGGACGTTTAAAATGGACAAGCAATTTTAATTGTTCCTATTAGAACATAAGGTTTTATTTGAAATTGACGTTAAATCAGGTTTGTATAGAAATGGCATCTATTAAAATTTACGATAGAGGCCTAATGTTCCTTGATTACTTTAAACGTCGAAAACGGAATATGAAAATTTAGGAGCTAGATCATTAAAAAATTCCCTATTCATCTCATTAACGTAGATTCAGATTCACAGAGTACTTTGACAATGATAATTATTTTGTGCGTATTATTTAACAATAATGAAGACAAATGGTAATAAATATAACAAAATTTTTACTAGAAATACTTCGTTTAATTTAAACTTTCTTGTCATAATGCGAGCGCCAGTCTTCTGGGTTATTCCGACGGGCGTTTTAACACCGTCATTCCCGTGGCTACCCATTTTCATCTTGTTAATAACAAATTGTATATAATATTAGCGCGCTATTATAAAGGACCTAGAGCACTTATCTATATTATTTAGTTAGCTGTATTTTGCTATAAAGTCCACGGAAATTATGGCGTTTAAACTTCCATTAGAATGACCCAATCTCTTTCTTTTTCTATAAAATGTAGAACGGGAGTGTTCATATTTGTATATTATGTTATTATATAATGGGACACCTACTTAAAGGGGCGCTTCAGACCATCAGACTGAAAATTTTTTACCATGGGACCAACACTGAAATCGTGAAAAACCATTCCGCTTTCCCATACAAAACTGCAAACATAACTCGACTGAAATGTATGGGAGAGCAGATTTTTTTTTCGCCATTTCGATATTGGTCCCATAAAGAAAGTTGTTCAGGTCTGAACTGAAGCACCCCTTAAAGTAAATGTCCCATTTAATTATACACCCTGTACAACATCCCTTGGTGTCTGGCGCCCACATTGAAAGAAGTATCTTCTCTTATACATCTATGCACCTATCAAAACATGTGGTCTCTTTTACATACGTGCATGACTTAGCACAGAGCGAAAAGGACAACATAATTTGATACATGCACAGATATTTTTCCACGTTGAAGTAAAAAAAAAGTGTAATTTAGACAAATAATGTTAAATGCAATTGTTAAAATGCAAACACGAAATAAATAGACACCGAAAATAATAAAATATTGAGTTTCAAGCTAATCTCGAATAGATTTTTTCTTCAAAGTAATTTTTATGAAGTGGATAGTTGATACCTTTGATTAATAAAAATAGCAAGATAGGTGACTAGCCTATTGCGAATGGACCGCATAAATTGAGTCGGCGTCGCCTAATTTACTTAGTCGCAATCCGAGAGGCATGGCGTGATTGAGATGCTGTTTTTACCACAATGCCTTCGCGTGCTTAAAACTCGTTGTATAAATCATGAGCTTTTACCCGCAACTTCGTCCGCATAAATTATATACCAGATTTTAAGTTAGATCATAAGCCATCGAACAAAAAAAGTTTCATCAAAATCTGTTCAGTATTTTTTGCGTGATGCTCGATCAAACACACAAACAGACAGACAAAAAATCAAAAAATTTTTGATTTGTAATCAGGGACACCTAAAAACCTTATCGTATTTTTTTTTTAAATATCTTCAATGTACACTTCATGTCTTGTTGTGGGGGCTGGCAAGCCAGCAACACTTCGACCCAGTGGGATCTTTTGTTCAATGTACACACTTTTGTTACAGTTTTATAATAAATTAGATTTAAAAAGATAAAACAAATCACAAGGCATTACTTTCCACTCATAAAAAACAGATCCATTTTTCGAGTACGTAATGTAAGAACGTCACCTATCTTCCGCTATTTTTTAAATTTAATCAAAGGTATCCACTATCACTAGGTATCCTATCACTTCTACTCTTACATTTTAAATGCGTTTAGAAGTATCGAAGTATAAATGGAGATGTTTTACTGCATTACAATGATATGATAAGTGATAAGCGTGATCCAAGCATTATGATCATAAGAATCAATATAACAGTTTATGTTAACAATGTACTGTTAATTAATGCTGATTGGTACCGTCCACTCACTGGCTTTAAGAGGGCTATCGGAGTCCAGTGGCGCCCTCGTCACAATAATAAAGATTTCTCAATAAAGAAAGCCCAAAATAAAAAAGTGCCCACTTAACAATCTATAAAAGCCTTCAAGCCATTGTTATACAATACTTTTATAGGTTCTAAACATTCCACTTTTAGATAATTTCGAATAAAAACAAAAGCGGCCGTTTTTTTTCCTTTCTCGAATTTTCGCGCAAATTGTGTAATTTTTCAAAATCATCAATCATTTAACACTTTCACTGCTGACGACCTACGTCGTAGGTCGGCGACAAATGGGCCGCAGTACCTACTGAAGAACTCACGCAATGAGTCGGTTCAATTGCAATTCGCCTGTGCACATGACCTACCGCACGAGTCAACGAAAACCATCGCCTGCGCGGGTAACACACGACGCGAGCCACATTTATCGTTTCAACCATAGAGATCTAGAGATGCCAACCAACGTGCTGAGTACGAAACCTAGTGTCGCATTACCACCAGTACCACGTGATAGAAAGTATTTTGGTAGCTTGAATGTGCTCAATATCCATTGCGGTATCAGAACTCAACGTTCGAATAATCTTTAGTACTACGCAAGCATTGTAAACTATTTACACATAATATCTCGACTGGCTTTCAGCCTCGAATCATTACTGTTGCGAGCAATGTGTTCCATTTTTGCGCATATTGCTGCGACACTGTCCCCGCCCCCTTTTCACATAGTTAGTGAAAGTTAGTTAGTTCTTTAGTTTTTGTGATCTGTGGTTTCAACGTTCCGACTGTGCGCACGACCTACGGCGTGAGTCACCGTAATCTTACGCCTATATTGGTGACCCACGAGGTGAGCCATTTTGATCGTTTCACGGTTACGACTGTGCGCACGACCTACGAGGGGGGTCAATTTTAGCACTGCGTGAGGATCATGTTTTTGAGCTTAGCGGCGTGTTAATTAATTTACACCAAAACTAAATGGGCGATTTCATTTAAAAAAAAATTTGCCATAGACACTGGAAGCACAGTATAACAAAGAGTATATAGACATACAGTACGAACACTCCCTTCCTCCCACCAATTTCTTAGCTCACCCCCCTCTAGCAGGATCGTGGCGTAAAATGTAAGCAAATGCGTATTCCTGTCTCGCCTGCACTCACTCAGTATCGCACATGCTTACCTCTTCTTTTCAATTTTTACCCATTTGTATGAAATGACAGCTAAGTGTTCAAGATGTGCTTTGAAGGATGGAGTTAGGGTTGAGCCTCATCTGGCAGCACGGAATCGCGCTTTATCACGCTCTATCCTTTTCTATCGCTCAGGAACGTCATTGGCTAGAGCGAGAAAGATCGCAGCACTGCCGATGCTGCCGCGTGCTATTACATTCCCGCTGTCTCGCTCTAGCAAATTACGTTCTTGAGCAACAGAAAAGGATGGAGCGTCAAAAAATGCGATTCCGTGCTGCCAGATGATGTTCAATCCTTATTGGGAAAAAATGATATATCCAATCAGCATTATTTAATCAGTATTTGTAATATTATACAAGATAACATAGCCCAAATCGGTGGGCATAATTCTTAGGGCCCTCGCAGCGCGAGAGAGTGAGAGCAATATACAATATCCATACGTTTCTTACTCATTTGTCGCGTAAACATAAGATACATCATATTCCGAGAGATAAGTAAGTGTACTTTTTTGCAACCATCAGCAGCAAGGCTGATTCAGTGTTTGTAGGGTGTAGAGCATCTCTGTGATGGGGATGGACTAGGTCTGCCTGCATAACTCCAGTCGGTTTAGGAGTTACTGATGATTAAAGGTCTGTAAAAAATTAACTACTAAGTATGTTATTGTTGTAGTATGCACTGTAGCTATGTAAACAGTACAAAAACTGACATGGTTCATCAGTCGATTTAGAAGATACAGCCGTTCAAAGGTCGGAACTTTGACTGGCTGTATCTCCTAAACCGACTGACAGAACTTGACAGTTTTTTTACTGTTCACATAGCTACAGTGCATACTACAACAATATCATAAGTTATTTTTTTACAGATCTTTAATCATCAGTAACTCCTAAACCGACTAGAGTTATGCAGGCAGACCTGGTCCATCCCCATCACAGAGACGCTCTACACCCCACAAACACTGAATCAGCCTTCCCGCTGATGGTTGCAAAAAGTACACTTATCTCTTATACTATCAGTTTTCTTTCAGCCTAGTGAACATAGATTATAGTTACTCCTAGAAGGCCTAGCATGATGGTCACGCGCTTATTCTCTTGCTCTGTTACGCGCCAAGTGAAAGAGGTATGATGCTACTTTGTTATACTGGGTATAACAAAACACCAATGAAAGGGGGTGCTTTTGATCATCAAACAGGCGTGCAATTTTTGAATCTCATTCGCTGAGTTCAGCTGTTCAGCATCAGCAGTCGAAAATGTCAAAATTACTTACTATGGAGATACGCATCTTTCTACTACTGATTTAACTTTCAAAAATCATAGTTCAGGAGTGCGATTTTTGAAAGTCAAATCAGCAGTCTTCTTATCGTGTGGACAGAGCCCTGGTGTCAGAGTTTTTTCAGACCGCCTTACGGCCTCTGACGTGGTTTTTATGTAACGACTACTACCACCAGAGATAGTAGCCGGGACCAACGGCTTAGCGTGCCATCCAAAGCACGGAATCGTTTTTCTTTTCAGACAATCAGGTGATTCAAATCATTCAAATTCAATTCAATCAGAAATCAGCAGTAGAAAGATGCGTATCTCTATACATTTCAACTGCTGAGTTCAACTTATGAGATTCAAAAATCGCACTCCTGAACAACTTTCTCTATGGAGCCAACTTCGAAATCGCCAAATATAAATCAACTATTTTATAAAAAACTGCAGTACCGACTCGACTTAAATGTATGGTTGATTTTTTTTTCGGTATTGGCTCCATAGTGAAAGTTGTTCAGTTTGATGGTCTCAAGCACCCCCTTAAGTATTACTAGGGTGTTCTGTTACACCCGTATATTACATAGTATGTTTAAAGACGTCCATGGTTTAGCGAACACAAGCAACTATTTACCCGACTGCGCAGGCGAGGGTAAAGTTTAACTCGTCGCGTCCTCATCTATGAACTCGACGTAAGTGAACGGGAAGTGGCCGACCTTGCCGTTTAGCTCGCCCTCCCATTGTCCGTTTATGTTCATTTTTGTTACCTGTTGATATGAAAAGATGTTAGATATTTACAATTACGTACGCAAGGCAATGGAGAGGGCTATGGGCTATGCTCGGAGTTTCCCTGCAATTGCCCCGCAAGATCGAATCAGAATTGAAGAGATCTGTAGAAGAATTAGAGTCGCCGACATAGCCCAAAGAATTGCTAAACTAAAGTGGTGACGGATAGGGCCATGCTCGGAGTTTCTCTGCGAGATCGCATCAGAAATGAAATGGGAGGGTAGAAAGTCGTTAAAATTGTCTTACGTAAAAAATGAGCTAAAAACAGCCCCTTCCCTCCAGTTACGGTTTGTTCTTTCCACCCTGTATAATATGCTTCACTGGTAAAAAATGACAAATATTGTCACCGCGATGGTGCGATGCATGGTACAATAATATACTGCGCCTGGTATTCTCTTCCGACCACGTGACTGACACAAGCCTACGTCATCATACCCTTTTACCATGTTTAGTGGCCATTTTTTTGTGACGTAGGCTTGTGTCACTCTGGGAATAGAAGACCTTGTTTTTTTAGACTATGGTGCGATGTAAGTAAATGCGTACTTTAACAAGATCTCCCTCCTCCAACTTGAGTGCAGTCCTGTCGTAAGCGTTGGGCACCCGCGTCTGCCTCACTCGCGCCATCGCCGGCAGAATGCGCTGCGAACATATACAATTATCTTATTAGTAATAGGATATTAATAAGGTACTTATAATAAGGTGACTGCCTCCGTGGTCTAGTGGTTAAGAACTTTGGCTCTCGACACGGAGGTTGTGGGTTCGATTCCCACGGGGGACACCTAGTGATATGTCACTTTGTGCGTTTTTCCCCAGTTGGATAGGACATTGCAGGCTGAATCACCTGATTGTCTGAAAAGAAAAATGATTCCGTGCTTCGGATGGCATGTTAAGCCGTTGGTCCCGGCTACTATCTCTGGTGGTAGTAGTCGTTACATAAAAACCACGTCAGAGGCCGTAAGGCGGTCTGAAAAAACTCTGACACCAGGGCTCTGCCCACACGATAAGAAAAAAAGAAAGAAGAGATAAGGTGATAATAAGTAGTCCGTGGGGTGTCGGCTAAGAATAGCACCATCCCATTTCCTCCCGTGGGTGTCGTAAAAGGCGACTACGGGATCTACCGGAGGACGGGCAGCAGCATCCTTCGAGTACATTCAATCTAACTGCGATCGCCAACCCGCCTGCCAAGCGTGGCGATATGGCAAATCGCCCCCATTTTGGGGGAGGCCTATGTCCAACAGTGTTTATCGGCTGATATGATATATCGTGCAATAAAATGAATGTGATACCTGTTTATTGGTGCGTTGCTTGGGCCCCTGCGGACTGGGCGGGTCCACTCCTAGCTGTGCTGCGTCCGTGGCGGGTAGCTGGACACGAATACGATTATTATCATCCACTTCAATTAGTAACTAAGACAGTTTCTAGGAACATTTCAAATGTACAATGTAATAGATTTTGATGCGGTTTTTATCATCGTTAGATAATTTATTCCGGGAGGTTTTTCTATAATACTATTACCTATATTAATAGATCCCAGGCGGGCGAAGACCTGGCAATTCGCTGGTTAAATGAGAGAATTATCAAATTGTTCGGTTTATACAAGCGCAGTGTTTCCGCGCGGGTCAGCATTTTTACCCGACTACACCAGAAGGAGGGTTATTGCCAGGTCGGTGTAAATAAAGTGTTTATACAAAAGAGTTTTTTAGGACCTAAAATCTGAAACAAGTAAAGCAAAGCAAGTAAGCAAGCTCGAGATTTTACTACTTTACGAGCATTTTTTTTGACGACCCGGTTGGTGTAATGGTTACCACGCCGGACTGCCAAACCAGGGTCCTGGGTTCGAATCCCGGTTCGGTCATGGATGTTATATGTTTGTGCCGTTGTTGTATGATTCCCATAACAAAAAGCCTGAGGCTTACTTGGGATCATTACAATGTATGTGCCTGTGAGCGTTATATTTATTATATTTATTTTTATTTATTTACCCGCGACTTCGTCCGCATAAATTATATACCAGATTTTAAGTCAGATTATAAGCTATCAAACAAAAATGTTTCATCAAAATCGGTTCAGTAGTTTTTGCGTGATGCTCGAACAAACAAACAAACAGACAGACAAAAAATCAAAAAATTGGTGATTTGGAATCAGGGACATTTAAAAGCCATATCGTAATCTTTTTTTTTGTAAATATTTTCAATGTACAGACACATTTCTGTTACAGTTTTATAATAGTTTCGATTTGAAGATCGGCAAAATACGTTCGAAACTTAGAGCGAGCGAAGTTCTCGAGATTTTACTGCAATGCATCTAGTTTCTTGTGATATAATCATAGCCAGGAGCGAGCGAAGCCAGCTCGAGTTTACACCGCAATTGAGTGAGATCGATCGAGCGAAGCGAGCTCGAATGTTAACTGTAATACCTATTATTAAGTTGTTGCACACTAATTGCAATTTTACAGATATTGAGAGATATTGGGCTCACCCTCTCGACGTAGGGCACAGGTATGGACCCGATGCGTCCCTGGCTGTTCCTGACCTCCCACTCGTCCCTGATGATGTCAGCTTCTCTCCGCGGTGGAACAACAATTAGCACTAGATATTGGGCTCACCCTCTCGACGTAGGGCACAGGTATGGACCCGATGCGTCCCTGGCTGTTCCTGACCTCCCACTCGTCCCTGATGATGTCAGCTTCTCTCCGCGGTGGAACAACAATTAGCACTAGATATTGGGCTCACCCTCTCGACGTAGGGCACAGGTATGGACCCGATGCGTCCCTGGCTGTTCCTGACCTCCCACTCGTCCCTGATGATGTCAGCTACTCTCCGCGGTGGAACAACAATTAGCACTAGATATTGGGCTCACCCTCTCGACGTAGGGCACAGGTATGGACCCGATGCGTCCCTGGCTGTTCCTGACCTCCCACCACTACTCGTTAGGGTGGATCACTCAATGAATGGAATACATTTTTTTTGCTTTAATCTTCTTCGGCTAGCATGAAGAAGTTACCTACCATTCATAATATAAAATATGAAAGAGATACATTAATATTTAGTACTGCCCCAAGCTAATGGAACTTGTAAAAAACACTATAAAATGCAATTTTGTACAAATGTTTCGTTAGCTTGGGGCAGTACCAGCGGCAGTACTAAACATTAATGTATCTCTTTCATATTTTATATTATGAATGGTAGATAGGTGTCACAACTTCTTCATGCTAGCCGAAGAAGATCAAAGCAAAAAAAGAATTTCCCATACATTGAGTGATCCACCCTACTACTCGTCCCTGATGATGTCAGCTTCTCGCCGCGGCGTACCAGTAATTAGCACTAGATATTGGGCTCACCCTCTCGACGTAGGGCACAGGTATGGACCCGATGCGTCCCTGGCTGTTCTTGGCGGTCCACCACTGCTCCTCGTCCCTGGTGATCACCATCAGCTTCTCGCCGCGGCGGAACGGCAGGTCGTCAGCATCCTATCGATTATACATGAGAAATATAATAGGATACAAATGGTCATTACAGCTCGCTCCATACAAAACATTGATCTCTGTGCCTTTAGCTTGCCAGATTACCGTTAAAATGTACAGAAATCTTTGAGCCACTGTAATTTTGAAACTACTAATACATTTAAACGAAAATCTGACAAACGAATGTGATCTGCCTGTGCGCAGAGATTAATTAACAAACATCAATGACTCTGGTACAATTAATTATTCATGTTTATCATACAAATATACCCGTTGCGGAACTCGAACCTGCGATCCTCGGACCAGCATGAAGGTTCACTACCATCTGAGCGATGCGGCCGTCGAAATTTATTTTTCTTTATTATGACTTTTTTATATGTTTTTTTCATATTACCCTGTCAGATTTTCACAAGTTTCATTTAATTTAGAAAATTTTTAAAGAAATCGCCTTTCATTAAACCGACTGTCGTATCCTAAACCTAAACCATAACAGTGTCTAATATAAATCTATAAATAACTAAACAGACATAGTTCCCTGGTTATTTCGGTCCCAAACGACTGGAACTCTATCTATTAGTCATGGTGCCATCAACCTACATTTCAGAGCCATAGTTAAGAAAATCTATTTAGAGACTTCCTAATTCTTTATTTCTATGGAAATAGGACACAGGAACTGACAACCGGTGGGGTGTCAAAGTTCTAGAGTGGAGACCGCGAACTGGTAGGCGTAGTGTGGGACGCCCTGCTGCCCGCTGGATAGACGACCTAAAAAAAGTTGCGTGGAGCGACTGGATGAGGAAGACCGAGGACAGAGTTTTGTGGCGCGCCTTGCGAGAGGCCTATGGCACAGGTCCGGCACTTCTAATAACGCTTTAGATTTGAAATGATGACGTTCGCACATGCGCACTTTGTGAAAATTGTGCATGACATATGTGTAGGGTTGACTTAACACGCATCGTATGAACTACATTATACATTTCGTTACTTTTTATAGTTCATTCTGTTATTAAAATAGTTTTTAAGCTAAAGAATCACAGAAAATGTGAATTTAGCGTTATTTTCCAACGTTTATTTTTACTGAGGAGAAAAATAAAATATATTTTATGTAGTCAAATCCAACGGGTGCGCGCGCCTGACTGCATTCCCTTGCTCGGCTTCCCTCAAGTTACCACAGAGAGTGTGAGGGGAGGTGAGGTATCTGAAGTCAGAGGGGGGCGAGGAGTGGCTGTTCTGTATGTAGAACTATATACTATTACCTATTCTGTGCCTATGGTCAGCAGTGGACGATGATAGGCTGATGATGATGAGGACACATTTTAATGAGTAAACAAGCCGATTGATCCGGTTCGCGGACTTCTGATATTTCCAGCCCAGGTTGCATGTTTTTTCGACCTTTTTACTTTCTCGTGTGGTTGTGGTCATATTTTGTCCTTTCAATATGTACTTGGTCACCTGTAATCATCGAGGAGAATCTTCTATTAGATCCTTGAGGAAGGAAGACAGGGCACAAGCTATTCTGCGATCAGGTTTGGAAAAAATCATAATTTTCTTAAACTTTCATTGAATAAATTTTTTTTAATCGCTATTTAATTTAATATGCTAAAAGTGAGCATTGCTACAATGGCATGCAAGACAGCTGGTAGTTGTAGCAATGTTTCTGACCACCCCGAAGGGGGTCGTGAGTTTATGTATGTGATTTATTTGATAGCTTTCGATTTTTTTCAATTAGTTTATTTAATAGTTTGCTATAAGTAGAGGTCGCACCAACGGAGTTGAGTCTAGGATAAAGAACCGACTTACTTTACCAGTAAAGTCGTATTTAGTTCGAACTACTTCTAGCACGATGTGTTGCTGAGGCAGTGTTGAACTTGCTAGTGGTCGAGGTCGCACCAACGGAGTTGAGTCTAGGCTAAAGAATCGACTTACATTGCCAGTAAAGCCGTATTTAGCTTTACCTACTTCTAGCACGATGTGTTGCTGAGGCAGTGTTGAACTCGCTAGCGGCAGAAGTAGCACCAACGGAGTTGAGTCTAGGATAAAGAACAAACTTACATTGCCAGTAAAGTCGTATTTAGCTTGAACGACTTCTAGCACGATGTGTTGCTGAGGCAGTGTTGAACTCGCTAGCGGCAGAGGCCGCACCAAAGGAGTTGAGTCTAGGATAAAGAATCGACTTACATTGCCAGTAAAGTCGTATTTAGCTTGAACGACTTCTAGCACGATGTGTTGCTGAGGCAGTGTTGAACTCGCTAGCGGCAGAGGTCGCACCAACGGAGTTGAGTCTAGGATAAATAATCGACTTACATTGCCAGTAAAGTCGTATTTAGCTTGAACGACTTCTAGCACGATGTGTTGCTGAGGCAGTGTTGAACTCGCTAGCGGCAGAGGCCGCACCAACGGAGTTGAGTCGAGGTAATGCAGTCGGTAGAAGGAGAGTAGCGCTGGCATATCGGCGAACAGTTGGTCTCCTATGCGATACCTGGTCGTGCCATCGGCTGACACTACACGGTTTATTATGTAGTGTGATACACGATCGTCTTCTCTGTAATGAAAGGTTTTAGGTTTTTGTTTACTTACATTATAAATAATAATATAAAAGTGAAAGTGAGTTAGACAGTTAGTTCTTTCAGTATTCGATTGTTCAGCCAACCATAATGAAAAAGAGCCGCGAAAGCACGCGACGGACAATCTGATAGATTCTTCAAATTTCATAAGATATTATAACACGTAACGGCGAGCAGTCTTGTCCATCCGTTATTTCTCGAGTTATTTGAAAAATACTGAAAAATGTAAAGCAAGGAATAATGAGATTTGTTTCTATTGCCTGCCTCTTTTCTTTATTGAATTAACCTATGTGTTTTTACTTTTTAACAACCTAACATATACAAAAATAAGCTTATGTTGGTTTTAGAGAGCTTGAGATCGTTGTTTCCACCATCTAAATGGGAACATGAGTACTAGAAAATCTTATTGGACCCACTAGTGGTACTAGGCAGTGGAACCAACAGTCCGTATGGTTGATGAAGGTCTTGATGTGTCGCCAATCGCCATGTGTACATAGTTAAAAAAATGTACGAGTTTTTGACCCGCGACTTTGTCCGCGTTGTTTACTCCTATAGGGGTCTATTTTCGAAAAATCCTTTCTTAGTGCACCCCTACATCCTCTGAAGAGTAAATGTTCCAAATTTCATGTTTCTATCTTCAGCGGTTTAGGCTGTATGTTGTCTGTCAGTCAGTCACAGAACTCTATTATAAGTATAGAATAATAAAGTAAAACGATTTACCTGACGCACAGCACATAGTCCCCCGGTATCGTCTTGGAGTCCCTCACGAGGAAGACCCCACTCTCAGTTTCGTTCAGCAGAAGCTTCGACGCTTCTGCCCTCGAGAGGTCAGGGAAGTACCAGCTGTAACAAAACATAAGTTACACTTTCATTACATTGGAGTTGATTAGGAAGGGCTGCAGTCTCCAGGGTCCGAATAGCCCCCAATGATAGCCAACCTCCGATAGTAGATGGCACCACAAGAAGAAGGAACATTCTTAAACGCGTCGACCCTATACAAGGTATCAATGAAGCTCCTCAAGCTAGATGTGAAGGCTGGAAAGGAGCACACTACCTTACCTCCTCGACCCACCCACGGTACCCCCTTTTACCCAGGGCATGAACTGCCCAGTCCGATTTGGAGGTCCTTAAATGGGCACCGAACTCAAGTCGGACGAAGTAAGGATTGAACCTCATCTGGCAGCACCGCATCGCCTTTTTCTGTCGCTCTATCCTTTTATGTCAACCAGGAACGTCATTTGCTAGAGCAAATAAGATAGACGGAACGAGATCACGCGCGGCGGTGCTGTGGCGTGCGGTCCGTTAATGAGTGACGGAAAAGGACGGATGGAGTGACAGAAAAGAGCGATGCGGTGCTGCCAGATGAGGTTAAACCCTAAGGAGAACCTATCCAAATGGGGTTTCCGGATCGGACCTAAGGTTTGAGTGTGGGGTTGCTCCTCAGACTACGGCCCATCTCATATCTTGCCCTTCCTGCCCAATCACTTGTGCGGGAGTGGAGCTTATGTAAGCGGCGGGTAGTGCTAACCGTATGGCAAAATACTAGGCTGCAAAAAAAAAAAAATGATACGCCATAGACTCGATAGAAGAAGATTAGGAACAGTACAGTTAGTGTACTCTCACTCACGTTTGACAGCTACGAAAAGTACCTACGGCGCCGCGAATCGCACGCGATACAGGCTGTCGCGCATTGAGATAAAGCGTATTTCAGTTCGTTGTTCCTGAAGAGCAGTCCGAAATTCAAATAAGCGCGCGCAATCGGAGAGGGCGGTATCTATTACAGTAACTATTTAATAATCTGTGGTACAGTAGTAGTAGAGTAACGGATTATTCAATAGTTACTACCATAACAGATACCACACCTCCCAATCTCGCGCGCTCTCATCCCGAATTCACGCGATTTTTTGAATTAAAAAACTTTGTGCTTCAGGAACGAAAAATGCGCCAGATAAGAGGCACGTCTGTTCTTTCGATATTCTAATCGAAGTCCTTTGTGGGGTCACTTATCCAATCGGCACCGTACTACTAACTTATTTGAATCTATGTACAAGCTATATTGCAGTCCCACTGGACGTGACGATATATATATCGGATCGGTCCTCGCTGATGCAACGGAAACCGACGATGGCGTCATGGGATACGTACGGAGCAGCGCTAGGTAGTTTTAGGCGCTTTGGCATCGCCGGCGGCGCGCTCCCAACAGTCGCAACAGGTACCGACGACGGCGCATTCCCCGCGGTCGCAGTAGATACTGACGGCGGCGCGCGGCCCGCAGTCTCAACAAGTACCAACAGCGGCGCGCTCTTAGGCAACGTCGGCGGTGCGCTCCCCACCGATGCACCAGGCGTCAAAGGCGGCGTGCGGCCCGCAGTCTCAATAGATACCGACGGCGGTGCGCTCCCCACAGTCTCAATAGGTACCGACGGCGCTGCGCTCCCCACAGTCGCAACAGGTACTGACGGCGGCGTGTTGGTAAACGGAGCGGCGGTCGCTAGTCTAGGGCGCTTAGGCATCGCCGGCGGCGCATTCCCTACAGTCGCAACAGGTACCGATGCCGGCGCGCTCCCCACAGATGCAGCAGGCGTCAACGACGGCGCGCTCCCCACAGATACAACAGGTACCAACGCCAGCGCGCTCCCCGCAGAAGCAGCAGGCGCCAATAACGACGCCGGCGAGCTCTCCACAGAAACAGCAGGTGTCAACGACGGCGCGCTCCCCACAGTTGCAACAGGTACCAACAGCGGCGCGTTCTTCACAGTCACAACAGATACTGATGTCTGCGGGTTGGGAAACGGAGCGGCACTCGCTAGTCTGAGGCATTTAGGTGGCGCCGGCGGCGCGCTGCCCGCAGTCTCAATAGGTACCGATAGCGGCGTGCTCTCCAACAGTGAATTTCGAAAAATAGACGACGTCATACACTCCTCTGCCCCCGAAGCAGCATCAGACTCCAGACGCTGCTCCCGATTGATGCCATCAACGTTAGTAGAGGAAGGAAGCTTGGTCTCCGCACCATCATCATTATCAGATATCGGTGGAGTTTGTGTTGATTCGTCGCTACTGCCGGAACTATGGCCCGATGCCGATGGATCCGCAAAATTCTCAAATTCTTTAACCATCTCCAGCTTTTGCGATAGCCGAAGACGCACCCTTTCCTCACTTTGAGAATGTTGACCCATATCGAGGATGAATCACGTGATTACGTAACTCAGTTGTTTCTATAAAACTGTCACACAGTTCAATTCACTATGCTTTCACTATGACACCCTTTAAAGAAGATATTTGTGGACTATGTGGACGCAAATCAAGCCACTTCTGAGCTAAGAGGCTCAGAAATATAAAATATTATATATTTTAAGAGGATTTATGACAACGGACAAAGCGCGAATGATCCCCGGACCCAATAGATCACGTTTTCCTCACAGGATTCACTCAGTAACCAGTATAAATTATTTCGATATGCGCCCAATTATGGATCGACACATTATCTGCGGTTTAGGCGCAGTCATACCACATGAATTAATATCCCTACAGATCGAACGGCTGCTGTTGGTGCACTCACACAGCACGCGTTAGAGGATGTACGAATAGATACACACACTCAGCCGGGGTAGGTGCTGTTCAATACGTTCTCTAACGCGCTTTGTGAGTGCATCGACAGCGGCCGCCTGTATGAAGCTTTCGTTCTGTAGGGATTATATACCAACAGGTAGACCTACAGACTGAAAAACGCGCAAAAAGGAGACAGGAATGTGTGTGAGTTGCGCCCTCATTATAATATTTAAGATTTCTCAATCAAGAAAACCTAAAATAAAAATGTTCCTAACTTTCTACTGAACTTGATATCATTAGCATCCTTTTATAAACTAAGAGTCTACCCATCAAACTGAACAACTTTTACTATGGGAGCAAACAGATCGGAACAAAAAAAATCTGTTCTTCTATACTAAACTGCAATGCCTACTCGACTCAAATGTATTTTTCAGACCTTCATGGTTGTGTCCATGCTTGTCCGCAACGCGCTATCGACTCTAATTTCAGATTATAATCAACAAAACTTTACCCTCCTTCTGGTACAGTCGAGTAAAAAGCATTTTTTCGTAAACAAATGTTTTTTCAACATCAACAACTTTCTCTTTCATGTAGTACTAATGACAGAATCCAGTGTTGGTGTATTGAAATGTGGTATGTTGTACACACCAGTTTGTTTATACTTTGTTTATTTATGGAGGGCAGTTAACATGTCTTCAGTCAATCTGGGACAGTCGTAAATGTCTTGTTACTTTTTAGCTTGTATTACAGGAAATTTGATTTTAATTTGGGGAATATGTGAACTTTGATTCTAAGGAATAAGGTTTGTTTTTGCAATGTCTTTGTGAACAAAAAGACCAATCACCACAAGGCACGTAAAACAAAACCTACATCCTACATACATTAACTCACGACCGTAATCCCTTTCTTCAGAAACAATGCTACAACTATAGGTAAACCATTTATCTCGCGGGACGCCCGCGAGGCAAGAGGTAGGTGGGCGCGGGGGCTTTACAGGCGTTTCGGGGGTGGAGGCGTGCGCGAGGAGTACAAGTCACGTTTCTCGGAACAAGGAATTACGTGTGTATCAATAGCCGCGCCCACCCCCCTCTTGCCCCGCGGGCGTACCGCGAGTTATATGGTTTACCTATACCAACATTTTGTTTAAGAATGTAGTTGTAGCAATGCTCACATTTAGCAATTCAAGTTTCAGGATAGAATGACGTATCACAGGGGTGAGGGGTGGCTAGCCTTTCGCCCACATAAACACTGCATAAGAAACCTTTAATCCTTTAGTCGCCTCGTACAGTCACCAGCAGATATATCGTAGCAAACAAGGTGGTCAAATATTTCTAAGCAGTTCTAATTTTCAATAATTTCTTTACTCATAGTCAATCAAAAATATAGGAACGCCCAGAACATCAAATATATCGACGCAGTCATGGTGGCCATAAACATCTGAACAGTTTCGGATAAAAACCTTACTCCGTTGTTTTACATGTTAATTTTAAATAACATTGTAAAGAAATTATTGAAAATTCGCTGTTCACATATTTATGACAAAATACACGTTTAGATGTAAAGAGCTTTTACCCGCGACTTCGTCCGCATAAATTATATACCAGATTTTAAGTCAGATGATAAGCTATCAAACAAAAAAAGTTTCATCAAAATCGGTTCAGTAGTTTTTGCGTGATACTCGAACAAACTAACACCCAAACAAACAAACAAATAAACAAACAAACAAACAGACAGACAAAAAATCCAAAAATTTTTGATTTGGAATCAGGGACAGGTACGGTACTGACAGCCCGGTAGTACAGTCGGTAGTGAACCTGCCTGCTGTGCCGAGGGTCGCGGGTTCGAATCCCGTAAGGGACAAATATTTGTATGATGAATATGAATATTTGTACCCGAGTCATGGATGTTTGTATCTATATATGTATTCTATATCGTTGTCTAGTCATCATAATACAAGTCCAGGCTAGATTCTGGTACTTTAAATGTGACTAGGTAATTTGTGTGACACTGTCCAAGATATTTATTTATTTATTACAGGTAAAAACCATGTCGTAATTCTTTTTTTGTAAATATCTTCAATGTACAGACACATTTTTGTTACAGTTTTATAATAATTTAGATTGGTAACATTTACTGTAAATAATTTAATGAAAATTAGCACCGCTCAGAAATATTTGGACACCTTGTATGCTACGATATATTTGATGGCGACTGTACCACACCCACGGCAAGAATTGCGGTGGTCCATTTTAATTTATTTTTTCACAAAACTGCGAAATAAATAATTTAGTAAATTATACTAGTAGGAAACGAGTATATTTTTTATAGGAACTTAACTGCCTGCAAAAAGTTTTTAGTTGTAGCAATGTTTCTGACCACTCTGAAAGGGATTATGGGCGTGAGTTTATGTATGAAAGAATCTTAAATGTGCTACCTACATAGTTCGGAACTTAAACCCCATCAAAACCATCAAATATATTTGTTATTTGGTCTTTGGAGCCAAAATTTAAATTAAAAAAACTCTTGAAAATGCAGTGGGATCCTACAGTAAAACTTTTTGATTAACTTTAATGACAAAAGGTCGTTCATTAAAATTAATCAAAAAGTTTTACTGTTAGGTAAAAGTTTTAAAGTTACCCCTTTTTTGTACTGCCAAGCTCGAGTGGGTTTTGGGCAGGGCCATCTTAACCACATTGGACACACCGGGGAGCGAAAATCAGCCTGCGCCCTTTTACAACAATTCTTTACCACAGATTATTTAATAGTTACTACCGTAACAGATACTGCACTCTCTTAGAAAACACTGATTTCGCGCGCTTTTACAGACAACCGAGTCTTACGATCTGTCACCGCGACGAACGACGAACTTAAACGCGTCTTATGTCAATTAACCTAGAGTCGATATCACATTGTCCGTCACGCGCCTCTGACGTAACTACCGAAACGCTAGGGTTGTTTATTGTCAGAAAATACCCTCCATCACCAGGAATTTATTTTCTTCAATCTTATTTTCCAAAATAACGTTTAAACCAAGTTCGAAGACTACGGGAATTACTTCTCCTGAAAGGAATTTTTTTTTTTGCGAAAAAAATTTAAACCAACAACTAGTTACCAACATTGATAAAATTATTCCGTTTATTTGTATCTTTATTTATTATTTTGTTTGTATCTTGTACAAACGATAAAAACAATAGCGTTGTTATACCGGTATTCTAAGTATTTTTGCACATATTATTTTCAACACAAAAGTTTGCTTTTGGATAAAACTAAATTAAAATTTACGTAAGTAAGTACCTTTTTTCATCCGTAGGCAATGTGAAAAATGACATATTTTGTTAGATTGTCTACCAAACATCACAATAATTATTAGCAGGCATATTTTCCCAAAAGAAAACCGTCCAGTACAGCATGGGTAGCATGCCAACCCGCGATAGCTGTGATACAGCTATATCACGTCTTTTATCTCTTTCGTTTGTGCGCGAACGAAGGAGATAAAAGACGTGATATAGCCGTATCACGGCTATCGCGGGATGGCATGCTACCCGTGCTGGAAGTACGCAATCGCGATAGCGTGTGATAGCCCTATGTTATTAACATCTTGCAAGGTAGGTGTGACGTAGGTACTTTATCGCAGCTGTCAGACGTGAGTGACGGAGCACTGTCTTTACTTCAAAATTACATTTTTGTTCCGTATATCGCGTCACGCTCTCTTAATTTTCCGCACTTGTTTATTGGATCATCAATTTAATTCTTCTAGTAATAATCTATCTTAATTGGCTTGCACATCGATCGGTAGTCACAACTGAGACTGAATATTAGTGCCTATATTTTTATAGGTATAACTAGCTGTTGCCCGCGACTTCGTCTGCGTGGACATGTGATTTTGTCCCATGTCTCGTCTAAGGGTCACGAAGGTCATGGTCAGAACCAAGTCTAAGAATCCTGGCATGTAACATTAAAATGGCCATTAAGGAATGGGCTGATAAAATACACAGGCTAGAATGCTCTGTCTTCTCGGGTCTGCAATATTGCAGGAAATTCATCAGTAACACCATTAATCCCACAGTTCATACTGAACAACAGCAGGAGCAAAGCTCGTGCTATCGTCGGAGCCCTCACCGGGTACTACGCCTCACAGGCACGATAAAGCTCACTCTAGATCCCAGTTGCCGAGCGTGGGGAGAGGAAGAGGAAACCATGGAACATTTATACTGTGTGACTGCGCTGTCTTGGTGGCTAAACGTATGTGTCCTGAGAGATGGTTATTCAAAACTGGGAGATTACAGGTTTCTTCCCCTGAACGCTATTGCCTCTCTCATTTTCCACGTTTTTCAATGGTGAAGAAAATAAATATTAAGTAGGAGTCAACACAAAAGATACCATTGGGTTGATGTGTTGCTGACTTGCCAGCCCCCATAATAGGATAAGAATAGGATAATAGTCATAAACTTGAGCTGAATCAAAATCAGAAAGTACCTACATTAAGTAAGTATGTAGGTATAAAAAAAGTCAGTCACTGATCCATCACTTGAATTTTTCTACTGTTCGTCGGTTATTAATTACTATTAGTGTTACGTTACGTTAGAGGATAGAGGATACTCTACCACGCGGGCTAGCGGACAATGGTAGAGGTAAGAGCTAGAACGATAATATTCTAGCAAGCAAATGGTCAACTTGCTAAACAATTTATTTTCAAGCCACATTTGTAAATCACTAACCTTACTTAGCTATTATGAAAGTACCTAGGCACATTACCGACCTGTTGTGTTGTGTTGTAGGACTTTTTAGATAAGTAGGTATTTTTTCATAGATTGTGGTAGGTAGATTGATGTTAGTTAAGCTACACAAATCCTCAAGAAATCATAATTGAACCGAAAATCAAACAAAACGAACATTTGGCAAAATTTACTGCAACAAAATTATTATACCGTAGAATTGGCTCAGATTGGGCTCAAACTACCATTATACTTACCTACTTACAAAGATGTATTCAATCAATTTGTAAGCTCCTGCTAGCTAGGTTTTGGAATTAAGAATTGTTGCACGCTTGCTTTAAAAATACGCCTAACGACATCTATTAAGATGAAAACGATACTACAATAACTTTAGAAAAGGTTAAAAGAAAGAAAAATTTTAATATTGACGACCCGTTTGGTGTAATGGTTACCACGCCGGACTGCCAAACCACGGGTCCTGGGTTCGAATCCCGGTTCGGTCATGGATGAAATATGTTTGTGCCGTTGTTGTATGGTTTCTATAATAAAAAGCCTATACTGCTTGCTTCGGATCATTACAATGTATGTGACAATGAGCGTTATTTTATTTAATTATTTTTCAATTCACCCGGTATGTTACTTTACAATCAAATCTGTAAGACCTAATTTCTGAGACGCCTTGAGCGTGAGTTACGAGTAAGTCCAAGTATGGTCAAAAGTGTATGAACTTTGAGATCAGGAATTTAATCAACTAAATTAAGCTCCTGCTAGCTAGGTTTTGGAATAATTAAATTGTTGCACACTTGCTTTAAAAATACGCCTCACGCCAGCTATTAAGATGAAAACGATACTACAATAACTTTAAAAAAGGCAAAAAGAAAGAGTATTTTTTTATAGTTGACGACCCGTTTGGTGCAATAGTTACCACGCCGGACCGCCAAACCAGGGTCCTGGGTTCGAATCCCGGTTCGGTCATGGACGTTATTATGTTTGTGCCATTGCTGTATTGTTTCCATAATAAAAAGCCGTGTTTGCTTGGGATCACTACAATGTATGTATTAAAATAAGAAAAAAGCCAAAGAAAACGTACTGTCCTAAAATTGGATCTGATCTAATCTCAGGAAATTATATTATCATAATAAAAAAAGGCATAGAGATTAGTTTCTAGATTGTATCTCAGGATATTATTACGATTGGAAGGTCAGCAAATTGCTTCTGTCAAATCCGCTGAAAAATGGATAATAGTTGTTTTAAAAAAAATGTCAATCAAGAATCGAACCTCCAACCTTTTGCGCAAAAACCTGACCATTTCCCAACTACACTACACAGCTCTTGAGAGAAGTGTTGAAAAAAGCAACCACTATTTACTACTGGAATCTACCCAAATACATTTGTCAGCTGCGTCAAGTCGGCGCTAGTAAGCATGATAAAACATTGGAAATTATCCCACAGAGACCCACAGTAACCCATTGCTGGGATAAAAAGTATCCTATGTGTTAATGCAGAACACATTCTATCTGCATGCCAAATTTCATCCAAATCTGTTCAGCCGTTTGGGCGTGATTGAGCCACAAACACACAAATATCCAAACATACAAACATCGTCACAAACTTTCGCATTTATAATATTAGTGAGAAGTGAGATATCATGTTTGACTGCCTATTGTAAAAAAAAAAAAAATTTCATTTCGACCAAGAATCGAACCATCACCTCGTGTTTGCAAATCTAACCATTTACCGAATGCGCTACAAGGCTTCTATGAAGAGCGATGAAAAAAGAGACTACTATTTACCACTACAATCTACCCAAATACATCTGTCAGCACAAGTCAGCGTGGTAAATCATTGTAAATTATCCCCACTTTTCCCACAGGATCCCACTACTGGGATAAAAAGTATCCTATATGTTAATCCAGAACACATTCTATCTGTGTGCCAAATATCATCCAAATCCGTTCAGCCGTTTATGCGTGATTGCGCCACAAACATACAACCTTACAACCTCACAAACTTTCACATTTATAATATTAGTAAGAAGTAAGATAAGATAAGATAAGAAGTAAGATGAATGTTTGTTAAATAATTTTCAAAACTAACCGATTATGCATGGTATGTGTATACGGCGATCCGCTTGCGCCCCCTGAATCCCTGCGCCTGATTGCCACGCACCCCATTCACCCCTTAGTTTGGGAGTTCTCTTGCCCGTTTCCTATTATTTGGGGTCGGCGCAATATGTCATCCTCTTCCATTCATCTCTCTAAGCCGTCATTTCAGCACTCACTCCCTTCTTACACATCATCTTTCACACAATCCATCCATCTTTTCTTCTACCTTCTTCTCATACCGCAGCCATCCACATTCATACTTAACACTAGCTTAACACTCGTCTCGTAACATGACACTCGTCTCTCCGCATAATATAATCTACTAGCGGCCCGTCCCGGCTTCGCACGGGTGGACGTCTAATCTTTTCTAGCAATAAATATAGCCTATGTTACTCAGGGTGAATGCAGCTTTCTAATGGTGAAAGAATTTTTTAAATCGGCCCAGTACTTTTTGAGCCTATTCATTACAAACATACAAACATACAAAAATAGGTACAAATCTTTCCTCTTTATAATATTAGTGTAGATTACACTGCAATTTTTCCGTCATAGGTGCAACTTTCAAACTTCCTCTAATATACTCATTCCTTATCTTGATTTGTGATGTGACACAAAACTTATTTTATTTGATGACAATGAAAAAGCTATGAATATACTGTAAATGTATATATATGTATATGACCCTATTTAGGCAATGGTTAGTTTTTACCACAATATTGAGATAAACAAACAATTGTCAGGTTTTGACGGTAATTTGACCTGTTCATCATACCATGATTCAGTCAAATGTCATGGTAATATCGAGCCTTTTTGGGAAGAACATCGTAAGCGACAATAACGTTTTTTTACAGGACGAGGTTTTTTCTATATTTATGTCTTATACATCGTGAATACACTGCAAATATCTCTGCGAGTGAATCTGTTTATTACGTAACAATGTCACAAATTACAATAATCAAATTAAACTAAACTAAACACTAAACTTAAACCATACTAAACATTCTAAAAAACTTACCCTAAACTTAAACTATCGTGAATGGTATTTTATTTACTTGATATTTAAAAAAAAATTATTTATGATATTTTCTATTATTTAGAGGAATAGTTTTTAACTAACAGCTGCTTTTTAAACATCTGTTCTAGAGGTTATGTTAAAAATCACATTTTGAAATTTTGGGCGCTTACGGTGTTCTTCCCGAAAAGGCTCGATATGATTATTGACTTACATTTAAATAATTCACATAGGTTACGTTGTAGGACTGTTTTTGGGTGGTTGCATGTCGGTTCCCCTTCCCGGCCGGCTTACATCGAAGCTCCAATTATAAGGGTGGCACAAGTTTGTTTTTTCCGAAAAACAAACCTTGTAACACACCTTGGACACTTCAGCTGTCATTTCATACAAATGGGAAAAGTAACAAGAGGACCTCTTGTGAGCATAGCATAGCATATGCTCACGACTATATTCCCCGATGGGGTAGTCAGAGATATTCTGAAACCTCAGAACATCCACTAGAAGAGGTAAGCATGTGCGATACTTAGTGCGAGTGAGACAGGAATATGCATTTGCTTACATTTTACGCCACGATCCTGCCAAAGGGGGTGAGGTAAGTAATTGGCGGGGGGCAGGGAGTGTCCATACTGTATGTAGTAAGTACTAGATACTCTTTCTTATAATGTGCTTGTAGTCACCAAAATATTTATAACCATACAACATCAAGCACTTCAATTGCTATTTAACACTTTCAATGCTAAGCTCAAAACAATGACACTCGCGCAGTGCTAACACTGTGGAATGCTATACAATTCTGACTCAAGGTTTGAGCCGTGCACACTGCAGCCTATATGTCGCTGACCTATGACGTAGGTTGTCAGCAGTTAAAGTGTTAAACTAGACATTGACAAAAAATTTTCAACACCAATCACATAACCTATTATTTAAAAATGGGAAGTTTGTATGTTTGTGAACCTACATCACTAAGCATGTTATTCAAAGTTGATTCAATCTCATATCAGATTTTGACCACAGTGCATAGCGATTAGCAACATTTTGAGATTTCATTGGAAAAGCAATCAGGAAGCAGGATAATACAAGTCGAGGCCCCCCCCCCTGGGTCATTCCTCGTTCAACAGATTGCTCTAGCCCAGGCATGTCAAACTCAAAGTTATTGGTGGGCCAAATACATAACAATAGTACAATTAGTGGGCCGCAAAAAACAAAGAAATAAAACTCATTGCATCTATTGTAGGATAGGACGATTAAAACTGAGGGCAAAATTTTCAGTACTTTTGCACAAACCCCCTGTTTAGTTGTGTTTACCATGTAAAACATGAGAGCGAGTAAAGCGAGCTCGAAATTTTTCACATCATGACTCAATGCAGTGATGGTAAACGCATTATATGGGTCCCTACGTCTAAGTCTGCACACTCGCGGGCCGCATTGAGTACCTGTTCTTGAAATTGGATAGGGCCGCAAGAAAATGCACTGCGTGTGCGGGCCGCATGTTTGACATGCCTGCTCTAGCCATACAGTATGGAAATGCCATGAGCATAATGGGCACATTTGAACCGGGTTCGACTCAAGGAGGGCTCTTCGATTGAACATAATTACTTATACACAGTGAAATTGATATCATTAGCATCCTTTTAAACTTTTACTATAATTTGAATGGGCCAAAAAAAATCTGCTTTTGCATACATTTGATTCGAGTAGGCATTGCAGTTTAGTATAGAACTGGAATAGCAGATTTTTTTTGTTCTGATCAGTTTGCTCCCATAGTAACCCAGTAAAATTAAGCTGAAATATACCAATCAGGAGAAGTAATTTCCGGAGTTCTAAAACTTTTTTTAAACGTTCCTTTGGTACGTAATATTGAAGAAAAAAAAAGTCCTGGTGAGGGGGGGGTGAGCTCGAGGAAGGGGGGGGCTCTGAAGGTGACTTTTTTCAGTTTTTCGCTTATTTCTTGAAACCTAAAAGTCGTATCGAAATACTTTGTATGGACAAATTATACCCAATAAAATTTTCTACAAAACAAGTGGTATGCATTTTTGTCATAGGACTTAACCTTTGAGGGCTACGGGGTCGAGAATGTAACGGCATTTCAAAAATTATGAAATTTGTATGGCGACCCTCATTAAAGTTGAAGATAAAAACAAAATGATTTCATATTCTTAATCAGCAACCCCGAAAACCCCCAGATACAAATTTTCTGTCGATTCGGAGAACCCTTAAGAGCTGCATTGGCTTTTGAAATTTCCATGGCAGTCATCTTGAATATCGCAATTTTGGATTTTTTTCACCGCCAACCAAATCTGACCAGGGTCCTCTATGACATTTGTTCGAGGTCCATAACCCTATCTGTCATAGTTTCCGCGGGCCGTTGACCTCATCCATCAGGAGTCGACCTTCCGAGGAAGTCAAAGTTTTCCCTGTATCACCAAGGCATCCATATGATGATCCCCAAATGTCATCCTTGTACCGTAAGAGGAACCCGGAGATAAATTGGAGGTATCTGGTTGACCCCCTCCCCCCCCCCCACATAGATATTAGATAAATACCCGTATAATTGTTCAGCGGGTTTCCCCCATTCAACGTATAGTAAAATGATTTTAGGGATCATCATAAAGATGCCCTGGCGATAAAAATAATATTTCGACTTCCTCAGAAGGTCGACTCCTGACGGATGAGGTCAACGGCCCGCGGAAACTATGACAGATAGGGTTATGGACCTCGATCGAATGTCATAGAAGACACTGGTCAGATTTGGTTGGCGGTAAAAGAAAACCAAAATAGCAAAATTCAAGATGGCTGCCATAGAAATTTCAAACGCCAATGCAGCTCTTAAGGGTTCTCCGAACCGACAGAAAATTTGTATTTGGGGGTTTTCGGGGTTGCTGATTAAGAATATGAAATCATTTTGTTTTTATCTTCAACTTTCATGAGGGTCGCCATACAAATTTCATAATTTTTGAAATGCCGTTACATTCTCGACCCCGTGGCCCTCAAAGGTTAAGTCCTATGACAAAAATGCATACCACTTGTTTTGTAGGAAATTTTGTTAGGTATAATTTGTCTATACAAAGTATTTCGATACAACATTTAGATTTCAATAAAGAAGCGAAAAACTGAAAAAAGTCACCTTTAGAGCCCCCCCCTTCCTCGAGCTCACCCCCCCCCCCTCACCAGGACTTTTTTTTTTCTTCAATATTGCGTACCAAAGGAACGTTTAAAAAAAGTTTCAAAACTGCGGAAATTATTTCTTCTGATTTATCTAATTTTACTGGGTTATAGTAAAAGTTGTTCAGATTGATAGGGTGGATGCTAATGATATCAATTTCACCCTGCAGCTTAGTTCTTAATTTACAATTAGTTTAGTTATTAATTTACTGTTTAATCATTGTCAATTGTATTGTGTATGTTATAATAAATTAGAAAATTGAAATGCTATGAATAACAGGAGGATATCAATCAATCAATCCATCATATATTTATTTCAAGTAACAAGACTCATAATAGGAGACACTCATATACTCAAATGCAGGATATTGTTAAGTGTGTGAGTGTGTGTTATGAAATTTGAATTAAGAAAAATATGTTCAGGAGTGTTATTTTTGAATTTCAGACTAAAACGATTTCAATGAGGTTTTCACAAAAGATTAGTTTGGATTAACATTTATGCTTTATTTCATTGCAATTGGTTTATTCAATCAAAAGTTGTCAGTATTTAAAGTTAATGGTCTGGGCGTATGAAGTCGCAGGCACCGCTAGTTCAAACATTTCCCCCTTAAGGGATTCGAACCCATGACACTCGGCTCAAAAATCATATTTACTACTGACTGAGCTATCGGGCCGTCTATGTATGTATAGATGTTTATCTTTACATATATTCCATAGTTGCACCTAATTTATCTATTAACATGTTCAAGAGAATAATTTTCACTGAAATTCAAATTATTGTCCAATCACTAACAGGTCTATCGAGTCTAAAATGGTAAAACCATAAGCGACCGAAACATCGACAGTTTATCTGACAAAAATGGGCAACAATTTGTCAGGTCCTCGACCCTTTTTCCCCAAGCAAATTGAGATGAAATAGAAACTTGTACAGCACCTGTTTTTGTCGTTCTGGTCAAATGTCACCCCGATTGCAGGGTTCGCCATTCTGAAGGCAGCGCGCCGATGTTCTATCAAGTCTTCACCGAGATCGCGGCATAGCCGGAAATGAGTTCGAAACTTCAGTACATCACTCCCGCTGTTTCTACTGCAGTTTTATCACACCAGCAGTAGCCAAAGGCGTCACTAAACGTTTTTAACACAAATTAACAACTGTCCCACGATCACTATTTGAGATAATTGCAATTTGTTGACATGTATTTTGAGACAGTGTCATCATCGAAACACCATGGTAGGTTCACATGTTTCAGGGTTCATAGCACTTGTGTATAAGGTTGCGATGTACGGGCGATCGTTCAATTTGTTTAATTAGTAATTTTTATACTAAATCTATCTAAAATTGTTACTGAATTATAAATAATTTCATGGAGTCACACATCAATCACACACGCGAAGTTTCCTGATGATGAAGCATAGACAAACAATACTTTTTTTTCTATTTTTGAAAGCCGTGTGAGACATCAATCGTGATTATGAAGCATTTTATTTCTGTTTCTTTCTCTCAAAAATATTGCTTATTTTTCTCAAGGACTTTGTAGGTATTATATTCCCTTATAATATTTTCAGTTTTTCTGTGAGTAAGAAAAATTAATTCCTACGAGCAAGAAAAATTAATACGTACTAGCAAAAAAATTTTTTCATAGAGAATTCAACTGAAAAAAAAATGCATGAAAATCACGGCTAGCGTTTACTAATTTCATTGCGGCTAGCTAAGATCGCAACGAGCAACAAAATTTTTTTTTACAAAAGAGCTACAAAAGAAAAAAAACGTTATTTCAACAATAACCACCAAATAACGACGTTGAAAACGTTATGGTTCTATTTTTCCTTATAGCAACACCGATATTACACATCATCTTCGAAATTTTAGTCTATGGTTTAGTGTCCATTGTTTTTCCACAATGTTATTTTTCTGACTGTTGGCTGGTGCACGAAAAATTTGGTCTCGCTGCGTCGAGTGTGACTTTGTGCAGTGTTCGTGTTCGATATTGTGATTTATTCGAAATAGATCACAAGGATGTCGTCACCGAGCGCTGGGAAACGTCGTATGGACACAGATGTCATAAAACTGTATCCTTTCTTTGTTATCGTAATTTTTACCAAGCAAGGCACCTACTGGCTACCTCGGCCCACCATGTAAATAAGTGGCATAAGGGCCATCAGCTGATTGTCACGACCCCTTATAAAATCGATATGGGGTGTGTTTAGCTGCAGATTTCCTCGCAATTGACCTGCGAAAACCATTACAATTCGTTGCTAACTGATTACATATCTTGATGAGTGTTAGGGCTATTTATCTGGTAGTGAGCTAGCATTCTTTGTGTAGGTCCGTGGGCCTACGCATCTATATATAACACGTACGTAGATAAACACGTATCTACGCTAGCTCGCTGCCCTCTTCCGTGTGTCTACAAGTAGAATGTAATATTTCGTAATTCTCAAGTAGGCCATGGTCCGAATTGCGTATTTTTTCTCTATGCGTAACGGCCTTATGCTCTTCAAATGGTTGGATTAAACTGTAATATGCATAATTAATGATAATTGCATACATAGTTTATAATACTGTGTCAATTTTCTATTGTTCCCTTTTTAGCAGGATGGGTCATGGGTGGTTCCTTTGTCTTGTTTTTTTTTTCTGTGTTTTTTTTTATTTACGTGCATAAAAAAGTTTGCCAGGTTTTTTAATTTTTTATTCATATAAATATTTATCTCCCTGAAATCCATTACCTATCAAATTTTTTTTTTTACATAAAAAATAATTAGAATGCCTAATACAAATATTGATAACATCTATTTTCTAGAAGCTTCAAGAGCTCTAAATTAAATTAACCATAGTTTAATTTGAAGATAAATAACACATTATGACATCATTATTTTAAATGAATAGCTATTTGATTGATATTACGTATGACTAGGCAATACAAATTATTTACTTGCTATGCAGTTTATTTATTTTATCTTGAAGACACAACACTAGACTAGGGTGACCAAACATTAGTTTTACACTTGATAAAATAATTTCTATGAATATTTCATTTTATTTACTAGGTAGTATAACTATTTAGGTAAACCATCATCATCAATATGTCCCACTGCAGGGCACAGGTCTACCCTCAGGGAGGGTGTATGGGCATCAGTCCACAACACAACTGAATGCAGATTGGTGAACTTCACATTTGCATCACTATTTCTTCTTCAGCATTATGCAGGTTTCCTCACAATGTTTTACTGAGATAATTCAGGATTACCTATATAAGTTAGAAAAACTCATTGGTATACATGTTATTTCATCCATATAAAAAATAAAAAAACATCCATGTAAATAATAATACAATGAAATCAATTTTATTTACTTAATATTAATTAAAAACCTTTTTTTTTTTCACTTGTTTTGTTGCCACATCTTGTCTCAGAAAAATTATTGAAGAAAAAATTTACTTACAATATTTTTAGTTTTTTCTGCTGAAATTAATTTTGTTTTTAATTAATTACTTACCTATGTTCCTACTTAAGGCTGCACCGAGCCTATTGTGCTGTCCCCAATAGGTTTTTTTTTATTGCTTAACAATTAAACTGTTTTTCCATAAAACAAGAATGTCACATTGTAGTCATTGCTGATTTTCAATTTATCGGGTCACTGCGGATTTGTTTTTATAATGTTTGTAGTTATCATCTTTAAATCGTTTAAAAGTGGCATATTTTAGCTAAAACATAATAATCCGTAATGTTTCGATAAATTGAAAGCCAATCAGGACTACAATGTGACATTCTTGTTTTTTTGAAATGTTGTTTTATTTTAAAAAAATAAAAGAAATACGATTGAGGGCAGCACAATAGGCTCGGTGCAGCCTTAAGTAAGAACCTAGGTAAGTAATTTAAAAAAAAATCTGCAGAAAAAACTAAAAATATCCAAAGTAAATTTTTTCTTCAATAATTTTTCTGAGACTAGATATGTATCATTGTATTATTTATTTCGGACTTTTTTCTTTTGTTCAAAAGTGACCAAAGTACTATGAACATTATTTGGTCAATGCGGTGTCAAGGCCAGTCAAGCATGAGTCATTATTTGTCATGTGTGTTCAAATTGTTGTTTTCACTATGGATGGATGTTTATTTTTGACAATAGGTTCAATGTGCCAACTATAGGGTATTTGACGATATATAATAATATTTCGTATCTTCTAAAAAAAAACTGCAATAAATGCAAATCACTAAACTAAATGAACTCACATTCAGTCATTCTTTAGCTTGAATACCATTTTCTATGACAGGATAATCTATAAAAAACAGTAATATAATATAATGTAAATGACATCACAATATTGTATTTAGTATGATTGTTCATATAATGCGCGCGTATTGACGACTGTTGGACTAGCTGATTTGAATAGGCTAGTCAAATTACTTGTTCAAATTCTCTAAAACACATCATCAGCCTATACGTTCCACTGCTGGGACCTTGGCGGTTTTAAAGAAAATAACTACAAACATGTCAATTATAAAAAAAAAATCGCAGTGACCCGATAAATTGAAAATCAGCAATGACTACAATGTGACATTCTTATTTTTTGGAAATGTTAAAATATATAAAAAAATATTATAAAATTACTAGCACGAAAACAGTAGCAGAAAATACTTTTGAAAGTTATTTTACATCATTTACTTTCGATGTTGACTGTACCTCAAGATGCAAGATTCGCCTTTCTTATCCGACTGCGCCAAAAGGAGGATAACGGTATCTGTAAAATACCGGTCAAATTGAAAAAAAAATCTGGTTAACATTTATGGTAAAAAATAAACTGAAAAATCGCAGACATTATCATAAATAATTAGACTGTAAGTCTAGACTAGACTCCAGACGTTATTGATTTGAGTCTGTATTACATTCAGCTGTGTTATAAATAATATTAAGGTCCTGTATGTATGTATGTATATGCTCACGACTATATTCCCCGAGGGGGTGGTTAGTAGGGTTGCCAACCCTACTATATTAGGGGCCCTACTACTGTAATTCTGAGAAAAATATATAGTAGGCAAAACAACTATATTTTGATGAGCAAATAATTTATAGAGAATTTAAATATATTGGTACTTAGGTCCAATAAAAATGACCAATAACTTAACATTATTTTAACAATTTTTTTCTCTTCATCACATTTGTTCCATAAATAATTTTCTACTAAATATACTACTGAAAAGTGACAACAAGTTTTCCTAAAGTCAGATTTATATATTTTTTTAGAAATTATATTATTTCTGTATCGAATCCAGCGACTTCTGCGTTTACAGGAAGCATTATTTTGTAGAACGAATACGAAATAGAGAAATGATTGTTCCTTAAAAAAATAACTTGGTATTCAAACCAAAAAGTAGCAAAAAAATAGTTTATTGAAAAAAAAAAGAAGTGAGAAGAAACCTTATCCTTGAGTCTCCTCGTAAGAAACGGTTAAAAATGGGTTAGTCCATTCTAACACCGGCTCTTCATTCTCGCCGAGAACGGGCGAGACAGGCCGAGAACGAGAGTGTGGATGCCCTTCATTGTTCTCGTGGCGTCATAAGCCATAGTAATTTTCCTTGAGAGTTCTCGCTGAGAGTTCTCGGCGAGAGTGAAGTGCGGGCATAAGTCGGAACACACAGACATACATACACGGTTATCGTAACTAAAGCCTGTCAAGAAATAAGCATATATTATAATAAAATCTATATATCTGTGTTTGGTCAATACTTCAATAAAAGTCGTGGTCTAGACTTAAATTACCGAAACTAAAAAGAATAAAGTAAAAAATAATAAAAAAAAGTTATAAAGTATATTTGATTGATTGATTGATTAATTGATTGAACTATAAAAATACACAGTATTCTTGGGAAACATACCTACCTAGTAAAATCATAAATTGAATTAAATAAAAAATAATAAATAATAATTTTTTTTTTACGCAGCCGTGTTCGTGTTCTGTGTTCCACTGAGGCATATAGCTGCCATGCAGGCACGACGGCTCGCGGGTTGACCTCCGTCCAGATCGACTTACTAATGAGTTTTAAGAAATTCTTCTTCTTATCGTGTGGGCAGAGCCCTGGAGTCCAGAGTTTTTTCAGACCGCCTTACGGCCTCTGACGTGGTTTTTATGTAACGAGTACTACCACCAGAGATAGTAGCCGGGACCAACGGCTTAACGTGACATCCGAAGCACGAAATCTTTTTTCTTTTCAGACAAGCAGGTCATTCAGCCTGCAATGTCTTAACCTACTGGGGAAAACGCACAAAGTGACATATCACTAGGTGTACCCCGTGGGAATCGAACCCACGACCTCCGTATCGAGAGCCAATGCTCTTAACCATTAGACCACGGAGGCAGTTTAAGAAATTGAGAATTGTACGATTCGTAACATCCCTGGCTTTTCGGCGAAGGGAAACATCGCGAGCAAACCTACATGCTACAATTTTGAAGCAAGTATTTGTCAACTATCCGACGAAAACTTTCGTCACTAAATTTTAAATGTCCCATACCTACATAATTACTTATCCCATCCCTCCATACAAAATATCGTAAATTGACTAGCCTATATGGACATCAGAGATGATCATTTGCACATGGCCCGTGCTTCTGTCTATCCTTCGTCTAGTTTAACTTCACCCCTCAAACAAAGAGCTTAGCTCCTTTGACAGGTACCAAGTTATACTGGACAATTGTCGCGTTGACGACAGTTTGCATTGCATGTTTTATTCTGATAGAACTTGTTTTTATATTTAGGTTAAACACAATCTTATCTACGAGTTATCCATATCTTTACTTCCTTTATTAGATGTCTACTTGATACCACCACCTTTACGACGAAAACATATGTGAACTGCAATCTATCATATCTTACCTATGTGGTTTATTTCTGAAAAATTACTATTTTGTGATGCTCTGCAGTCGGTTAAAAAAGTTAAAACGGTGTTCGTCCAGAAAGTACCTGGAAACCTCTTACTTTAAAATTTTCGACGAGATTAATACTTAACGTACCGAAACTAAACTAGTTCAATTAATTATTTTTAATCGAAAATACATAACAAAAATACATATAGGCTTTTTGGAGGACTGGGCTACCTGCCTTCTCATAGACAACATTTGTCTTAACAGGGTATATTTTCAAAAACCCTAACTTCCAGGAACAATTTTTTCAGTGATTTGCATATCCACGTGTATTATAAAAGACCTGCCTTTACTTTTAAAAAAAGAATCTTTTTTTTGTATGTTTCATATACTTAATTCCTTTGTTAATTATAAATTGATTGCAAACTATAAATGGTTATAAATAATTTATAATATTACAAATTAAGTTATAAAATGCAAATAACAATAAAATTACAATTAGATAAAAAATTAAATATTGTTAATGTAAAATTCCAATGTCTAAATATTTAAATATTACAACGTATATTATAATAATAATTATTATGTGTGATTGATGTATTGTCGTGATTTAAACTGATGAATGTTGTGTACATCTATTATAGGCATGTACATTAGATAAAATACCGCATGCTAGTATTATAATTTTGATAATGTATTGTTGCTGTTGATGTACACACGGCGACACATCAAGTTACCCAAAACCAAAATAAGCTGGCCGCGCGACGTTATACATTACTATGCCGACGCGCGGCCAGCTTATATTGGTTTTGGGTAGCTTGATGTGTCGCCGTGTGTACCTTAATAAACAAAATATATATATCTAAATATATCTTGGACAATGTCACACAAATCATCTAGTCACATTTAAAGTACCAGAATCTAGCCTGGACTTGTATTATGATGACTAGACAACGATATACAATACATATATAGATACAAACATCCATGACTCGAAAAAAAAAAAAAAAAAAAATTTATTTTAGTAATTATTTAATTAATACATTATTCGTGACTCCTTACCATTTGAGATGATAAAAGAAAAAGAAAGAAGAAAGAGTGATTGCTACGAAAAGAATAGTTAATTATCTTCTTTTGTTGATCATGTGACATATAGTTACTTTCTGTATATCATTAGGCCTATGTCCTGTAATGTGTATGGCGGAAATATTATACTGATAATGGTTACAAAACACCCATAACGCAATTGATCAACTATCATGACGTGACAGATTAGAAATAGTAAGATAAAACTTGTTTCAACATTCCTATTGTAAGCTATTACAGAATCTAGTAAGTGTCATGTTATAATGACATGACTTAACAAATCTTTCTTGGGGCACTGTATACGCTATTATAATAAGATACCGGAGGATATACTAAACTTTTTTTTAGGAAAGTGCTCTGTAAAAAAGCTACTATAAATTCCATGATTATAATTGAATGACCAAAATGCCTAGTCTTGACAATATTATGCTATTTAATTTTATATTGTACTTTGTGTATCTACAGGGTGAAATTGATATCATTAGCATCCTTTTAAACTAAGAGTCTAACCATCAAACTGAACAACTTTCACTATGGGAGAAAACCAATCGGAGCAACAAAAAAATCTGCTCTTCCATACATTTGAGTCGAGTAGGCATTGCAGTTTAATATGGAACAGCTGATTTTTTTCTTGCTCCGATCGGTTTGCTCCCTTAGTAAAAGTTGTTCAGTTTGATGGGTAGACTCTCAGTTTAAAATGATGCTAATGATATCAATTTCACCCTGTATATTTTGTTTTAAAGACTTGTGTGGAGTTTCTGGCCGATTCTAAAACGGAACATCTCCCGACGCGGTAGTAGAGTCAAAAATGACGTCAGAAAGCTGTCTATGTGATATATATTTTTAATGAGCGTTTTTCTTTTCTTTTTTAATTTTGGTTCCTAAAAAACTCTACAGATGACATGCTTATTGCTCCCAGATTGCTCCATAGAGACGTTAGGCGAGATCCTGTCAAAATCATGTCAACTGACTGTGCCTGACTTTTTTTAAAGGCCGAGGGATCGAGCCCATACAAACATGTCAGACGTAAACAGTTTCATATTTTCGATTAAAATGATTCGTAAATAATTAAATATTCAATCAAAAGATGCGTTGGCATCTTTTTGATCATCTTCTACCTCTTTATTATTTTAAAGAAACACTTTTTGATATTTTGGCCTTTATTCGCACAGACCGTAACGCCATCTATCGATCCACTAGAAAACCAAAAGAAAAACGCTCATTAGCCTGTTTTGTGTCCTACTACTGGGCAAAGGCCAACCCTCTCCTCCAGTCCTCACTATTCAATGCAATCTCTGGTCAACCCTTCAGAAAGGTATTAAACTCAATCTATATCTCTATCTCTCTCTATCTTCTCCTGGGCCTCCGGAGACGTCGGCAACCATCTTGTGGAACCCATTCTGTGGCCATCTTGGTCCACCTCTCAGGATTCATTCGGATCTCAGATTTTTGTATAATAATGCATACTCGTATTGCTGTATAAATATTTGTCTCTTGAGCATCAGGCTATGTCAGAATAACAGCAGTTGTTGGTGCTTTCATCAACTTCCATCATGCTGCGTCATAGACCTTTCTGTCTCCAAACTTAAATTAATACTTCGCTATATTTCTTGTGCCATTTTCTGTATTGCTGTTTTGAGACAAATAAAAAACGTGTATTTATTTGTATGTGATATTAGGAATTTAAAATAAAAATTTAGAGTTGCGTAGATGAAAGAATATTATGAATTGATTTAGATAATATAATGATAATGATGTATGTTTTGTCACAATAAGTTTCCTAACCAAGCTATCCACAGTATCGAAAGCAAGCATGAGGTTACCATTCTGGGCGGGCTGAACGAATTCTGTGTCAAATTCTTTGGACCACCGGGAAGTAAGTTCCATTTAATTATTTAGTCATGTTATTACCACAATTAATACAGGGTGTTTAGTGGCAGATTTATATTCTTAGAGGACAAGAAAAGGATTATTGTTCGGCCCGGTAGCACAGCCGGTAGTGAACCTTCCTGCTGTGCAGAGGGTCGCGGATTCGAATCCCGTATAGACCGAGATCTGACCGTAAAATTATTGCACCTATTTATTTTTTGAACGAAATATGTAGTGTATGTTTACACAGGGGTTAATTTAACGCCGCCAAGTTGCCTAGAAATATCTTGCCGCAAGTACCTTTACCATTATGATTTTTGGTATAACTTTTTCACTTATCTGTTTGGGAAGTACATGAGGTGCCATCGAAAGGAGTCTAATCTAAAATACTGGAAAAACTAGGGTTGCCACCTCTCAATCTGCCGCAACTACAGGGTTGCCAGGTTTAAAAATGACTTCTTTGAACCTGGCAACCCTGTAGTTGCGACAGATTGAGAGATGGCAACCCTAGTTTTTCCAATACTTTAGATCAGTCTCCTTCCGATGGCACCTCCTTTACTTCCCTAACAGACAGGTGGAAAAAGTTATACAAAAATCATAATGGAAAAGGTACTTGCGGCAAGATTTTTCTAAGCAACTTGGCGGCGTTGAATTAACCCCTGTGTAAACATACACTAGAATCACATTTCGTTCGCCTATGAAATAGGTGCATAATTTTACGGTCGGATCTCGGACTAATATGTAGACCATAAAAAAAGGCCCTTTTAAAAACATCTGAAAACAGACAGTCTCATTTCGCGGTGTGAAAATTTTGTCTTACAAAAACCGCCCGCTCGTCTTTGGAAACTCACCCTTATAATTCAAGGGTAGGTTCGATAAACTCAGGTTGTTGAGGTCAGACGGTAAAAGCACGAAATAAAAGCCTTTTGATTTGTTTGTGCATTCTTTCTTACGGAGAATTAATGTGTTGAAGAGAGACGGTAGGCTCTCATCTTGTTTAGTGCATCGAACTCAAGTGTATTATTTCGATGAAGGTTCAAAGGTCTTTATAAATTAAATGCAAGAGAAATTAGGAAAGAATAAAACATTTTTGTAAAATTTTCATTGCTGTATTAAGCATGACTTTGTGTCCAAAAAATTATCAATTTGTATTTCATTGTGACAGGCCCGGATACAGGATTTCGTTTTAAGGGGGGAATTTTTGTGTTATTGTTGTTACGCTCGCTGTGGGTGGGCGCCTGGTGATTCGAAAATATTCAGGTTTACCCTTGGTTTACCTATTTCAGACACCAGTCTCCCACAATTCTATCTGTATACCTGTTTATTGTAAGTTCCTGTTAAAACTGCTTGTGGAGAAAATAAATGATTTGTATTGTATTGTATTGTATTTGTATTTATGACGAACTTCTAGAAAATGCAATTATACAATACATATTTCTTTATTTTTTTCACCACAAACACAAAATTAATAAAAACAAAATTGCACCCACCACTCACTTGTAACGCGCCTGCATTGCAAATGTTAATTTATTTGTATGTGTTTAAGGTCCGCCACATACATACGGAATTCCGAATCAGGATTACGATTTCGTATGGATTTTCCCCCTCCACAATTCCGTTCGGTATCACATCCTATTCACAATCCTGATTAGGAATTCCGGAGTATGTGTGTGGTGGTCCTTAATGAGTTAAGTGGCAGTATTTGTGAAGGTGAGTGCGTGCGTTCGGGCGTGCATGCGCGCGGGCGTCAATGCGTGCTTGCGTGCGTGCGTGCGTGCATGCGTGCGTGCATGCGTGCGTGCGAGCATGTGTGCGTGCATAGGTACGTGCGTGCGTGCTTGCATTTTTTTTGCAAATATGTGTACATATTCTTTTTCATCTTGTATCTTGTCGTGTCTTTCTCTATTTGAATTTTTTAATCGTTTCTTCCTGTTGACAAATGATCAATCATATTTATTTTAAACCAAAAACAAAGAGAGAGAGAGATATATATATACAGTACAGAAAGGAAATAGAGAATGTACAAAATAAGGCAGTCTTAGGCTGCCTGTCCACTGATGCGAGCTGGCTGGGCGAGCTGTGTAGCTGTGTAAATATTAACTAATCAGGAGCCCAGCCGATCTCGGAAAGCTCCTGATTGGTTAATATTTACACAGCTACACAGCTCGCACAGCCAGCTCGCGTCAATGGACAGACAGCCTTATCGCAATCATTTTCTAGTCTAGGCATCAAACTTTCACGAATCTTTATTATCTATCGAAATACTGAAATCTAACCCTAAAATGTTTCAGCCCCATACGAAGGTGGAGTGTGGAGAGTGCGAGTGCACCTCCCGGACCACTACCCCTTCAAGTCGCCCTCCATCGGGTTCATGAACAAGGTCTACCACCCTAACATCGACGAGGTCTCCGGCACCGTGTGCCTTGACGTGATCAACCAGGCCTGGACCGCACTCTATGGTCAGTACTAATCTACTGACGAAGGTGTACATGAACACGGTCTATCACCCTAACATCGACGAGGTCTCCTGTGCCTTGACGTCATCAACCACTACTGTTACTACTACTGGACCGCACTATATGGTCAGTACTAATCTATTCACGAAGGTGTTCATGAACACGGTCTACCATTCTAATATCGACGAGGTCTCCTGTACTTTGACGTCATCAACCAGGCCTGGACCGCGCTCTATGGTCAGTACTAATCTATTGACGAAGGTGTTCATGAACGAACACGGTCTATCACCCGAACATCGACGAGGTCTCCTGTGCCTTGACTTCATCAACCAGGCCTGGACCGCGCTCTATGGTCAGTACTTATCTATTCGCGCAGGTGTTCATGAACACGGTCTATCACCCGAACATCGACGAGGTCTCCTGTGCCTTGACTTCATCAACCACGCGTGGACCGCGCTCTATGGTCAGTACTTATCTATTCACGCAGGTGTTCATGAACACGGTCTATCACCCTAATATCGACGAGGTCTCCTGTGCCTTGACGTCATCAACCAGGCCTGGACCGCACTCTATGGTACGTATTAATCACAGGAGTGGTATTTTTGAGTCACACGTTTAAATCCACTGCTGATTTAGAAGTGTCAAAATTACTATGGAAATTATGCATCATTCGATCATGATTTTTGAAAGTGTGAGATTCGGAAATTGCACTCCTGCTCTGTCAGGCACGGCAGAAAATCAACGCCTTGCTTACCAAGTAAGGCACTACGTTGAGTCGTGTCCTATTCACCGTCGCGGCACACACCGCTACTACCTACCTACTATTTCTATGTACTCTGTTGTTTCGTGTGTGCTTTTAATGGTGAATAAAGATTTTTCTTTCTTTCTTTCTTTCTAATCTATATCTATTAAAAAAAAAGGTATACCGGGTGTTAGGGTAAACAGTTGCATTACTTTAAGGGGTGATTGTACCCATGATACTGAACAACTTTCCCTAAGAAACCTATTGGAAATTAGAATATTTTTTTTTACTTTTTTACATAAGTTCGATCAGATGAGATGCATTTAATATGGAAGTCCAAACATTTTTTTTTCGAATTTCTTATATGTTTCTTAGGGAAAGTTGTTCAGTATCATGGGTACAATCGTCCGTCACCTCTGAAAGTAATGCAACTGTTTACCCTAACACCCTATCCTATACAACGTGTTACTAAATTAACGCAAAACCTCATACACCCCAACTGATTTATAACAAAATACTAAGATTGAAACAATAATTTCATTATTTTTAACCGACTTCAAAAAAAGGAGTAGGTTCTCAGTTCGACCGTATATATATATTTTTTTAATGTGTGTTCGCGGATAACTTCGTCGTTTATGTACCGATTTTGATGATTCTTTTTTTGTTGGAAAGGAGATATCCCAAGGGTGGTCCCATGATAAGGAAACCAGGATCTGATGATGGATCCCAGAGAAATCGAGGGGAACCTTCGAAAATCGTAGTGCTGACTAGTGCGTTTGTTAATTTGAAGCACTACTGTTAAATCGAACTAATGAATTCACCACTGAAAAACGTGAAATAACAAAATTTTAACAAAAAATTAAAACCGCCTTCAAAAAACTAAAAAGTTAAAAAATAATATTGCAGCTGATAACTTTTTCGTTCGCATCATAAGAATATTAATTTGTTTTATAGAAGTCGGTGTCAAGCCAAGCCAAAAAACTAATGCAAGCCCTGTCGCGAATCGGCTTGACAGCGACTTCGATAAAACAAATTAATGTTCTTATGATGCGAACGAAAAAGTTATCAGCTGCAATATTATTTTTTAACTTTTTAGTTTTTTGAAGGCGGTTTTGATAGTTAAAATTTAAAGTTATTAGCATTTTAAGTTTTGAGGTAAAAATGATTTGTTATCATTTCAGCACTGAAATAAAGCGCTAACGTACTCATAGATAAATTTTTATAATCTTGTTTTGGTATTAAGTAGGGTGAGTGTGCCCGTGCGGTGGGTCGACATCGGGTTCAGGAATTTTTAAATTTTACAAATGAATTATTTAATATTTTGAAAAAAAAATCCTATGTTGAAACTATGATAATTCGACTCAGCTCTCGATTCTAAACAAACTACTTTCTAGTTTTGCTTTACCGCTTGTGTCTAATAAAACCGTTTGTGAATTGCAGACCTATCGAACATATTCGAATCGTTCCTGCCGCAGCTGCTTACGTATCCGAACCCAATCGACCCCCTCAACGGCGATGCGGCCGCCATGTACCTTCATAAACCCGAGGAATACAAGAAAAAAGTATCAGGTAGGTATTCGTAATTGATTATTATAATGAAGATGACGATGTCTTATCGACTACAGAACGAAGCTCTTACTTTCGTGCTTTTCTCATAGTTTTTACATAAGGATATGCTCACGACTATATTCCCCGAGGGGGTAGTCAGAGATATTCTGAAACTTCAGAACATCCACGTTTCATTAGTAGTACCGAAACTCTGTCCAGTGTGACGGGGAGTGAGCCCGTCGCCAATTGTAATGGACAGTGGGTACAACACATGCCTCGAAATTGAAGTATGCCGGTTTCCTCACGATGTTTTCCTTCACCAAAAAGCCAGTGGTGCTACAAATCGTACATAAATTCCGAAAAACTCATTGGTACGAGTCGGCCTGGACGGCGATCGAACCATCGCCTCCTGCACGGCAGGCAAGGTTACTAGCCACTGGACCACCACGGCTCATACTTTTTACTGGAAGCAAATTAGGTCATAGTTTCAGCGCAAAAAAAGGCTTTACTTCTTGGTCGTTAACTCAAGGCCGAGGGACGTGACCATCGTGGCGTGGGCCGCTTGTGCCACCACAGCACTCCAGGCCGCTCGATCTTCGGCCCGGTGTATGCTGGCCTGTAGTATTGTCTCGATAATGGGGAACTTGCACAGTTTTTAATTTTTACGTTATCATAAAGATTTAAGGCTTACATAAATATAAAAAAAACAAAAATGATAAAATATGCACAAATAATTTATTTATTGCAAATCAAAAGTTGACTTTTCAAATTCTGCGCCAAAACGTTCACAGCCATGACGTGACGTCACTCCTTATTCATAACGCGTGAAGCTCAATACAAATGAGAAGAGTACAGCAACATATTATGTTGCTGTACTCTTCTAACTAACTACTAATTGACAACCTGGCTTAAGGTAAGGAGTGACGTCACATTTCGCTGACTGGTGTTTTACATTACGTTCCGATCCACGTAACTTATAATTGAAATATTTCGTAAAAAATTAAAACTTCAGAATAAATCTTTCAGTAATATTCTATTCACAACTATTACTATTGAATTATTAAGATAATTTCTCATTATAATTTTGGTGCAAGTTCCCCATTTCTTTTACCACATCGGTCCATCTCGTAGGCATGCGTCCTCTGCCTCTCTTTCAATTTGCAATAGGCTTACTCTACTTTAATACCCCGGCCGACGACTTTGCCGAAATGCAGTGGGGATTAAAGCCTTGTAGTTGCTTCCGGCTGAAAACTACTGGCAATTTTAATACATACATACATACGTTTTATGTAGGTAAAGTGGTACAACTTCGTCAGAATGGAATTACGTGTCAAGTAGCTGATCCTGTAATAATAACCTCATAATCTATTTTTTTTCGAGCGTTGTCCCACCACACTTTCACGTCACTGTAATTCGTGTAAACCAGGATCAACAGTAGCGACCACTTACAATACTAGACAATGAAGTCCAGCGCTGTTATTTGTCTTGGAACCCGCAATAAATTTGAAGAAGATAGGAAAAATAAATAAACGCTTTCCCTCCATTGTAAACGGGAGACGAGCAATAAGAAAAGCAAGGCTATAAGCCAACTCAGACATAATTTAAGGCCGAGTTGAAATAAATAGCGTTAGAAAAACAAAATACTAGAGGAACCTATACCTATGTACTGAAATGATGACATAGTTTGCTTCCAGTAGTAAAACATATGAACGCACGAAATTTTTCAAATCAAATAAAATCATATCAACTTTATTCTACACCAAAACATAAACACTAAAAATAAAATAAAGTAGGCATAAAATAAGGCGGCCTTATTGCTAAGAAGCGATTTCTCCCAGAAAACGATGAACGAAGAAAGGTAGGCGGTGTTTCCAGAAAAATGATTATCCCTAACAAGATCCAAGTAATAAGGGATACCAGAAAACGGTTTTATTGAATCAAGCATGGTATGACGCTCGCCATGTCAAAGCGCACACTTCCGTAATCATAATCTAACTCAGGGGTGGCCAAACTTGATACATTGCGCGGTCTACATTAAAAGGAAATTTGGCACAAAATACCCAAAAATGTATAACCATCCTTCTATTTTTATTATGGACTATGGAACACTAGAAACTAACTGCAGGCATTAGTTTATTTTATAATGATTTATTAGTTTTTATCATTTTTATATAAAAAAAACATTGTGCTTGCAACACCTTCTACTAAACAACATTGGCAGCCATGTTGGGGTTGCAGCTTTTTTATAATTTACTAATAATAAATGATTAAATAACTCGTTAAATAAAAATAAATGATACTATCTGAGTCGTTTTTATAAAACCTCATAATTTATTACACATTTGACTTCAGTCAAAACTTCTATACATTTTAAGGTATTTTTTCAAGGGAGAGCGGCGGTTGTCCTTTTAAATATACCTGGCAGTCCATCTTCAATCGCAACTGGTTTAGAAATGAATGTATATGAATAAATTAATTCTGATAGACATACTGTAATTTTTTTTCGTCTTTAATTTAGTTATTAATCTGTTTGCGAGACTACCATAAAAGTCGACCGCGGGCGACCGGGAAGACCGCGGTCGTCGTCTTGGCCACCACTGATCTAACCAATCTAAAATAAAACCCCATAACATTCCAGACTACGTCCGAAGATTCGCAACAGAAGAGGCTCTCCTAGAAAAAGATGCCATCACAGGCATGGGGGGGGCACCAGCTTCGTCCTCCAAACCCTCGAATGGCACCGCGAACAACAACGCCAGCGACACAGAGAGCTCTATGTCGGCGTTCAGCGACGACGAGGCGCAAGACATGGAGTTATAACGCATGATAGTCGTAGAAAAATGCTCACTCACTGCCGTAAGTGTTTGATGGCTTGTGCTTTTCTCTATGGTTGGGTATGGTTGGTGAATTGAGAGGCTAATAGAAGTGGTTATGCGGATTGTTTTTATTTGTAGTGTGAAGGGGGGGTGTTGTGTAAGTTTCCGATTAGTATAAGAGATAGACGTACTTCTTGTTATCGTCAGCTGCAAGACTGATTCAGTATTCATAGGGAGTAGAGCATCTCTGTGATGGGGATGTACCAGGTTTGCCTGCCAACTCCAGTCGGTTGAGGAGTTACAGCCGTTCAAAACTTAAAATGTCAGTTATGGTTGCAAAAAATGAATATGAATATACAGGGTGAAATTGATATCATTAGCATCCTTTTAAACTAAGAGTCTACCCATCAAACTGAACAACTTTACTATGGGAGCAAACATCGGAGCAACTAAAAAATCAGCTGTTGCATACATTTGGGTCGAGTAGGAAGTGCAGTTTAGTATGGAACAGCTGATTTTTTAGTTGCTCCGATCGGTTTGCTCCCATAGTAAAAGTTGTTCAGTTTGATGGGTAGACTCTTAGTTTAAAAGGATGCTAATGATATCAATTTCACCCTGTATATTTCAGATCGCATTATTGTAATATGCACTGTAGCTATGCGAACAGTACAAAAACTGACATGTTCTGGCAGTTGGTTTAGGAGATACAGCCATTCAAAGGTTCATTTGAACGGCTGTATCGCCTAAACCGACTGGAGTAATGCAGGCAGACCTGGTCCATCCTCATCACAGAGATGCTCTACACCCTATGAATACTGAATCAGTCTTCCAGATGATGGTTACAAAAAGAACGTCTATCTCTTGAAACAGATTATGTTCACAAGATCGGTAGCGTATTATGACTGCACTAGGCAAGTTTTAAGTAATGTTTTCTGTCCGTGATCTTTAAATCCATTGTCTAAAATTATTTAACAGAGTACCGAGCCTATAATTCTGCCGTAAATCGTATTTTTTTATTTCTTTACTATTATACAACATTTCCAGAATTTCCTGTCCTGTTTTTTTGGAAAAGTTGTGTAATTGATTAGAAATTTAAAAAAAAATACGATTGAGGTCAGCATCATAGGCTTGGTGGGAACAAATTATTACTTAAAGAGGGTTCTTTAAGTAATAATTTGTTTCTGTGATCATAACATAGCCATTGTCTGAAATTTATTAACCAAATATTAACAAGCAGAATCGCTAAGAACTGCCAAAAAGAGCAAATCGATTCGATACCGATCGAATCGGGTACTTACACAATAAGACCCCAGGTTTAAAAGTTTTGAATTAGATTCAGGTTTTAGATGGCAACTCAATTAGCATGCTACCATAAAGTTGTTATACTTACGGAATAGAGAAATTGACATGAGTTGTCAAATGAACCCTTTTTTTGTGAATTTGTCGGCACTTCTCGGCACGCTAAAACTTCGAGTTCTGTGTATAATTGTGAATCTAACGTGAAATTGTAGATAATTTAATGAAATAGTGTTAGGTATATTTCACAAAATAATCTACGATTTCACTTTAAGATTCTCAAATTATTCACAGACCTCGAATATTTGTCCTGTCGATTGTGCCGATAAGTTCCAGAAAACGGTTCTATTGCCTCGCGTCACGTATCTCTTTCTATTATACAGTGGTGCCGCTAGGTACACACGGCGATACATCAAGTTACCCAAAACCAATATAAGCTGGCCGCGCGTCGGCATAGTAATGTATAACGTCGCGCGGCCAGCTTATTTTGGTTTTGGGTAACTTGATGTGTCGCCGTGTGTATATCTCGGTCTCTCAGCTGTCAGTTTCTCTATTCCGTAAGGTATAGTAACTTTATGCATGCTACCCTCGAGAAAACGACAAGAGACGTGCCTCTGTCTTTGTTACTTTGCGTATGCGAAAGGGAGCGCGCATGACGGTTTTTTCCTGCGTGGCATGAATTGGTCATAAACCGGAGTAGAGGACAAACAGTATCTCTCTCATTTCGTCTGTAATAAAACGCTTTTACAATGAATAAGCTGAATGATGTCTGAATGTCGAATGATTGTTCTATTAGTCTCTTTCTTTACTGTTTTTATTGGTATTGTATTTAGACTTTGGCTCGAGTTTTATCTATGGTTCTGATCGATATTTCTATTTTTAATTTAATTTTGAATTTTCTGAAAAAGTTCTGGCTGCAGGTCTGTAGAAATTAAAAGGCATAAGAATTCATCTAATTCATCCTAACTTTGCATTTTTCAAATATCTAGAGAAATACAGGACAAAAAGAAATTATATAAGTATTGAATCAAATTAGTTGTATACTACAGTTACTACACAAGTAATGGGTATTGGTATAACTATGAAAGAGAATACCTTTCTTTCACAGCTCGAGTAAAAGTCTACAATACATTAACAGTACCATAAACAATGATTCGTAGTGAAACTAACCTTCTGAAAACCATAGATAATTGTGCGACGTTTTTAACAGCCAGTTACTATTATAATCTGTGTTAAATATAATACAGATGCTGTGTTTGCTGCCGATATTTTATTTGAGAAGTCTTGATTTATTTTTGCTTTTTGGTTCATCTATTTTCGTTCGAACATTATCTTTCTTATTAATCTTTATTTAGCCTTAGATGAAACTGTAAAAAGGAAGATGAACTAACGCGTGGGCTATATAAACTGAGTCCAATGGATTTGGTTGCCGATGCAGTAGTCTAAGCATCTTCCTTTCGGTTATATCTGGAAACTATATTCATCACAATTTTCTTTAAAACAAAAAAGCAATTATAAATCAGACTTGAAGAGGTTTTTACGGACCACAGTTTGCCAAGTTTAGAAATTAAATTAAAAAAAAATGCTCACGAAATTATTGAAAAAAAAAAACTTAAACTGGCAGTAAACATGGCGGATACGCTTTAAGATCGAAAAGTATAATAATGGATGGAGTATATGAAGTGCATGGTTATGAAATATTCAATTTAAAAATTCGTATTTTATCAAGTTTAGTCTCGGTGTGTCGTTAAAAAGTGTTATTGGTATGTAAACTTGGTATAACACTGGCTTTGACGAAGTGTGCGAGCGAGAAAATAATCTCTTAAATTCTTAGCGCGTGTTAAAAAGAGATGGCAAACTTAACGCCTGTGCAAACGGTTTTGGTTCACACAAATCACGCGTGGAAGGTGCGGCGCATGCGATGTATTTTATTACCTTGGATATTCTAATACTTGCATATAGCATATTGAGAATATCCTAATTGCACTGACAGGGATTGGGCACTGCCAGTAGCCTGTACATACCTGTACTTCGTGCACGAGTATATTAAATTATAACGTACCTGTACTTCGTGCATACTTATAGAGTGTAAGGAAAAGTATAATTAACCTTTTGAACGCTACGTCACTTTCAAGTTGCTGAGCTCTGTACGCCACGGAACAAACTATTTAGTAGATAAATAGATGACTCTGGCGTGTCAGGCATTTTATTGGTTGTCACGACTGGATGACTCTGGCGTTCAAAAGGTTAACCTTAACCCATCAAACTGATCAACTTTTACTATGGGAGAAAACCGATCGGAGCAAAACAAAAAACATTTGTCTCGTACATTTGAGTCTAGTAGGTAATAGGTTAGTATGGAACAGCTGATTTTTTGGTGTTGCCCCGAGCGGTTTGTTCCCATAGTAAAAGTTGTTCAGTTTGATGGGTAGAGTATGTGGTTTAAAGGTTAATGATACTTTTCCTTACACCCTCTATATTACTGAGTTGTATAAGGGTTGAACCTCATCTGGCAGCACCGCATCACCTTTTTCCGTCGCTCCATCCTTTTCTGTCACTCAGGAACGTCATTTGCTAGAGCAAATAAGATAGACGGAACGCGATCGCGTGCGGCGGTACTGCGGCGTGCGGTCGCGTTCCGTCTACCTTATTTGCTCTAGCAAATGACATTCCTGAGTGACAGAAAAGGATGGAGCGTCAAAAATATGCGATGCCGTGCTGCTAGATGAGGTTCAACCCTTACGTACCTTGATTTCGTGCTCACATAGGTATCTTACCTTCACTTCGTGTTCATGTGTCTCACAATACTTACCATAGAGAATAAATATTATGGGGCCCGTTACAGCTATAGATTTTCGCAAGTTTTTCCCAAACCTTCGTCTTTACGCCAATGTTATACTAAGTTAACGGAAAAAATCTAGGATTGTCTATGGCTTCTCTTTGATCTACGCTTAAGGTTTAGCAGCAATATGTTAGGAAAAAAAGTGTTCACAATAATTTTTTGGTGTATCTTCTCTAAAGTTGTGTGTTTCTGTGGTTTCATTTAGCTTTTAGAACGATTATGAACTGTATTGCCATCGTTATAATGTTTCTTATAGCTTACCTACACTATAAGGTCTAACAAAATTTGCTGAAACTATTTTAAGGGGATAATCAGACCATCAAACTGAACAACTTTCTCTATTGGACCAATGCAGAAATCGCGAAAAAAATAATCAGTTGTCCGATACAAAACTGCAAACATGACTGAAATGTATGGGACCGCTGATTTTTTTCGCGATTTCTATATTGGTCCCATAGAGAAAGTTGTTCAGGTTGATGGTTTGAAGCAACCCTTTAAGGCTCCAACAGGGTTTTTTTACACCCTGTAACATTTAAAAAAAATCTTTATAAAAGCTAAGTGTGACCACAAGGAAAGATAGTACCAAGGAGGTTATTATACTTCTATGTAGATTTCACTATCTGTCATTTAGAAGGGTGATAAATGAGGATATATTGCTGGATAATGGGGTAGCTGCATCATTCGGTTTGAATTATCATTTTTTGTCTATCTCTCGTGATAGTGGCGCCATCTTTTGGACGCCCCTTATTTCGCTTCTCTTTCATTTGACAGCTTTATTGTTTATGGTTTGTCAGTGTTGCCAATGAAGTGCAATTTTCATAATTTTACTTCATTAGCATACGATTTAGTTACGGGTCGTGCTATTCAATACTTAAAAATAATTCCCTGAAAATTTTGTGCGATAGGAAATTGTTTCGATGTTGCATTAAATGTGTCGGATTAGAACGCAAGCTAAGGAAGATGGATATCAATAAGGAATCCACCCGAAAATTAAATAATGTTATTTAATGGCGAACTCTTTGCTCTTATTAATCTTCCGACGCCATAGATTAGGATAGACAAACGATTCTGTACTTGGGTAAAGGTTGAAAACATTATCAACGTAATTTGGTAGTGATAATGGTAACCAAAGTTATTAAATATCTTTGCCACATGATATACGCGGATTTTGACGACCCGGTTGGTGTAATGGTTACCACACTGGACTTCCAAATAAAGGGTCGTGGGTTCAAATCCAGGTTCCGTCGTGGATATTATTTGTGCCGTTGTTGTATGATTCCCAAAAAAAAATCATTCATTCTTGATCATTACAATGTGCCTGTGAGCGTTATTTATTTATTTTGATTATCATTCCATTGATATACATCTACAAATTCACATAAACAAATTTTAATGATATTCTTAGTATGAAGCACGCACTCCCAACTAAATCGCCTTGGAAGTAGAAAAGTGAAATCTACGTAGAGTGTATAAACTCCTCGGATAGTGCGGTAGATTGGCTTGGAATGTATAAGGTTGGTAGGATACGTTTAATGTTAAATGTATCAACATTAATTAGAGTTTAATAACCTATAACGGTATGCTAACATACTTGTAACTTTAAAAAGATATCACGATTTTATCGTATGTAATTATCATAGCTGGCAACACTAAGGTGTGAGTGAGTAACATAGCATTTTGTAAATAATCTTCTAATCTGTCCCCATAGCATAAATCCAACTTAAATCTATAAAAGATCAGTACGGATCTTAAGTCATCACTTTATATCTCATAGGTATTTAATTATTTTTTATTATTAGTGTTATTTTTAAACAAATGGTGTGTCATGTGTTTGTGTTTTTATCCCCTCTGACATGGCTGAGAAAAAAAAGTAGATTGTCTATGCTTCCAGGGTTACCACACTTGAAAATTCGTACGGAATCTGTGATTTATTTCCTTTTTGTAAGGAATTTGTGTCAATTCGTCAAAATATGAGGGTCGGGAAATTATAGCGACGTTTGTACTTAGTGTAATGGTTTTAGATGTTTTTAGCACAATCATTTTGTTTGTGATACCGTCTGAGAATATTGATCTAGCTGCTTGTTTACTATGAATTTACGAATCATTTATATCAGTCCTTCGTTTTGCATCTTGCCGTATAAAGACTTAAGTTTGAAACAACATTTTTTTAATATTTGATGACCCTCCATACTCACTAGTAATCAGATAGGGTTGCCAGATTACAATGATCTTGATATTGTGTTTCAAAATCTATTAAACTACCTACATACTTACATAGAAATGTTCAAATTCCTGTCACTGGAAAACAAATTGTAATATTATTATGCATTGGTTTGGTCAGTTAAATAAGCTGGTAGTTTAAAATACTCAACTCAGAAAATAAGTGTAATTAATAGTTTTTTTTGTGTCATAGTGAATGAGCGGCTTTAATAACTTTGTGTTCATTTTTAATTTGTTCCTAATCAGATCATTGATTAAACTTTTCATATTAATAATAATAACGGTGAAATCAGTTTTTGCAGTGTCTAACTAACTACATGGTTTGAGAGCGTATGATTATTTCAACAGTTTGAAAATAACAATATTAAATTAGACATGTTTTAGTTAGTTTTTTTATAAATTGTAAAAATCTACGCTCGCCTGTAGTATTTCACATCTCACTGACAGTTGATGCTATGCTAATCCTGCCAAATATTGTCTTGGCCGATTTTAAAATGTTCTTTTTCGACTTTCTCACATGTTTTGGTTTATTTTTTTTTTATGGCTAAAATTCATACTTAGTTATTTCGTTCTTCACGCCATGCGCCAGATCTATGTACAAACATTAATCAAAACTTTATAGTAGGTATCTATAAAATATCTACAATAAACTTTACTAAAAAGTACAATAAACCTAGGTTTTTAATAAGTATTTTGTGCAGTAATCTGTGAAATAAGTCTTCAGGTGTTCTGTGTATAGTTTTGGCGCTATTTCATTTTTTGGTTTCCGTAGTTTTACATATCAAAAGAAATCCGAAAAAGAATATTTTTTAAATCATAACAAAACAGATCTCTAAAAATGACACGTTGCGAGCCTGAAAGTGTTGCAATCGTATAATATTAAGGACTAGTTTATAAAAAATAGATGTAACACGAAAAAATATATTAAAATATAGACATATTATGTATCTTTGAAATTATAATTCAAGCCATAATAATATATTTTGGTATAAGGAAGTAACAAGTAAAATTACTTAGTTGTACTTTGGAAGTTGGGTAGACTTGAGGCCGTCCGCTGCGTTAGGCGGACGTCCGCGCCGGAGTGGGTTGCGAATCGCCACGCCCCGGCAGCCGGTTGCGAATCGCCAATCCCCAGGAGACAGTTGCGAATCGCAACGCCCGGGAGCTGGTTGCGAATCGCAACGCCCCGGGAGCTAGTTGCGAATCGCATCGCCCCGGGAGCTGGTTGCGAATCGCAACGCCCCGGGAGCTGGTTGCGAATCGCCGCGCCGGCTATATAGCGTTATGCTCTTTGCTATTTCCGGAACCATGCACGCGGTCTATCCGTACGCGTGTTCCGCATATCGCAGCGGAAGGCCTGCCAGTTTTGTTTTCTGTAAGTTTTTTTCGGTAGTTATTTTGGTAGGTTTTCGAGCTTCGAATGCGTCCACCCAGCTTTCTTTCGGATTGCACTCAAGTTGTAGTTGTTAAATTCCTGTGGTATTGATGTATAGGTTATATTCGTATCGATCGGAATAGGTTAAAGTTTTTAAGATTTCAACCTCGTTTACGCAATTTTCTTTTTAAATACGATGACTAATGAACAATGTTTAGTGCTGTTTAGTTTGAGCAATAATAAATCGTAAATAACTACAAATATGCGTAATTTTTCTTTGTTATTTTCAAGTGTTAATATGGATGAAAGTTTAAAAACTTTGCCTATAAAAATGACGTGACAAATTTCGTTAAAATCGAGAAAAGAGCATACCATGGCGAAAGAATACGTCATTATTCCTACGATTTTCTCAGTCAAGTGTCGAAGTTGTATTGGAAATTTTAAAAGGAAATCGCCATTTTCCGTCACGTCATTTGTTATGATGAATTTAATTACAATCGAGGAAGTTATGGTGTACCATGTTGATATCCGAGTCAGCGAGAGCGACTCAAACGCCGAATCGTTATATTATACATGAAACAGAATAAATGTTTATATTATTCTATTTTTATTTCATAACATGTAATAAACTTACGTTATTTTTAAACTATGGTGTTGTTTTATTTCAGTCTAGCCTTTGCCAGCTACTTTGTCTGCGTTGACTTTAAAAAAAGCCAAGTGCGAGTCTGACTTGCGCACCAAGGGATCCGTACCACCAATGTTACTACCCATCAGCACGGTTTTGTGAAACGAAGGTCCACGGAGACGAATTTAGTATCCTACGTAGAGTATATTTCAGAATCTGTGGACTCTAAGGGTCAGCGCACACCCAGCGTAAATCTGCTCGCGCATGCTCGAGCATGTTCTTTGCAGTCGCGCACACCTAGCGGCAAAATCCGCCGGCGGCAGCGGCGGATGCTCGAGCATGCGCGAGCATGCTCGCGCGTGTTCGAACAGTCTCGCGGATGCTCCCGTGTTGCTACAGTTGACAGTGAATTTTGCAGTTGTGTTTACAATATTTTAAAGTAAAGACGTGCGAAGAGTAATTTTAAAGTATGGTGGACTGGGATTTGGTAATTATTGGGTTACTAGCAGAGGAAGAGGAGCAAGAAGAGCACATCAATAAAATGAAAAGAGGATGACACAAAATTGAAAGAAGAATATGGGTTGAAGCAACCTGGCAAGAAAGATGTACATTTGGGGAATACCACACCCTGTGCTACGGTTTAAAGTTCAAGGGACAGTTATTTTATGACTACTATAAAATGGAATATGAACAATTTGAAAACCTACTAAATCTGCTTCGACCTTTGAGATTTTCATTGTATTTTCAAAAAGAGTTAGATTATTATATATTTTCTGTACTAAATTGCCCTTTTCGTGCTAAAGTAGTTAAAAAATATGCTAGATTTAGTCCGAAACCGGCAGAGGTGGCAACACTTACGACGGATCGCAAGCATCGACACGGGCGTATGCTCGAACATGCTCGAGCATGCGCGAGCATGCGCGAGCATGCGCGAGCATGCTCGCGACTGCTCGCGTCGCCGCGAGGAGCATACGCGAGCATACTCGAACAGACGCTGAAGGGATTTAATCACTTGCAAGCTATTTTCGACTTTATTTCAATGGGAATAGAGTTCATTATCAATTGAATCAATGAAATCTGCTCGCGCATGCTCGAACAGTTTTACGCTAGGTGTGCGCTGACCCTAATACGGCTATAGATGCAATATACACAGACTAGCAAGGCTTTCGACAAAGTGAATCACGATATACTGTTAGGCAAGCTCTCAAGGATGGGAATTCATGGCAATCTCCTCAGTTGGTGTTCTTCTTACATTAAAAACAGAAGCGCAGTTGTGGTGGTCAATGGTTTTCAATCGAATCCATTTTCTTGTCCATCTGGTATTCCGCAGGGATCGCTGCTGGGGCCTTTATTCTTTAATATCTTTATAAACGACATCGTGTCCTGTTTTCACCATTCGCAGTTCTACCTTTTCGCGGATGATTTAAAGTTCTTAAGACCAATTAAAAATGAAGCTGATATTGCTTTACTACAAAGTGATATCAATCGATTATCAGATTGGTGCAGGACAAACCAGATGGCTTTAAATACCGAAAAATGCTTTCACATCCGTTTTACTAGAGGCTACATCACTCCGCGACTCCCCTATAAACTGGACAGCGTCAATCTTCAGGAAGTTGACAGCATCCGCGACCTTGGAGTAGTGTTTGACAAGCGAATGCGATTTAATGCCCATATAGACCGAATAGCTACTAATGGATCTAAGTTGCTCGGATTTGTGTTGCGAAATTGTAAAGGCTTTAAAAGCGCGTCAAGTAAAATATTAGTTTATAACGCTCTCGTTAGAAGTGGCCTCGAATACTGTTGCACGGTGTGGAACCCGAATTACGATGTCTACATTAAACGTATTGAGCGCATACAGAAGAGATTTCTCTGGCATCTATCCTTCAGCTATGGGGTTGCTAAGAAAGTGTCCACTTATGAAAACAGATTAAAATACTTCAAACTAGAACAACTAGTTAAAAGAAGACGGTTTAGGGGCCTCGTATTTCTCCATAAAATTATGAACTCAGAAGTGGACAGCCCTGAACTGCTTTCTAGACTGCGCATCTATGCTCCGGGAAGGATGCCGAGGAGGTCTCGTTATGTACCTTTTTGTGAAACATTGTCACGAACAAATCTAGGCTTTTTCTCCCCCTTAAACAAGCTTGTTAAAGGACTTAATGCACTGTATAGGGAGTCAGATATCGATATTTTCTCTAGTAACATCCATAAATTTAAACGCATTGCGTATCGTGCATTGGAAAATGGCTCATAAATCTCTTTTTGATATTGTTGTACCAACCTATTTAATAATAATACTACCTTATAATTATATAATTGTAGTTCTATAAGACTAAATTTGGGAAGAGGAGGAAGGGAGGAGAATACTGTTTTATTACCCATTCTAATCTGGAATAATGTTGGCACTGCTATCTCATACATTTTTCTTTTTTATAAACATGGTTTTTCTTCCTTTTTTTCTTTTTTCGTTTGTTGTAACCAACCTCAAACCTGCTTATGCCTATTGCATGCCGTGGTTGCCTTTAATTGAGGTGGCACACGCCTTTTGTCTGTCTATGTATTTGTGATTAATATTGTGTTCACCTTGTCGGCGATCCTAAAGAAAAAAAAAAAAAAAAAAAAAAAAAAAAAAAAGATTATTTTCTCCGGTATCCTTAGCGCGAGCTCGACACACTCTTGGCCGGTTTTTATTATTTGTTGTATTACTTTAGAGTATGCTCTATAATCAAAACAAGTTTGACGCTTATAATGTATTGTCGTTTTTACGATAGAGCATCGGTGGCGCGTTGCGGAGAGATATGGACACCCAATTATGGAGGTCCGGGTTCGAATCCGCACGGAAAACATGCCATGTACCCAATGAGCTTTTCTAACTTATGTACGTAATACCAACTGCTCTCAAACGGTGAAGGAAAACATCGTGAGGAAACCTGCATACACTGAAGAAGAAATTCTGATGTGTATGTGAAGTCTACCAATCCGCATTGGGCACGCGTGGTGGACTAATGCCCATACACCCTCCCTGAGGGTAGGCCTGTGCCCTGCAGTGGGACGTTTATAGGCTGATGATGATGAAAAACCTCTACCCTACCATGCATGGGGCCCCACTTAATTTTTTAAAAGTAATTGTTAGCAAATTCAACATAATACCACATTAACACATTTTTGTCGTCTATTCTTGGTGTGCAATAAATAATCTTATCATTGCTACATAACATACAGCCCTTTTTAGGTAGGAAAGACAGACGGACAGCGTAGGATTGGTATTATGACAGAATACCTGTTTAGTGTTCCATACACAAAGGGTTTTGGTAATGTCCTGGATTACAAAAGACTTATAATCCAGGACATTACCTAAGCACATATTTAGATAGAGTTTCTGGCCGCATCTTCTCTCAACGGAACACCTTCCGACGCGGTGGTAGAGTCAAAAAATGATGTCAAAAAGCTATCTATATGATATTATTTTGAAAAAAAAATTTGAATTTGAATTAAGTATGCTCCTAGTTCCAAAAATAATAAATTAACTCCAATAAGGCTCAATTCCCACTGGCGCAGAGTCGAAGCGACGCGACGCGAAATAATTCGCCCCATTGAACCGTGAATGTTAGCATTTCTGCGCGCGGTGACACGCGAACCCGAGCGACCCTTGCAGGCGAAGACGCGCGCAGACGCGCGTCGCTCGGTGTTTTCTCGCAACACAAATTCGTACCGTATTAATAGAGAAATAGAGATGAATTTAGAACGGTTGAAAAACGTGACGCTTCACGCCGCGTTGCGACGCTTCGACTCTGCGCCAGTGGGAATTGAGCCTTAGAATAAAGGACATCCGGCACATAATACCAAAAAATGTATAACCGTACCTACTTCTATTTTTATCATGGACACTATTGGCTATGTGCGAAGTGGGTGTTGGAAACTGTCAAGTGCGATGTTTTTATTGTCATCTAGCTAGATGTTCACAAAAAAAAGATTTTTCGCAATTCAACTCCCAAAGGTGTGAAAACGGGTGGTGAAAGTTTGTATGAGAATTTTGTAGCAAAGAATGGGAATCCCAGCTAGTTAGGTATTATAACATTTTTAATATCGTCAATATTGCTCATTTATTTAGTTTTAACTTTATTTTAAATTAAAATAACAAACTTTATCCTAACATTTTATGTACAAATAATCCACGGGGCCGTAGTGCGCTAGATGGCGTTAGTGTCGTGCACACAGCCAATAAACTAATTGTAGGCATCAGTTTATTTTATAATGCTTTATTGGTTTTTATCATTATTATATAAAAAAAAACATTGAGCTGGAATCACCTATCAAACAACATTGACAGCCATTTTGGGGTTGCTTCTTTTTTTTAATTTATTAATAATAAATGACTAAATAAAAATAAATGATACAATCTGAGTCATTTTTATAAATCCCCACAATTTATTACACATTTTGACTTCAGTCAAAACTTCTGTACATTTTCTGGTATTTTTTCAAGGGAGAGCGTCGGTTGTCCTTTCGAGAAGGTATTTTAAGAGTGGGATTGGATCTCTTAAAATACCTTGCATCATCTATTGCGCCCAACTTTGTGATATAGATAACGAATTTCGCCCATTAAGGAAATAAAACGCCAAATTGATTTATTAACATAACTCTATTAAAAATAAACATTTAACAACAGGCCCTATGTACATACGCCATTTTCTATCTACACTCGTTCATAATGCGTTTGTTTTTAGATATTTGCCGTCACTCTAGAGGTTGTAGTATTGAGCAAGTATTAAGAACATTTTCACACGAGCGGTTTCTTGGCGAGGGGAGAACGCGGCTTAATTAAAAAGTTTAAATTAGCACGACATTACTCGATAGATGGCGTTCGAAAGACATGGCTCACAAGAAGGTTAATTTTGCAATACCAATGATTTTTTTTTACTATTTATTGTTTATGGTATTACAATAATGACCGGTTGCTTATGCGTTGCACCGCAATTCTTACAATGTCATGTAGTAGTTTGGGAGAATTCCAACGATAGCATATTATGCTTTTGCAAAATCTGAAGCACCATCTCGTAAACGACATAAGGAACTAGTTTTTTTCAAATTGGCTGTCAGAATATTACCAACATTTCACAGCGGATGATGCGTGAAACAAACAATTTTCGCACTTAAGGAAAGGCGACTTTCGCTTCTTTCTTGTGCGGAAGAAAAAATGTCTCGACTCGGGAGTACCCAATCTATATCCTAGTACGGTCAGCATCAGAGAAATCTAACCCCTTTGCTCTTATAATGAAGAGATTTTGGCGTCAAGTTTCACTGTACATATTAAATCTATGGTATCGGCGATGTCGCCAAATTTTAAGCGATACGTGAGAAAACGCCGCGCCGAGAAATCGCTTGTGTGTAAAGGCTGTTATAGGAACAAATCAATCGGATACCTAATTAATGGACATTAATTATATGTAAATGCGAAATATGAATCAAATGGCTGGACTGATTTAGATGGCATTTTCGGAAAAGATAGACCTAAATGATAGCAAGGAGAGATGTATCCAAGTGGACGAAGTTACAGTCAAATGCTTGATTTATTCTTCTTGAAAAAAATATATTACACAATTTTTAATTGATTTACAAAATATTAAAAATTCTACATGTAAAATTTTATTAGATTATTATTTTTATTAATTTATTTTATCAAATAATCTTTCATTTATACATCTCTATTCTTAGTCTGTTTGTAAGTCAGCTTAAATTCAAAAATGGATGAACCGATTTTGATTATATCTTCAATTTTGTGACATTCTCTAAAAAAAGTACTGCCTGGGCTGTTTCCAAGAACCTAACACTCATTAGCACTAAATAATTAACTAAATATATTTATTAACATTACTCGTTTTTAAGCAGTCCTTATTTTTAATCGTAAAACAATGTACAGGATAAATTTTAAGTTATTGCGGAAACTTTAACCTTTCTACTCATTAAACTGAACAACTTTCACTATGGAGCCAATGTCGAAATCGCAAAAGTGATAAATTTTAGCCGGGATTTTTACTAAAAAAATATCCTGTAGTCCAGTGCAAAATTATCAATACTTTTCACTTACCTAAAAATGTCGATATTTTTATTTAACTTCAAACTACAATTGTTCTTAGATTCAGGTTATTGAAAACAGTCCAAAAGTATTTGGTTTTACTGTATAAGAGGATGGTGCCCAGCAGTGGGAGTGGGACGTATATAGGATGACAATAAATTCTCCATAACCATTCTACTAACATCCGAATTAAATTGCAAACAATGTAATTTCCAGACTTTTCTGTTTACGCCTTGCCTACGCCTACTTGTTTAAAAACACAGTAGTTATAGCAAAGTCTCTGATCACTCCGAAAGGGACTATGGTCGTGAGTTTATGTATGTGTAATAAAAATAGAAACTCTAGAGTCACGCAATCACATAAATGCTTTCTGGTGCATATCGACTTCCATAACAAAGACTTGTAAAAACGCTCATGTAAAATAAAAACTTGAAAAAAAATCCATACATTTATAAGTATACACAAGTGCTAGATGTTTACCATAGACAAGATTAACATAACAGACATCTAATTTTTGTGACTACAACGCCACCTAGTAAGTGCCCAAGAGAAACTATTTCTTTTTTCAGAAAACGCATCTTTTAGGGCGGTTGTTCACTGCGTTCAATCGGAATCTTAGAAAACATGGATCATGGAGAAAAGTATGGATTTTGACAGTCACATTTTGTGATTCTGTCTCTGGTGGAATGTCCACACATAAATCAATATGTCCATGTGATAAATGTCCATACCCTTCAAGGTAAAAAGTTCACCAAATGGCACGTCAGAATTTTTACCTTGGAGCCTTGGAGGTGACAATATATTTCTGATTTCTTAGTCTCAAATTTGAATCGGACACAGTGCCCAAACACGCTAAGGAGGTTTCATGACTTTCAGACAATGTCCTTTTTGTTTATTGATTGACCGGTGATATATCTACGCGGATCTCAATTGAGTACGGTACCTAATTACCCTTCCTTCTAGCTTAGACGGGTAAAAAGGAAGACAGAAAAAAAAATTACTGCAGTTTCTGAAAATGTTTGCTCTCACTAGGTGTCTGTTAGGTAAACTTGTCTATGATGTAAGCTACGAAATATGCGCTCAGTTTTGTGATAACATTAATTTAAAAATTAATTGTCTATTATTAGGATTTTTGGTTTAGTTGTGTTTTGGACGACATATTTATATTAGAATAGACCACCCAAATTACCGTGGGTGTCGTAGGAGGCGACTCAGGGAAGAGTTTTCTTATGCTGTTTAGGTAGAAAGGCTTTGACTACTTATTATAAGGACTGGCCTTGCTGTAGCATTTTCCCTCTGCCACGGTATAAGACAAATTGATCATGTGCATTTACACTCAATTTTATACCTTATCACTAAACGAGACAGCCTATAATTGCGAAACAATAATTTTGAACTAAGAACGTTTGGGGTTCACACGAGACTACGTTTCATGATTATTACCATTCAAAATTAGAATCTAAAGTTACGGGGAATAAAATCCAAAGTTGCGGATTTCATGTTACCTCGCCCCCCGCAAAAAGTGGCAGAAATGTTTGTTAGTAGAATGCATAGAGTACGAAGAGATGGCATATCGGCTTGTTTCTATAGAAAATGTTGTCGCCAACAAAGGGGGTGAAAAACGGGTGAGGGGAGGGGTTAACATTTAAATACGCTACTTCCCGCTAGATGTGTATGATATGACGTCAGGCCCAGTTGAGTATCTGTGCACAGTTCGATACAACATCTCTACCCCAGGGGAGCGCGTTATTTTCTCTATGGTAGAATGACACGCGTAACTAGTCCCTATATAAGTAGTCAAAGTAGAAAGGCAATCTGTCACCACTTGACATTCCATCCTAAAATCTTAAATATGCTTAAAAGTTAGGCTGAAGGGGAATCAGGAATGCCGAGTATAGTTTTGTGCTGCGTATTCAGAGAGACTTATGTTCAGCAGTGGCCCGTGATAGGCTGATGATGATGATGGTTCATATATAAAACCATAAAGGATCCAACTTAATATGCTGACGGTTTTTTTAAGATGTTCCGACCATCAAGCTGAACAACTTTTTCCATAGGACCAACAATGCAATTTTAAAAAGCGATGATAGCCCATACGGAAGAGAGCTAGCGCCTCAATCCTGAGGCCGCGGTTCGATTCCTGGCCTGTACCACTAAGTTCTTCGGAATTTATGTACGGTTGTATTTATCATTTACTAGCTCGGCAGTGAAGGAATACATCGTGAGGAAACCTGCATTCCCGAGAATGAAAAGAAAATACCGTAAGTTCGGAGGTATGCGTAAATATGGGTGAGCTTGGGGCGAACACAAAAGGACCAGCGCTGGTCTCCGTGTTACAACGACCCTTGCTTGCAATAGCTCAACCACAAATAATAATAATAACATTGCCCAGCAAAAAATATTTGCTGTCCCATACCACACCCCGGACACTTGCTAACAAAAAACAGACATTGACAAGATGACGTCAGCACACGCGAAACCAAAGAAATTGAACCTTAAGTCTTGTTCTTTGGTAACTGCTGGCTGAGGGCGATAGAGGGGGTGAGGTAAAAAGTTGGTGGGAGGCAGGGAGTGTCCGTACTGTATCTCGTAATAGATACTTTTTCTTATACTGTGTCCATACATTAGGGTCGGATTGGATTGGAGGACGTACGAACAGGTGTACACAAGGATATCTACTCATAACAGGCCTCCGTCATTCATCCGAAGGTACCGATAAGCCTATACATTGGCACATCTTAACACTTTCGCTGCTAATCTCAAAACAATGTTATTCGCGCAGCGCTAACACTTTGGAATGCTATACAATTCAGACTCAACGTTTGAGTCGTGCGCACTGCGGCCCATTTGTCGCTGACCTACCAGGTAGGTCGTCAGTAGTTAAAGTGTTAACATGGGTAACTGCCGAGGTAACCAGAGGGCGATAGAGGGACTGAGGTAAAAAGTTGGTGGGAGGGAGTGTCCGTACTATATGTAGTATAGATACTCTTTCTTATACTGTGGCGATGCGCTCGCTAGATTTCTGCCACTTGCGCCAGTCGCATACGTCGCTGTACGAAGTAATAACAATGCTGTGTCAAGTTTCACTTGGTACATTTTTGCGCGTACTGACAGTAATCAAAGTTTTCTAAGGTAGTGATGCATCTGTTACGAAATAACTAGTACTAGCTCAAGACAAAATACATAAATACCGCACTCCGTCCACAATATTCATCCAAAAACCAGCGTTCGACTAAAGACAATAGAGTCCAAAACACAACCGTCCGTCACTGTCACAAACACATCACTGTCACTATGTTTAGCCTATGATGAGCCCGCAGCCGAACTTGAACTGTTGCTTGGCCTGGTTGGACATGCCGGAGAGTGCAAATGTGAACGGTAGGGGCTGCAGTTTCTTCTCTAGGACCGCTCCGATATTCCAGTTTGAGTCTACCATGCCTGGGGAGAAACGTAATGGGTTGATAAGATAACTTTTCTATGGGTAACGTTTAGAAACGTACTACCCTATGGGTAACGTTTAGAAACGTACTACCTTAGTAGTACGCAAGGGGAGGAAACCCCTATTTTTAATCAGATAATGCGGTAAAAACTAAAATAAAATCGGTCAAGTGCGAGTCGGGCTACTCGCGCACCGAACGCACGAAACCGACTCACACTTGGCCGGTTTTTATTATTTGTTGTTTTACTGTAAAGTTTGCTCTATAATCACACCAAGTTTGACGCTTGTATGTATTACCGTTTTTACCATAGAGCGAGAAGAAAAAACGTTGATAAAAACTAGTTCCTTGTATGAGAACCCCCCTTAATTTTTAACTTTTTGACATTTTTATTATTTGTTAGCAAATCCGCCGTAATAACGCACATTCTGTGAAAATTATCTACTATCAACTATCTAGCTCTTACGGTTCAAAAGTTACAGCCCTAAATAGGTAGGACAGATGGACGGACGGACGGACGGACATCGTAGGCTTAGTAATAGGGTCGGTCATTCATCCTCTCTATGATCCCGGAACATAGAAGAAACATTTATATTGCTTTTGGTCTTCAGAAAGTAACATAAAATAACTCAAACCTCTAAAGACGAGCTCAGCCTTCGGTATGGTGACCTGGTAGCCGATTGTGCCGACCGACTCCATCCCTCTGAACGACGTGTCCATCTCAGCTACTACCTGTAAGAACGAGAGAAACAATAAGAGGTTGTACCACGGAATGATGACTGCTGGAAAAATCTTGCCCCCAACCACAGGAAGATATCTGACCAGAAAAACAGCTTCATACAAGGTCGCAGCGACCGGTACACCCCTACATGCGCAGCGATGTTTCTACCAAACAGCCGCTCATTATCGTACGTGAACGTTTAGGCTAGGCGCAAACGGGCCACCGACCACAGCCACCGGTGGCCAGCGACCGCGACTTAACACACTTTTTCATATATTTGTTAGACGCGCCCGTACACGTGTAGCCGGTGGCCGCCACTCGCTACAGTAGTGTCCGCGACTCGCCACTAGTGGTCGCTACGTGACACACAAAACGCTGACACCCGCCACTGTCGCACTGCTCCACCCCCCGCGCAGTTAACCGTCCGACCTTCTACGTATCGCACGCGTACCATGATGGAGCACGACGCCTCAATGGATGTTGATACATTCATATCGGAAATCCATTGCGCGAGCAAACTTTCCGTGTCAGAATCCATCTTCACACTGCGCGCAACGAGAAGTCGAGAAGGTTAAAAATTGTGGCGGTTTCCAGACACCGGTGGCTGTCGCTCGCTTCTGACACTAAGCTTAATGTGGCGGTGGCGCGCTACAGCCACCGGTGGCTGTGGTCGGTGGCCCGTTTGCGCCTAGCCTTATTGCCGCACGGCCGCCGCGAGCTTCTATGAAGCTGTTTTTGCAGAAGGATGTCTATTATTCGGTGACAGTATGTCTCGATTTTGGATGGCCTGGTAGCAAAGGGCCAGGCGCCAGGCGAAGGCCGCGGGTTCGAAATCAAGCAAGGGGCCAATATATGTCGTCTACAACAAGATTGGATTAGATAATCTGCGGCAGCGCTATTACCACAATAAATAGTAGTTCTAAAGCCCTATCACATAAGCTATTTTTGAGCTTAGTCGCGACTGAATCGCCGCAATTTTTACTGCATGTTCGCGACCATATGAATGAATAAAAAATATCGTTCTGTCAACGCCTACGCTTATAAATTGCTTGTGCGATATTGCCATTACGCAGTAACATAATATCTTGACATTAAAAATAGATGTAATATTCAACAATAATATGAATTACTAGGGCAAAAGTAAACTTATAAGAAGGAACGTGGGGAGTGGAGGGTAAGGCGTTTGTAAGAGAGCTGGGCAGGAGGTTGGTTGAGAGTGGCGGCGATGTCCGCTCTGGGTCGTATCTGGTGCAGAGGATTTCGTTGGCTATCCAGCGCGGGAACGCAGCTAGTGTGATGGGATCCTTTGTGCCAGGTACGATTTATGACGATGCCGTGTAGTTTAGGTTAATTTATTATTTTGCTGATGAAACGTTCTGTGGATTTTTATTTTTATTCTCTTGTGACGAAGCTTGTTGTGGATTTTTGACTGTACATTTTGGACAAGGCATGTTGCCAATTTTTATTACCATCAATGTTTTATGTAAACTTTTATTATATTGCAATAAAGAAACTTATTTTACTTATAAGAAACATAGTATTATATCTTCATATCTCAAGTAATAGGATTTACACGTTAGTGCAATGGCTAAGATATAACAAAATAAAGTTGTCAGACTAAAAATGACGAGTTTCTGTCTGGAAAACTATCTGAGATAATATGTTGAATAAAAAACGTTGAGATTGAGTTTAAAATAAAATTAAACTTACCTGCAATTGTTCGCTGGCTTGCTTGAAGTAACACAAGTGGATGCCGGCCGCGCCCAGCGTTGCCGACACTTCAGAATCTGAAATCGTTTCGAGTTTCAAAATTATGGTCATACAGTTCTAAACATAATTAAAATCATAACCAGCCTGTACTTGGAGCTTGAATGGAGTTTCGGAGGTATGGCACAAACCTCTTCACAATAATAAGGTTGAGAGATGGAATATAATCTGTATGAAATGTAAGTACCTGGGTTTTTTTTTCATGACTGACAATAGTAATGTACCTAGAGTACGTACCGTCCATGGTGTACCTGGCCGCGGCGGACGCGATGGCTATCTCTCCGCCCATCACCCTCGCGCCGGACTGGTACACCAGCTCCGCGCCCATCGCCAGCCGCTTCGTCACCGACTGACAATAATACAGAACGGATTTAATATATCATCATCAAGTTCCGGGTTATATACCTCCCACAGCAGGGCACAGGCCTACCCTTAAGGTGCGTACGGACTAGAGGCAGCCCCGCCTGAGGCACGCACGGCTCGCCCTGTTGCCTCAAGTGCGTACGTCCCTCAGCCCGAGGCGTGCCTCACGCGAGGCTGCCGCGACACGAGCCATTCGGTGTCGGTTTTTAGACTGTGCTCAAAGGCGCCTCGGCGTACGTGCCTCGCAAGTGTGGACGTGATTTTGAGCACGGTTTCGATCAGCTGTCGATCCGGCGCGGCGGCATTTTGTCGCGCCGCCATTTTGTTTTTCGTGGCTCGACCCGAGGCACGTTGCCTCAGCCTGCCGCCTCATGTTGTTTTAATTATTTACCGAGGCAGCCTCCACACGAGCCGTGCGTGCCGAGGCTGCTCACCCTGAGGCTGCCTCTAGTCCGTACACACCTTAAGGGGGCGTTAATCCACAACGCAGCACCACGAGAATAACCCACTTATTCTTATGCTTTCTCGTTTCGGACGCCAAGATCCACTGGGTCTTTAGGCGTAAGGTGTTAGTTTAGAAAGATAAGACGTCAATTTCTTCAAGAACAAGGGAATATTTCATAATTACAAGATAAGGTATATAAGAACAAAATTACTTACAACTTGTACAATATATCTAGTGTGGCTTAACCATACTAGAACCTTGTCATACTATACTCATGGTTACAGGCGATACAGGCTTAGACCATTTAATTATTTATTATTATTATTATTCATTATCAGGCAGGCAGTTGATACAACTGATAATGCCTGTATCCTGTTGATCAGTTATAATTTTTCTTCTTTGAATTGGAAATATGTCGGTCAAGTCGGTTCTTAAATTGGTTTATGGACTGTGCAGAAACTACGTCTTCGGGTAGTTTGTTCCATAATTTGACGACTCTGTTGTTCAAGAAGTGTTCATGAGGATTATTATTTGAGAAGCTTGAGCGTAGTTTTACATGGTGTCCTCTTAGACGGGTGTTGTGGTCAGGAATGAACAGTTTCTCAAAGCCTTGAATTGCGGAACAATATCTTCAAACTAATCTCGTGGGATTAAAAATAACTGTAAAACTTCAGGTATGAATATAAAGTTACCTGTAGATAATGTCCGACGAACACGGCAGATTTTTCATTGAAGTCCGGCTTCCCTACCGCCATTGCTAAAGTGTAGTCTGATCCTTTGTATTCGAGCGTGCCCTGCGTGGCCGTCAGCTTACACTCTTGCACCTGCAAACATGACAAGAATAATGATGGAATCGCGTGGCAAGCAGGTAAAACAATGGTGTCGATTCGAACTGTACCACGTAAGTCGTGGTAACTAAATTTATTCCTGTCACTTTCTAAAATAAATAAATAAATAAATAACGCTCACAGGCACATACATTGTTATGATTCCACGTTAAGCACTATAGGCTTTTTAATATAGAAATCATACAACAACGGCACGAACATATAACATCCATGACCGAACCGGGATTCGAACCCAGGACCCTGGTTTGGCAGTCCGGCGTGGTAACCATTACACCAACCGGGTCGTCAAAAATAAGATTAAGAAAAGAGACAGAAAACCAACAACTGACTTTAGTGCTGTCAAAGTGACGCTACACGCCCAAAATATGATGCCATCATAATGTACGCCATCTTATTTAAGGCGTTTTTGGGCGTGTAACGTCACTTTGACAGCACTAAAGTCAGTCGTTGGTTTTCTGTCTCTTTTCTTAATCTTATTTTAGAAAGTGACAGGAATAAATTTAGTTAAGTCGTGGAACAGTTCGAATCGACACCAATAATTGACTTTTTCTCAAACATGCTTGGAAATGTGAGCATTATTTTGACAACCTTCTTCGAGATAAATCGAAATTGCTGTACTGGCCAAATACATGCGCGCAGCGGCCGGCAATGTTGTATGAAAATCCATATCTGTCGTGTTTAGCGGCCAAATAAATTACATAGTAAACTCATATCTGTCGTGTAATTTAAAAATGGAACGATCTTTCTCTCCGAAACATGGCGACCAAGGAGGTAACTCATCAAAGGTTTTATTTAAATTTCGAACTGTCTTGCAAATAGAAAGCTGTTTATTGAAAAAAAAAAAACAAATTGTTGTTCACTGTTCGTCATTGATTTTGAAAAGAGTTTTAATCTCTGTGAATTATTTTAGAAAATTTACTGTTTTAATTTCCGCGCATTATTTGAGAAAAGTACTATACAAGCCTTGTCCACAACTAGGCATTGATGGACTTACGTATGTGTGCCTCGGCTTCGCCTCGGCCCACATTTACACGTTCGTCCATCAATGCCTCTGTTGCTGGCCGCGGCAGTAATGTACTATTATTTGGGGGGTTTGGTGCTGTAACAGGCTTGCACCTGTGCCACTTTGACCATCGCTGGTCCTTTGTGAACGCCCCTTTTACAGTCGCCCTTTTCCTTGATGTTACAACACTCCCAAAACCTACATCAGCAGAAATGGAGTGCTTACTCACGGCAAAATGCCGCTTGAGTGTGCGCTCCTCGGTCCTCCTGCCTGAATCTGATTAAAAGGGAAAACACTATGATTGGTAGGGCTATTGTGTAAGTTTCATATACGTTGTTTCGTTTTTTCGTTTCAGTTTTATATGGGTAATAAGATCGATAATAGGCTGCGTTCATAAGTTTTATCATAAACCTGGGTATTAAACCCTCCCCGTTATGCAAATGCAGATCTAAGATCTAGGTTTCTCGCAATAAGCAACTGTTACAATGGGCAGCTCAACTGCTGGTTGGCTGAGCCTCTGTCAAGCAGAGCAGTCGGCTTATACTAGTTTGTTGGGCTGTCCCTTGCCCTAGCAGGCATGTCAAACATGCGGCCCGCGACACTGCACTTTCTTGCGACCCGATACCCTGATTTCGAAAAGTTGATTTCTGCAGATATATTTTGAAATAAACAACTTATAGTTAAAGACACATTCTTGAGTGAGATTGACATGTTTTTTCTTCTATTAAATAAACGATTAACAGTCCTTTTCTATGATTGTTACAAATTATTTAAGGTCTTTGCGGCCCACTGATTCTAATATCATTATGCATGTGACCCACCATTAACTTTGAGTTTGACATGCCTGCCCTAGATCGACGAAAAACTTTATAAACCTATGAGGCTGGCATTGTCACAAAAAAAAACAAAAAATTATTGCCTGCTATCGTCTAGTAAGTTTTAATAATGTTGTGAATTAATTAAGTTTGTAAAAACCTATGAATAAATAAACTTTTTTAAAATATAATACCTGTGCAGCCCCCTTAACCCTGATCTCAGGGGTGAGCTGATGAATGAGGTTGAAGTTGACGTTGCCCGAGGGGTCCACGTCACCGAGCACCACCGGGAACGCCTCGGTCGGTGAGATCTGCTTCGTGCCGATATATGTCGCTCCTAACTTGTAGCCGTTCTGTTGCGAACTCATTGTTAGTGTGTGTGACATCTGTAAGCAATGTTTTAGTTTAATTACATACATATGTGCATACATATGTGCAATACAATTATAAGGTGATATATCAGAGGACTAAAGTGGTTGACATAGCTCAGAAAATTAGCAAGCTGAAGTGGCAATGACTGGTCTGATGGGGTGCCAGTTCTAGAGTGGAGACCACAAACTTTTAGCCAGCTGGACCGACGACCTAAAAAAGGTAGCGGGGAGTGGCTGGATGAGGAAGGCAGAGGACAGAGTTTTGTGGCGTGCCTTGGGAGAGGACTATATATGTTCAGCAGTGGACGATGATCGGCTGATGATGATGAGGATACAATTATAAGGGTTGTTCGGACAGGTTATAGAGGCATTTGGACTAGAAGGGGTTCGGATTAGGCCCTTATCATTATCATCACAGGCCTTAGGCTGCCTGTCCATTGATGCGAGCTAGCTGTGCGAGCTGTGTAAATAAAACCAATCAAACCAATCAGAGATCCGACCGAGATCGGCCGAGCTCCTGATTGGTTAATATTTACACAGCTGCACAGCTCGCACAGCCAGCTCGCGTCAATGGACAGGCAGCCTTACCCTCTGTTGCAGATGATTTAAGCAGTGTTGTAAGAGAAGAGAAGGAAGAGAGAAGTTTTGTTTTGGGTGTACAGTCCTATATGATTTCAGCACACATGTCCGTTGTGGCCCTATCTACACTAATATTATAAAGAGGAAAGATTTGTACCTATTTTTGTATGTTTGTATGTTTGTAATGAATAGGCTCAAAAAGTACTGGGCCGATTTAAAAAATTCTTTCACCATTAGAAAGCTGCATTCACCCTGAGTAACATAGGCTATATTTATTGCTAGAAAAGATTAGACGTCCACCCGTGCGAAGCCGGGACGGGCCGCTAGTTTTTTATATAACAATGGTTTACCTGAAAATGATTTGATATTCCCTTATTGACCATCAATTTTCCACCTTCAAAGTTGACTGGCATCACATCTGAAAATAGTATTTGTTACATTATGAACATTATATTCCATTTCGACTACAATACAGAGCTGCGTTCTGAACCTTTTTGTGCAGTTGTTTTTTCAACTAGCTCTATAGTAAAACGTCTTACACCGAGGCTCTGAACGGCGTTTATTGCGAAAAGTTGCGCTCGGGGTGCACTCTGGGTGCACATAGGGTGTAGGTTCTGAACGCAGCTCAGTTAAGGAAGCAGCATATTTTTAAGTGGATAAATGTGTGCACTAAACACTTTTGCACTCTCTGGTTCTTACTCATCTGAATCTGACGGAATGCAAAACTAATATGATCAGCACGGCTGCTCCAAAATAAAACACTGAATTTGCCACGTAAAAATTTTACACCAGATCGATTCAATTACCTACAGTACATGATAAATATGAAATGATTTGTGGATTAGTTATGTTAATTTATTTTCCATATTTTTTAAAAAGTATCCTCAATTCTGTTACATTCGAATAATGTACACACGGCGACAGGTCAGGTTACCCTGTTTGGACTTTGAACTATTAGAAGTTGAACGCTGCGAATCGTGCGAGAGGGTGCGGTATGTTGTTGTTGTTGTTTCGTCTCACAGTACGCTGCGCCCGCGCCGGCAGCCGCGTCTATGCAGGCTCTCTACCGCACTATTTTGTGTTTTGTACGTAGTGTAGTTATGGGTATATAGGGTGCGTAACCTGATGTGTCGCCGTGTGTACATCAATTTGGAAAATAATAACAAAATTTTTCCTAATGTCGTATTCCGTGTTTTATTATGGAACAGCCGTGCACGTGCATGTGTAGTATAATTTCTCTACATGCCTTTACCACTCTCCGGACACTGCTAACAAAAAATTGAATTGACAAGATGATGTCAGCACTTGTGAAACGGAGTCTAACTTTAGCTGCATGCGGTACAATGACTTTTTCGTAAATAAAACTCTTAAAAAAAGAGTTTTTATCCTTCATCCTGAGATTACAATCTCTTTGTTTCGAGAACAGAAATTCTAGCGTGTCAATTGTGGTGTCAGTCTAGGCTTCAGGTGACTGCCGAGGTAATCGGAATGCAATAGAGGGGGGAGAGGTAAAAAGTTGGTGGGAGGCAGGGAGTGTATGTACTGTATCCAGTAATAGATAATCTTTCTTATACTGTGCCTTGATATAATAACCAGTTGCCGCACTCTTCGGAGAGCAAAATCCGCGCTTGCTTAGACATCTAATATGATAAAATCAGAGTTGCGTGCATAAGTAAAGAAATCATGGTAGCGTGTCCTGACCCTCCCCTGGGTGGGCTTGGATGTAGTGGCTATAAAAGGCAGCCGTAAATTGAATGCATCAGAGATATAAGGGCCATTAATTTATTCAGGGTACAATTTGGATAAAATTTTATTTTCTTTTATGGTATAAATTCTATAAGTCTTTTTTTACCGTTGTATGCCGATTTTTGTTCATCATTGTTTTTAGTAATCATTTAAGACATTTGCAGCGATCTTTTCTTGCTACTTCTTACATTTATTGATGTTTTTTCAGCAAAATAACCACTGCGTTACTGTCCCTCAAAATTATATTGCATTTCACACACAAACAACTGAGTTACCGTAATTTACAAAAAAAGTATAGTATTTTACTTTAAGTCCTACATTTTTCTAAGACTGGTTTCTTATTCGGTAGCTACCGATAATGGTTTTATTTTGGAATTTACCTATTTTACTAACAAAATCACCTTTGTTCCGTTGCCATTGAACCGGACCGGACCGGATTATGGTACCCTGATTATAATAATGACCCTGATTATAATAAAGTAGATTATTAGTCTACAAAACCCGCATATGTTTCAGAGGGCATTTTCAGCAACAGTTAGAGATATCCGGAGAGTTTCCTAGTCAGTGTCATCTTTATTTGTTTTAAAGGACACCCTTTATATTTCTATTCATTCCACTTAACAGCATGAATGTTACAAGCAAGGTATTTCTGAATGAATACCGTAAAAACTTAACAATGTAATTATATCGGACAAATGAGCGGAACTAACACAAAAAAGTGTTTGCTTTTTTATGCCGAAGTTGAAATTACAGTTTTTTGATTCAATGATGTATCGCTCTCAAAGATTAGATGTAGGCCGGATAGCGTACAATTTTTTATCTTATCAGAAAACAAATAACCTATAGTATATGGGACCATGTTGAAATCTTCAACTACTCTATCAAAATGCTTTAAAACTCCGGCTACATATAGTCTACACGGTTAACAAGGTTTATATGGTTTTGTATTTATGAGTACAGTAATAATATTCAAATTAATCTCGATATTACATCACAAGGTAACCAAACTTTTGAAACCTGGTTAACATTTGTTTACCGCTCTTTTATGAATGAACGTTTATTGAAAACCTTTTTACAAGATTCTTATAGGAAAAATACTTAGTCCCAATAGATTTATCATAGTTAAATACGATCAAAAAGCGTACCTTTGGTCTTTTTGTGCAATTCATCCAACGTCCCGGGGTTTTCACGTTTGTTTTCAATTTCTATGTCTTTTACGTCGGTGCTTGTGAGCCCCGAGTTAAATACACGATATCTGCTCGATATACCACCCATTTTATTGAGGAATTTGGTATACTTTCCCTAAATTCCACAGAAATCGATGAACATGTGCAAAGAAACTGGAATAAAAGACAATCGCATTGGAGTGAAGTTGACAGCAAATGCTGCCAACCAAACAAACGCAGTCATGGACAAAATAACGAGTTAATCAACCGTTATTTAAATCGGATACACACACGAGATGTAAGGAAGCGAAAAAGGCTAGCATCCCAGAAGTGCGATTTTTGAAAATCATACGAGCGACTTGGCAGTAGAAAGATGCATAATCTCCATAGTAATTTTGACATTTTCTAGTGCCAAGTCACTCGTACGATTTTCAAAAATCGCACTCCAGCTCGAAAAATAAAAAAAAACACCTTTTTGTCTATGATACAGAGTTGCCAGGTTTTGGGGGTTTTTGCCGTGATTTTGGGGGAAAATTTTAATTATGGGGAATGTTTGAGGACATTGATGGAAATGGTATTTTCAATAATTTTATAATATTTAAAAATATTGTATAAATAACAAAGGTGTTATGTTATAGCTTAATTTGATTCCAGCCACCATGGCTCGATTCGATGCTATGGAGTTTTGATTGGGATTGGAACGGAATAATTAAATTATCATTCTGTTGTTATATCCCAAACTACATCTGGCAGCCCAGTATGACAAAAAAAATACATGTGACAGGTGTTGTGGTGTTAACTAAAACGTAACGTAGTGATTATATTCTCTTTGGTGTTAACGTTTTGTCAACAACAGCGTAGAAGTTATATTTTACTGAAATTCTCGAAATAATTGCAGTATTTTACGTGTTTCTCATATCCGGAGCGTAAAATTTCATTAATAAAATCTATAAAACCAACTCCAAGCACAAACAACGCTGTGAAATTAAGCAAACCACTTCGTTTGGCCGTGTCATCTTTCCTACTCACATTTCAACACCATTTCAACCTAAAACTTGAAGATTTACACTCACAAACCTATTCAAAATGCCGAAGGTAGTATCTAGAAGCATCGTCTGCTCAGACACCAAAGATCAAGAAGAATACAACGAGACTAAACCCCTCCACATCTACTACTGTATTTGCGGTCAGATGTCCCTCATTCTGGACTGCACCATCGACCGTTTACCTCTCAGACCCACAGACAACGCGAGGGTCATCGACGGATCCAAACACGCCCATAAAATAACCTCAGACCCAGATGAAACTGTCTATCTAAAACGCGAGAAAGGAATCGAGAAACAATTCCGAATGAAGTGCAAAAAATGCGGCATCCCTATCTACTATAAACATGAACAAGAAGGTAATGTGGTCTTCATAATGCGTGGAGCATTGGTACAAACTACCGGAGAAGGCGTCACCGATATTTACAAGCAGGTTGCCTTGACTCAACCGAAGAAAATCATGGTAACGAAACATACTAAGAATATGGGTAAATTCAGTTCCGTTACGGTCTCCACGATAGATGAGGAGGAAGATGAGATAGAGGCGAGGGAAGTGGCCGATAGTTATGCGAATAATGCGAGAATAATAGAGAAGCAACTGGAGAGGAAAGGGATGAATAAGAGACAAGCGGAGACTCCAGTGCAGACTACAGAGAAGAGAGTGAGAGGAACTTTGATTGATAAATAAAGGTATTGAATGTTTTTGTTTTGTTTTATTTAGTAGAAGAGTTGATGGGGAGTTGTTAGGGTTGCGACCACAGAACATATAGGAGATGGATGTCACCATTTCTCTTCCCGCTCACGCTGCTGCAACTAGTCATGCCCTCTCACTCGCAATACACCGCGCGCCTTATTGTGTTTTGCAAATCATTGCATAACCTGTGACGATGCATTCTACGCCTACTTTGCACTTCTAACCCCTGTTGCCCGCAACTTCGTCTGCGTGACCCGGATAAAAAGTACCCTATGTGTTAATCCAGGCCATGGTCTATCTGTATGCCAAATTTCATCGAAATCCGTTCAGTAGTTTTTGCGTGAAAGAGAAAACATCCATCCAGACTTACAAACTTTCATGTTTATAATATTAAGTAGGATTAACAATAAATTACTAAATAACACGTTAAATAAAAATAAATTATAAAATCTGGAGTAGTTTGATGATCAGACCATCAAACTGAACAACTTTTTCTATGGGACCACCATCGAAATTGCGAAAAAAATCAGCTGTCCCATACATTTGGCTCGAGTAGATTTGGAGTTATGTACCTATGGAATAAAGAGCAGATTTTTTTTCTCAATTTCAATGTTGGTAGGGACCAACATTGATATTGAGAAAAAAAATCTGCTCCCTAAGGGTAGGGAGCGTTTAAACAGAAGTGACGTGGTGTGACGTGCGGCAATATAAACCTTATAGTACGTAGCATAGAGTTGTTTGGAGAATTACGCCCACGCCTCTAGGCGACGTTTGCTATAAATCTATAAACAATTGAAATAAGACAACAATAATTTTCCAAATGTTTTATTTATATGAAAACAACTTTACAATGTTTTTTTTAAACAATAAATAATTAATTAATCATGTATCAATTTAAATATGATTGACGGAATAAATATATCTTTCACTTACACTCCATTTTTTTCTATATTTACACAATTTATATACAAATTGAAAGTGATTTCACAGCTAGCCAATGCGCTAGGATATAAAAACGTACTTAAAAAGATTTTTGAATACTAAGTTTCACAATTTTGTACATTATTTACAGAATTTAAAATAAATTCATGACACTTTTTCAAAGATTTAAAATGAAACAGAAACATCTGAATTTAACATATTTTTTAGAATGATAATAAAGCACTCAATGTGTAATATCACAATAGACATAACACAACAATAGTTACAATTTTAAGAGTAATATAAGTAAAATTTACTGATAAACTTTAGATATAGAATTAATCAATGATCCAACAGAATTGTTACCTATTTATAACTAATATAGGCATAGTGTAATAAAAACTACTAGTGGTGAAGCTTAGCACCTCAGCAGTCGCGACAAGTTAATCGAGCGCTGTGTGCGGGGCCCGGTACTTACAGACTTTAGCAGAGATTACATTACCCTACCAGTAGCGTTGAAGGTCTGCTATTGAGTAGTCACGTCGCTCGTCGATTGTTGGTTGCCCCCTCCCGGGCCTACAACGAAGCTACAGTGGTGGCTCAAGATAGTGTTCTTTTCGAAGAACAATCCTTGAAGTCACCAAAATTACATAAACTACCGTACAACGTCGAGCAATCTTGCTATATAAACTAGACATTGGCATAAATCATCACAACCAAGATGGCAGCAATTTAAAAAAAAATTAGAATAGAATAATGGTAGGTTTAGACGATGACAATTTTATGCCGCCAATTCTGCGGCGGCGCCTAAAATTAGCACCGTATGAACACTTTTGACACGACAATTTTACGCCGTGCCTTAAAGTGTTTACACGGTGCTAATTTTAGACGCCGCAGAATTGGCGCCTAAAAATTGTCATCATATAAACGGTCCATAACACTACATCTAGGGCCGATTTCGGCATACATTGCCTGATTTGTTCTCTATTTTAAAGTGTAGCGATCAAAACAAGCAATGTATGCCGAAATCGGCCCTATATGTCTGGAATCGCTGCTTTTGCAAACTCAATGCCCCGTCCCATACTCCGCGCGAGCGTAGATTCGCCGCGATCGCTGAGTTTCACAACTATTAGTTTTTTTCCACTATGTTATAGGTATGAATATTTATTTATCTTTACACATAGATACTAATAGTATAAACAATGGCAGAATATCTAAAGGCCATTTTAAAATACGAATTTTTAATAAGAAATTTCATAAAGAAGACAACTATTATAAATAGGAAAATTTGAAAGTAAAATTGTTCAAAATTTTAGGAAATTGGCACTTGAATATGAGGTGTGGTGGGAAGCGTTAGTAGATTCAGTCCAAAGGACTCTGGCAGGCAAATTAGTGTTGCGGTACTCTCGATAGTTTGACTATATCGATATAGATAAGTCCAGCCTATAAAGAAACGATAGATAGCTGCCGTTCTCATGTTATCCTTTCTGTACTTGCCATAGTGCGTCCAAGATAGCTTGGTGATTTTGACAGACCGTTTTAGAGCAATTATTTTACTTTCTGAAAATGTTTGAGCCGTAAAACCTTTAATTTTTTATATTAAATGTTAATTAATCTTGTATATTTTTAGTGTATTATACCTACCTAAAGCTTTGACGGCTCGAACTGCTTTAAAAAGTAAAATGAAATCTGTAAAACTGACTGTCAAAATCACCAAGCTCTCTTGGACGCACTATACTGTCAATTTCACCATGGCGAAAGGCTGTCAAACAGTTTCCAAAAACAGTTCTATTACCTCATGACTGTCACGTATCTCTTTCTATTATACAGTGGTGACGCTAGGTACATCTCACTCTCTCAGCCGTCTGTTTCTCTATTCCTGCCTAGCTAGTATATCCATCTATAGCATAGCATATGCTCACGACTATATTCCCCGAGGGGGTAGTCAGAGATATTCTGAAACTTCTGAATGTTTCACTAGTACCGAAACTGTCCAGTGTTGCGGGGAGTGAGCGTCGCCACTTACAGTAGGCACAATACATCTATATCACGTCTTTTATCTCGTTCGTTCGCGCGCTTATAGAAAGAGAGCGGAAGCGTAATAGCGCTATATCACGCTATCGCGGGTTGGCGTACTAGCCCCGCTGGTAAGTATAATATCTTTATGATCATAACTATCTGGCCGCGATTTACAGTTTCTTTAATGGCAGGGCTTATAGGTTAAACAACATGTTTACGTATTCGATAGACTATCTAAGTATACAGGGTGTTAGGGTAAACAGTTGCATTACTTTAAGGGTGATTGTACTCATGATACTGAACAACTTTCCCTAAGAAACCTATAGGAAATTCGTAAAAAAATGTTTGGCCTTCCCATACTAATATACAAACTGATGTATAAAACAATGGCAAACGATGTTATACTATATAATAATAGTGTTTGTAAGTATGACTTGTAACACCTGCACGGCTAGCATGCCACCCACGACAAAGCGTTTAACGAGAAAAACGTCATGCGCGCTCTATCTGGCATACGTAAAATAATAAAGATGGAGGCACATCTCGATTTTTATCGTTATCTCGAGGATGGCATGCTAGAGGGGCTGTTATCAATAAATTATGTCTATGTCTATGTGTATGTCTATGTCTAAATGCCATCAGCTGATTGAACTTTTGTATGAAAAGTCGATTATTTTTTTGCGAATTTCCTATAGGTTTCTTTGGGAAAATTGTTTAGTATAATGGGTACATTCACCCCTTAAAGTAATGCAACTGTTTACCCTAACACCCTGTATTATGCTCGCATCACTGACGCAAATTATTTCTAAAATTACAGCAACATTATCTTTCAAAACTGTACATAATGGGGGATTTTCCAGAGAAAAAAAAAAGCTAGTTCATAATTTCTCGATAGATGGCGTTGAACAAAGAGGAGTCGATTAGGTACCTATGGTATATTTATGAATATTATTAATAAAAAGACGCAGTATAAACACTTTGATATTATTGTCGGTTTATTATTAACAATCTCGGTGTTATTGTCTGTCAACAATGAATCAAGTATCGGACGTGGCTGTATGGGCTTTGTATCCATTTTGAATATAACGACAATAAAAAACTACAAAAACCTAAAGCCGGGTCCGCTGCGCCATGTTTTCGTGTTTGCTAACATCGTAACACGAAAACTTGGCGCAGTGGACCCGGCTTAACAGAAAAACACAAATAAACCGGGAAACTTGTAATCACTACTTCATCAACAGCGGGGCTAGTACGCACGCCAACCCGCGATTGCGATATTTATACGATATAACACATCCATCTGTCAAATCTTTTATCTTGTTCGTTCGTGCGAAAATAGAAAGAGAGCGGAAGCGTGATAGCGATATATCACGCTATAGTGGGTTGGCATACTAGCCCCGCAGATAGTTTATTATAAACCAACAACAATAAGAAAGGGTTTGTTTGTACACACGGCGACACATCTGGCTAAGCAAAACCAAAATAAGGTGGTCGCGCGACGTTATACGTTATTCACCCTGCGCGCGGTCAGCTTATATTGGTCATACTCAAAGATAAAATATAGGGGTAGATAAATAATATAAAGCAAGACATAGAAACGCTACTTGACATTCATTCACACTTATGACAACCGCCCATTAGAATAAGTGAAATGTCAATAGTAAACAGATACCGTCTTGAACCATTTTGTCACCAGACCTCCAGCTGGAAGACTCCGCTATTTCCTTACGTTAAGAACGAATCTTGCTTGAATTTGCTTAAAAAGTGGTGACATTTGTTTAACAGATTTACGTCTAATCTAGCTCTGTCACTCTTATGGCAATCTGTGTGCGACTGTAAGGAATGACTATACATGTTTTTGTACAGTTTGATATTGGGTAGACCAGCACTGGTAGCATGCCAACCCGCGATAGCCGTGTTACGGCTTTATCACGTCTTTTATCTCGTTCTTTTGCGCGCGAAAGAACGAGATAAAAGACGTAATAAAGCCGTATCACGGCTATAGCGGGTGTGCATGCTACCAGTGCTGGTCTTACCTAATCGACCCCTCTCTTGTCAACGCCATCTATCGAGAAATTTGGAACTAACTTTTTACTTTTTTTTGCTTTTGGAAAATCCCTCATTGTATTTGTATATGGCAATAATTGCAGCCTTAATTTTTTTTTTTCAATGTACTATGAATTTCGCCGACAGTAAGAAATAGACAACAGAAAAAACAAATTAATTAAATGTGTTAATATTCCTTAAATTCTACAGGAATGTGGTATATGGTAATCGGGTACTACTCGCTTAATAAAAAGATAAGGATTGACTAAAATCAAGAATAGTATAGCTACAGTAGGCGCACGAGTTGATTGCCACTTCGAGGAATATGAATCAAGTGCAGCGGAGTATCCTCTTTTCTATTCGAAACTGACAAATACAACCAAACTGGGGAAGCAATTTACTGCTTATTATTAACCACACCAGTGACGGCAAAACGCCCTGGGCCTCTACTCGGACATTCGAACTTCGCGTGAACGTTTTCGATCCAATGTCAACTCTATTACAATGAAGTTCGGACCGAAACGGTCGAGATATATCGAAAATCGAAACTCCGGGTACAGGGCCAGGGCCTCTACCCGCACATTCGAACTTCGCAATTGCGTGAACGTTTTCGTTCCAATGTCAACTCTATTTCAATGAAGTTCGAATCGAAACGGTCGAGATAAATCTAAAATCGAACCTCCGGGTACAGGGCCAGGGCCTTTACCCGCACATTCGAACTTCGCAATTGCGTGAACGTTTTCGTTCCAATCTCAACTCTATTACAATGAAGTTCGGACCGAAACGGTCGAGATATATCGAAAATCGAAACTCCGGGTACAGGGCCAGGGCCTTTACCCGCACATTCTAACTTCGCAATTGCGAGAACGTTTTCGTTCCAATGTCAACTCTATTACAATGAAGTGCGGACCGAAACAGTGGCGATATATCGAACATCGAAAGTGCGGGTACAGGGCCTGTCTCCGCGCTTTTCGGAGAGCGAAAGCCACGCTTGCCGCGACTTATAGTTCGAATGTGCGGGTAGAGGCCCAGGTTATTTTGTATGCAGCGAAGGCGCGTCGCGCGCGTGTAGAGATATCATACTAGACGTTCAGCCCCGCTCCGATGGCAATCAACTCGCGCGCACACTGTTTTCATCTTGCTTCATTAAGTATAAGCGAGACAACTATAGGTTTCTTAGGATGGCGATCCCATTTTTGGCGCGGGTTCTAATGACATCGATTTTTAAGACTAGGTACGTTATCGTTTGAAAATCCTAAAAGGGCACTTACTAGGGGTTTGTCTTTATAATAGTGATAAATGGAAAAAGAAATACTTATAATGAAAAATGTAATCTACCTTAAGTTGGCACTTCCATTAAAATGTACTTCAAAGGCCATCCACGGGCCTATAATTTTTGAAATTGAATTAGTTCATAAGTTTTATAAATCTAAACAAAAATATATTTAAGGAAGTGCCATTGTTAATGGGTGTGGTATACACTGGAGGTATTGACATTAAGTCGTGGACAGAAAGATAGGACAGAATGTAACCTTTAGAAATGTGACAGATATGGTGCGAGACATACGCTGGCTGGGTATGGGTATGCCTTTTTAGCTCATGGGTATGCCTCACTGCGCACGCCTCAAAGTACTATGTAAAATCATACAAAATTTCTTTTAAAATTAAAACCGAACAGTTTTATAAGATTTAAATGCTCATATAATTTATGTAAATATAAAGATATTTTTTTTCTAACCACAACTTTACAAGAAATAATTTTTCTGACAAATACTTTTTACACAAGGCTAACATTTTAAATTGAAATAATACACGACACATCGAGGTTTCATCTTTAAGTTTGTGCGTTTTTAAATTGCAGTTTAGCAATTCTATTCATGCTATCTAATTTGCTTTTATCCTTCACGTAGCCGCAATTTTTTTTCGATAAGGTTTTATTAAAAAAAAACTCCTGGGGTAATTTCAACTATGGGGCAATAGCATCTATGGGGCAATACAATAGCAGTAAGTTTAAGAATCCCTATTTAGTTATTTATTTAGTAACATCACATAGATAGTAGGTACTGTAACCTGTACCTGCCTTCTATTTGACTAGACATGCGTTTGTATAGAGTGCATTGTATTAAATGGTGATTTTAAAATCAGTTAAACGCAATCGCCCCATAATAGCAATTGCCCCATAATTGCAATTGCCCCATAATTGAAATTTCCCCATAATCGCAATTGCCCCATAATTGCAATTGCCTCATAGGTGCAATTACCCCAAGAGATTGCTTTTGAAGCTTGATTTCCATTTTAATTAACAACCCGAGAGGATAATGTAATAATGAACTCTGAAACAATCTAGGGTAAATTAATTAATCAAGTTTTACTAAAACATGAGCATCAGACTTGAATTATTAGTGACCGCTTATTCTCTACGGGTGGGTTTACTATGTATTTAGAATATTTTCTTTGGTAACACCACAACATTCTACTGAAAATTGGTTTTTATTATTATAATTAGGTATGAGCTAATTTACAGTCAGTTCACGCAACGTCTTCTGTTGTACCCAGTTTTTTTGATAACAATAAATGCGACAAGCAAAAGAAATAGTAAGTAATTTTGGATTATCATTTACTACAATTTTTCATGCCTCTTTTTGTTTGAAAGGTCTTGAAAATCGTATTGTAAAACCTTCGAATTTGGGTAGATATACTTAGATTTTTTATTTTTGAAGTTTTGGGACAGTCATTAAAATGTTCTAAACAATAATTATATTCTCGCATCATCGTAATTATAATACTGACGATTTAACGAGTAAAGCGATTTAATATAAAATAGTTAAGACAAAACATTGCTCAAGCTCGATAATAATAATTATAATGTTTTGAACACTACAAAAAGATCCTTTTTTGGATTCAAGTTTTCAAAATTGTTTATACAATACAATAAATAGGAGTTACCTATATAAAAATGACGTTCAAATACCTTTTATGCAATAGGTTAGGTATCTATATAAATTAACAATTATAGTTTTTCGAAATAAATTTTCTCTCTCACAATTCGAAAAGTTACTCTTCTATAATCTATAACAGGTATTAGTATACCTACATAAAGGGCGATTTAATGTTTCTAGTCTTGATTTATCTAATTTGTTTCAAGAAACGGGTTCGATTGCTTCTTAGTTTTTTCTTCTGTTTTCTCCTAAATGAGATTAATAGACTATTTCAATAGCATTTGTTTCAATTTTTGTTTGCCCTTCATGTTTTGGTCGACATCGACATAGTCATTAGTGTCATTTTAGACCTTAGTCGCCTAAATCATTCCATCTTTTGTTTATCAAATAGCCTATCCTACGGAACTACTATACTCTCACTTTTTACCGTCGAATTAGTAATAAGATTTAAAATTATTTTAGCGACGTTACAAATGTTACAATCTATTGATCCGACAGAATTAATTTGAAAAGTCAAAATAGAAATAAATTAAACAAAAACAATTTGAGCATTACAGTTTTAAAATATTACTTTATCATACAATTAAGAATGAAATGAAATCTAACAATTCTAATACAAAACTAAACCAAAATTGGTTTTCGCTTACGTTTTCTTCTGTGACGCGAGTAATGTTTCGCGCCATTTCGAACGCCATTTTGTGCACCATCTTGCGCGCCATCTTGTTGATCGTCAGCGGCGCCGGGCGCGTGCGTTGGAGCTGGTGCTATAACCGCTTGTAGGCCGGCGGGGGCATCGTAGCGGGCTGGTGGAAAGGGTGGTACTGGCGAGCTAGGATATCGCCCTATAACAGTCCAAATAGTACCCTATACATTCATTATACCCTGATCATTAACACCCTGTAAAAGCTTCAAAGTATTAGTAGCAAATACATGAACAGTGGTTAGTTTGGATTGTCGAGAAATGTTTTAAAAATCATAAGCACGAGAATTATTATTTTAATTTGTTTTTGTGTATCATGCAATAGGACTTGGGGGTATATAAAATTATCTAATTTCCGACTGGCATAAATACTTACAACTGGGGGTTGTTGATTCTGTGCTTGTTTTATATTCCTCTCTTGAATCATCAGTTGATGCGCCGCTCTGCGAATAAATTCATTCTTTAGCTAGGTACATTGTTTTTAACAATATCTTCGTCATTTTAAGTGGATCTCTAGGAGATTTACCTGTCCATTTGCTCCTGCGTCATTTCAAGGGCCTCTTGCATTTCTCGGGACGTGTTTCGCACGAATTCAGGGTCGCAATACGCTCCTAGTCCTTGTTCAGCTAACACCTGTTAACAAGCATGCGTACCTAATTAGTGTTCGACACTGAAAATTTCAACCAACCGTTCACTGTCTCATATATGAGGGTGTAGAGCTCTTTTTATGGTTTTAACATCAAATAGTATTAATGTCATTTTTGTGACCAAATAAAATATTTCCTAAGGATATACAACGTGTTAATGAATTAGCGCAAAACCTCATACACCCCAACTGATTTATAACAAAATAATTAGATTGAAACAATAATTTCATTATTTTGATACTTAAAATTTAAAGTTATTGGTATTTTAAGTTTTCAGGCAAAACTGATTTGTTATTATTTCAGCACTGAAAGAAAGCGCTAACATACTCATGGAAACATTTTTATAATCTTTTTTTGGTAGTAACTCACCTGAGTGTGCCCGTGCAGTGGGTTGACATCGGGTTCAGAAAATTTAAAATTTTGCAAACAAATTATTTAATATTTTGAAAAAAATTACCTATGTTGAAACTATGATAATTCGATTCTGCTCTGGATTCTAAACAAACTACTTTCTAGTTTTGCGTTAATTCATTAACACGTATTGCCAAATGCGAATAGCAGTTTCAAATGCTTACCCTGGTGACTAAGCTCTCAGCAGATCCGACCACGACAGGCCCGGAGGCGTTGGTCCCTCTAGGACTACCCGGGAGAGAAACAACGCCGCGGCCTGAACTATCGCCTCCTGTAATTTTTATATTTCTGTAACATGTGTATACATTGATGATATAAGTTCGATCGGTATTTTAAATTACTATTTTATTGGTATTTGTAACGGTAAGGCTGATCTTCTACTAGAGCTGCGCGAGTCCGCCCGTCATAAGGAAGTTGAAGCTATTAGTGGATTTTTTCCTCGCTTATCGCCTTGCTACCTCGTGAAGCTCTGGTGAAAAGCCAGCCTTTATTTGTACCTTAATATACTGTTGTATAATAAAGCTTTGAAGTCTATTTACTAATAATACTTTCTACTTCTAAGAATTAATTAATAGAAATATTAAATGATTCGATACTAGGTTTTTTTTGGTTAGCACATTTGGCTTTATTTAACTATGAGCATTTAACTTTCTCGGAAAAATAATGTTTATAAATCTATGATAATCTATTCAAAAGCTTAACCAAAGCCAGCTCTATTTCTAATGTAATCTAAAGCATTGATTGTAATAGTTTGATCAAACATACAACTAAATATTTTAAATCAATAATTGCCCTCGTGAATGTTTAATGATTTTAATTTTTCGTGCAAATCTTGAACAAACATTTTTAATACAATGTTTTTAAATTTCTCTATAAAGCCTCTATAAAATCCCGAACTATTCTAATATGCAAAAACTAATTTAGCTTCTCAAGTGAAGTTTTTTACATGCTGTAGTTTAAAAGGTCTTTAGCGTTTATCCTGAAGCTTTTTTATGGACTCTAATTTACCTTAAGATTATGTGCATTTGTGACAGCACTTGATGTGTAATATTAATATGTAGTTAAGTAAATATAATTGATGTGATAAAATTTGCTAAATGTGGTTGCAAATAAGCAATGTGTGATTGTGAATTTGTGTAAAATTTTATAGTTAGATACCATGAAGTCAGTTGTTCCTGGAACAACATTATCTTTTCCTGTGAAGCTTGAAATGTTATTAGTGATGCGTTCAGACTTTCCTACAGAAAGCTTCCTTTGCTTGAAATTTCACATGGTGAATAAAGATTTTTCTTTCTTTCTTTCTTTTTCACATTTCAAATTAATTAATTTTATAACAATGTCTCCGACTGAAATTGCTATTTAAGACAATTTTAAAAATTTGGAAATTAAAAACAAACTTAAAGAATAACTACCAGATAGAAGAAAAAAGAAGACGTAAAACAAACTTTACGTTCTGAAACAAGAACAAAAGAAGTTAGGTCTTTCGTGGAAACGGGAGTAGATAAAAACTCAAATCCAAACAAAACAGAAGAACAGCATAAGGAAGCTCCCTTAAACCGTGCAGACCTGGCGAGTGCGGACGATCTACAAGCCGGGCGGTCGGCGCATGCGTGCCAGCCGCCCCTGACGACGCGCTGCGCACCATCCGACCTGACACCACCGGCTTTATCGTGCGCAGGCTCCTCCTCTCCCCTCCTCGCATCACCCTGTCCTTCGCGTGCGAGAATGCGAAAGGCAGCTTCGCCGCTGCGTTGTATCCATACAGCGTCATAGTCTTCGATTCCGTCGTCGGCGTACATTCACTTGCCAGCAATGGAGATATCTTCGGTTGTATTGTACTGTCAAATACGTTTGGAGACGGCGTTTTGTCTTCCGGTGAAGCCTTTTTAGGTATTGACAACATTTCTCTCGAAGATGTCGAGTCTTCTGGGTGTACTTTTTGTCTGGAGACAGGCGGTGTTGCTTTGACTGTAGTTGCGTTTTCGGTTGGGGTTGAGAGGTAATTGACGCAACCGAATGCTAAGCCTATCTGACCTAACATTTCTGGGTAGTTAGACTTTTGGTTGCTGTTATTTTATAGTTACCAATCCACACGTGATGCAGTGAAAGAAAATTGTTGTGTTAGTTGAATAGAAATGATGGTGATCGACTAAGGTTAGTGCTTTGATTATAAGGTCATAGATAAGTTAAGAGGAACTAAAACGTCACAAACTCTAAAACCACACTTTGACTACCTGCGTACATAGCGTTCTTTAGATCATGTGTTGTTCTTCTGTAATGTAATAAGCAATACTTATTTCAACATATACTTTGGGATTATCGTTTGTTACTGTTAAATTGTTTAATGAATCTGTGGATATAAAGTAAGATAAAGTTGTACTTACTCTAGCACCTGGTATATTTTTTCTGATTCTCCATTGAATATTAAAGGCCGTAGTGGTATTTGTTCTTTAGGTTGACCATTTGCTCTGAAAATAATTAATTATTCCCCTTTTAAGTATATTTACAGTTATATCAACTCTATTATTCTTTTTCAATACACCCAGGTGGCATTTATCAGCTTACGAAACTCAACGTTTTTGGAATACAACTTACAAATTAGGTGCTAAGGGTATAGGTGCTACCCCGTATTCTTTTTGCATCATCGAACTCAAGTGATTGCCAACACCTTCTGAAAATAACATTCTGTTGAAAAAAATATGCATATTTCCTAAAAATTTACGCTTATAGAAGAGTTTAACCAGGAAGCTGGTAAATGTATTATGAGTATAACACTACCTGTTGGAGGTTCGCCATGTTTTCGATGTCTATGGAAGTGTCTGTTGGGGCCATGTCTTCTTATACTGGACCAAACTCCACCGAATAAAGAGTGGTTTCTCTGAAATGTGTTGGCATATATATTTATTTCAATTTTAGTGAATGCTTTTGACGAGTAATTACTAAAAATTAATGATAAATAAATGAAAATCATGTAGGTATTGTTTAGAAACAACAGACGAATTACTGAGTAATTGTGTTCTTTTACGGAGACGGATTAAAGAACTTTTTCTTATAAATTGCTCACCCTGTGCATAGGCACGTCACATTCTGTTGTGATATCGTCCAGGTTTCCTGATATGGCTCTCTTCAGCTCCGGCCCGGCTTCGTGCAACGTCCTCAGTCCGGCCTGCAGCGTCATCTGGTGGCATTGCTCTTCATTCTGTCTCATTTCCTGCTCCTTTCGCTTTTTGAACCTTAGAAGAACATTTTTGTTAACTATTGCAGTTTGATTGTTTGGGTGCCTTACCTATACTTACGCATGTTTCTTGGAAGTGCAAATATTAAAGTTTGTGGTGTATTGTTTCTGTCTAAAAATGAAGCATCTATGTCTAGGTGTAACGCAGATAAATCTGTTTTAAAACTTAAATTTTTATCGCTAATTTAATATCGAATTTGACTACAAAAGCTTTTATTCCGTCTATTTTATCTAAGTACACTTAAATTGTTTTGATTATACTAATAATGTGCCGAAATGTGTAAATTGTTCCGATAAGTGAAAACAGTTTTTAATTTTACATTTGTATCTAAATCTAAGGTATTTTATAAAGTTTACAAAATATCACAATACACAACAAGAATTTAAGGAAACCAAAATTACGGAACTCTTTGTGGGATGGCAAATACCAAAATAAGCATGCTCACTTCATGTTTATTATGTTTATATTTAAAGGGAAAACATCTTTAGGAATTTTTATTCATAATTAGAGATTTATTTTTGGTTATAATAAACGTGGACCATGCAGGGTAAAACTTAAAACCACTTTATGATTCACTGGACTGGATTGTTTACTATCTGGTAGTTACTATTTATATATTAAAGTCTATCGGAGGGTCACTGTATTTATGAGTGAAAAAAAAACACTAAAAAGGGACATTCTCATTCCTATTTTGTACCATACGTAACCTTAAAGATGAGTTACTTACGCGGTATTCCTATGAAACAATAAATAAAAATTAAATCGACACAAAACTTAAATCAAAGATGAAATGAAATCACTATTAATACAAAGTATGAAATAGTAAAATAGCATCATCCACATAAATGAATTTATCACACACACATTTTTATCAATTCAAAGTTTTACGATTCCACATAGGAATCATAACTTATTATAGATATCACTGACCTATAATAAGTTATGATTCCTAAGTCACAGTTCAAAAAGAACCAAAATTTGCGAATAAGGATTTGGACAAACTTTCTCCCAACGTCAACTAACCTTCTGAAGTAATCTTGGATGAGGAAGGTGGCATAGAACTTGCCGACTGTGATCTCGTTGGGATCCCCAGGGGGAGGTACTACCTGGTCCAAGAGTTTAGGAGACGTTCTTTTCCATATTTTCTTGATGACGGACCTAAGTTGTGTGTTGCAGTCATCGATGTTCCCTGTAATATTTTTGTTGCCAATTAAATAAATACATACATAAGCTCACGCCATTGTCCCAAGGGGGTAGGCAGAGACCACGGACCGCCACACGCTACGACTCTGACACACCTCTTTAGCCTCATTGACATTCATACATCTTTTCATGCACTTCCGTCGATTGAGGGTGCTACGCACTTGTCCTTTTCGGAAAAGATCATTGATTTGATCGTGGTATATTTTCCTTGGACGGCCTCTCCCAACACTTCCGTTCACCTTTGCTTGATAAATTTCATTCGTAAGTCTTCTTTCATTCATTCTCTCTACGTGACCGAACCATCTAAGCATACTCCTCTCAATCCTTGTTACTATATCATCGTTCAACTTACACCAATTCCTTATCACACTTGATTCAATCAACCAAAGTAATACCACACATACTCCGTAAGGAGCGCATTAAATTTATGTTTTAAACGACGAAATTTGTAAAAGTTTTACCTTCTGTCTTAATTTTGAGTGATGTTCTAACTACGGCGAACAGTGTTGCATTAAATAAAACAGTGCCGTCCGAATTGAGAGGCATATTCATTGACACTAGTCTCTTGCATGCCACTCGATGTGGACACAGTTTACCGAAACCTGGTGAAACAAAGAGGAATCCGTAAACAACATAACCTGTTCTAACAGTGAAACAAGAATATAAATGCTCTTTTTAATTACCTAAAGGAGGACTAATTTTTCTTAATAATGTAACTACATCTAAATGTTTTATTCTACCCTTTGCGTCAGGGTCGTATTCACTCCATAATCTGAAACAAGACAGGTAAATTAACAGCGATAAGTGTATTCAATGCAATGATATATTATATAGGTAAAATACTGATTCAATGTATTTAATTATTGTACAAGTAGTAAAATGGTTACCTTATAAATTCATCTAAGTGGTGTGGTCCCAATATTGACCAGTCTCTAGTTAAGTAGTCAAAATTATCCATAATTACAGCGACAAATAAATTAATGATCTGAAAAAGGGTAAGAAAATAACAAGTTTTATCTGTAATTTTCCTAAACACTCATGAAACCTTATTTTGACGAAGATTTTGTCAACCCTGAAAAATTTACCACTTACCAAGAACGAACAAAGAACATAAAAGGAGATGAAGTAAGGGAAGGCTAGCACACTGCCGCAGGATCCGCTGCTCTCTTCCCCCTCTTCGAACTCGTAGCTCCTATCACATTTCACGTCGGGTTCCGGCGAAACTCCCATCATTATGTCTTGCCATGCTTCGCCTAAAAAATTTTATATAGCATGAAGGTACACACAATGATGAGCACATATGAAGTGGTGTTATAAAAGAGTTATGAAAAAGCGAGATATGAAACTCCTTGAGAAGATCTTTCGCCGCCGCAGGCCGTGGATCGACGTTTGGTAGTCTGAACTTGTATACCTAACCCAGCCGCGCGTCCCACAATTTCCATATATTATTTAATATTTGTGGTGACAGCACTCTTGCGCAGCTGTGGCCAGGCGCATGGCCTATTAATTTGTATATTTCACTTAATAAAGGGGGTATTCACCTGTAGCAGATCGAAACAGCACAAGAATGGCTTGAGGAAATGTCTGGAAATGATTGTTCCTCGTGATGGGAGTCTCATCATCTATTGCTATTTTACCGAATACCTGAAAAAGCCGTCAACATCATTGTAATATTTAAAAAAAATTATTTTCCTTTTCGGGAATGAAAGTAGACTACGTTCTTTAAAACGCTATTCTCGGAAAAAATAATTGAAATCACTTGGGTAGAATTTATATGTGAGCACTTGAAGAAGTAACAAACGAATAAACAGCCTAGCTCACTTTTGGATTTATATTAATGTGAACTGTACAGGAAGATAATTTTGCCCCACTTCTGCAACTCTTACAAAAGGCCCTTGACTTTATTAACATATTTATTATTGTGTCCATTCACACAATAATAAATTCATAGCATCACCTATTCTACACTTCACCTAATTTATAAAGAATTTCCACCCACCTGCATGCCAACTACAGCATAAATAAAGAACAGCATCAAAATCAACAGAGCGACGTAAGGCAACGCTTGGAAAGACTTGATGAAGGTCCACAGCAGAGTCCTGATGCCTTCACCTCTAGAGAGAAGCTTGACAAGCCTCATAACACGGAACAGACGGAAGAAGTTTATCGATGGTATTGAACTCTCCTGGAAAATTAAACGAGATTCTAATCTGGTGGAAGACCTGATTGATCACATAAAACAAAGAAGTACAGTTATTTAAATTGAAGTCGTGGACATAAAAGAGTTTCACACATAAGAGGTCATCCTCTTCCTCTTCATAGAAGAAAGTTAGTTAGGCTTTGGAAAACAAAGATGACTAAGTTGTTAAGAAGTAAGATTGCAAGGAAATAATTAAACATTTGATAAGATTATCTTTTCATCTAATATATTAACATAATTGGTAATCTGTTAGAAGATTTGAGTGCATCTGTTTGCGTGAAATATAAATTATTTTTATAGACAACTGGAAGAAAAAGTGTCGTATTCTGAATGGTGTGCATAGTTGAATAAACAGTGAAATGACTCCTTCGTTTTACAATTACGATTGCATAGATGCACAAGTTACTGTCCCAATTTTAGTCCATAATTTTTTAACACCAAAAGCTTAGTTTTTCGCATAATTGTGTTCATACATTAGTCAATATTTATAGTTAATAGTGCAACTAAAACTAGGGACGTGCTTGCTTATATATTTTTAGTAATTTATTTGCGATGTTCAGTTGTTAGTCATATGCTATTTTACGATGACTTTGGCTCGTGTCTTAACTAAACTATTTGTGAATCAGACTTTTATTGACTGTAATATGTACATAATAGTTAGCGTGAAAGCGTGCACTTACATTAACAATTTGTGATCTTGATAAATTCCTTCCCTGAAATGAATATTCGTTTCAATTTCAATTACATTTGTAATTATAATCATTTGTATATTTCAGTCTGCCTTTAGCATTAATTGTTATTACAACATCGATTTTGTCCATGCTCGGGACAGTAACTATGCTGTATGTTTTTTGAACTTTCTCCTCTATATTTGAAGTGTTAATTTTGCCACTTCCATCGCTACCTTATTTGACAGACAAATTGTTATTATTGAAACTCACATTATATCTGTACTTACGAATAATTATTATATTTACTAAGTATGATTAGTTCGTCACTAAAACATGACTTTCTTTATACATATCTGATACATAAATATATAGAAAGAGTAAATTCAAAATCAGACAGCATACTTAATAAGTGAAAGTGTAGATCTAAAGTGTAGAAGTTTAGAAAAGTGTGCTAAATTTTACCTGGTTCTTAAGTTCGTTTACTTGTGATACCACTATATCTATGATGCTTCCTAAAACGATGATAAAGTCGAATGTGTTCCATGCGTCGCCGAAGTAATTCTGTATAGATAAGAAAACAAATCAATTACATTTTTAAATTATATATAACAAGATATTGCAACAGAAGGAGACCTTGCTAAGTTCTCTGTTATTCCAAGAATAAAATGCGCATAATATTACTTTATGTGCTGTATATAAATTATATAGGTACACACGGCGACAGATCAACCTACCCATAGTTCGACCTTATGTCCATGAACATAGAGTTCAACTATGGGTAGGTTGATCTGTCGCCGTGTGTACCTACCATTATTATACCTATTACCTTCAAAGACGAACTTTCTATAATAAAAATCTTACCTTAAACCTAAACGCAGCCAATTTAAATATAAATTCCAAAGCAAAAATGGCAGTGAAGATCATGTTCAACATATCCAAGGCCTTGCTGTACTCAGCCGGTTGGTTGTGGTACTTCATGGCGAGGGTGATGGTATTTATCATGATGAGGACGAAGATGGCGTACTCGAAGGGCTGTGACGTCACAAACCACCATACTTTGTATTGGATACGGTGCTTTGGGATGTACCTGGAATGAAATTAATGTAGGTAGGTATACAAAAACACACAAATACATAACATCATCATCTCAGCCGATGGACGTCCTCTGCTGGACGTAGGCCTCCTCCAAGGATCGCCATAACGACCGGTCTTGCACTGCCCTCATCCAACGGGTTCCCGCCGCCTTCACCAGGTCGTCCGTCGTTATAAATGCATATTATATAAACTCACAATTAACCGAATTCCCCTTTCTGAGTCCCATCAAAGCACCCATCTTTTACGATAGAATAGAATATCATTAATCTGCTTTAAAACAGCATTAATGAACTTACCTTCTAATAGGTTTAGCTTTTAAAGCAAACTCGATACAGTTTCTTTGATTCTTATCTAACTCGCAGTTCTTGTATTCCTGCTCACCCTCGTTTTGGAATGTCACTATGACGAAACCGACGAATATATTTACCTAAAATGTTTTACATTTCGTTAAAACACCAGTCACAATAACTTGGAAAAATCTACTTAATTCTTATAATTAAAGAGAAGCATCGAATAGTATTAAACATTTTACGACTATATTCCCTGAGGGGTAGTAAAATAATATTCTTAATAAAGCATAGATATTTAGAATATTAATATTTTACATCCTGCTTTAGATGGGTAGTAGAAACAGAGATATATACATAGGTTTCCTTGATTTATTTGTGGTTGGGCTATTTCAAGCAAAGGTCGTTATGTAACACTGAGACCTTCGCTGGTCCTTGTTCGCCCCAAGCTCATCCATATTTTACGCATACCTCCGAACTTATGGCATTTCTTTTCATTTTCGGGAATGCAGGTATATAATAGCATAGTAAGGAATAATATGTTTTCCTTCACCGAAAAGCGTGCTACATAACAAATGGTACATAATTTTTTTAAACTCATTGGTACAAGTATGCTCCAGGTTGGGAATGACCCGCTGCCCTCTATACGGAAGGCAAGATTACTAGACACAAACCACAATGGTTTACAGAAGAATAATTTTAGGTAATAAAAAATACAAACCATAAAGAAGGCAATTATAATAATGTAAATAATATAGTAGGCTGCAACAATTGGACGGAAGTTAGTTATGGGACCACGATCCTCGGCATTCGAATCTATCGATACATACAACAACCTGAAACAAACAATTTGTAGGTATAGTAATTTGCGTCTAGAAATAAGAATAATAATAAATAACGCTCACAGGCACATACATTGTAATGATCCCAAGCAAGCACTAAAGGCTTTTTATTATGGAAACCATACAATAACGGCACGAACATATAACATCCATGACCGAATCGGGATTCGAACCCAGGACCCTGGTTTGGCAGTCCGGCGTTGTAATCATTACACCAACCGGGTCGTCATAAATCACTAAACACTGAACGTCAATAAACACTTCAAATAAATAAATAATAACGCTCACAGGCACATACATTGTAATGATCCCAAGAAAGCACTATTAATAGGCTGTTTATTATGGAAACCATACAACAACGGCACAAACATGTAAACATGACATGACCGAACCGGGATTCGAACCCAGGACCCTGGTTTGGCAGTCCGGCGTGGTAACCATTACACCAACCGGGTCGTCGATATAAATAGAAAGACATACAAACAGGAACAAACTATGATGTTTAGCTTTTTAAATGCGGGGTCTTATTGCTAAAATGAATTAACATTAGAGTAGTTACCAGTAAAGTCGGTACCTATCTGGAGATTTTCAAATCAAGCTTCGGCTTGGTCAAACTTAATGGATTAACCCATCAAACTAAGAAGACGACTACCTACTACGAGAATGGTATGGGTCTCATAGTGAAGTTTTTCAATTTCATGGTCTGCATCAGCCTCTAAAGTTCAACAATTAAAGCTTCAAATCAATAGATATATTAAGGAACCTACTAAAATAAAATATTTATAAAATACAACATCATCAACATAGAACTTACCCTGGCCAACCTTCGAACGTGGACACAGTAAATAGAGTCAGCATTCCCTTCATCACATTATCAAAATGGAAGTCATATCTCGTCCATTCTCTATCTTTTACAACATAGTTAGCATTCTCAAACACTAAATACGTCCCCCTGAAATCAATAGTTATATTTGACGGAACATTTTAGTCAGATCTGTGAATCATTTACTTGAGTTAGGTATTAAAGTAAGTCATGGCAAAATAGTTGACATTATAGTTTTTTCTTTTGTTCTGACTGATGTATTCATAGGATTAACATATTAAAATAGAATAATGATATTCAATCATGATTCATACACAAAAGTAAAGATTAAATGATACTTACTGACACTCGTCCTTTGTCATTTTTGAAATGTCATTACATCTAAAAAATTTACCCTGAAACAAAATCTCTGTGATTAAATCTAATGAACTCAGGGGACTAACGTTATGTTAAAATGTTAAATAATCTACATGCATCTATGCAATGTTCTGTAGGTAATTTCACTACTGCATTTTTGAAGTGCATCTACAACTACATGATGAAATACTATAAGAACTCATTTCTCATGACGTCGTTTCCTAAATGTTTCGAAGCGACGTAATTTGTAACTAAAAACTGACTAAAAATAATTTAAAGCCGTCTCAAATCAAAGCTCTCCTTCCTACATAAATAGCATTTTATTTTTCTGTAATTATTTCGATTTTCACGGAAGCCAATATAATTGAGATGTTACTAAATATTAATTTCTGCATGCAACATTAATTTAAAATAGGTATAACACTTGAATTAATAATTATAAATTGTAACAGTCTTTTTGATAGCAAATTAAAGTTAACTCATATGAGTTGAAGTTAACAAAAATTACAACATCAATGTTCTAGGACCCGATTTGGCTGACGAAGATAATTTTTTAATTTTCATTAATAATATAAGAATAAATTATGAACTGGATGGATTGAGCTTAATGATTTTTGTTTCGATAATAACTCAGTTATTTTTAAGAACAATTACTATACTTTTAGTAAGTACTTACTAAAAAAGACAATGCGGGTTTTGTATGTAAGGTTGGCGCCTTATTTTTCGCCGTTGTTTTTGGCGCGGCCAGCAACAACTTGAATATATTTTATTTCAGAATAAAGTACCTACCAAACAAAACTTATAATAATATATCTCAGTTCGGACTGAGTTCTGAGATATTTGTAATAATAAGTGTTGTTTTTAATTTTATTCTGAACTATAATATTCAAGTTTGATTGATGGCTGTACTAAAAAAAGAAAAAAGGCGCCATTTTTAGGCATAGGCTTTTGAACGATGTTTAACACCTCTTGTAAAAGGTATGTATATATGATGTTTTTTAGTAGAACAAAATTATCTTCGTAAGCTCAAACCATATTATAAAACTCTTGCTACTTCAAAAGCTCACCTTAAACAACTGTACACCCACGACAGCGAACATAAATTGTAATAAATACGTAACTAGCATTATATTTCCTATTGTCTTAATTGCTACTATCACACATTTCACCACATACTACATTTTTAAGGGTATATTTATACATGCGAGTTAGTTGCGGGCGGTATACGTTACCACAGGATTGGGAAAGTCCAATTTTGTGCCCGTCCGACACGCAGCGACGGTACATAAGGGGACAAGCAGACGATTTTTAATCACAGGGTATTATGGACTAGGGTTTCCACCTGTTACTTAGTTTGTAGGGTAATTGTTATCGATGTTTTCGGGTAGATACTCTATTAAATGCCAAGGTAGGGGTAGTTATGTTCTAACGAATAGGTTCTTTATTAGTTATCTAATGATGGACTCGCTACACCTTTGGGTTCGACGGTTTTGACATGCTTGAAACTAATTGACAACACCGAAATTAATTATGATGTTTAACGAACTATGAATAACCAAATGGTTAAATTACATGCTTGCGTTGAAGTATTAGGTAATTATTTTGATTACTCGGAAATGTATCTAAGATGAATACCTACTTATTCTATTAATTTGATTAATGATATTTCTTAAAACGATGAATTAATAATAGAAGAATGAATAGATAAAGAAGCAGTTGACGACACATTTCACAATAAAAATTATATTTTTTAAACCGAGAAAGCTCAAAGCTGAAGAGTTATTTGAAGCAAAACAAATAAAATCACACAGTGAAGCAAACTTCGCCTTAACAGACATTTAATAAACGATAATGTTACAAAAATAATCATGAGAAATGAGTGGTGAAAAAGGAAGACAGTCACATAATAGAAAAGTCTGAGAAATATTATACCCAAAGGTGTAAATAGGTAGTTAAGAAACTTTGTCAAAGATATCTGTGATACCAAATGTGATGAATGGTATTGAAACTCCAAACTTTGCGGTCACACGATGTGTTTCAAAGATGTTATATCCCACAAGCTATTTCCCAGCTACTCCACTAAGTATAAAATTATCACGTGCGCAGTAAAATGTTGATGATGAATATCGCGATCATGTAGGCACTGTCGCTATGGATTCTTCTAATTCTTCTAAGATGTGGTAAATGTAATAGGTATTTAAGTCAGTAGTCTTAATAACATTTTGTAAGTCTCATTTATAATATTAGGTAATGGTTTGCGCGAGAGCATCCAGATTTGACCAATAAGTGGACACTTAAATTCGACACTGAGAATTAAATGGTATCTATTGGCATATTATTCTCGTTGCCATTGCCAATCGACAGTTTGCTTTAGCTAGTAATGGAATCAAGATAGATTCTTTGAGTAAAATATAGTGGAAAATTGTATGTGTTGTGCTGTACAGTATAATATCTAAATAGTAATAGTTTTTTTAATCTTACGCTCGAAAATAACTTGTGTAATATGGCTTGTAGAGTAGAAATTACTATTGTAGAAGAAATCGCCCCCTACCTTGAACATTTGCACTCCCATGACGGCAAACATGAACTGTAGTAATGACGTAACCAGTAAAATGTTTCCGATCGTTTTGATTGCAACGATCACACACTGTACTACATGCTATAATCATGGAAAATTATTAAAATAACTGTTGTTGAATAATTAAAGTAAGATGATTACATCATCTGAGTAAACAAAACAACAATGATTATTTTTAATGAAATTTAGAACATCATAAAAGTAATAAAAACATTCCTTACTTTCTGATAAAACATTGTTGGCTTGTTGGCTAATAATTTTTTTAGTAATATTATTTTAGAGTTTCTAAGATAGTACATAAAATGAAACATTGTTTTTAAGATCATCGTAATAAATCATCACATCTTTTTAATAACTTTGTGACAAATATAATGATACCATTTTTGGTATCTTTGGTTCATCTACGGATAAATAATATGTATAGTATTTCTTATTCGTAGTTTGGCAAAGTATAAAGATGGTATAAAAATTAAACAAGTTAAATCAAACTTGTAAAAAGACAACTGACCTTAAGGCCTTTGGCCCTGTTGATGGCCCTAAGAGGCCTCAGCACCCTGAAGACTCGCAATATTTTCACCACTGATATACTACCAGACCTGAAAATTTTATGTCATAAGTAGTTAACTTTCACAAGTGTAGATGAAGATAAAGAAATAAATATTGGCTTTCATTTCAAATCAAAACTATGCAACGAAAATCCTTACCTTACTATAGTCAGATAAGTTTGTATGTGACTGGCTCACTATAGTCATCATTAATTGCCTGGACTTAAAGTTACATGATATTTTATAAAGTACGAGCATTTACCCGCGACTTCGTCCGCATAAATTATATACCAGATTTTAAGTCAGATCATAAGCTATCAAACAAAAGTTTCATCAAAATCGGTTCAGTAGTTTTTGTGTGATGCTCGAACAAACAAACACACAAACAAACAAACAGACAGACAAAAAATAAAAAAATTGGTGATTTGGAATCAGGGACATCTAAAAACCATATTGTAATCTTTTTTTTTTTGTAAATTTCTTCAATGTACAGACACACGTCTGTTACAGTTTTATAATAGTTTAGATGGATAAAGATAAAGAGACAGACATACTTAAAACTCATGGAGATGAGTGAGACGCAAACGACAAGCATGTCGAGGACGTTGAAGGCGGAGCGCAGGAAGGCACCCTGGTGGAGGATCAGCCCGTACGTGATCAGCTTCAGGAACAGCTCCAGCGTGAAGATACTCGTGAAGAACACGTCGAATTGACTTAGCAACTGGAAGGATATGGAGTGTTTGATGAGCACGCACTAATAATTCTTTAGATTAGTGAGAGAGGAGAATTTGATTATTATATAATTTTTTTTTTTTTTATAAGTTATACCCTGTATTTCTCTAATAAGTGAATATGTATTCTTCTTTGAGAAATAAATTTCTATAACCGTATATTATTCAGATTTTCTTCCCGATATTTATATTTTTATACTGAGTAATAGTAATAGCTGTTCGAAAATTGGTTTTTGTTATTAATTATGGTTGGGAGTTACAAAAGAGACGAAGAAATAGACTACAATAATCCTTCCCATGGGTATAATAACGAGGCGATTCTAGATATACAGGGTGAAATTGATATCATTAGCATCCTTTTAAACTAAGAATCTACCCATCAAACTGAACAACTTTCACTATCGGAGCAAACCAATCGGAGCATGAAAAAAACTGGACTGGACTTGTTCTCCAGTTGTAAAAACAATAGAGGTTGATGAAAAAGATGAAGAAGCTAATACGAACCCAATTCCTAAACCCTTTCTGTGCAGCATCAAGCGGGTCCTCAGCGGCCAACATGGCAGATGAGAACATGATGCAGACCAGGATGATGTTGCCGAAGGTCGAAGACGCAGAGATGTTGTAGCAGAATACACGGAACCTGCCAGAGATAGTTCAAAACGTGTGAGTGATGGAAGAGTTACTTGTTTTAATTCTGAAGCTGATGTATTTGCAGTGACTGATTACCAAAGTTACGTTTGAGAGAATACTATTCTTTGGTAATGTAAAAAATTTTTACGAGTTTTTTATTATCGAATGGATAGGAACATCACAGTATAGTGAAATTATATTAAACAATATAAATATATTTTCGGATTAAGATACCTATGCAACATTTTATGAAATGTTTAAAATATATTATAATTAATTGTCATTTATTAATATAGACACAACATAACACGACAAAACAACAATACATAAATCTAATCACACAGCACATGCAATTTACCATGCAACTTAAAAATTTACAGTCAAAAGCCTTAACACCAAACTTATAACAAAAGAAGCCTAGAGTTTACATATTTATGCTTCAGTCTATATAATATTCATGCTCATAAATAAAAATATTCCTAAAACTCAAAAAAGGCCTGAACTATCTATATCTAGTTTCTAAGGGATTTCAGACATCATGCTTTGTTCTAAAGGTGTACCGACGCTCTAAACAATCAAACCTATTTGGAAACACATTTCTAAAGGTACCCAGTAATCTCATTGCCAGAAATTTTGAATTTCAGGGCCTGACTAAGGATTGGCTTAGTAAGATTCAGTGTATCATTGAGGTACTGTACTAAGACAATCAGTTGCTAAACACTTTATAATCAGAGGGCAACAACAGTCGTGCAGACGATGAATTATATTCAACAATGAGAGGGGACACTCACATAGTTTTGTACGGAACAATTAGGTCACGCCTTAAGACTGCGTGTCCACCAAAGCCGAGAGGAAACGAAGAGATGAGCTAGGAAAAAAATCACCAATAGGATGTTTTTGGTGACTTTATTCTTAGATCACTTCTTTGCTTCTCCGTCTAACTCTGGTAAACTGCAGCATCACATCAGCGGGCAGCCTAACAGACGTATTAGTTACCGTGCATCGATGCCATTGAGGTCATACACTATTCGAGATGGAACTAATCGCGTGAATATACTTAGTCTTGGTCCATCACATGGACGGGGATATTAATAATGATATAAAGCAAAATTGCGATAATTTTCTTAGTGCACCTCAAGCTTTGGTTTACGAGAATTAATACGATTATAGGTACCCTGAGGTGGGGCAAAGAAGGATGCAGGAAAATGGTTACAAACTACTTTTGTAACCGTTTGCCTACCCCTTCTTCGCCCAGTGAGGCGTGGCCTAGCGAACCCAAACTATACACAGATGGAATGGATGATGCCAATCGACAAGGCTGTAAACATCACAACGCTTGCGTCACAATGAGACACTGGTACTTGGGGATCACCCGTCACCTGTTCGTTGGTGAGAAAACGAAGAAACTACTAGCATTCGGTATTGGCGGCGTCTGATTTGGCATATTCAGTTCTGAAACACGCCGCGGTCTGGCCGTTACTAACGTCCCTTCCTCTTCAGATTGTCCGCCATCTTTGTGAAATAGAAAGAGATGACAGTAGTTTTCTAGTTGCTATTTTGTTTTCATATCTATAGTAGGTAGTATATTTTAACTTAGAATTAAATTCTAAATGCTAAACCATGCCGAAATCCCTGTAAAAGATTGTTGATACCTACAGAGATGTAAAATTGTTGCTAAGTTTTAAAATTTTCAATATAATGCTCAATTCAAAAGTCAATGCAAACTTAATAAAGTGATATAGGCTAGACTAAAATATTTGTGTAAAAGTAAACTATAAATATTAATCAAAATACACAATAATGATTAAACTTGTAAAGTAAAGGCTGAAAATATTAAATTTTAAAGGAAGAAAGGCTATACATAATAAAGATAAAACATTTGTCTCCGATAGCAATACTAAAAATCTAAAACAATTGCCATCAAAGACAAATAAATAAAATACAAAAAGAACATCTAATTCAAATCAGTTAAAGCTCATTTCCAGTCTTCCCAGGTCCCTAACCTGTTAGTTTTTGAAAATATGAAGAAAGACGAAGCATCAGGTATTGGTTTCTTAGAGTCGTGTATATCTACTTCGGAGAGACGTCGTGGTCGCGCTGATGAAGTCGTCGGCTTACGTTTCAGACGAGGTTCCTCTTGCAACTCTGTGTTCACTATTTGTTTGGTTAGCTTCTGAATTTTACATATTGTTTTCGAATTTAAACCTTACAGTTTTGACTTAAAGTTAAACATTATTTTTAGAAGTAATAATTAAGTAATGGTACACATAAATACGTGTATTTTGCGTTGGTATCGTTGCATATTATAATAGACGATAAAGTCCAGTTAGGGCTTGGCTGCAGGATCCAGTAAATTTTTAAGGAATTAGATACTACATAATTATATCAACTATTATTCAAGAAATAATGACTGCAAGCAGTTTGAACCATGATAGTAGCGCCAATACAGGGTGTAACAAAACACCCTAGTAATACTTACGGGGATGCTTCATCAAACTGAACAACTTTCACAATGGAGCCAACATCGAGAAAAAAAAATCTGCTGTCCCATACAAAACTGCAATACCGACTCGACTAAAATGTATGGGACACCTGATTTATTTTATTTTTTCTCGATGTTGGCTCCATAGTGAAAGTTGTTCAGTTTGATGGTCTGAAGCATCCCCTTAAGTATTACTAGGGTGTTTTGTTACACCCTGTATATCTGCAATACCGTTTGGTACATACATAATAATTATGGTGCAATCAATGTCTGGTTTGTCTGATTGGTGCAATATATTGTTTTATTATATTAATTTGAGTAATTTTATTCATTCTACGTATAGAAGAAACTCTGATACAAATATATTTGTTTCCAATCATATTGTTCAATACTAAAATTATCTATTATAATTAATTCTACTTTCATACCTATATGGTTCCGCTGATGACCTTCCATCATTTCTTGGTCTTCCCTCTCTTGTTCTTCATCTATCCTCTCCCCACCATCTTCTTCTCCTTCCATATTTTCTTCTCCCTCTATTTCTTCTGCATTCTCACCTTCTGATCCTGTCTCTTCGTATTCTCTTTCAGAACTGTTAAAAAAATAAAGGTTACAGCATATAAATAGATAATAATAGAAAGTAAACTATAGAAGCGAAACTACGGTTAAACCAAAATGAGATTGGTAGGCGTATCTTGAAATTTTGTAGGCGAATCATGAAATTTAACGCGGGAGCACAGATTATTTAATAGGCGGGAGTTTCGTTTCTATAGTGTACTATTATTATCTATTCATATGGTTACAGTCCCCAATATAGTTTCTATATTTGTACTTATCTATTTTATTATTAAATACGTTCAATTTTTTATGCATAATTGTATTTTTATCCTCTACACTACTTCTACTTCCATTTGTCGGAACTTTATTGAAATTGATTTAACATTTGAACGAAAATTATCACTATTATATTGAAAATTGGGTCCTTTTTTCGACCTCCCACTGCAATCTCCAGTTATTATGCCAAATAAAAATTTAAAAGCTACAAAATTGCAACGTCTAGTCTAAATAGGTGTACTAACTTATCAGTGGTGTAGGCATCGTCATCATGTATGTACTCGTCATCAGTATCTGCGTGTATTCCTTCCGGTTCCACCACACTTCCTCCTTCCTTCTCTTCGCCACCCTGAAACAGATTAAAGAAGCTTAAGATTATTTGTTATGCAAGGCTGCAAAGTTGCTTTTTGGCGCGAGTACTTGTATTGACTCCTGAGCGTCGCGAGGGTTTCAAAGGTACGAGACGCAGAATAACTTTCCTGCCGAGCGAAACACACAACTTTTCACCTCAACTACAGCGAGGAAAATGTCATTGCGCCAACCTCATTTTTAGAATAATCGCACTGGCCAGCACGTAAACAGCATGAAAAAAAACTTGTTTAGGCTGTTTTTCTTTATTGAATAGATAGATTCGAATTTTAAAAACTCTTTCCACGCTAGCGGATAAAATTCACTTTTGCACTCAGATTTCGAATGATAAACAGAACCTTTCCGTGCTTGAGTTCCGTCAAACATTTACGGTGCACAATAAATTGTAAATCGCTTGTCAACAAAATCAATTCTATTATAAAATGCTTTACCCCTTCTTCTTTTTCTATATTGGTCAGCGACTCTGCATCAGCCAAGTTGTCAACAGCGATGGCCAAGAACACATTCAGCAGGATGTCTGTTCAAAAACTCATTAAGGAAAATTCAATGTTTGTGATGACAAAAATAATAAATAAAGTAAAATAAATACCATCTAACAACAGTACTTGGCATAAATGCCTTCCTTTCACAAACAATCACAAATTCAAAGTAAGCTATGCAATGAGCAATATTAACTAAATTTTCATGATCGTTTTGAATATTCGCACCGATTCCCAAGGAATTGATTAACCACACAACAATTAAACACATTGAATAGAACTAGACCATTCAGCATTGATTAAGATTTTAACGAAGTATGTTGCTGATTGAGATCCTGTTTATTTATTAATTTTTGACGAAGCATGTGGCAAATACGTACATTTTGCCATTTTGACGAACGTTGCAGATTTGATGCTTGTTCTTCAATACAATTAAATAAATATTATTAAAAAGGATACAGTTGCCGCAAATGAAGAGGATGATAAAGTAGACACAAGCAATGATGCCAACGGAGCCGACGCCGCCGTATGCCTTGATGCCTTCGTACATCACGGCGTTCCAGTCCTCACCCGTCAATATCTGCAAAACAAAAAAAAATATGATTTTATTTTTATTTGGTCGGTCTGATTTTTTAGGATCATCAATAAGATACTTAACTAGAATATAATAAGCATATTAGCTTTTGCTTGCAGCTTCGCCCGAAAAAAACCTTTGTTCTCCAAGGAACCTGGTTCTAATGAACCGCGTTCTGATGTTAGACCACGAAAACGTAACAAAAAGTCATCCGATTTGAAATGTAGGAGACCTTAGATTACAACTTGGACACAATCTCTTGTATTAACGTCATTGAGCTTCTAATCTGTGAAACATGACTGCAAATAATTTGCTATGACAAGATGCTATGTGGTTTTTTGCTGCCGATATTTTCACATTTTGGTTGATACCGTGTAGTCACAGTATAAGACAGTAATCCATCTTCATACGATGGTACCAAACGCGGCTTGTATGTGTGCTCGCCAGTACGTACGACGATATCTCAGGTAGCCAAGGCAGCGCCAGACGGGGCGACGCGGAGATATTGTCAGTATGTGCGTGCTACGAGGCGTACGCCGCATTTGGTATCATTGTATGAAGATCGATTACGTCTTATTCTGTGGTGTAGTTCAGTCCGTCCAACACGCAATGCGTCCAAATATCATCATCATCATCAGCCTATCATCGTCCACTGCTGAACATAGGCCTCTCCTAAGGCGCGCCACAAAACTCTGTCCTCATCCAGTCGCTCGCCGCTACCTTTTTTAGGTCGTCTCTCCAGCGGGCAGCAGGGCGTCCCACACTACGCCTACCAGTTCACGGTCTCCACTCTAGAACTCTGACACACCACCGGTTGTCCAAATATAATTGGCAAAGACTAATATGATTAACTTGCCTGAAATACAGTCAGCAATGCCTGCCAGAAGCAATCGAAGTTGTGGCGATCCTTCTCCTCAACAGGGTCGTAGTTGAACTTCCCGCCGAAGACCTGCATCCCGAGGAGAGCGAAGATCATGATGAAGAGGAACAGTAGGAGCAGCAGCGACGCGATGGACTGGATCGAGTTGAGGAGCGACGCGACCAGGTTGGAGAGAGATCGCCAGTATCTGATGGACACAAAAAGTATGTTTTTTATAAAACCACAGATTAACTAGTAGTTGCTAATAATAATAACCAGTGGTGGTCCAGTGGAGAGTAACCTTGCCTGCCGTGCAGGAGGCGATGGTTCGATCCTCGTTCAGGCCGACTCGACAGTGAATTTTCCGGAATTTATGTACAATTTGTAATACCACTGGCTTTTCGGTGAAGGAAAACATCGTGAGGAAACCTACATGCTCCAATTTTGAAGCATGTATTGTACTACTGTCCATTAAAAGTGGCGACGGCCCGCCACACTAAACAGAGTTTCGGTACAGGGTACTACTAGTGAAACGTGGATGCTCTGAGGTTCAAAATATCTCTGACTATCCCCTCGGGGAATATAGTCGTGAGCATATGCTAATAAAGCTGTCAAGATCCATTATTTAGACAGGGTGTAAACTTAAATGCTTTACTTATTTAAGTGGGTGTTTAAGACTATCAAACTGAACAACATCACTATTTCGATGTTTGCTTATCAAATGTTTTTTCACGATTTTTTTGCCCCATACTGGAAGTTGTTTTGTTTGACGGTCTAAGGCACCCTCTAAAATTAACGCATTTAAATTTACACCATGATGCTCATGTATTTAGGTACAACGGATATAGTCCTAGCAGAGATTGCTAGAGCCGAACAACTTTTGGTTGTAGAGAATGAACGGTCAACTTCAGTAAGAATGAGTGTTCATCATCATCATCACTTACTTGGTAACCTTAAAGACCCTGAGCAACCTGACACATCTCAACACAGAGATGCCGAGTGGCGGCATCACCTCGGTCTTCGTGAGCACCATCTCGCTGATCGACCCGATCACCACGAAGCAGTCGAACCGGTTGAACAGAGATACGAAGTAGCCCTGCAAGATTATCACATTGTTTTTAATCTCCATATACCCACCACAAGAAGTCTAGTGATAGACATATTGCTGGATGGATCGCTAGCAGCAAAACAGCGATAGTATACACCGCTATATATAGTTTATACACCAAAAACATAATATACTTTGTAACGTAGGTTATATTAACCTAACTTACCGAGTATATTAAGTACACTATAAATACCGTCCACAAACGACTAAAATCCAAGACGGAACGAGAAAAAAATGCAAGCTCAATTCTAAGATCATGTAAAAAATTTTAAGTTAAATCTCGAAAACGATATCAGATTTTGTTAATTTTTTCCCTTTTGCAGTTATTTACTAGCCTATTTCTTGTTTCCAGCTTGACAACATAACACATCCATTTGATTTTCCTTGGTAAGGTTAAATTCATAATACTGTATAGCAATAATACATATCGTGATAAACTACGGTACGGCACGGCCGTTTTGGTACTACTTAGTGAAACGTAGATGTTCTGAGGTTTCAGAATATCTCTGTCTACCCCCTCGGGGAATATAGTCGTGAGCATATGCGTGCGTGATAAACTATGCATTGAGAATGTTTAGCAACTTACTTGTAATCCTAAGCTGTACATCTTAACTACCATTTCTATTGTAAACAACGCAACGAAAAACGCGTTCCCGTACTCCTGAAACAGGTCGAGCCACTCTGGTTGTCTGAAACAAATGAGGTTACAATTCAGAATTTAAGAAAAAGGTTAACGTTAGTCAAATAACACAAAACAGAATTTCGTTAATTTAAAATGTAACGACCTATGTCGTTATATAAATAAATTGTTGTTGTAGGTAGGTGATCATGATAGCTTTCGGGTCGGTTTGCCAAAAGCTCACTTCCGGCCTATTGAAGGTTTCTCAGGAATGTATGCAAAGTCAAACTTTAGGTTCAATTTCTTTGATGTCAATGGTTGCCTTATCTAACTAAAGACTGAAAAATTCTCGGTAGGTAGTGAATCGCGTTTGCCATATTTATTTGTTTATTGCTTAATCAGATAAGAGGTTTAAATTAAATTAAATAATCTTTAATTTAGGGAAGGGAAGGGAATTTTAAAAGGTATTAAGCCGGTAGAAATCATGGTTGTGAGTTTACGACCTATGTATGTAATTTAGGTATCGGGGAGAGACTGCAGTAGACGATGACAAGCTGATGATGATGATGAATCTTTAATTTAATTTAGTAATTTTTGGTATCAAATCTTATTTATTACCTACTTATTTCTCGTAGATCGCTGTGATACCGAGTTGTACTCGATACAAAAGTATAAAGGGAACTAAATTGGTGATTAATGATTATACATGTTTTAGTTATAACTTACTGGTAATGTTCGCTGGCGAGCACGACTGTGTTCAAGAACACCAGCACGATGATCAGCCAGTAAAAAGTTTGTGACTTCACCGCTCTTCGTCCCGACCGTTTCATCCGGCGATTCACCTGTGGAAGGAAATATTGCCCAATAATCATAATTATAAATTAGATGGCGCATTGCAGGGAGTCTTGGACACTTGATCATGAAGGTCTGGTTCCGCATGCATGATATGCAATGTACCTTTTAGTTTCTCTAACAATCTACGTAATACCCACTGCTCTCAAATGATGGAGATCTTTATTCGAATGTACAGGGTGTAACAAAACACCCTAGTAATACTTAAGGGGATACTTCAGCCCATGAAACTGAACAACTTTCACTATGGAGCCAACTTCGAAATCGCGAAAAAAAATCCTCTCTTTCATACAAAACTGCAGTACCGTCTCGACACAAATGTATGGGATGGCGGATTTTTTTTATTTTTTCTCGACATTGGCTCCATAGTGAAAGTTGTTCAGATTGATGGTCTGAAGCACCCCCTTAAGTATTACTAGGGTATTTTGTTACACCCTGTATGTTCTGTTTTAGCACAGCCCGGACACTGCATACAAAAATTGTAAATTGACAAGATGACGTCAGCACATGCGAAACCAAAGAAATTGAACCTTAAGTCTTCTTCGTAGGTAATGAGTAACCAGTGTGCGGTAACCAGAGGGCGATAGAGGGGGTGCGGTAAAAATTTGGTGGGAGGAAGGGAGTGTCCGTACTGTATCTAGTAATAGATACTCTTTCTTATACTGTGGTTTTGGTTTGCAATAAAGTAAAATTGAAGGAGAAAATTGTAAGGAAGCGCCGGTGGTGCTGGCCAATTATATTGCACCACCCAGCCCTTCCCTTAGGTGTCGTAAAAGGCGACTAAAGGGATTAACTGGAGGATGGGCAGCAGCGTTCTCCGAGTATATTAACCCCCAACTTCGATCACCAAACCGCCTGCCAAGCGTGGCGATTATGGCAAAACCTTCCTTTTGGTGGGAGGCCCTATGTTCAGCAGTGGACATATTAAAAAGACTGAAATGATGATGGTAAGGAAGCCTGCATACATTTCACTAGTTGTGTCCAAACTCTTACTTATAAAACTTACTTTATCTAAATCTGTCTTCCAGAGCTTGCAGAATGATAACTTCTGTTGCTCATTCGTTTCTATTCCTAAGTGGTCTGTAGAATCATGCTCGTTCGGCGTTTGACCTGGAAATTAATAATAACGTGCTAAAAATTATAGTAGCATTATGCATTATTGTAGAGTGACATAATAAGGCTGTAAAATCAAATGCGTTACAATACTTTAGGGGATTCTTAAGACCATCAAACTGACAGAATGGAGCCAACTACGAAATCGAGATTAAAAAACATGTTTTTTCATAGAAAATGTGGCCACTTGACCCAAACGTATGAAACAGAATAGCAGATATTTTTACGTGATTTCAATGTTTGCCCTTTCCTAAAAGTTGTTTAGTTTGATGGTCTGAAGCATCCCTTAAAATATGTTAACAAATTTAATTTTATACCCTGGTAGGTACCCTGTGTGCCATATTTGTTTACATAACCAACCAATACAAACTACCAGAGAATCTGATTGTCATTTACTAGATTTAAGACCGCCTTATGCACCTGGTTCTTAGACAACACATTCTACTCTGTAAAATAATTTTTAACTAAGGAAGACAATGTAATATGAAAAATTAATCTAAACTATTATAAAACTGTAACAGAAGTGTGTCTGTACATTGAAGATATTTACAAAAAAAAGATTACGACATGGTTTTTACCTGTCCCTGATTCCAAATCACCAATTTTTGGATTTTTTGTCTGTCTGTTTGTTTGTTTGTTTGTATGTTTGTTTGTTTGTTTGTTTGTTTGTTTGGGTGTTTGTTTGTTCGTTGATTTTGATGAAACTTTTTTGTTTGATAGCTTATCGTCTGACTTAAAATCTGGTATATAATTTATGCGGACGAAGTCGCGGGTAAAAGCTCGTAGGTATATAAAATTATTGTACTATTATGTAAATACCCTAATATGAATTTGTAAATTAACATTAATTTTAATCATTGCTTGTACTTATTAATATTTGCATGCTTTGTTAATGACTGATCTAGGAGAGCCACAATGTTTGTACCTATCATCTGTAATACTGTACCCTAATCAAGAGTAAATAAAGATTACTTACTTATACTTACTTACTTACATAATTATTTAAAATGGCTTTCACACCTTAATCTCAATATTATAATTTTAACTTAGATACTATAATATTGATAGTGTTTAGACACTCTAAAACCAATTAACTTACCTAACCCATAGTCCCTTTTCTGATCAGCAGCATCATGCTGATCCGCCAACGGCTCTAAATATTCAGCCTGTGTTATCCAATCCAGATACCCTTTCAGATCTTCTTCCAATTGCTGTTTCTCTCTTAACTTCTGAAAGTCTCCTCTGTTTTTCGCTTTCTCTCTCTCTTTGGAGAATTCTCTGGAATATTGACATTGTTATTGTGATTATTAGACGAAAAAAAAAACTTGTAGTAGGCATCTAGTAATGACGAAGTGATGTGTACAGGCTAATACAGGCTTGTGTAATTATCAAAATTTATTCAGTATAAAAATCAAAGACGCGGCTGTGTGACCTATTTTTTTTTTATAAATATCTTGACGATATCTCCGTCACATAGTTTGAACGATGAATTGAGTTTTGAGAAACAAATATTAACCAACTAAAGGAAAATCCAAATTTTTGCAGCGAGTTGCATACGTGGATGACTTACTTACCCGGACAAGACACCAAGAATCAAGTTCATCACGAAGAAAGCCCCCAATATGACCATGGACACAAAGTATATCCATTCCCAGCTGTTACCCATTGCATCTTGAATCTGAAATAGAAGACAGTACAATTATATAAAGTAACATAGTAACTAAATTATGTCGATTCTTTGTAAAGTTATCGGAATGGATCATAGTTTCCATAAAAGTTATGGTGGACTCGTGACTGGTAGCTTGAAAGCGGTCCGATCCCAGTATGGATCAAACTTGGTCCGAGTTTTCAGAAACATTTATTTGTTACACCACTGACGCTATGATCGGAAAATATCGTGAGAAAACATGTATATGTATACGCTAAAGAAGAAATACAGTTGCGTATGTGGAATCCGCTATGGGTGTAAGTGACAGCCTAGCAAATACTTAAACGGTGAACTCAGACCATCAAACTGAACAACTTTCACTATGGAGCCTACCTCAGGAAACGAAAAAACAAAATCAGCTGTCCCATACAAAACTGCTGTGCCTACCCGACTAAAATGTATGGGACAGCTGACTTTTTTTCGCGTTTCCTGCTGTAGGCTCCATAGTGAAAGTTGTTCAGTTTGATGGTCTGAGTTCACCGTTTCAGTATTTGCTAGGCTGTCACTTACACCCTGTATACAGTTACAGTGTCGAGTGTCGAGTTTCAAGAAGACTTACGTGGTACATAACATCAGTCCAGCCCTCAAGCGTGATGCACTGGAAGACGGTAAGCATCGACAACCCAAAGTTGTCAAAGTTAGTGATGCCGAAGTTAGGTCCGATCCAGCCCTCGCGGCACACCATCTCCTCACCGATGTTGGAACAGTTGAACCCGGTGTCGTTGTCGCATGGATGAGGAGTTTCCATTATCTCGTCTGGTGAAGAAAATGTATTGTCAATTTTTCTACTCTTGTCTAGTGAATGGTATGTCAATGAGTTTTGTTCATTAAACTTAATAAACCAAGCCCCAATAAACCCTAAATGTGGTGGACTGGTAGAGACAACATTTACTACAAAATGCTATCTATGTGACATGATTTTGAATAAATATGAACATAAATTCTTGCCTTTTGATGGGAAGTAAGAGATATTTTAGATGTAGCATATTCAGAATTTTCTATATTCACTGCTGGGCTTTGGAGACTTCGAAACTCTGTCACGGAATATAAATAAGACTCTGTCAAATGTCCCAGATAGTTGTTGTAGTCTGTCGAGTCACAGTTCGCTACAGTGGACTCAGTACACACCTTGATATTAGTAATATATCAATATCATTCAGATCTGAGTTCAAGTAACTAATTGGTCTAGTAATATTATCTAAAAACAATCTCCATCGATAAACTAAAAGATACAATGAATAAACTAACTAGTAAACTTATTATAGCAGCTCTGATGCATCTTGCCGGAGAACAGTTCAAGCCCGATGATGGCGTAGATGATAATGACGAAGATGACGAGGAGCGCGATGTGCAGCAAAGGTATCATCGCCTTCAGGATAGAGTTCAACACTATCTGCAAACCTGGGGATAAACAGTTTCTTTACAAGATCGGTTTGTAACCTGCGCTCTCCATACAAACGAAGTTTGGTTATATTTTCAGTAGTAACCAATTAAAATCATTTTTTTTTTCAGAAACAATCAAGAAACTAATCTTTATGCTTGTATGTTGTCAGATTTTCGTTAAAATGTTTATATATTGTAGTATATTATGTAGTATTGTTAATACAATGCTTATGATACTGCAGCCAGGATGGCCTGCATACTAGCGAATAATAAATTAGTTCAGGGCGAAGTTTGTAAGCATTTTGAATTTCTATTTTTGTCAGTATTTCTTTGATCTTAATACGTCAAAGAACAATTTTGTATCCTTTGTTTCATTCCTTTCTCATCTATAAAAATGAACAGCACGGTGGAAACTGTAAGATTTGAAACGAATTCTTTAAGATTCATTATTGTTTGTCTAGATCTAGTAAATTTACTTACTAGGTACACCGGAGACGAGTCGCAGCGGTCGAAGTACTCTGAACGCTCTCAATGCTTTCACATCGAACGCGTCTTTGAATATACTTGACAGCACTGTGCTCACCATACTGGAAACAAAAACAGTTAAGATTAAAAAGCTTTAGGATTTCTGGAGTAGATTTCAAATCCGCATTCTTCAGGTATGACTGACGGGGCATGTTCTGTGTACCACCCATAACTTACAGTACCTAGGCGGCAGGGTTTAGCTCGGCATCTTTCAAGTTAATCTAGTTTATAGTTAGGTTTCATTTTTGAGAAATTCAATTTTCACACAAAAAAAATTTTCTCTCCATTCTCATACGAAAATTGTTTTCCAACCATCTATTGAGGTAGCAGTATTCTGAAATATCCATAATCCCTGGCTTAGCAGCCAGGGCCTCTACCCGCACATTCGTACTTCGCAATTGCGTGAACGTTTTCATTCCAATGTCAACTCTATTACAATGAAGTGCGGTCCGAAACAATGGCGATATATCGAACATCGAAAGTCCGGGTACAAGGCCTGGAAGCATGCATTTGTCTGCTCTTAAAAATTTACCTGCAGTTCTTCTGTCATCCCGTGATCATGGCAGTGTGTAACATTGCTAAAATATCAGAAACTCGTCAAGAATAAAAACACGGCGATGTGATGATAGATGACATAAATTATAAGGGATAAAGTAATAACAATTTACAAACCCAATAACAACGATGGTGAAATCGAGCAAGTTCCACCCGTTCCTGAGATATGACCCTGTATGCATCATGAAACCGTACGCAATGATCTTCATCACGCACTCCCCCGTGAAGATCACCAGGAATATGTACTCTATCTTCTCCTGTGAACAGTCAATGTTAAAACAACTAGTTACATAAATATTCCCATTGCAGACAAGACTGTGGACGAAATTACAACTGGAGATTTTGTAAAGGTACCGTAATAAGAAGCAGAATTAACTTTTACTTTACTTTCTGCGGCGCTACAGCTCTTTGTTGATCTCCTCCATTGTTGATTGCAGCTTCAATCCCTGATTTTCCTTCTCCAAGAAGTAAATTTGCGCACGGCTTAGATCTTCGATATAGTCAAATCAATCATCGTGGAAACAATGAGGGAAAGACCATGTCTATCAGCTGCAATGATTTTGATAACGAAGAAGACTATTTCGTAGTCTCTGATCCTCATTCAACCCCGTAATGGTTTGCATTTTCATCAGATTCAGGAGGTAAGGACGAGAGAGTGCATCTGTGGTTAGCACGTACATTTAGGAACTGCTTTGTAAAGTAGTCTCTGTCCAAATTGACTATAATGAGCAAGTTATTCTGTAGTAGAATATACTTCATCATCATCATCATCAGCCTATCATCATCCACTGCTGAACATAGGCCTCTTCCAAGCCAGAAAAGTCTATCCTTGAACTTCATCATCCAGACCCTCTCCACTACCTTTTTTAGGTCTACGGTTCAGCGGGCCGCGGGCGTCCCACACTACGCCTGCCAGTTCGTAATCTCCACTCTGACACTCCATCGGTTGTCAGTTCTTTGGCAGATATGACCAACCCATTGTCACTTTAGCTTGCTAATTTTCAGAGCTATATTATTCACTTTATTTCTCTGACGTATCACCACATTCCTGATCTCTCAGAGAAACACCGAGCATAGCTCTCTCCATAGCTCGCTGAGTGACTTTAAATTGATGACCTAGTAGAAGGAGAGTATACTTACAAGAACCCAATTGGTGTAGTTGGAGTCGCTGGCTGGGTAAGGCGTGTAGACTGCCAGCGCTATGCAGTTGGCGAATATGGTCGTCAGGATCATCCATTCAAACGGTCTGGTTTGTGAGTTAAGAAATTATTTGATTGTTCTATTCGACACAGGCTATAACATTCTATACGCAAGGACTTCGCATCAGCGCGATGTTAACGGGACCGCAAAAGCACACCTTGGACACTGTCAGCTGATAGCTTTCATTTCATACAAATGGGAAAAATAAAAAGAAGCTTGCGAGCGAGACAGGACTACGCATTTGCTTATGATTATGAGAAACCACGATCCAACCAGCATGGGTACCATGCCAACCCGCGATAGCCGTGATACGGCTTTATCACGTCTTTTATCTCGTTCGTTTGCGCGCGAACGAACAAGATAAAAGACGTGATATAGCCGTATCACGGCTATCGCGGGTTGGCGTACTGCGGCTTCTGAGGGGGTGAGGTTAAAAGGGGGTGAGGTTAAAAGTCGGTGGGAAGCAGGTAGTGTGCTGTATGTAGTACAAGACACTCGAAAAAGTGTGCTTAATTGTTTTACATCACTGCTTAGCGATCGAAGACATTTAAAAGGTCTGGAATTGTGTGAAATGTGCGGCAATGTATGACAGCCAAGCACAACTGAAGCATACTAAGGAGACATGTTTGTGCCATTTTTGGGTTTTATTATTGTATGACGTGGTGCGTCCATGTATAGAATGTCATTGGACACAGACTAAATGTAGGGCATGAACAAAATATCACTCATCATCGCTTTTAGTCTGGCATAGCATAGCAAATGAGTGCATTTGCCAAGAGAGAGTACTTAAAATTTTCTATGAATTTTTTGATGTTGTTACAAAATTGGGCTAGATAACTCTGTCTAGGTCTTCCTCTGCCTCTCTTCCCCTCTATCTTCCCCTCCAGTATGGTTTTAAAGAAGTTGTCGTTTCGTATCAGGTGTCCGATCATCTTTCCCCTCCGGTTGATGTCGTGTCGTATCAGGAACTCAAGACACTAGCTGAAAGTAGACAGGATTGGCGAATACTCCACCGACAAGAGCGTAGCTCTTAAATAAGATGATGATGATGTTACAAAATTGCTCCTAGCGTAGCATAAATTATAAATTATTCAAACTCAAAATAATTTATTCAATATAGGAGCTTGGATCTCAAATAAAAAAGTAGTCTTTGAAGCCCACATATTAAACGCCAAATCATTTTTTGAAGCTACCACCGCGTCGGAACGTGTTGTCGCTGTAGAGAAGATGCGGCCGGAAACTATTTTTAACTATGTATATCCATAAAGTCTAATAAAATTAGCTGAAAATATTTTAAGAGGTTTGTTCCCATAGTAAAAGTTGTTCAGTTTGATGGGTAGACTCTTAGTTTAAAAGGATGCCAATGATATCAATTTCACCCTGTAAATTCTCGGAGGGGGTATTCAGAGACGAATTTGATGTCCTTATTTAACAATACAAACAATTAGCAAAGTTGATATTTGTAGCAATGTTTCTGACCACCCCGTAAGGGACATACGGTCGTAAGTTTATGTATGTGTGTGCAAACAACTAAACGCAATTATTAAGGGTGCAACACGAAACTAAATTGAAATTGGATTAAAGCGCCACGTATAAGCGGATTACGATCACTAATGGAAGTGTGACCACACGCTATAATGCTTTGCGGGAATTCCTGCGATGACGTCAGTAATTCCAATCTTTGACGTTTATCCCGGGATACAGGTGTCCCTACTCAAAATATTTAATACCCTCTGAAATGTGAAAGCCAATTTTATTTCTCGTGTTGTAATTATTAATGTCACTGGTTTTGAAAAGACGAAATTGTTTCCGTAATATTTGACGAAGTTGGCTAGTAATAGCTACAAACTAGATTTTGCCCGCGACTTCTTTCCGCACCGGTTAGTGTCTTCGTAGTGAGATAATATATATATCTAACAGTTTTTGAGTTTAACAATGAGCTTTTAAACACAAACAGATTTATCAAAATCGGTCCAGTAGTTTTTGCGTGATACTCGAACAAACAAACAAACAACAGACAGACAAAAAATCGAAAAATCTGTAAGTAATTCGTATTCAGGGACACCTAAACACCATATCGTTATATTTTGTAGGGTTCCGTACCCAAAGGGGTGAAAACGGGTCCCTATTACTAAGCCTACGTTGTCCGTCCGTCCGTCCGCCCGTCCGTCCGTCCGTCTGTTCTACCTATTTAGGGCTGTAACTTTTGAACCGTAACAGCTAGATATTTGAAATTTTCACAGAATATGAGTTATTACGGCGGATTTGTTAAAAAAATAATAAAAATGTCAAAAAGTTAAAAATTAAGGGGGGTTCTCAACAAGAAACTAGTTTTTGTCAACGTTTTTTCTTCACGCTCTATCGTAAAAACGGTAATACATACAAGCGTGAAACTTAATGTGATTATAGAGCAAACTCTATAGTATAACAACAAATAATAAAAACCGGCCAAGTGTGAGTTGGTCTCGCGCTAAAGGTCCCGGAGAAAAAAAAAAATTCTATGTTAATTTGCTATGTTCTGTGGTGGTTTGGTACGGAACCCTCGGTGCGCGAGTAGCCCGACTCGCCCTTGACCGGTTTTTATTTATGTTAATATCTTCAATGTACAGATACACATCTGTTACTGTTTTATAATAATGTAGATGTAGATTCTGGCATGGGCTGGCATGTTGTTATGAATGTTAGTTCCGTGAAAATTTATTGATGTATTTTTAATAGATAGGTACTATGAGTAGTGTAGACGAACTTGTGATCATGATTATCAACTAGAGAAGTTTATTCCGAAGGCTCCCAAGCGCGTTGCAAACAAACTAAGAAATTGACATATCATTAGCATCCTTTTTAAACTAAGAGTCTACCCATCAAACTGAACAACTTTTACTATGGGAGCAAACTACAAACAACAAAGTCAAACTACACCTAAAGCAAACAACATTAATTCCCAGGAATGTAAAATATATTAAAAAAAAAAGTAAAAATAATAACTGTAAGTGTAGTGTATCGCTAGCATGTACAAACTGTTTATATAAAATTGTAACTAAGAGCGTATCGCCAACAAACTGTTCTGCAGTTTGGCGAATTTGTATTTTAATTATAGCAGTTTTAAGAATGAAGTTAAATAAATTAAAAAAAAAAAACCGATTGAAGCAAAAAAATCTGCTGTGTGTGTGTATCTACATTTATTGAGTCGAGTAGGCACTGCAGTCAGATTTTTTTGCCCCCATACTAAGCTCTCACACTAAAAGTTGTTCAGTTTGATGGGTAACTGCCTCGGTGGTCTAATGGTTAAGACGGTTAAGAGCATATGGCTCTCGACACGGAGGTCGTGGGTTCGATTCCCACGGGGGACACCTAGTGATATGTGAATCAGTGCGTTTTTCCCCTGTTGGTTAGGACATTGTAGGCTGAATCCCCTGATTGTCTGACAAGAAAAATGATTCCGTGCTTCGGATGGCACGTTAAGCCGGTGGTCCCGGCTATTATCTCTGATGGTAGTAGTCGTTACATAAAAACCACGACAGAGGCCATAAGGCGGTCTGAAAAAACTCTGACACCCAGGGCTCTGCCCACACGATAAGAAGAAGATGGGTACCTAAGTTTAAAAGGATTCTAATGATATCAATTTCACCTTGTATATTTTAACGGAAATCTGACAATGAAATCTGAAAATGACGGTTAGGTATTGGTTTCTACATTGTGTTAAAACCTTTTTTTGCTGTAATTACTCAATGTTCAAACTAGTACGGAACTTCGTTTGTATGGAGCGCGCTCCGAATTATATCCTCTTAAGAGGGCCATCGCAGTCCAGTGGCGCCCTCATCACATTAAAAAAGATTTCTCAATAAAGAAAGCCTAAATTAAAAAAGTGCTCAACAGATAAACTACAAAAGCCTTCAAGCTATTTTCATAGAATACTTTTATAGGTTTTTTAAAGGACATAAAAATTTTGAAAAAAGAAAAAAACGGCCGCTTTTGTTTTCATTCGAAATTGTGTAAAAGTGGAATGTTTAGAACCTATAAAAGTATTGTATTATAATGTCTTGAAGGCTTTTGTAGTTTATCTGTTGAGCACTTTTTTTAATTTAGGCTTTCTTTATTGAGAAATCTTTTTTAATGTGATGAGGGCGCCACTGGACTGTGATAGCCCTCTTAAATGATGTAACTCTTTGACCGCGTTCATCTTGGATCAACAGCCCCATCTACAATGATAAATGGATAGTGACTCACAGGGCAGATGAACAAAGCTTCAGTAGTGCCCACAACCCGGCATTTCCTGCATTTTGCCGTATTTCCGTCCGTCATTCATTCACGCTGACATTCCGCACGTTGTCGGGCAGAAAGCCAATCTTTTTATATTTACGAATCACTATATTAGTTAGTATGTTTTGGTTTTTTATGACTGAGAATTTTCAACGGTTTGTGGGCACGGCATGGTTTCCATTGCGATCTAGAAGCTGAAATATCACTGAAAGGGCTCTTACAGACCAGCGACAGTTGTCTGCGACAGCTCGGGTCGCGCGACCGTCGCGCGATGGTTGAAGACCGTGACGTAGTGTTATATAGTCTGAGAGATAGACCTCCATATCCAATACTTTGTAACATCCTATATACAGGGTCCTTCTTAATATGCTGACACTTTTTTAAGGCGATGACCAGACTATGAAACTGAACAACTTTCTCTATGGAATCAACATCGAAATCGCGAAAAAAAAAAACAGTTGTCCCATAAGTTTGGCTCCGATTAGGTTCGCAGTTTTGTATGGAAGTGATGATTTTTTTACGCGATTTCGATGTTGGTCCTATAGAGGAAGTTGTTCAGTTTGACGGTCTGATCATCCCCTTAAAAAAGTGTCAGCATATTAAGAAGGACCCTATACAGGATGTAACAAAACACCCTAGTAATACTTAAGGGGGTGCTTCAGACCATCAATCTGAACAACTTTCACTATGGAGCCAATGTCGAGAAAAAATAAAAAAAATCTGCCGTCCCATACATTTGAGTCGAAACGGTACTGCAGTTTTGTATGAAAGAGCAGATTTTTTTTCGCGATTTTGATGTTGGCTCCATAGTGAAAGTTGTTCAGTTTGATGGTCTGAAGCACCCCCTTAAGTATTACTAGGGTGTTTTGTTACACCCTGTATACGTATTTATAAATATTTATGTGTATAATATTATGTATTATAAGTGTTGTGTTAAGTATTATATCATAACTAATTAACTATATAATGTACGAGCTTTTACCCGCGACTTCGTTCGCATAAATTATATACCAGATTTTAAGTCAGATGATAAGCTATCAAACAAAAAAAGTTTCATCAAAATCGGTTCAGTAGTTTTTGCGTGATACTCGAACAAACAAACACCCAAACGAACAAACAAACAAACAGACAGACAAAAAATCCAAAAATTGGTGATTTGGAATCAGGGACATCTAAAAATCATATCGTAATCTTTTTTTGTAAATATCTTCAATGTACAGACACACTTCTGTTACAGTTTTATAATAGTTTAGTAATTTAGTAATGTATATTATAATTGCCCTATTTTTACCAGTCTGTAATATTATATAGACTTGATGATGAGGATAATCAATTATCTATTATCTAAAGAAACCAAAATCTACGAAAAACTTATAAAAACCCGAAATATCAACCATGTTATTTTTTAGCCTCCGTTTTCTTCAAACTGAAATCTCTCAAGAACAAGACTTGTGCTCTCAGACTATGCCTACGTCACGGTCGCGCGACGGTCGCGCGACCCTGTCGCGAGCTGTCGCAGACAACGTCGCTCGTCTGTAAGCGCTCAAACGGTCACTAATCCATCCGGTGATCGATTCCAATAAAGAAACACGACTACTATTATCACTAAATAGTATAAAACAAAGTCGCTTCCCCTGTCTGTCTGTCCCTATGTATGCTTAGATCTTTAAAACTAACGCAACGGATTTTGATGCGGTTTTATTAATAGACGAGCTTTTACCCGCGATTTCGTCCGCATAAATTATATACCAGATTTTAAGTCAGATGTTACGCTACCAAACAAAAAAAGTTTCATCAAAATCGGTTCATTAGTTTTTGCGTGATACTCGAACAAACAAACACCCAAACAAACAAACAAACAAACAAACAAACTAAATTCTTTTTTCAAATTTACAGTTTTATAATAGTCAAGATAAAGTGATTCAAGAGGAAGGGTATATAATACAATCACTACCTATCAGCATTGCACCCGTGCGAATCCGGGGCGGGTCGTTAGTTATTATTATAAGAGATAAGCGTATTTTTGGTAACTATAAGCTGCAAGGCTGGTTCAGTATTCCTAATAAGGTGTAGACTGTAGACTCTACAGTCTACACCAACTCTACACAGAGATGCTCTACAGTGTAGAGCATCTCTGTGATGGGGTTTGGCCAGGTCTGGCTGACATGACACTAAAACTGACAGACTTAGGTTTTCTTCTATTCGCACAGCTATAGTGCATACTAGATCAGCCTTGCAGCTGATCTTCCTAGCAGCTGATCGTTAATTTTTACTAACCTTTAAACGTCTGTTACTCCTAAACCGAATGGAGTTATGCAGGCAGACCTGGTCCATCACCATGCAGAGATACTCTACACCCTATGAACACTGAATCAGCCTTGCAGCTGATGGTTACCAAAAATACGGTTATCTGTTATACTATATTGTTTGCTTTAGGTTCCCTTGTATAAAATATTATACAAGGTACTACCTACCTGAGACCTGCTGATAAGTAGGTAGATATTTATTGAAAAGTATACGACATTATACGAATTGCGAATGAATTTTATGTAAAAATTGCCTGGTGATATCTAGAAATTCAATGCAATCTTGACACCTATCTACACACCTATGTATGAATATAGGTACTTACTCTGTGAAAATGTAGTTATCAAGCAACATTTCTTTCAACATCCTGTTGTAAATTTTCTGAAAAATGTTCGCTACGAGTAAAATATTTTGCACATTATAAAACATTATAATAAAATTATGTTTTTATTTCAGAAAGAATAATGTTTTAGTTGGTGAAAGGCGGACATTTTGTGATAAAATTATTAAATTACGAGCTTTTACCCGCGACTTCGTCCGAATAAAATATATACCAGATTCTAAGTCAGATCATAAGCTATCAAACAAAAAAAGTTTCATCAAAATTGATTCGGTAGATTTTGCGTGATGATCGATCAATCACACAAACAGACAGACGAAAATACCGAAAATTTGTGATTTGGAATTACGACGGACGTATACGACGTACCGACGTATACGTTAAAATACGGTAGTACATATAATAGTCTGTGCGTTAAAACATGATTCGGCTTAATTTATGATGTGCTTGAAGGAGACTTTATGAAATGAAAAATTTGGTTTTTTACGGTATTAAAAAGGTTCGTCTAATCTCTTCAAGTTGTACAAAAATTAGTTATATAAAATTTAACACGTCTTCACTGATAGTTAACGACGACGTTAAGCTCGACGATTGGCTAAAATGCAGCGCAGCCATTGGTGAATTGTGAGTGGTGGATCACGTGATATGCGATGCGTTCAGAAGCTTGAACACCAAACAGGACACCAAAAAACCATATCGTAACGTAATCTTTTTTTGTGAATATCTTCAATGATGTGCAGACACACTTCTGTTACAGTTTTATAATAGTTTAGTACAATTAGGTACTACAACCATGAAAGGGTAGATGAAAGGTGATAGAGCCCGTGACAATCAGACCTTCGTTATTTTATAAAAGCTGAAAGTTTCTCAGCGCATGCCCCCAACACAGGTAGGAAATTCGTAGGGTAGGAATGATGGGCAACTATGAAGTTTGAGTCATGGTTGCTTTGGCAGGTAGCTGGTTAAAATTGTCTGGCAATGGAATTGGAAATATCGAAACTGTCGGGCTACTTAGGAAACATCTTCTTATAGGATAACTATTTATTAAAGTTGAAGGATGTCTGGCATTTAACTATAGGTACTTATGTTAGACTTAGAGTATAAATATAAAAGCTGAATATTATACCTACATGTTACTTGGGTAACTATTAGATGTTTTCTCAGTAGCCCGACAGTTTTGATACTTCTAACCCTTGGCCATACAATTTTAACCTGCCACCCGCCAAAGCAACCATGACTCAAACTTTATAGTTGGCCATCATTCCTACCTGTGTTGGGAGCATGCGCTGAGGAATTTTCAGCTTTCATAAAATAACGAAGATCTGATCGTCACGTGCTCTTGGACCATGATTGATAAATTATTGAAGCAAAGTTTAAGACCACTCTGAAAGGGAGAGTTCATACCTACATTGCTGAGAGAGCTTGATATGTATCATGAAAGCAGACTAAACGGTATCAAGTTTATATCAAACTAACCGGTCGATGTACTTCAAATTGGCCAGCATGTCCATCAAATAATTCAAATCATACAAAAAATTATAAAAAACCGGCCAAGTACGAGTCGGGACTCGGGCAATTAGTGTTCCGTAGGTACTACCCCTTGTTTAACATGGGTCATTGATAAAACCACTATAAATTGACACTTACTTAGTATGTGGTCACATACTAACTGAAGATCATTTTACACATGGTCTCACTGGTGTTAGTTTTTTGGGTATAGAAAAAAACTATCCAAGTTAGAGCCACCCTGATTGATAACTGTCCCGCCATCTACACGTTATTTCGATGTTCATGATTTTTTTCAGATCTTATACGGCTATATTTTTTGAAATAGAGGTGGGGACAGTAATTTCTCGGATTTTCAAACGTTTTTATAAAAAAATTGAAAAGTATATTTTTAGACTCTTATTTTCATAAGCTTTCAATTGATACCCCACACCATAGGGAAGAAAAACATTTTTTTTTATTTACATTCTTACTCCCCAAATTGCCCCCCAATATAAAAATTTTGCTTTTTTTACTTCATTTATGATATTGGACCAGCAATTGCTATATCTGTACCGAGTTTCAACTTTCTATGTCTTACGGTCTCTGAGAAAATGCCTGTGACAGACGGACGGATAGACACCGAGCTGATTCCATAAGTGTTCCATTTTTCCAATTTTGGTACGGAACACTAAAAAACTATGGCACAATAACCAAACAGAAAATGATGTGAGAAATTTCATGTGCTGAGACTCGTTGTTTGTGTACATTTTATAACGTTACTATAGTTATATCTTTGGTGCAATATGTTACGCTTTAATGTCTAATCGAATAGATACCAAGAATGTAAACAGAACATTTTGAAACGGCCGATAAAAATAAATACATTTCGATGATCGATATATTCATTTTAAATTCAAACAGAATTCGTTTAACTTTTAGCGAATTCACCTGAAAAGTTGCTACGGAAATGTAGCCCATATTCCCTTGAACTAAAGATCTAAATTGGTGGAATTTGTTACTTTTATGTATGGACAATTTGCTGGCAATAAGCCAAGAAACTGAGGTGATATTGGATGTTACTATTCGAGTTTATTGGTCCTGTAACCATGGTCAAAGTTATACGGTAACCCTTCATAAAACATGCATTTGTGGTTTTTACGATGACATGATGTTAAATGTAAAACAGAGTGGTATTCAGAAATAGAAACTAAGTACAATATGTACAGTTATAATAATGGCGTCGAGGCTCTTGTGGCAATTATATCTAATGTCATTGCCCTGTGGCGTGGTGAATATTATGGGGTCCTTCTTAAAATTGCTGAATGTTTTCGGACCTTCAAACTAAACAACTTTCTATGGAACTAACAGAATATCGCGAAAGCAATCTGTTTTCATATCTACGGAAAAAATCTGCTGTCCCTGATTTTTTTTTTAATTCTCCGTGTTGGTTCCATGGTGAAAGTTGTTCACCACCCATAGCGATCAGCTTCACATACGCATAAGAATTTCTTCTTCAGCGTACCTATACAGGTTTCGATTTGACAAAGTTTTTCTTCACCTTTTCGTTAGAGCGAGGCGGCCCGCGGCGGGGAGCTTTTGCGCTTAAAAGATGTACAAAAATTGAAATGAAACTTCGCGGGATTGGCCGTCTTGTTGAGCTTGCTAAAGATCGACCGGATTGGAGGCTTAATGTCCAGAGAAAAGTATAGTACGTAGAGGAGATACCGAACTTAAAGCCAGACCATCCGCAGCCTTCCAGTATCTTTACTGACGCACTTTTAAAGCCAAGGGAGGCAACAACGGCCATCTGAAAGCACACTGTAGCAGCATGCCAACAGATGACACTACCAGTATCCATAGCAGAAATACGACATAAGACAATTTGCGATGTCACATTGGAAACCTGTAAGCTGCTAGACTAAGGTTCACAATCGCATGCAAGACACAAATCGCGCAAGAAGAATTATCACAGAATCTCAGTATATGTACAAGGTTCCGACAAACATCAGTAGGACCACGGCCGGTCCCCAAGCATCACACTTAGCCTGGCGGAAGTACTTCCCTTTTCAATTGAGGAACCTTCCACCTCAGTTCCTCCATAATGCTAATGAAGCTCTCAAAGTCTCCAGCTCTAATCACTCGTTCCGCTGTGGTCAAAGACAGCCATGCATCGTCATTTTTGTAGCTGATGATGACCAATAGTCAAACTAAGAATTAACTTTGTATTTTAAAAAAGGATACTTCCACTCTACAATGTTTATACACAGCTTTCTCAATGGATTCTTCAACGTCAAACAGAAGAGGGCCCTCTTTGGTCTCTCCTGCAGGAATTTGGGGCCCCGTCGCGGCGGCTTCCTCGGTGCGGCCGGCACTGGTATCAAGGGCCCGGTGCCGTCGGGCCCCATGGGAGGGGCGCCGGTGGGGGTGTCAGTGGGGGGCCCTGGGTCGGCCGCAGGTACCGGCTCGACTGGCCCTTCTGGTACGCTCATCTTGCGCTGGAAATTATAAAAAGGTCTATAAGTGGAATGAGCTGTGAAAACAGGCTAGATGCAAATATTGCAAATCGATCTTATTTTTAGAATTCAATTTTGAAAAGTCACGTTATACAGGGTGTACAATAAAATGGGACAGCTACTTAAAGGGGTGCTTCAGACCATCAAACTGAACAACTTTCTCTATGGGACCAATATCGAAATCGCGAAAAAAAAAATCTGCTGTCCCATACATTTCAGTCGAGTTATGTTTGCAGTTTTGTAAGGGAGAGCGGATTTTTTTTTCGCGATTTCGATATTGGTCCCATAGAGAAAAATGTTCAGTTTGATGGTCTGAAGCACCCCTTTGAGTAGCTGTCCCATTTTATTGTACACCCTGTATGTAGGTATTATTGTAAATGGTTGTGTAGCAAGACATATTTATTTTTTGACAACTAGTTGGGAATCTTCTACGACTAGGTACTGCTTCTACGATAGCAGCAACTGGTTACCAACTAAGAATAGATAATCGTCTTTGGTACCTAACTTAGTAAAGTTGCGTTGTTTACTTATACGAAAGTACGTTTAGCATTAAGGTTTAGCACTGCTTAACTGAACCGTGATTGGACTTCGTGCGAAGCTTAGCTTTTTAAACATTTGATATTACGCTAATCGCGGTGCAGCTCATGACAGCCGTTAGAGGCTTAGAGCCGTTTTGACGGATCGCTCAGACGTTAAATGCTGTTAGTCACATAGTAAAGAAGTCAAGTTTATCGCGATACAGAATTCAGCACAGTTGAATAGTAATTGGATTGCAATATGTGATTATAACTCAAATTGGATTAGGATTGGTTGAGAAACTCGGTTGCTATCGCAGCCGACAAGTATAAAAAAATTATCGTTTGCTCCTTTATATAAAATATACCTGACTACCTTCTCGTAGAATATAGTCGTGAGCATATAGTTATGCTACCATCGACACGCGAAGAAAAACACGAAGAAGGGATATTGGTACCGATTCGGATTGTACCACGACTTAACTTAACTTAAGGAGGAAAAAATGTAGGTCGTGTAGGAATAAATTTATTTATTCCTGTCACTTTCTAAAATAAGATTAAGAAAAGAGACAGAAAACCAACAGCTGACTTTAGTGCTGTCAAAGTGACGTTACACGCCCAAAATAAGATGCCATCATAATGTACGCCATCTTATTTAAAGCGTTTTTGGGCGTGTAACGTCACTTTGACAGAACTAAAGTCAGCTGATGGTTCTCTGTCTCTTTTCTTAATCTTATTTTAGAAAGTGACAGGAATACATTTAGTTAAGTTAAGTCGTGGCACAGTCCGAATCGATGCCATTATGTAACCTATCTAAATAGATGTAAAATGTTTATTACACTTATCCTTATGTGTATTTTTTCGTAATTTAAAATAATAATGAAATTAAATTGAACAATGTTTCATAGCGCAAGTTATGGGCAGTAAAATGTTAACATAACCTCGACTCCGCCATTTTAAACATTTAGCACTTAATCAACGTGACTTTAGGCCGTTAAAAGAGGCCGGTCAAGAGCGCAACGAGTCATGCAAAAATTGGGTTCCGTAGCACTAAATTTTTTATTTTATGCACACATAAAATCGCGGCCGTAATCTCAATCTGAAACTTTGCCACAATTTACGTATTCTAGCTACAAGGTTCTACTAGCATATTTACTGTTTTGGGATGGAAATATGAAGTAATTTATGTAGTTGGGCTGCCTTCACTTCAACAGGTACCTACAGTGCACTAATTATTGGGCTTAGATCAAAGTAAAATGAATGGATAGGCCCAAAGCGCTTTAAGTTGAAGCACACAAAATTAGGGCACTTCAATACAAATTAGGGTACTTGGTCTGTCATCTCAGTACATTTTCGAAGTAAAACTGTCAATTGTTTTGCCTCATTTTTCTGGTTTGAAATGTTCGCGTAAGGCCTGGTTTACTAATGTCATTGTTATTGGGTCCCTTTTTGCCCCGTACTCGGCATGTCATTCAATCCTAGCGCAGAAAGGAGAAGAAGTACTTTGTTGTTTTGTGTTACATAATTATATTGCTGAAATCATGAAATTTTTGGCTAAAATAATAAAGAATGAAAAGAAAAAGAAAAATATCTTGTTCATTAATTTTCACGTCGAAACGGATTTATAATAAGAAAAAAAAAATACCGATTTTCCTTAAACTAGACGATGTAAGACAGAACCCTAATAATTATATGTATAGGTACATAGGTACCTACAAAAATGTCAACTAAGTTGTGTCACACCTTTTTATTGATGTCACGCTTTTTTAATGCTAATACCGCTTCGTACATGTTTTCGCTGTAGAGAAGATATAGTAAGAAACTCATCATCATTCTTTTGCCCATTTCCCATTATTTGGGGTCGGCGCAATATGTCATCCTCTTCCATTCATCTCTCTTAGCCGTTGTCTCAACACTCACCCCTTTTTTACACATATCATCCTTCACACAATCCATCCATCTTTTCTTCGGCCTGCCTCTCCTACCACAGCCATCCACGCTCGTCTCGTGTCGTCTCATCCCTCCGCATTACATGCCCATACCACGATAATCTATTACCCTGCAATTGATATTCTATTACCCTGATATAGTAAGAAACTGTTAACAATAATTATTTTCAGGTTGATCGGAAACTATGCGGCAACTACCAACATGTAAGTAAGAAAGCAAAGATCAATTTTAGCATATAAATTATTGTTTTAGGATGGAATGAGACGTGACGTGACGTGGAATGATAGAATGACGAAACCCGGAAATAAGATCAACGTTATGGTCGCATCCAGTCTGAATATTTTCCAGCAAGCTATAACTGAACCAAGGTTAATTGCCATTTTAGAAAACATTATCATAAGGAAATTATCCGAAGGTCAACTTTAAGAATAATATAAACAAAATCTCCGCAAAGGAATACCTTATTGATTTTGTCTATCGATCCGTAGGTGGTAATAGACGTCTATTTTAATACATTCGTAAGTGATTTATTGAAAATAAGCGGGATCGGATTAAAATTAAAATGTTCTACACCATCGAAAACATTTATTTTTATAGTGCAAATATTCATGAAATCAAAATAAACTTTTCTACTTATTTGAATCGCAGATTCAGGAAATATTCTGGAAAAATTACTTAGGATTATACAACGTGTTAATGAATTAGCGCAAAACCTCATACACCCCAACTGATTTATAGCAAAATAATTAGATTGAAACAATAATTTCATTATTTTGATAGTTAAAATTTAAAGTTATTCGCATATTAAGTTTTGAGGCAAAAATGTTTTGTTATCATTTCAGCACTGAAAGAAAGCGCTAACGTAGGTACTCACGGACACATTTTTATAATCTTGTTTTGGTAAGTAAGTAGGGTGAGTGTGCCCGTGAGGTGGGTTGACATCGGGTGCAGAAAATTATTAATTTTGCAAAAAAATTATTTAATATTTTGAAAAAAATTACCTATGTTGAAACCATGATAATTCGATTCTACTCTCGATTCTAAACAAACTACTTTCTAGTTTTGCGTTAATTCATTAACACGTTGTAGATATAAGTATAATATGATATACCTACAGGGTGTTAGTGTAAATAGTGGCACTACTTAAATGGGTGATTGTACCCATGATACTGAACAACTTTCCCAAAGAAACCTATAGGAAATTCGATTTTTTTTTACTTTCCGTACTAAATGCAATCAGCTGATCGAACGTTAATAGGAAATCTATTTTTTTTGTGCGAATTTGCACTTTTTGGTTTCTTAAGGAATTTTGTTCAGTATCATTCTGTGGCAAGCAAACACATTATTCAGCCTATATAACAGCATACACCGCATGTTAAACATACACACTCTTAACAATAGACAATGCAAAATCTCCTTAAAAAATTGGTTACAAAATCTATCCTACAACGAAACAGAAACTCTTCTTCTCCCCCCTGAATAAGCAATAACATAACACTCTCTCCCTCTCTTTCACACACTCTCTCACACCCCCACATAAACACACACACCTACTTATTCACACAAAAATACAAACCACACATTTTACAAGTACCTACACAATTTGTACATTTAACAGGTGACATACCTATTATACCTATATGACAGTTATAGCTGATGTCAATATCTCAGGCAGGTAGTCCCTGCCTTTCATGGCATCAGCTGTACCTACCAATATGCCTAGCCTAATATTTAAATGTAGAGCAACAAAATTATATTAGTAATCCTTGTGTAAAATGGCTTTTTGTGATTAATAAATATTATTCTATTCTATTCTATTCTATTCTATTTGCTTAGGTTATAATAATAAAAGCAGGTACGCGGGTAGGGAACCTTTACACAAATGCTAAAATACTGTAAATGACTCAAAAGTGCTTACTTATAGCCTCTAGGATCATACGTGTGGGGAACTACTACAGATGGTCAGCACCCACAAGTTATAGCAAAGATGCCAACAGATGGCGATACCGTCGCTCGCGGAAATATGCTCCATACAAAGACAACGTTCATCGTAAATACGTAACTCGTAACGTACTACAAATAAGGTTCACAATCGAATGCAAGACATAAATCGCGCAAGAGAAATAATCACAGAGATTCGATATATATACAAGGTCCAACTTAGAACTGTTGGACCACGGCCGGTCCCCAGGCTTCACACATAGCCTGGTGGAAGATCTTCCCTTTTCAATGGAGGAACATTCCCAAGTAGCACCTCCATATACGTATTGCATTTTTTAAATTAAGTATACAGAGTATCAGGGTAAACAGTTACATTAAATTAACTATAAGAGGCGATTGTACCCATGATACTGAACAGCTTTCCCAAAGAAACCTATAGGAAAATTGAAAAAAAAAACTACTTTTCATACAAAAGTTCAATCAGCTGATTGCATTTAGTATGGGAAGTCCAACATTTTTTTTACGAATTTCCTATAGGTTTCTTAGGGAAAGTTGTTCAGTATTATGGGTACAATCACCCCTTAAAGTAATAGGTATGCAACTGTCTACCCTAACACTTTGTATTTATCCGTTCCACGGCCAGAGCCATAGATATGTTATACCTACAGAACGCCAGAGCCAAAAAAAAAGCCAATATTTAATACCACCGAGTGCGATTTAGCATGACTGGATGATTTTTGTAAAATTAAAGTAAATAAAAAATTGTTGTTAACACAATCTAGAAACCAATTATGTGTCGGTAGGTAGGTACTTTGTCTCAATGCTAGGATTAATTTTAAAGATTTGTATGGAAACCATTTTGCCGCGGTAACTTTGAAATAAAATATTCAAACGAAAATCTGACAAGGTACTGACCAAAAATACCAAGGTACCGTTTTGGTCTATAAAAAAATCTTTGGTACCGACACAGAGTCTGGATTGTTTTAAATTTGTTTTTTACACTAATTACTAAATGTCAAAACTTCGTTTTGTATGGAGCGGTTTATCAGGTGTCTCTCGAAACTATGACATGATTAAGAAAAGCACCAACATCACATCGCACATTTATCTTAATTTTAGACTTTACTCTGAATCATTTAAGTTCATCAACCCTAACGACTTTTAAAGTAAATAAAATAAAACTCGACGGCAATAAAAACATAATTAAACTAAACCGAGGCAGAATACACCTGCCTCTTTGCCAGTGCCGGATTAACCATAGAGGCAAAGTAGGCAGCTGCCTATGGGCCCAGTGACGCCCAGGGGCCCCGCAGCCTCAGAGAAAAATAAGTAAAAACTCGGAAGATTTAGGCCCACCCTAAAATTAAAAGAATTATTTAAAAGTCTGTGACAGTCAATAAAACAGGTATTAAGCTTTGAACGTTATTTGAAGCCTAAATTAATATATTTGAGAGTAGCGAACTTGATTTCCCGGAAACGAGTCGGTTTTATCATAAATACGCGCACTGTTTCCCCTTCCGTCGTGTGATGTCACATCCGGTACGCCAGGCGGGGGGAGCCGGCCGTTGGCGACCTTCCTCATTGGCGTAGCGATCGGTTGTGGACAAGTGAGTCCATACAATTTTATAAAAAATTTCAAACCGGCACCGCCGGTCGAGCCCCAAGCCCAACCACCTGCCGCTGGCAGGAAAAGAGCTAAGGAATCTAGTGTGAGGCGCAAAAAGCGTCGCGAAACGGAAAATGCCATACGTCTTTTGGCAGAACAATTAAGCGGAATTAAAAATTACATTTTGAGTAGCGTTGCATTCCAACCTACATTGCACTCGAGTGCTTACGTACCAGATCCTAATGATTGTAATAATTTTTCCGATGTCTTAACTTTATGCTGAGAATGAGGAGGCTAATACTCGATCTGAAAGTGTTTGTGCGTTTGATTTACCTTTAAGTACAGTCTTAATTAAAAAGAGCCCTCTATTCCAAAGTCTTCCGCAAATCACGTGGAACTACTGAATTCGATTCAACATTTCAATACTCACTGTCGTGAAATTAACACCCCTGCACCGACATCTGCTTCTATTAGAACAGAAACAGCTTTTATTGAAAAGTTGGCGGGATTCTTCGTTAAAAACTAGCAAAAGCTGCTTAAAGTGGCATGGCAAAAGTGGTGCAATTGGGCTAAAGATAACAACATAACTTTTTCTAAACATAACGGTTCTGACCTTGCTAGATTTCTAATAGATTTGCATCAAAAATATGGTTTAGCTTATTCAACTATTTTGGTTTATAAATCTGCAGTGGCTACTTTTTGTGATCCAAATTTAAATGTCCGGTTAAGTTCTCACCTTTTGGTTAGACAAGCGTTAAATTCCATATGTATAGCGAGTGCGCACAGCCTAAAAAAGTACCTATCTATTCTGATGTCCTAATTAGTTGCAACATCAAACCATGAACATTTTTATGAACGTTTTGCTCGTGCTGCTATTTTGCTATTATTGTGCTCCGATCGGCGAGTGCATATAGGTAATGAAAATTGCTACTGGAATGACGGCTACGTTATTTTCTGGCCAAAATATGGATCTAAGACAGATACAGCTTCAGTACGTCAGTCAGGTTGGCGTATATTGGAAAATAAAGATAATCAATCTTTAGATCCATATTACTGGATTAAGAGAGTCATAGATTTATCCCAAACTAGGCGTACTATTTGTGCTATGGATAATTTGTTTTTGACTACTTGTGGCGTCCCAAACGCAGCGTCACGTACTAACATTTCTGGTTGGATCAAAAAAGTGCTGATGCAGGCAGGTATTAAGGCGAGCCCTCGTAGTGCACGACCTGCGGTAGCATCCAAAAATTGGGTCCAGAACTGTCCTCTCGATGAACACCTTGCCCGAGGTAATTGGCGTTCTGAGAACACATTCCTTAAATATTAACGTTATGCTGAAGTCCAAAACAGTACTGTTCATCACCGAGTTTCACATATGTAGAAACAAATAACGAGATCAAACCGTACGATAAATATAATTCACTAGCACTTATTGAACGTGGTTTTGCCACGATAACTCACGCTCTTATTAAGCAAAATGAGGCAGTTCAGATCGGGTTTAAGTCTTTGATTGAGTGGGTTACCTTATCGGGGCAGATAACGCCTACGGGTGGTGATTTTTTGCAATTAGCATGTGGCCACAGAGCCGAGATAGTGCAACAAAGACGTGATAATATCTTACGATCTGTTAAAGACCCGTTTCTTAAAGCCAGTTTACGTAAAGTTCCACCAACTTGTGAGAACATGTTTCAAAAAGAAACTTTTTCCTCTGCTATTGAAAAAGCTGGTGGTGTAACAAAGTCTTTTTGGCCGCCCCGTGCGCCAACACAAAACAAAGCTGCTGCGCAAGCACAGCCCCAACAGCAGACTCAGGCCCAGCCTAGTTATGCTCCTAATTATGCTCAAAACCAACACAAAACAAAGCTGCTGCGCAAGCACAGCCCAAACAGCAGATTCAGGCCCAGCCTAGTTATGCTCCTAATTATGCTCAAAACCAACACAAAACAAAGCTACTGCGCAAGCATAGCCCCAACAGCAGACTCAGGCCCAGCCTATTTATGCTCCTAATTATGCTCAAAACGCACCAAATATGGGTAATTATAAGTATCCACGTCCTGGTTTGATGAACAAAGTGCAACCGCAAGGTTTTGTCAATACTTATAATAATTTTCCAATTCAATGGTGCGACTACATTCGCCCCTCTCAAAGACTGCCAGCACAATATGTTAGGCCTTCCCGATCGAGGCCTTATCGAGACAATCAGTTCTAAGATACGTTTCAAAACTATAGAGGACAGGCAAGGTTTACAGGCCAGTCTGGTGTGCGAGCACAACTCAAACGAAAATATTGACTCGAGCCCATTCCGAGTGGGCAGATTGCTAGATTTTGTACAACGTTGGCAGGACCTACAGGCCCCAACACCTTTATTAAATTTAATTCAAAACTATCGAATACCTTTTCTGGCCAAGCCACCGTTACTCACTCCAAACTTAGACAATCATGAAATAGAAATAGAAATATTATTTATTTGCTTTGAAAACAGGTATACAAAAGATGGTAAAATATAAAAAATATACGCTTCTTCTGTCCAGCTGTAACAACAGCATGCAAATGTGTAACAACTTAAAACTAAACCGAGGTACAATAATTATTAACATTCTATTTTATGTTAAATTATACTATTTAAAATTTAAAAACTCTTCAACGCTATAAAAACTAAGATATATTAGCCATCTGTATAAATTTTTTAACATTAATTTGGTGTTTTCTTGTTTAAAGCTTTCGGGAATTTTATTATATATTTTGATACTCATATAGTACAATTCTTCTGGTTTAAAGTTAGCCTGGGATAATAATCTACAACGAGTCTATTTGGATACCGAGTGCGCTTAGGGCAGACATCAGAAACAGTTTTAAATAGATGTGGGTGTTGCTTAACAAACTTGCAGATCTCGAAAATATACATACAAGGCAATGTTAGGATGCCAAGTTGTTTGAAAAAAGGTTTACATGAATCGAGTGGGCTTATATTACATATTGCTCTGATACATTTTTTTTGTGCTATAAATGCCTTTTGGACGTATGTACCATTACCCCAAATGATGATATTATATCTAAGGACAGATCCTACGTAGGTACTAGTACTAGGTTTGCTTCTGCCTTCTAGCTCGCTTCCCGGTAACAATCAAGCTTGTGTCCGGCGTATTATCCTCGCTGTCACTTCGCTTTTTCTTCGTTTGAACTATTAAACAATTTATTTCTCTTAAAATTACGGTGTACGTGAAGTGTGGACTTCACTAACTAACGCATAGAGTTCGCGTCTCATTTTCACCCGGCCTTAGAGGCTCATAATGGAATAAAATAACAATCTTAAGTCCAATCATGGACTAATCTCATAAAATAATGTATGTGCAGTGTATGCAGAGTGTATGTGTTGTAAATCTTTTAAAAAAAAAAATACGATTATCTTTGCTAAATCGATTTAGAATTCATAATCGTAATCGACGCTGTCCCCATCCGAGTCTTCTACTTGGAAATGGTCGTAAAAATTTACTGAATGCGCGTTTATGTAGAATATGTTTCCGTTTTTTTCGACGACTTGCATACCTGGTCTATGGTCAGGCCGCTGCGGTTGCTGCGCGCCGGGGGGGTGGTCGTGGTCGCGCCAGTGCCGCGAATCGCGCCGCGCGCACCCCGCGCCCCACGGACACACGCCGCGCGGCCCGACCCCCAGTCACTGTCCGCCGGGTGACTGAACGCAGCCTTGTGTTGTGGATTCTTTCTATAGCAGTTAGCTCCGTACATACATCGCTCGCGGCCGAGCGTAGGCGCCGGCGCGGCCGGTTTACCATCTTTGTCTGCACTTGATGAACCCGCCTGGGTCACCACTGGGTCCGAGTGCTGCATTAGGTTCCTGTTTAACATCCACCGGTGGTTCCTGCTTAACATCCACCCGTGGCTCCTGCTTTACATCCCCCGGTGGTTCCTGTTTAACCTCCACCGGTTCTGTCTTCATTCGTTTAACGTCTACGGCGTCTTGTGGACTGTGAGGTCTTTTAGTTGGTGACTTTGGCTCTTCTGGCTGGTCTGCCTGATCGCTTTTGTATTCTTGTGTCAGCGGTTGATCTGTTACTGGTGGATTTACAGGAGAATCTCTTGGTGTAAGTGAAGGTTTTTCAGGTCTTTGAACCAACGATTGTGATTCAGATCTGTGATTCAAAGATGGAGATTCATTTCTTTGAACCAACAATGGTGATTTATCTCTTTGAACCAAAGATGGTGAGTCAAATCCTTGAACCAAAGATGGTGATTCATTTCTTTGAATCAAAGAATGTGATTTAGAACTTTGAATCAAAGATGGAGACTCTGTCACTCCCACATTCTCATTTTCCTCATCTATGGCATTTTGTGTTGAACTGTCGTTAAGTAAAGTAGTTTCTTCTACAACAGTTTCATGACTATCTCTAACTTCAGGTTCTCGGGGTATATCAGTGGAGGTAACGAGTAGTATTTCGTACCAGTACAAGTCTGGTAGAAGGCCGAATCTGTCACCGTTTCCGAGATCAGCGGTACAGTCACGTTTTAATATCTCGGTCTGTTCCGTACCTTTCTTTATGTAGAAGCATGGGTTTTGGTGTAACGCCTTAACAGTAACAGAATCATCAGTAACTTGCAGCTCTCCCTGATTCCTCGATACTCTTTTATCATCGCATTCAAGGAACTTCCCTCTTCCAACCATATGAGTTCCAAGCGGTAACTGAATTTTGCATGGCTCCTCTGTGTCTGTCCGTACAAGTTTAAACACCATTTTGATTTATATTCTTTGCATACCTAATAATAACAAACGATTTCAATAAGCTAAAAGGCTGAAATCAAATTTGAAACAAATCGTAAAATTCGTAAGCAGCAGGTAGACATAAAAAAAAACAACGATGACGAACAAATCCTTGAACCAAAGATGGTGATTCATTTCTTTGAATCAAAGAATGTGATTTAGATCTTTGAATCAAAGATGGAGGTTGATGTTGTGGATTCTTTCTATAGCAGTTAGCTCCGTACATACATCGCTCGCGGCCGAGCGTAGGCGCCGGCGCGGCCGGTTTACCATCTTTGTCTGCACTTGATGAACCCGCCTGGTCACCACTGGGTCCGAGTGCTGCATTAGGTTCCTGTTTAACATCCACCGGTGGTTCCTGCTTAACATCCACCCGTGGCTCCTGCTTTACATCCCCCGGTGGTTCCTGTTTAACCTCCACCGGTTCTGTCTTCATTCGTTTAACGTCTACGGCGTCTTGTGGACTGTGAGGTCTTTTAGTTGGTGACTTTGGCTCTTCTGGCTGGTCTGCCTGATCGCTTCTGTATTCTTGTGTCAGCGGTTGATCTGTTACTGGTGGATTTACAGGAGAATCTCTTGGTGTAAGTGAAGGTTTTTCAGGTCTTTGAACCAACGATTGTGATTCAGATCTGTGATTCAAAGATGGAGATTCATTTCTTTGAACCAACAATGGTGATTTATCTCTTTGAACCAAAGATGGTGAGTCAAATCCTTGAACCAAAGATGGTGATTCATTTCTTTGAATCAAAGAATGTGATTTAGAACTTTGAATCAAAGATGGAGACTCTGTCACTCCCACATTCTCATTTTCCTCATCTATGGCATTTTGTGTTGAACTGTCGTTAAGTAAAGTAGTTTCTTCTACAACAGTTTCATGACTATCTCTAACTTCAGGTTCTCGGGGTATATCAGTGGAGGTAACGAGTAGTATTTCGTACCAGTACAAGTCTGGTAGAAGGCCGAATCTGTCACCGTTTCCGAGATCAGCGGTACAGTCACGTTTTAATATCTCGGTCTGTTCCGTACCTTTCTTTATGTAGAAGCATGGGTTTTGGTGTAACGCCTTAACAGTAACAGAATCATAAGTAACTTGCAGCTCTCCGTGATTCCTCGATACTCTTTTATCATCGCATTCAAGGAACTTCCCTCTTCCAACCATATGAGTTCCAAGCGGTAACTGAATTTTGCATGGCTCCTCTGTGTCTGTCCGTACAAGTTTAAACACCATTTTGATTTATATTCTTTGCATACCTAATAATAACGAACGATTTCAATACGCTAAAAGGCTGAAATCAAATTTGAAACAAATCGTAAAATTTGTAAGCAGCAGGTAGACATAAAAAAAAAACAACGATGACGAACAAATCCTTGAACCAAAGATGGTGATTCATTTCTTTGAATCAAAGAATGTGATTTAGATCTTTGAATCAAAGATGGAGGTTGATGTTGTGGATTCTTTCTATAGCAGTTAGCTCCGTACATACATCGCTCGCGGCCGAGCGTAGGCGCCGGCGCGGCCGGTTTACCATCTTTGTCTGCACTTGATGAACCCGCCTGGGTCACCACTGGGTCCGAGTGCTGCATTAGGTTCCTGTTTAACATCCACCGGTGGTTCCTGCTTAACATCCACCCGTGGCTCCTGCTTTACATCCCCCGGTGGTTCCTGTTTAACCTCCACCGGTTCTGTCTTCATTCGTTTAACGTCTACGGCGTCTTGTGGACTGTGAGGTTTTTTAGTTGGTGACTTTGGCTCTTCTGGCTGGTCTGCCTGATCGCTTCTGTATTCTTGTGTCAGCGGTTGATCTGTTACTGGTGGATTTACAGGAGAATCTCTTGGTGTAAGTGAAGGTTTTTCAGGTCTTTGAACCAACGATTGTGATTCAGATCTGTGATTCAAAGATGGAGATTCATTTCTTTGAACCAACAATGGTGATTTATCTCTTTGAACCAAAGATGGTGAGTCAAATCCTTGAACCAAAGATGGTGATTCATTTCTTTGAATCAAAGAATGTGATTTAGAACTTTGAATCAAAGATGGAGACTCTGTCACTCCCACATTCTCATTTTCCTCATCTATGGCATTTTGTGTTGAACTGTCGTTAAGTAAAGTAGTTTCTTCTACAACAGTTTCATGACTATCTCTAACTTCAGGTTCTCGGGGTATATCAGTGGAGGTAACGAGTAGTATTTCGTACCAGTACAAGTCTGGTAGAAGGCCGAATCTGTCACCGTTTCCGAGATCAGCGGTACAGTCACGTTTTAATATCTCGGTCTGTTCCGTACCTTTCTTTATGTAGAAGCATGGGTTTTGGTGTAACGCCTTAACAGTAACAGAATCATAAGTAACTTGCAGCTCTCCGTGATTCCTCGATACTCTTTTATCATCGCATTCAAGGAACTTCCCTCTTCCAACCATATGAGTTCCAAGCGGTAACTGAATTTTGCATGGCTCCTCTGTGTCTGTCCGTACAATTACACCATACACCATACACCATTTTGATTTATATTCTTTGCATACCTAATAATAACGAACGATTTCAATAAGCTAAAAGGCTGAAATCAAATTTGAAACAAATCGTAAAATTCGTAAGCAGCAGGTAGACATAAAAAAAAAACAACGATGACGAACAAATCCTTGAACCAAAGATGGTGATTCATTTCTTTGAATCAAAGAATGTGATTTAGATCTTTGAATCAAAGATGGAGGTTGATGTTGTGGATTCTTTCTATAGCAGTTAGCTCCGTACATACATCGCTCGCGGCCGAGCGTAGGCGCCGGCGCGGCCGGTTTACCATCTTTGTCTGCACTTGATGAACCCGCCTGGGTCACCACTGGGTCCGAGTGCTGCATTAGGTTCCTGTTTAACATCCACCGGTGGTTCCTGCTTAACATCCACCCGTGGCTCCTGCTTTACATCCCCCGGTGGTTCCTGTTTAACCTCCACCGGTTCTGTCTTCATTCGTTTAACGTCTACGGCGTCTTGTGGACTGTGAGGTCTTTTAGTTGGTGACTTTGGCTCTTCTGGCTGGTCTGCCTGATCGCTTCTGTATTCTTGTGTCAGCGGTTGATCTGTTACTGGTGGATTTACAGGAGAATCTCTTGGTGTAAGTGAAGGTTTTTCAGGTCTTTGAACCAACGATTGTGATTCAGATCTGTGATTCAAAGATGGAGATTCATTTCTTTGAACCAACAATGGTGATTTATCTCTTTGAACCAAAGATGGTGAGTCAAATCCTTGAACCAAAGATGGTGATTCATTTCTTTGAATCAAAGAATGTGATTTAGAACTTTGAATCAAAGATGGAGACTCTGTCACTCCCACATTCTCATTTTCCTCATCTACGGCATTTTGTGTTGAACTGTCGTTAAGTAAAGTAGTTTCTTCTACAACAGTTTCATGACTATCTCTAACTTCAGGTTCTCGGGGTATATCAGTGGAGGTAACGAGTAGTATTTCGTACCAGTACAAGTCTGGTAGAAGGCCGAATCTGTCACCGTTTCCGAGATCAGCGGTACAGTCACGTTTTAATATCTCGGTCTGTTCCGTACCTTTCTTTATGTAGAAGCCTGGGTTTTGGTGTAACGCCTTAACAGTAACAGAATCATCAGTAACTTGCAGCTCTCCGTGATTCCTCGATACTCTTTTATCATCGCATTCAAGGAACTTCCCTCTTCCAACCATATGAGTTCCAAGCGGTAACTGAATTTTGCATGGCTCCTCTGTGTCTGTCCGTACAAGTTTAAACACCATTTTGATTTATATTCTTTGCATACCTAATAATAACGAACGATTTCAATAAGCTAAAAGGCTGAAATCAAATTTGAAACAAATCGTAAAATTCGTAAACAGCAGGTAGACATAAAAAAAACAACGGAAAACGACGAGCAATTTCGCAACTTGGAAATAACAAGTATCCAGTCCGAAGTGATATGTGTGACTCACATTTTTATCTAAAACCGTTCCCAAGAACGTAACAGTGTCAATCTCCTTAAGGATTTCCCCTTTATATTTAATTTTCAAATTTATTTTGTTACGTCCCTTTGTGACAAATTGTATGTAATTAGTTTTAGTCAGATTTACACAAAGATTGTTATTTTCAAGCCAGTTAATTACAGTTTCCAAAGTATTATTAATATCATGTTCAAAGTTATGTAAATTATCTTCTTTGCTTGGTACTACTATTGAAATGTCATCTGCAAACATGGTACATTTGTGCTTATGTAAAGAATAAACAGTAAGGGCCCTAACACACTACCCTGGGGAACACCGGAGTTATCATACATGTATGTGGATGGATATTTTGTCATAACATTATCTATATTAAGTATATTTATTTCAACACATTGCTGTCTGCCTTCTAAATATGATTGTATCCAAGATAATGCGGGTCCCCTAATGCCATATTTATCAAGCTTATTGAGAAGAATTGTATGGGCTACAAAATCGAAAGCCTTTGTCATGTCGAGCAATAGTACAGATATATGCATTTTTTGCATTTAGATCAAGTAAAACTGAATTTAGAAGATTAAAACCAGCGAGAGCGGTTGATTTGCCTTTTTGAAATCCATACTGTTCTTGCTTTATAATGTTGTATTTTGAACAAAAGTCAGTAAGACGAATGAGCATATATTTTTCAAAAAATTTGGATAGTATAGGAATTAGAGTAATAGGGGCGGTAATTTGTCAAATCTGATCTATCTCCTTTTGTAAATACAGGCTTTACAATAGAAAGCTTCAAGACACTTGGGAAATGGCCCTTTTCAAATGATAGGTTGATTAAGTACGTTAAGATTGGGGCTAATTCGTTTTTAAGCTTTTTAGAATCTTAGTAGGGATTTCATCGAATCCTACCGCGTTCTAATTTTTTAATGACTTTACTACATTCACAATCTCACTGTTTTGAAATGGCTTTAGGAAAATTGTATTCGGGATCGAGTTAAATGATGTTTGATTATCAAAAGAGTTGTTATTATTGTTAAGTTTATTTGTTAAATTAATATTAAATGTTGAAGCAATTGTTGTCGGATCAGTTATTAAATTATTATTATTATTTATATGCTTTACACGCATTTTTGTTCTTTTGTATATAGTTATTATAATAGATTTTTTGAGCATGGAATGTACATTTTTTCAGCATTTTATAATATTTATGATATCTATCTCTATTGACGCTAGATTTATTTTTATAATATTCAAAACGAAGATGTCTTATTACTTTATAGCATTTTTCAGAAAAATTCATTTATTTCATTTTCATTTTTTTTTTTTTTTTTTTTTTTTCTAGCGGCCTCAGGGCCGCTAGATATCTACTTTGGTGCAAAGCTATTATTATTAACATTAATGTTAATCTTTGGGAAGCACAGATTGTGAAGTAAACAAATCCAATCGTGAAAGTAATTAAAAGCTACATCTACATTGCTCTCTTGAAAGACGTCATTAAAGGATAATGAAGTGAAATAACCTTGAAATTTACTGAAGTTTTCGTTACTATAATCTCTGAAGTAAGTAAACCAATTTTTAATTTCTTTCGGTTTATTTTTAACTGGATAAGAAAGCATTTGCGTCGTATTATGATCGGATAACTGAAGGGGAATTACATGTCCAATCGCCATTTTAATATTGCTGAGTATATGATCTAAACATGAGGAACCTCGAGTTGGTTCATTTATGTAAAAATTTAAGTTATAAGTTGTTGCTATATCTTTAAGATACTGAGTTGATTTATTCGAATCTAAGGTGTTAATATTAAAATCTCCAGTAATTATAACTTTCTTGTTTCTGTATTTTTTAAAAAGTTCGTATAATACTCCCTCTAGACTATTAATAAAATAATTCGCAAATTTTTTATGTGAATTATAAAGGCAGAGTATTATTAAATTATACGCTGGGATTTCTACACCACTGCATTCAAATATCTTTGGTACCAAATAGCTTTGAAAATTTTTTAGTTCTTTAGCAACTAGCCCCCTTTTAACAAGTATACATGTGCCGCCCCTCTTCTTTTCCCGTGAATAATTTGCAGCTAGGGAATAGTTATATATTTTTACATTTGCCTCTTAACGTTTCTGTAAGGCATATGACATCTGGTTGCAGACCTTTGTCTGCTAGTTCGGAGACAGTTATTTCAAGAAGTTCTTTTTTAGACAATAAACTTGCAATATTTTGATGAATTAATCTAAATTGTTGTATTTTATTGTTATTGTTAGAATCGAAAAAAAGTGTTTTTGCTATCGGTTTGTTTTTGTTTTTTATTTATAATTGGAAAATAATCAAATAGAGTCTTTTTAGATACTTTGGGCAGGTGGTGAGGGTTTGAGGAGGTGGAAGAGTTCTTGCGGATGCCTTGTTCGGTTAAGTGATCTTCAGATTGGCTAGTTGAAAGATTGTTTTGAATACTGTTTTTACCTTTAAGATTTGAAGTGATAACTTTACTATGGGGCTTATTGAATACCAGAAACTTTGTCTTGTAGTCAGCGTAATCTATAGCCAAATTCAGTTTTTTACAAGTCATTTTTGATTTTAACTTATTTGACATGAAGCCGGTTTCAACAAATTGACATTTAACAAACGTATTGCACAATAGTTTAAGTTGATCGTTTAACAAGCTTTCATTTAACTAATTGTTGTTTACAACATTTAAGATAAACACATCGTTATTTTGATAACATTTTAGGAAGTTGTAAAGTTCTGACGTTACCATAACAGGGTTGCAGTCGTTCTCTCCTATACCTACCTATTATAATTTTGTCCATTTTACCAATGTGGCAATTTTGACAGTCTTTAAGTATTTGTTCAGTCGATGCATGTGTCCTCGTAGTAGAGGATACTGTATACTCATCATAACTTGTGTTTTTCCTGGAATCAGATAAGTTAGCCGCAAGTCCTACACATCGTTGACTTCCAAATATCCAAATCTTCTTACGTTCTACAATTGACGGGTGTAAAAGCAAAAGCAGCTATATTTCCAGACACAATGGAAAATCCATTGTGTCTGGAAATATAGCTGCTTTTGCTTTTCTGCTACACAATTGGAGATTTTTTTTGATGAATGTGGTTATTAAGTTCCAAGTTATTTTGTTTTTTCCCTTTATTTGAATTTGAAATTTGTGGCTCCGGGTCTATTTGAGATGCTTCTGAGTTATTTTAAGTCCGCGACAAATGTCTGCATAACTGTAATTAGTTGATCTTTCTGAATCTATTTGAGGGTCCTCGTGAACAGAGCTGTTAAAATTTTTTATTTTTGAATCTTGTTCAGTGATTATCTTCTTATATGAGTTATTTTCCAAAATCAGTCCTTCGATTTTTTTGTGGGCATTTTCCAGTTCAACTTTTAAAGAACTTACTATGGATCGAAGTTCCTCGCATTCATCACAGTTTTTGCTTTGAGAATTGGAAAGGCTTTCGGCTATCGAGATGAATGACGGAGACCGCGGTGAAAGGATGGAGGTTCTGTTTGGTTCTGTCTGCAAATCAATCATGATTGCTTGCAAACGCCGAAATCACAAGAAATGAACAATATTATAAATCAAATGATAGAAACAGAAGTATTGGAGCCTGCCGAGCCCAGCACAAGCTTCGTATCTCAGTTTTTCCTAACTCCGAAATAAAAATTTTAAATAGGTATGTAATTGTGAAAAAATTCAGGCTTATAAACATGCACAAAATAGTGAATTTTCTACAACCTCAAGACTGGTTTATCAAGATAGACTTGACCAATGCTTATTTTCATCTGGCCATAGCCAAGACAGTGTTTCCTACGCCTAATTTACAAGCAAAAACTTTATCAAATGACATGTCTGCCCTTCGGGCTCGCGAGTGCGCCACAAGTTTTTGCATCCCTTACGAATTTGGTAGCACATATACTTCGGGAAAGAGGCATTCGTATAGCAGTCTATTTAGACGACTTTTTGCTGGCCGGTCAGGACCTACACCTTTTACACAGCCAAGCTCGTGAGACCACGCAAGTTTTGGAATACCTCTGTTGGCAGGTACATTATGCCAAATCGATTCTAGTTCCACAAAGAACAATGTTGTATTTAGGCATTCTATGGGATCCACCCACACCAGAATCAAAAATTATTGCCTCCTCAGAAATGTCAAGATGTATACAAAAAAATTTTCTTGTCTTCTGAACAGAAAAACTGCCAATTTGAACGAAATTCAAAGTGCAGTAGGAATTATAAATTTCGCCAGCTTTTCCGTTCCCAGAGGACGCTTGAACCATCGAGCACTTCTCAGGCATTGTCAACACCTGTTGCTAATGAATCCTTGTATCGGTATCCGATACCAGAGTTGGCCTTGAACGAATTAGAACGGTGGTCGATCCATCTAAAAAAGAGCTCTCCGATTCACTACCCTCCAGTGTCAAATTATCTCGTTACCGACGCCTCAGGGATAGCTAACGAGAAATGTTAGCTATATGGTACGCCCACCACGATCACGCTCGGTACCTAGCCGGTTCTTCTCTGTTAATACAGAGCGACAACAGGACAGTGGTCGCGTACATGAGGAACGAAGGAGGGACGAAATCGTTGCCCCTCATGGCTTTGACGTATCAGATTCTTGCTATATTGGATCATTTCGAAATTCATGTAGAATTTCATTACCTGCCAGGTCGTTACAACGGCGAGGCGAATCACCTATCACGCTTAACAAGTCCACCGGAATGGCATCTATTGCCCAAGATAACAGCAGTAATATTCGCCAAGTTCGGCACACCGGTAATAGACCTATTTGCGTCGGCGATTGCACATGTTGTCCCGTCGTACGGCACCCTAGACTTAACAGATCAACAAGCTTGTCTTCGCGATGCCTTCAGCCAGACCTGGGACTATCCCCAAGCATGGGTGTTCCCTCCACCCTTTCTGATACTGCATGTGCTGAGACACCTCAACACGGCATCGGGAACGTACTTAATAGTCGCCCCGCGGTGCAACAAAGTCTTCTGGAGACCAGATATAAAGAATCGATCCATAAGCCCACCGTTTACAATCCACAACCTGGCCCAAGTTCTAGTAGATGCAACGACAGGCAACCCTCCAACATTGACCTCGGACCTGATTCTGGAAGTATGGAGATGTGGGGTGGGCGGAGAGTTTAGAAGGTTGGTCATATATCTCTGAGTGAAATGTACCTATCAGGTAATTTAATTCAATTGATGATGTAATTCTATAATTTAATTATTGATATAATTTCTATGGCTTAATTATTTATGCTGTGGTGATCTAGTAATTATGTTACGTTAAATAATTTAACTAAATTTATGTAAACTACGATAAAGAAATAATTCTAAAATTATTGTGTATGTACCTAAGTAGATTGATGAACTATACATTATTTAATGATTCGTGTGATGTTTTTAAAAGAAGTTTACAATGAGTCAGCAAGACTATTTTTTTCAATACTTACCTAAATACCTACATATATTATCTATTCACATTGGCGTCGTCCTGGTCCACCAGGCGATAACAGACAGGTCTCAAATATATTAATTTAGGCTTCAAATAACGTTCAAAGCTTAATAGCAGCGTTTTACCTAACAATAAAACGCTTATTAAGCGATAACCTTATTTGAAGCCTAACATTTCAATTCTGCCTGGTGCATAATAGTAACATAGTATACAACTATTATTTGAGATCCAATGAGGAAGGTCGCCAACGGCCGGCTCCCCCCGCCTGGCGTACCGGATGTGACATCACACGACGGAAGGGGAAAAAGTGCGCGTATTTATGATAAAACCGACTCGTTTCCGGGAAATCAAGTTCGCTACTCTCAAATATATTAATTTAGGCTTCAAATAAGGTTATCGCTTAATAAGCGTTTTATTGTTAGGTAAAACGCTGCTATTAAAAATGTGCTTATTGCAAATTTTCGTTAAAAAACTTTGAGCTCGGTTCGCATGTTGCAGTTACCTAAATAGGTAGGTTGCTCACTTCGCTCTCATCAGGTTTTGTCAGCGTATTAAAAGCTTGAGATCACTCCACATTTTAGTGGATTATGTTATTTGGTGGTTATTTAATTGTGACCACCTAGCCTGTATCTGGGGCCACAGAGACAAATCCATCCCACGGGGGGCCCGAGGCTGGCATTGCCTAGGGGCCTCTATATGGCTTAATCCGGCCCTGGCCTTGAGCGAGCGCAGACTAGAGACAAAACAGTTGTAAGACAGATTCGTCGCACGCAGACAAAACTGTTTCGAAACAGTTTTGTTTCAAACGCGGCGCACACCAAGTAGGTAAGACAAAACTGTTTTGCCTACGTCACGACGCGTAACTTAACCTTATAACCCCCGAACATTTTTCATTGAACGTCCCACCCCCCAGCGCCGCGGTCATATAAAAACTGTAGACATTATTATATTATAGTCAACGATTTTTTTTTGGTCATCGCTGCCTGCGCTCCCACTAGATTCCGCCATACCTAAGAACCAGTGTGGGCATCCATAAATTTTTTATCAATTGATTAATTTTATAAGTTTTAATCAGACTAAATACATTTTTAATCGATCCGAAAAAGATTAAAATTAATTAATTTTTAGTCAACTTTTTAGATTAAAATTTTAATCGTTAATTTTTAATTTTAATGAAAATTAGGTTTGGGCCCATACTGCTAAGAACAAAAGCTTCTGAAATGCGGCAACTCGTTGTCATTGTTGTATGGTTTCAATATTTAAAAGCCTATAGTGCTTACTTGGGACCATTACAATGTATGTGCCTGTGAGCCTTATTTATTTATTTGGTTTATGCCTCAAAGTATTTGTCCAAGTAGGAAAAGGTGAGATTTTTTGTCGCCGAGCGTCATCATCATCTTCCTAACTGCTGTCCCGCTGGGTAGCGGGGTAGCGGGGTCTGCTTTCCTAGTCTGTTTCTTCCACTTCGCTCTGTCTTGAACATCGTCGACGATTTTTTGTCGCTGAGCGTAGTTATTCATAATATAAATTTTAATTTTCACTCGCGCCATCTACCCGCGGTTCATCAATTGTACCGCAAACAACCATAGTTCTTGCAGCCCTAATATTTGCTGACGTCATCGTCTTGCCACTTTCTGTGACTTCTCTCCTACCTATGTAGGCACTAGGCAGTGTCCGGGAAACCCCGAGCAACAGCTTGGGAACAGAGGGGTTATAATGGGTACGTCGTCGCTAGACAGTTTTGTCGTTGGTGTGCGCGCTCACATACTTTTCCAAGGGAAGCCGACAGTCGTTAGTCAGATTCGTCGCGGTGTCTCGTAGACAGTTTAGTCTATGAGACTTTTTGTTGCAAGTGCGCGCAGCTTCATAGCTTTAGTAAAGCGGTAGTCTGTCTTACAACTGTTTTGTCTCAAGTCTGCGCTCACTCAGTTTTCGCGCGATCGCCATCTTGATAGATCGTGGGAAATGTCACTTTTGGCGGGAAACACATGTTCGGTTTTATCGTAAACGTCAGATGGTAGACGATTTATTAAATTGTTCTATGTAACTGTTTAATTTATACATATTTTACTGGAACTGACCGAATGTTCAGTGAGACAGAACAAATTAGTCATTTCGCTTCATTCACGCGCGTTTCTTGGGTTAATTTCGATATTTCGGAGGTTAACGACATCGCGCGGTAATTTCTGTCCATTTACGTTAGGGTTGCCACTTGTTATGTTTAATTTGATTTTTAAAAATAAGTGAATGCTCAAGGTTTACTTTAAAAAAATAATTGAATGCTCAAGGGTACCCAAGTACCATTTCACTTTGTGCAATCCGAAGGTCGTCTTGCTATGTAAATAGCTAACCCTGATATTAGGCCTCGGCCATTTTGGGTTGTTACTGCAACACCTGCACAATATTGGAGCCGCTTACTTAAGTCTATTTCAAGGTGTATACTGGTGTCGATTCGAACTGTGCCACGACTTAACTTAACTAAAAAAACTAAAACTTCGACTAGACTTTCTAAAATAAGATTAAGAAAAGAGACAGAAAACCAACAACTGACTTTAGTGCTGTCAAAGTGACGTTACACGCCCAAAAACGCCTTAAATAAATTGGCGTACATTTTTTTTATTATTTATAATTAAATTGACTCTTGCTTGTGCGTTAGCACTGCATTTCCGCCAGTGTCAAGTATTTTATGGGAGAATCTATCCCAATCTCAGGGATTGTTTTTGGACAAGAACAAGAAGAGATTGAGAATTGCGGAGCCTCGTGGCAGGTAAAAACACGACGCGCGAAACCACGCGAGACGTGTGCTCGGGTCAGTCCCTGCAACGTGACTCATAGCGTACATTATGATGGCATCATATTTTGGGCGTGTAACGTCACTTTGACAGCACTAAAGTCAGTTGTTGGTTTTCTGTCTCTTTTCTTAATCTTATTTTAGAAAGTGACAGGAATAAATTTAGTTAAGTCGTGGCACAGGTCGAATCGACACCAATGTCTCTTGTGTTATTGTTGTAAGTATTACAAATAAATGAAAAGATCTAACTAGATTCCTAATGACCTATAGCTTAATTCTTAATTAATAAGAAATCATCATCATCATTTCAGCTAATGGACGTCGACTGCTGAACATAGGCCTCCCCCAAGGATCACCACAACGTCCCGTCGTGTGCTACCCTTATCCAACGGGTTCCCGCCGCCTTTACCAGGTCGTCGGTCCACTGTGTGAGGGGCCTACCCACGCTGCGCTTTACGGTACGCGGTCGCCACTCGAGAACTTTTCGGTCCCATTGGCCATCGGTTCTGCGAGCAATATGCCTCGCCCACTGCCACTTTAGATTAGCAATTCTTTGGGGTATGTCAGCTAATCTGGTTCTTCTGCGGATCTCTTCATTTCTGATTCGATCTCGTAGGGAAACTCCGAGCATAGCCCTCTCCATTGCCCTTTGGGTGACTTTCAGCCTTTTTATGAGGCCTTGAGTGAGAAACTACGTCTCTGTTCCATATGTCATCAGTCATCGCTGGCAACACACACTGATCGAAGACTTTCGTTTTAGGTCTCTGCGGTATTTGAGACGTGAAGATACTACGTAGCTTCCTGAACGCTGCCAATACTGCTAAATATGAAGTATTGCTACAAATTAGGCACCCACTACTAAGTATGTACCTGGGATGGAAAGACGCGTCAAGTGACGTGACAACAGTTCGCTAGCCAAAGATTAGAAAGTTTACATTTTTAACCGACTTCAAAAAAGGAGGAGGTTTCTCAATTCGACCGTATATATTTTTTATTTTTTTATGTGTGTTCGCGGATAACTTCGTCGTTTATGAACCGATTTTGATGATTCTTTTTTTGTTGGAAAGGAAATATCCCAAGTGAGATCCCATGATAAGGAAACCAGGATCTGATGATGGATCCCAGAGAAATCGAGGGGAACCTTCGAAAATCGTATCGCCGACCAGTGCGTTTGTTAATTTAAACTACTACTATTAAATCGAACTAATGAATTCACCACTGAAAATTGTGAAATAAACAAAATTTTAACAAAAAATTAAAACCGCCTTCAAAAAAACTAAAAATTTAAAAAATAATATTGCAGCCGATGACTTTTTCGTTCGCATCATAAGAACATTAATTAGTTTTATAGAAGTCGGTGTCAAGCCAAGCCAAAAAATTCAAGCCCTGTCACGAATTGTACCGGCTTGACAGCGACTTCAATAAAACTAATTAATGTTCTTATGATGCGAACGAAAAAGTCATCGGCTGCAATATTATTTTTTAAATTTTTAGTTTTTTTGAAGGCGGTTTTAATTTTTCTTCTAAATATTACTTACATGCATACCTACATATACTCACGCCACTATCCTACATGGGTAGGCAGAGACTACGGCTCGCCACACACTATGATTCTGACATATTCTCTCGCCTCATCCACTTTCATACATCTCTTCATGCACTTCCGTCGGTTGAGGGTGCTACGCACTTGTTCTTTTCGGAGAAGACCAATTAATAGGTCGTGGTGAGTTCTCCTCGCACGCCCTCTCTCGACTGTTCCACTCACATTCATCGTCTGTACGTGACCGAACCACCTAAGCATACCTCTTTCAATCCTGGTTACCACATCATCCTTCAACTTGCACCGATCCCTTATCACACTGTTTTTGATTCGGTCAGTCACTCTAACACCACACATACCTACTTCGTAAAGAGCGCATTTCCACTGCATTCAGTCGACTTTCATTCCTTTTGCTCCACACCCAACATTGGCTCCTGCACATAAGGGTAGGCAGCAACACGCCGTTGTGAATTGCCAGACGAGCCCTTTTTGACACAAACCGGCTACTCACTACGGCATGCAGGGCACCATTTACCTATTAACATTATAAATATTACCTCTATAATTATAACCCTATAAACGGAATCCGTATTAACGGTTGATTTATTATGATTGCGTCCTGTTTAGTTAAATGTTTGCCAACTTCATCAGTAGACTGGGAGACTGGGAGAGAATTCCACAATTTATTGCTATTTCATCTGTTTACGGTTTGGTTAAATACCTATTTCTTATTCCTTTGTTTATTATCAACACGCGGTGGTTACAATTATTAGTTTCATGTTGCGGTAGGCAAGCAAAGGTTGATTTTATTTTGAATATGTAAGGTACCTAAATTAATATACAGGGTGTAAGTGACAGCCTAGAAGACCATCAAACTGAACAACTCTCACTATGGAGCCTACCTCAGGGAACGCGAAGAAAAATCTGCTGTCCCGTGTGCTGTGCTGTACAAAAGTGCTCTACCTATACCCGACTAAAATGTATGGGACAGCATTATCTTTTTCGCGTTTCCTGAGGCTGCATAGTGAAAGTTGTTCTGTTTGATGGTCTGAGTTCACCGTTTCAGTATTTGCTATTCTGTCCAACATAGGATGGTGATTTTGACAGATCATTTTAGAGCGATTATTTTATTTTCTGAAAATGTTTGAGCCGTAAACCCTTTAATTTTATGTTAAATGTTAATTAATCTTGCTGTACAAATAAAATTGCGGTACAAATAAATCTCAACTCAACCGTGATTAGACCGCGTGCGAACTTTTAACACATTCGGTATTGCGCTATTCATTTGACAGCCTTTAGCCCCGTTATGACAGATCGCGTCACATAGTAAATAAGTCAAGTTTAGCGCGATACTGAATTCAGCACAGTTGTATAGTAAGTAATTGGAATGCAATGTGACGACCCGGTTGGTGTAATGGTTACCAAACTGGACTGATAAACCAGGGTCCAGGAGTGCTATTTTTGAATCCCATTCGCCGAGTTCAGCAGTTGAAAATGTCAAAATTACTATGGAGATACGCATCTTCCGACTGCTGATTTGAGTTTCAAAAATCGCACTCCTGAAGTATGATTTTTGAAAGTCAAATCAGCAGTAGAAAGATGCCTCCACAGTAATTTTGATATTTTCAACTGCTGAACTCAGCGAATGAGATTCAAAAATCGAGTTCGAATCCCGGTTCGGTCATGGATGTTTTATGTTCGTGCCGTTGTTGTATGGTTTCCATAACAAAAAGCCTATAGTGTTTACTTGGGATCATTACAATGTAGGTGCGTGGGTGCGTGCGTGGTGGTGTCTGGTGGTATGTGGCTGTGAGGGTTATTTAAAAAAAAGTTATTAGAACTAAAATTGAATTAGGATTGAGATTTGATGTTTCAAATTAGCGCAATCGCCCTCTTGGTAAAATGAAAACATTCGATCGACACTACTTCGATCCATTCAGTTGAAGCAGAGGGTCTACCCGCACATTCGATTCGAACTTTTGCGTGAATGTTTTCGTTCCAATTTCAACTCTATTACAACGAAGTGCGGACCGAAACAGTGGTGATATAGTGAAGATCGAAAGTGCGGGTAAGGGGGCTGGACCTTTGGACGTAAGCCCCTAATGGACACACTTGCATCCGCTCAAAACCATTACCCTACTTTCAGTTCCTTTAACGTAACAGGGAACATTCCATCCCACTTCCCGTACTATAGCCGAATGAGTAAAATCTCCACAGAGAGAAAGCTTCAACACCGTCGCGGTTGTGAACAATCGATGGGCAAGCGCGCTACGGGCCTATACCCGGACTTTCTAAATTGAAGTAGGTAGGTATATTGACGACCCGGTTGGTGTAATGGTTACCACGCCGGACTGCCAAACCTGGGTCCTGGTTTCGAATCCCGGTTCGGTCATGGATGTTATATGTTCGTGCCGTTGTTGTATGGTTTCCATATTAAAAAGCCTATAGTGCTTAACTTGGAATCATTACAATGTATGTGCCTGTGAGCGTTATTTATTTATTTATTTATTTATTCTATTTCGATTTTCGATACCGTTTCTGTTTGAACTTCATTGGAATAGAGTTGATGTTGGAACGAAAATGTTCACGTTATTTCGAAAATCGAATTTCATCGTAGATCCCCAGGAACCAGGCCTCTTTATCCGGGGGTGCAAAGGGTGCGTTGCACCCGGGCGCTGTTGCATAAACCAATTTTATATTGGCAAGTGTACCAAAAGCGTAATGAAATGACCTACCTAGAAAATGACCTACTCAGAAAATCATTTGACAAGAAAATGACGTACATCGACAATGACCTACTTCTCCATAATGGGCGCAGGGACCTAGGGGGTGCAAGCCGATCGCCGAGTACTTAGTACCTATATTTACCATACGTAATCTACTAGAGTTTTGAAAATTACACACTTCATTATATCTACCTTAAAAAAAATAAAAGGCACTATTATTTGGGGTCGGCGCAATATGTCATCCTCTTCCATTCGTCTCTCTTAGCCGTCATTTCAGCACTCACTCCTTTCTTATACATATCATCTTTCACACAATCCATCCATCTTTTCTTCGGCCTTCTTCTCATACCGCAGCCATCCACCAATTTAGGTTATAAATACGACTCTTGCACGGATAAAAAGGATTTCTTGAAATAAGACATCATATTAATTTCGATATATGTACGCACGGCGACAGATCAACCTACCCATAGTTCGACCTTATGTCCATGAACATAGAGTTCAACTATGGGTAGGTTGATCTGTCGCCGTGTGTACATATGAGAGCGCCACATTCTTGGATCAATGCAATTTGCTTTCAGTCAAGACAATTGTCTTGTCTTGTCTCGAAACTAATATGATATCTTATTTCAAGAAATCCTTTTTCTCCATGTGCAGCTTTCGGCACATTCGTTCAGTTGCGAGTTGTGCAGATGTTGTTGTTGTCTAGACTTTAGATCGATCGATTTTTTTCTCGTTGGTATGTACAAGAATTAAAATGATACTGCCCTAAAAAAAAACACGCATTATTTAGAGTCTAAATAATGCGTGAATTTTTTTATTGGCAAGGGGCGCTAATTTTCACACTCCCTGACGCCCATATGGTTAAGACGGCCCTGCCAGAAACGCACAAAATTATCACGTGATGCGCTTGGCCAACGTCTCCCATAGATTGTCCACTAGCGTGATTGTGTCGAAGCTATCTCTCTGTGGGATATTTATTCATGTGCTATAACACTCAGTACTGATGGAAACTAATCGTGATTTCTAAGTGCTGCTCCCATTGGTATGCCCGAGTCTCTGAATAGATCTGTCATAACAACGTCTTGTTTACTTGTTACAACAAATAGCAAAGCCACGCGGTTGTTTGATCAATTGTAGTTTGGCTAGATTCCTTGTTCTTGATCTGATGGAATTCATCTTTGTTTAGGTACCTACCGATTACAATGTGACAGTGCAGATCATATGTCACAGGGAAGATTGAATGCCATAGGGAAGATTGAACGTGACAGGGAAGATCAAATGTCACAAGGAAGATTCTATGTCACAAGGAAGATTCTATGTCACAAGGAAGATCTCTTCATTTTTGATTCGATCTCGCAGGGAAACTGCGAGCATAGCTTTCTCCCTTTGGGTGACTTTCCGCCTTTTTATGAGGCCTTGAGTGAGCGACCACGTCTCTGTTCCATATGTCATCACTGGCAACACACACTGATCGAAGACTTGTCGAAGAATGTCTTCTATAACTGTAGGTAATATTTATCCATGTAGTACTTAACGGTACGTCCAGAACAAACGTGTTTAATCCCTTAACTCTAAAAAGAAAACGAATAATAAACACGTGTCAATGAAATATTTAATAAAAACATCAAACGTGCCATTTCATAAATAGCGAAAACGAAAACTATGAAACATTCAGAAGTCAAAGTACCCAAATAGCTTGAGGAAATGATCAAACCAACAATCCGGTCCAAACGTACGTTTCAATGTATAAATATTTAGTGAATTATGACCAATCGGTAAACATATGCCAAAGATTAATATACATATATTAGTTTAGTGATTCATTTAAAATCAGAAGAAGGAAGACGCGAGAAAGATCACAAAGTAAAAGATGTGCTAGAAGGGGACAAGGGAAGGCAGCCAATGGTGACAGTATAAGAGTATTGGCTGTGTGCATGACACTAGCGCCATCTAGCGCAATACGGTCCATTGGATTATTTGTATTACATAAAATGTTAGGATAAACTTTGTTATTTTAAATAAAGTAAAACTAAATAAATGAGCAATATTGACGATATTAAAAATGTTATAATATAGCTAACTAGTTGGGATTCCCATTCTTTGTTACAAAATTCTCATACAAACTTTCGTCGCCGTCAGTAGTACAAATTTCTGCCACAGCGTGCGCTGCTGCGTGGGACTTGACAGTTCCTTCTTCTTCCTCTTCTTCTTGACTGCCTCCGTGGTCTAATGTAGGGCTATCACACGCTATCACGATTGCGTACGAGTAAACGGTTTTTTTTTTAAAAATAAGCCTGCTAATAATTATTGTGATGTGTATGGTTGTTCCAGTAGAAAATCTAACAAAATGTGTCATTTTTCACATTGCCTACGGATGAAGAAAGGTACTTAAGGTGGTTTCAGTCCATACAAACGTTTGACACACAATCAAAGCTATGCGAGGTATGTGAGCGATCGATGTGAAGATACGTAGCTAAGCTTAGCTTAGCCTTAACTACGTAGCGTATCTTAGTTACCTAGTGCTGTGATTGTGTGACACATGACACGGAGGTCGTTGGTTCGATTCCCATGGGGGCTACCTAGTGAAAGTGTTACTTTGTGAGTTTTTCCCCAGTTGGTAAGGACATCCCCCTCGGGGAATATAGTCGTGAGCATATGCTATATGGTAAGGACGTTGCAGGCTGAATCACCTGATTGTCTGAAAGAAAGATGATTCCGTTTCGTTAACGTCAAACCGTTGGTCCCGGCTACTATCTCTGGTGGTAGTAGTCGTTACATAAAAAACGACATCAGAGGCCGTAAGGCAGCTTGAAGAAACTCTGATACCAGGGCTTGCTGCCCACACGATAAGAAGAAGAAGAATCCCTATTACACATCCCAAGCTCATATCTTTAGCATGCATCTCTCGCTCCAATTGTATGTAAAAAGAACTCGCTTAAATTAAATTAAATTAAATACTCATTTATTTCGGACCAAAAAAGACAATCCATAATTTTGTTAGTAGGATGATTAGTAACAATGTTTACTTAAAATAGCTTAGCTTATACCCTCGTCTGCCAGAACTGCGCTAAGCTAAGTTATGAAAACGGAGTGATCTGAGTGGTAATTTTTTTCATCGCACACAGCATAGCTATATCGTACATATCTGGTGGACAGTCAGGCTACGTCGCATCGCCCTAATGGATTTTCCAGCCATTTGCGATATACTTAAGTTTACTGTACATAGCCACGAACTTCGGGCAAAGCTTCTGCCTTGTACACTGTAAGACAAAGTAAGTGAACACTCCATGGTTCAGAAACAACGAGCGCGAACGTGTCGAAGTTAATGAAGTGAAATAGATAAACCAATATTCAAAATGGCGGCTGAGTGAACTCGCGTGTGAGTTGTGACTAGGGTTGCCAGGCGTCCGACTTTAGTAGGACATGTTTGGTGTTTTACGGCTTGTCCGGCCAAATATTTACAAGTCCGGCTTTAAGTCGTTTTTGTAGGCACTATCTAACTAGATAGCCGTCCGTTACGTTATAAATAATACAATACAACACAGAACACACTAAACACATAAATTACAAATAGTACCTACACCTAGTAGTATTTATGTATACATTCCTAGAGCGTCGCCGCAAGACATGTTGCCCAACAAGCTAGCAGCATTCCCCCCTCTCTGGGTGTAGAGACTGATTCTTTGTGTCAGGAAGCTGCCAGTTTTGTGGTCACCAGAGGTATCATTCAGATGCTCCGATAGGTCTGCAACGAACGCTCTGAGCCCCAAGGACCCAGCATCTCTAAAACTATTTGCGTTAACACGTAGCTGCCGGCCAAATCACTAGATAAGTAGAGCTATTAACTAGATTCGCACGCAATTCACGCAGCGAGAGCGTGATAGGCCAGGTAATATGTAGGAATTTGCGCGGCTCCACCGATTTTGATGAAGTTCATAAATAAAGTATGTAAGGGGTTTACCACAGACCGAATAATCGGCAAAGACCGCACTCATGTCAGTCTATGGTTCTCAATATGTCTGGACTTGGAACCCAAAAGTCCGGCTTTTCAATGGCTATGTCCGGCTTTCTGTAAAAATCACCTGACAACCCTAGTTATGACTAAATGGCTGTATAAGTCTTATGAAGGTGACGGTTTATACCGTGATTTACCGTCTTGTTAACCGATTACGGTGAAGGGAAGGTAATGATTTTACTTCGTTACACAAATAAGAATTTTTAACGACATTGTGGGGGTGATAGATTTCCTTTAGATTAGTTTAGCTCACTAGCTCACTACCGTGACAGCTAGCGCAATAAAATAGGCATAATGTATGCCTAGCCACTGGGCGGATGTGGACGAACTCGAAAACACTTGACAAATCATTCCATTCTAAAACCTTTAGGCTGCCTGTCCATTGACGCGAGCTGGCTGGGCGAGCTGTGTAGCTGTGTAAATATTAACCAATCAGGAGCTCGGCCGATCTCGGCCTTTGGCAGCTCGCCCAGTCAGCTCGCGTCAATGGACAGGCAGCCTTAAGTAGGTAATAGTGAGCCTCGCTATTACTAATTATTATTAATTTCACATTATAATATGTCACATTCAAAGATTTTTTTCAATAAAATCTTTGGTCACATTCTTACATAAATATTTTACATAAAATGTCCATTCATAGCATGATCGTCAAATTGTATTATATTAAAATTTATAAAGAAGCATAGCATAAGCATATGCTCATAGTATAGTCAGAGATAGCAGAGCAGAGAGCATTTTTGCGTTCATTTGTTGTATCGTTAATTTGGTTATTGAACCTTTATGTTTTTATACTCTGTAGTATATCAGAGCAATGCCGCGTGAAAACATCAAAGTCTTGATTATTTACAAAACGTCTTCAATTAAATTCTTTGTTAACGATACTCTTTTGATCTCTGCGTATAAATAATCTCCACAGAATGTTAACTTATAGAATGTGAAGAACGGAAACCTTTGTAAAGAAATTCTTTTCTAAAAATAGTCTTAAACTTTACTATAAAATTCACTGTGAAGTCGAAACGAGCCACACTACACATAGATATAAAACTAAAATACGATATTTTATGTGAAGTAGGTAATTTGATTTTTATAGCTGTAGTGACAATCAGAATGAGCTTGTGGTGGTGTGTGGTTAGCTTTGAAGGATGCCCACTTTGTACCTGTCAAATAATTTAAGGCTATTCTACCGTTGGCGCGCTCCATACAAACGTAGTATGGTGATATTTTCAATACTATCCAATTATAGTCAATGAAATTTTTCAAAAACAATCTAGTAACTAATTTCTATGTCGGTATGAAGTCAGATTTTCGATAAAATTTATAGTTTTAAAGTTACAGTGCCACAAATATTTCCATACAAATCTTAAATTCCATAATAATCCTAGCATTGAAACTGTATATTTTAACGAAAATCTGACTTCATACCGACATAGAGATTAGTTACTTGATTGTTTTTGAAAAATTTCATTGACTTTAATTAGATAGTATTGAAAATATCACCATACTACGTTTGTATGGAGCGCGCCAACGGTAGAATAGCCTTAACAACTATTAACGTGCATAATTTTTTTTCTTCATTGTCAAATTAAAATAAATTATTACCGATGTAAATGGAATCAACCTTCAACCTAGTTTTCTTATATCAATATTAACTGTATACTTCAACATTTACTTCAACGAAATAAATAAAAATTTGACAGGTTTTCGAATGTATGGGAAGTGGTCGTTCTTCTTTAAATAACGCTTTGTGGTCGTTCAGTAATTGCTAAATGATGTTATTTATAATACCTAATAGCTTATAGTGTTATCTTTTCGTGTAAATAAAGGTACATTTCTGTCCAGTCACAGCTAGGCTATGGCAGGCACGTAACCAATACATTAGACAATTTTAGTCTTACAGGCAATTCATTGAGAAATAAAGCGATACTTTATTTTTTGAAAACTTCTTCCGAATCGGGCCAGTACTTCAGTAGTCAGAGCGATGCACGCACAAACACACATACAAGCATAAAATTATCTCAATGCACTCTATCACATATTATCTCTTATCCTCCCATGATCTCGATGCACTCTGTCACATAATCTCTTATCCTCATTATGATATCCATGCACTCTATCATATAATCTGTTATCCTCTATTATGATATCGAAGCGAAGCACTCTATCACATAATCTCTCATTCTCCCATGATCTCAATGAACTCTATCACATATTATCTCTCATCCCCCCCATGATCTCAATGAACTCTATCACATATTATCTCTCATCGTGCCATGATATCGATGCACTCTATCACATAATCTCTTATCCTAATATGATCTTGATGCACTCTATCACATAATGATAATCTCTTATCTGCATATAACCTCGATGCTCTCTATCACATATTATCTCTTATCCTCCCATGATATCGATGCACTCTATCACATAATCTCTTATCCTCATAGAGTGTATCGAGATCATAATGAGGATAAGAGATTATATGATAGAGTGAATTGAGATCATATGAGGTTTAGAGATTATGTGCATTATGTGCACTCTATCACATAATATCTTATCCTCATATGATATAGATGCATTTTATCACATACTTATCTCTTATCCTCCCATGTGTAAAGTTTGAGATAAAGATACTATACTACTACTATAGATGTATTATCAGTTTATAACTTTAAATCACGCATAATTCCATGCGTGAAAGTGGGACGATTTTATTTGCCCAAATAAAAGGATTTATCTGCAATTTATTGAATTTCAGCTACGATATTTCCGCTAAATCTATTACTAACCTAGTTAGATGCTTCTTACTCACCTATACAGCCTTCTCTTCAACCTGAGACTCGAACCAACTCTCGACAATTCCATGCGCTATCACTTTTGAGCACCAAGTCACTTTATCATACAATTCACTTCTCATACACTTATTTACACTTTAAAATTTATACAGGAAGAGGAAATTTGATTGGATGTGGCTAACTAGGTTTTGTATAATCAGTTTAGGTTGTTGTGGATAAAAACATAGGTTTTAGGATTTCTTTTTTTTATTGTATAACGTCGCTTTTTTCCTGATGTCTGTTGGTCCCCTGAAACAAAGGAAACATTTCGTTATTACAAAGTCATAAGGTTTACATTAAATTAAGGGGCTATGTAAAAAAAATAGGATTCTTCAAAGCTCCATATATCATGAAGTACTAACAGTAAGAGTATGATTTGCGGATATGTGTAAATTGAACATATAATTGAAGTTTTGATTAGAGCCAAAACACGATTAAGACAAATTTTCTCGATAGAAAAACAAGCCAAAGTAGCCTCCGTTTTGGTCTATAAACGCTTGTAACTGCTAAACTGTGAATAATAGAAACATGAGACTTGATTTTAAAAAAAGAGATTGCTATTATCTAAGTTTTGATTTGATCAGAATTGAACTTACATAAATAGTACAATCACAATTAAATAAAGTTTGTTTTTTCGCTTGATTCGTTCCAGGCGCGCGCGCCGCCCCATCTCTTTCTCTTGCATCTGGCAGTAATATAAGCTATCACACGCCCGTTTCGCTTAAATTATTTTTCGACACAGGCCCTTAAGCAATTTTTTCGTAACTTAGTTTTCAATATTTCTTATTTATTTTAACTAAGCATAACGAAGTGTGAACTAGTTGTAGAGGAATCGATAACTGTAAACTGAACAAAATTTGCGTCACAAAAATCTAGGTAATAAGTATCTAGGTACCTAACTATCAACAGCTTTATAATTTTATTGCGTAGTTAAATATGACGTGGTTCAAGTCGACCTTGATATGGATGTTGATGTTGTCACTAAAGTTAAGTGTTCACGACTACAATATAGAATTATACAGGGTGAAATTGATATCATTAGCATCCTTTTAAACTAAGAGTCTACCCATCAAACTGAACAACTTTTACTATGGGAAAAAATCTGCTGTTCCATACTAAACTGCAGTGCCTACTCGACTCAAAATGTATGCAACAGCAGTTTTTTGTGCTCCAATCAGTTTGCTCCAATAGTAAAAGTTGTTCAGATTTATGGGTAGACTCTTCATCTCGGCCGACGGACGTCCACTGCTGGACATATGCCTCTCGCAAGGATCGCCATAACGACCAGTCCTGCGCTATCCTCATCCAACGGGTTCTCGCCGCCTTCATCAGGTCGTCGGTCCACCTCATACGATAGATTCAGGGATAATCCAAATATGATATTACCTACTAGCATTTGCCCATGGTACAATAATATACTGCGCCTGGTATTCTCTTCCGATCACGTGACTGACCATGTGACTGACACAAGCCTACGTCATCATATCCTTTTACCATGTTTAGCAGCCATTTTTTTGTGACGTAGGCTTGTGTCACTCTGGGACAAGAAGACCTTGTTTTTTTAGACTATGCATTTGCCCGCGACTTCAACGCGTGGATTTCGATAGTGCACCCCAATACATGCTCTGTAGAACATGTATTCCAAATTTCATATTTCTGGTTTCAGCATTTTAAGCTGTGCGTTGTCTTGTCTGTCAGTTAAGGCACTGTTTTATAAGAATACAGTATGTAGATTCAGAATAGCCACATTATTGTCATCATCAGCAAAAAGGTACCTACTATAAAACTGACCTACCCCAATGACACCCCTCAACTGTGAGCCAATGTAAACTGATATCATAATGACAAAGCATACAGCAATGCACGTCACGAGTTTTATCCAAATACAAAACATGTTATATAATTTCTGTCACAAGTATAATTTAAAACTGTAGGGGAAATGTCGTTGTGATATAAAATCGTAGTAGAGCTTTCGCTGTCTGTAAATGGAACCCACATTTTTAACAGACTTAAAAAAGGAGGAAGTTCTCAATTAGTCTGAATTTTTGTTCAATACAAAATATTGTAGAATAGAATAGAATAGAATAGAATAGAACAGAATAGAATAGAATAGAAAAACTTTATTTCGACCAACTAAGATCATAATTTCAATAATTTTAATAGAAATCATTTATTTACATGAATACAGTTTTATTACAATAGATCTTGTCATCGATATTATTTGGTAGCCTGTCGCAGGCGTGCAAATATTATGCATGGAAAATTAAATTAAATTAAATTTACAAATTATTAGATTTAAATGTCACAAATTACCTACAAAAATATACGTGATGTCAAGCTACTTGTTCGTAATAATAATTATTATTATTTTATGAATATCATGTAAGATACGACCACACATCTTAAAGCTCTAATCATGGTGGTTCAAGTCGTATACTTGAAACTAACAGGAGCTAGAGACCAACTTTTCTAAAGATTCACAGAAGGAAGATATTCCCTTTTTCTCAAAATATTTGTAGACATTCCTAATCTTCTTCTTATCGTGTGGGCAGAGCCCTGGTGTCTGAGTTTTTTCAGACCGCCTTACGGCCTCTGACGTGGTTTTTATGTAACGACTACTACCACCAGAGATAGTAGCCGGGACCAACGGCTTAACGTGCCATCCGAAGCACGGCATCATTTTTCTTTTCAGACAATCAGGTGATTCAGCCTGCAATGTCCTAACCAACTGGGGAAAAACGCACAAAGTGACATATCACTAGGTGTCCCCCGTGGGAATCGAACCCACGACCTCCGTGTCGAGAGCCAAAGCTCGTAACCATTAGACCACGGAGGCAGTTGACATTCCTAATAGAAATATAATATAAAAAATTTCCATCATTTTTCTAGACATAATAATATCCATGGAAGATCTTCCCTTTTTCTCCAATCCAATTAATATAAAAATATCACCCTTTATATGCCAAGATAGAAACTTGCACATTATAGGTACTTATTATAAGAAGTTGGTAATTGTAACAAAGTTTCTGTTCATTCCGAAAACGATTTTGATTGCGACTTTATTTATAGGTTTTGTAGCAAGATAATATATGCCAGTTTTTAAGTTTTAAATAAGTTTTTGAAAACACAAAAAGTTTCATCAAAATCGGTTCAGTAGTTTTTGCGTGACGTGCGTTTGATTAAATAAAAAAACAGAGAGACTAATTGATTTTAATATCTCTTCTGTAACTATTTTATAATAGTGAACTAGATGTTTAAATAAACCGAATACTAAGAAATAGTTTGGAGATATACTAGAGTCTACGATATGACCTAGACTAAACAATTTTGTCTCGGTTAGCAGACGGGGTAGACTTAACGACAGTTTTAAACTCTCTCAAGGTCAAAAATTGGGTCCAATTTTGAATGGGCCTAAGATAAATGAGTTATCCACTGTACCCAACGAACCGAAGATGTTCGGATCAGCAGCTTTGACCCCTTTCATACCAACAACTTTATATAAACCTATAGAGTGCATAGGGTTGTCAGCTTAAAGTTTAAAATTCCGGATCCGGGTAGAAGCCGGATTGTTGAACTTTGAGCGGAGAGTTGAAAAATTTAATGAGGAAGTTTGAAGTGTTTACAGTTTGCTCTGAAGTATATACTCGTATCTATCTAATAGTAACAACAGTGAACGTGTGCCAAGAGTCAACTTAATAGGCATTTTATCGCTCTCATAACAATTTTTAAGATTTCTCAAGCAAGAAAACCTAAATTAGTAAAGTGTAGGTATATTACTTATCTCCCTCCGTGGTCTAATGGTTAAGAGCATTAGCTTTCGACACGGAGGTCGTGGGTTTGATTCCCAAGGGGTACACCTAGTGATATGTCACTTTGTGCGTTTTTCCCCAGTCGGTTAGGACATTGCAGGCTGAATCACCTGATTGTCTGAAAAGAAAAATTCCGTGCTTCGGATGGGACGTTAGGCCGTTGGTCCCGGCTGCTATCTCTGGTGGTAGTAGTCGTTATATAAAAACCATCGCAGAGGCCGTAAGGCGGTCTGACAAAATTCTAACACCAGGGCTCTGCCCACACGATAAGAAGAAGACTTATTAATACTTTGATACCTAGAGGTTGTAAGGGAAAGCCAGGTAAATACTGAAACAGTGAATTCTGAACATCCAACTAAACAACTTTTACTCCGGAGACAACGTCAGTAAGTATCATCATCATCAGCCGATGGACGTCCACTGCTGGATATAGGCCTCCCCCAAAGATCGCCATAACGACCGGTCCTGCGCTGCCCTCACCCAATAAGTATAAATGACGAGTAGGTAGGTAGGTAGGTACTGCAGTTTTGTATGAAACGGCTGGTTTTGTTATTGTTCTGGATGTTGGCTCCATAGTGAAAATTGTTCAGTTAAATGATCTAAACCCCTTTCAATAGTACTAGGGCGTTTTGTTACACAATATAACAATACATTACTCTATTATAGTATCCGCTATCACAGGCCGCGTGAGATTAGAGACCTAATCGTTGGCAGTACTTTGTGGTTATCAGATATGTTGATTATCGAGGATATAGGTAATGGTACCTCTACCTCAGTACTATTGACGTGGAAGCGACGCATGTTAGAGCAAAAACCTTTTTGAGCGCTACGCTAGAGGATTCAGAAAGTATTTCGGGTGAGTATTTAGAGCGTTTGAACGCCCTTATTTATCTGGCGGACCGATTATATTCATCGTCATCTTCATCATCATATCAGCCGATAGACGTCCACTGCTGGACATAGGCCTCCTTCAAAACGGGGGGATTTGCCATAATCGCCACGCTTCGCAGGCGGGTTGGCGATCGCAGTTGGATTGAATGTGTGTACTCAGAGGATGCTGCTGCCCATCCTCTGGTAGATCCCTTAGTCGCCTTTTGCGACACCCACGGGAGGAAAATGAGGTGGTGCTATTCTTAGCCGACACCAAACGGACAATATTCATCGTGTTTATAAGAAAACGCATTTTAAATCGAATATGTATGTTTGTTCGGATTTGGCCCGAAATACACATACAAACATTGCAAGTTAAATAAAAGCTTGTAAAAAATGTGTATGTGTTGTGTATTTTAAAGCGAATATGTATGTATTTTCGGATTTGGCCCGAACATGCACATACAAACATTGCAAGTTAAATAAAAACTTTTAAAAAATGTGTACGTGTCGCAACCCTATCGATCATTCTAGATACTGTGACGTCATTCAGGATAATCTGTCATAGGAGCCGTTGAAGACATGACGGTGATTAGTGCAGATTAGAGCTCTGAGGCTATACACTTTAGGTTGTATTTACTGATGGCAGAGGGTGGTAGGGTGGTTGTGGGGAGGGGAGCGTTTAGGCTGGTAATGAAAATGAATGGCTAATTCCAAAGAGTTTGCGAGATCCACACTAAATACGTACAAAAAAGATCCTCAATCTATAATGGGTAATAGGCTAACATAATAAAACCGGTCAAGTGCGAGTCGGGCTACTCGCGCACCGAGAGTTCCGTACCACACCACCACAGAACACGACATTATTAACTTAGAAAAAATATTTTTATGTTCGGGACCTTTAGCGCGAGACCGACTCACACTTGGCCGGTTTTTAGTATTTGTTGTTATTCTGTAGAGTTTGCTCTATAATCACACTAAGTTTGACGCTTGTATGTATTACCGTTTTTACGATAGAGCGTGAAGAAAAAACGTTGATAAAAACTAGTTTCTTGTTGAGAACCCGCCTTAATTTTTAACCTTTTGACATTTTTATTATTTCTTAACAAATCCGCCGTAATAACGCATAATCTGAGAAAATTTCAACTATCTAGCTCTTACGGTTCAAAAGTTACAGCCCTAAATAGGTAGGACAGACGGACGGACGGACAGACGGACAGACGGACGGATGGACGGACGGACGGACAGCGTAGGCTTAGTAATAGGGTCCCGGTTTCACCCTTTGTAGCGTATAGTTGGGGTATAGTTATGGAACTCATGCCGATTTGTTTCTAATAATCCCTAGATCTTAGTGGTAATATTTTAGCTATACCTGATCTAAACGGAGTGTTTCGTAATCGCAGTTGGCGCACATCTTGTCTTGGTAAGATATGTTGGTTTTTTATTTTTATTTTCGTATTAACATATACACGCATTGCTTTACATGTGCCGTTTTATAAGTAAAAAGAATCTTAGCAAAAAAAGTCAAAACGATGAATTTTTAGGGTTCCTAACTACGCCTACTGTACTAAGCCTACGTTGTCCGTCCGTCCGTCCGTCCGTCTGTCCGTCTGTCCGTCTGTCCGTCTGTCCGTCTGTCAGTCCGTCCGTCTGTCCGACCTATTTAGGGCTGTAACTTTTGAACCGAAAGAGCTAGATAGTTGAAATTTTCACAGAATGTGCGTTGTTACGGCGGATTTGCTAACAAATAATAAAAATGACAAAAAGTTAAAAATTAAGGGGGGGGGGGGGGGGGGGTTCTTAACAAGAAACTAGTTTTTATCAACGTTTTTTCTTCACGCTCTATAGTAAAAACGGTAATACATAAAAGCGTCAAACTTAGTGTGATTATAGAGTAAACTCTACAGAATAACAACAAATACTAAAAATCGGCCAAGTGTGAGTCGGTCTTGCGCTAAAGGTCCCGGGCAAAAAAAGTTTTTTTTCTAAGTTAATAATCTGTTCTGTGGTGATGTGGTACGGAACCCTCGGTGCGCGAATAGCCCGACTCGCACTTGACCGGTTTTATTTATATTTATTTCATAATTCCGTTTCCATTATGATCTAATCTTTCGTCCGATTAATAAAGTAAATAAAATTATGCTTTTAGAGTGTAATACCATCAATGAACGTAACCGTTTGTTACAATAAATTGAAAGGGGGTGCTTCAGACCATCAAACTGAACAACTTTCACTATGGAGCCAACATCGAAATCGCGTATGTATGGGATCTCAAATGTATGGGACGGCAGATTTCTTTTATTTTTTCTCGACGTTGGCTCCATAGTGAAAGTTGTTCAGATTGATGGTCTGAAGCACCCCCTTAAGTATTACTAGGGTGTTTTGTTACACCCTGTATGTTAGAACATTGCCCTTTTTAGTCGTACTTATTTAATTGATTTTTTGTAACCTTAAAGTTTCTTAGTAAATAAAATAAATATAAAATGTTTACAGTCGATGGTTTATATTTTATAGTTGACTCAAGAATAAGATAATAAAATAACAAAAGTATAACTTACAAGATACCTACATTAATAGTCCAATATCAAAGTTATTATTAGTTCACTGCACTTTGTTTACGTGTACTTTTTTCTACGAAAATTTTTATTTTTTGTCTGACTGTGGATTTCTCCTAATAATATTTTATTAACCTAATTTATTTTTATGATATCAATTATGTATTTTCTTGAAAATGTGTTTTCAACGCACTAATCTTAACGTTAATGCTAGCATAATACTTATTTGATTAGTTAAGTAACAATATATTTTATTTTATACAAAGTCGATTTCTATGTAGCCATTAATATTGTATTGTATTGTATATTTTATTGTATGAGTCACAGGTTTACATGTGCTGAATTTATATACACAATTAACAATTAGATCCAATGCAACCCTACCTTTCCAGGCATTTACAATTGTTTAGTGGAAGTTATAAAAAAAATTAAATCTACTTGTTGCCATTTAAACATTTACCATCAAATAAATAATAATTAATTGAACCTATGTCAGTTAAACCTACAATATTGGCATAAAAAAACAAATGACGACCGTACCTTATGTAGTATTATGATTGGTGATGAAAAATTGGAACAGGTGAATGAGTTTGTGTACTTGGGATGCATGTTTACCAGAGACGGTTAGTGTCAGAGTGATATTGAGAGAAGAGTGAATGCCGGAAATAGGGTAAATGGAGCTCTGAATTCCTTTGTGAAAAGCCAACACGTGTCCAAAAAGGCACGGATGGCAGTTCATAATGGAGTGTTAGTCCCGACATTGATGTATGGAAGTGAATCTTGGGTATGGCAGAAGACGCATGAAAGTAGGATTAACGCAGTGGAAATGCGCTCATTGAGAAGTATGTGTGGTGTAAATGTGATGGATAAATTGAAAAATAGTTTTATTAGAGAACGCTGTGGTCTGAAAGAGGATGTAGTGACAAAAATAGAGAAAGGTATGTTGCGATGGTTTGGTCATGTGGAAAGAATGGATGAGAGCAGATTGACGAGAGCAATTTATAAGGCAAGCGTAAGTGGAAATGTTGGAAGGGGACGGCCTAGACGTACATATACGGACCAAATTGGCGACGTGCTTAAGAAGGGCCAGGTCAGATCTACCCGAAACCGACGAGCATGCATGAAAGGTCTTATGAATGTGGAGGAAGCTAGAGAGGTATGTCAGGATCGTAGCAGGTGGCGTTCCGTTGTCTCTGCCTACCCCAGTGAGAGACAGGCGTGAGAATATGTATGTAAAAAACAAATAATAATAAGCTACATTCTTAATCGATTAATTCTACTAAAATACAATGTTAAAGGAAAAAACATTAATAAGTAGGTACCCATAATAAAAGTTATGTAACAAATATTGTCAAGAATGTCAGTTTTCAAATAAAAAAAATAATAAAAATTCAATTACATTTAAAAAGTCATTACAATAAAAGTCAGTTAAAATTAAAATATTCTGGAACACTGTAAAAACATCTTTCAGCGAGCCAATTTCTTATCATTCTTTTAAACTTGTCAAACTTGAGTTCTTTAAACTCGTCTGGAAGTTTATTGTATATTTTCACACACATGATATGACTATTTTTCGAGACAACAGTCAGTTTTGATGGTGGTTGGTATAGCTCATGTTTGTACAGGGCTCGATTTTCTATGGAACAACCAACTTTTTTAACGAAATTTTAACATTACCTAAGTTACACTACGCCAACGAGTGCCATATAAATAAAATAAAAAAATAAAAATGTTTATTATTACTCAATATTTTTAACATAATTTGAATTGAGATCAACCCTTCGAGCATGATAAATGCTTGTATTGGGTTGGGAGGAACTCGCAACTTCCCATGGTTACTGTTCTATATATCTTCTATATATCTTATAACTGTTCTATTATAATAATATCAACATATTTTAAATCCAATTTATGTAATAATGGCCTCGATTCGGACTGTGCTACGACTTAACTTAACTAAATTTATTCCTGTCACTTTCTAAAATAAGATTAAGAAAAGAGACAGAAAACCAACAGCTGACTTTAGTGCTGTCAAAGTGACGTTACACGCCCAAAAACGCTTTAAATAAGATGGCGTACATTATGGATTATGATGGCATCTTATTTTGGTCGTTTAACGTCACTTTGACAGCACTAAAGTCAGCTTTTGGTTTTCTGTCTCTTTTCTTAATCTTATTTTAGAAAGTGACAGGAATAAATTTAGTTAAGTTAAGTCGTGGCACAGTCCGAATCGGTACCAATATAAATCAATATAGTAATGAAAGTAGTGATTCAACACCTAAAATTGTCTAACGTTGACTTGGGCATAGTATAGGAAAATGACAGAAGGTCCACGTAACAGGAACGAACGATCGAAAACAATGAGAAATAGTTAGGAGATAATTGAGATAGAAAATGCCCCCACAAACCACTTGATATTTGCAGAATTGCAGCGTAAAGCATAAATAAGTAAGCCAAAAATTTAGTAACCACCTACGTACTAATATAATATGATACTATACCGACTACAGAATACAGAATAAAATGAATATATAAATTTATTGGGTATCCCATCGGCTACCACGTTCGTTTGAAATTTTTGCGCGTTTTTATTGACCATATTATACCTAATTAGCTAATTACCATCGTTCTCTTGCTCACTTCTTTCTTACACATATTTTACTTTCCTTATACACTTGATAATAAAGAACCTAATCATATCTGTTAGAACTGTAAACCAATAAAATTTTATTTTATTGACTGAAATTTGAAATTTGCATGTATGTTTCAATCTTTAGTTTGACACAAACTTCCCTAACAACATTTATTTGTTAGAATTGGTGTTTGGTGTTTGGTGTTTTAGTTTAGTGTGCTTTTATTTTTATTCAATGGTATTTTTTATGTGTATTTGTGCTTAATAAATATATAATATCACCATAGAATTTGGTTGGGCCACTTGTACTTCGTATATCCCAATAAATTCTCAACTGTGGGCCAATGCAAGCCAACGGAAAATGCTACTAGGTTGTTCTAATTCTACATGGCAACAGCATTGAAGTATATTTCTCTACCTCGTTCTATCCACTTATAAGTGAAGTGGACCAACTGCACTTAGTGTCTATGTGTACTTTGTGACTCTAATCCGTGTGGGATGTAAGCTATGACGTCAGAGGGAGGCAGAGGGTCGGTCGGGACAAATTTACTATCTGATGTGACTTTATACGAGTAGGAACAGATATTGACGGCCCGATAGCTCAGTCGGTATTGAACCTGCCTGCTGTTTGGAGGGTGTGAGTTTTAATCCCGCAAGGGACAAATATTTGTATGATGAATATTTGTACCCACTTGGGTACCCACCATGACTTCATGGATCAAGGAAAATATCGTGAGGAAACCTGCATTCCCTAGAATGAAAAGAAAATACCATAAGTTCGGAGGTATGCATACAATATGGGTGAGCTTGGGGCGAACACAAATTACACAAAGAACCAGCGCTGGTCTCAGTGTTACATTAACGACTCTTACTTGCAAAGCCCAACCACAAATAATCAATAAAATAAATAATAAGCACACCGTCATTAAGCATTATCTGCGACCAACAGCTTAACGTGCCTTTCGAAAATTTCTCAAGAAAAGTATTATAAATACGGGAAAAGCTGCAGGAAAATGGTAGCAAATATAACCTAATACCCAGAGCATCCATTAGTAAACCTCAGGGGTGTAAAATGTCCCACTCCGTGGGGCGTAAACCGACAGCGTGGGAAAGACAGGTGCCCAAAGATGTTTAGCTAAGGGTTTTATATTCACTCCGTTATTTAATAGGGCGGAAAGAAAATACACCGAAACTCTCAAAGGCTCAGATGGTTTGAATGACTTACTGATTTTTTTTTATGTTACACATACATTTCTTCCTCATTGTTTAAACTGAGGTGGAGGCATACAGGGTGCAAATTTCCTATAGGTTTCTTTGGGAAAGTTGTTCAGTATCACGGGTACAATCGCCCCTTAAAGTAATGCAACTGTTTACCCTAACACCCTGTATACAGGCTGTAACAAAACACCCTAGTACCACTTAAGGGGGTGCTTCAGACCATCAAACTGAACAGCTTTCACTATGGAGTCAACTTCGAAATCGCGAAATAAGAATCGGCTGTTTCATACAAAACTGCTATACCGGCTCGACTCAAATGTATGGGATAGCTGTTTTTTCTCGATATTGGCTTCATAGTGAAAGTTGTTCAGTTTGATGGTCTGAAGCACCTTCTTAAGTATTACTAGGGTGTTTTGTTACACCCTGTATACTAGTCATAGATTCAGTCATTCAGAGTTCAATCTTTAATCTTATTGTAACAATTAATGTGTAACAAGTATAATTTAAACGGATGGTTTAGACCATTAAACTGAACAACGCTACGGAGACAAAATCGAAAAACAGTTATCCCATACATTTGCATCGAGTACCCTACCTAGGTACTGCAGTTTTCTATGAAACACCTGGGCCTATAGACAAAGTAACATTTCTATTGGCGTAGACGCTAGTAGAAATGACAGAATGTATGGATTTGACATTGGCGATCGAAACTTTTTGACGTCTGCTTTCTCCACCATACGTCAAATCCATACATTTTTTCCGTTTCTATTAGCGTCGACGCCAATAGAATGTCAACTTGTCTAGGGCCCTTGATTTTTTTCCCGATTTCGAAGTTGGCTCTATGGTGAGAGTTGTTCAATTTGATGGTCCAAACCACCCTTTTAAATATAACTAGAGCGTTTTTTTACACCCTGTGTAGTTAGTAACACCGAGGGCCCTGGACTGGCATCCATGCATGCATGGATGTCCATCCATGCACGCATCCAATCCATTCACAATAAAATGATTATGATTATGCATGTCCGGGCGGCAACCAAGTCCAGTCCGCCCTGTAGGCCTCGCATGCCACCCCCGAGAAAACGACAATAATCGAGATGTGCCTCCATCTTTATTATTTTACGTATGCTAAATAGAGCGCGCATAACGTTTTCCTCGTTTAAACGCTTTGTCGTGGGTGGCATGCTAGCCGTGCTGGGCAGACAGAACGTACCAAAAGTCCTAAACAGATAGTTTCCTATACACAACCGACTGTCAATATAACATGTGAGCTTAGCTACAGTTATAGACATATGCACCGGCGCGCGCGCACTATTTTTGTACCTCATATAGGTCATACGCGTCAGAACGCGATGTGCATTGTAATTAGTGATTGTGCATGTGTTTTATGTTGTCTTGGTCGTCTGTACTGAGAATTTAGTGATAGTATTAGATATAGGAAACTTGTGCATATTAGCCTAATATTAGCATAGTAGCATCTACTACAGCATGTAACAAAAAGACCCTAGTAATATACAGGGTCCTTCTTAATATGCAGACACTTTTTTAAGGGGATGATCAGACCATCAAACTGAACAACTTCCTCTAATGGGACCAAAATCGAAATCGCAAAAAAAAATCTGCTGTCGAGGTTTGCAATTTCTTACCTATGGAAGAGCAGATTTTTTTTTCGCAGTTTCGATGTTGGTGTCATACAGAAAGTTGTTCAGTTTGACGGTCTGATCATAGCCTTAAAAAAGTGTCAGCATATTAAGAAGGACCCTGTATTAATGAGGTGATTTAGACCATAAAACTGAACAAATTTCACTATGAAGAAAACATCGAAAAATATTTTTTTTTAAATACTCCATACATCCATTCGAGTTGGTTTGCATGAAAAAGCTAGATTTTTTATTTTTATTTATATTTCAAATATTATTGATTGTATAAACATGTTACAGCCATTTTGTGCTATTTCGAATCGAATTATAGATTAAACAGACACCGAGCTGATTCCATAAGTGTTCCTTTTTGCCAATTTTGGTACGCAACACTAAAAATTAAGTCTCGGGCGGGACTTGAACCACTCTTTCAAACCGGGGAATTGCGTTTTCAGTTTTTTATTTAGATGTTGGCTCTAGGACTATTACTACTAGAAATATTAGTACTAGTATTTTTTGTTACATCCTGTATAAAGGACAGGGCAGACCCCGGAAAAGTTGGCGGGATGAGTTGGGTCTACTGCAGAGAGATGTGTAAGAGTTTCGTTTATACCTTCGCCCAGTAGTGGGACAAAACAGGTTAGGAAAAAATATATGTATAAATAGGTATCCCATTTTAGTGTTTTTACTATTTTATTATTTTAATAAATAACCTCCTCTACCTAATAATATTGTACACTTAATATTGTATCTTGGTATAAAAATTTCAAACACGGCAATATGATAGGTGAATCGTCAGTGAATTTAAAAGGCTTCAAAAAATACGACATCTCTATGCATTCGCGTCTGCGCGTGCGATGGTAGATAAAATTATAAACCTGTCATAATTAACCATCGATCAAACTATTAATAAAATGCGTTTGTTTACGTAATCAAATATAGATAGCGGTGGAAAATAAACGTGGAGTCTATAAATATACAGATTATGACGTCAGTTAATGAATGGCATCTATGGAAAAGCAATGTGTATTGCCGCAGTCCTCGGCAACATCGATCTATCTACAAGAAATTGATATCATTAGCATCCTTTTAAACGATAGATAGATAATAGATCTATTCAGGTCGCAGTAGCTATTGGTCATTGACCAAGCCCTTACAACCAAAATCCTTTTAAACTAAGTCTACCCATCAAACTGAACAACTTTTACTATAGGAGCAAACCAATAGGAGCAAAAACAAAACAGCTTTTGCATACATTTGAGTCGCGAACTCTCGCGTCAACACTGCAGTTTAGTATGGAACAGCAGATTTTTTTTTGCACCGATCGGCTTGCTCCCATAGTAAAAGTTATTCAGTGGACTCGAAGTTTAAAAGGTTGCTAATGATATCAATTTCACCCTGTATACTGACAAAACAGTTCCGTGACTGTCTGACGCACAGCCTAAACCAATAAAGACGTTTCTCGTGAAACATGGAATAATTATTGTACTAAAAAGAATTTTTGATAAATTTACCCCCGAAGTGGTTTTCCAAACTCCACGCAAACGAAGTCGCGGGTAAAAGCTATTACATATTTAGATAATCTCATACGAAAACCAGTTCTCAAAGCCACCCAGTCTACACTAATATTATAAAGAGGAAAGATTTGTACCTATTTTTGTATGTTTGTATGTTTGTAATGAATAGGCTCAAAAAGTACTGGGCCGATTTAAAAAATTCTTTCACCATTAGAAAGCTGCATTCACCCTGAGTAACATAGGCTATATTTATTGCTAGAAAAGATTAGACGTCCACCCGTGCGAAGCCGGGACGGGCCGCTAGTATGAAATAAAAAGGTTAAACCGAAAAAACTGAAAATAATCAGTCAAACCATGTCTTTTATTTGTAGAGTTCGCATCAAACCCGGCTTAACCCGGCATGATGCCCGACTTCCTGTCGCGAATCGTGTCGCTATAAATTGTTTCGTCGACCATAATATAGACAGTAGTAGATAGGTAGGTACTATACAATTTTTAGAGAACAACAAACAAAATACAGAGCAATTAGTAATTTCCTTTTTTTGAAGTCTGATAAAAAGGAAAAATGTCAAATCTTTTGTAAATGGGAAAAAAATTTGGTCGAAGATGAACTCTAAGTTGATCGATTTCCTGACTAAAAAAAATCCTTATCAATTAGTTATTTTCAGTACTTATATACCTAGTAGTTTAAGGTGATCCCCGCGGCCGCGCTTGAATGAGTGCTTTGAAACGATCTTCTTTGAAGGTACACACGGCGACACATCAAGTTACCCAAAACCAAAATAAGCTGGCCGCGCGACGTTATACATTACTATGCCGACGCGCGGCCAGCTTATTTTGGTTTTGGGTAACTTGATGTGTCGCCGTGTGTACATAGCCACGAATCATCTACGAATAAATAAACATAGTTAAAAACCATATTACATATTTCTAAATGACGGCGTTCTGACTGGATTATTTTTTTAGTTTATTAAAATAAAATTTAAGTTTTAAATTTCTTATTTTTTTTTTTAATCTTGTATATATATTTTTTTATATTTTTATGGGGGATGACCTGGATACATTTGACGATCAGTGGCCTGAGGTTGCCCAAAACAGGAACGAGTGGAAGAGCAAGGGAGAGGCCTTTTCCCAGCAGTGGGATGAAGTATAAGACTAATAAATAAATAAATATAATATATTTTTATATTTTTTATATTTATTTATAGATATTTCCTCATAATTTTTTTTTATTATGTATACAGGGTCCTTCTTAATATGCTGGCACTTTTTTAAGGGGATGATCAGACCATCAAACTGAACAACTTTCTCTATGGGACCAACATCGAAATCGCGGAAAAAAAATCAGCTCTTCCATACAAAACTGCAAATCGACTCGAGCTAATGTATGGGACAGCAGATTTTTTTTTCGCTATTTCGACGATGGTCCCATAAAGAAAGTTGTTCGGTTTGATAGTCTGATCATCCCTTTAAAAAAGTGTCAGCATATTAAGATAATATTTGTCATTTATTTAAGTATGTATAGCTCACACACACACATGGACGTATGGCCTTTTGCGTATATGAGACGTTTATTTCACGACTGTACTCTGTCCAGTATCTAAATCTGTCCAGCTGAGAATCTGTCCAGTTAAGAATCTGTCCAGTTGAGAATCTGTCCAGTTACTACGGAGGCACTTGCATTTTCGATGTAGAGCACAAAGCTAGCAATGAATGTCGAGCCGAGTTAGCACATCGCCGCCGTCATTCAGGAAGATCTAATTTGGCTATAAGGCTGCGGTGTCAACCGCCTTAGAGGCTTTGAATGCTTGATTAATTGGGGCAAGATTTATTCACATCGGTTATCAAAGACAAAGGGATTTAAGATGATATGATAAGGGTAGGTAACTAATGAAAGCAAAACGGCATTGTGAGGGTAGGTGACCGCAGAATGATACCTATTTTGTCTGTTTTCAAACCGATTTTTGATAACCAAATTATTACATTTAATATACTTACCTATATAGTTCACTTAACAGTGAATAACGTTATTTCTGCAGTGAATCTATCCGTTGAAAATACGATTCTCTAATTTTCTCGTTAGAAAAGAGTGGCAAAGTAAGTTCGATTTCAGATTTATAACCAGTTTTACAAGAATCACCCAACACCATTTCTTCTGAATATACCATCATTTGAAAGGTAATTAATTATAGTAGTGATTCTACCCGATGGATTTTACCCCAAACACCCAAGAGAAAAGATATTGATGAAAAATTGGATTTTTTGCGATCTTGCTTTCAATTGAAGCGGGATGGCTAATTGCAAAAGTTTGCTTGTTAGAAAGAGAGGCTTGCTCTAGGGACACCCAGCCTTAAGGCCCTATGGTAGGACGAAACACCTTCGAGACATCTTTTATTTTTCATGTTTCGACTAGATTTATCCAATTTACCGAAACCAAAGTCATACCTCAGTATTCTTGGATAGTGTATCTAGTGAAATCATTAATTGAATACACGATTGGAATTACTTCACTCGATAGAAAATGGTCACAAAAAGAAAAATCTTTTGTCCCATACATTTAGCTCGAGTAGATCTGTAGTTTAATATGGAACATCGCAAACGCATCGTATCATGGCGATTATGGCAAATCTCCTCATTTTGGGGGAGGCCAATGTCCAGCACTGGACGTCTATCGGCTGGTATGATGATGATGATGATTTCTTTTTCGCGATTTCTATATTGTATCCCACAGTGAAAGTTGTTCAGTTTGATGGTCTTAACCACCCCTTTGCAGGCTGAATCACCTGATTGTCCGAAAATAAAAATGATTCCGTGCTTCGGATGGCACGTTAAGCCGTTGGTCCCGGCTACTATCTCTGGTGGTAGTAGTTGTTACATAAAAACCACGTCAGAGGCCGTAAGGCGGTCTGAAAAAACTCTGACACCAGGGCTCTGGCCCACACGATAAGAAGAATAAGACCCCTTTAAATGTTTATTTGTATTTTTGTAACACCCTGTATATGGATGTAGAAAACTTACAACGGGATCTTAGACTATAACGTAAAGCAACAAAGCATGTCTCGTTCGGTGAGCTTCCGTGGCAACGGCGCCGGGCGACGTAAGGTCATGTTTTATTGCAGAAGATTTACATTATCGATCGCCGACTCCTCTTTTACGACTCTTTGATACTATATCCATAAAGTTACGACTGTTATCTCTTTTGGGGTGGTCAGAAGCTTGGTTAAAACCATATGGCATTCTGGCCGCATCTTCTCTACAGCGACAACACGTTCCGACGCGGTGGTAACTTCAAAAATAGATTTGACGTTTAAGTGTACTTCAAGCTCCTATATATTGCATAAATTATGTTGACTGACTTTGACTTTATGGTAAAACTACTAAATACCGATGCTTGTTGCAGAATGTTCCCGTATTGTGGGGTCGGATGACGCTACTTCTGGCAGAAAAATTTAGATTTTTAGTGTGGCATGCAATACAGGGTGATTGTACTCTTGATGAAACAGGCGCGCGGCGTGGTGGGAAGGCCTTTAAAATAGAAGAGCAGCGTCGTGGGAAGCGACGTAATGGGAACGATTCCGTGAGGATACCTCCATGCTTCAATTTCGAGGCATGTATTGTACCTACTGTCCATTACAAGTGGCGACGGGCTCACTCCCCGTCACACTGGACAGAGTTTCGGTACTACTAGTGCAACGTGGATGTTCTGAAGTTTCAGAATATCTCTGACTCCTAACTGAGGGTGATATAAAATTGAAAACTTTTAAGGGGTGGTTTAGTTTAGACCATCAAACTGAACAACTTTCACTATGGGACCAACATCGAAATTGCGAAAAAAAACATCTTTTGTCCCATACATTTAGCTCGAGTAAGATCTGTTGTTTAGTATGGAACATCGCAAACGCATCGTATCATGGTGATTATGGCAAATCTCCTCATTTTGGGGGAGGCCAATGTCCAGCAGTGGGTGGACGTCTATCGGCTGGTATGATGATTATGATGTTTTTTTTTCGCGTTGCACCCTGTATAGTCGTGAGCATATGCTATGCTTATGTGTACTTATGATATTGTTCAACAAAAATTTACTCTCGTGTGAATCCACTTATTCGTAGATTAGTTGGTTGGTAAAACCATAGAGAAATTACGCGCTCCCCTGGTTGACATTACTGAATAACTTTTTATTTATTTATTTTTTGTTTTGTTTTGTTTTTGTGAATATATATATAATAATGACTCTGTATTTTTGTCTTGACATCATTTTAATTGTATTGAATATTGTTTTTAATTTGTACCTATATTTTAAGAGTCATGCTGTATAATCTATCTTGTGAAATGTAGCGTCCTTATTATCTTTTTTATGCCTGTAATATTCGCACACGATAATTATTATTGTTTATGAATAAATGAAAATGAACATGAAAAATAAAACGCAAAATCGGTTTACTCTAGAGTAACCGGCAACTTAATCTAAGAATTACACGCGTTTGGTCGAGTGATACCAAATAGTACAGAAAAATTACGTAAAATACGCACGTTATGTTTTAGTTAGAGTTCTTTGAATTGATTTCTCGAGTTCTCGAGTTGTTGAGACATTTTTTGTCGTCTCGACTAGGGCCAGATTTCTCGAGAATTCTCGCATCAAGAAATCTCGTGCAGAAACCCTATAGTCACAGCACCTACCTATGCGATATAAGATAGATAGATAGACTAGAATTTAACGAAGTTTTTTCGAACTTCGGGATAAAAGTATGTTTTTTTATTATTCAATCCCCTTTTATCCCCGTTAAGTAACTCGACTCTTGCAAAACGACAAAAACGTTTCGACATTTTAAAAACAATTTCCTGAGTTTTAGAGGTTTCAATTTCAACCATCCGAAGCATTTTCCGGTGACGTTTTAAAAGTTCACCAACTACATTAAGAGGCTGCCGAGCCTCCTTCTGCTGCCTTCAAACTTTTAATGTAATTTTTTTTATATTTTATGTATAAAGCATGGGGAAAATGCCCTAATAAATAAGTACACACAGATACTCCAAAGTTTTCACTTCTCTGCCCTAACCAACCTAGGAGCCTTGTACCCGGACTTTCAATGTTCGATATATCGCCACTGTTTCGGTCCGAACTTCATTGTAATAGAGTTTACATTGGAACGAAAACGTTCACGCAATTGCGAAGTTTGAATGTGCGGGTAGAAGCCCTGGTGACCCCGAGATTGAACATAGCTAACGGGCACACAAACTGGTGACCCCGGATACTTCGGTGGTCCACCAAACTGATGGTCTCACCGAAGAAAGAACACGTCGCGCGGGCACCCGAACAGGTGATCCCGAATTTAAACTAAATAAATAGCTTTAGAGAAAAATAAAAATCTGCTTTATAAAGAAGCCAACTTTGTGCTGAAAATTTGAGACATGTCTACTGGAACATGCTATTTTAATTAATCCAATCAATCCCAATGATATGAAAATAAAACTATAAAAATCACACACTCACACTCACACACACACCCCCACACACACACAAGCATTACATTGACTTCATAAGAATTCCATGAATCTTAGTTACCCTGTATTTTGTTAAATTTTATGACTTTACTAGCTTTAACCCGCGACTTCGTCCGCACAAATTATATACCAGATTTTAAGTCAGATTATAAGCTATCAAACAAAAAAAGTTTCATCAAAATCGGTTCAGTAGTTTTTGCGTGATGCTCGAACAAACACACAAAGCAAAAAAAAATTTTTTTAATTTACAGTTTTATAATAGTGTAGATAGTGTAGATAGACCTATGTTAGATTTAGATATTTAAAGCAGCTGTTTATTCATCTGCCTTCATTTCCTCATCTCCCACTCAAGACCTTAGGGAGAAGGGAGGGGCTGAAAATGGGGGCTGCGCTGCGCGGGTTCAACCCCGTGTCAGCATAGGCTGAGCCTCTACCTTTTGCCTCAGTCCTGTAATTCTACATTATTTTGTACTTTAGATTGTAAGAAAAACTAAGGCAATAAATGATTTTCTATTTTTTTTTTTTTTTTTTTTTTTTTTATCAGTCTAGTGAAATTTATTAATAGGAAGATATAAAACAATAATTACAAATAAAGTGACTTAAGACTAAACTAATCTAGGATGTGGTGCAGGTTCGGTCCTTGTGGGAGGGTACCCAAAACGCTGGCCGCATTTCCTCGCTGAATGGCTATGCTGATCCGTTGAGCGAGGAAAGTGCCAGCCCTTGGGTCCCCTGTCGAGTCTTTCAGGCGCTTTGATAGGTCTTTAAAAAGCGCCTGTGCATTAGGTCCCCACGGCCCGAGAGTCTCGACACCAAAACCTATAAAGTGGTATTGGGTGCCGATATCCCTGTACCAGTAGGCCTTTCGTTTTTCGGCCTTTCTATTCTTTCTATTCTATTCTTTAAACATGAACAAGAATTAATAATAAGGGACGCCTTACGCCGGTAAACTTAGTTTGGTTATACTAGAATATTATATATACATAACTACCTACGTTTTCTTAACATTTATGCACATTTCCTGCTGAATGTAACCTACCTTATGTACCATAGTTTAACCGACCTTGTTTACTTTGTACCTTACTTAAGGCGAAGAGATAAGCAAACGTTACTACAACACTCTCTCAGTCTCTAAGAGGAAGGATCTCTTTATTCTAAAAGAATAATCTTAGATCAGTCTATAAAACAGTGTCATTACTGACTGACAGACAACGCATAGTATACTTAAACCGCTGAAGATAGAAACTTATGAAATATACAGGGTATTCGGGTAAATAGTTACATTACTTTAAGGGGTGATTGTTCCCATGATACTGGAGTGCAATTCACTGAGAACAAATAAAAGTGGATAAGTATCCACTTTTATTTGTTCTTATAAACTTACTTATTACGAGATAAATTTTAAGTGTCTATTCAGATAATGAAACTAAACAACTTTCCATAAGGAAAAGTGGTCGAAAATCGAGAAAATTGTTAATGACTTCCCATAGAAAATCGATTAGCTTATCCGCACTTTTTATGGAAGGTCCTAAAATTTTTCTCCTCAATATTTTTATTTTTTATTTTATGTACTCAATATTTTTATTCATTTAATCTAGTAATTAAAAAATAGGGGTCTATAAGTCCCTTCTCCATTTATTGCTAGTGCAGCCTTGCAGAGAGTATAAAGGTAAGCCATAACTTTGAAAAGATAATACATATCAAGATGATCAATGGTGTTCAGATTCTAACAGAATCAAGCATTTATATGTAAAGATAAGTTATCCCTGGAACACCTCGCCGCCTTAACGTACAAGACTACTAAACAACGTTGGTTATTAACTTTATCTTAGCGACACTACCTTCATAACATCGAGTTTAATAGGCACAAACGTTAATTAATTATGTAACCGCACCAAAGAAAGACTTTTAGGTACTCCAACCACACCTATAATTAGAAACTGGGGCAAATTAGCTTAGTTAAAAAAAATGTGTTGTAGAAATGCTCACGACTATATTTCCCGACTCTAGACTGCGGGGCGGGCGGGGCAGTCAGAGATTTTCTGAAAACCCAGAAAATCCACGTTTTACTTCTACCTAACTACTACCTAATTCCACTAGCTAGTACCACGGAATATTTAAGAGCGTTTTTTTATAAAAAAAAAAAATTATTTACTTGTGTCTAGTACCGACAGTCTGTTCAGCCATTGTGACTGGTAGTTTCTCTGTAAAATGTTTACTCACGGGCCGTAGCCTGCTCCTTTGGAAGGCTTGCGTGGGGACACTGGTCCAACACGTAGACCCTTTGAGACACTTTTATCTAAAAGCAATGGGATGCACCAATCGTGGTCTATCTCTGAATACATTATGTAATTGCACCAGAGGACAAACCACGTTCGGTGCAGAGACTATTGTAGAAAGGACAGAAAACTACTTAGGTTATGGGGGGTGTACTGGGTGGGCCGGGAAATCTGGGTTATTGCGGAGAGACTCGAGACGCCTGCCGTAACAAATGTCTCTAGTTTGTCAAAAATGGCAGACGGTGACTCGCCAACACATATAAAGGGCCCCGTAAACGGCCGCTCGTAAGGAGCGACAAGGTGGCAATATCTAGTTAGCGGATAAAGTTGTAGAGAGGTGAGTCTGCGGGCGCCGGTTCCCGGTGTTAAGCGCACCAGTCAGCAGGCCCCCGGCGATATGACATTTTACACTTCCAACCTGGAGCATAGATTTCGCTCTGGCAGCTTCACTCCTGGCCGGCCGGTTAAGGCAAGACAGGAGGTGAGGACCAACTCTATCCGGGCCCTCTGGAGAATCGGGTCCGTGGTGTCGCCACTCACCAACAGCTCGCCACAAGCTGCCCTGCAGGCTTATTATTATTATTATTGAGTGAATTGTGCCTTTTATCTTATTGCAATGTAAATAGTTTCATCTTGACTGTAATCTGTACATGTACCTATACAATAAAATAAAATAAATAAATAAATAACAGACTTACGCCTGTGCCGCTGCGACCATCGCTGATATTTGTCAACGCCCTTTCTTCAGTTCCCCATCCCTATAGCAGTTAGATATCGCAGTAGGTTTTTAACAGGGAGGTTTTGTATCTCATCTGGAGTCAGTACCTGTCTGCCAAGATAAATACTTGTGTGTGTGTTGATGTAACAGTGTGCAGAGAATGTGCAGGGGAGTTTCCATTTCCTCCCCGCAGAACCTGCAGCAGGTGTTGGTACAAATACATGACTTGAAATGAAAGTATGCAGGTTTCCTCACGGTCGATGGTTTCCTTCACCGAAAAACTCATTGGTACGAGTCGGCCTGAGCCTCTACCCGCACATTCTAATTTCGCAATTGCGTGAACGTTTTCGTTCCAATGTCAACTCTATTACAATGAAGTTTCGGTCCGAAACAGTGGTGATGTATGGAACATCGAATGTCCGGGTACAGGGCCCGGATGGGAATCGAATCATCGCCTCATGCACGGCATGCATGGTTACTCGCCACTAGACCACAACTAAAATACAAATAATTACAATCAAATTACACCTAATTAATATAATTAGGCATGGCCAATACTCAATGTTATAAATTATACAAGGATATACGTGACTGTTGCCTTCGATGTGGTTAACCAAACTATATGTAAGTATATGCAATACAGTCAATGCAAGACCTTCAACAGAACTCTAACATTTGTACTGTAAGTTTGAAAGTTGCTTGACTCTAGAGTAGAGACGTTCGTTATACTTGTGATAATTAAAGGTAATTAATACTAATGGATGTCTAACCGTCGATAAAGTAGTTGTTTGTATTCCAACGGGTAAGAAAGGGAGGAAATTGGTATTCCGTGATGAAGATATAAGGTTTCTTTTTTAGGGTGCCGTACCCAAAGGGTGGAAACGGGACCCTATTACTAAGCCTACGTTGTCCGTCCGTCCGTCTGTCCGTCTGTCCGTCTGTCCGTCTGTCCGTCTGTCCATCTGTCCGTCTGTCCGTCTGTCCGTCTGTCCGGCCGTCCGTCTGTCCTACCTATTTAGGGCTGTAACTTTTGAACCGTAATAGCTAGATAGTTGAAATGTTCTCAGATTATGCGTTATTACGGTGGATTTGTTAACAAATAATAAAAATGTCAAAAAGTTAAAAATTAAGGGGAGTTCTCAACTAGAAACTAGTTTTTATCAACGTTTTTTTCTTCACGCTCTATCGTAAAAACGTACAACAAGCGTCAAACTTAGTGTGATTATAGAGCAAACTTTACAGAATAACAACAAATACTAAAAACCGGCCAAGTGTGAGTCGGTCTCGCGCTAAAGGTCCCGAACAAAAAAAGTCATTTTTCTATGTTAATAATGTCGTGCTCTGTGGTGGTGTGGTACGGAACTCTCGGTGCGCGAGTAGCCCGACTCGCACTTGACCGGTTTTTTTATTATGTTATCTATGGTGATATTCCCTATGTAATTTTGTTAGAATATTCCATGGGGAGAAGACTATATTACTTGGATAGAACAAGACAAGACCTTGTATCATAATATTGATATTGAGATTGAGTGGTGATAAAATCCTACTAATATTATAAACGCGAAAGTTTGTAAGTATGGATGGATGGATGGATGTTTGTTCCGCTTTCACGCAAAAACCGCTGAACGGTTTTTGATGAAATTTGGCATACAGATAGACCATGGCCTGGATTAACACATAGGGTACTTTTTATCCGGGTAACGCAGACCAAGTCGCGGGCAACAGCTAGTATATTATAATACAACAACAAAAAAGTCAATAGTATCGTATTCAGATAAAAATAAAATCATGCATATGCTCACGACTATATTCCCCGAGAGGGTAGTCAGAGATATTCTGAAACTTCAGAACATCCACTTTTCACTAGTAGTACCGAAACTCTGTCCATTGTGACGGGGAGTGAGCCCGTCGCCACTTGTAATGGACAATAGGTACAAATACATGCCTCGAAAAGCCAATGGTGTTACAAATCGTTCATAAATTCCGAAAAACTCATTGGTACATCGGCCTGGACGGGGATCGAACCATCGCCTCCTGCACGGCAGGCAAGGTTACTCGCCACTGGACCACCACGGCTTCTTAAAATAAAATCAGTTTTGTAATAAACCCTATAATAGTAATAACACGGGCGAATTAACTTGGCACCTGGCTCGCACGTGGCTCGGAATAAAAAACTCTGAAAACTCGGAAAGAATAACTCGAAAATGCTAAAGCGCAGGGACACGTGCAACGGTAACTGAAATGCTATGCTTCGGCCTCGCACAGCGGTGGCGGGGTCCCGCGGTGGGTAGCAGGAGGGGTGTCAAATTCCGAGCTACGTGCGAGCCAGGTGCCTAGCTAATTCGCCCGGGTTGTACCATTTTTTTCACCGTGTATCTATGTGACTACGAGCATAGCTAAAACTATTTTAGAGCGATTTGACCATCATCAATATAAAAAAAAACGGGTTGCACTTCGGGAGTGCCGGCAGAAGTGAAAACTAAGAGATCTTACGTCTTACGTCACGTGACGTCACTGTCTGACTATATCCATGCTTACGAATTTCCGATCATGTTACGGCGTGACGTCACGGTCCTGATGCGAGTTTAACATTTTTTACCCATCCGTCTTACGTCACGTGACGTCACGGTCTGACTATATCTATGCTTACGAATTTCCGATCAGGGCCCCTAGACAAAGTACTTTCGATTAGCGTTAACGACAGTAGACAACATAAAAAATGTATGGACTTGACGTATGGTGACGAAAGCTAACGTCAAAATGTTTCGATCGCCAATGTCAAATCCATACATTCTGTCATTTCTACTAGCGTCTACGCCAATAGAAATGTTACTTTGTCTATAGGCCCTGGTTACGTGACGACACGGTGACGCGAGTTTAACATTTTTTACCCATCCCAAAAAGTGCACAACACCGCTAAAGAAGTTTTCACTTCAAAAAAAATCTGTTCCGCATAAAACTACAAACCTAACTTGACCCTGAATGTAATGGGACAGCAGATTTTTTTGTCGCGATTTCGATGTTGGTCCCATAGAGAAAGTTGATCAGTTTGATGGTCTGATCATCTCCTTAAAAAAGTGTCAGCATAGCAAGCACCCTGTAGATAACGTTGTCTCTCCGGCAGCGAAGTGGCAATGGAAAAAAGCAGTGTTTTACTTTGAAACAACACGAGCATAGCAACAGAAGTGACGACAAAGGTTTTCACTGAATTATCTCTGTTTATCATCACATCGTTGAGCACGGATGCAACTGATAAAATACACGGGTGAAAACTAGAGGCTTGTACGCGACGTACAAAGAATATATTGCCTCCTTCTATTCTTCTTATGAATTCATACAGTTATCACTCTTAGTTGTTCTGACAGGTCAATTGTGCGGAGCGGCCATATCTCTGATTGACCCATAAAGATATTATACCTTACAAAATAGAGGAACTGACATGATTTGTCAAATGAAACTGTTTTTGGACGTTTTTAGGAGTCTATCGGCAGGGTAAAAATTCTATTTATGTGTATAATTCTCAATCTAACGTGAAATCGTGGATAATTTAGTGAAATAGTGTAAGTATATTTAAAATTATCTACGTTTTCACTTTAGGTTCACGATTATTCACAGAAACCGAATTTTTACCAAGACTCTAAATCCCCAAAAACGGTTCTACAGCCTCGCGTCACGTATCGCTTTCTATTATACAGTGATGCCGCTAGGTACATCTCGCTCTCTCAGCTCTCTGTTCCTCTATTCCGTAGTATAATACCCTTATGGATTGACCTTTTTAACGAAAAGTTAGTTATACCATATCTGCAGGAACTATCTGGGACCTAACACAACGTGACTTGCGATGCACGGGTACCTACACTCGACTCGAGATAAAACTTGTCTCACTTAGTAATTAGTGTTAATATTGCAGTGCTCTAACAGAGCTTTTTGTAAGACATGAAGCAATAAAATGACTATAACTAAAACGTTTCCCGGGTTCGAATCCCGGTTCGGTCATGGATGTTATACAGGGTCCTTCTTAATATGCTGACACTTTTTTAAGGGGATGATTAGACCATCAAACTGAACAACTTTCTATATGGGACCAACATCGAAATCGTGAAAAAAAAATCTGCTGTCCCATACATTTGGCTCGAGTGCGGTTGCAGTTTTGTATGGACGAGCTGATTTTTTTTTCACTATTTCGATGTTGGTGCCATAGAGAAAGTTGTTCAGTTTGATGGTCTGATCATCCCCTTAAAAAAGTGTCAGCATATTAAGAAGGACCCTATATATTTGTGCCGTTGTTGTATGCTTTCCATAGTAAAAAGCCTATAGTGCTTGCTTGGGATCAATGTATGTGCCTGTGAGCGTTATTATTATTATTTTTTTTTGTTTACCCATCCAAAGTCTAACCGGACCACAGGGTCTACTCGGACTTTCGATTTTCGATACGTCGTGAACCTTTTTTGTTTAAAAATGTCAACTCTATTAAAATGAAGTTCCTTAAAAAACGATCAAGATATATCGAAAACCGAAAGTCCAAGTAATACGCGTAAGGAGTCTAACTTTGCTTCACTTCGATGATTTTTTCCAGTACCGAACTTCCTCTAAGCCAATAACGACCTCTATATGATAAGAAAACGCTTATAGGTAAACATCACACAAGAATCTCTCAAGAACAACATGCTCTTTAAGAACATTTCTATGGGTGTAATGTATTTTAATATTCATTGGTAGCTTTAGCTTTAATATAAACTTTTTACATTCCCAACATAGCGCACAATACGTGTCCGCACGCAATAAACAAGCGCGTCTACAACATTTCATTTTCAACGCTTATATAAGAATTCTACTGCATTTAAATTTCTATGTATAATGCAAAGGAATCAAATTAAAGATTGAAAAATTCAGTCTCGGGCGGGACTTGAACCCGCACCCTTCCAAACCGGGGAAGTGCGTTATCCAATTTCGCTACCGAGCCCAATAGCCAGAGAACGAATTTTTCAATCTGTTGCGTCTTGAGGGGACGTGAGTGACATCTACTGGCAGTTATTACAAACTAGCCAACCCGCAAGTTCAGCATTACAACTAAAATTCATACGGTATAGATGACACACCCTGTTCCAATTTCAAATATTATTGATTTTGAACATGTTACAGCCATGTTGTGCTATTTCGAATCAAATTAAAGATTGAAAAATTCAGTCTCGGGCGGGACTTGAACCCGCACCCTTCCAAACCGGGGAAGTGCGTTATCCAATTTCGCTACCGAGCCCAATAGCCAGAGAACGAATTTTTCAATCTGTTGCGTCTTGAGGGGACGTGAGTGACATCTACTGGCAGTTATTACAAACTAGCCAACCCGCAAGTTCAGCATTACAACTAAAATTCATACGGTATAGATGACACACCCTGTTCCAATTACAAATATTATTGATTTTGAACATGTTACAGCCATGTTGTGCTATTTCGAATCAAATTAAAGATTGAAAAATTCAGTCTCGGGCGGGACTTGAACCCGCACCCTTCCAAACCGGGGAAGTGCGTTATCCAATTTCGCTACCGAGCCCAATAGCCAGAGAACGAATTTTTCAATCTGTTGCGTCTTGAGGGGACGTGAGTGACATCTACTGGCAGTTATTACAAACTAGCCAACCCGCAAGTTCAGCATTACAACTAAAATTCATACGGTATAGATGACACACCCTGTTCCAATTTCAAATATTATTGATTTTGAACATGTTACAGCCATGTTGTGCTATTTCGAATCAAATTAAAGATTGAAAAATTCAGTCTCGGGCGGGACTTGAACCCGCACCCTTCCAAACCGGGGAAGTGCGTTATCCAATTTCGCTACCGAGCCCAATAGCCAGAGAACGAATTTTTCAATCTGTTGCGTCTTGAGGGGACGTGAGTGACATCTACTGGCAGTTATTACAAACTAGCCAACCCGCAAGTTCAGCATTACAACTAAAATTCATACGGTATAGATGACACACCCTGTTCCAATTTCAAATATTATTGATTTTGAACATGTTACAGCCATGTTGTGCTATTTCGAATCAAATTAAAGATTGAAAAATTCAGTCTCGGGCGGGACTTGAACCCGCACCCTTCCAAACCGGGGAAGTGCGTTATCCAATTTCGCTACCGAGCCCAATAGCCAGAGAACGAATTTTTCAATCTGTTGCGTCTTGAGGGGACGTGAGTGACATCTACTGGCAGTTATTACAAACTAGCCAACCCGCAAGTTCAGCATTACAACTAAAATTCATACGGTATAGATGACACACCCTGTTCCAATTTCAAATATTATTGATTTTGAACATGTTACAGCCATGTTGTGCTATTTCGAATCAAATTAAAGATTGAAAAATTCAGTCTCGGGCGGGACTTGAACCCGCACCCTTCCAAACCGGGGAAGTGCGTTATCCAATTTCGCTACCGAGCCCAATAGCCAGAGAACGAATTTTTCAATCTGTTGCGTCTTGAGGGGACGTGAGTGACATCTACTGGCAGTTATTACAAACTAGCCAACCCGCAAGTTCAGCATTACAACTAAAATTCATACGGTATAGATGACACACCCTGTTCCAATTTCAAATATTATTGATTTTGAACATGTTACAGCCATGTTGTGCTATTTCGAATCAAATTAAAGATTGAAAAATTCAGTCTCGGGCGGGACTTGAACCCGCACCCTTCCAAACCGGGGAAGTGCGTTATCCAATTTCGCTACCGAGCCCAATAGCCAGAGAACGAATTTTTCAATCTGTTGCGTCTTGAGGGGACGTGAGTGACATCTACTGGCAGTTATTACAAACTAGCCAACCCGAAAGTTCAGCATTACAACTAAAATTCATACGGTATAGATGACACACCCTGTTCCAATTTCAAATATTATTGATTTTGAACATGTTACAGCCATGTTGTGCTATTTCGAATCAAACTTGAACTTGCGGGTTGGCTAGTTTGTAATAACTGCCAGTAGATGTCACTCACGTCCCCTCAAGACGCAACAGATTGAAAAATTCGTTCTCTGGCTATTGGGCTCGGTAGCGAAATTGGATAACGCACTTCCCCGGTTTGGAAGGGTGCGGGTTCAAGTCCCGCCCGAGACTGAATTTTTCAATCTTTAATTTGATTCGAAATAGCACAACATGGCTGTAACATGTTCAAAATCAATAATATTTGAAATTGGAACAGGGTGTGTCATCTATACCGTATGAATTTTAGTTGTAATGCTGAACTTGCGGGTTGGCTAGTTTGTAATAACTGCCAGTAGATGTCACTCACGTCCCCTCAAGACGCAACAGATTGAAAAATTCGTTCTCTGGCTATTGGGCTCGGTAGCGAAATTGGATAACGCACTTCCCCGGTTTGGAAGGGTGCGGGTTCAAGTCCCGCCCGAGACTGAATTTTTCAATCTTTAATTTGATTCGAAATAGCACAACATGGCTGTAACATGTTCAAAATCAATAATATTTGAAATTGGAACAGGGTGTGTCATCTATACCGTATGAATTTTAGTTGTAATGCTGAACTTGCGGGTTGGCTAGTTTGTAATAACTGCCAGTAGATGTCACTCACGTCCCCTCAAGACGCAACAGATTGAAAAATTCGTTCTCTGGCTATTGGGCTCGGTAGCGAAATTGGATAACGCACTTCCCCGGTTTGGAAGGGTGCGGGTTCAAGTCCCGCCCGAGACTGAATTTTTCAATCTTTAATTTGATTCGAAATAGCACAACATGGCTGTAACATGTTCAAAATCAATAATATTTGAAATTGGAACAGGGTGTGTCATCTATACCGTATGAATTTTAGTTGTAATGCTGAACTTGCGGGTTGGCTAGTTTGTAATAACTGCCAGTAGATGTCACTCACGTCCCCTCAAGACGCAACAGATTGAAAAATTCGTTCTCTGGCTATTGGGCTCGGTAGCGAAATTGGATAACGCACTTCCCCGGTTTGGAAGGGTGCGGGTTCAAGTCCCGCCCGAGACTG